>OY282495.1:32932959-34180459 GCA_958295605.1 Ajuga chamaepitys
CCATCCACACAGGCCTCATCACAGATATTGCACTACAACTTCCCTCTTCCAACCTTGACAAGGCGTCAACTGCCTTATTTTCCACCCATTTCTTGTACTCAAGGGTATAGTCAAATCCCAATAATTTGGTCAGGTACTTACGCTACAGCGGGGTAGAGATTTTCTTCTCTAACAAATATTTCAAGCTTTTCTGATCAGTCCTTATAACAAAGGAACCATGAATCGGATAGTGCCTCCATTTTTCCGCAGCAAGCAATATAGCTAAGAATTCCTTCTCATATATGGATAATCTCAGACTTTTTACTCCAAGAGGTTTACCGATGGGATGTTGATCTTGCATCAATACAACTCCAATTCCTCCATAACATGCATCAGTCTCCACAATGAAAGGCTTTGTGAAATCAGGCAAACTAAGTACTGGAGTTGATGTCATGGCCATCTTTAGTGCATCAAATGCTTCTACTGCTTTCTCATCCCATTTAAATTTACCTTTCTTGGTAAGGGTAGTAAGTTGTTGGGCCAATACCCCATAATTCCTGACAAATTTCCTACAATACCCTGTCAACCCCAAGAAGCTCCTCAAAGCTTTCACAGTTTGTGGATATGGTCAATTTTCCATGACCCTCATCTTTTCTAGGTCTGCACTGACTCCATCTCCACTTATGATGTGTCCCAAATACTCTACTTGAGTCTGCCCAACAGTGCATTTAGACATTTTTGCATACAATTGGTTTTGCTTCAGTAATTGAAAAACCTCCTTCAAGTGCTCTATATGCATAGTACATGATGGGCTGTAATAAGATGTCATCAAAGAATACCAGCACAAATTCCTTCAAGAATGGGTGAATATTTGGTTCATTACAGTCTGGAATGTGGCTGGAGCATTTGTGAGGTCAAATGTCATCACCTTGAACTCATATAGACCAGAAGTAGTAACAAATACTGATCTGATGGTATCCAGCCCTGAAATCAATCTTTGGAAACACCTTTACCTTTCCCAATTCATCTAGTAGGTCTTCCAGTAAAGGTATAGGATAACTATCCTTCACAGTTATTGAGTTCATTTTCCTATAATCTACACAGAATCTCCAACTTCCATCCTTTTTCTTCACCAATAGAACAGAGGATGAATATGGACTATTGCTAGATTGTATAATCCCACTCCTCAACATTTCAGCTATCAGCTTTTCAATTTCCAACCTCTGTAGAAAAGAGTACCTGTAAGGCTTCTATTTAGTGGGTTCAACACCATCTTTGATGGTGATTTTATGGTCCTATTGTCTCTCAAGGGGTAACTCAGCGGGCATCTAAAAAATAGTCTTATACTCCTCTAATAATGATTGTATCTCCACTATTTGCTTATCATCCCTTTAGTTTCTTTCCCAGAAATTAAGCATAAGTATGCTTGTTCTCTCTTTTCCCTTCCTGTTACAATCCTCTTGAGTTGTTTCGCTGTCATCATACTCTATCGGACCTCAGGCTTGGATCCTTGTAATGTGATTACTCTTCCCTTGCTCTCAAACTGCACTAAGTGTTCTCTAAAATCTAAATTAATTGGTCCTAGTTGACCCAACAGATCCACCCCAATATCCATGTCACAACCTCCCAATTCCAACAATCTAACTGTTGAACTGAACTTACATCCTCCCATCTCCCATTCAAATGGAGAACATTTGGAATCATGCCCTATTTTTGCACCATCAGTAATAGTCACTACCATTGGGGTAGTATACTCTACCAAACATCCTATTTGTTCAGCTGTAGACGGATCCAAGAAACTGTGTGTACTACTAGTATTTAGAAGTATAGTAATTTCCTCCCTTAGGCCGTTCCTTCGATTTTGATGGTGTTAGGATGATTATTGCCAGCCAAAGCATTGAGAGATATGACTGGCTCTTGCTCATCCTCCTCCAACTCTCTTAACACCAAGGTATTAGGTGGATCTCTATCATCTTCACCTATTAATACAAACAACGTCTTGCATCTATGCCCAAACATGGTAAATTTCGTCACAATTAAAACGTAAGTTCTTCTTCTTTCTTGCCTCCATTTTCTCTTGATTCAATCTCCTTATAGGAGGGGTTGTATTTTGAGGGGATGCTGCATTAGGTTTGGTTTTCTAATAGTTGTCACCCTTCCAATTGCTAGACTGTGAGTTGTTTGGTTTAGCAAGTCCTCTTTGCCCTTTGAAGAACAACTGCCACATCTGTTCCTGTTTGATTGCTAGTTGCATAACATCTAGAAAACTGCTTGGATTTAATATCTCCACCATTTTGCCCACTTCTTCTCTTAATCCACTGATAAAACTCTCCACAAATTATTCCTCAGATAAGGTTTTGTTCTTCTCCACCATGAAGGCTTTTTTACTTCAAACTCTTGAATATAAGATTGGACATCTCCTTTCTGTTTAAGCTTATTAAACTGAGCTACGATCCCAATTCCTTCACCATTCAAAAATCTTCTCAATATCATATCAGAAAATCATTCCTATGACATATTTTCCTTTCCTTCCACATAACCGACATACCACTTATAAGCTAAACCCTCCACATTCATAGTAGATAGCGTAATTTTCTCATAATCCGACATCGGACTGAAAGTAAAGTATCTAAGGCATTTTCTCAACCATACTCTAGGATTTTCACTGTTAAACTTTGGGAAATCGAACTTTGGTGTTCTCTGATTGTCCAAAGGTTCATTAACCCTGGTGTTTGGGGTTGAAGATAATATACCAGCCTCATTCTTACCAAACACATTAGATGTAGAGTTGTTATTGTTCATATTGAGAGTAGGTTCCTTACCTCAATAGGTTCCTTACCTTTGATGCTTGGCATCATCTCCTTTGATGTCTCTAGAACTTGCGTTTTGACTAACTCCCCAATGCCGTTGGAATGTTGGTTGAGTTCACTTTGGCTCGGGATAATCATGGCTTGCCCCTGAGTTAATCCAACGACTTGTTCCTCCAAAATGTCAACACGACTGGTGATAGATTTAACCATATACGCTCTAGATACCAGATGTTATACATGTGATTTATCAAGAGAAATACACACAGTAGAACATAAAGAGGACAAATCGGGGAAACACAGAAGAAATGATGAGAGAATATCTTAGAAATTGTATTACTGAATACTGTCATAAATGAGTGCATGAGCTGTGTCACAGTACTATCTAACAGAATTATGTGACTAAAACGATGTCACATGGTCCCTTCCTCAACTAATAAAAATGTAAAAGCAACTATTAAGCTGAAATGCGCTTAATCAAAGAAAATAAGATAGAATGGAATTGATACTTCCTAACTGAATTAATAGAAGTAACAACCTCCTTCTCCAGCTGTAACAAGGATTTGTTATGTTTTGCAAATTAGTCCCTGATTTATTAAAGATGATGAAGTACGACCCCCAAGGAAAGTTTCTCCCTTTAGCAAAGTGTCCCTAGAATTTTAATTTGTTCAATAGAATGCCTCCAACCGAAAATTATAATAGCAAAATAAATTTACACAATTATTTGCAACCCATTTCAGATCTAATAAGGAGAAACGTGGAGTCGTATTCTACACCCTTATTTACTGACTCGAAATACAAATATAATTGCAATCCAACAAAAATTCTAGGACCATAAATTGTTCACCGATTAAAAACACATTTAATCATAGCAATAATAAAATCACAATCCCGAACACCGCTTAATTACTAAGACATGCATAATTATAAATTAATTATGTGAGAACATACAATAATATCAAAACATATGCTCTGATACCATATGTTAGTACCACGATTCCTATCTAATTGTTAATATCGAATATTGAAGGTCGGATATATCGTTGTAGTATCGACCATGTTATTATATGTGCTACATATTAATTAAATTACACTAGAAGGATTTATGGAATACCTTTGTATTGTGCTTTACCAAATATCTATGCTCCAGACCTCCAAGCCTTCTCAGCCTTCTCTAGTGTTCTCACGAACTGCACCGACCGTATTATTTTATGTGCTACATATTAATTAATTTACACTAGAAGGATTTATGGAATACTTTTGTAGCATTCTTTACCAATTATCTATGCTCCAAACCTCCAAGTCTTCTCCAGTGTTCTCACGAACTGCACCGATGTGTGGACATCTCCTTGGATATTGATATTGTGGGTATTACTTAGTTGTAGGAGAACTGAATATATATATATATATATATATATATATATATATATATATATCACAATATTCTTTCTTCTAAGTAACATATCCTGAAAAGTATAGAATATATATACTGTATATCTCTATCTTTTATAATAGCACAATCCAACTATTGCTGTAACAAATTATAGGGTTCTTCTATAATACACCCGGGGTGTTGATACACCTATCAATAAACCATTGGATTTTTATCTTTTAACTGTGTCCGTAAGATCCGGTAATCTGGTGCTTGCTTTGTTGGTTAGATTTTTCACCACTCCTTCACTATTCGCTACCGCTTCACAAGACTTGAAGAAGCCATGGAACTATGGTATCAAAATAGCTGCAAATTGCAGCCTTCCTAGTTTTCAGAAATATGGAAGCAACCCCCAAATTAAACCCAACTCTTATTCTTCGATTTCATCCCGAATCTCTTGTTGGTGTCGTGTGAGTGAGGTTTCACCAAGATTTAACGGCAAGCTCAGACCTTCAATACTTCCACGCTTGCAAATGTACCATTAATCATTATTAGTTTTTTGTTTGTTATTTTGATTGTTGGCTTATGGAGTTTCATAAAGGGGAAGGTTGATAGCGAACATCCTGCTAACTACAATTTACCTTAGAAAATTGTGATCCCAAAGAACAAAGATGATTGAAGAAGATTTAGATTGATCTTACAAATATCTAGGTCTAACTGCAAATTCTAAAATTTATCTGTTAATTTTTAAGAATTAAGGGATATTAATTTGAAAAGTTTCACGGGCATTAGTAAATTCTTAGGATTTTTAAATTATATATTCACTTTATAGATTTAGATTTTGCGTTCCTTGTTTCTCTAGGGAATATGAATTAGAAAAAATCATGGCATCATTCATCAGTTTACGTTTTGTTGTAACATGAGGAAAGCTGGAAGGAGTAGGATTGAGAAGACGTTTTTTTTTTTTGTGTAATGGAATTTCAGGGCAATTTTCTTGGGAATTTAGACTAGAAAGGAATAGAGGATGTTCAGCGGGAAGATTGAGGTGGTTTCGAAAGTTGTTCAGAAGCTGAAGCTTTGATGTCAGTGTTGGAGGGAGACAATAGAGTGGGAGTAGTAAATTTTCAGGTTTTATTTTGTAATCTGGATTATAAAAAATCTTATTAACTATGATTTGTCGATTTAGATGACACATTTTTAATTTCAATTTCAAAATATTGAGATGATTTGGTAAGCATAGTTTCAATTTAATAAAATTGACGTTATATACTTAAAATTAAAGATCTTGATTTGAGAATTATCTGTTCAAAGTATACTTCAGATTCAAATTATATTTCAAGATATTTTTATATAAAACTTAATTTGATTTGCAAATTTTCAGTGACCAAATTTATTTTAACTTTTAGACTTTTGTAGATTTTCTAAAAGAAATAAAAATTCTTAAATTTTAGTCATATTTTTATAGATATTAGAAATTACCTGCTAGTTACCTACTATAGCAGGTAAAAAGATAGGTGTATCAATACACCAAGTGTATTGTAGAATTATCCTAAATAATAATCCTTATAATTTATTCCAGTTCACATTGAGCCACCGAAGGGACCTGATCAACCCAATTAAATTAAGCTCCAATAAAATAATTATGACCCAATCAACTCTTGACTTATCATAATAATTTATTAACTATATTCTATTCCACTAAAAGAATATAATTGCACTCTTAATTTAATCAGCATTACTGAAGCAACATAATAAATAAATATTATCCTCTGATTGATCGATCCAACAATTGTTGTACTTGTCTCCTCAAATTGTCCAACTCAACATCGCGAAGATCAAGCTCACACCTCGGTGTTTCAACGGGATTGTTTCTTTGATTTGGGGCCATCACGAATCTGACGCTATGGTACCAAACTGATGCTGAAAAGTTGGAATTTCGGAGGTAAAACAAGTAAAACACTCAAAGAGTCTCTCACTCTAAGAGGTTATTTGTTTTAGGCTTAGCACGGACGGGTTTTGGATGTTAAAATACTCAATCCTCGTTTGTTTTAAGATTTAAACTCAAAATATTTCATCCAATACAATCCTATCCTATAAAACCTACCTACACCAATCCTATACACAATCAAATATATATCTCTATTTTCCAACATTGATTTGACATCTACAGTACAATCCCACTCTATAAAATCTCAAAACAAACATACATCTTTACTATTTACCTTTATTTTTAAATCATAGAATTTCAAAGTCAGGATTTCCCCGACCCCTTAAGCCTAAACCAAACAGCCCCTATGGAATTCACCAAAGAGATTGGAAAAGAACAAGTCAAAAGACTTGGAAGATAGAATTACTATTTGATTTCAGATTTTACTTGCCAAGATACTATAAGAGTTTGACTATTTATGGGAGCCAATACATGATTCTAGATACAACGTAGTAATTACTACGTGGCCCTACGACTTCCAAATTCATTTGAAATACATTCTTTGACTAATAAGAATTCATGTACGGGAAGATTCATGAACTAATGCTTATTCTCGCAAGAATCTGCGACCTTCTAGAAAAAAGGGTATGACGCACTCTAGAAAATTCCAAATGCTTCTCTGTTTGGACTAGACTCATAGGGCTTCGAATACATGTGTGTCAAACAACCCAATAAAGCCCGAGAATTAGCAGTTTTTAGTTCAAACCTGACCTATCTGTTGGAGGCTTTCATTTTCTTCTACTGGGCCATTTCTTTTGGGTGCTTTCTTTCTTGTATCAGATCCGGTTCCACAAACAGTGAATATAGCACTTATTTGGTGATTAAAATGGACAACTGGACATGTACAGTTAATCCGCTCATCTCGAATTCCTAATTAATATTAAAAGAGAACTTCTAAAGAAGAAGATACACCATCTTGCTTTTGGCTTCTCCTGCAATGATTTTTTTTCCCTTCGTTTCTTTTGTTTTTGTATTTTTCTTTCGGAATTTAAAGGTCTTATAATTTTTTCGTCTAAACTTGTTTTTATGAAAGATATACCAAATAACCTTCTTTTCACAATCTTTGATTTGACATCCATGATGCATGTATATAAACTTAAAAATATTAACTTTTTTTTAAGTGTAAAATATTTTTTAGGATGATTATGATATATTTTAAGTTTTAAACATTTATATATAAAATAAAAATGTGATATGATTTTTAAAATATTTTTAACGGATTAAAATTATGCATTTTTTTGAAGATAAACATTATGTACTTTAATTTTACCTCTTTTTTTTTTTTTTATCTTAATAATTTTTGGATATTTTAAATCAGTTTATTTAAATGTTTCTGATAAAAACACAAATTTATTAGTTTACACTTACTGTAGAAAAAGTTTAGTGTAAAATGTTTTCTTAGGATATATTTTATTTAACTTTTCCCAACTCTATAACGATGTGATAAGTTGGTACAATAATACCCAACCAACTCTACGCCAAACTTATGCTACTAAGTTGCTAAAATTCTGGAACATTATTTTTATTTTATTTTTTCTGTCAAAAGAGGTTGATTTTTCCAGCCCGTTTATGTCAATTAGAGTGATCTTGAAAATGTTAATTAGCAAAGTTGGGCTAAAACCCATTGGGCTATCCATAGAGTTCAGCAAATAAAAGTGTTATTAAGATTCACAGTTGGACCAGAGAATTATAGGTCTAGCTATCTTGAAAGATCAGTAGCTTTAAGGTTGTATTTGGATGGAAGGATTTAAAAATAAATTTAAAATTTATGGACTCAAATGTATTGATGTTTCATGATTTTTTTCAGCTCTTTTTTGAAAGATTTTAGTAAATTTAAAATCCCCTCTATCTTGAGTGGATTTAAAATCATTGAATTTTAAATTCATACATTTCAAACCTCTCCATCCAAACACAACCTATTATTTTTTGATGAAGACCGATTGTATTATATTTCAAATTTGTTCATATATAATTTAATAATATATATGATAAAGGGTCATCTGTAATTATGTTCAATTTAACCATTTATTTATAGAAGAACAACTTATCACTCTCTTGTTATATATATATATATATATATATATATATATATAAAACAATTTTATATATAATACTCCTTCCGTTACATAAGAATTGACGTTCTAGCTAGTTATTCTTTTTTTCCAATTAATTGATGTTTTAGATACTTTTCACAAATTCTACCAATTTTTTCATTGGCTCAATTCTAAAATATCTCTACTTTTAACCTATCACAGATTAGGTCAAATCTTTATCTCTAAAACAAATATTAGATGAGGGTATATTTGTCAAGTTATTTAATTCTTAATTCTTCCCTTTCATCCTAAAACATCAATCATTATGTAACGGAGGATGTAGTAAAATATGTTTATAATATATATATATATATATATATATATATATATATATGAATGAGGGGGATGTGTTTATTCAGAAAGACATCTATAATAAAGAGATGTGATCATTCATGTCATCTCTTGGGAAACTATATAATCTTTGATGATCGACTAATCATGTACGATTTTTTTTTTAGCGATAATCCCCTTACAACAAGTCCACTTCATGACTATTCACTGTAAAGCAAGCCTTTGTTATTTTCATAATATTATTACTATTATATATAAATAAGTAGGGGATTGTGATATATATAAATTTAATAATATTTAAATATAATAGTAATTAATGTTTTATTTTATTATTATTTATTATGTATATAGGAAAAATAATAGAAAGAAATAAAGAGGAGCATGTTTAACATCTCTACAATTAAGAGATGTGGCTTGTCCAGAGAAAGACACGTCTGGAAAAGAACAACCGTGTCAATGGTATCTTCCTGAAGAGATGTGATTATTCATTCATCTCTTGGGAAAATATATATCTTTGAAGATTGACAAATCACGGTTGCAAAGTAGATTTCACGCCCTCAATCTCCCAAGCAGATGCCCTCCCAAATATAGTTGTGTCATTGGCGAAGAATAGATGAGTCACACTCGGTGCTTGCTTACATATTCTAGCTCCCATCAAACAACGACCAATCTCCTGTTTACGAAGCAAAGAAGAGAAAGCTTCTGCACATAAAAAGAAAAGATAAGGAGATTAGGGGTCCCCCTATCGGAGACCCCTAGATGAAAAAAATCTATCACTCGGGTTCCCATTAACCAATATTGAGTACGAGACAGCAGATACACATCGTATATCCTAAGACTCATGTCAAGCTTAAAGATAAATGTCCCCCTCTTCTTAGCAGTATTATACTTCATTGCATGAGAGATCTCGAAAGCGAAAAGGGCACTGTTAGTGACGAGTCTGCCCGGAATAAAAGCAGACTGAATACGATCAATAACATAATCAAGATGCCCCTCTAGTCGATTAGCAACCGTTTTAATAATGATGTTAAACATGGCATTACTCAGACTAATCTATTGAAAATCTTTCTTATAATCAGATGTCTTCTTTTTTTGGAAGAAGAACTATGTGGGTATGATTGAAAGACTAGGATCCTCCCTCATTTAGAATATAAAAAAGACAAGGCATAATACTTGAATAACAAGCCAAAATTTATGAAAAAATATAGCTGAAATACCATTAGGGCCCGATGCTTTTGTAGGATGCTTTTGAGATAGGGCTACCATAACTTTTTCCTATGAAAAAGGCCATGATAGGTTGAGTGATGCCTCATCTGACAGTTCAGGATCGACTGGCTCAATTACCCTAGCCATTTCTAGGTTAGCCCCTTCTGAGAACAGTCCTTCATAATATCCCTTGAAACCCCGAGCAATATCTTTGTCATCCTCCCCCTCCCCCTATTGTCATCAATGATATACTTAATTATGATCCTCTTCTGGCACCCACTTGCAATTTTATGGAAGAAATATGTGTTTTTGTTCCCATCCCTTATCCAGCTTAGCCTTCACCGCTGATGCCACATTGCTTCCTCTTTTCACAACAAGCTTCTGATTTTGTCCTCCACCACCCATGTGGCTTGCCACATTTCATGAGTTTGGACCATTTTTTGGAGCCGTTCCAAGAGTTTATATTGGGATTCAAGCTTAACTTGATTATTTCCGAAATGGGACGATTCCCACTAAAGTAGTTCAGCTCCACACTTATTTGGCCAATTGCCCACCTCAAATGGAGACGCTGCAGTCGTATCTCTCCAAGATTATGCCACCACATCCTTGCACTTTTCGGCTTGAAACGACATTTTTTCGAACCAGAATAGTTTCACTCTTGTTCTTTTTGAGGATCCCATAAATTTGGTATTCTTTTCCAAGTTCCATGTGATCATTATGGGACAGTGACCAGATTCCTGGTGTACAAGGTGTCCAACTTTGTACCTGGCAAATTGGGAAATTCATTCAATGTTGTCGGAAACATCTATCTAGTCTCTCTTGGATATTTGTATCACCCGCTTGTTTATTTGAGCATGTGAAGCAATGGCCCTCGTATCCCAAATCCTCAAACCCACACTAATTCATAGCGTCTTTGCAACTATCTATTTTTACGGGCTCTGTACTCCGACATCCCGCCTTCTCAAAATCGAAAGGATTTTGTTGGAATCCCCTATGCACATCCACGAATAGTCCGACCGATTATTCAAACTCATCAGAAACTTCCAAGAAAGATACTTGTTGTCCTCTTCTAGCCAACTGTAGAACCCGGTTAGCCGCCACCCATCATGTTGCGCCATGTGACCTATGCAACTATCAATGCAATGCAAAGAGGATGAAATGATTCCCACAGAGACACCCACATCCCATAAAGACACAAACCGCCACTTCTACCTCCGCCACTATCGTCACATCAATTGCACATAAATAATCAAATCCCAGCTTCTTGCATATCACATCAAATTCAAACGGAAAAACTCTAGTTTTAGACAGAAGAACCAAACTGGGAGCTTTCTTTCAGATATGTCGTTAAGCACCTAAATTTCTTGAGGGTTCCCAAGCCCCCAACAGTTCCATCCTAGAAAACTCAATGGGATCTATGGGGTTGACGTTGATGAATGTGAAAACTATCGTTTTTCTTGTAGTTTTCACGTTCACATTTTGTGGAGAATTACTTGTAATTGTTGTGTTTATGTGTATAAATGTGTTAGTTGGTGATTTTTTGTTAGTTTTCCTTTTTCAATATGATTTGATCATCTTTTGGGTGTTTTTGATTCGTATTTTGAAGGTTAGGAAATTCAGAAGAACTTAGAAGATCGCTCGCATCCATTTTCACACTCCGACCCGCATCCTAAGGCCCAAATGGGTCCAATATGGGTCAGTGCTAAATTGAAGATCATCAAGTCACGACAAAAGTTCGTGAAGAAATCGGGCTGAGAAGATGGATAGAGAAGCTTCAAATTGAAGAAGCAAAGGAGACGAGGATAATCGCACATACTTCACGTTCCAGCCCGTAATTGAGGCCTAAACAGACTCGAATTAGATCCAACAAAAGCTCAAAATAAATTTTGTCGAGTCGCAAAATAGAGTTATGAAGGAGTCGGGTCGAAAAAATGAGAGGAAGGGCTTTGAAACGGCAACGAAAGACGAAGGCGCGAAGAGGGTCTGAATTGCACCAACCGCCACTACACCTACCGGACCGGCAGCGGTCCCAATAGTTGGTACAGAATAGATTCAAGATTGTAGTTTCCACTCCTACCTGCCTGTCTTCCAGCCCAACTACGGTTCCGACAGCACACGGGGCCGACCTAGCTGATTCTGCATTTTCTGTTTGTTTTTTCGGCCATATCTTCTTCGTTCGAGCTCCAATTTGCGTGATTCAAGCGACCAAGCATAGACGTGACAAAGACCCATAAATTTTATGTTTGTACTCAGAATCAATTCCGAGCCATTTTTTCTCAGAATTAGTGTAAAGATCGAGTCAAGCAGACGAGTCGACCCACAACTTATAATCCCTTATGCTTTTAATTGTTTTTTACCATTTCACCGTTACTTTTGAGAGACTTTTCAGCAGATTTTTATCTTTGTATGTATGGGGAGTCGGTGTCTATAACTACCCCCTCCCTCTTTATCCCAAACAATTTAGATTTTATTTCCTACTCTTGCATTAGTTTTACTGAGGGAATTGTCAGATATTCACTGGGGTTCTTCTCTCTTAGATATGGGAGCTAAGGTTTTTGGTGACATTTGGAAGAGATACTCCAAGGTTCTGACAACCTTGAAGATTTATCGAAGATTTCACGATTATTATCATCAATAAGCTCTTCTCACCTCTATCTCTCTCCATTTTGTTTTATTTGACTATCTTGCTTGATGATGATATTTATTGGGTTATTCTTGATAATTCTAGGATATTTGATTTGATCTTAAATGAACTTAGGAATGGATTTCTATGCCTTAGATTAGTAGAGAGGGAAATTCCATCCGGAAACCTAAATCAATCAAGACCCAATTGATAGGAGAGATACCTATGGAGGAGAAGACCTATCGAAAGGGGGAATAAAGCCTAGGAGGTCTCTGTTGGGATAAACAAAAGTAATTTGGTTGTGTGTGTAGAGAAATCGCACCCCTACATCGATCTATAATGTAGGAGAAGCCATGCTCAATTTCTCTAGTTTTACGTAATCGATAATCCGGGGCCCGGGGTTGATTTTGTTGGCCATCCAATTGGTTATTCTTTATAGGACCATGTTTATTCACCGACTCTAGGGGGAAGCATTTTCATCATTTAGCTTTTTTTTATCTCTTGATTTCTATTTTAGTTACGATTGACTCTCAATTCCAATTCACTAAACTTTGGAAATTATGGCTCGGGTAGATCACACGGATGTCTTTCTTGTGGTTCGACTTATTACTACCTCTGTCTGATCTTGTACGCTTGAGAGAACAAAAATCTTATTTGAAAACTAATGTTTTTGAATGATTCTTGGGACAAGGTCATAGATCCGTTTCCGGAGGGAGGGGGGAGGATAATTCCCCCCGTGTAATGAGCCGGGTCATTACATTTCATAAGATTTAGCTTTCAAATTTGTGTTATTTAAATTTTTGTCAAGTTGGTTAATCAATTCCTCTTTTAGGTACTACTCGTGCATGAGAAGGACAAGAAATGTAGATACTCCGCTTGTGGATCTCGATCTTGAAATCGATAGGACCTTTAGAAGAGGAGTAAGAAGATTGATTGAAAGAGTGCTAGGTGACGAGGAAGTAAATATGGAGAATCGAGAAGCCAATCACCAACCACAAGAAGAAGTCGAGAAAGCTGTCCCTCGACGAACTCTGAGGGACTACGTTGTTCCAAATAATCAAGTAACACACTCGAGCATAGTCCATCCTAGAGTTCAAACTAATTCGTTCCAGTTGAAGCCTAGCCTCCTCCGGATTATCCAAGCAAACCAATTCAGAGGCCAACCAAGCGAATACCCCCATCTTCACGTGTCAACCTTCCTACAAATTTAGTGACATGTTGAAGATGAATAGAGTTTCACAGGAAGCCATCAAACTCCGCCTTTTACCCTTCTCTCTAAGGGACAGGGACTCAGTTTGGCTCATCGCAATGGGCGGATTCTATTACATCATGGGAGGACTTGTCGCAACTATGTCCCACTACGAACCAAAATCACCACATTCTCCCAAGAACAAGACAAGTTGCTCTTTGAGGCATGGGAGCGATTTAAAGATGGATTGAGGATGTGCCCGTACCACGGGCTCGAGAGGTGGATATTGATCGATATATTCTATAATGGGCTTTCCTATCACGACCGAAGTGCCATAGATGCCGCCTCCGGAGGGTGCTTGATGAATAAGAGCATTGAGGAAGTATTTGAGCTTATTGAAATCATGTCTACTAACCATAATCAGTGGAACCGACCACGTGCCAACCAAAACGCGTCTTCAAGTGCACTTAAAAAAATCCAAGGTATACATAAAGTGTAAAATTTAGATTTAATAGCGCCGAAACTTGAGTCTGCTCACCAAAAAGTTCGACACTATGAAATCTATAAGTACCATATCCACCCAACCCCAATCCCCAAATGTGACTTCATGTGAAGTATGTGGGAATGAGGGGCACTAAGCAAGTGAGCGTTCAATTTTGGCCCAAGTGGAGAGTGTACAATTACTTGAGAGGTGTTAAGAAATGAAGCACTTACAACACACACACAAACAAGTTCAAACCAGAAAAGAATGGAAAAACAAACTGGAATTCGGCCAAACAGGAACCGAACGCAGAAACAGAAACAAAATGAAGAACACAAAGCTTTTACGTGGTTCGATCAATGTGATCTACATCCACGGAGGCTCTATACACCTCAATTCACTCCACTAAACAATCAATTACAAGAAACTACCCAGAAAACCAGAAGCCCCAATTCATAAACCGAATTGAGCTTAAGAGCCCTAGCTTTCTAATTATAATGATTGAGAAGTGTTTACAGAGGGAAAACAACGTGTATCAACTCATCTCTACTAGTGGATCAAATGTATATAAAGGCCTAAGCTTGAATCAAGAAGCACCAGGAGTTGTAACCAATTTAGTTCCAACTGCTCAAAACTGTTAGACGGGCCTTTCACAACGGTTTTACATGCAACGGTTCTAAACCGTTGCATAAGTCTGTTATAACCGCTTTGACTCCGGTTCTTTATTAACCTTCAAAACTGATCTGCCTCCAGCCCGGTTCTCCAGCCCGGTTCTTCCAACCCTGAACCCGGTTCCTGATTCCTCACAACCTCTACTACAAACCATGACCACTTGATGAAATTGAACTGATATCTACAAATCTCCACCTCAATGAACTCAAGTGTACTTCATCACCTCAAACTGCCTTGTTTGCTCCAGGTTTTAACTACATTGTTCAAGCCTTATCAGGCTTGAGCAATGAACCATCTTGCTCCCTAGAACTGCCTTAGTTAGAAAATCAGCTGCATTTTCCATGGTATGCACCTTCTTCACTTCAACAGATCCTACTTCAATCACATCTCTTGCAAAATGAAGTCTAAAATCAATATGCTTAGACCTCTCATGAAAAGCTTGATGTTTCACCAAGTGAAAAGCACTCTGATTATCACACTGAATGGTAACACACCCTTGTCTGATTCCTAAGTCTTTGAGAATCCCTTTGAGCCACAGAGCTTCCTTGATTGCCTCAGTTAAGGCAATGTATTCTGCCTCAGTTGTGGATAAAGCAACCACAGACTGTTGCACACTTTTCCAGCTTACAGTTGTTCCATACAAAGTAAAGACATATCCTGTAATAGATTTTCTTGTATCCAAGTTCCCAGCAAAGTCTGCATCTGCATATCCAACCAGAGGTATCAGATATCTCAAGACTTGCTTCAAGGCTTCCCAATGTGACTCTCCAGGATTTGACATGTACCTGCTTACCAGAGATACACTATAGGCCAAGTCTGGCCTGCTGCATATTATTCCATACATCAAACTGCCAACACCACTGGCATATGGAATATTTTTCATGTGAATCTCCTCAGCTTCTGTTTTAGGACACTGATCCTTGGACAGCTTAGTCTGTAGATTAACTGGAATACTTACTGGCCTTGACTCATGCATGTGAAATCTCTCCACAACCTTCTGCAAATATTGTTTCTGTGAGAGCCATAATGTTCCAGTCTTTCTTCTTCTAATGATGTCCATTCCCAGAATCTTCCTTGCTTCCCCAAGATCCTTCATGTCAAATTCTGAACTCAATCTTCCCTTTAGGTGTTGTATCTTATCCATACTCTTACTGGTAATGAGCATATCATCCACATATAACAACAGAAATACCTGTTCAACTCTTGAACCTTTGTTAATGTATACACAACTGTCATATAAGCTTCTTGTAAATCCTGCATTAATCATGAACTCATTGAACTTCTTATTCCACTGCCTTGGACTCTGCTTCAATCTATAAAGTGATTTCTTGAGAAAACAAACCTTCTCTTCATTTCCTGGAATCACAAAGCCCTCAAGTTGCTTCATGTATATCCTTTCAATTAGATCACCATGCAGGAATGCTGTCTTGACATCTAACTGCTGTAGTTCCATGTCTTCTTGAGTAACCTTTGATAGGAGTAACCTAATAGAGCAACGCTTCACTACTGGAGAAAATACCTCATTATAATCAATACCTTCTCTTTGTGTAAAGCCCCTAGCCACCAGCCTTGCCTTGTATCTGATTTTATCAGCCTTTCCAGCCTCCACCTTCTTCTTGTAGATCCATTTTGAGCTGACTAGCTTCTGCCCCTTTGGTTTGTCTACAAGCTTCCAGGTTTGGTTTCTCTCGAGAGATTCCATTTCCTCCATCATGGCCCCTATCCAGTGTTCACTTTCACTGCAACTTATTGCTTCCTTGAAACTGCTAGCATCTTGAAACTCCAAGTCTTCTGCTACACTTAATGCATAATGGACACTTCCAGCTTGTCCATAGAAATCAGGCTTGTGGATTTATCTTCTTGGCCTGTCTCTACCAATGCTATAAGTTCTGAGATTTGCAATCTCAGTTTGACCTTCTTCATCTTCTGATGAACTGTCATCTTCTTGTTGAGCTTGAGCATCATTCTCTGGTGATATCTGCTCTTCAGTAGGCTCCACCTGAATTGAAATTCTTTCAGATTCCACAGCACCATTAGCTTCTTCTTGACTTCCAGTAGAGTTATATCCCATCACATCCTCATTGAATCTTACATCTCTACTTATCAAGAGCTTGTGGTTTCCCTGTTCCAAGCACCATAACCTGTAGCCTTTTATGCCCTCAGGATATCCTAGGAATACACACCTCTGTGCTCTTGCATCAAGTTTGTCTTGCCTAATAGCATAGGCCAGACACCCAAACACTCTCAAATCATAGTAGTTTGGTACCTTTCCACTCCAAACTTCTTCTGGAGTCTTAAATCCTAGAGTTGATGATGGTGATCTGTTTATCAAATAGCATGCAGTATTTAGTGTTTCTCCCCAGAAGGATTTGGGTAATCCAGCTTCAATCAGCATACATCTAACTCTCTCAAACACAGTCCTGTTAAATCTTTCAGCAACCCCATTTTGTTGAGGGTTTAATGGGATAATTCTGTACCTTGTGATGCCCTTATCTTCACAAAACCTTGTGAATTCAGTGGATAGATATTCCAAGCCATTATCTGTCCTAAGGTGTTTCAATTTATTCCCTCTTAGATTCTCCACCTGGCTCAACCATGTTTTAAACTTAAGGAATGCATCACTCTTATTCCTTAAGACATATACCCATTTTTTCCTACTGTAATCATCAATGATGAACATGAAATACCTTCCTCCTCCATGTGTCTCTGTTCTTGAAGGCCCCCATATATCAGAGTGTACATAATCAAGTGGTTCTTGAGTAGAATGTATCCCTTTAGCATAGGGCAGCTTCTTAGCCTTTCCCAGAGCACATTTGTCACAGAAATCTAGTGTTCTATTTCCCATTTCACCAATGATGCCCCTCTTTGATAGCTGTGAGGAAGTGTTCAATCTCATCAAGTGAGCTATACTTTGAAATAGGATGTGTTGGGAATGTGGAACCGGGATCATGAGGTGAAGAACCGGATGGATGAACCGGGTTTTGGCGTGAAGAAGTCAATCTGTTCAGAATAAACCGGGTTCAGGGTTGTTGGGGATAACCGTCAATTGTGACGAGTCTGTTTCAGGTTTGTGACGGGAAAAACTGTCACATTTGTCCGGTAGCAGAAGCCAACTTGATTCAGTTAGAACTTCTTGGTCAGTTACATTCGAGCTACAAGACATATATCATTGGAGAGCTCTCTTCCAGGAGAACAACACTACGTCGAGCAATTTCCTTCTTTCATAGATTACAGAGAGAATTCGAGAGTGATTGTTTTCTGCCCTAATTTGTTCCAGAATTGGGCGTTTTCATTTCTGAGTGTAATTTCTGTAATTGATTGGATATCTTAGTGAATTGAGATGTGCCTTGCCTCCGTGGATGTAGTTCATCTTGAACGAACCACGTAAAACGAGTGTGTGATTCATTTACATTTCAGTTCTGCGCAAGTTCACCTCGGCCACAACTCTGGCCGAACTAGTTGTGTTTCTCAAACTGATATTCTTCGAACTCATTCCAGATTCTTAGTGTTGTGTGATTAGGAGTTGATTTTACTAACAAGTGGCGCCGTCTGTTGGAATCAGCTCGCACAGTTTGAAGAAGAGGAGGAATGGCTGGTATGAAGATGGATTTTGAGAAGTTTACTGGAAGGAATGATTTCACATTGTGGAAAATCAAGATGAACGCAGTACTGGTTCACAATGGCCTTGATCTTTTGATACCTCTGGATTCATGGGAAGAAACTGAGAAACCAAAGTTTGCATCAGTGGATAAGAAGGCCCTAAGTCTTATCTTCTTGTGCTTGGGTGATAAACCGTTGAGGGAGGTTTCAAGGTGCAAGAGTTCCTCAGAAGCATGGAGGAGATTGGAAGAACTGTATCAATCAAAGTCAGTTTCCAACAAACTGTTCCTGAAGCAGAAGATGTTGGCCTTCAAGATCACTGAAGATAAGGTAATTTCTGATCAACTTGATGAGTTCATTAAGATGATTGAAGAATTGGAAGATCTGGATGTGAAATTGGAGGAGGATGACAAGGCATTGATGGTGTAAACATTCTTCCAAAATCCATGGAAAGCTTTAAGGATGCCTTGATGTATGGGAGAGATGATCAGCTATCCTATGATGGAATAGTGAAGGCTCTGAGGTCTAAATGTTTCCAGACTCAAGGTGATAAAGGCATGGTGCAACCTGGAGAAGGACTGAATGTTAAATTCAAGAAACCTTGGCAAGGCAAGAAGGGACAGAATGCTAAGGATCCAAAGTCTGGGGATTCAAATCCTAAGAAGGGGAATGACTGGGTTGAGAAGAGGAAATGCTTCAATTGTAAACAGCCAGGTCACTTGAAGAAGGATTGTCCTAAGAGGAATAAGAAAGCTGGAAATCAAGGGGCAGAAGCTGCTGCCATTGATCACCAACAAGATCCTCCAGAAGTGTTAAATGTTACTGATTCAAGAATGGTAAAGGAATGGGTCCTGGACACCGGGTGTTCCTTTCACATGTGTCCTCATCAGTCATGGTTTAAAGAACTGAAGAAAGAAGATGGAGGGAATGTTCTCCTGGGAAATGACCAATCATGCAAGGTCAAAGGAGTTGGATCAGTGAGCATAAGGATGTTTTATGGTGTGGTCAGAATCATCTCAAATGTTAGGTATGTTCCTGGCCTTAAAAGGAATCTTCTATCTCTTGGTTCTTTGGTAACCAGTGGATGTCAGTTTAGCTCAGTAGATGGATTCTTGCATATCACAAAACATGGAAAAATGGTAATAAAAGGCAGACAGCATAATGGACTATTTATCCTGATTGGTTCACCTATTGTTGGAAGTGTGGATATGGTCTTGAACAGCTCTGAGATGGTTAAATGGCACAAAAGACTTGGACACATAGGAGAGAAGGGATTGAAGGAATTGTCAAGAAGTGGAGTAATTGGAAATCTGGGAAATCAAGAACTGGAGTTCTGTGATCAATGTGCTCTGGGCAAATCCAAGAAGTTGCCCTATGGAAAGGGAGTTCACACAACTCAAGAACCATTAGATTATGTTCACTCTGACATATGGGGGCCTGCAAGAACAAAATCTCATGGTGGTGCAAGGTATTTCATGTCCTTGATTGATGATTACAGCAGAAAGGTGTGGATCATGTTGATGAAGAACAAGAGTGATGCCTTTCACAAGTTCAAAACATGGTTGATCCAACTGGAAAATGTCAAAGGGAAGAAGCTGAAGCATCTGAGGACTGATAATGGACTGGAGTATCTCTCTACCGAGTTTACAAACTTCTGTGAAGAAAGAGGAATCAAAAGACACAGGACTGTACCAATGAATCCTCAACAGAATGGAGTTGCAGAAAGGTTCAATAGGACTCTTCTTGAAAGAGTGAGGTGTATGCTGTTGGATGCTGGGTTGCTAAAGGTGTTTTGGGGAGAAACCATTGCTACAGCATGCTATCTCATCAACAGGTCACCCTCATCAGTAATTGGGTTCAAAACACCTGAAGAGGTGTGGAGTGGACAGAAACCAAGTTATGAAGGGTTAAGGGTGTTTGGGTGTCTTGCTTTTGCCCATGTAAAGCAAGACAAGCTAGATGCAAGGGCTCTCAGATGTGTGTTTCTTGGATATCCAGATGGAATGAAGGGTTACAGATTGTGGTGCCTAGAACAAGGAAATCAGAAGATAATCACAAGTAGAGATATGAAGTTCAATGAGAATGTGATGGCTTACACTTCTACAGGCTCTAAGGAAGAATTTGATGGTGCTAAAGAGACAGAGGAGATATCAATTCAGGTGGAGCATCCTGCAGAAG
This sequence comes from Ajuga chamaepitys, assembly GCA_958295605.1. NCBI lineage: Eukaryota > Viridiplantae > Streptophyta > Magnoliopsida > Lamiales > Lamiaceae > Ajuga > Ajuga chamaepitys. The sequence goes on from OY282495.1 coordinate 32,953,438, forward strand.
ATGATCACATACCTCAACCACAAGAAGACTTACAAGAAAGTGATTCATCATCTGAAGAAGAGGCACAAACTAGACCTTCACAAAACATCAGGGAATACAGCATTGGAAGGGATAGGCCTAGAAGAACAATCAACAGACCGGATTTCTATGGCCAAGCAGGGAGTGTCTACTATGCCTTAAGTGTTGCTGAAGACCTGGAATCACAAGAGCCTAGTAGTTTTCAAGAAGCACTAGACTGTGAAGAAGGTGAACACTGGATACAGGCAATGACAGAAGAGATGGAGTCCCTGGAAAAGAATAAAACCTGGATATTGGTGGAGAAACCAAAAGGTCAGAAACTTGTAAGCTCCAAATGGATATACAAGAAGAAACTAGAGACAACAGGATCCAAACAGGTGAGGTTTAAAGCAAGATTGGTGGCTAGGGGCTTTACACAAAGAGAAGGAATTGATTTCAATGAGGTTTTCTCTCCAGTAGTAAAGCACTGCTCAATCAGGCTGCTTTTATCAAAGGTCACACAGGAGGACATGGAACTACAACAACTGGATGTAAAGACAGCCTTCTTACATGGAGAACTCAATGAGGAGATATATATGAAACAGCCAGAAGGCTTTGTTGTTCCTGGGAAAGAAGACAAAGTATGTTTACTGAAGAAGTCACTATATGGACTTAAACAAAGTCCAAGACAGTGGAACAAGAGGTTCAATGACTTCATGATCAGTGTTGGCTTTGTAAGAAGTCTTTATGACAGTTGTGTTTACTTCAACAAAGGTTCAAAGCAAGATAAAGTTTTTCTTCTATTGTATGTGGATGACATGCTAATTGCCAGCAGGAACAAGAACAGACTACAATGGTTGAAGGATAGACTTAATGCTGAATTTGACATGAAAGATCTGGGAGAAGCCAAGAAGATATTGGGCATGAACATTCTAAGAAATAGAGAAGCTGGAGTACTTTGGTTATCTCAGAGACAATACCTACAGAAAGTATTGGAGAGGTTTCATATGCATGAAGCCAAACCTCTCTCTACCCCAGTTAATCTACATAAGAAATTTTCCAAAGAACAATGCCCAAAGACTGAAGAGGAAATCATACAGATGAGCAATATCCCTTATGCAAGTGGAGTTGGAAGTCTTATGTATGGAATGATCTGTAGCAGGCCGGACTTGGCATATGCTGTATCTTTGGTAAGCAGGTTCATGTCAAATCCAGGAGTTGAACATTGGGAAGCTTTGAAACATGTGATGAGGTATTTAAAAGGATCAGTGAACATGTCACTGAAATTTGAGAAGAAAGCAGATGGAAGTACTGTTGCATTGGAGGGGTTTGCTGATTCTGATTTTGCAGCAAACGTGGACACAAGGAAGTCTATTTCTGGGTTTGTGTTTACCTTATATGGGACAACCATCAGCTGGAGGAGTGCACAACAATCTGTTGTGGCACTATCAACTACAGAAGCAGAATATATCTCTTTAACTGAAGCTATCAAAGAGTCAATCTGGTTGAAAGGGGTGTTAAGAGATTTGGATATCAAGCAGAAGTGTGTAGTAATCTACTGTGATAATCAAAGTGCTTTACATCTTGTGAAACATCAAGCATTTCATGAAGATCAAAACACATTGATGTTAGGTTACACTTTGCTAGAGATATCATAGATTCTGGTACTGTGGAGGTGAAGAAGGTACACACATTGCATAATCCTGCTGATTTTCTTACAAAGGGTGTACCTGGAAACAAAATGGATCATTGCTCAAGCTTGCTGCAGCTGGAGCAATGTCATGAAGAGCATTAACTGAAAGGCAGTGATGAGGCAGTAAGGGATACACTTGATTCATTGAGGTGGAGATTTGTGAGGAAGTGTTCAATCTCATCAAGTGAGCTATACTTTGAAATAGGATGTGTTGGGAATGTGGAACCGGGATCATGAGGTGAAGAACCGGATGGATGAACCGGGTTTTGGTGTGAAGAAGTCAATCTGTTCAGAATAAACCGGGTTCAGGGTTGTTGGGGATAACCGTCAATTATGACGAGTCTGTTTCAGGTTTGTGTAGTTTTTGTCCGGTAGCAGAAGCCAACTTGATTCAGTTAGAACTTCTTGGTCAGTTACATTCGAGCTACAAGACATATATCATTGGAGAGCTCTCTTCCAGGAGAACAACACTACGTCGAGCAATTTCCTTCTTTCATAGATTACAGAGAGAATTCGAGAGTGATTGTTTTCTGCCCTAATTTGTTCCAGAATTGGGCGTTTTCATTTCTGAGTGTAATTTCTGTAATTGATTGGATATCTTAGTGAATTGAGGTGTGCCTTGCCTCCGTGGATGTAGTTCATCTTGAACGAACCACGTAAAACGAGTGTGTGATTCATTCACATTTCAGTTCTGCGCAAGTTCACCTCGGCCACAACTCTGGCCGAACTAGTTGTGTTTCTCAAACTGATATTCTTCGAACTCATTCCAGATTCTTAGTGTTGTGTGATTAGGAGTTGATTTTACTAACAATAGCTCCTTCAATCCTCTCTCTCCAATATGACCCAGTCTTTTATGCCACTTCATGACATCTTCTCTACTTATCACAGATTCAGCATAACCTAACACAGGGGATCCAATCAAAATAAACAGGCCATTATGTTGCCTTCCTTTGATTACCAGCTTGTTGTGTTTAGTGATATGAAGATAACCATCTAGGGAGTTGAACTGACAGCCATTTGCCACAAGAGATCCAAGGGATAGGAGGTTTCTTTTCAGTCCAGGAACATACCTTACTTGAGAAATGGTTCTGATGACTCCATCATACATTTTTATTTGAACTGATCCTGTGCCTTTAACTCTGCAGGAGTGGTCATTTCCTAGTAATACACATCCATCATCTTCTTTCTGTAAATCCTTGAACCAGGATTCATTGGGACACATGTGGAATGAACAACCAGTATCAAGAACCCATTCCTTTTCCATCTTTGTGTCTGTAATGTTTAAAACTTCTGGGGTGTCTTCTTGATGCTCAGTCATAGCCACTTCTGCCCTCTGATTTTCCTGCTTCTTCTTCTTTTGTGGACAGTCCTTCTTTAGATGTCCAGCTTGCTTGCATTTGAAACACTTTCTGGTTTCAACCCAATCTCCCTGTTTCTTTGCATTCTGAGTTCCAGATTTGTTGTCTTTGAATCCCTGGAACTTCTTCTTTTGATAGTTCTTTTTGAACTTAATGTTCAAGCCTTCTCCAGCCTGTGTTGAGCCCTTTTCTCCCTGATTTTGAAAACACTTTGTCTTCAATGCTGATAGGATAGATTCAGATAGATTCATAACTGATTTTTCCATCCCTTCCAAACATTAATGCATCCTTGAAGCTTTCCATAGACTTTGGAAGAATATTCAATACCATTAGAGCCTTATCATCATCCTCCAAGTTCACCCCCAGATCTTCTAATTCTTCAATCATCTTGACAAACTCATCAAGTTGATCAGAAATGACTTTATCATCAGTGATTTTGAAAGACATCAATTTCTGCTTCAGAAATAGTTTATTTGATATAGACTTTGATTGATAGAGTTCTTCCAGTTTTCCCCATGCCTCCACGCATTCTTACAGCTTGATACCTCCCTCAAAGGTTTATCACCCAAACAGAGGAATATAAAACTCAAAGCCTTCCTATCCAGTTCTGGAAACTTAGATTTCTCAGTATCAGGCCATTGATCCACAGGAAGAAGTGTAGAGTCTAGCCCATTTTGAATTAATACAACATTAATTTTGATTTTCCAAAGTGAGAAGTCATTTTTACCTGAAAAATTCTTCACATCCATCTTCACTCCAGCCATTCTCTCTTCCTCTTTGAATGTGTGTGCAAGTTTCCCACAGACGGCGCCACTTGTTAAGAAATGAAGCACTTACAATACACACAAAAACAAGTTCAAACCAGAAAAGAATGGAAAAACAAATTGGAATTTGGCCAAATAGGAACCAAACGCAGAAACAGAAACAAAATGAAAAACACAAAGCTTTTACGTGGTTCGATCAATGTGATCTACATCCACGGAGGCTCTATACACCTCAATTCACTCCACTAAACAATCAATTACAAGAAACGACCCAGAAAACCGGAAGCCCCAATTCACAAACCGAATTGAGCTTAAGAACCCTAGCTTTCTAATTCTAATGATTGAGAAGTGTTTACAGAGGGAAAACAACGTGTATCAACTCGTCTCTACTAGTGGATCAAATGTATATAAAGGCCTAAGCTCGAATCAAGAAGCACCAGGAGTTGTAACCAATTCAGTTCCAACTGCTCAAAACTGTTAGATGGGCCTTTCACAACGGTTCCAAACCGTTGCATAATTCTGTTATAACAACTTTGACTCCGGTTCTTTATTATCCTTCAAAACTGACCAGCCTGAAATCTGGTTCTTCAGCCCGATTCTTCCCAACCTGAACCCGGTTCCTGATTCCTCCCAACCTCTACTACAAACTATGACCACTTGATGAAATTGAACTGATATCTACAAGAGGGCTAAAAAAAGGGGAGTGGAATCCTTACTCAAACACTTACAACCCCGGGTGGAGACACAACCCGGTGTTTTCATATGCCAACCCCTAAAATTCCTCAAACCTACCCTAACGACCACAATACCAAGGCCAAGCCTACCAAACACCTCAAAACCCTCCGGGATTCCCACCAAGAAATTAAAATCCCAACTATCCTAGAAAATTTGAGGCTGACTTGGCTATTGAGAAAATTCGAGCCCAAAAAGGAAAGATAGGGAATAAATGAATGCTAAATTCGAAACCCTCATAAGTCACAACAAAATGATGGAACAATTCCTTCTTAAATCACCATCGGGGTCATCTAGGCAAGCGGCTACCTTCCCAGGGCAACCCGAGTATAGAACAAAAACCAAGCCCCAAGAAGATCTCAAGTTTTGGGGGGGGGGGGGGGGAAGGAGGGGAATGAGGAGAAATTGGTGGAGAAGGAAGTTACTTGGCTTGAATAAGTCAAATGGTTGAAGGAAGATGAAAAAGAAGAGGAGAGTGGAGGGAAAAAAGAGAGTCTTGAGGGAGCTATGGAGGCATTTTTGCTAACACCCATTCCCAATCCTCTTGGAAATCCTTTAGAAGATGTGATGACATTAAAAAGAACAAGTGAAGTCGAGAATGAAGGTGAGATAAAAAAAATTCTCTTCAAGGTATCTTTAAAGGACACCCCACGCTTGGATGAAAAAGGTAAGAAAAGCATCACCATTTTTCCGGAAAACTTGCAAAAGTTTTCTTCTAAAAGTGTGGGATCTCAAGCTTTCGTGACCTTTCCCAATTTGGATGAGCACGAAATTATGGAAGAGTTCAAAGCTTAATGATCCAGGATACTTTGTTCTATCTTGTAAAGTTGGAGAGAATTTTTTCCGGAATGCCCTATGTGATCTTAGGGCAAGTGTGAATGTGATGAGCTTGAGAGATTTCAAAGGAATCGGTCTAGCAAATATGACTCCTACAGATGTGTCCCTTAGATTTGCTAACTCTCGGGAGTTAAAATCCAAGGGAATAGCAAACAATGTCTTGGTTGAGGTAGGAAAGTCAAAATTGCTGACCGATTTTGTCATCTTTGATGTGGAACGAGAGCTCACGTTCCCAATGATACTTGGGAGACCCTTCCTTGCGAGTGCCGGAGCACTCATTGATGTCGAGGGAGGTCGAATGGTTCTTAATACAAATGATGAAACTTTAAAATTTCAAATGACCAAAAGAAAGCATCCTAGTGTTAGCATGAATCCTACACATCCAATCAAACACCAAGTATTATTGGACAAGGATGAGGATCGTAAAGAATTTGTAGTTCTTGGTAAGAAAAATTTCCAAAGAAAAGAGAAACCGGTGACTAAAAAGAAAATGATTTCGATGATTGAAAATGTGAAAGCCATTGAGGGGGAAAACATGATTTTTCAGCCCCCATAATTTGTTGATGAAAAAGGGTCAAGCTTGTGACCTTAAAGAAGCTATTTCGTTTCCAATAAAAGTAGTATAGGAATTTTTGTATATATTTTTATCGAAGCATTCTATTGTGTGGTTTGAAGATAGTAGCTACCAAGTGGGAGATGAAATGTGAATAAAAAAATGAGGAAGGATAATTTTCTTGAGAAAAATGCATTTTTGAGTCAGGAAATATCGAAAATTAAATTTTCAATTTTTTATTTTTAAAATTAATCGTTTGATTAAAAGAAAAACGAATAATTTCTTTTCCGGAAATCTTGGCCCCTGGAGACCATAAGCGCTGTCCCCCTCCCCTCTTCATTTCCCCCTCACAATTTCAAACCCACTGCTCTCTCTACAAGTGCTCTCCCTTCTCTCTACAAATGCTCTAAAACTTCCCTACTTTGAGTTTCAAATTACTCCCAATCCGTGTGGAACTAGCGTGACTCCTTTGGAGAGATAGCTACCCGGACCGAGGGCATCATTTCCCACTAATCACTTTCCTGTGAAAGTCGCCGGAATCTTGCAACCCCGAATGAGGTAAAATTTCCGGCCCTTTTTCCCTTTTTAGTGTAATTTTCGATTTTTCTTATTGTTTTACCTTGAATTCCCCTAGTTAGAACACTTAGCACACATGGGCTACATTCTTCCCAACCCAAAATCGTATTTTAGGAATACTTTTCATTGCGATCGTTGTCTCTTTTGAGTTGTAAGGGTGTGTTAAAATGGCAAGAACGAAGGGAGAGAAAAAGAAAGAAAATTATCGCTGAATCCTCTACCTTGGGGGAAAGTAGCAAGAAGAAAATGGGAAAGAAAGTGGTGAGGGAAGAGCCGCATAATGAATGGGAAAGATTTGAGGATGAAGGAGAATTCATAGTACCTGATGGATTCCTTCCATCTCCAAATGATCGGTTTAATTTTTTAAAAGTGAGAGAGAAAAGGATTTATCCCTCCAAATTCATTGACTTGATGGAATTGAGATCCCTTTCCTATTGGGAGAAAATGGAAGAATTCTTAAAGGCATGGGACGTGTTTGGGTTCCTAACTAGGCCAACTAATACTTTCACCGAGATGACTGTCTAATTCTTCAGCACGCTTAAAGACAATAGGGTAGAAGCACAAGCGGCAAAAGGTCGTGTTGACTTTGTGATCAACAAGAAGTGTTTCTCAATGACCTTGAAGGAATTTGGAGAGAAATTAGGGATAAAACAGGAAGAAAATACAAGCAAAACACATGGCTTTCAAGCCTGATCTGTTTTGGGAGGAGCTTACTAGGGAGGAGAGGTTTGTTTCAAACTGGGCAAAGTACCTACTTATCAGAGATCCAGTCATCAGGACTACTTTTGAGATCCTAACCTACACTATTTTCGTGAAAAAGGAGACCTCCCGTGTCACGGGAGTTGAGTTGTTCTCTATCTGTGCCGCAATGAATGGAAAGAAGATTGCAGTTATGGGATTCCTAGTCGGGCATTGGATCATGGTGCAAGGGGATGCATGCCGGACTATCTAATTCGGGGGGTATATATATCTAAGCTCATCCACACACTATCGGGGATAGAAACAAGACCTAAAGGGAGAGACTTGGGGTACGATATTCTACCATTAGATGATCCCGACAAACCCCGAGCAACAAGAGGGAAAGATAAAGAGATAGTGGAAGAAGAACCGGAGGCATCACGAGAGGTGGAGAACAAACTCGATGAACTCCTCAAGAGGACAACCATCTTAAAGAGCATTACCGACCACTCCTATCAAAAGAACGAGATGCTAGTGAAGCAAAATAAAGCACTCATGGGAGCGATGAATGAGATGAGAAAGAGAGTGGAGACTATCGAGAGACAAGGATGCGAAACTCACCTCCTCCTTCGTCGGTTCTTGAAGAAGAGTGTCAAGACATTTTCTTATCTTAAGAACATCTTTAGGAAAAGTTGGGGGGAAGAAGAGCGGGTAAAGATTTAAAAAGAGATTAAGGAGGTCACCGAGAAGATTGCTCCGTCGTCCGCCTCAACTTTCGATGTGAGGGAACATTTCTCGGGGTTTTGCAATATGGATACATGACCACAACATCTTGAGAACTCTCTTTTTGATCTACTACACCACTTCTTTGAAGAAGAAGAAGAAGAAGAAGAAGAAGAAGAAGAAGAAGAAGAAGAAGAAGAAGAAGAAGAAGAAGAAGAAGAAGAAGAAGAACCCGATTCGAGTAGGAGGCCCCCTCAGGCGATATCCTACTCATGAAGTACCGTCAAAGAGAAACAAGGGATTGAGGATCCTCCGCATTCCGGTTAGTATTTCTATCCCTAAGCTCATTTTTCGCCTGTAAATAGTGTAATGTTAGGTTTATTACTTTTCGAACAAGTGGTTTGGGGGTGGAAATGAAATATACGGTTTCGTTGGCATAAATTTGGAGATGATAATCTTGTGATGTGTTTGATTCGTAAATTCACCATTTATTAATCTTTATTGAGTTTGCATATTTTTCCACCTCTCTAACAAAATTTTCATTTCTATGTATGTTTCGAATCATACACGAATTCTAACTTCTTCGCTACTTGGGCTCGAGAATTTCACCCAAGTTTTTTTTGGGGAGGGGGGGGGGGTGTGGAAGGATTGTTATTCTTATGTGCTTTTGAGGATGCTCCTCTTGTCTTATGGGACTTTCTATGATTTTTGATCTATGCCATCCCACCACTTTGTTTGTTTTTGTTTTTTAACTACTTTTGTGACTAAAACACTTGTGGTTGGTTGTTGGGTTCACTTACTTTGTGTTGGATGAGGAAGAAGGATTAAAACTATCCCGATGTTGTGGTTCAAATTTTCAAAATCTCTATAAATTGAGTACATAATACTAGAGGTTTCTTTCCCAAAAATCAAAATGTGATTAATTGGTCGATGAGATTTAAGGGTAGGTGAATATTTAGATATAGTGAGGAGGATTGCATGAGTTCAAAATATAACTTACCCCAAAGTTATGTTACTTGTTCTTATTTCTTTAATCCCAAAATAAACACTATACGACTAAGGACGAACTCGTGAAGAATAAGATGAATCTACAATAGGTGGTAGAAAAATTAAGGAGATGTAGGAGGAGTTATAAGGTGGTTAGGTCGTGGGCCAAGTAATTGCATTTCATTACTCATTCTAGTGACAATTGTAGACTCCATTTGTTGAGCTAAGTTGTAAAAAGAAAAGAATTTCACGTTGTATGAAACGTATAAAAAGAGGGGGAGAGAGAGAGAGCTCAAGTGAAAAGTCAAGTGTTGTAGCCATTGAAAATGTCATGTAACTCTTAAAGAGTATTGTGATGTAAAAGCACAAAAGCTAGAGTAGTCATTTTTATTCTTTTGGACAAAACACGGTGGAAAAAGGAGAAAAAGGGAGATATAATTAAAAATTAGTTGGCTCGAGGGAGAAAAGAGTCGCATCACCTACATTGGGTGAGTGTGTGGCGTCTTCCTAAAAAAGAATCAAGTCGAACCACCTAAAGTCCAGGATTTTGAAGGATAATGAGTCGTCCAATGTCACCACACATATACACATTTTGGGATTGAAGCTAGGTCTCTTAGCACATGATCTAGGGTACTAAGTGAAATAAAAATACTATGTGCCTTTTCAAATTTCTATACCTTTATATTCCCCTACTCTGTTGGAACCACGATTCCTACCCGATCCACAATATAGAATATTGAAGCTCGGATACATCATTATAGGATCGACCAATTTATTTAATGTTCTACAATTAATTAATTAACGCTAGAAGGATTAAATTAATACCTTTGTAGTATGTTACTATCTCAACTTCAAACCTCCAAGTCTTCTCTGGTGTTCTTACGAACTTCACTACAATACAGGATGTGTGGACACCTCCTTAGGTATATTGTATGCGAGATTATTCAGAAGAAGAAGATAATAATAGCCATGACTTATTATATATATAATGTCACATTATTTGTTTTTCTCCAAGCAGCATATCCTGATAGATATAGGAGATCTTGGATATCTCCATCTTCTATATCTATCAATATCCAATATATTTATTGTATTGCAATGATAAATTATAATCTCTATAATTTATTCTAGTTCATATTGAGCCACCAAAGGGACCCGATCGGACCCAATTAATCAAGCTCTAATCAATTAATTATGACCCAGTCAACTTTTGACTTATCATATTAATTTATTAATTATATTCTATTCCACTAAAAGAATATAATTGCACTCTTAATTTAATCGGAATTATTGAAGCAATATATCAACAATTATTATCCTCTGATTGATTGATCCAACATATTGCCCCCTTCGATCAACTAAAGTATTTTGCAATAGGCTACCATGACCAATAAGCCTATGTTCAAACACTTGTGAATCTCAACATTCATCTTTTATTTAACAGTCCTGTGTGACTACGTTACACAATGTGATTCGACAACAAACGTCGAATACTTAGCTCAGATTTACTGTTCATAGAAGAACCCGTGAGATCCTGATCATGCCTATTAAATAGGTGAAGGATTCCAATATTGTAAATATATGTTCTTTATCACTTCTCTTTAATTCCCAAAACACCGAGATATTGATCAATATAATAATCTCACTCTTTGGTGTCTCAAAGAATGTTCAGTTGGTAATAAAGGTACATTATTTACTCAGGATTAAGATAATACATACGTCAATCAATGAATTTTAAATTGTATGGTCAAAACATAATTTAAATTTCATGTGGTCCTGTCCAATACACCACACATGTATCCTCAATTTCATTACCAAGTCAAAGACAAACTTTAATGAAATTGAGACGATCTTATCAAAATAAATTGCCCAAAAGTATTTACTGATTGCGAACATAAAATATTTACGGATCGAATAATAAATCGAATCTTTCTTCGCACGTCTTGTCGCTATAGGTTCGTTTACAATCGGAGACAGTTCTCTTTCCTTATGTTCCTTGATGTCCATCTCACCACCTAGGGGTGATTGAACATTAGGGATATGATTTTCTACCATTTCAGGTGTTGATTCTCTCATAGACATTCTTGGCGGAGTCGCCATATGTCTCCCACTAGATTCAACACCAGATGGTAGAGTCCTGAATTCATGAGCAGATGATCGAGGAATATTTTCCTTTATCTCTTCCAAAAGAACCTTGTTCTTGGATTCACGTTCTTCTATATACTTGTCCTCTAAGAAAGTTGCATTTGTGCTTACAAAAACCTTCTTATCCTGAGGACTATAGAAATAGTACCCTCTTGTTCCTTTCGGATATCCTATAAACGCACTATATTATGATCTTGATTTCATCTTTTCCATCTTACTCTTCAGCACATGTGCTGGACAAGCCCATGTCCGAAGATGTGTTAGATTAGGCTTACGCCAATTCCACAACTCCAAGGGTGTCTTAGGTACAGACTTAAAAGGAACACAGTTTAGTAAGTATATTGCTGTTTGTGGGGCATATCCCCAAAAAGAAGTTTTCAGAGTTGAGAAGCTCAGCATAGACCCGACCATATCCAACAAGGTCCTGCTTTTCTTTTCTGAGACACCATTTTGCTGTGGGGTCCTTGGTGCACTCAATTGGGATAAAATCCCATTCTCTGTCAAGTGTGCCCTAAAGTCGTTGGATAGATACTCCCCACCTCGATCTGATCGAAGTGTTTTCATGTTCTTACCTAATTGTTTTTCCACTTCCAATCTGAATTCCTTGAATTTCTCAAGTGCCTCGGATTTCTGGACCATTAGGTAAACATAACCATATCTTGAGTAATCATCTGTGACGTGATGGAATACTCATATCCACCTCTAGCTATCCACCTCTAGCTGGAACATTTATTGGTCCACATACATCAGAGTGTACTAATTCTAAAACTTCTTTGGCCCATAATCCCTTAGAATTTAAAGACCTCTTAGTCATTTTACCCTCTAAACAAGATTCACATACATGCAGGGATTCCACCTTCAAGTTACTTAAAGGACCATCCCTTACTATTCTATGAATCCTATCAAGATTAACGTGACCAAGTCTTAAGTGCCATAAGTAAGTTCCATTAGAAGAAGACAGTTTTATACGCTTAGCTGTGTGATGCAATGAGCTGTCGGTTGGTTTTAAGATATACAAATCATTATCCATATGCCCCTTAAAAACAATCGCTTTATTAAAAGAAATATCGACTGCCATTAATGAAAAATGAACACAATATCCTTGTTTTAACAATAAAGCAACATAAATTAATTTTCTAGTAATATCTGGGACATAATAACAATCATTTAAAACCAAATACTTCCTATTTGAAAAATAAAAATAAATAACTCCGACAGCTTTTGCAGAAACCATAGCTCCTGTGCCAACCCTCAGAGTATGCTCTCTTTCATTAAGTTGTCGAGATACTTGGAATCCCTGCAAAGTACTGCAAACATGGTTAGTGGCTCCAGAATCTACTACCCGAGTATCCGTAGAATCAACCACTAAACAAGACTCAATAAAGGATAACTCACCCTTATCTTGCTTCTTAGCTATGAGAACCGTGCAATTCCTTTTCCAATGGCCCTTCTAGCCGCATCCAAAACACTTCCCCTTAGGTTTCCCATCCTTTTTTGCCTTCTTTGCTGATTGCTGTGCGCCCTTCTTATTAGACTTCTTCCTTTTTCCACCCTTACCTTTCTGCTTGAATGAGGATTGTCCAGTAGAAGCAACAGCAAAAGCATCACCGTTTTGAGCCTTAAAAATGCTTTCAACGTTTTGGAACTCTTTCATTAGTTCGTTCAGAGACATTTTCAGCTTATTCATATTATAGCTGACCTTGAACTGGGAGAACATCTCAGGGAGAGTCTCCAGTGCCATGTCTACCTGAGTATCCGAACCAATTTCAGCCCCTAAAGCCTCAGCCACATTAAACATTCCGATCAAATTTAGCATATGATCTCTAACGGGCGTCCCGGGTTTCATACGCTCAATCATAATGGCTCTAATAGCAGCCTGACGTGCTTGGCTTCCTTGATGAGAGAACATCTCTTTAAGACTCTCCATGATCTCAGCAGATGTCTCCATGTCTCCATGCCTCTGTTGCAACACATTTGAGATAGAACCCAGAATGTCACAACGAGCCATGTCATTGGCATAAATCCACTTGTCATGAGCCTCACATTCCTCATCACTAGATTCCATGGTCACTTTGGGACAAGGTTCAGTTAGCAGAAATTTTCAACTTCTCAGCAGTGAGAACAATCAACAGATTACGTTTCCAATCAAGGTAGTTATCTCCCACTAGTTGGTTTTTAGTCAATATCACATATAATGCGCTAGAAGACATTTTTCTAAAATAAAACAACACATATGAGCTTGCATAGAATGAAATGTATTCATGTTAAAAAACATGAAATAAGTAGACCCATAAACTACATTATTATGTAATTACCTAAAACCCCAAAATCAAGGCATACCCCTCTATATGAGTGGTAAATGTTGATTTGAAGCTAGGTTGGGATCTCCCACTAAATCAAATATCCCGCATCTCATGCTATATTGACTTAGTATCACATCTATTTGACCCTCAATAATATTGCTTGGATATTCTATAAGAAGTCCTTAAAATATTTTGATTTAAGTGTATAACCTTTATTTTAATAAATTTTAAAAACTATCAAATAATTATGGTATCTATAGGATAAACATAATTAATTGAAATTTAAAATTTACTACCATAATTGGGCCCAATCAAGTAACCAAAAACAATGCAGCCCTCCAATAGGGAAGCTAATTGAATTAGTACGAGGCATACATACATTCTTACTTATGAGCTAATAAAGGAGGTCATGAATTTATAAATAAACCCTCATACACTTAATTTTAATAAAACTAATTTGGATTTTATCCAATTAATATTTCCAAACTATTTTGACTCTCAAAATAATTAAATATTAATTACTTTATTAATTCACAAATCTAATTCTAAATTAGAAAAGAAAATAAATAAAGGAAACATGCATGATAGTTTGGTACCTAGAGCGGTGTTCATACTATTCTATATGACATGCTATGTGAATGACAATTAATTTCAAGTACAATTAAAGCAAATAATAAGCAATAATTAAAAAAGAACAAATTTATGGTCATCCTAGACACAAAATTATAGAAAAAATGAAAAACTAATTGAACCATAACCAGGCGCAATATTTCACGATCCATCTGTAATTTTTCTTGGTCCAGGATGAATTAATAGTTGAATTTCCAGCAGCCCAAGTGACTGGCCCAACAGCTGAATATATCTTACAGCCCAATTTTGCAATTGAATCTAAGAGGCCCAATTAAACTCAAAATCCGGCCCACTATTCAGACCCATTTGCACAAGGATCCAAAACTCACGACCCGAGCCGGACCGACCTGACCCAGCTCGCGACCCGATTGCTTGAGCCCTAAGAACAGAGGCTGCCGCCGCCGTCATCTAGGTGCCGCCGGAATCTGCTGCCGCCGATGAAGACAGACGGCCTACCGCCACCATCATCCTCAACCTGCTTCTGCTTTACCGACGTTAGTTCATCGCCGTCGTCCACCCTACTGCTCGCCAGATAGACGCGCGCCATCGCGACCAGATCGCATCAAGCCGCGACCATTGCCATCGCTAATCAGGTCGTGGGCTGAAGAAGATCGCTGCCACGTCATGTTTGGAAGGTCCAGAGGTCTTAGGAAGGGATTTCCAGATCGGGTTTGAGAGCTTCACACCTTCAATGGTGATTTTATGAGTTTTTGCAGAAAAGCCCTCAACCTTTAAGGAAGATGAACATCCACCCCTCCCTTTTCTTTTAAACTCCTATCTTCTTTCAGTTTTACCCTAAAAAATTCGACCAGAATACAGAAACGCCCCAAATTCAAAAAATAAAATAAAAAATATATATTTTGTACCCTATTTCAAATCTAACAAGCTAATCCACCCCCTTGTATACAACTCAAAAATACAAATATACAGTTTCACAAGAAAACTAGGCCATAAATCGTTCAATAAAAATTTAAAAAAAAAAACATTCATCCATAACAACAATAAAATTGCAAACCTAAACACCACTCAACACTATATGCATTAATTAATAGAGAACATACAATAAAATAAAAAACCTACGCTCTGATATCAATTGTTGGAATCACGATTCCTATTCGATCCACAAAATAGAATATTGAAGATCGGATACATCATTGTAGGATCGGTCGACCGATTTATATTATGTTCTACAATTAATTAATTTACGCTAGAATGATTTGTAGGAATTATATCTATTATAATATTCTTGTAGAAAGTAATATAATTAATCCCTTTTCCCTAGAACCCTTCTTGGTTGTCATAATTTGTATCCTTATTGATTAACCCTAGAGATGGATTTATAAATTTATATAAACCCTAACATGCGCCTACAACACATAGGAGTTAAGGGATTCGACCTGATAACTGTTTACATGAAAGGTCGATTTCTGATTGAATGATTTCTGACTCCCGTCTTGACCTTCTGGGCTGTATCCCCTACTCAATCCTCAACGCCGGATGGATGACGAACTTTGAAGAATTCCAAGTGGGAAGGAACACCTTAAACCACCGCCGCCTACTCTCTCTTTCTCTCTATTCAGTGATCTTTTTTTTAGTGTTAATTCTTCTATATTCGCAGAATGAGAGACCATGTATTTATAATACATGGTTGAGTGTGGGCCAAACCTGGTAGTTTAATTCCTTCTAGGATTAGGAATTTAATTCCTTGTTAGGAATTTAATTCTCTATTCCTACTTGGACTAGGAGTCTATATGCGCCAGTCCAGGGATCAAATACAAGAAATAAAGATGGGCCTAACTATGAATTAATTCTTCCTTGTTCAGCTCAGAACATAATTAATTCATAAATATTAATTCATTCCACTAGAGAATTAATACTGACTTACACCTTTATTCTCGAGTTGAGTCGGGGCTTGAATTAGACTTAATTAATCTCCGTATTTAAGATATCAAATATCCATTAATTAATTAAAGCCTCTGACAGCTTAAATTAATTAATTTCCCATTTATTCCTTAAGTAGTACCACTCAACCTTATTATTGTACCTGAATTTAATCAACCTGTAGGGTTTAGTACAATAAATCTTTTGAGCTCCTTAAGGGGATATCATTATCCTAAACGGATACGGTCACCTAAATCCAAATTACCAATTATTATATGCAAGTTGCTATCACCCAAAATACATAGTATAAAAGTTATAACTTAACTCTTGCCCATAGTAAATCAAAGAGACACACAAACAAGCACTCATAACTGTAATCTTATTTAGGCTTTAGATTATTATAAGTCACTGAGATCTCTAGTTCTTCACTAAGGTCAGGCAGAAGAACTTATCTCACTGTGATCCTATCAATACGTAAATATGTACCAGTATAAGTAAATAGTCAAGATAAACTATTCCTACTTAATACTGTAGCCTAAACCAACAACTCGTCCTCAAGTTGTCTGAGCTGTGATTTACGTTTGATATCTCATTAAGTTTAACTAATCATATGATCTTTTGTGATCTTCAACACACCATATGATCTACTCATTTGCAAGAGATATGGGGACACATACATAGTGAAAGTGCAAATATAATCAGATAGGAGATAAACGGCGAATAACTGGAAACATTGTATATAAAAGGTTTTGCTTTCAATATACAAATCCAACAGGATTAAATTAATACCTTCGTAGCGTGTTACTATCTCAACTTCAAACCTCCAAGTCTACTCTGGTGTTCTCACGAACTTCACTACAATACACGATGTGTGGACACCAACTTTGATATATTGTATGGGAGATTATTCAGAAGAAGAAGAGAATAATAGCCATGACTTATTATATATATAATGTCACATTATTTCTTTTTCTCCAAGCAGCATATCCTGATAGATATAGGAGATTCTGGATATCTCCATCTTCTATATCTATCAATATCCAATATATTTATTGTATTGTAATAATAAATTATAATTTCTATAATTTATTCTAGTTCATATTGAGCCACCGAAGGGACCCGATCGGACCCAATTAAATCAAGCTCTAATAAATTAATTATGACCCGATCAACTCTTGACTTATCATATTAATTTATTAATTATATTTTATTCCACTAAAAGAATATAATTGCACTCTTAATTTAATCGGAATTATTGAAGCAATATATCAACAATTATTATCCTTTGATTGATCGATCCACCCAGAGTCTAGGATTTTGAAGGATAATGAGTCGTCCAATGTCACCACACATATACACATTTTGGGATTGAAGCTAGGGCTCTTAGCACGTGATCTAGGGTACTAAGTGAAATAAAAATACTACCTGCCTTTTCAAATTTCTATACCTTTATATTCCTCTGCTCGTCTATCAAATTTCCTTGGAACAAATTGATTTAGGCAAGAATGGTGAACCAAAAAAATGGAAAAATACTCAATCAATAAAGAAATTCATGAAAAAGAGATTCCAGACCTTCCTACTCTCGTTTTCTTATGTGCTTAATTGTTTCAATTGATTGGGGACGAAAAAAGCTTAAGTTTGTGGGGATGATGAATGTGAAAACTACCATTTTTCTTGCACTTTTCATGTTCATATTTTAGGGAGAATAACGTGTAATTGTTGTGTTTATGTACGAAAATGTGTTCGTCAGTGATTTTAGGTTAATTTTCCTTTTTAATATCATTTTATGCGCTTTTGAGTGTTTTTGAGTCATATTTTTTGAAGGTTAGGAAACTCAGAAGAACTTAGAAGATCGCTCGCAAAGGCCCAAAAGGGTCAGCGTCAGGCTCAAACTGAAGATCATCAAGTCATGAGAATAGTTCGTGAAAAAACCGGGCCAAGAAGATGGATAGAAAAGCCTCAAATTGAAGAAGCAAATGATACGAGGACAATCGCACATACTTCACGTTCTAGCCTAAAAATTGAGGCCCAAATGTACTTAAATCAGATCCAACAAAAGCTCAAATCGAATTTCATCGAGTCGCAAAAAAAAAAGCCTTGAAGGGGTCGGGTCGAGAAGACGAGAGGAAGAACTCGGAAATAGTGATGGAAGACAAATGCGCGAAGGGGGGCTGAATTGCACCAACCGCCGCCGCACCTACCGGACTAGTTGCTGGATCGGTAGTTGGTACAGAATAGAGTCAAGATTGCATCCGCCACTCCTACCGGCCCGACAGTCCATGGTCATATCTTCTTCGTCCGAGCTTTGATTCATGTGATTCAAGTGGCCATGCATAACAAAGACGAATACCTACGGTTTCCATGTTTGGACCGCGAGCCAATTCAGAGCCATTTTTTTCCAGAATTCGCATGAAGATCGAGTCGAGCACACGTAGGGGGGTTCGACTCACAACTTATTTTCCCTTGTGTTTTTAATTGCTTTTGACCATTTTACTCTTACTATTGATGGGGTTTTCAATATATTTTTGTCTTTATATGTGTGGGGAGTGGGTGTCTATAAATACCCCCTCCCCCTTTATTCCAAACAACTTAGATTTTATTTACTACTCTTGCATTAGTTTAAGTGAGGGAATTTTCAGATTTTCACTAGGGTTCTTCTCTCTTAAAGAGGGGAACTAGCGTTTTTGGTGAAATTCGGAAGAGATACTCCAAGGGTGTGGCAACCTTGAAGATTTATTGAAGATTTCCCGATTCTTATCAATAATAAGCTCGTCTTACCTCTATCTCTCTCTATTTTATTTTATTTGACTATCTTGCTTGATGATTGATAAAGCGTAACCCGGTTATCAAATAAACTCCGAACATAAGACCACTTCTCGCAACGTAAATCAATGCAAGAAATTTAAAGAACACAGGATGTACGTGGTTCGATCCGGAGATCTACGTCCACGGGCTGAAAATATCACCTGCCGAGGTGTTTCTTCACTATCCTTTTGAAATTACACGCAACTGTTTCAGAATACAAAATGCCAACCCCAATTCTGAGTACAATTCTCCTACTTATACTACTCAACTCAAAACCCTAACTAACTCCTTACAATCGCGCCTATTATCGTTGCATGGAGGTTGGGATCAGATCGTGGGCCAAGAACGTGGGGTACGCCGCAATTGGGCCACGCTATTTTGAGCGCACGTTTCTGGGCCGGTTGTTGGGCTTATCCTCCTGGGCTCAGTTGCTCGGGTCGGGTTGATCTGGTCCGGAATGTCAATCCAACCCGGAGTTACTGGGCCATACCTATCAGATGCCCCCCTCCCAGCCGGAGCGAGGAGGGAGCTACGGTTATGAGCAGGGTGAAGCAGTAAGCAAGATGAGCTGTTGTCAATTGTGAGCCGAAGTGTACTTGGGAGCCGAGAATTTGCTAAGACTGAGATAATCCGTGGTGGGGTCCGCGGGGACCAAAACGAACTGGACTGAATGACCCCGAGGTGATGGCGAGGGCCCGATCTATGGTGAAGCCCCCCGGAGGAAGGAAATTGACCAGAGCCGAACTAGAGCACCCCGAAGGCAATAAAGTGTAGCGGAAGAGAACAACAATCTGGCCGAGGTGAAGGGGGCACCGGAGAGCTTCCCAAAACTTCCTGGCCAAGAATGAGGTTGATGTGACTGGCGGCGCCATCATGAGAGAGAGAGATGTGAAGTGACACGCTTTGTAATTTCCAAGGAGCCTGTCCCCCACGCGCCTTGGGAACTGTTAGGCGCGTGTCCACTACGTTCAAATCTGAAACACATAATTTGAAAAGGCCATATCTAGACCGTTAATTTCACGAGTATATATGAGGAATAATGGCACAGTATACTTCATCTTCTTCATTGCGATTTGCAAGTTACAGAAAGCGGGAAAAAAGGAGAATCTTCTGTGCTTTTGTGATTCATCTCCAATACAAACCAAGTAAGTATGCCTTCTTCATCATCTTCTTCTTCAATTAAGGAAGTAGGGACCGAGAGGTCTCCGTTAGATGTACCACCCCTACGCTTCGTTATTCCAGAGAGGAGTGAAATTAGGACAGTGGAAAGAGCCGATGGCATGGAAACCAACATCAGGGTCGTCGGTTTTTATGAATGTACGGAGAGTGACTTCGAAGTGTCTACTATAGCGCCGTGGATGACGCGGGTGTAGATAGAAACCTTAATCCCCTCCTTCTATTTCCCATTTAATTTAGAATACATAGTGCCAGAACCCGGCGATAGGGCATGTTGCCCGCTGAAGGGCTTCATTGGCGTATATATAGACCCACTGAGGATAGGTTTGAGATTCCCCCTTTGGGACATTGTTATCCGGCTATTGAGATATTATAATATTGCCCTGAGCCAATTAGCGCCAAATGCCATAAGGCAAGTAGTCGGGTTCACCGTGGTATGTAAGAATGCCGGGGTGAAGCCAACTGTAGAGCTTTTTAGGTATTTTTTCCAACTGAAAGCATTCGGGAAATCCAAAGGCTGGTACTCCTTCAGTCCCCGAGCACGAGGTGGTTTCAAAGTACAAAACCCCAGTAAGGTGGAGGGGTGGAAGGAGAAATTCATCTTCGTGAAGACCGGAGTGGCCCTCCCGAGGTGGAGAAGGGAGGAGGTGTTAGATACTGCCCCGGTGGGGGATCCGGAGGCTGAGGTGGTGGACGTATTTCGTGCAGTGGGAACTTTCAAGACCCTTTGCACCGAAGCGGAGCTGGAGGAGGCGGGACTGAGCCCATACTACTCGGGCGATGCGGAGGGGATGTCTGCCCGGGGTCAAGAGTTGGGAGCCGGGGTTGCCGAGGAGGGTAGGAGTTCTTATATCTGTGTAAAATTGTTGCCTTGTGCAGGACTAACTCCAATTTCTGTATGCAGTGGGACGCTTTGGAAAGGAGCCGGCTGGAAGCCCCGCTGTGGCTGCGGCAGCCAAGACGAAAGGGAAAACGGCTGAAATATCTCCTCGGGGGAAGATGTCACCCAGTCCAAGACCCTCTGTTGGGCCGGATGAGCGAGTGGTGGCGGCGGGGTCAACCCCCGGAGTAAAAAGGAGGTCGGAACTGTCCGGGACACCGCCGGCGGCTGCCAAAAAACTCCGCACGGGGGAAAGTGTTGAGGTAAAGCTGACATAATTGACTCTGTGAGTTGCTGTTGCATAAATGGAGTGTTTGTTACCAGTATTGATTTCGGTATATTCTTTTTTTTCTTTTTTGAAGGAGGAAGGGCCCACAAGTCTGCACGGATTGGAGGGGGCGGACGCCGAGGAGCTGTTGCACTTGGCATGGGGGATTATGGAGCTCGGCCAAAAAAGCGAGAAGGAGGCCAAAGAAGAGCTGGCCGTGGTGGCAAGGGAGCTGCGCGCACGCAACGATAAGCTGACACATGATCTAGCCGAAGCGCGCAAGAGGGCGGCCTTGGTGGAGAATGAAGTTGCGCTATTGCGCGAAGTGGAGGCGGAGGCCGGGGCTCTCCGTGAAAAAACGGCTCAACTGCGGGCAGAGATGAAGACCCGAGAAGCGGCAATTGTTGAAGGTCAAGAAGCAATGCTAAAAGCGTTTGCCGAGAAGTTGTTCCAGACGAGCACATTTCTCGACTTCCAGACCAACTTTGTTGCTGTCGGGGACATGGCCACGCGATCGGTGTTGTTGGAACAGATCAAAGAAGTCTACCCGAACGTGGACGTTTATCGCCCAGAGTTCGGGTATGACTACAATGCCGTGGCCGGGGTGGAGGAAGCCTACTATCAAGCTTTAACGCACCTCCCGGAGTGGCCCCTCGTGAAGGCTCTAGCAGAGAAGAAAGAGATTTTAAGGGCCGAGGAGGTTGCAAGCTGTGAGGCGGAACAAGACCAGGAGTTCCTGGCATTCCGCCAGGGTGATTTCGTCTCTGAGCCCCGAAACAAAGAGCCATCCCCCCGCATGGAAATTGCCGCAGGAGCTGCAGGAGAGGAGGCAGGAACGACGAAAGATCGGCAGGAGGTGGAGCCCGATGATTCTGAGGGGACCGAGGAGGAGGAGGTCAGTCGTTCCCCGCAAATTTGATATAGTAGATGATAGGAATAATTGTAAATCCCTTGTACCACACTACCGATAATGTACTCTGGTTTTGTTGAATATAAATGTTTGTTGAATAATTGAATAGCTGTCCAAAGATGTATTTGAAATTCATCTTTCCCACTGATTCTGTTGCCCGCTCAGGACATCGCGGAGCTGCATAACACGATAAAGAAGCTCATGCAATCATTGGATTGGTTCCGATGAGAGAAAGATAACTTGCAAAGGCAAGTTGTGCCGAGGTTAGAGAAACGGGTGGCCGTTGCGGAGAGAAGAGCGAAGGAAGCCGAGGAGGCAAGAGCTAGAGCCGCGGAGAGGGCCAGAGACCAGGAATTAAAGTACCTGGCGAAAGTTGCTGAACTGGACCGCGTCCTCATCCATCAAAGGGAGTATGACCGGATACTGACAGAGTACGGCTTGCTGACCTTTGAGGAAGTTGAGGAGCGGGTCACCGAGATTCAAAGTGAGATTTCAGCACTGATGGCGACGGGTTCGGCCGAGTCCTCGGAGCTTATAAGAAAGCGAGAGGTGCTGGAATTATTGCTAGGTATGTACGAGGGACTAAAAGGCCGCGGCAGGTGGCGGCACACAGCTGAGGAGTACATCGCGGGCCCTAGCCGGAGCCGAGGTACTACAAAAGCCCCCCGGAAGGGTAAAAAGAAACCAGTGGGGAAAAGCCAAGGAATTGTAATTCAAGAGCCGGCTTCGGTAACCACAGTCGAAGAAGGGCCTGTGGTCGTCGCCGAAGAAGAAGTCGAGAAGCTGGCTGAAGAGATCGAAGTGATGGACCCCGCGGAGTGGGATCCCGTGAAATGGGCCCAATCACCGAGGTCTACACCGCAGCCGAGTCTTTGGGGCCGTACAAGAGGCGAAGCCCCCAGACAAGTATCAAGGATGAGTCCACGACGCCGAGGGGGCCGCGACGGGGAAAGAGCCGGGGCTCAACGCCGGGAAGCCACAGAATCCCGGCGGACACGAAGTAGGTCCGGAAGCAGATCTCAACGCCGGAGCGCCGAGTACTGGCTCGGAGGCCATAGATAGTTTTTACTTACTTTTTTTTTTTTTTCAAATAATATGTAAAGAACCTTTTGGCATGTAATCGAAAAAATGTAAAAAACCGTTTTGGTCTGCAAAGTTGTGTACTTTGAAAGGAAAATAATGAACTGTTAACCAGAATGCAATAATAATTGCCTTAACAGGTGCTCGGGAACACCATATGGACAGGGCATAGAATCTCCCCGGACGGATCGGGCGGGAGTGAAAAACCTCTCCGGTTAAACAGACGAGAGGGGACACAAGTCCGGGGACCAAACGTGAATCTCCCCGGACGGACCGGGTGAGAGATCCAATTGTCCGAAGACGAATAATAATAGTACGACTACGCTAGGGCGTCCCCGTAACGTAGAAGAAAGCACAGTAAGATGCACAAATAAAGAACTTTTATTCAAGGTGAGTGCCGGAACAACTTAAAAAATACAAAGAGAAATCCCAACGAAAAAGAAATGTACAATGAATGTAAAGATAGGAACAATACTTGTCATTCGGTGTTCATAGATAGAAACGTCTTAAGTTGGTAACATGCCAGCTTCGGGGAATCGGGGTTCCATCAGGATGCTCCAACTGGTAGGACCCGGAATCGTGCGCAGCAACGATGCGATAAGGACCTTCCCAGGTAGCATGCAATTTCCCCTCGGGGGCTGCCTTGCTGGCTGAGTTGAGTCGGAGTACCAAGTCTCCGACATTAAACTGAGTACCCCGAACCCGGAGGTGGTGATACTGAGCTACACGTTGCTTACACTTGGCTTGCTGGATGAAAGATTGATCACGACGATATTCAAGCTCATCTAACTTTGTACGGAGAGCGTCGTCATTATCCTCGGGAGTCAAGGTTACGAGGCGGGGGCTAGGTACGCTGATTTCCGCCGGAATAACGGCTTCGGAGCCGTAAGTAAGACTGTAGGGGGTCTCCCCAGTAGAGGTATGTGGCGTAGTGCGATAGGCCCAAAGAACCTGCGGAAGATTCTCGGCCCAGAGACCTTTAGCGTGATCCAAACGTTTCTTTAAACCCATAAGGAGTGTACGATTAGTGACTTCAACTTGACCATTGGCTTGCGGATGAGCGACCGAGGTGAAAATTTGCTTAATGTGGAGCTCCTCGCACCATGACCGGAAGGGATCATTGGCGAACTGTTTGCCGTTATCTGAAATAATAGTGCTCGGGATGCCAAAGCGACATATAATATTTCGCCAGACGAACTTCAAGATGTTCTGACCAGTGATGGCAGTAAGAGGTTCGGCTTCTACCCACTTGGTGAAGTAATCAACGGCGACCACAAGAAATTTCAGTCCACCCGGAGCAACTGGAAACGGGCCCACAATATCAATTCCCCATTGGATAAATGGCCAAGCACTTTGTATTCCAGTGAGCTCGGTTTGTGGCAGATGTTTCACACGGGAGTGTAGCTGACACTTACTGCACTTGGTCACTAATTCATGAGCATCGTTAAACAAGGTTGGCCAGTAGTACCCCCACCGAAGAATTTTTTTGGCCAACGTCCGTGAGCTGATATGACTGGCGCAGGCCCCTTCGTGAACCTCCCGAAGAACCTGATCGGCCTGGGCAGGAGCAAGGCACCGAAGATTCGGTTGCAAGTACGACTGTCGGTACAAGATTCCATCATGGAATGAGTACTTAGGTGCCTTGAGAACTATCCGCCGAGCTTGCAGCTTGTCATTCGGCAGAGTTCCATCTCGGAGATACTGAACGATGGGGGTCATCCAATTGGAACCACTGTCGGTCAATACTGAGACCGTTGCCTCATGAATTGCCGGATGAAAGACATCTTCGACTATAATATCCGGAGACACATTAGTGAGGACCGCGGAGGCCAGTTTACTGAGAGCGTCAGCTTGAACATTCTGTTTCCGTGGTACCTTCTGGATATCAACCGAATCAAAAGTTGACATAAGTTTAAGTGCTAAAGCGAGATACCTGATCATCGTTTCATCCTTAGCGGTATAAGTGCCCTTGATCTGATTAGAAACAACCTCGGAGTCCGTGAAGAGCTCAAGATGGGGGATTGCTAAGGATTGAGCAAGCCGGAGCCCAGCGAGAACTGCCTCGTATTCTGCTTCATTATTAGTTACCTTAAATTTGAATCGAATGACATACTTAACTTCAACTCCCTCGGGGCCAATGAGAAGCACCCCAGCACCACTCCCTCGAGCCGTGGAAGCACCATCCACATATAGTTGCCACTTGCGAGGTGGGGATTCAAGGGCAGCAGGGTGATGACTATCATTATCTGCGGAAGATTCATGATTATCCACTGGGGTCTCGGCCAAAAAGTCTGCTAGTGCTTGACCCTTGATAGCTCGGCGTGGAAGAAATTGAATATCATACTCTCCTAGCTCAACAGCCCACTTAGCGAGGCGCCCTGACACCTCGGGCTTGGTAAGAATTTGACGAATGGGGTGATTAGTTAGAACCCGTATCTCACGTCCTTGGAAATATGGCCGCAAGCGCCGAGCCGCCATGACGAGAGCGAGCACTATTTTTTCCACCGTGGAGTACCGAGTTTCTGCCCCGTGAAGTACTCGGCTTGCAAAATACACCAGGTGCTGCACACCATTGACTTCGCGCATAAGAGCCGCGCTAATGGCTTCTTCGGCGGAGGCCAAATATATGTAAAGCGGCTCTCCGGAGAGAGGGACCGACAGAGTGGGCAGTTGCTTAATATTATGCTTTAAAGCCTCAAAAGCTTCGGTGCACTACGGGGTCCACTCAAATGACTTCGCCTGCCGCAAAATTTTGAAGAATGGGAGTTGACGCTCCGCAGCTTTAGACAAAAAACGGTTTAAGGCCGCCAAACCGCCAGTGAGGCGTTGAACGTCTTTGACCGTCCTCGGTGGTTGCAGGTCTAACACATCCCGAAGCTTGGCCGGATTGGCCTGGAGGCCGCGCTGCGAAACCATATAACCGAGAAATTTTCCGGAGCCCACACCGAAGGTGCATTTTGCTGGATTGAGACGCAAATTATAACGCCGCAAAGTACGCAATGTTTCAACAATATCTTGCACACATGAAGACTGGGAGGTACTTTTTATGACTAGATCATCAACGTAAACCTCAACATTGCGACCAATTTGACCTCGGAAAACGCGGTCCATAAGACGTTGGTATGTGGCCCCCGCGTTCTTGAGCCCGAAGGGCATTTTCTTGAAGGCAAAACATCCAAAATCAGTGATAAATGCTGTTTTGAGGGCATCCTGACGGTCCATGTGGATTTGATGGTACCCCTTGTATAAGTCTAAGAAGCAAAGCGCCACGTGCCCAGTAATGGCTTCGGCCTTTTGGTCGATAGAGGGCAGAGGATAACAATCCTTTGGACAGTGTTTATTAAGATCGGAAAAATCGACACACATTCGCCATGCCCCGCTAGACTTTGTTACCATCACAGGATTAGACAACCAAGAAGGATAATGGACTTCAAACAAGATATCTGCATCTAAGAGCTGTTGTACCTCGATTCGAATGGCCGCGTTTCGCTCTGGAGCGAATTTCCTTTGCTTTTGCTGTATAGGTTTGACGTTGGGATCGATGTTCAATTTGTGGGTTACGGGAGACCAGGCGAAGACGTCGGAGTACTCCCGCAAGGTCTGGATGATGGCACGATGTAACCACGGCACGTCCACGGCGCCGACGGTTACTGTTTGCTCGGGCTTGGATGGATCAAGCGGCACCTGGACAGTGGTGTCCTCCAGCGATGTACATAACTTAGGTTCGAGAGCCGAGGATGTCACTTGGAGCTGCTGCTTTGGAGGAACCTTTGTTGCCTTTTTTAGTGCGACGTACATGCACTCCTTAGAAACCCGCTGACTACCGCGGATAGCCACCTCGCCATGCGATGTAGGGAATTTGGGTGCGAGGTGGTATGTGGAGCATATGGCTCTGGCGGGAGTAAGCCAGTCCCGACCTAAAATCTTATTATATGGGGACGGAGAGTTAACCACGTAAAAATCCACAAAAATGGTTTTTATCGCCGGATAAGTTCCAAGAGATGCCGGGAGATTAATAACTCCGTCTGGCTGAACTTCACCCTGGGTGAAGGTCTGTAACGGCCCGAGGGCCGGTCGAAGTTGCTCACAAGGAATCCTCATTTTTTGAAAACAGTCGGTGAATATGACGCTTACTGCAGCTCCATTGTCTACAAAGACTCGCTTTACTGTAACATTAGCTACAGCCATGTCAATGACGATGGCGTCGGTATGGGGTGTAATCTCGGGAACTAGGTCTCTATCTGGAAAACTGACAGTTTGGTGGAGGCGCTTGTGACGCGGCTCCTCGGGAGGAGGATGGCGTGCCTCTACCTTCAAGGCATTTCGAGAAGCCCCAGTGGGGAGGGCCCCGTAAATCACGTTTATGACATGGGTAGGCAAATTGTCTCCGGGTCCTCCCGGAGGAGGTGGTGGTGGCAAAAAATAAGGTTGTTGACGATTTCCGTGGTCTTGCCGTGCATAGTTGTTTGACCCCGGCCTATTATTCTGCCATTGCGGCCTGTTTTGACGTGAACCACGGTCATTATAACTTCCACGGTTTTGGGATAAACCCCCATTCTGGCTTGACCGAGGCTTGTCGTCGGTCCGAGCAATGTATTGTCGCAAGAAACCTTTCTTTAGACAATCTTCAATTTCCTTACCGAGCTCTCGACACTCCTCTGTCTCATGTCCATGATCATGGTGGTACGCGCACCACTTCTCGCGGTTTCGCTTTTCAGCTGGAGCAATCATCCGCGGACACAGCCGTAAATCGTTCTTGTGAACAGAAAGAATTTCGGCTAGCGATTTTGTAAGAGGGGTGAGTTGTGGAATATCCCCTCGAGATTCTGAACGTCCCCGGTTCAGACGAGAAAAGGCACTGGGTCGCGTACTGGGCCCAACTGGTGCCCTATCGGACTGCCGTTTGCTAGCATGCTTCTCACGCTTACGACGAGTCTGCTCCTCGGCCTTAGCATATCTGCACACAGTATTAAACAAAGCCTGGGTTGTGACCGGAGGATTTCGAACCAACTCGGTGTAAAGTGGTCCGGGACGAAGGCCATTCATGAAGGCATTGATGATAACATCATCCGAGCGGCTTCCTACTTTAAGACTCTCCGTTGTAAAGCGGTCAAGAAATTGGGTGACGGTTTCGCCATCCCGTTGTTCCATATTCATGAGGTCGGCCAAAGTGTCCATGGGCTTTGCCCGCGTATGAAAACGCGCCCAGAACTACTCGGCAAGATCATGGAAAGAAGTGACGCTGCCCCGTGGTAAAGAGTCAAACCAAAGTCTGGCCTCGTCCTGAAGGTATTCAGGAAATACCTTGCACAGATGGTGAGGAGTGCAGTTGCGATTGAACATAGCGTACTTAAAGGCGTTCAAGAAATTGCTCGGATCCCCAGTGCCATTGTATACAGCCACTGGAGGGAGTTTGAAACCATCAGGGAGTGAGGCCGCAAGAATCTCGTCCGAGAATGGGGTAATAATTTCTCCGTTAGCATCAAGGCCCAAGACCTTGTCGAGCTCCGCGGCGAATTGAGCCTGCTCTTGTTCCATAGGATCCAGCACACGAGATGGGTCAAGACGAGGACGCTTCGGAACGTCAACAGGTCGACGGCGATGTGCACCATCATATACGTCTCGGGGCCTCGACCCATTAGAGCTGCGATTATCTACCGGAGAAACTGTCCTTTGTCTCCGGCGTTCAAGTCTCGCTCGATGAGGGGGATTCTCATCCAAGTCACGCGATGAGTCCCGAGGCAGATTTCTTGCCCGTTCAGCGCCGTTGTTGGCACGCTCACCGGAGTGCGCGCGACGGTTATTCCATTCTTGGAACAAAGCAGCGTGTTCCTGAAGGAAGGCCTGCTGGACATGCGACAGCTCGGGAGCTGGCGGAGGATTAACTTGCGCTGGATCCTCAGTAGGAGGATGATTCGGAATATTAGCATGCTCCGCGGGAGGATTCTGGTGTCGTTGACGGGGCAACGGAATCTGATCCACAGGAGGATCGCGACGGGACCGAGTAGGATTAGTGGACCTACGAGTATTCACCATTGCGACTATGACGATAAACTAGGGTTTTCAAACAGTTCCCACAGACGGCGCCAATTGATAAAGCATAACCCGGTTATCAAATAAACTCCGAACGTAAAACCCCTTTTCGCAACGTAAATCAATGCAAGAAATTTAAAGAACACAGGATGTACGTGGTTCGATCCGGAGATCTACGTCCACGGGCTGAAAATATCACCTGCCGAGGTGTTTCTTCACTATCCTTTTGAAATTACACGCAACTGTTTCAGAATACAAAATGCCAACCCCAATTCTGAGTACAATTCTCCTACTTATACTACTCAACTCAAAACCCTAACTAACTCCCTACAATCGCGCCTATTATCGTTGCATGGAGGTTGGGATCAGATCATGGGCCAAGAACGTGGGGTACGCCGTAATTGGGCCACGCTATTTTGAGCGCACGTTTCTGGGCCGGTTGTTGGGCTTATCCTCCTGGGCTCAGTTGCTCAGGTCGGGTTGATCTGGTCCGGAATGTCAATCCGACCCGGAGTTACTGGGCCGTACCTATCAATGATATTTATTGGGTTATTGGTGATGATTGTGAGTAATTCTTCTTGTTTTTGGAAGCAAGGGAGTAGCCTGAGCTTCAGGGTTGATGTCCATATTATTTTGATTGTTGAATTAATTTGGGTTTGGTAACCTAGGGTTTGGATTGGGTTGATTGTTATGATTATTATATGAAATTAGGGCTTTGATTATAGGCTTGGATAAATCGCTCGGTTTTCGATAATTAAGCCTTATTTTGTATGATTTTGCATTTAAGACGGGATAATCGAAACCTAGGCCAGGGATTCCCACCCTTTCGAGGAGATTCAATTTGATCTTAAATGAGCTTAAGAATGGATTCCTACACCTTAGATTATTTGGGAGGGAAATTCAATCCGGAAACCTAAATCAATCAAGACCCAGAGGTCTCGGTTGGGATGAACAAAAGTAATTCGGTTGTGTGTGTAGAGAAATCGCACCATACATCGGTCTATAATGTAGGAGAACCACGCTAAATTGCTCTAGTTTTACGTAATCGGCAATCCGGAGCCCGGGGTTGATTTTGTTTGCCATCCATTTACGTATTCTTTATAGAACTCTGTTTATTCACCGACTCTAGGGGGATATGGCACCTAAACCGTATCCCGAAATTCTTATCTATTAGGACGCCATTTTGGTAGGAATTCGTCCAATTTAACCCCTTTTTAACTTGACTTGATTATGTTTGGACATTGACCCCTCAAAATTGGGTGAATTCGAGTTTCGGGAAGCATTTTTATCATTTATCTATTTTTATCTCTTGATTTGTGTTTTAGTTACAATTGACTCTCAATTCCAATTCGCTAAACTTTGGAAATTATGGCTCAAGTAGTTTACACGGATGTCCTCCTTGTGGTTTGAATTATTACTACCTCTGTCTGCTCTCATATGCTTGCTAGAACGAAAATAGTATTTGAAAACCAACGTCTTTGAATGATTTTTGGGACAAGTTCAGCCGTCTGCAACCTCCGCCGCTGAAAAGTCAAGACTGAACACCTCTTTTTGTCCCCACATCCTTTCTATTCTTCTTAAGGGCAACCCTTCAATCCATCCAACTGTCAATCATCATGACATCCAATTTATCAACTAACCTTTTCAATTTGTTCGGACTCTCTTTCGCTAGTGGTTGACGATTTCGGGCTTTTGCGGTCATACACTTTCATGTGCTTTTGGGTCGTGTCGAAGTCATTTGGTTTGGTTCATTCGGGATAGCAGCTAGTTGGCTCTCGGGCTCATTTGCGGGGCTTTTTTGAGAGTCTAGGCATTTGGTTAGTATAGTGGTGGGTTTTTCAATTTCATGTGCTTTTGTGGGTGAAGTTTTAGCAGTGGGGTTGGTTGTAAAGGGTGGGTCAGTATGTGGAATAAGTGGCTGTGTTTTAAGCTAAGGTTTTAGTGGGGATTAGTTTCAAGTTGAGTCATTTAGTGAGTTGGAGGATAGCGTTTCGCATAACATTACTTCGTTTAGGTTTATCCGTGTTTGAAGTTGTGGTGGTGGCATTAGTATTTATCTAGTGTGGCTCACCTTTGGGATGTTAACATTGGTGTATGTGGTTTTTGTAGTCAGCAACTGGATTTTAAATTTTGTGGGTATTCTTGTGAGCTGGATAGTTGGCAAAATGGGCAACATATATTGCATGGAGTTGCATAGCGGTGTGGCTGTTGTATTGGGGTATGTTTTCTTTTGGGCGGGGGTTACCATCATTTGGTTAGGGCTGAGTGGGATACTTTTAGAGTTGTTTAGGAACAATTATTTTTTGGAGTTCGGGTGGATGTGGGGTATCGATGGATTGTTGGTGGGGTCTCATAGGCATTTAAGAGGAGACGCCTTCAAGAAGAGGTCATTATTAGTGTCATTCGGTTCCGGGCAGATATTACGGTCATATTGATCACACGATTTATGCCAGTGTCAGCAATTCCACAATAGCAATGTTGATATTTACCTTAAACCGGAGGAAGCGACCCACTGTTGCATCTTTTGAGAGATCTTATTCCTTCAGTTTGCCAATTTGTTCTACAATAGCTTTCAAAAAGGGTTCTGAAAAACCTATCGTTGGGACGTCATAGACGCGCACCTAAAAATAAATGTAATTGATTCTCAATCCGACGGTTTTTCCGTCCCTTTGAGTTCCGTGATCGCAAACAAGAAGCCGTCGAAGTGCCACGACTGGTTCGCCATAACCCAATTCTTCCCCTCCTACTCTTGGAAAATGAACATAAACATCTCGTTACCCCATTCTCGTACCGATAACAATGATCTCAGTTTCTAGGCTTTCTTCATCACTTCAAGAAGATAATTTTTACCCTATCCTTTCATGGTGCAAAGTTCCCGACAATACAGAATTGTTCTTTGCTACTACCACAGGTTGACCACTCAAGATCTCATCTATGTCCAACACCCTCTCCTCCCTCTTGCCTGAATCCACCACATTGCCCCTAAAATGTTCAAGCTATTGAGTAAAACTAGGAAGGAAGGAGACTGAAATTACCTCTTCGATCGCTGATAGACTCGATAAATGCCCAAGACCAACACAAACCCTAGACACAGACGAAGAAAATCACAATGACACAATCCTAAAACACCTAACAACAGACGCGAATAACAAACAAACACTATGAATAAGATGCAAAAATCAGAAGAGATCCCCTAAAAAGGAAGAGCCACAATCCATTGGAATATGGATACTGATAAAGACATGAAGACACCAGGGAGAAACCCTAACCCTATCTCCTTTCACACAAGGATAACTAATATTCAACTTTATTTGGTTTTGAATTAATTATTAATTTTTAAGTAGTTATTTTGTATGTGGATGCTAATGTATATGATTACATTGAAATTGTGACTTAGTTTTTCGGTTAGATTGGCGATTCGACCAGTTGACCTGCCAATGATGATGAGACCGATTTAATAGCTGATTCGATTGTAAAAACACTACTTAATACACCTCCTTTTTTATATAGAAAAACATATATAAAGAAATCCAACAATCTGAAAAATATATAAAGGATTTATTAACAGTTCCCATCTTATTTCCTTCTATTTCGAATTCTCGTAGAACTCGAGCTTTTCGTTCTTTCTCACTTTGTTTTGTGTTTTCCTTCAAAACATCTATGAAGAGGTGATTCTATGCTACTCTCAAGGGTAGTCTCTGCACATTATAGGACGTGTGATATGTGGCACATCTGAAAAATCCAATCATCAATATTTTACAACTTTTCCAAGATGTGTACATATTACACATCCTACAGTCTGTAGACAATACCCTTAAAAAGTAGCATGGAATTTTCATATATGAAGATCAATTACCTTCGGAGCCCACATGTGCTATGATTTATTAAAGAGAATAGTGATAACATGTTACTTATGCATGTATTTAGGTCGATTTAGGATCATATTTTATATCATTTACGTGCATATTTGACCGGAATTTATTTATATTAATAATATTTGGGTCATTTGACGTGTTTCGACTTGTTTTGAAGTTAATTAGGTATTTTTATTCCATTTGGATGAAGTTCGAAGAAGAAACAAGTCAAATAGGGTTAAAACGGATGAAAAGGGAGTTAAAGGAGTCAAAGGGCCAACACGGCCGCGTCAAATATGGACACGGCCATGTCAAAAGTGGCCTAGAATATGTAAAAACGCACTGCCAAC
Source organism: Ajuga chamaepitys (assembly GCA_958295605.1). Classification (NCBI taxonomy): domain Eukaryota; kingdom Viridiplantae; phylum Streptophyta; class Magnoliopsida; order Lamiales; family Lamiaceae; genus Ajuga; species Ajuga chamaepitys. The sequence goes on from OY282495.1 coordinate 32,986,651, forward strand.
CAACACGGCCGCGTCAATAAACAACACGGCCGCGTCAGAATGTGTCCCGAAAGTGAAGTTTTCTGTCAGCTTGACACGCCTCTAGTATTTTGGCCATATCTTGAGATTTACAAATCCGATTGAGGTGCCATTGGTGGCGTTAGAAAGCTGATTCAAAGGGCTACAATTTTTCTTAAAGTAGACAAATCTCAAAAACGACCGGAAGACCCTCAAAAATGGCTTGGAAGTCAGACCTAAAAATCTGCCCGGGAAAAGCGGACGCGGCCGCGTCGCAAGGCCAACACGGCCGTGTCAGAAAGGTTTTTTTGCGAGAATTTCCTAATTTTAATAGGATTTTGATCCTATCTTCCCCAAGATTCGTCCCCAACTCTACAAAAAGGACCCCAAGCTCTAGGAATCAGAGAGAAAACATCAATTACATCATTCCACCTAGAAGAAGTCTTGGAGGATAAAGAAGACGAAGATCATCAAGACGGATTTATCCGGGTTTAGTTGTTCTTTTCTAGTTTAATCTTTTACAATGTTTTTCTTAGAATCTTGTATTAGGTTATTGCTAGGCATGAGTAGCTAAGCTATTCGTGTCCTAGGGTTAGAAAGTAGGGATTATTATGACAATGTTTTGATTTATGTTTAATTTATTAATTCCGTTCTTTACTTGTTTTATCTCTATGTTTGTGCTTAAAACTGAATTTAGCTTGATCACCTAGATTTAGTAATTTAGTTCAGCAATTCCGCTTCGAGAGGAGGGAATCATTATCAGACTTAGAACATAGAGCGCAGTTGTCTATGACTGTGTAGGCCGTGGCTTAGGATCGTTTGGGAGTTATTAGGTTTAATTGACTCGAGACGGTAATTAGCTTAATCAATCAACGGTTTAATCGCTTCGAGAGAAGGGTTAGATTATTGTCGTGCCGCCTAATAAACACTAGAATTGATAAATCAATAGGTTAATCATATTCAACATTGAAGTAATATCCTGAAATCGAAGTCCTAGGATACCTATTCTCCTTGGTTGTTAGTTCTTTGTCTTTCCTAAGTTTGAAGTTATATTTAATTGAGTACTTTAATTATTAAAATCAACCTTTCACAACTTAGTATCTAGTTAGGACATTCCTAGAGTATTGAGGTATCAAACTACCTAAAACTATTCCTTGTGGGATCGACCTTGATAATCGTTACTACACCTACATCCGTACACTTGCGGAACACTAGGTTAGAAACCGACGTGTCAAGTTTTTGGCGCCGTTGCTGGGGAATAGGATTTAGCGCTTAGTTTGTATCTTAAAAAATAGGAGGAAACTAGACTAGATTTTATTTTTTGTAATTTTAATTTAATTTTCGTTTTTATTTTTTGGTTAATTTTTGTGTTACGCGGTAGTTCTTGTTTTTGGTGCTTTCAGGCTTTGTATGCACACCAGATCCAAATGGAAAGAAATTCTTCTTCCTTTCGATCCAGAAATTGAAGCGACAGCTCGAAGACACCGAACTAGAAGGAATCTCGCGTCTGAGATGGAGAACCCACCACAACATCCGAATCCCGATGACGCTCTTAACAGAGTACTGACAGCTCTGGCACGCTTGGATGATCGAGTCACTAATATACAGCAGCAGCTACTTCCACAGCAGCCACAACTGCAATAGCAGTACGGGCCAATCCAGATAGAACCAGCTGCAGGGGATGAAGATGATACTTCCATCAGTGACTGCCTGAAGCCTAATCCAAATCAGCAGGCAGGAGGAGTACAACCTCCACCACTCAATGCCAACAATTTCGAGATAAAGCCTGCACTAATCAACATAGTGCAGCAAAACCAGTATGCGGGAAGTGCTTTGGAGGATCCGAATGTGCATCTGATCAAGTTTCGCAGACTGGCCGACACAATCAAGATCAAACATGTGCCACACGAGCAGATCAAGATGAGACTGTTCCCTTTCTCATTGAAGGACAGAGCACTACAGTGGTTTAATTCGCTGGAAGATATCAGAGATTGGGAAGACTTGAGTACTTCTTTTCTGTTGAAGTATTTTCCACCAAGCAAGATGCTCGACCTGCAGAATCAGATCAACCAGTTCAAGCAATTGGACCAAGAGCCATTCGGAGAGGCTTGGGAGTGATTCCGGGATCTTATCCGGAGTTCCCCTCAACATGGGTTTACCAAGAAGCAGCAAGTGTGCAAGTTCTACAATGGTCTACTTGCTCCAACTAGAAATCAGGTAGATGCAGCTGCGGTGGAAGTTTGATGGAGAAGTCAGTGAGGATGGCATTCTCAATCCTAGACGCTATGGCCAGAACGAGCTACCAATGGTCGAATGAGAGAAACATGCCAAAGAGGGTAGCAAGTGTCCAAAAAGTCGAGCCCGTCAATAATGAGCCAATTGAAAAGCTCACATCACAGTTAACAACATTGACGAGCCAGGTAAATTTGCTAACTAATCTGACGTTAGCACAACAACCAGGGGGTCAGGAAGAAGTTGAAGATGTAAATTTTGTGAATCAACGAAACTTCAACAATTTCCAGAACAATCAGCCTAGGTACAATCAGTACCCTCAGAATCAGAATCATCAGAACTTCTCGTATGGTAACTCACAAAATACACTTAATCCGCCACCCGGATTTGCTGTTACAAATGGTATGATCCATGACGGTAAGAAGCCATCACAAGAAGAGATTGCGCAGTCACAATTTGAAAAGTATGATGAAAAGTTAGCTCAGTTGGAGAAGAAAGTAGATGGAAAATTTATCGAGCTAAATAAGCATATCACTGGGCAAGGGGCAGACATCAAGACGCTCGAGAATACATTGGTTCAGACTCAAGCTAGCATTGGTGAATTATCATCAAACATGAGCCAATTGATAAAGATATTAGGGGCTCAACACAAGCAGGGCCAATATCCGAGTGATACAGTGGTTAATCCGAGGGAGCACTGCAATGTTGTGAAGCTAGAGGAGCATGTAGAGAGCATGAAGGACCATGAAGCGAAGAAATCAAGCGAGGAAGTAAAAAACATTGAGAAGGAGGAAGTCAATACAATCATAGATAAGAAAATTTCATATCCTATTCTTGATGAGTCTTTTGATTTTTGTTTTAAAAATTCATTCTTTGCTAACCTTGATCCTTTAGAGCAGTCTAGCGCTGTTGTTGTGAAACAGGAACCACTAAAGGAGAGAATCCAAGATAAAGAAGAAACCAAGAAGAGGAAGGATAGAAAAGAGACGACGAAGAAGAAACTGAGCAGTCCCAAAAAGAACGCAACCACAAGCATGAAACCGAAAAGAGCAACAAAAGCAAAAGATCCAGGGAGTTTTACTATTTCTTGCTCAATTGGTAGTCATGATTTTACAAATGTCATGTGTGATTTGGGGTCTAGCATAAATTTGATGTCTCTTAAGCAGTATAGACAATTAGGACTAAGGGAAATTAAACGGTCCTTTACTACTATCCAATTGGCGGATGGATCTTCATTAACGTCGTTGGGAGTAGCAGAGGATGTAGTGGTAAGAGTGTTAAATTTTGAATTCCCTAGTGATTTCTTAGTTGTCGACATGAAAGGGAATGATGAATTTCCTTTTATCTTAGGACAACCTTTCTTGGCGACTAGCCAAGCACTTATAGATGTGCCTAAAGGGGAGTTGATTTTTCGTGTTCAAAACGAAATCATCACACTCAAAATACATAAGTCGTGTCTAAGGGGTAGGCATAATTGTAGCATTGTTTACACTACCCAAGTTGCTGTAGAAAATCCTCATGTCCCAAATAGCTCTTTAATTGTTCAGAAAACATCCGAGTCGGGGTGGCTAGAAATGGTTGATAAGAGGAGGACGTCTGGCTGATGACGTAAAACAAAGCGCTTGTCGGGAGGCACCCGATGTTTACCGGTTTATTTTTTTTATTATTTCCTTAATTTTATGTTTTTACTTGTGTTTTAGTGGTTTATGTTTTTAGGAATCAACATGGACGAGTGTTGCAAGAAACGGGGGTCGAAGAGACGAAAAAAAAAACTCGAGCTACAGGAGGAGGAAGTAACACAGCCATGTCACACTATGGACACGGCCGCGTCAAAAAGTGCATACAAAGTGTTCTTAGAACTGGGATGTAACACGGCCATGTCGAAAGACAGACGCGGCCGCGTAAAAAATCATGCCCAGAAACCAATTTTTGGTTCAACAGCAACACGGCCGCGTCAGCCTTATAACACAGCCGCGTCAAAATCTTTCTCCAAACACCAATTAAAGCTGTAAAGCCACCCGGCCGAGTCACATACTGGACGCGGCCGCGTCAAAATCAACCCAGAACATCAACTTTGGCTCAAATGTAACACGGCCGTGTCAAACCTTTAACACGGCCGCGTCAGCACCTCAGCAGCTCAAAAATGAAAAATTCAGGGCTTGATGCGGAGACGGTCGAAACTAATTCAGGAGAAGGCGATGGCACGATTACGGAGCTAGTAGGGGTTTCAAAACGCCGCCGTCGTTGCAACAATTTGTAAGTTAGCACCAAGGCGTACCACGTTTTTTCCTCCAAACATTGGCTTTCAGCCAAGTTTGGGGGAGGGGGTGGACCGTGGGACGTCTTGGCAGCTATATTTATAGTTTTGATTTGCCTTTTAGTTGATCGTTCGAGTTTCTTGCTGTTGATTGTGGGTCCGTGAGCCCATGATGCTTATTTTTATTGTGTCGATTGGTGTTATCGGGTCTGGGAGCCCATTTATCTGCTTTATTGGTGCCCAAGTGTGATTACATTTCGTTTCCATGTTGAGTTTTAGGAGTTTAGAGTTTAGAGTCTTATTAGTGTTTTAGTTTTTAGAGTCATAAGAAGGATAAAACCCGGAAAAAGGTAACAAGTGAAAAGGATAATAAAAAAGAGAATAATAGGGAAAGATGGATGATGAATAGTTAATGATGAGATGATTTTGAGAAGTAGATTAGAAAATGGCACATAATAGAGCATGCAAGATGTTTTGAGACGAAATTGAGCTTGAACTTAGAATATTCAATCAAAATTAACCTTGTGAGAATTTGAGCCTAATTATACTCCTATTTCCGGAGTAATATACTTTCTGTTGGTGTGATTTTGATTGAATATGTGTACTAGTCTCTAGAACTTGCCTTGAGTCTTTACTAAGAATGTGTCAAGTATATGTTGTGATTTAGGAAATGATCTTAGGCAACTTTTTGTTTAAGCCTATTTATTTGAACCATGAAAATTGCCTTTGAACCATAATGTCAAAAAAAGAAATTGTCCCTAGTTAGCCCACTAGAGCGTTATAGCTTTATTTATTCATAACCTAACAATGTCAGCCGAAACCTTTTGATTTAACTCTTTTGGCCCTAATTGGATTAATCAAGTTAGAGGGAGGAGAATTGGAAGGAATTTTGGGTGAACAATTTGTGGGAAGGAATGGGAAGTAGGGATATTCCAAAGATGAAGGAAAAGAAAAAAAAAGGAATAGGTGAAAAACAAGGAAGGATAGCCTCTTTTAATCGGGAAAAGAAAAAAAGAAGAAAAGAAGAGAAAAAAAAAATGAAAAATGTGGAAAAAGAAAAGAAAAAGTTGTGTTTGTTTAGTACTTTTGAGAAGAGGCTATAAAATAAAGTGCTTAAATTGTGAATTTGATTAGAACACTCGGGTAGTCCCAAAGATGTGGTACCCACAGAAATGAAAAGCACTTAAGTTGTACGGACTTTTGAAGGTGAAGAAGTCACTTTGCGGGGTGATTTGCTGAGATTTGAAGAGGGAGATTGAGTGATTATATTGAGGGGTAGTCGGGTTAGGCGTAACTTGATTAGTCCAATGAATAGTCACTTATATCCAAATGTATCCCACCTTACCTTAAGCCCACATTACAACCAAAAGAAAGACCTTTTTGATCCTTTTTCACACACATCAAGTACGAGGTCTAGTTTAGACGATTGGCAAGCATATGGTAGGCTTTGCATGTAATTCAATATGAGTGGAAATTATTTTAGCCTAAACACTTGAGAGATGAGTGAAACACTTACCCGGTAAGGGTTGAATAATTCGAAAGTTCAAAGTCTCGAGATTAGGTGATTTTCCCGTAATCACATATGCTCAAATAAATTGTGATGCCTAGTTGTTTTAAGAAAAATCAGACTGAAACTGAATTCATCGTCTAATCGCCCTAAACAATGCATAATCACTTGTATTCTTTGTGTCTTTTGTTATGTTGTTCGGGACGAACAACAGTTTAAGTTTGGGGGATTTTGATAACACGTTACTTATGCATGTGTTTAGGTCGATTTATGATCATATTTTATATCATTTACGTGCATATTTGACCGGCATTTATTTATATTAATAATATTTGGGTCATTTGATGTGTTTCGACTTATTTTGAAGATAATTAGGTATTTTTATTCCATTTGGATGAAGTTCGAAGAAGAAACAAGTCAAATAGGGTTAAAACGGATGAAAATGGAGTTAAAGGAGTCAAAGGGCCAACACGGCCGCGTCAAATATGGACACGGCCATGTCAAAAGTAGCCTAGAACATGTAAAAACGCACTGCCAACCAACACGGCCACGTCAATAAACAACACGGCCGCGTCAGAATGTGTCCCGAAAGTGAAGTTTTCTGTCAACTTGACACACCTCTAGTATTTTGGCCATATCTTGAAATTTACAACTCCGATTGAGGTGCCATTTGTGGCGTTAGAAAACTAATTCAAAGGGCTACAACTTTTCCTGAAATAGACAAATCCCAAAAACGACCAGAAGACCCTAAAAAATGACTTGGAAGTCAGACCTAAAAATCTGCCCGGGAAAAGCGGACGCGGCCGCGTCGCAAGGCCAACACGGCCGTGTCAGAAAGGTTTTTTTGCGAGAATTTCCTAATTTTAATAGGATTTTGATCCTATCTTCCCCAAGATTCGTCCCCAACTTTATAAAAAGGACCCCAAGCTCTGGGAATCAGAGAGAAAACATCAATTACATCATTCCACCTAGAAGAAGTCTTGGAGGACAAAGAAGACGAAGATCATCGAGACGGATTTATCCGTGTTTAGTCGTTATTTTCTAGTTTAATCTTTTACAATGTTTTTCTTAGAATCTTGTATTAGGTTATTGCTAGGCATGAGTAGCTAAGCTATTCGTGTCCTAGGGTTAGAAAGTAGGGATTATTATGACAATATTTTGATTTATGGTTTAATTTATTAATTTCGTTCTTTACGTGTTTTATCTCTATGTTTGTGCTTAAAACTGAATTTAGCTTGATCACCTAGATTTAGTAATTTAGTTTAGCAATTCCGCTTCGAGAGGAGAGAATCGTTATCAGACTTAGAACATAAAGCGCAGTTGTCTATGACTGTGTAGGCCGTGGCTTAGGATCGTTTGGGAGTTATTAGGTTTAATTGACTCGAGAGGGTAATTAGCTTAATCAATCAACGGTTTAATCGCTTCGAGAGAAGGGCTAGATTATTGTTGTGCCGCCTAATAAACACTAGAATTGGTAAATTAATAGGTTAATCATATTCAACATTGAAGTAATATCCTGAAATCGAAGCTCTAGGATACCTATTCTCCTTGGTTGTTAGTTCTTTGTGTTTCCTAAGTTTGAAGTTATATTTAATTGAGTACTTTAATTATTAAAATCAACCTTTCACAACTTAGTATCTAGTTAGGACATTCCTAGAGTATTGAGGTATCAAACTACCTAAAACTATTCCTTGTGGGATCGACCTTGATAATCGTTACTACACCTACATCCGTACACTTGCGGAACACTAGGTTAGAAATCGACGTGTCAAATAGATAGAGAAAAGTTTAATTGCGAATATATGGTAGTATTGTTTGATTTCTTCAAATAGAGGTAGATTCACTAAACATGATGTTGTTTAATTTGTTGATTCCAGGGGACTACTAAGATCCCATGTAAGGGAGTGGGCTCACTACACCCTCATATAGTCCTAAACAATAGTCTTTCTTATCAGGGCCCCTCGATTTATGGATTTATTGGTAGTTAATATTCCCTTCATTCCAAAATAAATGATATTTAAAAAAAAAAGGAAGAATTAAGAAATAAATATGTTTCCAAATATACCCTCTAAATTTTGTGGTGATAAGATTTAATGAAATCAAATGTGAGTGGGAGGTTCAAAAGTCAAAGATATTTTTGGATTAATATAAGGACAAAATAGAGAGAAATGGTAAAAAAAAAACCCTAAAACATCAACTATTTTGGAAAATGATTAAGAAGCTAAAACATCATTTATTTTGGAATGAGGGGAGTAGTAAATGTAAGATAAGATGTACTCCCTCCGTCCCGAATGAACTTGCACACTTTTTATTTTGGTTCGTCGCAATCAAATTCACACATCCCCTAAAAAGAAAAGTAATCTCATAATTTTCACCCCCAGAATGCACCCTTATTTACCTAATTGGCATTACTAAATCAACATTAATTTGTTTACCTATTTAACTAAACCTAATCATCTAATCTAACTAACAACCCACTAATTAACATCCCAGCTAAACTAATGGCCCAACCCGTTCCCACTTAGTGATTTGGACCATATTCGATCCATTACCTCAGCCCCCAAACCCTAAATCAAACTCACTCCCTAGATTCTTCTCATCCAACAAACCCTTGCCGCTTTACAACTCCATCTCACTTCCTCGATCTCACTCCCCTGTTGAAGATCCATCACCCCTCTCATTATCCCACTGTTCGCGATCTCAGATCTATATTTTCATGGAATATTCAGTTCTTCTTGGGGTATATTTTTTAGATTCGGAGGATTCTCTTATCCTCGAAACCCCTAATCCCATAGATCTTTTGGGGAATTGAGGATAGTGCCAGGGATCTATTCGGGATGTAATTTGAATAATATTTTCATAAATAAAATAAACGTAATTTGAAACATTCAAATCACATATTTCATGTATTGAATAACGATAAACCATACAATAAGCCCTAAACATGTGGAATTAAGGGATTATTGTGTTTACCTTTAATTCAGAGAGGCACCGGAGAGGAATTAACCTTTCAACCCAGAGATCTTCTTGAGTATTCCCTAAGTCCAAGCTCACCAATTCGGTGGGAAATCAAACGAACTTTCAACTCTCAAGGAAGGATTAATTTTTTTCACCAAGAAAAACAACCACACACTAAGCATATGGGGACCAAAATTTGTCCCCTATTTATAGGGGTAGAGGCTGATATCTTACCCTCCAAGTAAGGGGATTGGATCGAAATCCTCTCCCGCTTGGGAGAGGAAATATGGATAAAATCATATTCCTTTTAGGAATTAGATTTATCCATATCTTTTCTTTCCTATCTCCTACTAATTAATCCTTAATTTCTTAGTTAATGGACATCTATTAGGCTACTCAAGGGCCCTTTAGGAGGAATAGGATAGGGCTTCCCCATGGGCCTAGATATCCATATTGAGCCATCAATATTATTATAGCTCATTAATATTAATTCATTCCACTAAAGAATTAATTTTGAACTACTCATCCTAATCCATATACGAAATATGGCTCCCGGTTATTATTTTCCATGTTAAATATTCAATGTCCATTAATTAATTTAAGCTATTGAATGCTTTAATCAATTAACGACTTTCTACTACTAAGTAGCACTTCTGCTATTCAATCATTAATTCCTTGAGAATAAACAGCTCAACATTATCATATCAGAATTTAATCCACTGTACAGGTTTCTGATATGATAAACATTCTGAGCCCATCAAGGGGACATAATCAACTTGTTTTACCAAGACACGATTTTCTGTATTAATTTAGCAATCTGTCATATAATTAATAATACTGCCCCAAGTATAGAGCATTGAGTCCCATTGACTCTTTGCCTAAAATAAATCAAAGCAACATTAATTAATTATATACAATCTCGATTATGTGACAGATATTAAGAAATCAATAACCACTTAGATCTAGTTTTTCTATCAAGTCAGTCTAGAAAAACTATCTCGCAGTTGGTCCAATTTAGTGCAACAAATGCACTAGTGTAATCTCTTGGTCAAGACAAACCAATCCGAGCCTTACATATCAACTTCTACCAATGGATTGTTCAATTGTATCTAAGTTGTGAGTCATTATACTTATTACAAGGAACCAACAATGCGATATTCTGTGATCTACCACATATCACATTGTCTACAATGTAAAGTATTCAAAAAATAGGTAATAAATATATATAACATTCATAATATTTAAGGCAAACGATGATAATTATTCTCATTCATCAAAGTGCAAAAAACAGTATATATATAAAGCAACACTTAAAAGAATGCTTTAGAGTATAACCCTAACAATCTCCCACTTATACTCAAAGTCTGCCTTTAAGTATACTACAACATGTCCTAATAATTCTCTCACTTATACTTAAAGCAGCATGGAAACATACTTGACTCCCATTTCTTCCACATGATTCTCGAATGTATTCTGAAGCAGACTCTTTGTGAAAAGATCTGCTAGGTTGTCCTCCGATGCTATCTTCGTCACCACTATGTCTCTTCTTTTTACGATTTCTCGTATGAGATGGTATTGTAGGAATTATGTCTATTATAATACTCTTGTAGAAAGTAATATAATTAATCCCTTTCCCTAGGACCCTTCTTGGTTGTCATAATTTGTATCCTTATTGATTAACCCTAGAGATGGACCTATAAATTTATATAAACCCTAACATGCGCCTATAACACATAGGAGTTAAGGGAGTTGACCTGATAGCTATTTACACAAGAGGTCAATTTTTGATTGAATGATTTCTGACTCCCGTCTTGACGTTCTGGACTGTATCCCCTGCTCAATCCTCAACGCCGGATGAACGATGAACTTTGAAGAATTCCAAGTGGGAAGGAACACCTTAAACCGCCGCCACCTACTCTCTCTTTCTCTCTATTTAGTGTTTTTTTTTAGTGTGAATTCTTCTATCTTCACAGAATGAGAGACCATGTATTATAATACATGATTGAATATGGGCCAAGCCTGGTAGTTTAATTCATTCTAGGATTAGGAATTTAATTCCTTATTAGGAATTTAATTCTCTATTCCTACTTGGACTAAGAGTCTATATGGGTCAGTCCATGGATCAAATACAAGAAATAAAGATGGGCCTAACTATGAATTAATTCTTCCTTGTTCAGCCCAGAACATAATTAATTCATAAATATTAATTCATTCCACTGGAGAATTAATACTAACTTACCCCTTTATTCCCGAGTTGAGTCGGGGCTTGAATTAGACTTAATTAATCCCCGTATTTAAGATATCGAATATCCATTAATTAATTAAAGCCTCTGACAGCTTAAATTAATTAATTTCTTATTTATTCCTTAAGTAGTACCACTTAACCTTATTATTGTACCTGAATTTAATCAACCTGCAGAGTTTAGTACAATAAACCTTTTAAGCTCCTTAAGGGAATATCATCATCCTAAACGGATACGATTACCTAAATCCAAATTACCAATTATTATATGCAAGTTGCTGTCACCCAAAATACATAGTATAAAGGTTATAACTTAACTCTTGCCCATAGTAAATCAAAGTGACACACAAACAAGCATTCATAACTGTAATCTTATTTAGGCTTTAGATTATTATAAGTCACCGAGATCTCTAGTTCTTCACTAAGGTCAGGCAGAAGAACTTATCTCACTGTGATCCTATCAATACGTAATTATGTACCAGTATAAGTAAATAGTCAAGATAAACTATTCCTACTTAATACTGCAGCCTAAACCAACAACTCACCCTCAAGTTGTCTGAGCTGTGTTTTACATTTTATATCTCATTAAGTTTAACCAATCATATGATCTTCTGTGATCTTCAACACACCATATTATCTACTTATTTGCAAGAGGTATGGGGACACATACATAGTGAAAGTGCAAATATAATCAGATAGGAGATAAACGGTGAATAACTGAAAACATTGTATATAAAAGGTTTTGCTTTCAGTATACAAATACAACAGGTATTTCCTTTCAATGTGTTTGCTCGCCTTGTGGGCTCATGGTTTCTTCGAATTTGCAACCACACTCGCATTATTACAATAAACTATGATGCTTTTGGGTAAATTCGGAATCGCATCTAAGTCCACTAAGAAGTTCTTGAGCCAAACCGCCTCTTTCGCCGCTTCACAAGCAGCGACATACTCAACTTTCATGGTGGAGTCAGCAATGAATTTCTGCTTCATACTCCTCCATGTGATGGCTCCACCTCCTAGGACAAACACACTTCCTGAGGTAGATTTTTTGGAGTCTATATCTGATTGGAAATATGAGTCCGCATAACCCATATGACATAAAATGTCCGATTTAAAGACTTAACATTCTATCTCGAGTTGTTTTCAGATACTTCAGAATGTTCTTAATCGCAGTCCAATGTCCATTACCTGGGTTTCATTGATATCTTGCCACTATGCCTACTGCATAGCTTATATCTGATCTCGTGCACAACAATGCATACATGAGGCTTCCAACTGCCGAAGCATATGGGACCTTTCTCATCTCTTCTATCTCGTTTTGTGTCTTTGGAAATATGTCTTTTGATAGATAAATCCCATGCCTGAAAGGTACAAAACCCTTCTTGGCATCTTACATGCTGAATCATTTTAGCACAACATCGATATACGAGGCTTGAGATAAGCATGTCATCCTTTTCTGGCGATCTCGAATAATCTTGATTCCAAGGATATGACCAACCTCTCCTAATTCCTTCATATCGAACTGCTTTGATAACTATACCCTTACGTCTGATAATACCTTTTTATTATTTCCAATAAGCAGAATATCATCTACGTATAGCACTAAGAATACCACGACACTTCCAACAAATATAGATGTCCCCTTCAAGACTTCTGTTTAGGAATGTTGTCTTGACATCCATTTGCCAAACCTCATAGTCTAGGTGCGCAACTATAAACTAGAGAATGTGGATTGACTTAAGCATAGCTACAGGCGAAAAGGTTTCCTCATAATCAATTCCCTCTCTCTGAGTATATCCTTTTGCCGCAAGCCTAGCCTTGAAAGTTTCAACCTTCCAGTCAGATCCTCTCTTTCTCTTGTAAATCCGCTTGCATCCAATAGGCTTTACACCTTTGGGTGGTTCAACAAGCTCCCACACTCTACAGTGAGCTATAAATCCCATTTCTGCTTCCATTGCAATTTGCCAAGAACTTACATCCTTGTCTTGGATTGCCTTATTGTAAGACCTGGGGTCTGATTCATCTTCACCGAGGACCAAGTCCGAAGACTCTCCCATGAACATAAATCGCCTAGGCTGACGAACAACCCTCCCACTACGATGAGGTTCCGGTTGTTTTTGTGTATCACATGGTATATCATCTTGTACAATTGGTGTATGAGTCGGCCCTCGTAATTCATTCAAGGTAATCTCACTCTTGGCTTTTCGGTTACTCATATAGTCTTCTTCCAAGAACCTAGAATGTGTGCTCACCACGATCCTCTGATCCTTTAGGACTATAGAATAAACCCCCTTTCGTTCCTTTGAGATAACCTACAAACAACCTTAATTCTGAACGAGGTTCAAAATTATCAGTTTCCTTGCCCAACACGTATGCAGAACATCCCCAGATTCTCATGTGTCTCAAACTGGGTTTGCGCCCAGACTAAAATTATGAGGGAGTTTTCAGAACTGATTTAGAAGGTACTAAGTTAAGAATGTAATCTGTTGTTTCCAAGGCATAACCCCAAAACGATTTGGGTAAGTCAGAACAACTCATCATACACCTTACCATTTCCAAAAGAGTTTTGTTTCTTCACTCTGCGACCCCATTTCGTTGAGGGGTTCCGGGCACAGTTAACTGGGATACAATCCCTTGCCCTGACAAGTAACCCAAAAATTGATTGCTAAGTTATTCGTCCCCACGATCAGATCGTAGATACTTGACACTTTTTTCTCTACGCTTTTTCTGCTTCAGCCTTAAACTCTTTGAATTTATCAAAGACTTCAGACTTATGTTGCATTAGGAAAATGTATCCATACCTCGAGTAATCATCGATAAAAGTAACGAAATACTCGAAACCCTCTCTTGCTTGAATTGACATGGGACCACATACATCAGTATGAACGAGTTCTAACACTTTAGTGGCTCCATTCCACTTAGCCCCAAAAGCTCTCTTAGTCATTTTACCTTCTAAACATGATTCGCATGTTGGAAACAACTCTACTTGGAATGATTCCGATGAACCGTCACTCACCAATCTTTGAATCCTTTTTAGATTAAATTTGACCAAGTCTTAGATGCCAAAGAAGTGTTTTGTTCATATTTAATGAATACTTTCTTTTTCTAGAAACGGGAGATGTGTTATATGATGCATTTTTTATGATTTTGGGTGGAGCACAATTAATATTATAGAAATTATTCACTAATGTTCCAGAATAGATAACTTCATTATTACGAGTAATAATAACATTCTTATTAGAAGAAACTGAATATCCATCCATAAACAATTTAGACACTGAAATTAAATTCTTTCTAAAACATGGAACATAAAGAACATTTCTCAAAACAAAAAAGTCTTGTTCATAAAAGATAAGTGCACATCTCCCACTGCAACAACTGCTACTCTTGCATCATTGCCCAAGGTGATGGTGATCTCACTCCTACTAAGTTGTCTTGTTTGCTGGAACCCTTGAGAATTGAAACAAACATGAGCAGTGGCTCTCGTGTCCACTATCCATGATTGGGAAGAACACGTCGCTAAACAAGTTTCAATAACTAATGCATGAGATTTACCTTGTTTTTATGCCTTTTTAGGCAGGGGACAGTCCGCTCTCCAAGGTCCTTTCAGACCGCAGTTGAAACACTTTCCCTTGTTTGTTTTCTTCTTAATACCACCTTCAGCGGGGATCTTTTCCTTACATTTGAGGTCATCCTATTTTTGACTTTTAGTTTTCTTCTTCTTCTTCCCCCCTTTTCGTGCAGAAGAGGAATGTGCATTGCTAATCATCAAGGCTTGGCTTCTCAGCCCCATAAGCATCTCTACCGCTACCAAAGCTTGCATGAGCGCAACCAACCTATACGCTTAGCCAATCATGTTATGATTTAGCTTAAACTGCTCAAAACATTTTGGCAGAGAATGGAGTATGATGTCTACTTGGGTCCGCATCGAAATCAGCACCAAGAATATCAAGCTTGTTAAGGAATCCCATTATTTTGAGAACGTGATCCCTTATGGGTGTCTCTTCAGCCATTTTCTGCGACAACAAATCTCGCATGGCCATTTTCTTAGTCGTCCAATTCTGGTGAGAGAAGAGTTCATTAAGGTTCATCATAATGTCTGCAGCAGTTCCCATGCTCTGGTGTTGGTACTGCAACACATCTGACATTGAAGCCAGAATAGTGCACCTAGCCAGTTCATCGGATCTCAACCATTGCCTATGATATTCCCTATCTTCATCACTAGTCTCGTTTGTAGGCTCAGCTAATCTAGGTTCATCAAGTACAAACTTGTGTCCTTCAGCAGTGAGGACTATCATTAAATTTCTTTTCCAATCTACATAATTCTCCCGTTCTAATTTTTTTTCTTTGAGTATGTTAAACAGTGGATTAAAGCTTTACATGTCGAACTGAGAACAATACATACATTCATATTAATATCTAATTAACATAAACATTATCTTATAATTTGATCACATGTTTTATATCAAAATCTCATAAAACGATATATACATGCATCAGCCAACATCTTAAAACAATTTAAGCAAGTCACATTGAGTGTGAACGTTTACTTAAATACATTTAAACAGGTTACAAACAAAACAATTACAAACCTTTAACTCAAAATTAATAGTTAGCCCTCACTTGGCCATATAACATTGACAGGGACTTCATGGGGAAGTAAATTTAATCAATTTTATATCTAAGTATTAACCATAACTTAACACAGGATTATTACTAAGTTTTGTATAAACCTTCGTTGGGAAGGTCATATTGCCACTTAAAATAACCCCACAGTTATCATATGAAATTTATTCTAGTGAACTCGTTTATGGTATATCCGTTAGGGAGAAAGGCGCATGCCAATGCATAACCAAACATTTCACTGTAATAAATCAGTTATGGAGGCCATTAATTGATTTATTATCCAGAATAAATTACATAAAAAAACTTAGCAATTTTAATCAGTGAGATTTTCTAGGTTCCTTATACACAAAGTAAAACCAAAACATAAATTAAACACATATTAGACAATTAAATCCAATTGTCATGGTTTAACTTTCCCGTTCGCACCACTCGTCGCAGTCGTGATCCACGCTCGCGGTCTTGAATCCCCCGGCACAGAAGATGCTACAGTTCGTACCATCTATCATGGTCGCGGTCGCGATGCCCTCGGCGCAGAATAGCCTTCAGTTCGCACCGTCTCCGATTCTTTTAATCCATCTTCGTCTTTGTCTTTGATCCATTACAATTTATTTACAAAAATAAAATAAAAATTAACATCTAGACTAATCTAATACATAAAACCAGACCTAATCTACTCATATATTTTACCACGAGAAAAACGAATCTGAACGAATCAGATTAAAAAGAAAATATTCAATCCAACATGAATTTAAACATACATAATAAACCATGATAATTGGATTCCTGCAAAACAGATCTAACAGTTCTACTATCCAATTTCAATTAAGATGTAAATTTGATTTTTGAAAATTTAATTCGAAATTACAGAGCTCGAATCAATGGTTCTGATACCAGTTGTTGGGGAATCGAGGGTTGTGCCAGGGATCAATTCGGATGTAATTTGAATACTATTTTTATAATTCAAATAACCATAATTTGAAACATTCAATCACATAATTCATGTATTGAATAACGATAAACCATATAATAAGCCCTAAACATGCAGAACTAAGGGATTATTGTGTTTACCTTTGAATTGAAGAGGCGTTGTTGAGAAGAATTAACCTTTTAACGCAATGATCTTCTTGAGTATTCCCTAAGTCTAAGCTCACGAATTCGGTGGAAAATCAAACGACCTTTCAACTCTCAAGGAAAGATTAATTTTTTTCACCAAGAAAAATAGTCACACACATATGCATATGTGGACTATAATTAGTCCCCTATTTATAGGGGTAGAGGCCGAAATCTTGGCCTCCAAGTAAGGGGATTGGATCGAAATCCTCTCCCACTTGGGAGAGGAACATATGGATAAAATCATTTTCCCTTTAGGAATCAGATTTATCCATATCTTTTTTTTTTCCTATCTCCTAATTCTAATTAATCCTTATCCTCTTAGTTAATGGACTTCTATTGGGATAAGATTGGGCCTCCCAATGGGCCTAATATCCATATATTGAGCCATCAATATTATTCTAGCACATTAATATTAATTCATTCCACTAAATAATTAATACTGAACTACTCATCCTAATCGATATTACGAAATATGGCTCCCGATTAATATTTTTCGTGTTTAAGATTCAATGTCTATTGATTAGTTTAAGCTACTGAATGCTTTAATCAATTAATATCTTTTATTCCTTGAGAATAAACAGCGCAACATTATCATGCCGGAAGTTAATCCACTGTACAAGTTTGATATGGTAAACATTCTGAGCACATGAAGGGGACATAATCAACTTATTTTACAAAGACACAATTTTCTGTATTAATTTAGCAATCTGTCATATAATTAATAATATTGCCCAAAGTATAGTGTATTGAGTCCCATTAACTCTTTGCCCAAAATAAATCAAAGCAACATTAATTAATTATATACAATCCTATTTAAGTGACATAAATTATAAAATCAATGACCATTGAGATCTAGTTTTTCTATCAAGTCAGTCTAGAAAAACTATCTCGTTGTTGGTCCAATTCAGTGCAACAAATGCACTAGTGTAATCTGTTGGTCAAGACTAACTAATCCGAGCCTTACACATCTACTTCTACCAATAGATTGTTCAATTCCATCTAAATTGTGAATCATTATACTTATTACAAGGAACCGACAAGTGATCTTCTTTGATCTACCATATATCACATTGTCTACAATGTAAAGTATTCAAACAATAGGCAATAAATATATATAACATTCATAATATTTAAGGCAAACAGTGATAATTAATTCTCATTCATTAAAGTACAAGAAACAGTATATATATATAATGTAACACTTAAAACCGTGCTTACAGTATAACCTTAACAGGATCTTTATCTTCTTGGTGAGGAGAAGGAGCTCGATTCAAATCTGAATCTATGTTCCACCTCACCACCTTATGAACATTTTTTCACTACTTGCAGACGATGTAGATGCTCCTATTTTGTTATCAACGACTGGGTTGATACGAAGGAGAAGCGAAAGCATTTCATGCAAAAACTCACTCTTTGGTTTTCAGTGTTTCTAAAGGTTAATTTTCTTCTCCTACCTGAGGGTTTTTGGATATATTTCTTTAGAGGCTGCTTATATTACATATGTGCATATTTTAAGGGTTTCAGTATATATTGCTTTATAGGATGGTTAATATTCGATCAGTGCATTAATTTGAGGTTTTGTCGATCTATTGTTATATCATGCAAGTTATGTTCGATCTGTGCATAATTTGAGGATTTTTAGATCTCATGCTTTATTTGCTGGTTTGGTATGTTTATTATTGTCAAGTCAAGTCGAATTGCCATCAATGTGTTCTTGTGGCTCCAACTAAGTTGTAAAGATGCATTTTGGAGGCTTTTTGTGAATTAGTTGGATCTATTAATGTGTTTGGGAAACTATAGGTTTACTGTATTGCCTTAAGTTGAATTGTTTCAGTTGGGTGATGTGGAGTGTGCTGATAGTTTTAACATTTGTCCCTATACTAATTGGTTTAAGTTAATGAAAGTTCTTATTCTGATTTTGTTGGCTTGAGTTTAATTGTTTAAACTATGTGATGCATATGTGTTGATAGTTTAAACAGTTGTCCCTATTCTGATCATGTTGGCTTGAGTTTAATTGTTTATACTATGTGATATTGAATGTGTTGATGTTGCTAATTGGTTTAAGATGATGGGTTGGTTAAACCCAATGATGAATATTTTCTGAGGGTTGGGGGGTGAAATGAAAGACAATAAATGTTGCATTAGTTCACATACTTGAAATACATAAATGAAAAATCTTAGTGTTTACAACCTACGCAAAATGTACACATACTATCTCAAAATAAAAATACATTCTCACTTGCCCCTAAACATAACCTAACTCTATCATCAGCCCACCTATATTATAAGTGCCTCTAGCCTGTTCATGTGTAATCGAATGCTTTATTCCTTCTCTCACCACCTTCTCATCCACATCTAAAGTGGTTGACAAATTTCCTTCCTTATTTAAGGGAACTTTTCCACTGTGAGGCAATTTGTAGCTTTGTGCCCCTTCAGCTTCATAACTTCAATCATGCAAACCTGTAAACTTAATAACATGTTGTTAAGTTTACTTACTTCCAAGTCTTCAAAAGATGTCGGTACATTGTTGACTAATTGATCAACTATGTATGAGGGAGAGTCCACTTGTAATGACTGTATTTCTCTAAAATACCCCAAGTCAAGCACATTTGTGTCTGGTGAGTTTGGTGGCTAACAAATGAGTTGAATTTGAAACCCATCTAATGATGTAGCGAATCTAAAATCTTGATCATAATTGCTGATATGTGGCTTTGCATTGTCTTGCTGAGTTATGATGTTTTTACTTGCATTTGCTGGCCATTTAGCTTTAATTGCTTATATAATCGGCTTAAGTTAATGTAGTGTGATAGTAATGTCACCATGTGTTCTAATGGCTAAATAAGCTGTTAGAATCCATTTAGAAGGCTTACTATATGAATAAGCCAAATGATGACATATATTCTGACAGCTTAAAAACATACCTAATGCAAGATGGAGTCCTTGATGATTTGTTTGGATATTGATTCTATGGGCTTAGTAACAAAAGTTCCTCTTATTCTGTTTTTGTTGTTTCTTTGAGCCGGTGCTAGTGCTAAGAAGGGAAATATACCAATCTTTCTGTTAAACAACAATTCACATTGGCTTGAGAAATGTGGTCTTGCAACTGGACACATAAACATTACCTTTGGAATGTATCTCTTGCTTTACATGACCTATATGGATCATCTTCATTTGCCACTTTGTATGCCCTTTCGGTGCACCTTTGTATGTAAAACCACTTCTTATCGATGTGAATAACATTGTGTTTGGATTCATACCTTATTTTACTTGTTTGCCTGTCTAAGTGCAAAGCACTGAGGCTATACTTGAGCCTTTGCAGCTTGTTTGCCTCTGTTAGAGCAGGTTTCATGTCATTGGTGTGAGGTTTCATCAAACCACATTTAACCCACCTGTCTACATTGTTTTTACTTACTTTTAGTTCATTGACTAGCGTTCTTATGGTGCCCCTATTTGCAAATGGTATGCTCATCATCATTTCTACATTAAGTTTAGATATTACCACTCCAACCCTCCCTATTTTTTTGGCCTTGAATGTAACAGGAACAACTTCTAACATTTGTTGTCTTGCAGACTCCCAAATGTATTGAATGGTTCGACGACTAACTTCAAATAAGTAGCCGCTTCCTTGATCTTGGCGTGATGCACAACTCGATCTATGTTGTTAGTAATTAAAATCTGGGCAATCAAGCATCGGTCTGATGGAGCCAAATTTTTCCCTTTTTTGTGCACATTGTTTAGCTGTTGTGTGTTTGAATTTCTGTTAGAATAGATTTTAAGCATTGAATGTGGTTAGATCACATTAAATTATGTATTTATAGGGATTTAGGATGGGTCGAAATTTTATGAGGGAACTTAAATTTGTAATTTTGGATTTTAAGTTGTAAAATAGATTATGTTAATGTTATGACACGGGGGGGAAATCTTCCCCTAATTCTGTTGAGCATAATTTTTTAATTTTTCAGTTCTGAATTTTTTAAGTTGTTACTGTTGTTTGAACAACTTTTGTGTTGTTAGGCATAAATTTTCAGCTGAAAATGGAGGGAAAGATTAACACACTAATTCCTCCCTCAATTTTCAGCTAATAAAACAAAAACAAAAAAAAAAAAAAAAAAAAACCTTTGAAAAGTCAACATAAAACGAAAAAACAACTTTTTTTAATATGTGTGCACTCTTAGGGGTGCAAGTTCATTCGAGATAGAGGGAGTATTATTTATTGATAATGTTGGTTGGGCATAATCTACCTGGACATTTGTTTTTTTTTCAAAAATTAATTTTTATTATAAATGTATTATAAATTAGTAATGAAAAATTATTTGTGAAGATGGTAATTAAATTTTTAACATTAACACTCAATTATGCGTCATAAAAAGTTTAAAAAAGACGTCACTTTTTGGAATGCTTCAAAATGATAGTTAACATGTAAATCTTGTCTTGTGGTATTTATCAATTATACTTGTAATTTTAATTAGAATTAGAAGATGATAAGAAAAAAATTAATTTTCGAGAAAACAAAAAAAAATATGCCCGAGCAAATTATGCCCATTTTAGCAAGCTCCATTATTTATTCCTTATCCCACGAAGTATACGGAGCCCAAGATTGCATGCAAATGCTTTAGACCCGTACCAATCAACATTATATCTAGAATATGACCTACTAGCAAATCTGCCAAATGAAAAACCTAGTATTAATCAAATGTGTGATCTTTGAATGACTGATCTTTGGATGCCAAAAATCTATATGGTGTGTACGACGGAACACGAGCGAATGATAGATTTTGATTTGTGTGGAAAATGCAATTATAACTATCTTTTATGCGTCAATACACATACACCCGAAAAATAATATATTGAAAGATTTGTTCGCTTTTTCATGGGGGCAAGCTAGTCAGGTAAAATTTATTTTCTTTATTCTATTTTTTCTAAATGGGAAGACAACCGATGGACCTTTAAACTTGAGAAAGTATACTTGTAGGCTCTGGAAATTTTCCCGTTGCTTATACAACTTGGTTTGAGTAAGTAAACATCATCTCATATTTTCAAATCCGCTTATTTATAGACAAAGATTCTACCACTTGATGATTGATAGAAGCTTGTGAATTTTATTCTCTTTGTTCGTCTTCCAGCTGCAGGTCGTCACTGATTAGTTTGCAGTAGGTTCGGACCTGGCTCCCCTACCGACCTCCCACCTCACTATTTTTATGCCTAAAATATGTATGTTGTGTATTTATTTTGAAGAATATGCGTGTTTTGGCCCCCTCAAAGTTACGAAATACAAAGATAAATTTAGGTAGTTTTTATGTTATGCAATAAAAACATTCTAAATTTTAATATATAGATAATCGATGATACATTTCGGCATATTTGATAATAAATAGTATTTATATTCTATTTAAAAATTAATGATGGATGGTGGTTCTTAGTTTGTTGACTCCTCAAACCTTATGTTCCGAGTCCACCGCTACTTACTGGTTAACAATGCTTTTCAGGACTAGCCGGTAAAAAGTTGGTGCTTGTCTCTACTGGCTCATTACAATTTGAAATTGAGTTGACTTTATATTTGAATCTCAGATTGACTTGTTGTCGACTCCTAAATTTTCAGTGAATCTTTTGACGATGAACATTTCGTAAGTCTTTACTTCATTATTGTAGTCTCACTTGCTATTGACTTGCACTTACTGTAACATTTTCTAACTTACACGCATAGACTTTGATTACTTCCTCCTAGTTGTTTGACCATAAACTCTAAGTATTACATACTCAAAATTGTTACTCTACCTTCTACTACAAAACTAGTTTTGTATCATCAAAATCTTAACATAAATCTCTTAGTAATTACTAATTTAGTATTATTAGACCAAAGAATTCACAAACAAAAAATCACAGAATCAGTTCGGCCTCAAAATTAAAACAGTGGCCGAACAATTGCTTCGTGTTCGGACATATGACTGTCAAAACCAGTCGAACACAAACTCACGCAGAAAAGAAAACTCAAACACCAAGAACACAACAATTTTACGTGGTTCGATCTGAGATCTACGTCCACGGAGGTTATTCGCAGCTCAACCCACTAATTCACTCAATCAGTTACAAAGATTCCAGCCGAATTACTGAAAACCCAAATTAGAACCCTAATTTGCCCAATTGAGCCCTACCTCGCAATTCTACGATTGATGTGAATAGTACAGATGGAAAATTTTATAATGTTGTTCTCTATTTCAATACGAGTCTAATGGTATATATCTTGTATCTCGAATCTTCCAAAAATGCAACGAATTTGAAGAAGAAAACTTACAGCTGAACTTTAACTAAAAACAATTACAAAATCGTTGTCTTTGATGGCACCAGATTCTGAATCTCAACTGCCGGTTTGATCTTTACTAATCAATCGGTTTTTGTCTCAGTTCTGGTTCTTCACATATTGAACCCGGTTCTGAGTCTCTTGTATTCAAATACACTTGTATACCATATAATCTTGATGAAATTGATCCACATCACAAATCTCCACCTCAATGAATCAAGACAGTAGCAATAACCTCAATTTTTTCTACTAATTTACGTCAAACACATGGTATAAGCTAATCAAGCTTGCACAATGTTGGAACTTTGCTCCAGGGAGAGACCTAATGGAAAAATCTGCAGAATTATCTCCAGTTGCAACCTTCTTCACCAAAACAACACCTTTCTCAACCAGATCCCTTACAAAGTGGAGTTTCACATCTATATGTTTAGATCATGGGCGGAGCTAGGCTTGGCCAGTACCGGGTTCCAGCCCAGTGCAAAATTTGTAGAATCTTAATTTTACTACTATAATTTTTATTATTTTAGTTACTTACTACTTCAATTTTCGACTAAGCCCACCCTATCTAATTTTATTGTTCACATTCTAGTCTCTAACTAAGATATAATTAAATAATTACTACTTAAAATCAAGTCCAATTATTTCGTTTCAAATTCATCTGTTAATTGTTTTAGTAAATTTTCTATTAAAAATAAAAAATAAAAAATAAAACTTCTATACATACTCTGTTACTAGTTTTTTTTTTTTTTTTTTTTTTCTCTTTTGAAGCCTATAATAAGTTGCAAGTTCATCGAACTCTAACAACTTTTCCATGTTTCAGCCCACCCCATTATTGAATCCTGGATCCGCCCCTGGTTTAGATTTCTCATGATATACTTGATGCTTCACTAAATGGATTGTACTCTGATTATCACAGAAGATTGTGACCCTTTTCTGAATTACCCCAAAGTCCTTCAGTATCCTTCTCAACCAAACAACTTCTTTTATTGCCTCAGAAACAACAATATATTCTGACTCAGTGATTGACAAAGCAACCATAGACTGATGAATAGACTTCCAACTCACTGATCTACCATATAAGGTGAAAAGATATTATGTAATTGACTTCCTTGTATCTAGGTTTCCAGCAAAGTCTGAATCTACAAATCCCTGCAGTGGTTCACTTGAATTTCCAGTATGCTCAAACATCAAACCCACACTTAAAGTTCATTTCAGATATCTTAAAACATATTTGAGTGCTTCCCAGTAGATTTTGCCTGGATTTGACATCTATCTGCTAACTAAACATACTCAATATGCCAAATCAGGCCTGCTGCAAATCATTCCATACATGAGACTATCAACACCACTTGAATAGGGTATTCTCTCCATGTATCTCCTTTCTTCTTCAAAAGTAGGACACTGTTCCTTTGATAATTTAAATTGCTGACCAACTGGAGTCACCATTGACTTGGATTTATGCATATTGAATCTCCTGAGATTCTTTTCAAGATAACCATTCTGAGACAAACACAATTTCCTTGTAGATCTGTCTCTCAAAATGTCCATTCCTAGGATTTTCCTTGCTTCCCCTAGATCTTTCATTTTAAATTCAGCATTTAATTTTCCCTTTAGATAGTCTATTTTCCATTTGTACTTGCTTGCTATAAGCATGTCATCTACATACTAGAGAAGGTACGTCAGAATCTCTTTTCCTTGTCTTTGAAAATACACACAGCTGTCATATTGGATTCTTTGAAAACTAGTGCCAATTATGAACTTGTTAAACCTTTTGTTCCATTCTCTTGGACTCTGTTTGAGACCATACAAAAACTTTCTCGGGTGACACACCTTATTTTCATCTCAGGCTTGCTGCATATAGATAGTTGCTACAAGATCACCATGTAGAAATGTAGTTTTAACATCTAATTGCTGCAGTTCCATATCTTCTTGTGCTACCTTAGCAAGTAAGAGTCTTATAGAAGTGTGTTTGACCACTGGAGAGAAAACATCATTGAAGTCAACACCCTCTCTCTGAGTGAAACCTCTGGCCACCAATGTTGCTTTAAACATTCCTTGTTCAGCTTTCTTCTTGAAGATCCAATTTGAGCTTACTATTTTCTGGTTCTTTGGTCTTTCCACCAACACCTAGGTATTGTTTCTCTGTAGTGACTGAATTTCTTCAGTCATAGCTGCTAACCACTAAACACACTCACTTCCTGACACTGCTTCCTTAAAGCTTAGTGGTTCAGTTTGTTCTGCAATTTCTGCAACTGACAGGGCATAAGAAACCATGTCTGCTTGTCCATAACTGTTTGGAGGATGGATATTCCTCCTTACCCTATCCCTTGCTAAGTGATAATTCCTTAGGTTTTGATCTTCCTGTGTTTCTTCATTAAGACTGTTATTTCCCTCATCATGTTCTGTCATTTCTGTATCTTCTGGTGTATTTTGAGTCGTAGAGATCTCCACCTTAATTGAAGTTGGTTCAGTTGATAGCTCCCCATTAACCTCAGCCTGATCACCTGTGTGTTTGTAACCCAGCTGCTTTTCATTGAAAGTAACATCTCTGTTGATTACCACTCTCTGATTTCCAGTTTCCAAACACCACAACTTGTATCCTTTAACCCCTGGTGGATATCCTATGAATATACATCTCAGCGCCCTTGGATCCAATTTGTCTTGCTTTATATGAACAAAATCTTGACATCCAAACACCTTTAAATCATCATAGTTGGACAGTTTTCCATGCCACATCTCATATGGAGTTTTGAACTTTATTGCAGAAGATGGTGTCTTATTGATTAAGTAACAAGCAGTGGTGACTGCTTCTCCCCAGAAAGATTTTGGTAGTGCAACATCAACAAGCATACATCTCACTCTCCCAAGCAATGTTCTGTTTTATGTTGAGGATTGAGTGGGACTGTTTTATGTCTTGTGATGCCTTTGTCCTTACAGAACTTCTTAAATTCCTCTGATAGATACTCAAGTCCATTATCAGTCCTTAAGTGCTTCAGCTTCTTTCCCCTCTTGTTTTCCAACAGAGTCAACCATTCCCTGAACTTAGCAAATGCCTCAATTTTGTGTTTCAGAATGAAAACCCACAATTTCCTGCTATAGTCATCAATGATAGTCACAAAATATCTTCCACCCCCATGTGTCTCCACTTTAGCAGGACCCCATATGTCTTAATGTATATAGTCTAAGGGTTCTTCAGTATTATGAGTTCCCTTTCCATAGGAGTGTTTCTTTGCTTTCCCAAGAACACAATGCTGGCAGAAGTCTAATTTTACTGGTCCTGTGGTACCAAATACACCTCTCTTGGATAATTCAGACATTCTCTTCTCACCTATATGACCTAATCTTTTATGCCAAAACTTAATATCTTCTGGTTTTAATACTATCTCAGCTTCACCAGAAATTGATTTTTCTATCAAAATATGTAAGCCATTTACCTTCTTCCCTTTCATGACATTTTTTCCAGATTTACTCACATAGATGAATCCATCTTCAGTATTAAACTCACACCCAGATGCTGTCAATGACCCAAGAGATAGCAAGTTTCTTTTTAAGTCAGGAACATACCTTACTTTTGTAATGATTCTTTCAATACCATCATGCATCTTAATCTACACTGATCTAGCTCCTTTGACCTTGCAAGTTTGATCATTCCACAAGAGGAAAAATCCTCCATCATACTTCTTCAAATCTTTGAACCAGGACTCATTTGGGCACATATGAAAAGAGCACCCAGAGTCTAATACCCATTCATCACACATTTTTCAATCAGAAATGGTGAGAACCTCTGCACTTTCATATCCCTCTTCAATTACTGCTACATAAGCTTCTTTTCCCTAAGTTTTACTCTTTCTTTCTAGGAAATTCTTCTTGAGGTGCCCAATTTGTTTACAGTGGTAATACCTTCCTTTCTCCACCCAATCAGTTCCTTTCTTGAAACCATCATTGACATATTTTTTATCCTTTAGTTTATTCCCTTGGAACTTCTTCTTTGGGTTATTTTTCTTGAACTTCACATTGAGTCCTTCTGGTTGGATTTGAGGTTTCTTATCCCCTTGAAGTTGTAATATTTTTGTTTTCAAAGATGTCATGATAGTATCCAAGTTCAACTTATTCTGACTTCCAAACAACAAGGTGTCTTTATATTGATCAAGAGATCTTGGCAGTAAATTCAGAAGCATTAATGACTCCTCCAATTTTACTTCCAGATCCTCCAATTCATCTACCAACCGATTGAACTCGTCTAGTTGTTCAAATAAGCTCTTCTCATCTACCATTTTGAATGCCAGCAATTTTTGTTTCAAGAAAAGTTTATTAGAAATAGATTTAGATTGGTAGAGCTCCTCTAACCTTTTCCAAGCTTCTATAGCAGATTTTGCCTTTGATATCTCCCTTAGAGGCTTGTCTCCCAGACATAGAATTATTGCACTGATGGCCTTTTGATCAGCATCCAAGAGCTTTGGCTTCTCAGCTTCTGGCCATTCGTCAACAGGTTTGAGAGCCAGGAAGAGGCTGTTTTAAATCAGAACTGCCTTCATCTTTAACTTCCATAAACTGAAATCATTTCTTCATGTAAATCTTTCTACATCAGATTTCATGGTTGCCATTTCTCCTTAATCCAGGTAGGTTTTCCACAGACGGCGCCACTTGTTAGACCAAAGAATTCACAAACAAAAAATCATAGAACAGTTCGGCCACAAAATTGAAACACTGGCCGAACGATTGCTTCTTGTTCGGACACAAGACTGTCAAAACCAGTCGAACACAAACTCATGCAGAAATGAAAACTCAAACACCAAGAACACAAAATTTTTACGTGGTCGATCTGAGATCTATGTCCACGGAAGTTATTCGCACCTAAATCCACTAATTCACTCAATCAATTACAAAGATTCTAGCCGAATTGTAGAAAACCCAAATTAGAACGCTAATTTGCCCAATTCAGCCCTACCTCGCAATTCTACAATTGATGTGAATAATACAGAGGGAGAATTTTATAATGTTGTTCTCTATTTCAATACGAGTCTAATGGTATATATCTTGTATCTCGAATCTTCCAGATACGCAATGAATTTGAAGAAGAAAACTTGCAGCTGAACTTTGACTGAAAACGGTTACAAAACTGTTGTCTTTGATGGCACCAGATTCTAAATCTCAACTGCCGGTTTAATCTTTACTAATCAACCGATTTTCGTCTCCGGTTCGGTCTTCACATACTGAACTCGATCCTGAGTTTCTTGTACACTTGTATACCATATAGTCTTGATGAAATTGATCCACATAACAAGCATTATAAATAATAAAAGAATTATATCAATAAATATAATAATTATAATACAACATGATGGATCTTGTTTCAGGAAATGAAATACTAAAAGCAACAATTGTAGGAATAAAATAAAGCTAATGGCTATGAAATTTAACAAATCGATGCCTGTAATTAACACAATTTCCTTAAAACTAATTCGTGCTCTCTTCACTGGTGCTAAGAGAACAAACGAACATTGTGTTCCCAGGATACGACGGATTTAGCAGAAATCGTAGCACACAGTTTCAGCTCTACATCGAACTGAAATAAATGTCTGAACTGTACTGCCAAACAACAGAGGGCCAAGAAAGTTTACTGGAAATTGTAAGAGAGGAATAGCAATTGCAGAAGGTATTTTCGAAGTTGTGTCTAATGGACTGAAA
Organism: Ajuga chamaepitys; assembly: GCA_958295605.1. Taxonomy (NCBI): domain Eukaryota; kingdom Viridiplantae; phylum Streptophyta; class Magnoliopsida; order Lamiales; family Lamiaceae; genus Ajuga; species Ajuga chamaepitys. The sequence continues at coordinate 33,015,569 of OY282495.1, forward strand.
AGAGCCACTACAAATAGGCTCGAACTGATTGTTGGTTGAACCACTGCTTCTGAATAAATATTCAAAATTAACTTCAGAAGTTACAAAAATTAAGATTACTTAGCCACTCATAACTGAAAAAATTTGCTCCGGACCGGATCGACATTCGTGTACGCAGGTTGCCCTCAAGTTCCTTGGTACAAGGCTCAAATCAGCCCTTGATTTACCCCCGTGCACCTAGGTATGCGGGTGCACGTGAGAAAGAGCCAGAAAGAGTCTTTATGCTAAACATCACATACTCCTTAGAAGAAGGATATATATATATATATATATATATATATATATATATATATATATACACGCATTATAGCCAATTTTTTCATTTTTTTCAATGTGGGATAAAGCCCCAAAAACAACTTCAAGTGCTCTACTTTGAGTTTCGAATTCTTATTCACTCAAACTTCGATTGGGCAAATAATATATCGTCTCGAACCTCTTCCGAAGAAGAGCATGATACCAACTTAAAATTCTACGTTCCGTTACCGGGTCGTACCTGAAACATGCCCAAATCGAATTGCCCAAAATAGGTTTTTTCCAACAACAATTACAATTCATAATTTTTTCTTACATTTGAGATGTTAACTTTACAACTTGTAAATGTAATTCGAAAAACTGGTGTGGGATTCAATTGGATTAAAAAATACTTACAATTAAGTCCTATTTGATAAAACCACCAAGTATATATGTTTTCATTATACAATTATGATTTATGATCAATTACATAACGAATTAATCTAAGAAATTTTATCAAAATAATCGTTTTTTTTTTTTTTTAATTTGAGCAGGGGAGGAGAAAGATGTGGTTTTGTGATCTTCACCATAAGCTAGTGAAATAATATCACTAGGCTACTAAGGTCTCAACGTCAAAATATTAATCTAGTCATCCATAGATTTGGAATCGCGATAAACAATGTTATATTACAAATATTATTATGATGTATCATGCAGTGGTTATAGGGTAATGCTGCTTGGATAGATTTTTTTTTTAATTTTTTTTTATATAAATATATAGAAAAGTATTAATATTAATTATTTGTGAAGATAGTAATTAATTTTTTAACATTAATAATCGATTAAGGAACAAAAATGGAAAAAAGAAAAAGTCACCGAAAATTTTAAAAGTGCTTCAAAATGATAGTTAACATTTGAATTTCATTTTGTGATAGTTATCAACTAAACTTGTTATATTAGTTAGAGGTTGGTTGAAAAATAATTTAATTTAGAAAAAAAAAAAATCACCCCCTATGCCCATTTAGCAAGGCCCTTATATTATTGGCCGTAGAAAATGTGGATTTCTGGCAATTATTGGACACTGATTTGAAATTTATTTTGGTGAATTACTGATAATATTTTGGAATGATTGATGAGAAAAATTGAGATAAAAATGGAAATTGTCTTAAAAACTAATCTTGGATTGTTTGTGTGTCACGTGACAGCCTCTGCTGATATTTCAAATCAAAACATTTCTGATGTTTATTTGGTTAAGAATAAACGTGTATCAAAATCACGAAACATCAAATCACAATATTCAGCCACCCATTTTCCCTCTCAACAAAATTGTTTTTACATTTTCAGTGAAAATCAAAATGGCATAATATGCGTAGTTTTTGTATCATACCAAGAAACACAACTCGTCTTGGAGCTGCACCTGAAAACTCTGAGCAGATCGCCGCACATTTGCCTCACCGCCGGCGAGCAATTGCTCTGCAGCACCACCAAGATCTTCGCCATCCCATTGCTCTCCACCACCACCGCCGCAGCCCTCTTTTCACCGTACAGACAGCACAGGCTCCACAGCACCGTCACCGCATGCTCCGTCGCCGTATTCGATACCTTCAGCAGCTTCTTCACAATCGCCTTTACGCAGATTACGCTCCCACAGATCTCGTTCCTTCCTTCTTTACAGCCTGAAACCATTTCGAGTAGCTTGATCACTTTTTCCGTCGACGAGGCGTTCATTTCTGCCTCCGACAGTGCCGCCGCCAGCACTCTGACTCCTCCGGCCGCCACCATTTTTGTCCTGTTCCTCTTTAATAGCGACAACCGAGTTAGCAAACTCAGTGAAGCATCCACAGCTTCAGGATTCCAATCAGAGGTGGTTAGTAATCGTAGTAGCTCGGAGAAAATCGCATCGTCTTCTGAAATTGAACAAGAATGGATATCTACACGCAAATGCCTTGCCATGAGCTCGAGGAATTTGGCTACTGCTACTCTTAATTGCAGCTTCCCTTCTTTCAGGCTCATCATAATTGACGATTTAAATTCGAAATTTCCTATTTCAATTTTGGATTTTAGTGCTTCTGAGTGTTCAATTTTGTCGAGATTCTTCAGGACGAGGTTGCAAAACGAGACAATTTTTTCCAACGAATTCAAATCCTTAACTCTTCCGATGAGGGAAACAAGCAATGGCAGAATCCGGGCACCCTCCGTCGCCAAAAACCTTCCGTTTCCCTCCGATTCCGCCGCGAATGAAGTAAGTCTGGAGAGGTTTTTGGTGATTACGGAGGAATGGGGAAAAACATGTCTGTGAACGGATCGGAGGTCAGTATCGAGGCGGTGGATGAGGTGAGCGACGTGTTCGCAGGGGAGCGAGTGAAGAGGCGAGTTGGGAGACTGAGTCAAGACCGAGTCGGACCAAATGTTGATGAGTCGTTGGAGGGTGTGATTGGGGATGAGGTCTTTGTTTTGAAGCACCTGCATGGTGGCGGGGCATGTGTTGTTGCCGCCGTCAAGCCACCGCTGGATACTGCTGCGGTCATAGGTGACGCCTGTGCAGAGGCTGACAGGAGATTTCATGATGTCTAGTGAAATAGGGCACCGGAAATAACTCGGCATGGTTACGTACAGATCGTCGCTCACCATTGTTGCAATTAACTCAACTCAACGAGTTTTAGAGAGAGAAGAAATAGAGGAAAGGAAAAGGAGAGGATATTAAGAGAGAGTCAAAGGAGGGTGTGATGTCATGGGATTTTGCTTTTCTTTTTGTTCGACTTTTTGCGTTATATATTTAAAAATTAATATTCGGTTCGTTTGGGGTTGGGTCTATGGATGGTCAATCAAAGGTTCTTTAAAGCACTAATAGTGTGTGTGTGCGCGCTGGATTTTATAGAGAAATCGTTTTCATGGAGTAAGTGCTGCTGTTTGGTTCTCCACTTGTATGTGTCCTTTACTCCTTGCCATTCAAATTAATATTACTACATTTGCCACCAACTTTGCCCTTTTTCAACTCTTTTGCCGTCATTTCTTCAGAATTACTCTTATTTAAATTAATAAAAGTTGTATAATACTCCTCTCAGGATTCAATAATAAGGGGAACCAAATAATTTTTTTTGAAATATATATAAACGTTTTTGAAAATTTGAGGGTGGCGAAATCAATTTTTTTAACTATAATTACACTGTATATATATATAATTACACTGACTCCTCTAACGGAAAACAAAATTTAAAAAGCAACACTTCATTTAAATTAGGCAAAGTAATTGTATAATTTGAGTTGTGTATCATTATTTGTGCCTAAGGGTATTACATGTTCTAGGTAAAATTATTGTAATACATCTACCCAGAACATGTAATACTTTACGTATAAATTGCCATACATTTTCACCATGATACATTTACCCATCACATGTAATATATTTATGCCTCATTTAGGGGTATGGGATCAGGGAGATTAACATATCATAAGATTACTTAACAGGGTTTGCGTGTATAATTTAACTAGTCTTGCATTAGAATGCCTTGGATTGTAATCTTATTATATCATTTTTTTGTATCTTGTTTGTTATTACTACTTATGTTTTCTTTATTTTAGAAAATATATTTGAGTGCATAAATTGTGATTTTTTCTTATGATCTACATGTATTACTATTAATTAACCTTAAAGTTTATTGAACCTTGCATTATAAATTTATATTCTATGGTGTATTCTTATTTCTATGAATTTTTAGAACATATTACTTTTAAATTGGAAATTTGAAAAGAAAAATTATACAAAAAATAAAAGAAAAGTACTAAAAGAGCCTCACATTTCTTGAGAAATATACGGTTATTATTTGCGATACATTTGTATATATGACTATATTTTAAAAATCTCGAGTATTAATCGTATTTTTTACTTTAGTTCCAAAATGCGGGATAAATACGAGAGAAATTGAAAACTTTGGAGAATTTTGTTACTATGCATATAAGCACTAAGGGCTACTAAATGATCGATTATGTCATATAAGTAATATAATCTGGGCTTATCACCCCTATCAAATGAGCTCTAAGCATAAAAGTGATATTTTTAGATAAAAATAGTAATGACTTTTGACTCATGACCAGATTGCACCCATTCGTACTATATTTTATTTAATTGGATATTATGCATTTTTCCAATTGATAAATGGATCGTGCACACAATTGAACGAGTCAAGCTAACGGTTTAATTGAACACTCTATAAAAAACTGCAACAAATGAGGAACCGAATGTAATGAGATAAAAAAAAAATTAAAAAAAAAAAAAATTGGCCTTGAAAGGTTTGTGTTCCATTGAATAAAGTAGAATTAAGTTGTAAATTTGTAATTGTAATTGCGCTGAAGCAAATGCATGACCGAGCAAATATTCTCGTAATTAAACAAGCAAGGTCCTGACACATTTGCACGAACGAGCAATAATCTTGGCCAGCCGAGTAAAATGCTAGTTTTTCAAATTGGAGCTTGCTCGGTTGAGCAAAATGGCGAAGTGCCTATCTCCGGGTACGCATCATATTAGTTTAAGGGGGAGAATTCTTATTAAAATTTCTTTTAAGTTCTAGTTTTCTTGAGCCCTTCGCCCTCAAAATTCTTCCTCATCACACACGCCACACTAAATTGAAATATCATTAGACTGCCCATGATGAGTATAATAAGATAACCGATTCGAATTTGAATTCAAGTTTTTGCCATTCTAGTTTTTATAGTTCTCCATTTTTTAACCTATACCGCATGTGTCCTACTCTCCCTATTTACGCTTAATTGGCATTAGATGTTTAAGTTAAATGTTTATATATGAATGTGGGCTTCAAATTTCAATTCATAGCGTGTTTAGCATATGAAGTTTATAATTGGTCGATAATGAAATTCTATCATTGCTTAATTTCTCGTATGTGAATGTGGTTTAATTAATTTCAATTTACTGACTGTTCATATTGTTAATTTCATAATTGTTTGAGATTGGTGATCGAATACTTTAATTGGTAAGCCATAGGTTATGATTATGCGATTGATTATATTGTATATGTGTTATAAGTGTTTGAAATTTATTTGTGAGTGATTGTGTGAACTGCGAGATAATTAATGTAGTCGAATTGACAAATTTATTATTTGATCGAGGACTCGGTCAATGAAAATACAAAGGAAACTTTGTCTTTTTTTTTTTCTAGAATTTATGGACTTTGTTATTAATGAGTTTATTTTGTATATATCTTTAGAATTAATCATTCAATTCATTATTTTCAGTTAAGTATGCAATTTGACAGCACACTTACCATCTTGTTTTATAAATGCCGAAATAGCATAAAAAGAACGAGAGATATGGGAGGTGCTTCGAGCTCGGTAGCTCCCACTTATGGACCTTTCGAGCATAAATGCTGGGGGTTCGTCTTTCAGCTGATGACAGGGCAACTTGGTATAAGTTAGCCTAATGGACAATAGGAGTTACACGGTACTCTATGTTGTCTTCTACTGAGGATCTGTGTATTCACGCTGAAATCTCATTCCTTCCACATATACTGGCGATGGGACAACTCACACCCTATTTTGATTTCTCATCGGAGGAATGCATCACATCTAGTTTTTGGAAGAGGCTGACATGATCTGAGGCACTTAACATGCCTCTAAGGGATAAGTTGGCCAATCAAAGAAAGGCGTGATCGGTGATATATTATAGTGCTCTAATATTTTTAGAAGTTGTTAGCAATGACTGTATTTGTTAGGGTAGAGACTGCCAATGCCAGATATGATGAGATATTTGTTCTTTGGTATGCCAGCGAAGGGCATAAGGTGGATATAGTGACGTATCTTGCTACTACTTTCTATTATGGTTATACTGTAAAGCATGCTTTAAGTGTTGATTCGTATATAAACTGTTTCTTGCACTTTCTAGAATGAGAATAAATTATCACTGTTTGTTTTAAATATTATGAATGTTATATATATTTATTGCATATTGTTCAAATACTTTATATTGTAAACAATGTGGTATGTAGTAGATCACTAAAGATCACATTATCAGTTCCTTGTAATAAGTATAATGATTCACAACTTAGATGGAATTGAACAATCCATTGATAGAAGTTGATGTGTAAGGCTCAGATTGATTTGTCTTGACCAAGAGATTACACTAGTGCATTTGCTGCACAACATCGAGATCGTTTTTCTAGACTGACTTGATAGAAAAATTCGATCTCAGTGGTTATTTATTTCTTAATTTATGTCACTTAATTGGGATTGTATATAATTAATTAATGTTGCTTTGATTTATTTTGGGCAAAGAGTCATTGGGACTCAATGCTCTGTCCTTTGGGCAATATTATTAATTATATGTCAAATTGCTAAATTAATACAGAAAATCGTGTCTTGATGAAACAAGTTGATTATGTCCCCTTGACGAGCTCAGAATATTTATCATATCAAACCTGTACAATGAATTAACTTCCGATATGATAATAATGTTGAGTTGTTTGTTCTCAAAGAAATAAAGATATTCATTAATTAAAGCATTCAATAACTTAAATTAATTGATGGACATTGAATCTTAAACATGGAAAAGAATAACTGGAAGCCATATTTCGTAATATGGATTAAGATGGGTAGTTTAATATTAATTCTATAGTGGTGTGAATTAATATTAATGGGCTAGAATAATATTGATGGTTCAATATTGATATCTAGGCCCATTGGGAGACCCAATCCTATTCCTCCTAAAGGCCCCTTGAGTAGCCCAATAAAAGTTCATTAACTAAGAGGATAAAGATTAATTAGAAGTAGGAGATAGGAAATAAAGGATATGGAGAAATCTAATTCCAAAAGGGATAAGATTTTATCCATATTTTCATCTCCCAAGTGGGAGAGGATTTCGATCCTATCCCATCAAACAAGGCTGATTTTTTCAGCCCCTCCCCATTATAAATAAGGGACCAATCTCCGTCCCCATATGCATAAGTGAGTGGCTTTTTTGTGAAAAATTAATCCTTCCTCGAGTGTTAAAAATTTCATTTGATTCCCCACAGGATTGACGAGCTTGGGCTCAGGGAATACTCAAGAAAATCTTTAGGTTGAAAGATTAATTCTTCTAAACGGTGTCTCTCCGATTCGGAGGTAAATACGATAATCCCTTAGTTCCGCATGTTTAGGGCTTATTGTATGGTTAATTTATTCAATTACATGAATTGTATGATTTGATTGTTTCATGTCATAGTTATTTGATTTATGAAAATAGATACTCAAATTACATCCCGAATAGATTTTTGGCACAATCCCCGATTCTCCAACACTTTCCAGCGCGTTCGCGCATGTCAGAAGGAGAAGATCATAGTTGGAGAGATGTTCACTGCTATTGCCTCATATCTAGGGGTGTGAAGAGGAGTTGGACATGCTATCGAGTAGTATGGATTTGACTATTTGGGATCTGACCAACATGCATTTCATCGACTGTCGATCCATTCAGCCCCATGGGGACTGGATACAGCTGCTGCAAAACACACCTCTAACTACCCTGTTACTTTCTATCTATTACTTGTTGGTTGCCTGGACTTCTTGCTGCATGCATCCTTTGACGACTTTGCTGTATGATTGTTGTGACTTATGCCTAAGTAGAACTAGCCCTATCTATTACAAAGTTTACAGAGTTTTTGAGGGCACTAGTTCCTACTTTACATTATGGTTTTGTCATCATAAAAAATAAACATAAATTTCCTAATAATTTTTCCTTTTTGATGATATCACTAAAAGTACATGAAAACTTAAAGTCACAAAACAACAAACTGTTAGTCCAAAACAGTTAATCAACAAAAGGTACTCAATGTAACATATTGATGCAAGATTATGAGTTGTAATCATTTGGTAGTAAATGATAACTGCATTAGATATTTTCTTATCTATTACACTTACAATAAGCTTATGCCAAAAACTTATCTTACATCAAATAATATATGAGCTTGAGAGGGATGCAAATTTTGCCCATCAGCGGTTGGTTTCATCTTTGTTTCCTCCAATATCAAACTTTGAGATGCTGCTTGGTGTACTTCTTGCCTCTTCTATCCTCATCTTTGAGATCCCCAATCCTTCTGGATATATCATGATCATTCTCAATGTACCTCCACCATTCGGCATACATTTTCTGTTCAAAGTATCTATACTCTCGATGCACATATGGTGTTAGATCTTTCATCAGCCACCATTCATCAGAAGAGAATATTTTGTATCTTTACCACTTCACTCCTTTTAACTCAATCTGGAATGGAAGTCTACCAACATGTAGATCTTCTGAGTAAGCTTGCATTCGATGTTTTGTTTCACCTTCAGTATTATTGTATTCTCCTTCATCCAGTAGATACTCAAAGTTACTGATAATTTCAGCCATTCTCAATTTATCAATCTCTACCCTTGAAGGATTTCTTCCAGTTGGAATCTGATAGGCTCGTAGATCTTCTAGCTCCTCATTTGAAAAATGTTTAAGCTAATCTTCATACTTTGTGATGATTGATAAGTTTGGAGTGACATCTTGACTTCTTGGGGGAGGAGGGGAGGGGGAGGCATGCTACATATATTCAAGAATATCAGGAGGAACCATTCTTGTAGCGAGGTATATGTCATGCAGATTAGATTGGATTTTTCAAGTACATTCTTAATGCGTGCCAAATAATCTGTCACGGATCCATCAAACTCTTGTTTTTCACGAGTTTTCACTCTCTTATTCTTTCCTCGGTCTCTTGTTCATGTCTCCTTTGCTTAGCAAGAAAAGTCTCTTGTTGTTCTCTTTGCTGGCGTTCAACATGCCTTTGCCTTTAACTCTTCTTCCCCCTTTTTAACATCATTAATAGTGATCCATGTATGTGCTTCCAACATTGTTTGGATATTATCTATATCGATCTATCAGCATCCGTTTCTTTTCGGAGGTGGGAGAATTCTTCTTTTAAGGACATCAAGCATATATTGTGGTCTTCCAGCTTATTACCTGCTCCCGTTGCGAGGCCTTCAATTTGTCCATTCACATAACCATTGAGTTTGATGACAAGGTCCTCCATCCATTGTCTCTCAGCCTATGCTCCATTCACAAACTAATTTTTCAAGCCCTTCATTCTCAATGGAAGCAAAGTTATAGCTTCACAAACTGATCCAAGATCAGTAAGGACCCTAGAAGCGTTTCTACGCATAGCTTCAAGTAAAAACTATATCGACTGCTCTGTAGCCAATACAGTACGCTCGAATCTTTCAAGTACTTCCTGTATCGCAACATTAGTTTGGATATTTACGTCCACGTGAGATTGTCTATTTCCCATAATGACCTCATGTTCTCTTTCAAGAGACTTCTTCTAACGTCTTTTCTGGCTTTTCCTACATACTGAGCTACGACATAAATGTGCCTAAGTAGTTTCTATGAGTGAAATTCTTCAGTAGAACCTGATAGATTTCTCTCTCAAATATGAGTATCTTCTTCTGGACTTTCCTCACTTGGGGTTGTTGGAGTGGGAACTTGCTTCTCTTCTACTCGTGCAGCTTGTAACTCTTCTACCCCTGCAACATCTTGTTCTCCAATGGAAATGTCTTCGTGTTCTTCATATGTTTGTTCAGTAGGCACACCATCAGTAGTGGCATTCTCATGTTACTACATTTCTTCAGCTGATTACTTTTTCCACTCAACTAGTCCAGAGGGTTGTCCCCTAGACTGAGGTGGCTGCTTTGTGTCTACTGCAACATCTTCTTTGCCTTGAGCCACTGCTTTCTAGCACTGTGGCACTTCAGGGTAGGGTTGCTGATTTGAGGAAATAAACATAGTTCCTAAATGAGGCTAAAATGAACTTTTGCCTCCAACAAGCCAAATGTTCCTATCTTGAAAATAATGAGAAGTGCACTTCTTCCACACATTCTCTCTCCTTCTCGCTTCTCATCTCCTAGCCCTCCTCAGCAACAGGCCCTACTAATTAGTATATAGGGGATGGTTGACCATTGGAGATACCGTCCGTTTCCACTTTTATCTCGTCTGGATGAGGGCCAAGTCTTTTTCCTCATCTGCATTGCTCTTAGAATGAGCGTGCACTAGCCTGTCACCATAATCCAGAAGTTTTTCATCTTCAAGTTGTTAAAATATTTGAGGATTTGGAATTTCTTCAGTGTTTGGTACTCCATTAGCAGATTGAACTTGGTCAACAACAATTGGAGTTGCAACTTCAGTAGGGGTACTTGGTGTTTCTTCTTGCTTCCTTTCTGCTTCAATTGCTTGCTGCCTTGGTGAAGTAGCATCTTCATCTCTTGATACCTCTTGGTCCCTACCTTGTGTATTTCTTGGCTCCTGTACACTTGGTGTTGGAAAGATAATCACTGCCTTGTCTACTGCAATCTCTCCCATAGTAAATTCATCGGCGACCTCAGAAATGTTTACTGCCTTGTCTGCTACCACCTCTTCTATAGTAAATCCATTGGCTTCTGCATCTTCTACCTCAGCTACTGGGTTCCCGCTTGTAGTAGCTTCATGGGCGCTTTGAGAGGTAATTGTTGCCTCTTCTACTGCGTCCTCTTATAGTGGAATCATGGGTGACCTGCTGAGTTCTGAATATAGTAGATAGTGGAATTTGATCTTCCTCAGAACTCTCTGCAGCAGTGGGATGTACTGTTGTAGAATCATCAATAGGTTGCTGCGACGTGCTTCCTGGTCCTTAAATAGTAGGAAGTTTATGCCTCTAATTTAAGTCTCCTATGGTGTGTTCCATCACTTGATGAAGATTTTTCTGCTCATTGACAATACTTTTTCTAACTTAGTATTACCGCAAGTATACAATGCAACTGCAGCTAGTAGTGAGCAAGGTCGATCCCACAGAGACTGTTACTTCTACTAATTTAATACCCCGAACGAAATAATCCACTACTATCTGGACTCCCAAATAAGGATGGTTGTTATAATTAAAATAAAACTGAAATTGGAAATAAAACAAATAAACAAGTAGAACGCTCAACGATGGAAAACAAATAACATAGAGAAGACAACAAATATTAAAGACATATACTAGGATTCAGTTTCAGCTACGATCTGATGTTTAATTTCCCTATTATTCTAGACCTTTAAACCAAATTCAATTTCTTATTAGGCAATCACTACTCTAGTTAGCCCTCCTCCCCGACAACGCTAACGTCTTGATTACGTACGAATAATTACCCTCTCGGGTTACATATCACAAACGCAACTCCAAAGGGATCCTAAGACCAATGCCTACACAAATGCCTCACTCCTTTTGAACGATTATTGATACATATGCTATGTGTCGCATGCCTATTAAAAACCCTCCCCTCTTAGGCGTTGAGTTATTAAGCAAGTAGAATTAAATAATTGATCAGAGTGCACCACTCATAGAATAAGCACAAACACATACGATAAGAACATTGAACGGAGTCTAGAACAAAAAAAAAAATTAAACATAGTCAAACGAAAACCTTCTAGCCCTAGACTACAAACATGTTTAGCTACTCATGTCTATAATTAAAATCAAAGAACATTCATAGACAAATATCAATAAAATAAACAATAACAACTAAACTAGGAGGCATCTTGAATCTTGATCTTTTTCATTTCACGCTTCTTGCTCTTCAACTCAAGCCTCTAAGATGATTATTATGATATGTGAGGATTAATTTTGGACTTGGAGAACCTTATTTATAACTTGGGGAGGATTAGAGTTGTAACTGGCTAAACGCGTGAAACAACATAGCAACCGGACCGAATTACTTTTCTTGCCTAATCGGTTTGAATAGTTCGTGCTCGAATGATTTGATGCTGCCGGGCCGGCCTGGTTTGCCAGTGGCTTTAACACTTTCTAGCCATGTTTTGGCCTGGCTGGATTGTACTTGCCCGGCCGATCTGGGCTTTCTCGCTAATTTGTGGTTCTTCTTCGGTTCATGGTCAGGTTGAGCCATTTTGTTTCGTCTGATCCATCCTCTTATCCATATTCTTGCCGTTTTCACCCCTAGATAGCTCGTTCTTTCTCCCGGACCTCATTCCAACAGATTTCGGCCCTAAACATAAGATTTTCACTACAAAACAAGCAAACACGATATTCGGCTCAAGATAATCAAATATGACATAAAAACACTAAATTAACATGCAAACAGCCTAAATGTATGCATACACTACCTGTATCAAAATCCCCAAACTTGGATTGTTGTTCGTCCCCGAACAACAAAAGTAGATAAAAGTAAGAACTCAAGCATTAGGGAGATTAGACTACGAATCTAGCCTCGTATATGATTTTGGAAATAGACAACATATGCAATAAACATATACGACATGACAATATATCAACTACTCTTGAGGTAAGATATTTTTAACTAAAGGTCCCTAACCAGATAAGCGTATCACTCATCTCTCATGTGTATAAAATAGGATTGGACCATATGCACAGTCTACCATATGCTTGCCTATTGTCTAACCTATGCATCATACTTGACATGTGTGAACAAAGAATCAGAAAGGTCTTTGTTTTGGTTGTAATGTATGCTTAAGGTAAGGTGGGATAACTCTTTGGATAAAAGTGACTCATTCTGGAATAATCAAGTTAGCTACGCTCAACTACCCCTCAAATGACGTTCACTTATTCATTGCTTTTGAAATCTCAGAAAACAAAAAATATGACTTCTTCCCTCCATATAGACAATCAAGGCTCTACCTCAACAAGTATTTTTAATGCCAACAATAATTGAGTACAACTTTAAGACTACTCATCTTTCAAAACTAAGACATATTAAGCATTTTTTCTCTAATTAACCCCCTCCTATAAACAGAATATAAAGCAATAAGTAACACTTCTCTCTCTCTCTCTCTCTCTCTCTCTCTCTCTCGGCTAAAAATGAAAATAGCACAATATTTACTAGAGGGACTAATTTTTCCAATCTTTCACCATAATATCCATTGTTTTCATCGAACTCTTTCCAAACACCATTTCTAGTCACCCTTGTGATTTTTTACACTACTACCTTCCAATCCACCTCCCTCAGGCTCAACTAGTCCAAGTTAAGGGACAAAGGCTAAAAGGAGCGGTTATAGGCTTGTAATATACGACTATGAAAGACAAAGCTTAAAGACTCAAAGTGGCTGACTAGGGATTTTTTATGAAATTCGGTAAAAAGGTCAATTTTAGATCAAATAATGGGCTAAAAAAAAAAGAAACGCCTGAAATCATTTTCTACGTCCACAACATGTACTCGACAAATTTTGTAAGCAGACGTAAGGAAAGTTCTAGAGACACACTTACATAATGACCAATATCTCACTCAAGAAGAAATCAATATGACTAAGAAAGTAGGAGTTCAATTAAGGCTGAAATTCTTACAGACTAAATTGAACATTCAAAGTTCAAGCCCAGTTTGTCTCAATATGTCTATCATGCTCTTCTATGTGCCATAATTTTTTTTTAAAAAAATTTGACTCCTCATTGACGTATCATCGTCTATCAACCCATTAAATTTTTTCGTACAAAGTTCAATACAAATTCCGGGTTCTCTCAACTGACTCGATCAAAAACTCAAATAAAACTACTAAACAACATGGGGAAAAAAAAAAGAAACAAACTTACTAACCTAGTGGACAAAATGCAAATTAACTAACAATAAAATGAGTCCATAGAAAAAACATAGCTGCCAAGACGTCCCACTCTAACTGCTCCCCTAAAATTTGTTGAAGACCAAGGTTTGTGGGAAAGAAGTGGTATGCCTTGATGGCACTCACCGAATATGAAATTGGAATATCAAACATGGAATTTGGGGTGTTTTTGAATTTTCTCTTTTCATCACTCGACCGGGTACTTCACATAGACCCATTCAAACCTCACCCCCCTTGTCCTCAAATTTCATATTCTTGCGCCTTGTGACTCGTTTAACTTCATTTTCTTCACATCATGTCAGTATCCTACAAAATGAAAATAACAAAAATAAAAATAAGTAACAAAACGAAGCTAAAAGCAATAACCGCTGGGTTACCTCCGGACAAACGTTAAGTTTTATGGATTTAGCCAACTGACCCTTTTAAGCACCTTGGATGAATTCTAACCATCTAGAATTATGGAGATTATCCTCATTTAAAATTTCAAACCCATTTCTCATATTTTGATTAACAGTTTTGGCCTTGGGATCCATTGTATAGACGTTACATGACTTGTTGATATTACTTAACCCGACCTATTATATATAGGAAAAGTTACCTTGTCGTCACGAGTACAAAATATAACTCTCCTTTCTGCACATCTATCAGAGCTTGGTTTTTTGCCAAGAAAGGTCGGCTTAAGATGAAAAGGACATCAATATTCCCTTGCATATCGACATAAGAAGTCAATAGGAAATTCAAATTTGGATACTCTAACCAACATGTCCTCTACTACTCCATATGGCTTTAGTAAAGATCCATCGGCCCACTGAATAGTAATAGAGGCTTGTCTCCGTCCCTAGTCCTAATTGGCAATATATTTTAAGAAGCATCATGTTTATGCTCTTTTCGCATGTCACACAACACATTTCAAAATTTATGACTACCAATAGAGCAAGGGATAGAAAGCTCCCTCAATCATTCACTTTTGATGCTCTTCTTGATTAAGTGTTAGTGTTTGTGCTCTTTTTAGGACTTGCTACTCTTTGCACATTTGCCTCTTTCTCTTTGTGCATCTTCTTCTTTTCCTCTCATGCACTACAAGATTTCTCAAAGGTGGATCGGGTTCTTCTTTAGCCACCCCTCACTATCCATGTTCTCTCTTTGCGCTTCCTGCAACAAGTTCAATGTACTAACACAATCTATATGATCAAGGTCAGCAAAAATTGGATTGTATAAAAAAATATCTAAAGAGTCATCAATAAATGAAGATATGGATTTCTTATCTACGCTAACACTACATCCCACCTTTCACTCAGTTATTCCAATTTCTTTAGCTTTTTAATCCCTTCAAGCTCCTTTAAAAGTTTAGCACAATTAGTGCAGTTAAGAGAAATTTTCTTTTGATAAAATCTTGAGGGAAAGGAAGAGGCGGACGGTATTTAGGGAGAGGAATGTATATAAGAGTGTCAGAAATAAAAGTAGATTTTGGCTTCTCCGCCCCTGTTTTTACCGATTCTTGACCTTTCTCTTTGACCCCGTTGTTCTCCTTCACTTTCTTCTTCTTCTCTATCACCTGATCTTTGGCATGTAGTAGCTTCGGGCTCTCACACTTAGCATCATTCATTGAATAGATAGTGCACTGTTCCCTCAAATTAACCATAATATCGCTTTGCAATTGCAGTATAAGGACCCTGTAGCTTGTTAATTTGGCTCAGTTGAGCCTTGATCTCCTTCACTTCAGCCCCATAATTAGCCATAAGCTCCTTCATCTCAGTATAGCTCTTCATCTCCTCCCTATAGTTAATGAGTGTTTTGTTTATCTCTATGCTCAAATTACCACACTCCGCTCAATCTTTGTAACCCTTTCGTTAGTCGTAGCCAATTGAGACTGTATGATGCCTTTTTGAATGGGCTTTCGTCCATCATGTATTATACTATTTGCTACGATGCCCGGTGGCGGGTGGAGTGAATTATTTAGATTGTTGTACGAGAAGTAAGGATGATTCCTTGCACCTGGCTGATACTTATTGTATTGCTTCTGGTTACCACGTATGTTGTTAAAGTTTCATTGATTAGCATAATTAACATCTTCAACTACTTCCTGCATGAGGAGCTATTGTAAGATGGACTCGGTATGCTGGGTTGAGTTGGCACTAGTTAGCAAAATCAACTGCTTGGACAGTGCTGCCATTTGAGCCGTAAATGATTCGATCGGCTCAGTCTCAATGATGCCGGCTACTTTCCTATGCTGATTTCTCTCATTCAGATATTGCTAACTAGTAGAGGCCATCTCATCTAAAGCAGTGAATGCAACCATTGTATGCTTTGCCAATATAGATCCACTAATGCTGCATCTACGAGTACTCTAGTGGGCCCAAGTAGCCCATCATAAAATTAGAAAGTTTGTTGCTTCTCAGAGAATCTGTGTTGAGGGCACTGCAGAAGAAGATCCCGGAAACGCACCCAAGCTTCACCCAAAGGTTCTCCATCAAACTGTTTGAACTGGGTGATTTCACTCTGTAATTTAAGCATTTTGCTAGATGGAAAATACTTTCAATAGGAATTTGGTACTTAGATCTTCCCATGTAGTGACATGCTCTAGTGCATTATACCATGCCAGTGCATTATCTCTAAGAGAGAAGACGAACGGCGTAAGCCTACATTGGGGTCTTTCTGTGGCTTCCTACGAAACAAATTATGTTGGACGCTGGAGATTAATGCTAGTTTTAGCTCAAATTTGTTAGAATTTATCGATGGCAATTCGACTCCTCCATAGTTCCGGTTGAGTGCGCTGGAGATCAATGCTAGTTTTAGCTCAAATCTTATCTTCTTCAGGATCATCCTGAGGCTACAATTTGTGGTTGCAGCTAGAGCTGCTAAGGTATGTTATTGACCCGAGTCTGTAGATTCTGTATACTAGCATTTTGTTGTGTCACTACCCCGAAAAATCGCCTAATTATCTTCTCTTGGATCATATTCATTGGAAAATTGGCCATCTGGAATAATAGGTTTCCCCTTGTTCTGTATATTCGAGAAGTTGCATCAATTTCGGGTGAAAAATAACAAGATTGATCTTTCCTTTTGAACGGGCTTGCATACACTACCTGAGATCACGAGAGATCAAAATAAAACCGAACACAATATAAAAATTAAAAAATAAAGTGTAGAAAAACAAATGTTTAGCCTAACGCTGAACTATTTATTAAGATAGAAGTTAATAAAGTTACCAGACCCAAGCAATGGCGCCAAAAACTTGACAACACTTTTTCTAACCTAGTATTACCGCAAGTATGTGCAAATGTTGCTAGTAGTGAGCAAGGCCACTCCCGTAGAGACCGTTACTTATGCTAATTTAATACCCCAAATGGAATAACCTAGTTATATCTAAGGATGGCTGTTATAATTAAAATAAAAACTAAAATTAGAAATAAAATAAATAAACAAGTAAAACGCTCAAATGATGGCAAGCAAATAATGATAGAGAATAAATCAAATATTAAGGACATATCCTAGGGTTCGATTTCAGTTAGGATCTTCTATGTTCAACTACCCCATTATTCTAGACCTTTAAACCGAATTCAAGTTCTTATTAGGTGATCACTACTCTAGAAAGCCCTTCTCTCGGACAACACTAACATGTTGATTACGTACGAATAATTACCCTCTCGGGCTAACTATCACATACGTAATTCTAAAGGGTTCCTAAGACCAATGCCTACATAAGTACCTCAACCCTCTTGGATGATTATTGATACCTATGCTATGTGTCACAAGCCTATAAAAACCCTACCCTCTCGGGCATCAAGTTATTAAAAAAGTAGAATTAAACAATTGACCAGATTGCCCAACTCATAGAATAAGCATAAACACATATGATAAGAACATGGAACGGGGTCTAGAATATAAAAGATAAATCAAAACATAGTCAAACGAAAACCTTCTAGCCCTAAAATAAAAACGTGTGTAGCTCATGTCTATAATTAAAAACCAATGAACATTCATGGACAAACATTTTAAGAGCAATAAAATAAACAATAACGACTAAACCTGGAGCCGTCTTGAATCTTTATCTTCTTCGCTTTGCGATTCTTGCTCTTCAATTCAGGCCTCCAAGATGATTATTATGATATGTGATGATTAATTTCGGACTTGGAGAACCCCTCTTTATAAGTTAGGAAGGATTGGGGTTGAAACAATCCAAAAATTAGCTTAAGGCGCGTGAAAACTTGTGAACTGACATAGCAACCCGACCCGGATTACTCTTCTCCCTTGGCCAGTCTGAATAGTTAGTGCCCATTCGGTTTGGTACTGCCCTGCCAGCCTGGTTTGCTAATGGCTTTGACACTTTTTAGCCATGTTTTGGCCCAGCCGAATTGTACTTGCCCATCCAGTCTAGGCTTTTCTCGCCAGTTTGTGGTTCTTCCTTTCATGGCCGGGTTGAGCCATTTTGGCTCGCCCTAAACCTCTTCTAACTTCCTATTCTTTCCATTTTCACCCCCAGATAGCTCCTTCTTTCTCCAGACCTCATTCCAAAAGATTTCAGGCCTAAAATATACGGTTTTCACTACAAAACAAATAAACACGTTATTCGGCTCATGATAATCAAATATAACACAAAACCACCGAATTAATATAAAAAAAACTACCAAAATACTCATATAAATTGGCCTAAATGCATGCATACACTGCATATTCACTCATTAGTTTCTTCTTCATCACCAGAGTTTTCGTCAGCAGGGCCTTTGAAGGACGCCTTCTCCTAAAGGCACAACCTTCTTCCAGTCTTTATGCATTCACCAAAGTCCCTAGAGGTTAATTAAGCTCTATGTTCAAACAATTCCCAGGTGGTGGCCCATTTCTCCTCCTCACCGCCAATCTGGCCAATCCAAGATGGAAGGGTACAACCTTAATCTATTTGCTCACCATCTATGGTACCTTTTTGTTTCCTCCTCTAGTAGCTCTTCTATAAGCTGATCTCCTACTGATGGAGCAGGGGTACTATCTTGTTCGACTACAAGTTCATCCCTTGCTGCACAACCTTCATTCCCTACTGCACACGCTTCATCTTCAACCTGTGTAGTGTTGCGGGAATTGCTTGATGATGCCTCTACTGGGTTAGGGAACTGCTGGGGCCGATTGAAAGCTTCTGCTACCACCTTTTCTTGGGTTGCAGAGGTAGCAAGGGGTGGGTGCTGCTTAGAAGCTGGATAGGGAGAACATCATAAATATTAAGAATGGTACACTCTTAATGCTATGTTAAATGTATTGTCTCACGATTAGCAGAAGATGATTGTGGAGATGAGGGTTCTGTCTCAGGCTCATCAAAGAGTTGCTTGACAATACTTTGCTTTACGTGGGCCTGCACTAGTCTGTGTCTTTTTTTTTTTTCCCCTCCTGTAGGGGTTGCTCCTCAGCACTACTTCCTTCTATTTCCTCTTCTTCTACTGCTCTAAAAGAAATTATTGATTCCTTTACAGGTCTCAATTGTTGAGATCTCTTCTTAGGCGGTGGCTTTAAGGCAACAACCTTATTCTTGCTGACCAACAACTTATCTTAGAGCCTTCCCTTTCACCTCCAACTCTCTTCATCTGCATCGCCCCTTCTCTTAGAGCTTTTCCTTGTGCCTCCGATCCACTTACCCTTCCTAAGTTCCATGCCTCCAGTAATGTCAATATTGAGACTAAATATAATGTAGTTGAGAAAAATTCTGTAGCTCTAGCTCCCATCTGTAGTGATCTTCTCAACTAGACGAGTGAAGAGAAACAATGGCCAGTTTACTGGTTCCTCTCTTGACACTGCTACCATTAGTTTGAATCTGGGATTGGTACAACAGTCATAAATCCCTATTATGCATTCTATGTTGCAGATGAACATATCATGCATGAATTTGAACTCGGGAATGAGAGTGCCCTTGGAACAAGATTCATGCACATTCATTGCTTGTTAGTCGCCCAAAAGTACCCTACAACATTCTAGCAGGAACTCCTTACCATAGATCTTTTCCTGTGTCAGAGTGAGCCCTTCTTCTGGCATTATAGATCCTGGCGAGTTTAGAAGTAGTTATCTCAACCTTAGTCTCCTCCACAGTGCATGTGATGGTGGTTGGATCACCTCTTTGGTTTTTGGTGACCTTTGCAGTCTTGTAAAACTACTCCACCAGGCTCTCTTGGTATCTCGATGTGTGGGCACCGTCAAAGAACGTCAGATGATTGGTGCTAAAAGTTAGAATGAAACTTGCTTGCCTTCAGTATTGCTGAAGACATAGAACACCATGAACCACAGAATTTCAAAGAAGCTGTCAGTGGTGATGAAAGTGAATACTGGGTTAGTGCAATGATGGAAGAAATGGAATCTCTGGAAAGGAATGGTACTTGCAAACTGGTGGATAAACCAAAAGGTCAGAAGCTGGTAAGTTCCAAATTGATATACAAGAAGAAAGTTGAAGCTGTAGACTCAGAAAAGATAAGGTATAAAGCAAGATTGGTAGCTAGAGGTTTCACTCAGAGAGAAGGTATTGATTTCAATGAGGTTTTCTCTCCGGTGGTGAAACATTGTTCTCAGACTACTTTTGTCAAAAGTAACACAAGAAGATATGGAGTTACAGCAGCTAGATGTCAAAACAACATTCTTACATGGAGACTTAGTTGAGAACATATATATGAAGCAGCCTAAGGGGTTTGTGATTCCTGGAAATGAAGAAAAGGTATGTTTTCTCAAGAAATCATTATATGGATTGAAACAAAGTCCAAGGCAGTGGAATAAGAAGTTCAATGAGTTTATGTTAAAAGTTGGTTTTGTCAGAAGCCTGTATGATAGTTGTGTATACTTTGATAAGAGTACTAGTATTGATCCTGTGTACCTGTTGCTTTATGTGGATGACATGCTTATTGCAAGTAAGAGTAAACATAAAATACATCTGTTAAAGAAGAAGTTGAGTTCTGAGTTTGACATGAAAGATTTAGGAGATGCAAAGAAGATTCTGGGGATGAGTATAATTGGAGATAGAGTTGCTGGAAGTCTATGGCTATCTCAGAGGCATTATCTTCAGAAAGTGGTGGAGAGGTTTCAGATGCATGAGGCTAAAACATTGAGTATTCCAGTAAGCCAAGAACTCAAATTATCAAAGGAACAAAGTCCTAAAACAGCAGAAGAAGTGAGATACATGAGAAATGTGCCTTATGCAAGTGGGGTTGGAAGTTTAATGTATAGTATGATATGCAGCAGGCCAGACTTAGCATATTGTGTGTCTCTTGTTAGTAGGTATATGTCAAATCCAGGAAAAGCTCACTAGGAGGCTTTGAAGCAGGTGTTGAGATACCTAAAAGGAACAGTCAATCTGGGGTTGAAATTTCAGAAACTGGCAAATGTGTCTATTCCATTGGAAGGTTTTGCAGATGCTAATTTTGCTGGGAATGTTGACACCAGAAGGTCAATTACAGGGTATGTATTTACTTAATATGGTACTGCAGTGAGTTGGAGAAGTGTACAGCAATCTGTAGTAGCTTTATCAACTACAGAAGCTGAGTACATAGCTTTGACAGAGGCAATTAAGGAAGTTGTGTGGCTAAAAGGAATTCTGAAGGATCTGGGAATTAAGCAGGAGTGTGTGACTATATATTGTGATAATCAGAGTGCATTACATCTGGTAAAACATCAGGCTTTCCATGAAAGATCCAAGCATATAGATGTCAGGTTACATTTTGCATGGGATGTGATTGATGCAGGGTCAGTAGAGGTTAAGAAAGTTCACACCAGTGAAAATGCTGTTGATTTCTTAACCAAAGCAGTGCCTGGAAGCAAGGTAATTGCTCAAGCCTGATTAGACTTGAACGATGTGGTTGATAGATAAAGAACAAAGTAGGTTGAGGTAAGGACATACATTTGAATTCATTGAGGTGGAGATTTGTAGATATTAGTTCAATTTCATCAAGTGGTTATGGTATGAAGTAGAAGTTTTGAGGATTCTAGAACCGGGCTTGATGTGCAAGGAACCGGTTCAGAAAACTGGGTTTTAGCCGAGTTCAGTAATGAGGTTAGAAAGGAACCGGGCTTGAGGTAGTTATAACCGCCAATCACAATGGTTTCGTTCTGTTGCATAATAAACCATTGTGAAAGCCCCGCTGCAGCAGTTTGAAACAGTTTGAGTCAAAGTGGTTACAACTTCCTCAACTTCCAGATTCGAGCTCCAACACTTATATACATTGTAAACACTTGTAGTTGCGAGCTAATAGATATAATCTTCCCTCTGTAAACATTACACAATCAAGAGAATTAGATATCTAGGGTTTCTGTTCCAGATCGGAGTGCGATTTGGGGTTTTGCTAGATTTCTGGATAATTATTGTAATTGGTTGAATAGTGGAGTGAATTGAGGTGTATAGAACCTCCGTGGATGTAGATCATCTTGATCGAACCACGTAAAATCCCTGTGTTCATCATTTTCATTTCTGTTCTTGGTTCGTTTGTGTTTGGCCGATTTCTTGCCTATTATTCGTCCAAATTCTGTTGTGGTTTTTGGCTTTTGTGAGGTTGAGCTTATCCTAACAGTTCCTCGGCAATAAGAATATATTCCAGATTTCGTTTCCATCCTTTATAATTAGGACCGATTAAAGGATGTTGTGCAAGAATGTTGATAACATATGACAAAGACATATCTGAAATGTTTGAACAATAAAACATGTAAGAACACAATCACATATAATTTGAAACAACAATATTGTAACATTTTGATAAAACAATATTGATTGAAACCTGCAATAGCCCAAGAGATTCTACACATAAGCCACGCGAATGGACGTTTATATGTAAACCCCTTGACCAGACTAAAAACACCTAGTCTTTTAATTTCAATCCATGTCAACTTAACCTTTTGACAAAAGAAATTAATCATCGGACTTTAAACAAGACCATATTATTATTAAAAAGGGACTCCACAGGGAGTTGTACCTAAAATAACATCTAAGCATTAACCACAACCTAACTTTGATAAATAAATTATTGGACTTGACATACTCACGCGGACCATGTTGCTTCTAAGTTATTTTTCCTTTGTTATCTCATTTATTTCCATCTTCTAGATAACTTGTGAAAATTGCACGTGTAAGCCACGCATGTGGACGTTTACCCGTGTAACTCCCACTTCTCTTATGGAATTAAAACATTTATTTAGAAGTCTCAACTGGCAAACTTATGAAATAATAAATATTAGTAAGCCACACGTGTGTACGTTTACTAACATCATTACTCACTTTTCCTTGAGGCCGGTCGTGGAGGTCTTTGATAATTTTAAAAATTACCAAAATGTCGGGTTATGCTTAGTCTTTTACTTCAAACGGTTTGCCCATGCAAAACACGTAACCCTAAGCAAAAGAACTAAACTCAACATGTAAAACATACTCGCATAATTTAATTATGCTTATAAACGTGATAAACCTAGCATGCTTGTCTAAGTGCAATTAATAAAACACATAGACATGTTGAACAAAAATAATAAAAATTAAACATTAAACATCCATAAAGAGAGAAAAACGATAAAAAAAATAAACAAAACTCTTTTTTCGTGGCTCATCATGGATAAAACTTCCTAAATTATTACATAATTTAGAAAAATACAAGTCTTTTGGGCCGTCACGTCGGGCCTCGCGTACTCGGGTACGGACCGGGCTAAAATAAAACATCGGGCTGAAGACGAGCTGTGTGGGCCAATGGGCTATCGGGCTGAAACCCTAGCCCACCCCCACGCCACCGCCAAGGGTGCCGAGCCTCTGGGGCCTGCTGGCCGAAGCCCAGCGCCTCGCGTGCGCCCAGGCCCGTGTACGACAATGCTCTACTAGGGTTTGTAAATCCTAGCCACTGCCACCCCTCCAACCACTGCTGCTGGAATTGATGTCGTCGCCGCCTGCCGCTACTGCTTCTTGCCTGCCGAGATGCACGGACAAGCGTGCTTGAGCACCGGGCCTCAAGCGCTCGCACACCCGTCTGCCACTGCTCACCCCTGCCTGTCCAGCTTGCCCGTGAGCTCAGGCCCCCGCCGAGCAGTGCCACACGGGGCTGCTAAACGCTCTCGCGTCCAGCCTTCGCTGCTGCTGTCGGGCTCTGCCTGCTGCTGCCTGGCGTGTTCTTTGCATTTATCGTGATCTTCGTCTTCGTTCTTTGACTTGTACATATTTTTTTTTTAAAAAGGAATACAATACAATACAATTGTAAAGTCAATCTAACCACGAATCTCGTGGTGAAAAACAATTACAATGTCCACAAACATGACGTATCCAATGAAAAATAAATGAGCCACGAAGAACGTTAATCCATTAAATGAAAAAAAAATGCACATATAATCGAAAGTGAATTATATCTGACAGAGCCAAGAAATCCAAACCAGGCTCTAATACCAATTGTAGGAAGTTTGAATTTCCCTAGGTTCTTCTTGGATTATCATAATTCACCATACATTGATTAATCCCCAAAAGCATCTATTTAATTTAATTTCAACACTTTGATGTTTAGGAAATTAACCTGAGAATTGGGTACACAACGAATCGATGATCAACTCCAGCTTTGATCTTCTAGACTATATCCCTGCTCGATTCCCAATGCCGGATGGATGACAAACTTTGAGAAATCCCAAAGCCTGGGAATTTTATCTGCAGGCGCCGCCCCTCTCTCTTTTTCTCTCTTTTATGTGATTTTACGGTTGGTCTATTCAAATCACAGATCAAGAGTTATGTATTTAAACTTAATACATTGTGTCTGGGCCTAGCCTGATAGATTAATTCCCTCTTGGGCTAAGAGCCAGATGGGCCAGCTCAGGGATAAAAAATAAGGAATAAAGATGGGCCTAACTATGAATTAATTTTTCTATGTTTAACCCAGAACATAATTAATTCATAAATATTAATTTATAAGAGAATTAATATTGACTTATCTCTTTATTTTTATCCGAGTCGGGGCTTGAATTAGACTTAATTCATTCTCGTATTTAAGATATCGATTATCCATTAATTAATTAAAGCCTCTGACAGCTTAAATTAACTGATTGCTTATTAATTCCTTAAGTAGTACCACTCAACTTCATTATTGTACCTGAACTTAATTAACCTGCAGGGTTTAGTACAATAAATCTTTTGAGCTTCTTAAGGGGATATCATCATCCTAAACGGATACGGTTACCTTAATACATACCAGATATTATATGCAAACTGTTGTCACCCAAGATACGGAGTATATTAAGTTATCACTTTACTCTCACTCATGGTAAGTCAAAATGACACACAGACACGCATACACAAACTGTAATCTTATTAGGGTTTTACAATAAGTCACTAAGATCTCTTGTTCTTCACTAAGGTGAGGTAGAAGAAATTATCTCATCGTGATCCTATCAATACGTAAAGACGTACCAGTACAAGTAAATATTCAAGATAAACTATTTCTACTTAATATTGCAGCCTATACCAACAACTCATCCTCAAGTCGTCTCGGCTGTGATTTATATATTACATCTCACTAAGATTAACCAATCATATGATCCTCTGTGATCTACAACACACCATATGATCTATTTATAATAAAAGATATAAGGGTATAAATAGTGATTAGTGTAAACAGAGTTAGATAGGAGATTTACAGTGAATAACTGGAAATATTGTATAGAATATAAAAGTCTTGCTTTCAGTAAACAAACCCAACAAAGAGTACATTGTTAGTCCAAATTTATGTCAATGACATTATCTTTGGGTCAATTAACAAAGAACTATGCAAGAAGTTCTCCCAGCTGATGCGAAGCAGGTTTGAAATGAACATGATTGGAGAGTTAAGCTTTTTTCTTGGACTTCAAGTAAGATAATTGGATGATATCAACTTCATCAATCAAGTCAAGTACACAATGGAGCTTCTTCAGAAGTTTGGGATGGACACCTCAAGCTTTGTGAGTGTTCCCATGCGCACAGCTATTAGACTTGACAAAGTTGAGGATGGAAAGGATGTCGATGTCACATAGTACATAAGACTTATTAGCTCACTTTTGAATCTTACAACTAGCAGACCTGACATCTTGTTCACTATAGGAGTTTGTACACGATACCAAGCAGCATTTAAGGAGTCTCACCGCCTAGAAGCTAAGAGAATCCTGAGGTATCTAAGGGGCACATCTGGAGTAGTACCTAAGGATGGTAGATTCGAGCTTAAAGGATACTCAGATTCTGACCTTGCTGGTTGCAAAATCGATCACATAAACACGAGTGGAACTTGTTAATTTCTTAGAAATAGACTAGTTTCATGGTTTAGCAAGAGGGATCAATCTATCACAACGTCTACAATAGAAGCAGAACACATTGCTGATGGAAGCTGCTATGTGCAAATACTGTGGATGCAACAAATGCTCAACAATGGGAGAAAGAGAAACTATTATGATGTGTGATAACCCTAGTGCGATTGATATCACACATAATCCAATCCTTCATTCATGGAGCAAGCATATAGAGAGGTAAGACATCACTTCGTTCACGATCATGTGGAGAAGAAAGATGTTAAGCTTGAAAACATCCACAGAGACATGCAGTTAATTGATATTTTCACTAAACCTCTGTGTGCATCACGTTCCAATATGCTTCAGAAAGAATTAGAGATGCTACTTTTGTAGAAAAACCTATGTAAGAATGTTTGTTGTTCTGTGAAGCATTAAAACAATCTTGAAACAGTTATTTGAAAGGATATTATATCCCTACTAGGCTAAAGAGGAATGTTGTAAGTATTAGGCAGTGATACGTTGCATACTGCAAGTAAGAATGTTGTAAATGGATGGTATTAGGCAACTTGTGCTAATCTTTGAAAATGCCTACACCAGGAAACGCAGTAAGGAAAAACATAGTAAAATGGAATACGGTGATTCATTGAAGCTTACTGCAGTAACATTACTATGATACAAATATTGAGCATTTAATGTCTGTAAAAACCTACAACATAATTACTACAACATCTATACTTTCTCGTAGCATTTAGTGTGTTGAACCTTAAAAACTTTACAAATATTAAAGCGGGAAACTTTCATTTCTTATCCAAAAAAACTTTCTCCCCATTTAATGCGCACGCCATTTACATCGCCGTAACAGCTACCTTTCGCAGAGATAATTATGGAAATTTATATTAACCAATGCACCCATTGAATCACAAACACTAATTCAAATTCACTTAATCTTAACCGTTCAAATTGCACTGATTTCTTGGCAAGTAAACGAAGAGCCGCTTCTGATAATGTAATGTAAAAGGCTATATATACTTAAACTTAGAAAGTTAGAAAAGACATTTCGGTCACTTCTCTTTGTGAAGAAACCCTAAAGATCCTTTTGTTTAGATCTGCTAACCTTATTCTCAAACAGAAACTATGGCACCAAAGAAATCCATTCCAACTAAAAAGGATCCTAAATTCATTGATGGATGTTTTACTTCTCTCAATATCTTTGGATACAGATGGCCAAGAGGAATACATGTTCTTAGTTGATTGAGACAATATGGATAAAACTTGAGTCCAATTATTAGTGTAAATAATAAAACAGAATCAATTAAATCAATAGCTCAAATAATTAATGAGCTAAAGGTTTAGTAAATAAGTTAGTTATTCTGTTAACCAGCTTATACATATTACTCTTTTTGGAAAACTCAGATTCTCATCACTACACGTGCTCATGGGTTTGAAGATTTCTTGATAGGTGAGAGTGCCGCACCGCCGAAGTTTCTTCAATCTGCAGCTGGTGAAGACAGCTCATCTCAGGTGGCTTGAATTCAATGTCCGCTTGTCAATCCTGAGTATGCAGTCTGGGTAAGGCGAGACTCTCTTCTCCTTAGTTGGATTTTTCAGTCGGTGTCTGAATCTATGTTGGGTTACATCGATCGATGTACCGAATCTTGTGAAGCTTGGGCTATTTTAGAAATATTATTTCAGTCTCAGTCCAAGGCTCAAGCAATGCATTTAAGAGCAACCCTACAAACGACCAAGAAAGGGGGACAAATTGTGGATCAGTTTATTTTAAAAATGAGAGGAATTGTTGATTCTTTCGTTGCAGTTGGGCATATAACTGATGATGAGTTGGTGTCATATATTTTTGCTGGTCTAGGTCCAGAATTTGAGTCTGTGGTTGTGAATTTGTCACTTAGGTCAGAATCACTTAATGTCATAGATGTGCAATATGCACTTCAAACGCATGAGATGCGTTTACAGCAGCAGAACTCCTCTATGAATTTGGGGATGCCTTCCGCTCATTATGTGGCGTCAAATAACTCAAACAGAGGTGGTAATCCTAGAAATAGGGGCAATGTTCCTAACAACAGAGGTGGTTATGGCCGAGGTAGGGGTCGGTCTAGTGGAAATTTTAATAATACTAAGAGACCTGCGTGTCAAATCTGTGGTAAAATGAATCATATTGCCTCTAAGTGTTTTAAAAGGTATGATCAAAATTTTCCTGGCATTAATCTGGGGTCAGCTCAAGCCCATGTTGCTACGACTGAAGGTCCAGAAGGTGTGCTGCAAGAGCAAGAGTTTGGAGGTGCTAGTCATGCTCATTATGCTGGTTTTCAGGCAGCTGATTTAGAGTGGTTTGTGGATAGGTACCAAAAATAAAGCAGCGGATTCAGTAGAGCAACAAATCATGTGACTGGGAATATCAACAATCTTTCCACTCCATCATTCTACACTGGTCAGGACAGACTGGCAGTAGGTAATGGTAAAAAACTACACATACCTCATATTGGCACTGCTTCCATTCCTTGTTCCTCTGCAAATACGGATTTAGTCTTGAAAAATGTTTTGTGTGTGCCTAATATCACCAAAAAAATTCTTAGCATATCTCAATTTACTTTTGATAGTAATGTCTATGTAGAATTTCATCCTTTTTGTTGTTTTGTAAAGGACAAAACAACTCACAAGACATTGTTGAAGGGAGCACATAGAAAGGGTCTATATCAGCTTGATTTACAACATTTGTCATCTAAGAAGACTCTTACCTCTACTGAAAATTTGTGTGCCTATAATTGTAAAATTTCTTGTAAATCTGTTCCTTCTGTTAGTGTTCAGTCTGTTACCAAATCTGCACATAAGTGTAAGATCAATTATGCTTGTAATTCTGCTGAGACTAATTATGTTGCTAGTGTTTGTCATAATGTTGGTCTTACTTGTAATACTGTATCTGTAAAAGATTCTATAGATGTTTGGCACAAAATATTGGGTCATCCATGTCCTCTAGTATTGTCTAAAGCTCTTCAACCATGTAATAAAAGCTTGTCACATAAATCATTGTCATTTTTCAATGCTTGTAAACTTGGAAAACTACATAGTATATCTTTTCCCACTGTGCCTTTAAAAATCACTGCTCCTTTTCAGCTTGTATTTTCAGATTTGTGGGGGCCTACTGCCATGCAATCTGTAGAGGGGTTTAGGTATTATATACATTTTTTTGATGACTATTCAAGATATACTTGGGTTTATCCTTTGCAAATAAAAGATCAAGCTTTGAATGCTTTCAAACAATTTAGTAGTATGGTGGAAAGACAGTTTCACACCAAAATCTCAGCTTTTCAAGCAGATTTTGGGGGTGAGTATAGACCTATTTTTAGTCTTATCCATTCATAGGGTGTAAAAGTGATACACCCTTGTCCTCACACCCATCCACAAAATGGTAAATCAAAAAGAAAGCACCAGCAAATTGTGGAAACAGGTTTGACTCTCCTAACTCAAACAGATTTACCCATGGAATTCTGGTGGGATTTATTTGCTACTTCTGTTTATATCATCAACAGACTACCAACACATGTTCTTGGTAACATCTCTCCCTTTAAACAGCTTTATAATGAAAAACCAGATTATACCTTTTTCAAAGTATTTGGTTGTACATGTTTCCCTTATCTTAAACCTTACAACAACTATAAACTCATGTATAGATCTACTAAATGCTTGTTTTTAGGATATAGTGCACTTCATAAGGGCTATAGATGTTTGGATATGTCTGGCAGGGTCTATATATGTAGAACTGTTCTTTTTAATGAGCAGGAATTTCCATACAAAGATTATTTTTTCAAAACCAGTCCTAAATGCACTGTTGCTAGTCAAAAATCATATCTACCTTTGCTTCCTCTACCTGCTGAGGAAAATCATCTAGTTCAGCCTACATTATCTGAGCAATATAGTGCTGTCAATACTATAAATAATGAATAATCACAGTGTAATTCATTGTCTGGTCAGCCTCTTCGTCAAAATAATCAGCAGTTAGCACTTGTTCCAAGTCCCACTAATTCTGTGAATTCCTTGGCTGTTCAACAAAACCATCATCCTATGCTAACCAGATCCAAACTTAGCATTTTTAAACCAAAGTTTTATCTTGTTCAAACTAATCCTCTAGAGCCTTTATCTGTGTCTCAAGCACTATCCACTCCGGAGTGGAGACTAGCCATGGAAGCTGAATACTCAGCCTTACAAAAGAATAACACTTGGGTTCTTGTTCCCAAAACTGATGATATGAAAATAGTTCAAAACAAGTGGGTCTTTAGAGTTAAACAAAAATATGATGGCTTTATAGAGAGATATAAGACAAGGCTAGTAGCAAAAGGTTTTCAACAAACACCTGGCATAGACTATTTTGAGACCTATAGCCCTATTATTAAACCTGTTACTATAAGGGTTGTCCTATCTTTAGCTATCACTAGAGGGTGGACTGTTCAGCAAATAGATATAAACAATGCTTTTTTGCATGGCACTTTAAAGGACTCTGTGTTTATGACTCAACCTGAGGGTTTTATAGATCAGAATCATCCACAACATGTTTGCAAACTTATAAAATCTCTATATGGTCTAAAGCAAGCACCTAGGTCTTGGACAGATACTTTGAAAGCCTTTCTCTTAACAAAAGGATTTCAAGTGTCTGTCAGTGACACTTCACTGTTTTATTAGAAATATGGAAACAAACTCTTACTATTGCTAGTGTATGTTGATGACATCCTAATTACTTGTGATGATTTTCAGCATATACAACAAATTTTAGCTGCTCTAAACTTAAAATTTGGCCTCAAAACAATGGCAGAAGGACATTATTTCTTGGGTCTTGAAGTTCACAGAACTAAAGACACGATATTATTGAATCAACACAAATATGTCATTGACTTACTCACTGATACAAACATGATTGATAGCAAACCAAGTCCAACACCCTACAACTCTGCTCAGAAATTATTTCTTAATGATAGTGATCTATTTGATTCTCCTTCTCTCTATAGGTCTAATGTTGGATCTCTTCAATATCTCACTTTGACAAGGCCTGATTTGGCTTTTGTAGTAAATAAGCTTTCACAATTTCTTAAAGCTCCTACAATCAATCAATAGAATGCATGCACTTTTGGGTAGTGAAAAATTCTACTGACCTGACCCACCTCTGGTATTTAAATCATATCTCGAGTTTTCCATATCCAATCAAGGTAAGTCTACTGTTATTGGAAAGCTAATTTGAAAGATCCACAAATTTACCAGAAATAGCCTTCTAGGTCGAGAGATTGGTATTAAACGTGAGTGGAATATAATCTTAGGATTTTATGGATTTAATTATTGAAGTGAGGTAGCGACAAAAACTTTGATAATTAATCAACAGGTTAACTAGGTCGTGAGAGTGGTTAATCTATAATTGTGATTACCCTTATAAGATGAATATTAGGAATAATTGTTTAATTGAATGAATGCTTTTCATATGCTAGATGAAATCAATGACCCTATGGTTTATCATTATTTATTAGAATTTTCTTAGTTAAATATTGCTCTTGTTTAATTTGTAGATTAATTTGTTTTGTTCTTTTATTTGCTTTAATGGTTAATCAACCTGAATCAATTTACAATCATCCAACTAAAAATAGGTTATTAATATCACAACACTTACTACCACTATTCCATGTGGATATGATACTCTTTCTTGCACTAGTTGTTAACTACACCGTGCACTTGCGGTTTAGCTGGTAGAAAATAGAGAAAACAAGTTTTTGGCATTGTTGCCGATGATCAGTCGACATATTAGTAATATTGTGATTAATAATCTATTTATAATTTTTCTATTATTACTATATTATTATTTTCTAAAAATGAATAGCTAAGCGTAAAACAAATTTTCCAAATTAAGTCCACTATTGCAATCGTTACTTTCAGATTATTAGCATTCTTCCTAATATTACTATATACTACTATTATATAGGTATATACATATAATAGCTAACACTATTATTACACTCCTGCATATATATAAATACACTCGTATACTTATGTATAAATAATATTTTATTATTACTATTGCATATACTACTATATATGCACATATCTACACGTATATGTAACACACACATGCACACATGCGCGCACACACAAGAAGAAAATTAGAAGAGAAGGAAACTTAAGGAAAAGAACAATTTGAAATAATTTCTACATAATTTTGAGAAGAGTGAATTAGTATATAAACATATATCCTAGTTAGTTTTGAGAGGGGTGTATTAGTGTAAATTATAAAACAGAATAAATTAAATCAATAGCTCGAATGATTAATGAGCTAAAGCTTTAGTAAATAAGTTTTTCCAGGTTCCAAGCACCATAGCCTGTAACCTTTTATTCCCTCTGGATATCTAATAAACACACACCTGTATGCAAGTTTATCTGATTTCATATGAGTATATGCCAGGCATCCAAACACCTTTAGACCTGTATAATTTGGAACTTTTCCACTCCATACTTCTTCTGGTGTTTTGAACCCTAGAGATGATGAAGGTGATCTGTTTATTAATTAACATGCTGTATTGATTGTTTCTCCCCAGAACACCTTTGGCAGTTCAGCATCAATTAACATACACCTTACTCTCTCAAGAATAATTCTGTTGAATCTTTCTGCCACTCCATTCTGTTGAGGATTCATGGGAACTGTTCTATGTCTAGTAATCCCTTTCTCATTACAGAAAGTTGTAAACTCAGTAGATAGGTACTCTAAGCCATTGTCAGTTCTTATATGCTTGAGTTTCTTCTCCCTTAATGTTTCCATCTGAAGTAACCATGTCTTGAATTTAGTGAAGGCATCACTCATGTTTCTTATGACAAACACCCACACTTTCCTGCTGAAGTCATCAATAACAGACATGAAGTACCTTCCTCCTCCATGAGTTTCAGTTCTGGATGGTCCCCAGATATCAGAGTGAACATAATCTAGAGGTTCTTGAGTAATGTGTATCCCCTTAGCATAAGGCAATTTCTGCGATTTGCCTAATGCACATTTATCACAGAATTCAAGTGTCTGGTTTCCAACCTCTCTAATTATGCCTTTCTTGGATAGTTCTTTTAATCCCCTTTCCCCAATGTGTCCTAACCTTTTATGCTACAGTGTTAGTTCATCTTTGCCCAGAATGTTTCCCACATCTCCAACCACTGGTTTTCCCACCAAAATAAACAAGCCATTATGTTGTATTCCTTTGATTACCAGTTTGTTCTCTTTGGTTATGTGTAACTGACCATCAACTGACTTGAATTCACACGCAGTAGCAATAAGAGATCCTAGGGAGATTAGGTTTCTTTTAAGTCCAGACACATACCTTACATTAGTGATTTTTCTTGTAACTCCATCAAACATATTGATGTTTACTGATCGAGTGCCTTGAACTCTGCAGGATTGGTCATTTCTTAGCAGTACACACCCTCCATCTTCTTTCTTGAGATTCTGAAACCATTCTTCATGGGGACACATATGGAAAGAGCAACCAGTATCCAATACCCACTCCATCTCCATTTTTAACTCAGTAACATTCAAGACCTGTGGTGTGTCCTCTTCATGTTCAACTGTAGCAGCTTCAGCACCCTGGTCTTCTTTCTTCCTCATCTTCTGTGGGTAGTTTTTCTTTAGATGCCCAATTTGTTTACACTTGAAGCATTTTCTGTTTTCTACCCATTCTCCAGATTTCTTTTGAGCATTGTTGCCACTTTTGAGATTCTTTGAGGTTTGGCCCTTCTTTTTTTGGTAGTTTCTTCTGAACTTAAAATTTAATCCTTCACCAGATTGAGTTGCCTTCTTGTCTCCTTGATTTTGTAAACATTTGGTCTTCAAAGCAGTAATAATTGAGTCATAACTCAGCTTATCCTGCCTCCTAAACATCAAAGTATCTTTGAACCCTTCCATAGATCTTGGTAAAGCATTCAACACCATCAAGGCTCTGTCATCATCTTCCATTGTTACCCCCAAGATCTTCCAGCTCATCAAGAAGTTTTGTAAACTCATCTTATTGATCAGAAATGTCTTTTTCCTCCACCATTTTGAAAGCCAGCAATCTCTGCTTGAGAAACAGCTTGTTTGATACTGACTTAGATTGATAGAGGTCCTCCAGTTTGGTCCAGGCCTCAATTGCATTCATACACCTCGAAACTTCCCTCAAAGGCTTATCACCAAGACACAAAATGATCAGGCTCAATGCTTTTTGGTCTATCTCTACATATTTGGGTTTCTCAGTCTCTACCCAGTCACTTTCAGGTTTGAGAGCACTCACCAACCCATTTTGCACCAGGATGGCCTTCATCTTGATCTTCCATAGTTAGAAATCATTCTTCCCTAAGAATTTATCCAGATCCATCTTCATTCCTGACATCTTTGTCTTTTGCTTGCGTGAGAATGGTTCCCACAGACGGCGCCACTTGTTAGGATAAGCTCAACCTCACACAAGCCAGAAAACACAACAGAATTTGGACGAATAATAAGCAAGAAATCGGCCAAACACAAACGAACCAAGAACATAAATGAAAATGATGAACACAGGGATTTTACGTGGTTCGATCAAGATGATCTACATCCACGGAGGTTCTACACACCTTAATTCACTCCACTATTGAACCAATTACAAGAATTATCTAGAAATCTAGCAAAACCCCAAATCGCACCCCGATCTGGAACAAAAACCCTAGATATCTAATTCTCTTGATTGTGTAATGTTTACAGAGGGAAGATTATATCTATTAGCTCGCAACTACAAGTGTTTACAATGTATATAAGTGTTGGAGCTCGAATCTGGAAGTTGAGGAAGTTGTAACCACTTTGACTCAGACTTTTTCAAACTTCTGCAGCGGGGCTTTCACATCGGTTTATTATCCAACAGAACAAAACCGTTGTGAGTGACGGTTATAACTACCTCAAGCCCGGTTCCTTTCTAACCTCATTACTAAACTCGGCTAAAACCCGAATTTCTGAACCGGTTCCTTGCACATCAAGCCCGGTTCTGGAATCCTCAAAACTTCTACTTCATACCATAACCACTTGATGAAATTGAACTAATATCTACAGGAACATTACTTTGTACTAATTACTCCTCGTCCGACTTCCCTTATTGATCTGTCCACTGATGAGGAGCGAGAAACGCATAAGAGGTGGCACGAGTCTAATAATGTGGCTAAATGCTAGATTATGAACACTATGTCATGAACTTTGCAGCTCCAGCATCAGGCCACGGACGATACCGCCGGCATCATGTTGAACCGTCGAGAGGTCTATGGGGAGTCGGGTCGAGGTGCTTAGTTTGACTTAATGAGGCAAATCATGGATAGTCGGTTACCGAAGGCAGCTCTGTGCACACTCATGTCATGCAAATGGTTAACCTTACAGACAAGCTTGACTTGATAGGAGGAGGTATCGACGACGAGGCCATGGTCGATATCATTCTTAACACACTTCCTAAATCCTTTGAAAACTTCCATCTCAATGTTGTTATGGCCAAGAAAGAGTATACTCTTAATGAGTTACTCAATGATGTAGTTACAGCAGAAGGGGTTATGGGAAGGGGTGCACGGGCTCTGATCACTGCCAATGGGCCCACTGTTCCATCGAAAGGTGGAAACAAGAAAAAGTGGCGAAAGGGCAAGGCAAATAGTGGGAGTAAAGTAGCGGGTCCAAGTAGTGGCGTGAAGAAGCCCAAGGGCAAGTGCTTCAAGTGCGGTAACACTGGGCATTGGAAGAAAGATTATCCGATGCTAAAGGCAAAGGACCAAGGTACGCCATTAGCTTTAGTAATTGAAATATGTTTGGCTTCTGTTTCTACTCATTCATGGGTAGTGGATACGGGTGTGGCTGATCATGTTTGTTACACCTTGTAGGGCTTCTAGCCACCAAGGCAACTTAGGAATAGCGAGATCACTATCTCCATGGGCAATGTGGCAAGGGTCGCGGCAGTTGCAGTTGGAGATTTATCTTTATGTTTTGATGACACTATTTTAGTTTTGAGAGATGTTTTGTTTATGCCGGATTTTCGGTGGAACTTGATTTCAGGTTCGAAACTTTATTGTGATGGATATTCAATTGTTTTTTGTAGTAATATTTCTATCATAAGAAATGACGTAGTTATCTGCACTGGTGTTTTGTGTAACTCTCTATATACTATAATTTATCTGCATAATAACCAAAACTTCGTTGCATCTACATCATCAAACCTAAAGAAAAGAAAGTTATCTTCTCAAGAGGATCAAACACATCTTTGGCACCTAAGATTAGGTCACATCAGTCTAAACAGGATCCAGAGACTCGTGTCTGATGTGGTGTTGGATTCATTCTAACCAGTTCAAAATCGAGTCTGCGAATCCTGTATAGAAGGAAAGATGTTGACAAGGCCTTTTAAGGCAAAGGGGAATAGGGCCAGTGAGGTGTTAGAGTTGATCCACTCTAACTTGTGTGGACCGATGTCCACTCAAGCTCGTAGAGGGTATGATTACTTCGTCACTTTTATTGATGATTACTCGAGATACAGATACATTTACCTACTTTGCCGCAAGTCTGAATGTTTTGAGAAATTCAAAGAATTTCAGGCAGAAGTGGAGAAGAAGTTAGGAAAAAGTATCAAGTCATTGTGGTCTGATCGCGGTGGGGAATACCTCATCAACGAGTTCACACAATACTTTTTAGAGGTTGGGATTACATCCCAATTGACTACACTGCCCCCTCTTTTGGGCCTTCAAAGGGGACCCAAGTACTCCTCAATAGAATGGTGTAGCAGAGAGAAGAAATCAAATTCTACTTGAGATGGTGCGATCCATAATGAGTTATGCATCTTTGCCCATTTCGTTCTTGGGATACACCTTAGACACGACATCTTATCTATTAAACCTGGTACCATTCAAGTCGGTACCCAAGACCCCTGTCGAGCTGTGGTCTGGGCGCAAGCCTAGCTTGAACCATACAAGGATTTGGGGTAGTCCAGCACACATGCTGAACAAGGATGCTGACAAATTAGAATCTAGGTCAGAGGTGAGAATGTTTATAGGGTATCTAAAGGGAACGAAGGGTGGTTATTTCTATAGTCCTAAAGATCAGAAGATTGTTATTAGCACTAACGCCCGATTCTTAGAAGATGACTATATGATCAATCGCAAGTCCAGGACATATATTGCCCTTCAAGAACTCGAAGGGAATGCCACGACAATTCCATTTCCACGGCCAAGTGTGCAAGAGGCTATACTACCAATTACTGCACAATCTATTGATATAATGCCTACAGAACTTCGACATAGTGGGAGGGTTGTTCATCAACCTGATCGGTACATGTTTGCGGGAGAATCTTTGGATTTGATCCCAGGAGATGGACATGCTGATCGAGATCCCTGGACATACGCCGAGGCAGTGAGTGATGATAATGCGAAAGAATGGCATCTCGCTATGGATTCTGAATATGAATCCATAGCTATGGATGTGTATGAGAAGATTGTACTACCAGATGGTTATATAGCTATAGGCAGCAAGTGGGTATACAAGAGAAGAGAGGAGGGGATGGAGAGGTCACGACCTATAAGGCTAGCTAGGGGCGAAAGGGTATACCCAGATTGAGGGTAAAGATTACGAGGAAACCTTTTTGCCTATGGCCATGCTCAAGTCCATTCGGATCCTTCTCGCCATAGCAGCTCACTTAAACCTTGAGGTTTGGCAGATGGATGTCAAAACCGCTTTCTTAAATAGTTATCTTGAATAAGGTAGGGACATCTATATGCAGCAACCAGAGGATTATCTGAAGAAAGGCGAAGAACATCTAATGTGGAAGCTCAAGAAGTCCATTTATGGACTTAAGCAAGCTTCTAGGTCATGGAACTTACATTTTGATGAGGTGATTAAATCCTATGGATTTATCCAATGTGAAAACGAGAGTTGTGTGTACTGTCTAGATGTCAACAGAGATAAAGTATTTCTTGCACTTTATGTAAATGATATTCTCCTAGTTGGCAACAACGTGGAGCTATTATCAGATGTAAAGATATAGTTTTCTGAACAGTTTCAAATGAAGGACTTGGGGCAGGCAACCTAAATTCTTGGGATCAAAGTTATACGAGATCGCAAGAAAAGGATGTTGAGCTTATCTCAAGCGGCCTATGTTGATACAACCGCCAAGATTGCTACCTTTCAGACATGGCGTTCCACTTGCCAAGGAGATGTGTCCTAAGACACCTAAAGGGAAAGAGGAAATGAGACAGATACCTTATGCTTCCGTGCTAGGTAGTCTTAAGTATGCATGCTTTGCACGAGACCCGATACCTGCTATGTAGTTGGCATAGTGGCAAAATATCAGTCTAACCTCTGGACAGGCTCATTGTACTGCGGTAAAGCATATACTCAAGTATCTCAAGAGGACTAGAGATTACAGGCTAGTTTACCAGTCAGACAGTCTATATCCCTTGGGTATACAGATTCGGATTTCCAGGCTGACCAGGATGAGAAGTGATCTACCTCGGGTTATGTGTTTACCTTGGGAGTAGGAGCCATTTCATGGAGGAGTGCAAAGCAGAATGCATTGCGGACTCCACTATGGAAGCCGAATATGTAGCCGTCTCAGAGGCTACTAAGGAGGCAGTATGGCTCCGAAACTACCTCCTGGATCTAAACGTGGTACCTAGTTTGCCTAAGAGTATCACAATCTATTGTGATAACTCAGGTGCAGTAGCAAACTCAAAGGAACCAAGGACCCACAAGGCGACTAAACACATAGAGAGAAAGTACCACGTAATACGAAAAATCGTAAGACGAGGAGATGTGCAGATAGAGAAAGATTTGTACGACAGAGAATTTGGTCCAAATTACGCCTTGATGAGTAGGCATGGGAACCAAATTCCAAACTTCATTCCTCTCAAACATGACTTCATAAGGTGTAGATCTTCTTGTCCTTACTCCAGTAAGCTCTCATGCATGGCTTGTACCTAGTAAGTTCTCATGCATGGCTTGTACCCAGTTAGGATCACTTAAATCTTCCTCAAGGATATCAGGTTCCTTCTGAGATACGAAGTTGGAAAACATGACTTCATAAGGTGTATATCTTCTTGTCCTTACTCCATATTTTATTCTCCCTATGACCAAGGTTAGTGGATTATCTTTGAGCCACTTCCTGTCTGGTCCCAAACTATAATTCATAGCAGCTTTTTGAGCTCCTTGTTGTGCTATAGCCTCTGGTTCTATAGCTCTGCTGTAGGGTCTACAGTTCTTGCAGCTGGTACTCCACCTTTACAATTGGTTCTTCCTTAGGTAGAGCTGGTTGTAGGATCTCTACATAAAGAACTTGTTCCTTATCTTTTTCCAACCTAATCTTTTCAAACCTTGTTGTTATCCTGTCAATTCCTTCTGGGTTACACCGAGGTTCTTCAAAGGCATTATGAGGTGAGTCTTCCTCCACAAATGTTCTTTTGTTGGAAACTCTAAATGATTTTCTTACAGTTGGGTATCCCACAAATACTACTTCATCTGTTTTAACATCAAATGCATTTATATGTTCTTTCCCATTGTTCGGCACAAAACATCTATAACTAAAAATACAGAAGCATGAGATGTTAGGATTTCTACCATTCCACAACTTGTAGGGTCTTTTATCTTGATCCTTGTTGATAAGGTATATGTTATGCATATAGTATGTTGTGTTGGTTACCTTTGCCCAAAAACACTTTTGCAGTTGTGCTTCAACAATCATGGTTCTAGCAGTTTTTTTCAATGTTTTGTTTCTCCTTTCCGCTATACCATTTTGTTGAGGAGTTCTTGCACCTGAATACTCATGGCGAATTTCATTGCTACTGCAGAAACTACGTATGAACTTTTTAGTGAATTCGATACCTTAATTTGATCTAATCTTGACAATATAGAGGTCTTTTTCATTCTGAATTCGCTTCATAAGGTCTAGGAGCTTCTTCTGAGTATCTGACTTCTTGGCTAGGAACATAGTCCAAGTGTATCTGGAGAAGTCATCTACTACTACAAGTTAATACGTCATCCCACTTAAACCTACTAGTTCAATGGGTCTGAAGAGGTCCATGTGCAGTAGGTCTAGCAGTTTGTACAATGATCTTATAGGCTTGTCTTTGAAGGACTTCTTGATATTCCTGCCTTTTACGCATGCATCACACACACTCTCCTTTATGTAAACTACATATGGTAGTCCTCTTACTAGTCCCTTGCGTGCTAGTAAGTTGATAGTCTTGAAGTTCGGATGGCTCATTCTCTTGTGCCATAGCCAGCTGAGTTCAGGAGTTTTTTTGGCTATGAAGCAAGAGAGTTGTCCTCCAGTGGATTCCTAGTAAGCTAGATAGATCTTACCCTTTCTAGTGCCTGTGAGCTTTATTTTCTTGGACTTAGTATCTCTTATTAAGCATTTCCCTTGAGTGAATTCTACATAATATCCCTTGTCTCATGATTGACTTATGCTAACGAAGTAGACATCTTCTATGTTGACTTATTAGAAAAAGTCTCAACACTTTTGGTGATTCATTTGGCATTGTCTCCTAACACTACCTTGGGTCCTTGCATCTTTGAAATACTTAAGAGACTTTGTTGCCTGTCATGTGTCTGGCACACCCGCTGCCGATATACTAAATGTCAATATGTTCAGTAGACAACTTGACCTACAAAGTAATTAAGTAGATTTAGGTACCTATTGTTGAATGGGTCCTTAGGAATTAGTCTTTCTTGAAATCCACGTCTTACTGAAACTCTGAGTGGAAACGTGTTTTTCTAGGCCAGCTTGGTTGATGTATACCTTCGATGGTTTCCCTTTTGTTGGTGTACCAAGAGCAGATTGTTACCTCAATTAAAGTGAGCTTTGACATTTACTCATAGCCTTATGTGGATACATGTGAGCAACGAGCTTAGTCTTTTATGTCTTGCTCTTGGGCTGCTGTAGGAAGTTACTGCATCCAGTAGCCAAAGCTTGGTGTATGTTGGTGCCACCTATAACACTCTTGCTTAGTGTGCTTACATCAGCTGACTTCCCCGTGTCAAGTTTACAACTTAATTCTAGTCTAGGTTTTCATGTAGGGATATTCTCCATCTTTCTAGGTTTACCTTTTGTTATTTGGGGATCATTTGTGTCTCAAGCATACTTACTGCTGGAACATCAGTAGAGGTACTCACTGCTTGACAGTTAGAAAATGTGTCATAGAAACCTATCACTGTCATCTCCGATAGAATTCTTTGAACATCCAGTATTTCATCTAGATTCCTAGATGATATACTGAAAGACATGAGGATTGACATCAGCTCTTTTTTCTTCTTTTCATGAAGGATGAGGGACATCTTGAGCTTACTTACTTCCTCTCAAAGAAGGAAACGATCAATTGCTTCAGCTATAAGTTTTTCAACTTCAGTTGTAAGTATTTCAACTTCAGTTGTAAGCACTGCATTTTCTCCAAGAAGTTGCATGTTCTCAGCCTTCAGCTCTTCATAAGATTGATTGAATAAGTTAGTCACCAATAATCTTTCTGGATGAAATGAGTAAGCTTTCAGAGACATCATTTGTTGATCTTGAAGAGGTATTAAGAGAATCTACCTCTACATGATTGTCATCCTCTTTTTCCATGAGGCAAATGAGTGGCTCGATTTTGGAGTATGGACACGCTGTAGGTTCCCTTGATGCCAGTGGAACAACCTTGATTACTTCTACTCCACTCAAGAGATCCTTTAATTAAGCTTTCTTCAACATCCTTTTGTCACTTTTTTGCTTGAGAAATTCCTCAGGATACTTGTCTACTGTAGGGTATGGACATTCCCTAGCAAAGTGACCAGTGTTCCTGCAGTTGAAGCAAAGATATTTAGCTTTCTTGCTTATCCTTGAGGGTTCTATAAGCCTAGCGTATTGAGGCTTGGAAAAGTTTCCTCTTCGATGCTTCTTCATGAATCGCGTAAAACATTTCTTGAGTAACGTCATCTCTTGAAGCACAAGCTCCTCCTCAGCAGGAACATGTTGCTGCTAGGGTGCGATGGTGGTTACTAGAACCCTTTGAAGATTCTATGAGGGGCTGATTACTACTAGGGCTTTGGCTACAACACCATTCTCTTCTTCTTCTTCTCTCCTTCTCCGATAAATATCATATTCAAAGGATTTGAGATTAGAGAAGAGTTCATGAATGCTCTTCCTACCTAGTTTCTTTGAGCTTCTCATCGGAATGATCTTTACATTCACGTCTGATGTGAGAGCTCATAGCAGTTTGGTGTATAAATTTCGTTGGAAGTAGACTTTCCTAACAAACACCAACTTAATTAGGATTGTTGTATACCACGCATCTTGCTCATTTAGATAATCTCCAGCTTGAAGTTTAGGGTTGTTGTAGCTATTCTATTCTCGCGAAGTAGCGCTGAGCCAACACATATTTCCCTCAACAAGTCCCAAATGTCGTTGGTAGTCTTGCATGCCTTGACTTTACTATAAGTTCCCTTGTCCAATGTGGAAAAAAATGCATATTTGGTCAGGTTGTCCAAGTGATACCTCTTTCTATCTTCTTTAGTCCATTTACTGTATGCTTTTTTCACCATGGGAGGAGACGTTAGTTGACCCTCCACTCGAGCAACAATGTTGATCTTCATGATTATAGGTGGACCTTTGGTAATGACTATCCACATTTCATCATGTGTAGAAGCTAATTGTGCTCATAATTCTCAACGGGAAACTTTGGGAGCTTTATTTGAAGAAGTTCCTATTGTCTTGGTTTTTTTACCAGAAAAAAAAGTTACTTTTGCAAAAGTGTTTTTTTGGGTTGAAAACGGATTGATCTGGTTTAGCTACCAAAGACGATTGGTGTGTGAAATGCCGCTCCAATACCACTTGTTGGTTCCAAGTGGTAGAGGTTTAGGAGGAAGGATGAATAAACCTCTAACTTTGATTTTTATTTTTAAATACTTGAGAAGTCGTATGCTACTTACCGCAAGAAACTAGTTCTTACAGCAAAGTTGATGCAGTAAGTAACCTTTACGCAGTATGCTTGATGCTGACTGAATTCGAGCTACTTACATTAAGCAATGCTCAGGGAGAGTTTTATGCAGTGGAATATGCAAATACGTTTTCTAAAAGCTATGTAGTATGTATGTAGTACGCCTACAATAGTTATACAAATAATAAGAAAATGGACACAAATTTAAAGTGGTTCAAAGGTGGAGGTAATCATTCTACGTCCACTCTTCTCTCACACAAGGAAAATTCACTAAGTTGTTCACACAGTACAATCTTAGCTATGCCGATGTCTAAGTCCAACTTAGCACCTTACATTAGTTTTTGCCTATCCTCGGAAAGTTATTCCTCTACACG
The DNA here is from genome assembly GCA_958295605.1 of Ajuga chamaepitys. Lineage (NCBI taxonomy): Eukaryota > Viridiplantae > Streptophyta > Magnoliopsida > Lamiales > Lamiaceae > Ajuga > Ajuga chamaepitys. The sequence goes on from OY282495.1 coordinate 33,058,988, forward strand.
TTTCTCAGAATTACCTAGCGTACATTGAATTCCTAATTCAAAAGAAAAATCCCATTAAAAAATAGCTCTTGAGAGTTGGTTTAATGAAAGTTTTTCTACAACCTCTGGTAGTTGCCTTTAAACTTAAATAACAGTTGAGATGTGAACGCGCTTCCCTAATAAGAAGGATTACGACAAGGACAAAGCTTTAGAGCTAGCTTGCTTGACTCGAGAAGTTGGTATAGCTTGAATCTTCACTTATAGAATGCCTGCTGTAATAGCCAGAACCTCCGAATCCTTAGAAAAATATTCAAAGTATTATATTTTAAATACTTTCATGCATTCATTATAATATTTGAAATATTCTTTTATGATTTTTTTGGTCGAAAATCTGATAGGCGATGCCAGAACTCATCCGCACCTACGACTCAGAAAAATGTAAGATTGAAGAAATAGAAAGTTTTACGGCCAACTTCAATATATATGAAACAGATAAAATTTATAATTATTTTTATGACTGTAAATAATATTATCTCTAAAACCCCATAAATTACAGATATAATTTCAGACACAAAAAATGATAAAACTCGGTAGATGGAATGGTAAAAAATTATGTTTGAGATATTCGAAAAAGGAAAAATTTAAAAATGAGTTTTTGATATTTTACAAGATACAGTTATAAAACAAGAAATTTACGTCTGAAATTTCAGACTCATAAAAAGATAAAACTTGGTAGATGAGATGGTAAAAAAAAAAAATTGTTTGAGATAACTGAAAAAAGAAAAATAAACAAAAGAAGTTTTTGATATTTTAAAAGATACAGTTAACCAAAAAATTTACAGATAAATTTCAGACTCAGAAAAAGACAATATTAGGAACATGGAATGGTCAAATTTTGCTTGTGATATTTGAGTAAAAAAACTAAAAATGAGTGTTTACAAGATACAGTTATAAAAAAAAAAAAAAAAAAAAAAAAAAAAAAAATTTACGAATTAAATTTCGAACTTAAAAAAGGTTAAAATTAGGAAAATGGAATGGTCGAAGTTTGTGTTTGAGATACTTGTAAAAAGAAAATTTTAAAAATGAAATATGCAATTTCAAACAGAAAGCTACGGATAAAAATTCAGACGCGAAAAATGATAAAACTAGGTAGATGGAATGGTTAAATTTTTTGTTTAAGATAATTGAAAAAAAAATGAAAATGAATTTTTTTTAGTTTTCAAGATATAGTTATAAAACATAAATTTACGGATAAAATTTCAAACTCAGAAAAGGATAAAAATTTGGAAAAAGGAATGATGAACATCCGTGTTTTAGATATTTGAAAAAAGAAAAAATTAAAAATGAGTTTCGGATAGTTTACGGGATACAATTATAAAACAAAAAAATTACGGATAGAATTTTAGAGTCCGAAAAGGGTAAAATTTTGAAAATGTAATGATTAAAAATTGTGTTTGAGATACTTGGAGAAAGAAAAATTTAAGTGAGTTTTTCGATAGTTTACGGACTACAGTTATAAAACAAAAAAAATTTATGGATATATATTTTTTTACTCGAAAAAGAAAATACTTTTAAGGTAGAACAATCGTTTCTAATATGTATGATGTGTGGAAAAAGAAGAAAAATGAGTTTCAGATAACCTACGGGATTAATTTCTAAAATAAAAAAATTATCGGATATAGAAAATATCAAGCATAGTAACTTTCTTACTATTCACCTTTTCTTCTATAAATAAACCCCCCTACTCCAAAAACTCAACAGTTCACTTCTTCTCTCCCCAAATTTCTCTCTAAGTTAGTAGTCTTCTTAGTTTCTAGTATTAGAAATAGTTCAAGAGTTCTAGTCCTTCTATGTACTGACTACTTTCATTTAATAGTCTTGACTTATTTCTTGCTTGTTATGTTGCAAATTTGTTGAGGTTTAGAACAACTTCCCCTATTTTTATGTTGTTAAAGGGTATAGTAAGGTGTTTACAAGGTAAATTTATGGTTGAAAACTTTAAAAGAGGATTAAAAGATGATATAAATATTTTTATCCTTTTCTCTTTCTTCTTCGAAAAATAAAGCTATAGTAATTTCGATTTTTTTGTAAAAAAATCTGGAAATTTATTTTTATGATATATATATGTATAATAAGTTATATAAATGGTATATTTGAAGTTGAAAAATTAAAAAGAGGATTCAAACAATTTTAATAATAATGTCTATTTTTTTTTCTTTTTACGGAAGAAACTATACCAAATTTGAAAATTATATATATTCTGGAAAATTTATTTTACAACATATAAAGGTGTAATAAATATATGGTATATTTGAAGTTGGAAAATTGGAAAGAGCATTAAAATATTTTTTAAATTAATATTAAGATTTTCGATCAATTTTGAAAAATCTAAATAATCTGAAAATTATATTTTTCAAAATATATAGGTATAATAAGTTTTATATATATATATATATATATATATATTTATATATATATATATATGATATATTTAATAATTAATAAGGGGATCAAAATAGTAAAATAATTATTGATATTAAATCTTGAAAGATAATAAGGCTATTATAATACAAGGAAAATATGAGATGTATAAATTTTAATTCTTATATATATATATATATATATATATATATATATATGTATATCATATTATAATTTTTAGTATATATAATTATATCTCTTATTGAAATGTAAAAATTAAATATAAAATGTTTTAGGGAAGAATCCTCAATATTTTGCCTATTTTTAGAAAATAAAATAGGAAATGACTCTATTTCCATTTCCTTTTGATATAACTATGATATATAAGTAATAAGAAGTATAAAATTTTATCCCAAGGAAAAAATTGTTTATGAATTATTAAAGAATATGAATATTTTCTTGCAATTCTATGGGAAATAAATTTAGGATACATGAAGAATAAATTCTATGGGAAATTTATTATTTTTTGGAAACATGAATAGTAACAAGACATTTATATGAATAATAAACTGATATTTTGTGAATAGTAAATATATATATTGTTTCTGGTATGATAAAGTCATATATGAAACGTTACATAGGTCCAGATGAACGTGATACGTTCATGTGATTTTAGTTTATATTATGTAAAATTATTTGCTAATTGATTTATTAAATATTTAATATTGATTATTTATGAATTATTTATGAACTAATAATAATTTCAAAATAATTTATATTTTTGAAGATAGCGTGTGAGTTAAATAAAGTTGTTTATCATGTTATAAAGTTTATTTGAAAATTATTTCATATTTGATTTTAATAAAATATTTAAGCTCTAAAAATTTATGTACTTATAAAATATTTGAGAATAGAAATTCTATTTTAGATAAAAGGGAACCCGATTTGTGACAAAGGATACCCGATAGGTGTGCGAAGTTCAGGAGCACGTGAAGGACAATTCCCCAACTCTGCTTTCTAAATAGCTAACAGGTGGATAATTATAATTGCAAGTTAACTTTCAGTTATAATGTGGACATGATTTATATTGTTATATCTTGATTTTGCCTTCTGGTATGAGACAGAAAAGTTATAGTGTAATGCTTATTGATTTCGATTAATATTGCATTCCTATACATATTTTTAAAGTAAAGGACCTCGTGCAAGTTGGGCTTCAAAAATTAACCCCATATGAGTTAAGTTGGACCCCATGAAAGTTGGGCCACATAAATTAACCCCGTATGCGTTGGATTTGGTATTGGACCCCGTAATAGTTGGCCATTACACCTATATGAATTTACATGTGATTAAATTTATTTTTCCTACATATAACTGCTTGTAGAGTTATTATCCACATGTTTCTTTGAAACTCATACCCCTACAAACATTTCAGGATGAAGGAGATGTGCAGCGGGCTGTTGTGAATCTCGTGGGCTCCGTTCAACTCCACTTTGAGGCCGTGATTTATATAAAATAGTTTGATTATGGCACCATCTTGAACCTTTCTGCATGTATTTCAAAATTTTATTTTTCGCACTTTTGGAATAAAGTCTATTTTCAGAATCACAAATGCTTCCGCTTATTAATCCAAAGTTTTAAACAACAGAATGTATGAACTTGTCCCATCGTGGCACTTCGGTCTTGAAAGGTAAAATCGGGGTGCTACACTTGCTGCGTGCTTACTATCTTGCTCTTGTTCATTAAGCTCAATCATTTTAAATATTTAGAGTGTTGGATGGTGAGTTGATGTATAGTAATTTCAGTAAACCAATATTCTTTGCTCGTCCTCCATCTCTTTCTATTTATAGTTGTTAGGTTCTGCACGCAGTGTATGCATGAACTTAGGCAAATTTATCCTAGTATTTTTGTTGCGTTTCCATACAAATTCGGTGATTATATTCTTATATTGATTCTCTTGAGCTGGATAACGCGTTTGCTCTTATTTGTAGTAAAAAGGTATTATTTTAGACTTAAAAGTTCATTTGACGAAGCGTGGAGAAGAAACGAGCAAGGAAAGAGCAAAAGTGATGAATAATCGGAAGAATCAAACATAAGGTTCAATCCAGCCTTATGAGTTTTCCCAATCCGGCCAGATCATGTTTTGTGAAGAAAAGATGTTGGAGTCCAGATGACTTAATCCGGCAAGATGACTTGATGCACTCCAGCCGGATCCATCGTTGAAGTACAAACGGTTGGTCCAGATTAGGCAATTCGGCTGGATCATTACTTGCAATCTATCCAAATTGATTAAGGCGGTTTACACATTTTCACGCATTTTTGGCCAATTTTTGGCCAATTTTTGGCCCGTTTCAACCCCAGTGCTTCTCAACTTATATATAGGTCTCTCCAAGTCCAAAAATCATTATCATATATCACAAGATTCACCTTAGAGGCTTGAATTGAAGAGCAAGAAGCACGAGGCGAAGAAGATCAAGATTCAAGATGATTCTGGGTTTTTCGTTTTTGTTTATTTTAGTACTTTTTGGATGTTTGTCTATGAATATTCTTTGGTTTGTAAACATGAGTAGCTAAACACGTTTGTGTTCTAGGGCTAGAAGTAGTTTGCGATTGATTATGTTTTGATTATTCTATTTTATTCTAGACTCTGTTTTATGGGTTTATCGTATGCGTTTATTTTATTTTATAAATTGATTAATTTTTTTAATTCGTCTATTCTACTTGCTTAATAATTCGACGCCCGAGAGGGGACGGTCATTAATCAACATATGGCGTATATTATAGGTATCAATAGTCGTCTGCGAGGTGTGAGATATTGGTGTAGGGACTGATCTTAGGTTCCCTTTGGAGTCGCGTATGTGATAGTTAGCCGAGAAGAAAATTATTCATACGTGATCAACACGTTACCGTTGTCCGAGAGGAGGACTACCTAGAGTATTGATTGCCTAATAAAGTCTCAAATTTGGGTTTAAGGTCCAAAATAATAGGATAATCATACATAAAGAGATCGTGACTAAAATTGAACCCCAGAATACGTTCTTCTATCTGATATATTCCTTCGTGATTACTTGTTGCTTCTTTGAGCGTTCTACATCTTTTATATATTTTTCTTATGCGTTTTAGCTTGATAATCAACCAATCACCATAATTTAGAATCTAGATAGGGTTGAATTTTTCCAATTAGGGTATTAAATGAACATAAGAACAGAGTCTTTGTGGGATCGATCTTGCTGATTTCTATCTACACTAGCACCATTCACTTGCGATCATTCTAGGGGTTAGAAATAGTGTGTGAAGTTTTTTGGTGTCATTGTCGAGGACTGATAACTGTGTTAATTTCTATCTTGATAAATAGTTCAGCGTTAGGCTAGACATTTCTACACTTTATTTTTCAGTTTTAATTTTGTGGTCCATTTTATATAAAAAAAAAAATTTTGTGGTCTCAGGTAGCGTTGCAAATCTAGTCTAAAAGAAAGGATAATCTTACCTCTTTTGACCCTGAAATTGAAGAAACTGCCCGAAGATATAGATCAAGGAGAAATGCATTATACGAGATGGCCGATTTACCAGAGAATATGAGCCAAGAGGAGATGGTTAGGCGATTGTTTGGGGTAGTGACTTAACATAATCAGTTTATGAAAAATCTTGAGACTCGAGTGAATAACGTACCTCAGAAAATCCTGTTGTATGCACAACTGCAGCCTCAGGCTAATCCTGAAGAACATTAGCCACCTATACGGGACTGTTTTCGTCCTGTACCCAATCGAAAGTATGGAGGAGTAGAATTTCCACCAATAAATGGCAACAACTTTGAACTATAGCCAGCATGTGATATCCATAGTCTAGGAGAACCAAATCAGTGGGGAGAATTTTGAAGATCGTAATGTCCACTTAGGCGGGTTCAAGAGAGTTTCGGAGACACTTAAGGCACATGGAGTTCTGCATGATCAGGTCAAGCTTAGGATGTTCGTCTTCTCTCTTAGAGATAAGGCACTGGCATGGTACAATTCACTAGAGCATGTCACTACATGGGAAGATCCGAGTACCAAATTCTTATTGAAATATTTTCCACCGAGCAAGATCCTCAAATTAACCGAGCAAGATGCTTAAATTACATAGTGAAATCACCCAGTTCAAACAGTCTGATGGGGAATCTTTGAGTAAAGCTTGGGAGCGTTTCCAGGATCTTCTCCGGCAGTGTCCTCAACATGGATTCACTGAGAAGCAACTGATTTGATATGTTTATGATGGGGCTACTTAGGCACACATGAATACTTGTAGATGCAACATTAGGTGGATCTATATCAGCAAAGCATACAAGGGTTGCATTCACAATCTTAGATGAGATGCCCACTACTAGTTGACAATGGCCGAATGAGAGAAATTATCCAATGAGAGTAGCCAACATCACTAAGACTATGCTGACTAAATCAATTACAACTCAATTGGCGGCTATAACCAAGAAGTTGAGTATGCTAATTAGTGCTAGTTCAGCCTAGCATACTGAGTCCAGCTTCCAGCAGCCACCCATGCAGGAAGTATTTGAAGATGCTAATTATGTTAATCAAAGAAGACATCTTACTGTCTCAATTCGCTAAGGCTGACGAGAGGTTTTCAAAGATTAAAAGTATGCCGGTAACTTGGGTTTAGAGATGAACAAAACACTCATTAGTTAAAGGGCAGAGATGAAAGAGCATAAGGTGAATTATGGGGCTGAAATGAAGGATCTCAAGGCTCAACTTAGCCAAATTGCACAAGCTATAGGGACCTTACACCAAAGAGGAAAATTTCCAAACGATACTGTGGTAAATCCAAGGGAACAACGCAAAGTCATTCATCCGAGGAGCAGCCCTTAATATGAAAGACCAAAGTCGTCGGTTGACCATGAGAAAATAGTAGAGAAAGAGAACTTGGAAGAGGAAAATGCATCCAAAGAGAAAGAGTCGAATAAAAAAGTGGCTAAGAAGCCAAAATCGATTACTGTCTCTGATACTCCTAAATATATCCCTCCCATTCCTTTTCCCTCAAGCTTTTCGTAAAATGAAAGTAGATAAACAATTTGCTAAATTTTTGGAAACATTTAAGAAAATTTACATTAACATACATTTTGTTGATGTGTTACATGAGATGCGAACCATGCAAAGTTCTTGAAAGAGGTGATATCAAGGAAACAGAAGTTGGAAGACTACATGATGGTCAATCTGAAGGAATAGGGCAGTGCGGTTATTCAAAGGAAGTTGCCTAAAAAATACAAAGATCCAGGTAGTTTTACTATTACTTGTGTTATTGAGAATGAGTTATTTGAGAAAACACTATGTGATCTAGGAGCTAGCACTAACCTTATACCTTTATCTATATTTGAAACATTAGGAATAGGCACAATAAAACCCGCAACAATCACCCTACAAATGGACGTAGGTCTTTGACCTACCCATGTGGTATTGTAGAGGATTTGATTTTTATTAAAGGTTGATAATTTCATAATTCTGACAGATTTCAAAGTCTCAGATTTGTTGGAGAATAAGAAGTTCCTTTTGATTCCGGGTCGCCCGTTTTTAGCAATGAGAAGAGTTTAATTGATGTACAAAAGCGTGAACTTACTTTTAGGATTAATAATGAGAAGGTCGCATTTTCTATATATAAAGCAATGATTCATAACAATGAGGAAGTGAATCGAATTGAAGAGTGTAGTACCATTTGTTGTTAGATGCTACCTTGGATGTGAAATTTATTTATGTTGTTGATGATGGTCATCCCTTAGAAGCATGTTTACATGACTCTATTTTTTCCTTCAATGACCTTGACTCCATTAATCTTGATCTTGTGGGAAGTGTTAGTGCCATGAATTATCTGCAGGAGGCACCAAAAAGCACTACGAGTGAAGATATAAGCAAGAAGGCGGCACACGAAGAGATAAGAGATGGTGAACCCAGACCTAAACTGAAGCCGTTGTCGGATCATCTATGGTATGAGTTTCTTGATGATGAGAAGAAAAAACTGGTAATAATTTGTTTATTTGTTTAATACTAAAAAAGACAAACTGTTGAGAGTCTTAAGGAAGTATAAGTCTGCAATAGGATGGTCAATATCTAATTTCAAAGGGATTGGCCCAACTATTTGCATTCATAAAATATTAATGGAGGATGAGTATAAGCCATATGTTCAAAATCAACGTAGACTTAACCTTATAATGCAAGAAGCTGTTAGGAAGGAGGTACTTAAGTGGTTAGATGCGGGTATCGTGTTTCCTATATCTGATAGTAAGTAGGTAAGTACGACACAAGTGTCCTAAGAGGGGGGGGGGGAATGATAATAGTGATGAGAGACAATGATGAGATCATACCTACAAGGGTCGTTACAGGGTAGAAGGTTTGTGTTGATTATAGAAAACTGAATGCTGCCACCCGTAAGGATCACTTTCCCCTTCCTATTTTAGATCAAATGCTTGATACGCTAGCGGGTTATGAGTATTATTGCTTTTTCAATGGTTATTCGGGGTATAACCATATTATGATTATCTTGGAGGACCAAGAGAAGACTGCTTTTGTCTGCCCATATGGTGCTTTTGCTTTTTGTAGAATGCCATTCGGGTTGTTTAATGCCCCGGCCACTTTTTAGCGTTGCATGATGGCCATATTTAGTGGGTTAATTGAGAACATAATGGAGGTTTACATGGACGATTTTTCTGTCTTTGGGTTATCTTTTGACCATTGTTTGGATAGCCTGGCTCAAGGTTTCAGCGGTGTGAAGGCACCAATCTACTTCTTAATTGGGAAAAGTGTCATTTCATGGTAAGGAATGATATAATTTGCGGTCATAAAGTTTCTGCTGCAGGTTTGGAAGTGGATCGAGCCAAGGTAATCGCCATAGAAAAACTACCTCCGCCTATAGAAGGTTCATTCGAGACTTTTCTAGAATTTCAAAATCTTTAAGCATTATATATTGGACACATTTAACTTTTTCTAGCAATGTGGGACAAAGTATTTTGGCCAAAATTTTCCCCTTCTTTCATAACTTAAACACCTATATTCATGTACCAATATCTCTTTCATTTCTTGATGAAATATAGAGAAACTTAATACTAAAGTAATCTACTCCATTAGTCGCTTAAGCATGTACGAAGAAACAGAATTTCCGACATGTGGGGCCCACTAGTCTAAGTCATAAAAGTTGGGAGATAACTCATCCCTTTTAGCTAAATTAGTTAAATTTCTTACAATCCCCTCTTGAGAGATAATTGGTGCAGAAGAGGTGATGATAGTCTTTCAGTGGGAAGATATTGCCTCAGGGAAGGTAGCTTTCGGCTTTGAACTCCCTTAGCTGATTATCATCGGGTTTACTTTACTGCGCGGTGAATATGTTGTCTTGAACCGACAGTGTTTTGATGTGAACCGAGTTAATGATATCATCACAATAACTTCTCTTTTTTTCTTTCTTCCATTATTTTATCTTATGGCCATGGACAACTCTTGGATTCTTAAGTGCGTTCGTTTGAAGCGGCCTGTCTTCGCACTTAAATAGGTGATCTCCTATTTAGGTATCCTGCCATACCCCACTGAAATGTGTGTAGGAATCATTAAAAATCAAACAGGACTTAACATCTACCCCCTCTATGCAAGTAGCACTTATTGTCTATCACGGGAACAACCTTTTGAATTATATCGTTGGACAGTTATAATTTTAATGTGCTCTAAAATTATTCGATCGAAGTGCAAATCAAATCTTTATATTTTCGTTTTCCCATTGAACTAAATTCCTGGGATCTCCAGTCAGTGAGGTTGGGTTACCACCATAAAGATTTATATTGCTCGGGTTTTAGGCCCATTACCCTAGACAGGCATAATATTTGATCTTTCGGTAAGCCTTCAGTTAATGGATCCACTATGTTTTCCTTTGATTTGATATAATCAATGGATATTATGCCCGTACTAATCAACTCCCTTATGGTTTTGAGTCTACGACAGATATGTCTAGATTTACCGTTATACATACTATTTCGTGCCCTTCCTATTGCTGATTGGCTGTCACAATGAATCATCACTGGCGGTACGGGTTTGTTCCAACAAGGTATGTCCTCCAAGAAGTCATGAAGCCATTTTGATTCTTCTCCTGCTTTATCTAAATCAATGAATTCAGATTCCACTGTAAACCGAGCAATACATGTTTTCTTAGAGGATTTCCAAAACACTGCTCCACCACCTATCGTGAAGACATATCCACTAGTGGATTTAGTGTTTTGGATGTCAGATATCCAATTTGCATCACTGTTTCCTTCCAATACAATTGGATATCGTGAGTAGTGTAGTCCGCAAGTTAGCGAATACTTAAGATATCTCAAAATCTGATTCAAAGCTTTCCAGTGTTCATTTCCTACATTATGAGTAAATCTTGCCAACTTATTAACAGGGTATGCAATATCAGGGCGAGTGCAGTTGGTTATGAACATCAAGTTGCCAATCATTTGCGCATATTGCTGTTGGGAAACTGGTGCACCATGATTCTTATCAATTCTATGATTCATGTCCATTGGTGACTTTATTGGTGGGCTGTCATAGACATCAAACTTTTTCAGGACTTCTTCGATGTATGAGATTGTGACAGAATAAGTCCATCTGATGTTTTAGTTATCTTTATCCCTTAGATTACGTCAGCTATGCCCATCATGTCAAAACATTGTTGCAACATATTCTTGGTCTCTAAGATCAGGTTTGAACTACTTCCAGTTATGAGCATGTCATCAACGTATAGACATATCATCACAAATGACTCGTGGTTTCCTTTTACGTAGATGTATTTATCACATTAATTGATGGAGAAACCTTTCGATAGTAGTGTATTATCGATTTTTCATGCCATTGTTTAGGGGCCTGTTTAAGTCCATATAAGGATTTCATGAGTCTACATACCTTCTTTTCTTGTCCCGGAATAACATGCCTCTCTAGTTGTTCCATGTAGATTTCATCTTCCAATTCTCCATTTAGGAAGGCTGTCTTCACATCCATTTGATGTATTTCAAGGTTGTGTAGAGCTGCTATAGCTATGAACACCCTTATGAAGGTCAACCTGGACACTAGTGAGTAAGTGTCGAAGTAATCTAGGCCATATTTTTGCCTAAAACCCTTGACCACTAGTCTGGCTTTGTATTTGTCAATGGTTCCATCAGCTTTATACTTTCTTTTTAAGTATCAATTTACAACCCAATGGTTTAGTTCCTGGAGAGAGTCAACAATTTCTCAAGTGTGGTTCTGCATGATGGAACTTATTTCACTTTCAATTGCTTCTTTCCAAAGCAGTGCTTCTAGACTAGTCAAGGCTTCTTTGATAATCCGAGGTTCATTTTCTACCATATAAGCGAGAAAATCAGGACCAAAAGTTTTGGTCTTCTTAATCCTTTGACTGCGTCGTGACTCATCATCTTGTTGATTTGATGAGCCCGGTTTATAACTTCTTTTGTTAGATTTTATGACTTATTTTTCCTTTCGAGGAAAGACGTGTTCAAAGGAGGTGAAGAAGGTACACACATTGCATAACCCTGCTGATTTTCTTACTAAGGGTGTACCTGGGAACAAAGTGGAGCATTGTTCGAGCTTGCTGCAGCTTGAGCAATGTCATGAAGAGCAGTAACAGAAAGGCAGTGATGAGGCAGGAAGAGACACACTTGATTCATTGAGGTGGAGATTTGTGAGGTGGTGTTCAATCTCATGAAGTGAGCTATACTTTGTAGTATGGTGTGTTGGGAATGTGGAACCGGGATCGGGAAGTGAAGAACCGGAGGTTTGAACCGGGTTTGAGCATCAAGAAGTCAAACTGTTCAGAATGAGCCGGGTTCGTGGCAGTTGAGAATAACCGTCATTTGTGACGGATTAGTTTCAGAGTTTGTGACGAAGAAAACCGTCGTTTTTGTCCGGTAGCTGAACTTGATTCAGTTAGAACTTTCTGTACGGTTACATTCGAGCTCCAATTCTTATATCATTGTAAAGCTCTCATCAAGGAGAAGATCACTACGTCGAGCAATTTTCTTGTTTATTAGATTAGAGAGAGTATTTTGAGATAGAACATTTCTGCCCTAATTTGTAACCAGAATTGGGCATTTCGTTTATTGGGTGTATTCTCTGTAATTGATTGAATTTCTTAGTGGATTGGGGTGTGTCTTGCCTCCGTGGATGTAGTTCATCTTGAACGAACCACGTAAAACCTGTGTGTGATTCAATTTCAGTTCCTGTGTTGCGTAAGTTCAATTCGACCATAACTTTGGCCGAACTGAGTGTGTGTTTTTCAGATTGATCTTTGTGCAAATTCCATATTCTGTCTAGTTGTGTGTAAAGGAGTTGAATTCACTAACAAGAATTTGTGAGGTGGTGTTCAATCTCATGAAGTGAGCTATACTTTGTAGTATGGTGTGTTGGGAATGTGGAATCGGGATCAGGAAGTGAAGAACCGGAGGTTTGAACCGGGTTTGAGCATCAAGAAGTCAAACTGTTCAGAATGAGCCGGGTTCGTGGCAGTTGAGAATAACTGCCATTTGTGACGGATTAGTTTCAAAGTTTGTGACGAAGAAAACCGTCGTTTTTGTCCGGTAGCTGAGCTCAACTTGATTCAGTTAGAACTTTATGTACGGTTACATTCGAGCTCCAATTCTTATATCATTGTAAAGCTCTCATCAAGGAGAAGATCACTACGTCGAGCAATTTCCTTGTTTCTTAGATTAGAGAGAGTATTTTGAGATAGAACGTTTCTGCCCTAATTTGTAACCAGAATTGGGCATTTCGTTTATTGGGTGTATTCTCTGTAATTGATTAAATTTCTTAGTGGATTGGGGTGTGTCTTGCCTCCGTGGATGTAGTTCATCTTGAACGAACCACGTAAAACCTGTGTGTGATTCAATTTCAGTTCCTGTGTTGCGTAAGTTCAATTCGACCATAACTTTGGCCGAACTGAGTGTGTGTTTTTCAGATTGATCTTTGTGCGAATTCCATATTCTGTCTAGTTGTGTGTAAAGGAGTTGAATTCACTAACAAGTGGCGCCGTCTGTGGGAAGCAACTCTCACAGCTTGAAGAAGAGAAGGAATGGCTGGTATGAAGATGGATTTTGAGAAGTTTACAGGAAGGAATGATTTCACACTGTGGAAGATCAAGATGAATGCAGTATTGGTTCACAATGGCCTTGATCTTGCATTGATACCTCTGGATTCGTGGGAAGACAATGAGAAACCCAAGTTTGCATCAGTAGATAAGAAGGCCCTCAGTCTTATCTTTCTGTGTTTGGGTGATAAACCTTTGAGAGAGGTCTCAAGATGCAAGAGTTCCTCAGAAGCATGGAAGAGATTCGAAGATCTGTATCAATCTAAGTCAGTTTCCAACAAGCTGTTCTTGAAGCAGAAGATGTTGGCCTTCAAGATCACTGAAGATAAGGTAATTTCTGATCAGCTTGATGAGTTCATTAAGATGGTTGAAGAATTGGAAGACCTGGATATGAAATTGGAGGAGGATGACAAAGCATTGATGGTGTTAAACATTCTTCCAAAATCCATGGAAAGCTTTAAGGATGCCTTGATGTATGGGAGAGATGAGCAGCTATCTTACGATGGGATAGTGAAGGCTCTGAGGTCTAAATGTTTCCAGACTCAAGGTGATAAAGGCATGATGCAATCTGGAGAAGGTTTGAATGTCAAATTCAAGAAACCTTGGCAAAGCAAGAAGGGATAGAATGCTAAGGATCCAAAGGCAGGAGACTCTAATCCTAAGAAGGGGAATGAATGGGTTGAGAAAAGGAAATGCTTCAAGTGCAAGCAGCTTGGTCACCTGAAGAAGGACTGTCCTAAGAGAAATAAGAAAGGTGGAAATCAAGGGGCAGAATCTGCTGCCATTGATCATCAAGAAGATCCTCCAGAGGTATTAAATGTTACTGAATCAAGAATGGTAAAGGAATGGGTCTTGGACACAGGCTGCTCCTTTCATATGTGTCCAAACCAGTCATGGTTTGATGAACTGAAAAGAGAAGATGGTGGAAATGTTCTCCTGGGAAATGACCAATCATGTAAGGTCAAAGGAGTTGGATCAGTGAGCATAAGGATGCTTGATGGTGTGGTCAGAGTCATCTCAAATGTAAGATATGTTCCTGGCCTTAAAAGAAATCTTCTATCTCTTGGTTCTTTAGTAACTAGTGGGTGTCAGTTTAGCTCAGTAGATGACTTCTTGCATATCACAAAACATGGAAAAATGGTGATAAAAGGTAGAGAGCATAATGGGTTGTTTATCTTGATTGGTTCACCTGTTGTTGAGAGTGTAGATATGGTCTTGAGCAGTTCTGAGCTTGTTAAATGGCACAAGAGACTTGGACACATAGGAGAGAAAGGGTTGAAGGAACTGTCAAGAAGTGGAGTAATTGGAAATATGGGAAATCAAGATCTGGAGTTCTGTGATCAGTGTGCTTTGGGCAAATCCAAGAAGCTGCCCTATGGAAAGGGTGTTCACGCAACTCAAGAGCCATTAGATTATGTTCACTCTGACATATGGGGTCCTGCAAGGACAGAGTCTCATGGTGGTGCAAGGTATTTCATGTCCTTAATTGATGATTACAGCAGAAAGGTGTGGATCATGTTGATGAAGAATAAGAGTGATGCTTTTCATAAGTTCAAAACATGGTTGATTCAACTGGAAAATGTCAAAGGGAAGAAGCTGAAGCACCTTAGGACTGATAATGGACTGGAATATCTCTCTCTACTGAGTTTACAAACTTCTGTGAAGAAAGAGGAATCAAGAGACACAGGACTGTACCAATGAATCCTCAACAGAATGGAGTTGCTGAGAGGTTTAATAGGACTCTCCTTGAAAGAGTTAGGTGTATGCTGTTGGATGCTGGGTTGCCAAAGGTATTTTGGGGAGAAACCATTGCTACAGCATGTTATCTCATTAACAGGTCACCCTCATCAGTGATTGGGTTCAAAACACTTGAAGAGGTGTGGAGTGGACAGAAACCAAGTTATGAAGGGTTAAGGGTGTTTGGGTGTCTTGCTTTTGTCCATGTCAAGCAAGACAAGTTAGATGCAAGAGCTCTAAGATGTGTATTTCTTGGATATCCGGATGGAATAAAGGGCTACAGATTGTGGTGCTTAGAGAAGGGAAATCAGAAGATAATCACAAGTAGAGATGTAAAGTTTAATGAGAATGTGATGGCTTACACTTCTACAGGCTCTAAGGAAGAATTTGATGGTGCTAAAGAGACAGAAGAGATATCAATTCAGGTGGAGCATCCTGCTGAAGATAATCACACACCTCAACCACAAGAAAATCTACAAGATAGTGATTCATCATCTGAAGAAGAAGAACAAACTGGACCTTCACAAAATGTCAGAGAATACAGCATTGGAAGGGACAGGCCTAGAAGAACAATCAACAGACCTGATTTCTATGGTCAAGCAAGGAGTGTTTACTATGCCTTGAGTGTTGCTGAAGACCTGGAATCACAAGAGCCTAGTAGTTTTAAAGAAGCACTAGACTGTGAAGAAGGTGAACACTGGATACAGGCAATGATTGAAGAGATGGAGTCCCTGGAAAAGAATGAGACCTGGATATTGGTGAATAAACCAAAAGGTCAGAAACTTGTAAGCCCTAAATGGGTATACAAGAAGAAACTGGAGACAGCAGGATCCAAACAGGTGAGGTTTAAAGCAAGATTGGTGGCTAGGGGCTTTACACAAAGAGAAGGAATTGATTTTAATGAAGTTTTCTCTCCAGTGGTAAAGCATTGCTCAATCAGGTTGCTTTTATCAAAAGTTACACAAGAGGACATGGAATTACAACAACTGGATGTAAAGACAACATTCTTACATGGAGAACTCAATGAGAAGATATATATGAAACAACCAGAAGGCTTTGTTGTTCCTGAACAAGAAGACAAAGTTTGTTTGCTGAAGAAGTCACTATATGGACTCAAACAAAGTCCAAGACAGTGGAATAAGAGGTTCAATGACTTCATGATCAGTGGTGGCTTTGTAAGAAGTCTTTATGATAGTTGTGTTTACTTCAACAAAGGTTCAAAGCAAGATAAAGTCTTCCTTCTATTGTATGTGGATGATATGCTAATTGCAAGCAGGAACAAGAAAATGGTACAATGGTTGAAGGATAAACTTAACACTGAATTTGACATGAAAGATCTGGGAGAGGCCAAGAAGATTTTGGGCATGAACATTCTAAGAAACAGAGAAGCTGGAGTGCTTTGGTTATCTCAGAGGCAATATCTACAGAAGGTGTTGGAGAGGTTTCATATGCATGAAGCCAAACCTCTCTCCACTCCAGTTAATCTACAGAAGAAACTCTCCAAAGAACAATGCCCAAAGACTGAAGAGGAAATCATACATATGAGCAATATTCCTTATGCAAGTGGAGTTGGAAGTCTTATGTATGGAATGATTTGTAGCAGGCCTGACTTGGCCTATGCTATGTCTTTAGTAAGCAGGTTCATGTCAAACCCAGGAGTTGAGCATTGGGAAGCTTTGAAACATGTGATGAGGTATTTGAAAGGATCAGTGAACTTGTCACTGAAGTTTGAGAAGAGAGTGGATGGAAATACTGTTGCATTGGAGGGGTTTGCTGATTCTGATTTTGCAGCAAACATAGACACAAGGAAATCTATTTCTGGATTTGTGTTTACCTTATTTGGAACAGCCATCAGCTGGAGAAGTGTACAACAATCAGTTGTAGCACTGTCAACAACAGAAGCAGAATATATTTCCTTAACTGAAGCTATCAAAGAAGCAATCTGGCTGAAAGGGATTTTGAGAGATTTGGATATCAAGCAGAAGTGTGTGGCAATCTACTGTGATAATCAAAGTGCTCTACACCTTGTGAAACACCAAGCATTTCATGAAAGGTCAAAACACATTGATGTTTGGTTGCATTTTGCTAGAGATATCATTGATTCTGGTTCTGTGGAGGTGAAGAAGGTACACACATTGCATAACCCTGCTGATTTTCTTACTAAGGGTGTACCTGGGAACAAAGTGGAGCATTGCTCGAGCTTGCTGCAGCTTGAGCAATGTCATGAAGAGCAGTAACAGAAAGGCAGTGATGAGGCAGGAAGAGACACACTTGATTCATTGAGGTGGAGATTTGTGAGGTGGTGTTCAATCTCATCAAGTGAACTATACTTTGTAGTATGGTGTGTTGGGAATGTGGAACCGGGATCAGGAAGTGAAGAACCGGAGGTTTGAACCGGGTTTGAGCATCAAGAATTCAAACTATTCAGAATGAGCCGGGTTCGTGGCAGTTGAGAATAACCGTCATTTGTGACGGATTAGTTTCAGAGTCTGTGACGAAGAAAACCGTCGTTTTTGTCCGGTAGCTGAGCTCAACTTGATTCAGTTAGAACTTTCTGTACGGTTACATTCGAGCTCCAATTCTTATATCATTGTAAAGCTCTCATCAAGGAAAAGATCACTACGTCGAGCAATTTCCTTGTTTCTTAGATTAGAGAGAGTATTTTGAGATAGAACGTTTCTGCCCTAATTTGTAACCAGAATTGGGCATTTCGTTTATTGGGTGTATTCTCTGTAATTGATTGAATTTCTTAGTGGATTGGGGTGTGTCTTGCCTCCGTGGATGTAGTTCATCTTGAACGAACCACGTAAAACCTGTGTGTGATTCAATTTCAGTTCCTGTGTTGCGTAAGTTCAATTCGACCATAACTTTGGCCGAACTGAGTGTGTGTTTTTCAGATTGATCTTTGTGCGAATTCCATATTCTGTCTAGTTGTGTGTAAAGGAGTTGAATTCACTAACATTTGAAGGACCACATTCGTCTTAGACAACATTGGCCTATGCCTTTGCTTTCTGTTCCCTTTTGTAGATAAGGCATTCCTTAATCACGTGTCCTGACTTTTGACGGTGATGGCAATTTCCTTTGAACTTTCTCTTCGAAGGTAGACTTTTTCCATCGCCCTTGAACTTACGTTTCTTGGTGGGGTTATCTTTCGGCTCTACCAGATTTGCCTTTGCCTCCATTGGCTGTTTGCCCTTTACCAAGGCCTTCTTGTTATCCTCCGGAATTTGCAGTTTTATGATGAGCTCTTCTAAGCCCATATCCTTGTTCTTGAGTTTGAGATAACTCTTAAATTCGTTCCACGAAGAGGCAACTTTTCGATCAACTAGGCAACAAGGAACTTCTCATTCGGCTTCATGCCTTCCAAGTCCAAACTATGCAGAATCATTTGGTATTCCTGTATTTGACTTGCAACAGATTTGGAATCCACCATCTGAAATTTCAGAAATTTCCCGACGATGCACTTCTTAGTACTCACATCTTGAGCGCTGCACTTTTTGTTCAGTTTCTTCCATAATTCCTTTGCGGTCTTCGCAGAACAGTACACTATGTAAAGTGTATCGGACATACCATTATGCACATGAAATCACTATGATTGCGTCCAGAGTTAACTTCAAGCCATTGGTGACCTGGATGCCTTGATCTACTTCAGCCGTTGCATCAGACTGAGCGTCCATCACATCAACCGAAGGTGGATCCTCTGTCACGAATTACGACAGGCTAAGCGTAGTTAGATAAAACAGCATTTTCTGCTGCCAACGTTTGAAGTTTGTACCCAGAAACTTTTCTGGTTTTTCGCCCTGTATGTTGACAGGAACATGGACAATAGGTTGTTGAATGGGAAAAGCAGAAACTCGAGTGGCATCTCCTTATACGCTTGCAAACGACATTCTTCGAAAACATATAAATTATTTTGTCTTAAATTGTTAGGTGTTTTGATCAGAAATGAGAAATAGAAAAGGTGTCACTGAGTCGAGTGATGACACTCTGTCTTTAAGACAAAATTTCTCGTAATGCAATAGTCTCCCAAGATAAAACAGTGAGAAAATCACCGGAGGAAGATTGGAAACTGGGAACATACTAATGTATGTGTCCGAATTTGACCAGTTAAATGTTCTATTTATAGAGGGAAGAAGATAGTTTATTCGGTTAGAAAATTTGAATTTAAATTGCAAATTCAAAATTCCCGCCGTGTTAAAATCTATCCGAAGTCAGGGACTAAAAAAATATAATTCTTATCTAATTCAAGAAACAATTCGGAATTAAAAAAAAATATATTAATTTAATTTTAATATTTATATAATTTCTGTTCTCCAAAAAATTAGATAGACCACCCAAGCACGGACAGGCCGGCGGCGGCACGCGCGTGTTGGTTTTCATCCGAACCGCACGTGCCTAGGTCCTCCCTCTTCCACAAACGTGGAATCCCCTTGCGGCCCCAAACCCTTCATGGTACTAAAGCATTATATATTGGACATATTTAACTTTTTTTAGCAATGTGGGACAAAATATTTTGGTCAAAATTTTTCCCTTCTTTCATGACTTAAACACCTATATTCATGTAACAATATCTCTTTCATTTCTTGCTGAATTTAGAGAAACTTGATATTAAACTAATCTACTCCATTAGTAGATTAAACATGTACGAAGAAACGGAATTTTTGACATGCGGAGCCCACTAGTCTAAGTCATAAAAGTTGGGAGATAACTCATCCCTTTTAGCTAAATTAGTTAAATTTTTTATAACTCCACCGTCTAACTAGAGCTTAGCGTTGTTAACCAATATTTTGGTAAAACTAATTTACTAATATTTCCATAATTAGGCAGAGGCTAGGAATTTAGGTGATTGTACCACACGAGTGGTGGCGGTGGCGGTGGCAGGGTCTAACTCTAGTGAATGCGTATGATATGAAGAAGAAGGTGGGGAGTGGACCTCATCTCCTATTCCACAATTCTCACTCATTCACTATCATTACAATCATTATCATTTTTAACTAATTAACTCGTACAATTATTATTAAGGCTCTATTCTAATTGAAAATTCAAAATCTGGCTTCGTTGTAGTAGTCATAATACATTTGCACAAATTTAATATTCAGATAAGTAATAAAATCAATTCAATCTCATTTGTTTCAGCTGAACACCCAAATCGGCATATGGATCCTTAAAAAACATACTACTTGTTATTTCTCTTACCTCCTAGGCATAGCACGCTACTGTATATAAAAAGACAAAAAATTGTATCCGGTGGTCCCACGAGTCTCATTTCATGTGTTGGATCAACTTAAGTAAATTAAAAAGGAAATGGGTAAATGGAGCTCTGCCTTCTCCTCTTTGATTTTTGTAAATATTATTCCGTCATACCAAATAAGATCCGTGTGATCGTCATATACAAAATTTATTCATATAAAAAATAAAAATGAAAATAATCACTAATTTAATTAGTATGCCACGTAAAACACATCCAAGACAATATCCAAGATGGTATGATAGAATTAGCCATAAAAAATGATTCCACCCATAAGATGTGAAAACTAAAGTCTATTACTTTTAAATAAAATATAGTATTTTTTAAGATCTTAATACTTTTTTTAGATGATTTAAATGCACTATTTTTCACGAAAAAAATATACTTTTCACCGAGAGTGCATAGCTACATTTTCGTAAGTGGGCAATTCCCCATAAACATAAAAGAAAAACCATAGAAATTTTAATGGGGTGATGTGTTTTTTTTCACAAATACACGTGCATGACTATTAGTAGTCAGTTTTTCCCATTAATTGTAAACTGGTATCATGTATGTAAAATATACCCCACGTTCAATTTTTACTACATTTATATTTCTACTTAAAAAATTAAATAAATAATTAGCATCAATAAAAAAATAAAATTATGCAGATGTGATTCTACTTATATTCGCTTCTTCATGAATTAAACAATAAAATAATTATACATTCTACATATTAATAATTACAGGGAAGCTGTAAGTAACAGTTGTCATCTCATCTTAAATTGTTGCATTTCACTCATAATATTTTACACATCCAAAATGACTTTTTTTGCTTCGTTCTTTGCTCTTCTGTTGTTCAATGGCATTGGGTCTTCGTCTTGTGCTTTGCTATGATGTTGTTGTCTTAAAAAAACAGAACTAGATAGCAAGCACATAATGAATGCATTTGTTTGTGTTTGTAAATGGTTGGAGTACTGTAGAATGTGGGAAATAAAGTGAAATTAGTAGGTTGAGGTAAATAAATGAGTGTTTGTTTATTTATATTGGTTAGAGATTGGGTTGCAGGGTGATTATAATATAAAAAGTGATAAAGTTAATTTGATGTGTATAAAAGTTAGTTAAAGAATGATTGATTATTGATTAAAATGTATTTAAGAGTTAGTTAAAGAATGAATGAGTAATGTTTTGTTGTTTGATTGGTGATGTGGGGGATCAACCCTAGTTGGGAGCATTATATTGCTCTCAATCGGGAAACAAACGTAGTTCAGGTTGAGCCCAATACACAACGGATTGGTCCAACTTTTAACAAACACGGCCAATGTATTTTTCATGACAGGGAGGTAATATAAAATTCAATGCTGAATTCATAAGTCTACTAAAAAAATTACATGGTGATTACTTGAATGAAAAAATTCATTTTTAGTCGTGTAGGTTAGAACTTGTCTAGATAAAATTTTGTGTGTTAGTTAATTTCAAATTTAGTCCTATAATTTTTTAAAAATATCCAATTTAAGGATAAATCCTGCCGAAAGTCACTAATTTCGACAAAGTTGATAAACTGGCGCATAAGTGGTCTAACAAATTGGGGCTTTCCGACCACTTTTACAAACGTGGACAATAATGCTTATGTCTACATGCCACATCACTATTTTGATACTTATTTATTATTATTTTTTCATAATTTGCTTATAAATAAATAAAATAAAATGAATCAAAAATTAAAACAACATAAATCTTTACATTGTCGTCAATAATTCAATCAATTTTTCACTCATAAATCTGAAAATTCTTCACATCTGTATAATTAAAAAAATCTTAAATTATTCTCCTTCTTTTTCACATTGTTGTCTTCTTATTCTTTGCTCTAGCTTCTTCACAATCCACCACCTGCAATTCATCACAATGAATGTTTTAGATGTTTTATTCTTCAAGCCGCCCGCCTGATTACACATAAAAAATTGGGATTGGAACATGACCCCTCTAGCAACACCGCCCACAATCCGCGGTTCTCATAGATCTTTTGTAGATTACGGTTTCCTATATATTAAAACTGGACTCCCACTTTCATATCTTGCAGATCTCTCTTGACTTCAATAAACTTTTCTTGCTCTATCTTCTGAAAGAAAATGATTTGAGAAAGAAAGAGAATAAATCTAGACTCCCATTTTAAATCATGTATATCTTAGATAAGAAAAAAATGATTTCAAAAGAAAGAAAAATAAATCAACAAATTTGGACTCCCATTTGCTCATTTAGGAAGAAGAAAGAAAAAGGAAAATAAATAAAGAGATAAAGTAAATAAAATAAAATTAATTTATTAAAATTTAATGTTTATTTTTATTTTGAATTTTAATGACGTTGCATGCTCAGCTGGGAAACCAATTGCTATGACTGCAGCTTTGTCAGAAACCCTTAGAGCTCGTTTGGTTCACTTGATGGGATAACATGTGATACATAAACCTAGGATTTGGTATACAGTATTACGTATCAATCTCCTGTTTGGTATGCAATAATATATTTTATGATATACCATGTTGATATGTAGTATAGTGTTTGCTTCAACATACTAAAGTAGAGATTAATTTAGATTTTGACTAGTTTACCACTAATATTTCAAGTATTTACAATTTGTATCCGGATTTTTTTTATGGAGATAAAAAAATACTTTTTTCGCATTAAAATTTAAGACAAATTATATAATCAATTTTTTGCAATATATAACAAGTTTGATCATTTTTTTGAGTAACTTTATTAAAATTAAAATCAGTAAGGAAATAATAATTATTTCATCGCTAAGATTATGTATGTTTTTTGTTAAATATAATTTATTTTAGTAATATTCGATTCATTCGATCATCAAAATGAGTTAATTGTAACATTGATGTTAGAAATTTTACCAAATTGGGTTTAGGGTTACGACATTCGTCCAAACTTTACATTACTTCTAACATTAGTGTAGATGAATCTAAACAAGAAATATTGCATTAATAAACATTATTCATTAAAAAGGCTACAATAACTAATGAGTTCAAATTAAAGGACAAATTAGAAAATAAAGTGATAAATACGTCGAATCAAACTAAAAAAAATTAAAATAAAATAATAAATAAAAAAAGGAAGCAATCAAATTATTTGGGTCCATTAAATGGCGAAGTAATACTGTGGGAGGAGGAGAGAGGAATAGTGGGAAAGAAGCACGTTTTACCCCCACGTTTTTTTTTTTTTTTTTGGGGGCAATTTCGTGATTTTACTTTCCAATTGAACGAGTGATAAAATGTGAGAAATTGGATCCCACCTGTGAGGTGGGATCTGTAATCAGGAGTAGATGGGAAAATAGAGACCGGGCTTTAATCTTTTATAGGGCTTTAGGTATTATCCATATTGTATAGCAAACATAGTATAATAATGGATAGTGCATCAATCAAGGTCTTATATAGGGAACCAAACGAGCTCTTAATATTTTATGCCACACTCATACCACATCAACAACTCCAGCGAAATTAGTGACCTCCGACAGGATTTGTTCTCAAATTAGTCATCTTTCAAAAGTTACAGGACTAAAATTGAAATTATCTAACGTACAAGATTGTTTTCCAGACAAACCTTAACCTATGGGACTAAAATAAATTTGCCGCTTATTTGTACTAAAGATGTTTGTTCTCTACTATTTTTTGTACAAGGGCGATCGTGTTCATGCTTCAATAAAGGGTTTTGCTATGGAAGCTATACGGCCTAAGTTGATGGAGGGTAACTACCTGCTATCAAGGACTTTATTATTTCTAATAATCATCTAATTAAATTCAAGACAACTTAGTCCAAGTACAAGTTGATCTTAATGAGGCGCACAAATATTGTTGAATTCTATGATACAGGTTTCCCATGGTTATGATATAAACCCATAACGTGAGATTGAGGAGTTTTTTGAGTTGTTTGAAATGATATTATAATAATTATGAGGTCTCGATTCATTATGTGTATGTTTGGTCCGGGTTGGCACAACCCCAAATGGGTTGGCCCAACCCCTACCTATATTTGTTTTCATGGTTTGCCACAACCACCTTCAAACCCTCTTTTTTCTCTTTAATCATTAAATCAATCATTAATAACAACCTCTTACACATATCACATCATCTTTTAAAATTTAAAACTATATCCGACACTACAACCAGTACCTTAACCACTCAAACAAACATCAATCTTTAACACTCACAATCACTAACTTCAGCCACTACCCAAAGTCAATAGTGCCCCAGCCACCCCCAGCCCCAACCAAACATACCCTATGACTACCATATTACTTAACAACTATTTGTTGTTTGTAGATATGATAGGAAAAGTTATTTCCTGTCAAACACCTTCTCACCAACCTGGAACTAACAGTACAAGAATGGAATTCAGAATCGAGGAATTAGAGTAACTAAATATTTTATGGTTTTTTCTTTGGTTCCTAGGTCGAATCAATCACTAACAATCTAACTTGATGTGCAATTGTACATTTTAGAAGGAAAATGTTGCCTTGCACTTTGTGGGAGGAATATATTGACCAACTGTTGCCATATATAAAAGATGAGAATACCAAACACGTGATTGTCATCATATAATTTGGTCGAGCTAAACTCTTTGGCGGTATGCACTATATGATCTGATGTCTTTTATGAAATATGAAGTATGACTGATTAATTTGCTAACACATAGAATTTATGCATGTTCAGATGATATTAGTGTGAGCAATACATACCATGCCACCAAAGTTATAGTTAGTGGTGACTTAGATGAGTTCACGTCCTTTGAAAACAAGTCATAACACAATGATGCATAATTTTTGCAATTACTATATTCTGCATACACATATTGATATCTATTAATAAAAAAAAGGTAAAGAGCCATTTAATTTGGTGATACAATTGGTTCTATTAGCAAAACATCAAACATAACCTGCTTCACTATTTTTTATTAGTTTACTAGCGGTCAACCAGTTGTGAAAACTTTGGCTGAAATCAATAAGATGAATGAGGTATAACACATTCAACATATATAGTTTATGTAACTTATTGTATGTTATTTATATTTTGAATATTAGGATATATGTTTAGGATGGTGTGGACTACGTGGATGCAACTATAGTTGACACGGAGACCGTAGGGGAGTTCTAGTATCTTCATTTGTTATTCGAAGAAACTGATA
Organism: Ajuga chamaepitys; assembly: GCA_958295605.1. NCBI lineage: Eukaryota > Viridiplantae > Streptophyta > Magnoliopsida > Lamiales > Lamiaceae > Ajuga > Ajuga chamaepitys. Next base: position 33,084,618 of record OY282495.1, read on the forward strand.
GAGAATGAAATGTAGTTTTCATATCTTAAGTGCAGAGTCAAACAATCAAGTGGAAATTTTATGTATAAATCCATACTGAACATAGAATACCCTCAATATATGAGATATAATACCTCAAATTTAAGGTTTTCCTCATATGTCTTGTGAAATGTAAGGTACAAAATTGAAGATCAGGTTGTCGATGTTTTTGTCAAAAGTGCCTGTCGTCTGGCTGTTGGTGAATTGGTTCCACCCCCTTCTTCAGCCAGTTTTAATCAAGATTAGTGGAAGTTTACATGGCTCTTTTTCTACCTTCGAAAATTAAAATATTTCATGGTAGGCGTCGCCTAACTTTCTTGTTATGCTGGCTAATCTGAATGTGCATCATATGTCGGTAAGATTTTATTGCAATGAATGTACATCGTCTTTTGGAACCACGGTGCATGGGTTATTGTTCTGTTATCTCGTTAAGGATTTTTGGAAACATAGTTGCTTTTGCAATAGTTTAAATCTATCCGGGAGGTTCTTTTCAGGTTTTTGGGGAAAGGGTGAATGATTTAATTAGTATTGAATTATTTAATATATTTGTTGTGGCTACATGGGTGGTATGGGGTGCTTTGTGTGGAGGGAAACATGGAGATGGGGATGGGTGTATTGCTCTGTCTGGAAGTTGGATAGAGAATTATTTGGGATATTTTCAGCAAGCCAAAAATGCTCTGACATGTCCGAAACAAACATGGACAAATGTGACTAGATGGATCAAGCCTAATATTAGGGAGGGTTGATGCTGCTTTTGATGACACCAGGAGTAGGTACGGGGTTAGATTTGTGCTTAGGAATGATGAACGTGTGTTTGTTGCCGCTGGTTTCCATCTAATTTTGGTTTTGAGGACCGAACTTGAGGCCTTGGAGAGCAGGTGCGATTTTGTTTGGACTGTGGTTTCACTAGGATACGGGTAATTCTCGGATTCTTTACTTGCTACGCATGCAGTCACGAGGCAAGGAAACTATTTAGATTATATAATTTTTTTTGTGATAGAGATTCAGAGTTTACTACAAAGGGAGGACTTTTTTAAGTCTCGAGCATATTTCATGACAACATCACTCTATTGTGCACTATTTAGCGCACTTTTCCTTTTCGTTTGTCAATCCATATGTTTGGATGGGTGAGAATTTACCGACTTCCGTTGAGCATCTGGTACTTAAGGATTTGACGACGAATTTGAGTAATAAGATGCTTCTTTGTTTCAAAAAAGAAAAAGAAAAAAAAAAACACATAACTGCATAAATTTCACTCTACACAAACATATTATGTGCTTAAAAGTTTTACAATCTAAAGATTGGATATATAGTTTGATTTTCCTAGGACCTACTTAAACCCAATTTATACACGGTAACTAATAGAAAAAATAAAAAAATTGAAACAATTTTGAAGTTGACCAACGATTAAACGGCCCCAAGATTTTATTCTGGAACAGATGTTGGCTAAGTCCCATATGAAAATGTATGTTGAAAATCAATTTTAAATTATTATTTTATAAATTAATCAAATAAATTTACTAAGTTAATTAGTCAATTTAATTGATGATTTACTATATATTATATTGACCTATTGGGAGCAACCACGTGTCAAGATGTTATTACTATATTAAATCATTTAATTTAGTAGTTATCTGAAAGGATCATGGAAAATATGAAATTACACAGACCAATCAGAAGACTTCGTATGTCTAGATGTTATTAAAACCAAGTCAACCATGAAATCATGGAAGTGAATCCACATATCCACGTGAATATTTTCTTAAAGTGGGAAAAGAGATATCAAGGGGAATTCATCATGAACGAATTTGATTTTGTAAGGATGTGAGTGATTATTAAGTTAATTTAATAATTATCTCAAAAGATATTCAAAGATATTTGATATGTTTAAGGACCAATCAAATTGCTTAATTCGAACCCTAGGCCCATATGGGTTCTCTATCCTAAAACTATAGATAGGGCCTCATTGTTCCACCAAAAATATCAACAACACAAGTTCAAGTAGCAAGTGGAAGATCCAGAGCTGTTCTAAGGGCTCTACAAAGCCAATCTTGAGATTTTCAAGGCGTTAAAAAGCAAATCTTGAGAATTTCAACATTTTATCTGAGATCAAGGTGTTGAGCCCCTACGATCGGCATTATCCAGTTAGAACATCGAATGTGTTCTTCGTCGCTCGTCAAGATCCTAGAAATTTTTCTTCGAATATTCATCCAAGTACATCTCTTAATCCAAAATCAAGCTTCCGAGTCTTTCAATTAACGTTACACTAGTCAAAGTCCAGAATGGGGAAAGAACAAAGTCAACTCCAAGTTTGAAAACATTATGCAATTGAAGGGAAGAATCAGATGAGAACTAGAGATAGAAACTCACAAATTGTAAACATTATCTATTTGATTCAAGAAATTCAATTTTTAAAAAAAAAATTCGTGTTTATCTATTCAATACACGAAGTTTGTTGTTACAAAATTTTGGCACACCCAGTTAGACCATCTCTACCTCTCATCTCTTCTCTCCACACAAGTTCTCAAATTCAAGATATTTTGAGTGAAGTCCATGGCCACCATTGAAGAGCAAATCATTTTCCTAGCAAGAGCCTTCGAAGAGCTCACCGAACATGTTTAAGCACAAGACACGTTGACCACAAAGATGATTACAAAGCTAAGCAATGAATATGATGTTGATAAAAGTCATCCGACTAACAAACAAGTTGAGAAATATGATGAATTTGAGACGTCCATGAAGTACATTCAAGAGAACAACAAAGTCTTCACTGAAAATGCTGCAAGTCTCATCAGATGGATTGATTCGGATAGAGTTTTTTCATTCAAAATCTTGTCTTTTATTTTTGTTTTGCCTTTTAAACACTTTTTATATATCAGATGTCTAACTTATTAGAGGCCGAACTATAGGTTGTTTTTAAATGTAAAGTCGCAAACAATTTGAAGGGAACATAAGTGTAAAAATACTAGAGTTGAAGACTAGGTCTTGGCTATTGAGAAAGACCGACGAAGACTTGGACTCAACAAATGAAGATCGAGTCTCCGTCACTCAAGCCAGGCATCTCTATGCACAAGTAACGAATAACCACTAACGCTCTCAACTGTAGGAAGTGGTGGTTATGAGAGAGTGCTCTCCAAGCTACTCGTTAGCCTATGAATAGGTCTTCAACTACAAACAGAAGACCGAGATATCATACAAGAAAAAGTGCGGGTATATCTAGTTGTTGTGTTGTGTAGAGGGTTTATTGAACCTCCTATCCAACCTGAAGTGTCCAGTTTTTGAAATATTCAGAATCCTCACGATTTTGAATCCCATTTCATAGGATACTTGTTAGGATAACTTTTATTAGGTTATTTAGTACTCTCGACATTGTTTATTCATCCATTGAGATGTCAAGGTTCGTGAAGTGTGAATCGAAGTTTGTCTCAATTCACATTCAAAATCTTTTTTGTAATTCACAAGTGTAATAGTGAGTTATTTCACCATGAAGGCATCCACAAGTGATTAAAGACTTGTGGAAAATGTATATTGTGATTATCTTTTATATTTCCGTTGTGTTTAACTCTAGCTTGGGTAAACCATGTACCTAACCTCTGTTCATTTTTGGGCAACACAGACTTTTAGGTGGTATGAGAGCCATCGTTAGACAAGCTAGGCGTGATCCTGACAGTGTGTTATCATAATCGATACTATCACTGTAACAAGACTGCTAGTTTTGGACGGTTCCAATTGCGATTATTAGAAGTTTCATTTGAGGAATTATATAAAGTCGATTACTGTGAGAGCCTGGAGGGTTATCGTAAAAGGATGGAAGTTGCCCATGATTACTGATCGTGATGGTGAAAGAGCTAAAAAGCTTGAAGACCAGTGGACACGAGATGAGGCCGATGCTTCCAACTACAATGAATGAGCTCTCAATGCAATCACCCTTGTAGTTAACATGAATTTGTTCAGGTTGATTAAACTGTGTAAAACGGTGAAAGATGCCTGGAATATTCTATAATATCACTGTGAAGGAGATGATAGTGTGAGAGTCATGTTTGAGGATGGTCACAGATCGGTTTGAGAACCCACTAATGGAGGAAAATGAGTCAATTCAAAGATATTTCAATAAGATTCTTGACATAGCTAATGAGGCCTCGGACCTGGGTGATCCTATTAGTAACAAGAACCTTGTTTCTAAAGACATTTGGTCTCTTTCCAGTCACTTCAATGTCAACGTATCCATAATTAAAGAGGTAAACAACACTGCCACAATGGAGCTTACTACTCTCATGAGTATTCTCCAAAATTATGAGATGAATATGAAATATCAAAAGAGGATTTGGAAGAGATAAGTAAAGGAGCTGATGTTGCCTTACATATCCGTAAGCTCAATTAGATGATGATAAAGTTGAAGAACAAGTCCTTAAGTACACCAAAAACCTCTGCTAAAAATGAGTCACCACCCAAGATGTCACCTAATGTGTCTACTCCACCGGTTCGAAGAGCTTTTTCAAATCAACAAGGGTATGAATCTAGGAATATGGATTGAGTTCAATCATGTGCATAAAGGGTATGGACATTACACAAATGAATGTGCCAATATTCTTCGCAGATACAGCAAAGCCAACTGAGTCTCCTTGAGTGATGATGATGAGCTGGAGCTGGAAGTTGTTATAGATCATACAACATGCTTTCAACCATGACAGGGTGTTTCTTGTTGGATGACACTGATGTTGAGTCGGAGGTTGACCCAACCGTTAGCTTAGTTTCAGAGAGGTATGACTCCAGTTACTATCTCAACCTATTCTGCTTCAACACTTCTGTTGAAAAAGAACTAGAAGGGGAGATAGATGAGGAAACAATCAAAGTGATTGAAGAAATTAAGGTGGTTTATTTGGAACTACTCAAAAAGTGGAATCAATAGTGTCGTGACATGGTCAAGTTGAATGAAGAGACTGACAACCTCCATGATTTGGTGACTTGTTTAAAGGTACTTCTGACCAAAAGGATGCTAAGCATGGAACAACAAAGGAAAAGTTAGAAGAAGCATCCGACACTTTAAGAAAGTTGAACTCAGGTACTTCTAAACTTAATAAAGTCTTATATGTTGGTAGAAATGATCATGCTGGACTAGGATATGCTGAGTCTAGGGAAACAAGCATTGTAAGTAGTAATGGATTACCTTTTGTCCAAGAGGGTGTGAAAAATTATAATGACAAAACTATCGAATCACCTAAGTAGTGGATTAACTTCCGATATGATAGTAATGTTGAGTTGTTTATTCTCAAGGAATAAAATATAGTAATTAATTAAAGCATTCAGTAGCTTAGATTAACTAATGGACATTTAATCTTAAACACGAAAAGAATAACCGGGAGTCATATTTCGTATATGGATTAGGATGGGTAGTTCAACATTAATTCTATAGTGGTGTGAATTAATATTAATGGGCTAGAATAATATTGATGGTTCAATATTGATATCTAGGCCCATTGGGAGGCCCAAACCTATTCCTCCTAAATGTCCCTTGAGTAGCCCAACAAAAGTCCATTAACAAGGAAGATAATGATTAATATAGAGTAGGAGATAGGAAAAGATATGGATAAATCTAATTCCAACGTGGATAGAATTTTATCCATATTTTTCCTCTCCCAAGTAGGAGAGGATTTTGAAATCCCCTGTTTACTTGGAGGCCAAGTTTTCGGCCCCTACAACTATAAATAGGGATCAATCTTGGTCCCATATGCCATATGAGATACATAAGTGTGTGGCAATTTTTTCATAGAAAATTAATCATTCCTTGAGAGTTAAAAGTTCGTTTAATTTCCCACCGAATTAGCAAGCTTGGACTTAGGGAATACTCAAGACGATCTTTAGGTTGAAAGGTTAATTCTTCTCAACGGTGTCTCTTCGATTCGAAGGTAAACACAATAATCCCTAAGTTCCGAATGTTTAGGGCTTATTGTGTGATTTACCATTTATTCAATTACATGAATTATATGATTTGATCGTTTATATCATAGTTATTTGATTTATGAAAATAATATTTGAAATTACATCCCGAATAAATCCCTGACACAATCTCCGATTCCCCAACACTCTTCACAAAAAAGGAAAAGATAAGTGGATAACGGGTCCCCTTAACGAAGTCCCCGTGTAGGATGGAAAGTATTAGCCGGGCTACCATTTATAAGCATCGCAAACGAAATAGAAGAAACACAACGCTTAATTAAATCAACAGTATGCCAATAAAAATCCAACTGAAGCATAACCCTCTCCAAAGAATCCCACCCCACCCTATCATAAGTCTTACTCATATCTAATTTGAATGCAAAAGTGGCTTTCTTTTTCGCCCTATTATGCCCATAAAATGAAAATCTCGGAAGCAGCCAGAGCATTATCAGTTATAAGGCGTCCAAGAATAAAACCACACTGGTTAATAGAAATAATATCTAAGAGAAACATCTTCAACTTATTAATATTTTCGTGATCAATTTAAAAACCACATTATAAAGACTAATAGGCCTAAATCAGTGACCAATTCAGGGCATTTCTTTGGAATAAGGACAATGAAAGTTTAATTTAGAGCCGCCGGACTAGCGCCCATGAAGAATATCAAGAACAACAGGTAAGACATCAGAATGATAACAAAACAAAATTTCTTATAGAAAAGTGCAGGCATACCATCTGACCCAGGGGCTTTTGTTGGGTGCATTTGTGATAACGGCTGAACTACTTCCTCCTTTGTGAACGGACATGCCACCATCTCCTGCATTTCTGGAGTAACTGTTTGGTCCAAAGCATTTTCCATATTGCGATTTGGCCCTGCTGTAAACTGGTTTTGGAAATAATCCAAAAACAATCTCTCAATATCCTTCTCTTCCTCTACCCACCTATTATCCGCATTCTTCAATCTATCAATCTTATTTCTCTCCTTTCGGCACTAGCTATCCTATGGAAAAATGCAGTATTCTTATTCCCATCCCTCATCCTGTTAACTTGAGACCTTTGATTTGATTCCCAATCAGCTAGACTGGAAGTACAACTCTTCAATTTCTTCATCAGGCCCGTAGGATTCAATCCAGCAGCTACCGAATCCCACCCTCTATCAATCGCATCTTTACATATCTCATCTTGAAACCACATGGATTCGAACCTGCACACTTTCAGAAATTTCTTATTTTTCTTCCTCAGCATTCTCTTTTTGTGCAAAGTTAGCATAATAGGACAATGATCCATCTTTCATCGAAAAAGATGTTCGACCTTGTAATGTGGGAACAAATTCCTCCATGACACACTAGCCACACATCTATCTAACCTTTCCTGAATGTTATCCACCCATTTTTGCATGTTCGTCCATGTATAGAAAAAACCTTCATACCCCAAAATCCTCCAACATTGTCTCTCGTAGAGTATCTTAGAAAGCTTTCCTACGCCCGCTTTGTCTAACTCGGACTCCATCTTTTCATGAGCAAACAGGATTTCGTTCCAATCACCAATACAAACCCATGGTAAATCTGAAACTGTTGCAATCTCATGCGCATGTCCCACATCCGAAATTTCAGATTGTCCTCCGGCCATCCATTGATTCCGGTCCATCTCCATTTCATTCCATTAGTTTCCTCAATCACGCAATCAATATAATGCGCATGCAGATCATTCACGAGAATGTTATCCGATTCCCTGCCCAATAAGCATAAGCCACCACTTCGCCCCCCTCCCTCGATCGAACAGTCCACTGCAACTATCATCTAGTATCCAACTTTCTTAGCTAATTCTTCAACTTCACTTTGAAATGATCTAGTTTCCATTATAAAAACTAGATTGGGAACTTTTGAATTGATCAATCTTTTCAGTGCAATAAATGTCAGTTGGTTCCCAAGCCCCCGAAAGTTCCATCGTAGGTAACTCATTAGATCCGGCGGGACTGCCCCTCCACAGCCTCTGATGATGTATCATATAAGTTTGGAATTATCACCAGTGTTCCGCGACCCTTTTTGACTTCTCGATCAATTTCCATGTACTCCGGTTCATCCTAGTCGATCAAAGACACCACTTTTCATTTTCCTCGTGTGATTTTTTCATTGGGTGTTCTGGTAAGGTTGGAGTGTTTCAGTTTGTGGCGGGTCCAGGTTGGTTGTTTACTTTGTTTAGGTTTTGCGGCTTAGGTTGGTGCTTATGGTATTGCTGGGTGTTTTTGTAATGTAGCTAATAGTGTGATTTCGAATTGAGAAATAACGTCGTATGGGGATTTAGAGTGGTTATCATTAGAATGCTTTGGTATAGGGGTTTTTGGTTTGGGAGGAGATTTAGCTAGTAGTGTTTTAAACCAAGGAAAAGCCATGCATTTTTGTGGAGACCGTGTGGAGGTTTTCTTAAATTGTTGCGGGGATTTTGGCCTAAGGGATTGGGACGTATGATTATGGTTTGGTAGGTTCAGTATGGTGTTATTGGTAAAGGTAGGGATTTGTTGTATTAGGTTTGATGTGTTTTTGGTTTGATGGGCCTGAAGACAAGATGTTGCCTCATTAGAGTTGTTTCTCTTCTCTTCTTTATTTTTGCATATAACTCTATCCAAATAGGATAATGTTTGGACAACCTCATCCAAAAGAACTGATGTTTTACTTCCCTTTTCGGAATCTATCTCCTTCCACAGTACGTTCATCATTCTGGAACAAACCGCGAACCATCCTCTCATTTCACTTTTCCACATCAGGTAAAGAACCTCTTCGCAATGGTGATGCACGCAAATATTGGCCATATGGAAGATTACTTATATCAGGACAGCTATTACGATCATACTCCGAGGAATTACAGACAACATGTCCTAGCTTTCCACAACAGATGCAGTAAATTGGGGTCGATTCATATTTTATTGGCAGCCATTGCACTTCTCCTTTTAGTTTGATCGTTAATCTACGAGTCGGAGCCTTCGTCGTATCAATAAACACTTTAAGTCAGAGAAATTTTCCAGCCTCTTTCTCATTCATCAGATCCAGTTTGTCTAAGGCCCCCAATCAGAACGACAACATCTGTGCAATTTTATTTGTCATACAAGCCGGAGAAAGTTCAAATACCCGTAACCACAAAGAGGCTCTATTAATAACAACATCGTTGGGCTGCTCCAACCCGGCGAGCCTCTTGATCACAAAATGTGACGTCTCAAAATGCCATGGCTGATTGTTAATAACCTTCTCTAAATCTACTTCACTGTCAAAACAAAAAAGACACAATTTTTTGCCCCATTCCGATGCATCCACCCCATATTCCGTTCGCCATGACTTTTCCATCACATCTCCAACAACCTTGGGACTCCAGCATTTATCCCGAAACAACGTCCCTCCCAAACAGAAAGGTTTCACTACTCCATCTACAGTTTCTTGAGCTAAAACTTCATCTAAATCAAGCAGATCCTCCATCTCTGCCTTGCCCTTATCAATAGCCATATGGCAATATGGAAAAGCAATATTGCAAAGACCCAGGTAGAAAAACCTACCAGAAGCGATGTATTATGCTCTGTATTTCAAATCAGGAAGCGTTCATGCGATCCACTCATAGCAGTACCAAAACAAAACCCTGGTAGATAATATAGCCTGCCAATCAAGAAAAAATGCCGTCAATAAGTAGGGTTTATAAAAAGAAGATAAATTATAAACCCTAACCCTAGAATAATGAAAGAAGACAGAAAAAAAAAAAATTAGACAAAGGGTGATGAAATTAAAGAAAGGATGTCAGCAAGATAGTATGGGATCTGAACGCTATCCCTGGACTAATCACTCTAGACCACTTCCATTAGAAGGAAGAACTATTCACGTCGACCATGGGGACCTCGCCTCTGATTGTAGAAGAAAAAAATATAGGAGAGCAACCTAATATGACCTAATCCCAGCAAAATTACAACAAGGACTCTATGTGGTACAAGAGCATCACATTTCATGAATGGATTTGTGTTCTTTCAACAAGACAAACTTTGCCAACTATATATAGAGGACTCTGGAGATCAAGGGAAGATACACTTACACTTACAATTGTATACAAACTCAAAATTCAAAAGCTATCACTTCGAAGAAGCTTCTCAATCTCGTAGGATTTCTCACTAAAGCAGCCCACTTACGAGTCAAGCATTCCAATTGAAGAAAATCTTGTGTACCAATCTTTTTCAAGTGAGGTATAGGAGAGTCTTCATGGAATCATGGATTCAACAAGACAATTGGCTCTGTAGAAGAACAAGCTAGCTAAAAGTGTAGCGTTCTCAGGATAAATAAAATTAGGTGTAGGTAACAAGTTGAAATTTGTATACTAGTGTGCAATATTTATACTATGTGAAAATAAAGCGGATATAGAAAGATTGCCCTCACCTTCCAACCATTATATATTGTTTGTGTCTTTTTATTGCTTTAATTTCTCTGCAAACTTATTTACTATAACATATTGCATCATTTGAAAAGTTATTCTCAGAGTATTACGAATAGACAATCTTATAGATTAGTGCTACTCTAAGTTGATAATTAACTTATTTTTTGAGTCATAAAAATCTTTCAAATAAGGATTAATCACAAAAAGAAAACAAAAGTATGATATTTGATCTAATTCTCAGTTTTAGTATGACCTTTAAAGTTTTTCAGTGTTGATTATTAACTATGATTTTTTCCCCTCGATTATAATACCCTCTATATTTTTTTCTATATTAGATTATGTTGCCATCACAATCATTGGATGTGTCTTGACGAGACCTTTATTTATTCCCTATCAATTTCACAATTCATCACTTTCATTATTATTAATTGGAAGTGAAAGACGTGACATAATAATTTCAATCTTAGATTAGCTACAATTGCAGCAATCATGACATAATATGATATGGATGTAGAATAATCATGTCACAACATATTTAATTACAATGATCATGACTTAAATATTCATAGTTAACGAGTAATATTAGGAAGTTTTAAAAATAAAATAAGTAGCGTGGTTTTCTTAACCATCTAAATAAAGAGATTTGAAGTCGCGGAAATGAAGAAATTCTAGAGTGGGTAAAATGATGTTTCGCTGATATGTGGGTTATGCAATAATGAAGAATGATGGATGTTTATTTAGTGCCAAAACATCACTCACGTGTATCACTTTTTAATCATACAAACAAAGTGTCCAAGGACCAAAAACCCCATCTACACGCCTAGCAATCAACACTCTCTTCTCTTTTATTTCCTTCTCAATCCAAAATCCAATCTATTTCTTTATATTTCTGAATTTAAAATGTCTTATCAAATGATAAATAGTTTTCTCAAATAAATAAGAAAAACTTATAATCCTCACTATGTTAATAGAGCAAACATGTTGTTACACTATAACAAACTTTACTTTCATATTAGAGATGAGAATTGTTGGTCACTAAATAAAAACGAAATAAAAATAATATAGTGGTGAACAGTGTCAAAGAATCGTTAGTATTCGATTAGTGACAAAATAGTAATCGAATACTAAAGATGGACATAATTCATGTCTATTCCATAGGTAATTTGGTCTCCAATTTCATAATAAAGACGGAGATTTCATCACTAAATCTAGAAATGGAATAAATCGGTCTCTAAATTTAAAAAATGGCTATAGAGCATTTTATGAAACCAAGTTAAGACGGCAATTATCACCTCGAAAAGTATATCACGAAATACCTTTTCTTATTATTAGTAGTATTTGCATTAGAAATTGATTTATAGTGGTCGATCAAGGGTTTAGATGAACATTTCAGCTGCGACCAAGTTTCCTGCGACCCATATATGAACATCTTTGTCTTGATAGGGTGGGCGGTGGGGCCCGGTAGGGGTAGGTTGAAAAAATTCTTTTGGTTTGATATATCAAATTTCTATGAATGTGTTTACGGTTTCTCTCAGTAAATTTAGAGGCTCAAATTTCAATAACGCGTTCTCTCAGCACTTTTCAGCTCTAAATAAACACCCTCTATGTATCAAGAAAATAGTGGTTTTATAGGACGATACACTGCATGGCCTCTTTGCGATATTATTTAGTATTTTTATAGCCTCTGCATTAGCATTTGACTTTGGCACAATGAAGACACTACTACAAAAAACGTTTAAGACTACGGTCAAAAACCGTAGTTAAAGGCATTCAGCGACCGTGGTAGTAGATACCGTAGTGGTAGACCTACCACAAATAACTACGGTTAATGAACTGTAGTAATTAACAGTAAAGACAACGGTTGATAACCATTGTCGTAATAGTAGTATCTACGACTACGATATGTATTACCACGGTTGGTGATTTGCTTCAACTACGGTTTGAACCGTAGTAATTAACGATAAAGACTACGGTTAATAACCGTTGTCGTAATAGTAGCATCTACGACTACGGTATATATTACTTTTCACTGCTATTAGTGAACGTTCAATTTTAAATTTTAAATGAATTCAATAATTTGCTCACCAAAATTTAGTATCAATAACTAACTCTCTAGTAGTGATATATAAATATATTTATATATATAATAATGAACAATAATCTATTAATATTGTACACAGAAAAAAAAAATTGTATAAACTAAATTCAAAATACTAGATAGATCAATAGTAGACATCAATGAAATTAAGAACATTTAAAAAAAAAAAAAAGGAATAATTTTTTTTAATTGTAAACATTAAAAAATATTTTAATCTTCTAAATATGTATTTAAAAAAGTAAGGAAATTAAAAAGGATAATGACAACGCTCGATTTACTACGGTTAGCATAACCGTTGTCATTGATCATACAAAAATAATTTTTTATTTTATCTATTAAACAATTATATTTTGACAACGGTCTTTCAACAACGGAAGTTCTGACCGTTGTCTTTAAGTGGAAAATAAGCATTCGACTACGGTTAAACGACAACGGTTTTGTAAAACCGTTGTCTTTTAGCGAAAAAAAATTTAGATACACTACGGTTTCTACAAAGACAACGGTTGAACACTAAAAGACAACGGTTTTTGCGTAAAACCATAGTTGTTTAGGCGTTGTGATTGACAGTTTTTGTAGTAGTGAGAGATTATTCTAATAAGTTATCCATGGAGTTGGAGTTAGTCCTGTGCCAGCAGGTATACAGCTCAGCCTATCGTTTCATAAATATTTAGGGTTAATCATACAAAAGGTTTTCTCATTTTTATCTTTAAACTTATAAATATTACATAGTAACTATGAATTTCTTCAATTACAAAATCAATCTTATTTTTTATCCAATTTCGTTACTATCACTGCCATTAGATATGTCATTACGAAATTGTCTTACATTTATAAAATATTATGTCATTTATAGCTACATTTGTAGTGATTCGGAATTCAAGCTTTTATGGCACGTCTTCCACTACCAATTAACGATTACGATACAATTAACGATTATGAAAGTTACGGATTTTAAAATTATGGAGGACAAATGAAGGTCTCGTCAAAGCGTATCTGACTATGATGATTGCAACAAACCGATAGAATATAAAAAATTAGACAAAAGATCATGATTCTTTTATTTTTTTGTAATTAACTCTATTACTTATCTACATATGTGAAGAAGCATTCTATCCGAATGAACATTCCATTTAATACTGTCTCAAGGGGTAATGACATTTTAAAAGTATCATTTTATGAGAAAAATATAACATATTTTCAAAATAATATTTCTCTTGTCACGTACAAAACATCATTTTTTAGAAAGTGATACATTCATGTAAATTATTATTTTTCCTCAAAATTTTATAATTTTTCACGCATAATCTTACTATAAGATAATCTTACACTCTTCTTCTAAAAAATGTACAAATGGATTTGGTCATTTCTATTCACACCACAAAGAAACACTCTTTCACACAACATATATTTTTGAAGAAAAAAACCTTATATTAAATGTCTATCTTAGCCTTCTAACCAAAATAGACTTAATTCATCTTGTTCGGAAATTTATGTATAGTTTTGATGATGAAAAAATCATGTTGCAAGGTAGGAACTTGTGCCCCTAAATACTCTGTAATCTTAGTAATAGAGAGGGCTAGTTCTACATAGACAGAAGTTATAGCAAGAGATACAACAACATCATCAAGAAAGCATATAACAAGGAGTCTGCAATAGGAAGTAAGGAACATAGCATGTAAAGAACATACAATATGGAGGTTACGCTTTTGTAGCATACAACAGTTTATGCTGTAAGGAATCATGTGTCAGGAGAGGGTCAAGTCAAGTCAAAGTCAAAAGTTTGATGTTTAAAAAATATAGCCAGTAGAGACAAGAAGTAATTCTTGTAGGGACTAATCAATCACGTGAAGACATTTGTTCTGACATAAGGAAAAACAACTCTGCAAAGGCTGACATAAAGCCGCTCCAATTCTAACCTACTCTCAACAAAAGGGCTACAACAACTAGAAAGTTGTACAAAGAACATTAAGTTGTCAATAGGAAACTTCTTTCTCTTCAACAAGAAGGAATCCCAACTGCTATAAATAGAAGGAGATACTGACGAGCAAAGACTACTAAAATTACTAAGCATTATCACTTTCGAGCTGTCAATTCAAAGCTTCCAAGCACTTATCACTCGTAATCATTCTGAGAAAGTGTGAGTTTAGTAAAGAGGGCAAAAGCACCAAAGTAACAACATTGTATCTACTAATCAAGCGAATATGCAAAAGCTGCAACAACAATCTCAAGTTAAATCCAACTAGCTCTAAAAAAGCATTGTCTAGGTCTTACTCCTTCTCATCAAGAAGGCTTGCCCATATCTCTAAGCTATATCTCAGTTTAGAGATAGCTTCCAGTCGTTGAAGAAAAACGTTCACTAAACCTTCTCTTATGCATGGTTTTAATGGGGGGTCTGAATCGGGCAGTCAAATGTGACTAAACTTTTTCTGAGGAACATGTATAGTAGAGGAGTAGTCTTCTGAGGATAGCAAAAACTACTGTAAGGTGCCAAGTTGGATTTGGACATCGGTGTAAGATTCTACTGTGTGAACAACTTAGTGAATTTTCCTTGTGTGAGGGAAGAGTATTATACCAAGCTCGAGGTGCTTGCTTCAGGCAATAAAATGTCTTTTTCAGCTTGTAGACTTTATGTCCAGTCGGATCACCAGAACCTTGTGGTTGTTCAACTTACCCTTCTTCAGCTAGAAGTCAACTTAGGAATGCACTCTTCACATTCATCTGGTATAATTTGAAGTTACTATATTTGCGAAGGCCAGAAAAATTCCAATTGCTTCTAATCTAACCACGAGACAAAAGTTTCATTGAGATCTATGTCTTTCTTCCCAGAATGGCATTTAGCAACTTACCTTGCTTTGTTCATGGTAATAAGTATTGATTCATCTAGGTTTTTTTAATACCCATTTGTTCCTAATGACACCTTGATGAGTAGATGTAGGAACCAAATTTCACACTTCATTTCACTTAAACCCATTAAGTTATTCATGCATGGCTTGAAGCTAATTAGGATCACTTAGAGATTCTTCAATGCTACCAAGTTCATTTTGTGATACAAAGCAGGAGAATATGACTTCGTAAAAGTACATTTAGTGAGAGGAAAACTTGTGGTTAAAAGTGCAAAAAGCATCACAAAAGACATTTAGTGATGGGAATATCCCGTCACCACTCTTGGCTTCAGCTTTCGCTACTAAAAGTCAATAGTGACGGGATAGGGGCCCGTCATTAAAAAGTATATAGTTATAGTAATGTACCGTCACTGAAAGTTTGTGTAGTGACAGTGAGTTCCCCTCACTATATCTAAATCTTCACTACTACAAAAAGGTCAAAGACAACGATTTTAACGTTGTTGTATGGTGTTCGCAACCATTGTCATAGGTGGTGTTTGTGTAGAATCCCCATCTACGATAATAGTTTTGGCTGTCTCTTCTCTTATTACCATAATGGTTATTAACCGTTGTTTAGAACCTTCGGAAATGTTGCCTTATAGAAATAAGACTATGGAAGAAAGTTACTGTGTGTCTTGTTTAATCTATAATAACATATCACATAAAGAAGAATAAAATGAGAGAGAAAATTCTTCATTAATTACTGCATTTCAAAGTTTCAATTAAGTTCAAAGTAATCAAATGAAAAAGAATACAAATTAATTTCTCTATTTTTAAATCAATATTCTATTTGCAACAAAGTCCTATCTTTTCTTTTGAATTATCTTCATTATGGTCTCCACTTGGTTTCTTCCTGCATTTATCTAATAGTAACACCTTGAATCGATAACAAGAATATAAGAAAGCGCCCCCTTGATAATCTAGTACTCTTCCTGAATACATAAACACAAAAAAACATTATGAACAAATGTAAATTTACTGAAAATATTTAATTAAAATGTGTTTCCTAATACAAGCTGACTAATTATTAGAAAAACACGAATAAAGCAATAGGAACTTTGTCGTCGATGAAAATAAAAGAATAAATTTACGAAGAATCTTACTCTAGCCTAACCTCTTATATATGGTTTAAAACTACTGCACCAAGTAATTGCGTTTCTAATCTAACAATTAAAAGTTCATTGAACTCCACTACTGAATGTACATTAAAAAAGAATAAAGAGAGGGCCCTGATGCGAAAGGGGGATAAATAGGGAGGGGACGAGCTTTAAAATCTATTGCCAATAGTTGGAGGAATAGTGAACACAACTCTCGGAATGAAACTAGGCTTATTTTTTCATCTATACCGATCCAATCAGCCCCTTAACATCCCACCAGAACTGTCATCCATTGAACTAAGAACAAAAGGAATGGAACAGGTTTTTTGAAGTTCATCATATTGATTATACTACTTGTGTAAATTAAAGCAAACAAATTTGTTCACGCTAATTTAATAATCTGGTTAACATCATATTACATTTAAGCATATTTTAAAAACTAAATTAATATAGATACTTTTAAACACAAATTCAAATTATTTCCAAATCAATAATCGCTTACTTACAGTGTCATATTGAAGAGACTAGGTCCTCCGGTTCAACTTCTGATTTCGAGAGGAACCCTCCATCCACCTCTTCAGCATCTCTAACGAGGCTTTAAGCTGATCTGTGGGAACCATGTACCCAGCATCATGTACTTGTTTTTCATAATTAGTTTATTGGGAGAAATAAGACCAAGTTGGATGCATGAGAGAGAATTAAGCAACAAAGAGTGACTGAAAAATGAACATCAGAAATTTAAAGGTAGATTGCAATTAATAATTCACATGTCATGACATGCAGCACACACCAAACCACAAATAAGTGCAAAGACCATCAACAAGTAGAAAAGTTAAACACGGCCTCTTGTGAAGCATATTGAAGAATTCTCCATCAGACTCAAGTATCTTTTAGGCTAAAACATGTTTACTGTGTCTGTTTGAAAATTATATTGAAGAATTCTCCATTAGATTTCAATAATTTATACCGAGAAGGAAAAAAAAAAAGAAAAAGAAAGAGAAGCAAGGTAATGTATACCTTGTGTAGACTGAATGAAGTAGTAACTTATACACATAAGAAAGAAAAAAACAAGGCCAAGTATTAGTTATTGTATAAATATTCTCGAGCTATCACAATGTACGTAGTAAATGATTCCTAGTTCAAATTAGCAATTAAGAATAAATGAAAAAAGATGAAAATTAAAGAAGAATGTGTGAGGGAATGTTAAGTCTATTCAGAAAATGAAATGGGCTTGGAGAAATAAAAATATATTGGGAAGAATTTTGTTAGTTTCATTTGTTGGGAATGGGAGGTGATCACGTGAGTGCAATTGGTGGGGAATCAACCTCACTTTCCATAAACACACACATCTAGAGAGAGAGAGAGAGAGAGAGAGAGAGAGAGAGAGAGAGACAAAATAATAGGTTTCTGGAATTAGGTTTGCTGCTCCTTATGCTTTCTTTTGTTTCATTTCATTCAGCATATGATATACTTGTATAAATATGCTTCTTGAGCCATGTGACATAATTATATAATTTCAACATCCTGGTAATGTTACCCATATAAGATTTCATTTTATATCATCCTGGTAGAGCAATTGGTGATTTTTCTCTGGTGAAGAGGGTGACCTGAACTTATTCCAAGTAATTGGTAAAAAGGAATATACAATCGACTAACATAATTTCTCATCCGCAATCAAGTAAACACTTTGACCGACCACAATCAAATACTTATGGCACATATAGGCTGATGTGCTGAAACTAATGTACATAGCTAAAGTCCAAAGATGATGAGCATATATAGTCTATTAATTATAAGAAAACGGGCACATATTAACCTGTCATGCAATTAAAGAAAATAAAAACTCAGCACCGAAATGGTTCATCTGTAAAGCTCAACATAAATTACCTATTGGTACACGTGATCGTGCACGCACTTTAGGTTGATTTAAGTGTCGTTTTAGTAATAATTGTGTGCATATTCACGTGTATTTTGAGCATTTATTTCTTATTGAGCAGATTAACGCGTAAACTTTGTTTCTATGTCAAAACAGTTACAATTAGACAAAAAACGAGCATTAGATATCTCAAGGTTGATGGATCGAACGAAGTAAGCAGGGGACAAGGGCTGAAGGAGCAACTCGGCCGAGGCATTCATCCAAGGAATTTAGGAAGAAAAGTAGATTTCAAGGCCTCGGCGGAGGCATGTATTCACATCCGCCGAGGCAACCTTCTAGGGGAATTTGGGAAGAAAATCGGAGCTCAAGGCCTCGGCCGAGGCATGTATTCACCTCGGCTGAGGTGATCTTCCAGGGGAAATGAAGGTTTTCAAGCTTTCAAGGACTCGGCCAAGGCAAACCCAAACCTCGGCCAAGGTGACCCATAACCCTAAAATCCTGAAAATCCTCTCTTTACCGCCTCGGCTGAGGCACACACTGGTCTTGGCCGAGGCCTTAACTCCTGTTGTAAAACGGCAAACACGTTTTTGCTTAAAAAGTCATTAAGAGAATGATCGGGCAAGAAGACTCAAGATCATCTTCTCGAATCAACATTCTTGGGTTCTTCTATCTTGATTTTATGTTTTCTTGTATTTTCATTAATATTCTGATTGCATTAGTTGAAATGGGTGGCTAGCACCCTTTGAATTCAATCTTGATCAATGTGGAACCTTGACTCGAAGACATTTATGTGATTATTGCGGTTAATATTACCGATTGGATTGTGTATTTAAGTGTCTTATGTTATTTGCTATTATTGAGTCACATTTATGAATTGATTATTGGATTGATCACCCTTTAGGAGATTTATGAATGTGTTGCTAGTAGTTGGGGTAGCATTCCGTAATTGTAGTGCTTTCGACTCGATTGTAGCAAATAATGAATGTTTATTGGTGATAACATAAAGTTCGACCACTAAAACCGAGCTTGTGAGTTTTATATCGTTTCTATCTCGTTGTCTTGGTGCCTAATGCTTTTGATTATTGAATCTAAGAGAGCTTGTTTGAGGATTTGGTTAAATCGAATAGGGTTAGTCGAAGAGCTTGTTTTGATTAACTAGGATTAAGAGGCAACAAGGCTATTAGAGCTTGTTAATAGCCTTGAGATAAGGGCTTGAATCACAATTAATCGGGTATTAACAATAGTTGCATAAAATAGTTTAAGACCAAGGGGAAGCATGATCAAGGGTACTGGATCGTTTCGTTACTTGAAAACCAAAATCGAAATATCATTCTATCGTCTTTGTTTATTTGAAATTTCATTTAATTGCTTTTTATTATCTCGGTAATTTTTGGTAATTGATTAGTTGACATTCACAAATCCACCCCCCCCTCCCTCACAATCTTTATTGCTTTTTGCTGTTAGTTTCTAATACTATTTCAAAGTCCTAATTGCTTGAGTACATCGAAATGATACTATTCCTCCGTTCCCTGCGGATTCAACCGGACCTACCACTCTACTTTGTAGAGTCAAGAGTTCGAATATAAATATTAAATTTGGTAGTGAACGACGACTTCACCTTACCAAATTTTGGCGCCGTTGCCGGGGAACGGTGTTAAGAGTAGTATTATTTTGGTGTTCAAGCATATTCTTTATTTATATAGGTATTTGTTGGCTTGTTTTATTTAGTAATCTAAATACTTACCTTGGTTCTTTGTATGGTTTAGGTGTAGTGGATGTTCTTGCGCTCACAAGGGGAGAAAGGATTGTTATTTTAATCGGACATCGTTGAATGTGAGCGGGTGTTAAGGAGATGAGCCCGAGCTTTGGAACAAATCCGGGAAGAATTTGAAGCTTTGAATATAGAGAGTGAGGAAACCAATGAATTAGAAGAAATGGCTAATGAACAAATTCGGGAGAGGACCATGAAGGAGCTTGCAAATACAAGGGTTGCACATGAACCCTTGTGTATCACATTTTCAGAGATAGGGAATGATACTACCTTTGAACTCGAGTCAGGACTCATTCACCCCTTGCCATCATTTCACGGGTTATCTAGGAAGACCCGCATAAACATTTGAAAGAGTTCCACGTGGTTTGCTCAAGTATGAAACTGACAAGAGTGACTGAGGAACAGATTAAACTGAGGGCATTCCCTTTCTCACTCAAAGACCTTGCAAGAGATTGACTATACTATTTGCTACCCAGCACCATCACTACTTGGGAGCAAATGGAGACATAATTTCTTGAGAAGTACTTCCCTGCATCCGGGGCTACCAACATAAAAAATGAGATAAGTGGTATTATAAAAATTCAAAGAGAAACCTTATATGAATACTGGGAAAGGTTCAAGAAACTTGTAGCAAGCTGCCCACCGCATCAAATCACCGAGCAGCTTTTGATCCAATATTGGTATGAAGGGCTTTGTCTAACTGAAAGAAACATGATTGACTCAGCTAGTGGTGGAGCTTTGGTTGACAAGACCCCTACTGAAACTCGAGCGCTGAATTCCAAAATGGCAACCAACACTCAACAATTTAGGTGTTGAGAGCTCGTGAGACGTGTCAAGGAAGTCATCAATTCAAGTATTGAAGAGAGGTTGGATCAGCTTACCTACCTAGGGAAGAAAGTGGCTTTGGGTAGCACTCCTACTCCAAGACCTTGCAAAATCTGTGAAATAACCGAACACTCTACTGATACATGTTCTATTTTCGGAGAGGAGATGGAGGCTCATGCCAATGCAGTGCACAACTTATATCCTAACCATGCTAGCAGAAAGTATGATCCATACTCATAGATTTACAATCCGGGATGGAGAGATCATCCCAACTTCAAGTATGGGAATCAAAATCAGAACGTGCAGCCACAAGGTGAACAAAGTGGGCATAATCGACCCCCCTACCCTAAGGGGATGTTCCAGCTGAGACAACCCACCGAGCCAATACCCTCTGATCCATCATTGTCCTACATAGTGAAAAGCTTGGCAACCAGTACACTTCAGCTTAAAAAAGAATCAAGTTCGAGGTTTCAAAATATTGAGAACCAAGTCAGTCAAATCGCATCAGCTGTATCCCGTCTAGAAAGTGCTCAAAGTGGGAAGTTGCCCGCACAACCAGAGATAAACCCTAGGAATGTCAGTGTAATCACCTTGAGAAGTGGGGTGATGCTTAGAGAGCCTAAAAAGCCCGGGCATCACTCTAATGGGGAGAGAAAAGTTGAAAGTAAAGAAGTTGATGTTGAAGAAGAAGCCTCGGCCGAGGCACACATTGAACTCGACTGAGGTGCCCTGCATCGTTTGGGAAGG
This sequence comes from Ajuga chamaepitys, assembly GCA_958295605.1. Taxonomy (NCBI): domain Eukaryota; kingdom Viridiplantae; phylum Streptophyta; class Magnoliopsida; order Lamiales; family Lamiaceae; genus Ajuga; species Ajuga chamaepitys. The sequence continues at coordinate 33,106,273 of OY282495.1, forward strand.
GATTCACCCTGTAAACTCACCTCGGCCGAGGCGGTAGAGGACATCGGCCGAGATCAACTGCAACATGATACAGGGCATTCACCCTATAAGATCACCTCGGCCGAGGCCACTCCAATCTCAGCCGAGGCATTTCAAGATCCAAAAATCCACATTTCTACTCCACCACTTCCCTTTTCGAGTCAAATCAAGAAGGTGGCGTATAGAAGTAAAGATCGGCAGATTCTTGAGGTGTTCAAAAAGGTAGAAATCAACATTCCTCTAATTGAAGTCATATAACAGATTTCACGGTACGCCAAAATCTTGAAGGATCTATGTACCAATAAGAAAAGGCTTCGGGGAATGAAAAGGTGCTTATGGGGGAGAGTGTATCCGCGATCTTTCAAAAGAGACTTCCACCGAAGTGCAAAGACCTCGGAATGTTCGTATTCCCGTGCAAGATAGGTAACTGTAAAATTGAACGTGCAATGCTCGACTTAGGAGCTTCAACTAATGTTATGCCACGTTCAGTTTTTCATTCTTCAAATTTGGGACCACTCAAGGAAACAAGAGTCGTCATTTATAGCCAATTGAAGCACTTCATACCCCGATGGGGTGATCAAGGACGTGCTAGTTGAAGTTGACGAACTCGTGTTTCCCGCTAATTTCTATGTATTGGATATGCAAGGCGAGTCATCAATATTCACACCAATCTTGTTGGGAAGACCATTCCTAAACACTTCCCAAACCAAGATCGATGTTAGTGAGGGCACCCTCACGATGGAGTTTGATGGTCGAATTGTCAAATTCAATATCTTTGATGCAATGCGGTTCCCGGAGGATGTCCATTCCGTATTTTTCGTTGATGTTATTGATCCACTTGTGGAAGAGTTGTTTGAGTTGTCATGTAGGGACCCAATGGAAGTTGCACTTACCACTCATTTAGAGAAGGGAAAATAAGATGTTTGGGAGACTAATGAGGCATTTACACCTAAGCCATCCCTACCAAGATATGAGCAAAAGTTCATTCCAATGCCGGATACACACAAGAAGATGTTGCCTTCTACAGAGGAGACCCCGACCCTTGAGCTCAAGTCTCTTCCCCACCACTTGAAGTATGCTTACCTAGGAGCGAATGAGACACTATCGGTGATCATCTCATCCAAGTTTTCTCCAAACCAAGAAGCAGCTTTGATAAAGGTCCTTAGAGAACACAAGGGAGCAATTGGTTGGACTATTGCCGACATCAAAGGTATTAGTCCGTCTCTTTATATGCACCGCATTCTACTTGAGGAGGATTCAAAACCAAGTTGGGAGCCACATAGGAGATTGAACCCCCCTATGATGGAGGTGGTAAAGAAGGAAGTCATCAAGTTACTTGATGTTGGGATTATATACCCTATATCGGATAGCAAGTATATGAGCCCAACACAAGTAGTGCCCAAAAATTCGGGAGTGCCGGTAGTGGAGAATAATGATGGGAATTGGTTCCTACCCGCTTACAAATCGGGTGGAGGGCGTGCATAGATTACTGTAAATTAAACGTCATGACCCGCAAAGATCACTTCCCCTTGCCATTCATTGATCAAATATTGTAAAGGTTGGCCGGACATCCATTCTATTGCTTCTTGGATGGGTACTCTAGGTATTTCCAAATAGCTATTGCACCCGAAGACCAAGAAAAGACCACTTGTACATGTCCCTTCGGCACTTTTGCATGGAGAAGGATGCCGTTTAGGCTATGCAATGCACCGATCACTTTTCAATAGTGTATGGTGAGTATCTTTTTCCAAATATGTTGGGCATATTATTGAGGTCTTCATGGATGATTGCAGCGTGTATGGTGAGTCTTTTGAAAAATGTCTTGATAGTCTTGTTAAGATCTTGAAAAGGTGCATGGAAACGAATCTTGTGTTGAATTCGGAAAAATACCATTTTATGGTTGAGCAAGGCATAGTTCTTGGGCATATTATTTCATCAAAGGGCATTGGAGTTGATAAATCTAAAGTTGATCTTATTACTACTTTGCCTTACCCCGCAACTGTGCGGGAAGTGCGATCGTTTCTTGGCCATGCAGGTTTCTACAGGCGATTAATCAAGGATGTCAAATTTGAGATGTTGACTGATTGCAAGATCGCCTTTGATCATCTTAAGGAGGCCCTTACTTCACCTCCCATTATCTAACCACCGGATTGGACATTGCCGTTTAAGATAATGTGCGACGCTAGTGACTATGCAGTGGGAGTTGTCTTAGGGCAAAGGAAGGGGAATGTTGCACATGTGATCTATTATTCTTCGTGCACTTTGAACCCTGCCCAAGACAACTACACCACAACCGAAAAGGAGCTTCTAGCTGTGGTCTTTGCACTTGAAAAATTCAGGTCGTACTTAATTGGAACTAAAATTGTGGTTTTTAGTGACAATGCAGCTCTTAGATTTCTGATGTCAAAGAAAGAAGCCAAGCCAAGGCTAATTCGGTGGATCTTGTTGCTCCAAGAGTTAGATTTGGAGATTAAGGATAAGAAAGGTGCAGAAAATGTTGTGGCTGATCATTTGAGTCGGGTGAACCAAGAAGAAAGTGAATTGCCTCTTCGAGAAAGCTTTCCGGATGAACATTTGTTCCTAGCATCCGATTCAAGTCCTCCATGGTATGCCAACCTAGTGAACTACTTGGTAGCGAAGATATGGGTCCGATCAAATGATAAGAAGATGTATCCCGGAGACTGAGGTTCAGTCTGTCCTCACATTCTGTCACTCCTATGCGTGTGGAGGGAACTTTGGATCGAAGAGAACAGCGCATAAGGTTCTAGATAGCAGACTCTTCTTACCCACCATATTCAAAGATGCTTATGCCTTTTGTAGGTCTTGTGAAAACTGTCAGAAGACGGGGAACAATCACAAAGGAATCAAATGCCCAAACAGCCAATAATGGTGTGAAAAATTTTCGACGTTAGGGCATGGATTTCATGGGCCCGTACCGATCGTCTTATGGGAATCTTTATATCCTATTGGTTGTGGACTATGTGTCCAAATGGGTCGAAGCAAGGGCTACTCGTACAAACGATTCCAAGGTTATGGCGGATTTCGTCAAGTCTAACATATTTGCAAGATTTGGGATCCCGAGAGCCATCATAAGTGATAGGGGTACACACTTTTGCAACCAGACCATCGAAGCACTCTTCAAGAAATACTCAGTTTTGCATAAGGTGTCTACCCCATATCATCCACAAACAAATGGGCTAGCCGAGATTTCAAATCGAGAGATCAAATCAGTGCTAGAGAAAACCGTCCAACCGAATCGTAAAGACTGGAGTTTGAGGCTTGATTATGCTTTATGGGCATACCAGACCGCCTACAAAACGCCTATAGGTATGTCCCCATGTCGCTTGTTTATGACAAATCGTGCCATCTTCCGGTTAAACTCGAGCACAAAGCCTATTGCGCCATCTGGAGATGTAACATGAGCTTAGATGAGGCGGGTATGCACCGAAAACTTCAGCTCCAAGAGCTAGAAGAGATTTGGAATGAGGCTTTCGAAAATGCTTTGTATATAAGGAGAAAACCAAGGCCTTCGATGATGCAAGAATCTCAAAAAATTTCGTGGTTGGAGAGAAGATACTTTTGTACTACTCGAGGTTGAAATTGTTTCCTGAAAAGCTTCGATCGAGGTGGATTGGACCATGCATTGTCAAGAAGGTATTTCCACATGGGGCCATTGAGATAGAAACCGGTACGACGGGCAAGGTTTTCAAAGTGAATGGACAATTGCTCAAGCCGTGTTTCGAAAGCTGTCAAGACAACCCATTTGAAGAGGAACGAGTAGAAGACCCACCATCGAGCTAAATGAGCATCCGTCGAGCCAACGACGATAAACAAAGGCGCTTGTCGGGAGGCAACCCGACGGTTACTTGTTTTCTTGCATTGTGAATTCATAGTTTAGCAATAGTTTTACTATTATTGTAGTGTTTTGAATTATTTTGTTTAAATGTGTGCAGACACCAAACAAGCCATTCAAAAAGATAGTGTACAATGGGGGTGAAGGAGACAAAATTGGAGGAAAATTTGCAGGGGACTTCACCTCGGCCAAGGCACATTGAGGAAAAAATTGCCCAAGTCTGTGTAAAGTCACCTCGGTCGAGGTCTATACCATCTCGGCCGAGGCCTGCTGCTGAAATCCAAAAGGCTCAGATGAAGAACTCACCTCGACCGAGGCCAGTCTGAGAAAACACGCCTCGGCCGAGGCGCGGACCAGGCATAAAATGTCAGAATTCCCCCCTCCCCTCCTCGCGGAAAGAATGCACACACATACACACACCCTCAAAATCCACCATTTTCACTTAATCCAAGTTACTCAAACTCACACGATCACTCACCCACATCACCACACACACTTTTATCCGAGTAGTTTCGGATTTGGAGTAAATTTGGAGTCGGGTCGAAAAAGGGCGCGAAAAGCAAACTTCATTTTTTTTTCGATTAGATCCGACCGGTAAGTACGACTATCCCTTTGGCTTTTATTGATTATTATGGACTTTGTTGTTAGATTGGGGGCAAATTTTGTATTAGAATAGCTAATATATTGATATTGGTTATACACGAGCTTGTTGTTGTATTTTTTGCCAATGTTAATTTGTTTTATGAATTCTAAGGCTCAATTTGTTGTGATGGCTCTAGTATTTACGTGATTGGTCCATGTGGGATGATGTTTAGGGTAAGAAACTTTAAGTTTTGGGGTGAAATTGGTTGTGGCATATCACCAAACACATGACATGCATTTCGCTATTGTTATTCTTTGTAGTTGCTTTGATTGACATGCTCAATTATTAGGTCGATTAGTTGAAATTGTGGTGAAAACTAGACAATTTTAGACTCTTGTTTTGTGATGAAAAGAGTTTGACCTATTTTCGTTGAGTATTGATCGATTTTAGTTACAATAGGATAGTAATTGCATTTGTTTGACATATGTGCAAACTGTAACAAGTTGATTAAATTATCCATTTTGTAAGTTCATTTGTGATTTACTTGTGGATTAAATGCGAGTAATTGATATAATGAGCTTGATTTTTATTGGATTATTTATTCGATTGAACTTGAAGTGTTAATTGGTGATGAATTTTGACATTAGTGCGCAATGATTGATTAGGTTTTGTTCAACTTGGGAATTTTAATGTGTTGTTGATTTTTTTAGGCAAATAATGGCACCACGTAAGAACATAGGCACTTCCAAGAAAGATGCCACTATAGGAAGAAGAATAACCCAAAAGATCCGAGGCAAGGGCAAGGAAAAAGTAAACGAGCTAAATCCCGAGGCTCCTGGGCCTGAAATCCCGACAATCCCAACTGCTGTAGATCAGACTATGAACGTCCACCCCTTTGACACAGACCCGATTTGGTGATCCTAAAATCCTTGAGGCCATGGGATCAAGGCAAATGTTGATGAAATCTTGAAGAGATCCGACCTTGCTAAATGCCTCGCCCCCCGTCCCAGATATGAGAGGTCCGTCTTAGAATTCTTCAGCACTCTCGAAGTCCGGGTAACAAATGCAAAAATCTGGTCTACGCTATCACGTTCCAATTGATGACCGAGATAAAGACTCTCGTGAGATCAGATATGATTCGCATTTATGGATTCAAGGCCAACGTCACCATCGACGATTATCATGCAAACGAAAAGTTTGATGTGCAGGCCTTCTGGGGGCAACTCACAGCTGCCCTCGGAGTAATCGAAGCTCAGGGTTTCGACTCCAAGAAGCAAAAAATGACTTGGATTAGGAACCCGATCGTTAAGTATCTTCAGAAGCTGTTAAGCTTGACGATTTTTGGGCAAAAGGAGATGAGCCCCCCCCCCCCCCGGATGTTCGAGTTGGAGATCTTATGGTCGATTGTCAAGGGGCTAAATAGGTGCTACGAAGAAGTCTTGGTCGAAATCTTCGAAAAAATAGTGAAAGAGCTGAAAGCAGATAAGAAGAAGGAAACGAAACGTCCCGACCCGATCTATTGTGGAGCCCTCATCCCATCCTTGAGCACTTCTGTGTTCCCTTGACAGATTTTACTCCGATCACGGAGAATTATTTTCTGGATTGGGAGGACATGGAGAACATGAGGATAGTGATGCTGAGGTACCACGAAGGGACTTCTGGGACAGCAGTGCCATATGTTCTACAAAATGTGGGGCCATACCTTTGACTCCCAAATCCCACTCTGGCTTACATTAGACCCTCGAGAGCACTACAAACTTGGTGTTGAGTTCGAAAGCTCACATTAGGGAGTCAAGAGATCCGACCAGCGACGAGTTGATGAGGTATCAGAGGGGTAAGAAGCCAAGGACAGTGGCGAGGAAGCAGAGCATGAGGGAGGGAGAAGGACACAGTCAGCCAAACAGGCCACCTAGGAAGAGACCGACATCTGCCGTGCAGTCTCAGGCTGAGCTTCAGGAACACCAGGACAACCAGCTAGCTACGATGGCAGGAGAGATCCAAGAGATGAGAGCTGACATCAGAAAAATGGGGGCCGACTTGACAGAGAATAAGGAGAGCCAGAACAAGCTTCTGGAATTGTTCAACAGCATTCGGGGATGCTTCACAGGCTCAAATCCCGACATGCCCGACCCTCAAAGTCGCTGTGAGTGGAGCACCAAGGGTGTCTCACCTCCTCTACACAAACTTAGTTGAAAACTAAGTTTTGGGAGAGAATGGGGTTGAAACATTGTTGGCCGCTCAAACCTTCATCTCTCGTATCTCCCTTGTTATTTTCCTTCATTTGGTTTATTATGATGATTTTATTGGCATGTGTGCCCCATTTCTGTTTGACTGGTACTTGTTTGGGATTGATTTTGATTGTGGCATTTGAGCCTAGACACTTGCCTTTATTTTTGTTAAATTAGTTTCACGGCCTGTGGGCCGATTATGTTGATGAATGCTTGTAGCGGATATTTCTGGATAAATTGGTGGGCATGTGGTCTTTTTGTTGGTTTATTTGCATTATTGTTGGTATTTTGGTTTGGTATTGCACATTTAGGAATAATAATTTTGGTAGTTTTAGTTAATTTTGGGATGGATGGTTTTGAATAGTGGGTTGAGTTCGTTAAGCAACAATCGTTACCCCTTCTTCCCCTAAACTTTGGTTTTCAACCAAGTTTTGGGGGGGGGGGGGGGGGAGGGGCTTAGGTCTATGGATTTGGCCGCTTGGAAAAATTTTATTGGACCAAATTGGAACGAGAAATGTGGTTAATGATGAAAATCTTTGAAAATCTTTGGTCAAGAATTTTGAAAATTGGACATGGTAGAGCATGGTAGGATTTTGAAACAAAATTAAGCTTGCATTCAAAACTTGTGAACAAAATTTTGCCAAAGTGAGCTTTTGAGCCTTAAAAAGATACTCCCATTTTAGGAGTAATTCAAATCTTCTTTCGGTTGAAAATTCATTAAATGCATGTATTAGTCTCATGTACTTGCCTTGAATCTTCATATTAAATAAGTCGATGTAGATATCAGTTCAATTTCATCAAGTGGTCATAGTTTGTAGTAGAGGTTGTGAGGAATCAGGAACCGGGTTCAGGTTAGGAAGAATCGGGCTGGAGAACCGGTTTTAAGGCAGATCAGTTTTGAAGGTTAATAAAGAACCGGAGTCAAAGCGGTTATAACAGACTTATGCAACGGTTTAGAACCGTTGCATGTAAAACCGTTGTGAAAGGTCCGTCTAATAGTTTTGAGCAGTTGAAACTGATTTGGTTACAACTCCTGATACTTCTTGATTCGGGCTTAGACCTTTATATACATTTGATCCACTAGTAGAGACGACTTGATACACGTTGTTTTCCCTCTGTAAACACTTCTCAATCATTAGAATTAGAAAGCTAGGGTTCTTAAGCTCAATTCGACTAGTGAATTGGGGTTTCTGGGTTTCTGGTTTTCTGGATGTTTCTTGTAATTGATTGCTTAGTGGAGTGAATTGAGGTGTATAGAGCCTCCGTGGATGTAGATCACATTGATCGAACCACGTAAAAACCTTGTGTTCTTCATTTTGTTTATGTTCTTGTGTTCGGTTCTTGTTTAGCCGATTTCCAGTTTGTTTTTCATTCTTTCTTGGTTTGAGCTTGTTTGTGTGTGTAGTAAGTGTTTCATTACTTAACAAGTGGCGCCGTCTGTGGGAAGCTTGCACACACATTCAAAGAAGAAGAGAGAATGGTTGGAGTGAAGATGGATGTGGAGAAGTTTTCAGGTAAAAATTACTTCCCACTTTGGAAAATTAAAATGAATGATGTATTGATTCAAAATGGGCTAGACTCTGCACTTCTTCCTGTTGATCAATAGACTGATGCTAAGAAATCTAAGTTTCCAGAACTGGATAAGAAGGCTTTGAGTCTTATATTCCTCTACTTGGGTGATAAACCCTTGAGGGAGATATCAAGGTGTAAAAATGCAGTGGAGGCATGGGGAAAACTGGAAGAACTCTATCAATCAAAGTCTATATCAAACAAACTATTTCTGAAGCAGAAATTGATGTCTTTCAAAATCACTGATGATAAGGTCATTTCTGATCAACTTGATGAGTTTGTCAAGATGATTGAAGAATTAGAAGATCTGGGGGTGAACTTGGAGGATGATGATAAGGCTCTGATGGTGTTGAATGTTCTTCCAAAGTCTATGGAAAGCTTCAAGGATGCATTAATGTTTGGAAGGGAGGGAAAAATCAGTTATGAATCTACCCTATCAGCATTGAAGACAAAGTGTTTTCAAAATCAGGAAGCAAAAGGGCTCAACACAGGCTGGAGAAGGTTTGAACATTAAGTTAAAAAAGAACTATCAAAAGAAGAAGTTCCAGGGATTGAAAGACAACAAATCTGGAACTCAGAATGCAAAGAAACAGGGAGATTGAGTTGAAACCAGAAAGTGTTTCAAATGCCAGCAAGCTGGACATTTGAAGAAGGACTGTCCTCAAAAGAAGAAGAAACAGGAAAATCAGAGTGCAGAAGTGGCTGTGACTGAGCATCAAGAAGACACCCCAGAAGTTTTAAACATCACAGACACAAAGATGGAAAAGGAATGGGTTCTTGATACTGGTTGTTCATTCCACATGTGTCCCAATGAATCCTGTTCAAGGATTTACAGAAAGAAGATTGGTGGATGTGTATTACTGGGAAATGATCACTCCTGCAGAGTTAAAGGCACAGGATCAGTTCAGATAAAAATGTATGATGGAGTCATCAGAACCATTTCTCAAGTAAGGTATGTTCCTGGACTGAAAAGAAACCTCCTATCCCTTGGATCTCTTGTGGCAAATAGCTGTCAGTTCAACTCCCTAGATGGTTATCTTCATATCACTAAACACAACAAGCTGGTAATCAAAGGAAGGCAACACAATGGTCTGTTTATTCTGATTAGATCCCCTGTGTTAGGTTGTGCTGAATTTGTGATAAGTAGAGAAGATGTCATGAAGTGGCATAAAATACTGGGTCATATTGGAGAGAAAGGATTGAAGGAGCTATCAAAGAGGGGCATCATTGGTGAAATGGGAAATAGAACACTAGATTTCTGTGACAAATGTGCTTTGGGAAAGGCCAAGAAGCTGCCTTATGCTAAAGGGATACCCACTTGATTATGTATACTCTGATATATGGGGGCCTTCAAGAACAGAGACACATGGAGGAGGAAGGTATTTCATGTCCATCATTGATGATTACAGTAGAAAAATATGGGTATATGTCTTAAGAAATAAGAGTGATGCATTCCTTAAGTTTAAAACATGGTTGAGATAGGTGGAGAATCTAAGAGGGAAGAAATTGAAACATCTTAGGACAGATAATGGCTTGGAATATCTATCCACTGAATTCACAAGGCACAGAACTGTCCCTTTGAACCCTCAACAAAATGGGGTTGCTGAAAGGTTTAACAGGACTGTGCTTGAGAGAGTTACTTGTATGCTGATTGATGTTGGATTAACCAAATCCCTCTGGGGAGAAACACTAAATACTGCATGCTATTTGATAAACAGATCACCATCATCAACTCTAGGATTTAAGACTCCAAAAGAAGTTTGGAGTGGAAAGGTACCAAACTACTATGATTTGAGAGTGTTTGGGTGTCTGGCCTATGCTATTAGGCAAGACAAATTGATGCAAGAGCACAGAGGTGTGTATTCCTAGGATATCCTGAGGGCATAAAAGGCTACAGGTTATGGTGCTTGGAACAGGGAAACCAGAAGCTCTTGATAAGTAGAGATGTAAGATTCAATGAGGATGTGATGGGATATAACTCTACTGAAAGTCAAGAGGAAGTTGATGGTGCTGTGGAATCTGGAAGAATTTCTATTCAGGAGGAGCCTACTCAGGAACAGATATCACCAGAGAAGGATGCTCAAGCTCAACAAGAAGATGGCAGTTCATCAGAAGATGAAGGTCAAACTGAGATTGCAAATCTCAGAACTTATAGCATTGGTAAAGACAGACCAAGAAGACAAATCCACAGGCCAGATTTCTATGGACAAGCTGGAAGTGTCTATTATGCATTAAGTGTAGCAGAAGACTTGGAGTTTCAAGATCCAAACAGTTTCAAGGAAGCAATAAGTTGCAGTGAAAGTGAATACTGGATAGGGGCCATGATGGAGGAAATGGAATCTCTGGAGAGAAACCAAACGTGGAAGCTTGTAGACAAACCAAAGGGGCAGAAGCTAGTCAGCTCAAAGTGGATCTACAAGAAGAAGGTGGAGGCTGGAAAGGCTGATAAAATCAGATACAAGGCAAGGCTGGTGGCTAGGGGCTTTACACAAAGAGAAGGTATTGATTATAATGAGGTATTTTCTCTAGTAGTGAAGCATTGCTCTATTAGGTTACTTCTATCAAAGGTTACTCAAGAAGACATGGAACTACAGCAGTTAGATGTCAAGACAACATTCCTGCATGGTGATCTAATTGAAAAGATATACATGAAGCAACATGAGGGCTTTGTGATTCCAGGAAATGAAGAGAAGGTTTGTTTTCTCTGGAAATCACTTTATGGATTGAAGCAGAGTCCAAGGCAGTGGAATAAGAAGTTCAATGGGTTCATGATTAATGCAGGATTTATAAGAAGCTTATATGGCAGTTGTGTATACTTTAACAAGTGTTCAAGAGGTGAACAGGTATTTCTGTTGTTATATGTGGATGATATGCTCATTGCCAGTAAGAGTATGGATAAGATACAACAGCTAAAGGGAAGATTAAGTTCAGAATTTGACATGAAGGATCTTGGGGAAGCAAGGAAGATTCTGAGAATGGACATCATTAGAAGAAGGAAGACTAGAACACTATGGCTCTCACAGAAACAGTATTTGCAGAAGGTTGTGTAGAGATTTCACATGCATGAGTCAAGGCCAGTAAGTATTCCAGTTAATCTGCAGACTAAGCTGTCCAAGGATCAGTGTCCTAAGACATAAGCTGAGGAGATTCACATGAAGAATATTCCATATGCCAGTGGTGTGGGCAGTCTGATGTATGGAATGATATGCAGTAGGCCAGACTTGGCCTATAGTGTATCTCTGGTAAGTAGGTACATGTCAAATCCTGGAGAGTCACATTGGGAAGCTTTGAAGCAAGTCTTGAGATATCTGAAAGGTTTTGTCAGTGTGGGTTTAAAGTTTCAGAAACTAGAAGCTGGTGCTACACCTCTGGTTGGATATGCAGATGCAGACTTTGCTGGGAACTTGGATACAAGAAAATCTGTTACAGGATATGTCTTTACTTTGTATGGAACAGCTGTAAGCTGGAAAAGGGTGCAACAGTCTGTGGTTGCTTTATCCAAAACTGAGGCAGAATACATTGCCTTAACTGAGGCAATCAAGGAAGCTCTGTGGCTCAAAGGGATTCTCAAAGACTTAGGAATCAGACAAGAGTTTGTTACCATTCAGTGTGATAATCAGAGTGCTCTTCACTTGGTGAAACATCAAGATTTTCATGAGAGGTCTAAGCATATTGATGTTAGACTTCATTTTGCAAGAGATGTGATTGAAGCAGGATCTGTTGAAGTGAAGAAGGTGCATACCATAGATAATGCAGCTGATTTTCTAACTAAGGCAGTTCCAGGGAGCAAGATGGTTCATTGCTCAAGCCTGATAAGGCTTGAACAATGTAGTTAAACCTGGAGCAAACAAGGCAGTTTGAGGTGATGAAGTACACTTGAGCTCATTGAGGTGGAGATTTGTAGATATCAGTTCAATTTCATCAAGTGGTCATAATTTGTAGTAGAGGTTGTGAGGAATCAGGAACCGGGTTCAGGTTAGGAAGAACCGGGCTGGAGAACCGGTTTTAAGGCAGATCAGTTTTGAAGGTTAATAAAGAACCGGAGTCAAAGCGGTTATAACAGACTTATGCAACGGTTTAGAACCGTTGCATGTAAAACAGTTGTAAAAGGTCCGTCTAACAGTTTTGAACAGTTGAAACTGATTTGGTTACAGCTCCTGATACTTCTGGATTCGAGCTTAGACCTTTATATACATTTGATCCACTAGTAGAGACGAGTTGATGCACGTTGTTTTCCCTCTGTAAACACTTCTCAATCATTAGAATTAGAAAGCTAGGGTTCTTAAGCTCAATTCGGCTTGTGAATTGGGGTTTCTGGTTTTCTGGATTATTTCTTACAATTGATTGCTTAAGGGAGTGAATTGAGGTGTATAGAGCCTCCGTGGATGTAGATCACATTGATCGAACCACGTAAAAACCTTGTGTTCTTCATTTTGTTTCTGTTCTTGTGTTCTGTTCTTGTTTGGCCGATTTCCAGTTTGTTTTTCATTCTTTCTTGGTTTGAGCTTGTTTGTGTGTGTAGTAAGTGTTTCATTTCTTAACATTCGGTAGATCGTGTGACCTTCCAAGTGATCTTAGGCAATTCTTGATTTTTAGCCTATTTGTAAACTTGAAAATGTCACACCTTTTCACCAAAAATTGGAAAATTGCTCCCCTAGTTAGCCCCTTGAGCTTTTAGCTTTTCGTTTGATAGCCTAACTCTACAAGTCAAGTACCTTTCGATTTAGCCTTTGACCCTAATTGGATTATTTGAGTACGAGGGAGGCAGTTGGAAGGTATTCGGGTAAAATTTGGGATTAAAAGGGTTAAACTATGGAGAATATTGAAGGGTGAAGAGAATTGAAACAATAGGCAAAGAATTGGGAAAACTAGTCTCTCCTAGTGTTTAAAAATAGGATTTTAAAAAAAAAATTCAAAATTAAAAAAAAAAAAGGAAAAAGTCGGTTATATATATTTAGTTCACTGCTTTCGATTGGGAGAGACTAGTAAAATAAGTGTCTTTTGACCAATGATCTCAAAGAAAACACATCCGAAGGAGAATTGAAAGGGAAAAAAAAAAAAAAAAAAAAGCATTTAGGTTGTGAGTTTGTAGTAGGGTGAAGAAATAAATTTTGGAATTGGTTCACTAGGGAAGTGAGAGAGAGTGAGGAAAGAGTGAATGTTGTTCCAGGGGTGATTGAGAGTAGCTAACTCAATTAGTCCAAGAATTAGCCACTTTTATCCATATTTATCTCACCTTACCTCAAACAAACATTACAACAAAAAATAAGACCTTTTTTATTTTTTGTCACACATGGCGAGCACACGTTCGAATTTAGATAATTGGCAAGCCTATGGTAGGCGATTCATGCATTTCAATGTGATCGCATACACTAATCCACTTGATACACTCAAGAGTTGAGAGATACACTCATCTGGTGAGGATCTTAAGTCGAGAATGTTAAGTCTTGAAAGTAGTCGAATTAGTCTATCACATATGCTCATTATCACCATGATTGCCTAACTTTTTAGAAAATCTTCTGAAACCAATGTGCCACTTAAATCTGCCATAACACGTGTCCTTTATTCTTTTTCTTTATTTGTTCGTGACGAACAAAAGTTCAAGTTTGGGGGGATTTGGTACACGTGATCGTGCACGCACTTTAGGTTGATTTAAGTCCCGTTTTAGTAATAATTGCGTGTATATTCACGTGTATTTTGAGCATTTATTTCTTATTGAGCAGATTAACACGTTCACTTCGTTTCTATGTCAAAACAGGTACAATTACACCAAAAACGAGCATTAGATATCTCAAGGTTGATGGGTCGAACGAAGTAAGCAGAGGACAAGGGCTGAAGGAGCACCTCGGCCGAGACAAATCCAGATCTCGGCCGAGGCATGAACCCCTGTTTACTGCCTCGGCCGAGACCCATAACCCTAAAATCCTGAAAATCCCTTCTTTACCGCCTCGGCCGAGGCACACACTGGTCTCGGCCGAGGCCTGAACCCCTGTTTTAAAACTGCAAATGCGTTTTTTCTTAAAAAGTCATTAGTAACTTCTCCCCTATATATATATCATCCCATTCGAAATTTGACCTACCTTTGGACATTCCATCACCCATTTCCAGCCTCCATTTGATCCAAGAAGAAGGATTGGGCAAGAAGACTCATGATCATCTTCTCGAATCAACATTCTTGGGTTCTTCTATCTTGATTTTATGTTTTCTTGTATTTTCATTAATATTCTGATTGTATTAGTTGTAATGGGTAGCTAGCACCCTTTGAATTCACTCTTGATCAATGTGGAACCTTGAGTCGAAGACATTTATGTGATTATTGCGGTTAATATTACCGATTAGATTGTGTATTTAAGTGTTTTATGTTATTTTTTTGTTATTGAGTCACATTTATGAATTGATTATTGGATTGATCACCCTTTAGGAGATTTCTGAATGTGTTGCTAGTAGTTGGGGTAGCTATCCGTAACTGTAGTGCTTTCGACTCGATTGTAGCAAATAATGAATGTACATTGGTGATAACATAAAGTTCGACCACTAAAACCGAGCTTGCGAGTTTTATGTCGTCTTTATCTCGTTTTCTTGGTGCCTAATGCATTTGATTATCGAATCTAAGAGAGCTTGTTAAGGGATTTGGTTAAATCGAATAGGTTAGTCGAAGAGCTTGTTTTGATTAACTAGGATTAAGAGACAACAAGGCTATTAGAGCTTGTTATTAGTCTTAACATAAGGGCTTGAATCACAATTAATCAGGTATTAACATTAGTTGCATAAAATCATCTAAGACCAAGGGGAAGCATGATCAAGGGTGGATCGTTTCATTACTTGAAAACCAAAAATCGAAAAATCATTCTATCGTCTTTGTTTACTTGAAATTTCATTTAATTGCTTTTTATTATCTCGGTAATTTTTAGTAATTGATTAGTTGACAATCACAAATTCAACCCCCCCCCCCCCCAACAATCTTTATTGATTTTTGCTTGTTAGTTTCTAATACTACTTCAAAGTCCTAATTGCTTAGGTACATCGAAACGTACTATTCCTTCGTTCCCTGTGAATTCAACCCGACTTGCCACTCTAATTTGTAGAGTCAAGAGTTCAAATATAAATATTTAATTTGGTAGTGAATGATGACTTCACCTTACCACCTATAACGGGTAAAATAAGCTTGTATACTTCCAAGAATGGCTTAGTGAGCATTACTTCAGCTTCTAACTTGATATGCTTCATTCTATCCAATGCAGAGGTGAACATTGTCCCTTCCATTTTGTCCTTTACTGCACAAAGTGAATGATATTGTCTTAGAAAATACAGGCTAGAAACTATACAGACTACTAAAAGAAACTCATTCGCCTAAATTTTTCGCTCATTCTGAATAACGTAAATTACTTGTAAATTATTTGATCAAATAATATGCATATAGATAATAGCTAGCACCTCGACTCAAATTATCAAACTGATATAGAAACAATTGGATCCAAAAATGAAACTAGAAAAGAAAAAGGATATTTTAATTCCACAACCGTGATTGAAGAGTCATAGGTTGACGATCCAATAGAGTTGATCCAGTCCATCTCTCATTGAAGAAATAATTGAAGTTGTAGAAGTTATAATTGTAGAAGTTATGATTGCAGTTTAATTGTAGTTAGTTAGTTAATTCATAAGGGCACTCTTGTCATCTTAGCTACTAGCTAGTGGTATGTATACCACCTTTTGCATGTAAATCATGATTGAGTCAGTATAAACATTAGAGCATAACTGCTCTCGTTTCTTGCTAATGGCACTCAATCACAATATCAACATGGTATCAGATTTTAGGGTTTGATCCTTCAAAATTCATCATCTCCTTGATTTATACAAATTCACTCCGATTAAAACACATCAAATTGTGTTCTACTTTGTCGTCTCCGTACGATTCTCTGTTTCATCTCTGTTTTGATTGCAAATGGCGCCTCCTCGCAACCAGCAACTGAACGTTAACCGTGAAGCTTGGCCGGCTCTGACCGCCGGGGGTCCACCAATCACAGAAACTGCTCCACACTCATCTCCTTCAGATCCGATTGCAGCGAATGCTGGTGCTCCACTGCTGCATGAAAATGATCCTCTCAGCTTACATGGCTCCGAATCTCCTGGTGTAAGTTTGGTAACTAGTCCTTTAAATAGTAGCAATTACCTTCCATGGCGCCAATCTATTCAAATAGCATTGCTCGCTAAAAATAAGCTCGGATTTATAAACAGTTCGGTAGAAATGCCAACTGATCCTCTTCTGGTTGATCAATGGATTAGAGTCGACGGTATGGTCCGTTCGTGGTTGATAAATTCAATCTCAAAAGATATTAGTGAATCCTTTCTTTACGCTAAAACTGCAAAATCTCTATGGGACACTATTGCACGTAGGTTCGGTGAGTCTAATGGTCCCTATATCTACCAAGTTCAGCGAAATATTAGTACAATTACTCAAGGTAATCAACCATTAGTAGTGTATTTCAACAAATTGAATAAGTTGTGGGATGAATTTACATTGTTGAAGCCACCACCAAAATGTAGTTGCAACTGTACTTGTGGAGCATCTCAAGAATGGGAAGATTATGAAATGAGTGGAAAAGTTATTCAGTTTCTCATGGGTCTGCATGAATCATATGATGACATTCGAAGCACAATACTTATCATGGAACCCCTACCAAACGTTGATAAAGCCTATTCCTTAGTTCTAAGGGTAGAAAAACAAAGAGATGTTCATAATTCATATCTAGACCCTACAGATACTACTGCTCTTTTCAGCAAAGCTTCACAGACCAAACCTTCTCAACCTGGAAGGACTTATCAGTCCAACAACAGAGGTTCAAGGGGGAGAGGTATGCCTAGAAAAACTAAGGAAGACAGAGCAAAACTGATTTGTGAACATTGTCAGCTTCCGGGGCACGAAATCCAAGATTGTTTCAAGTTAAAAGGGTATCCGGATTGGTACTTCAAACCCAAAGAACTTCGACATGTTAACATGACTGAGGTGTCATCCGGTTCCGAGACGACTGCTCCAGCTCAACAGCCCAAGATCCAGTCTAATGTGTCTGATATATCTGTTTAGTACAACAGGAAGTTGCTCGGATTTTAGCTGCTAAATCCACTGATGTTGCCAACTCTGCTTCCACATCAAATGCGTCAGACTATACTTCCTTGGGCAGCTCTTATTTTGCCTTCACAACCTTGGCTGATCTTACTCCAAACTCGTGGATAATTGATACAGGATGTAGCAAACACATTTGCACCAATTCTTCCTTAATGACTCACTTGGTGCCTTTGACAGCACCAGCATTCATCACCTTACCTGATGGAACACAACAGCCAGTCACTCACATGGGACAAATCATTGTTACTGATTCTCTTCTATTAACAGATGTATTTCTTGTCCCAAACTTCAAGTTCAATCTTCTTTCCATCTCCCAGCTGGCTGATCAACTTCATATCCAGGCTCTATTCCACACCAAGGGTTGTGAAATTACTGACATTGATACTGGTAAACTACTAGCCACTGGTAAGCTGATTGGTAGATTATACATATTGCAACATTCCCCACCTGCCAATCAGATTATTTGCTTTGGTTTATCTGCTGCACATTACCAGACTGTCTTTGAATCTTGGCATAAACGCCTTGGCCATGCCGCTGTTTCTACCATCCAACATCTAGATTTTTTGAAACACTTGTGCACACCACTTGTTGTTCAAGCAAGCAAGGAGTGTGAAATCTGTCACTATTCTAAACAGACGAGAGCTTCATTCCCAAAAAGCTCCATTCAAACTCAAAGAGTTCTTGAAATGCTTCACATTGATATTTGGGGCCCTTATACCAAGCCAAGCATTACCAACACTCCTTATTTCCTAACTGTTGTGGACGACTACAGCAGAACTACATGGATTTGTCTATTACTTTCCAAGAAACATGTTGTCACTGCCCTTGGCACATTCCTTAAGATGATCACTATTCAATTGGAACAGTCTGTGAAGGTTGTTCGATCAGATAATGGGACAGAATTTACAAGTACAGCTTGTCAAAAATTGTTCTCAGAAATGGGAATTTTGCATCAGAAATATTGCATCTACACTCCCCAACAAAATGGGGTTGTAGAGCGCAAGCATAGACACTTGTTGGAGATTGCTAGGGCAATAATGACTGAATCCGCCGCTCCAAATTTCCTTTGGCCATACTCAATCCTTACTGCAGCATTCCTCATCAACAGACTCCCTACAGCTATTCTCTCATGGAAATCACCGTTTGAAGTTATGTTTGGTAAATTTCCAGCTTATGAGATGCTCAAACCATTTGGATGTTTGTGTTATGCCACGAATACATCACCCCACAAGGACAAATTCGCACCTCGAGCTCAAAAATGCATTATGATAGGATATCCACCGGGACAGAAAGCGTATCGCTTATATGATATGGCAAATCACAAGGTGATCGTCTCTAGGGATGTTGTGTTTCTTGAAAATATATTTCCTTTTGTGGATACACCTCCTGTTGCAGATATAGCGCCACTACCACTGCCTATTTCTGACATTCAATCTCCACATGATGTTTCTAATGATCATGATTCCATCCCTCCGCCACAACCTGCTACTGCTTCAGACAATATTGAGGAACAAGACAATGTTCATGCTCCTCGCAGAAGTTCTAGGAATATACAGAAGCCGACTTACCTCAATGATTATTTGACTCAATCAGCCCTTAGTCAAGACATTGATTCAACTGTGTTTGTCCCTGATTCCAGATTCACAGCCTTTATGTCGTGCAATGCTCAGATTTCTGATCCTCAAACATATGACGAAGCTAAACACCATCCACATTGGATTCAAGCCATGCAACAAGAAATTCAAGCCTTAGAAGAGAATCATACGTGGGACTTAACAGATTTACCTCCTCACAAACGCGCCATTGGATGTAAGTGGGTTTTTAAGACTAAGCTGAAATCCGATGGCTCCATTGAAAGGTACAATGCCCGTTTGGTGGCCAAGGTCTATAATCAAGTGCAAGGGGAAGATTTTCTGGACAGCTTTTCCCCAGTTGCCAAACAAGTTACTGTTCGACTCATTATCGCACTTGCAGCAGCAAAAGAATGGCCTCTACACCAGTTGGACATCAACAACGCGTTCTTACATGGATATATCGACAAAGAAGTTTACATGACACCGCCGGCTGGTTATACCAAGGCCGCTCCAGGACAGGTATGTAAGCTTCAACGAAGCTTATATGGCTTAAAACAAGCCTCGCGTCAATGGAATAATCAGTTTTGTTCCACTCTCCTTGCATACGGTTTTACTCAATCACCAAATGATCACTGTTTGTTTACCTGGTCCAAAACTGATGCATTTATGGTCTTAATTGTCTATGTGGACGATGTCTTAATTACGGGAACCTCACTGGATCATATTTGTGCTTTGAAGCAGCATCTCCATGAAGCCTTCACCATCAAAGATTTAGGCATTGCTACATATTTTTTGGGAGTGGAACTTGCTCGCAATTCGGATGGTATACACTTAAGTCAACGTAAGTATATTTTGGATATTATACGAGATGCTGGCTTATTAGAATCTAAACCGGTCTCTATTCCACTACCTCAAGGTCTCAGACTCGCAGCTCAAGGTGGTACCAAGCTTCAAGATCCTGAACCATTTCGCAGATTAGTAGGACGACTTCTTTATCTCAATCTCACACGTCCTGATGTCACCTATGCAGTTCCACAACTTAGCCAATACGTGCAAAATCCGTACTCAGATCATTGGACAGCTTACGCTATCTTAAGGGTACACCACACCTTGGTCTTTTTTATGGCGTTCGTAACACTTTCAATTTGCTCAGCTACAGTGATTCGGATTGGGGCTCTTGCCCGGATTCTAGAAAATCTTTAACCGGTTATTGCATTTTCCTTGGTCAGAGTCTTATCTCATGGAAGACAAAAAAACAAACCACCGTCTCCCGTAGCTCGGCTGAAGCAGAATACAGGGCCCTTGCTACTACTACGTGTGAGTTGATTTGGCTCGACTACATCATGCAAGACCTACGGATTTCTGTCACTAAACCGATTACACTTTTTTGTGATAACCAGGCGGCCCTCCATATCGTCCATAATCCCGTCTTCCACGAGCGTACGAAACATATAGACATCGATTGTCACATTGTTCGTAACAAATACAAGGATGGATTTCTAAATCTGGTTCATGTTTCTTCACGTCTTCAGCTAGCGGACATGCTCACCAAACAACTTGGAGTATCTCAATTTCAGCTTCTACAATCCTTGGATTGTCAACCATTGCCAAGCTTGAGGGGGGGATGAAGAAATAATTGAAGTTGTAGAAGTTATAATTGTAGAAGTTATAATTGCAGTTTAATTGTAGTTAGTTAGTTAATTCATAAGAGCACTCTTGTCATCTTAGCTGCTAGCTAGTGGTATATATACCACCTTTTGCATGTAAATCATGATTGAGTCAGTATAAACATTAGAGCATAACTGCTCTCGTTTCTTGGTAATGGCACTCAATCACAATATCAACACTCATAATCATCACAGTTCAGCCAAACTATAACAATAGTAATACCTTACTAATATTTTAATAGAAATCGGGAATGTTCAGCAAGCAATTAAAAAAACATCTACTTAAATCAGATATATGAAATGAATAACAAAATAAATCACATTACTGGACAACAATATTATTTGGATAAATTGATGAACAATACGAAAAAGTAACATAGATCTGGATATACCTGAGGTAACGTGCAGCGAGATGGTAAACTTGGGCGAACAGAAATTAGAAAGCTCCTTGTAAGTGAGTGGAATGGTTTCTGGGGGTTCTAAACTTTTTACTACTAGTTTTCTAGTAATGCTGATAAGATCTCCAAATCAGCGTCTTTTGGGTGCACTAGCCCTAAAGCTCCGTCGAACAAAATAGTGTGTAGAATGTCTGTAAATCAACACCCATACCATTAGCACCCTACACACCAACACTAATTGTATAATAAATAGCTGAGTTTTGAGAAATCACAACCCCGACTCTTTCTTTATAAAGTGATTACAAACATATATGACTACTTCTCATACACTACAACATAAATGGGCTAATGTAACACCCAAAAAGTGTTACATATATACTAAAATATGTTACTATAGACTTTAGGTAACACTTTATTGGTGTTACATTTGCCGGTGCTACCAAAAGTCTAATATAACACTTTTGATGATCTTTAGTAACACTTTTAATAAGTGTTACATTAGATTTTAAATTGTAACACTTTATGGTAACACTAAAAAATGTTACATATAACCCCCTTTATGTAACACTTTTAATTGGAAGAAAAAATTAAAAAATTGTCATTGTTGGGTTTCGAACCCAGGTTGCTAGATTGCAGGAGCTTAAGCGCAAAGTCTTAACCACTAGGCTACAATAACTTTTTTAGTTATTATTTTAAGAAAAACAATATATACACAAGATTTTATTATACCATCAATAAAATACACTCAAAATTAAGTTTTCATCAAACTACAATCTAACTTAATTTTATTTACGTTATTCATATCAATTTGACACAATATTTCCACTATATTTTTTTTCATTTTCATCCACTCATATATATATTTATATATATATATATAACTTATTTTATATCACATTAATTTTATACATCTAGTTATTGTATATAAATCTTAAGACATTATCATTAATTTTAATTACCATAATTTTATGTATTAAGACACCTTAATTGTTGTGTTTCATAGATTTTAAATAAAAAAATAAACTTACAAATATGAAGAGACATGACCAAATGTCCCAAGTCTAAGCTCTCACACTTAGAAAAATGTATTCAAATTCTTAAAGGCTAAAGCTACAAGTCTATTTTGTAATTGTTTAGTAAAAATATAATGTGTGTATATCTATATACATACACACAAATAAGTCACAAATAAAATTTAATTTATTTTTTATAACGAATAAGTAAATCTTTAGGTGCTCTAATGAATTGTTATTTTTGTAGGTCTGAGTTGATCGCTTTCACCACTTATGTTACAGATATTCTGTTGTGATAATTAAAATGTAACACATTAGACAAATAAAAATTAAAGTCACATAAGAAAAATAATCCACAAATATTTAATTAGTTTAAAATAAAATAAATAATTTTATTATTTACAAGTGTTACTTATTTATAAGTGTTACATAAAAGTGTTACTTATTCAAAAGTGTTGCGTAAAAAGTGTTACTTATTTGAAAGTGTTACCTAAATGTGTTACAATTTAAAAGTGTTACGTTCAAAGCGTTACATATTCTAAAAGTGTTACATGAAAGTGTTACATATTCGCAGATGTTACAAAAGTGTTACATGAAAGTGTTACATATTCCTAAGTGTTACAAAAGTGTTACATAAAAGTCAAAATTTTAAAAGTGTTACAAACGAAATGTTACATAAAGCCATTTATATTGTAGTGATAAGCATTGGTTCAAACATAGAATCACTCATTAAGGCCTAGAGATATTTGATTTACAGAAAAGGATAAATAAGTCATTAAATGAAGTAATCGTTGTAGAGGATAAATTATTATTTGGCAAAAAACTTAAAAGAAATGCATAGATCCAGAAAATTAGCATATCTTAATTAGAAAAAAAATACACACACATTACAAGCTTCGAATTATAGAAGCTGCCAAATAATAAAAAATAAAATAAGAAACTTTGCCCCTTAATGATCATGTATTGCCGAAGATGGGGCAGATATGTAGTAAAGCTGATGCTGCAAAATTCCATATGTTGGGGGACTTGTTTTTAGTTGCACGGGGTTTACACAGAAAATATCATATACGCTACCAAGCATACATGGAATTCCAATCAACTTACTGCAACATTAAAATTATAGAAACAAAATCGTTCCAAATTCACAAATCTCAGAATTCTTGTATTTTATCCCTAGGCTATTAGAATTTGTCTATGAAACAAAGTTTCACGGAATAGATGGAATAAATGGAGAGAATCAATTCTACACAAAAGCATATGATATCGTACCTAAAATTAATACTACAATTAGTGATGGAGATCATATGCAAACTATCAATGAAGATGATGATGATGAAACTAGAGATTTGGAGATTTTACGAGTGCAAATCATCGGAACCTATGCTTTTGTGCTCTTGCGTCTGAGGTGAGGGAGAGAGAGGACCAAAGACGAGGGAGAGGTATTGGGGAACTTTGAGTTGGTCATTTTTTTTCTAATAAAGCTTCAATTCAACATCTGAAACATGCAACCATGAAAGAGAGACAAATCGAGATCTTGAAACATAGATAAGAGGGAAACAACATGAAGAAAATAATCTTTTGCGAAAATTGAAGCCCTAAATAGAAAAACTAGGGTTCAATTCAGAGAATCGGTAAGAGAAAAGATCCTCACCTATTAGTTGCACTATTCCCAATAGCAAAGAGACATCGACCGATGACAAAAAAAGAATTTTCCAGTTTAATTTCCAGGAGGAGGAGGCGTCCGAGGGGTGTTGTGGTGGGAGACGGGTTCAGAGAAAAGAATGAAGAGTTGTTATCTTCACTATTTTTTTTTTATTTCTTATTTGTTTTTTAAGTAATTCAATGAATCTTATCAATATTTGGAGAGTTTTAGGTGGGAAACGTTCCGTCAATTTTTTCATTAATAATCAATTTTTAATGAGAGTATATTTTTACTCTCACTAATGGTGACATATAGTGAGAGTTTTTTTCTACTCTCACTATTTTTTTGTGACTAAAAGTGAGTTTTCTAGTAGTATAATATGCAGATCTTCTTCTTCTTACTTCATCTTTAATTCTCCCTATGGCCAAGGTTGGTGGGTGAACCCTAAGCCACCTTCTATCTGGTTCTATAGCCTCTGCTATAGGATTCAAAGTTTCTGCAATAGCTACTCCATGATCTACAATAAGTTCTTCTTCAACTAAAGCAGGTTGTAGAATCTCAAGGAACTAGTTCCTTATCTAGTTCCTTATCTTTTTCCAACCTGATCTTTTCAACCCTTGCTTTTATTCCATTGATCCCTTCATGGTTGCGTTAAGGTTCTGCAAAGAACACATGAGGTGAGTCTTCCACCATAAGTGTTCTTTTGTTGAACACCCTAAATGATTTTCATACAACAGAGCATCCAAAAAAAAAAAAAAGCCTCACCTGATTTAGTATCAAATGCATTTAGGTGCTCTTTTCAATTCTTCAACACAAAACATCTACATCCAAAGATATGGAAGTATGATATGTTAGGTGTTCTTCCACGCCACATCTCGTAAGGTGTCTTATCTTCATCCTTGTTGATAAGACATCATTATGGGTATAACATGTTGTGTTAGTTGCCTTCGTCCAAAATCCCTTTAGCAGTTGTACTTCAGCAAACATGGTTCTAGTAGCTTCTTTCAATGTTCTATTTCTCTTCTCTGCTACACCATTCTACTAAGGAGTTCTTGCAACAAAACATTCATGATGAATTCCATTGCTAGTGAAGAAACTCTCTCTGAACTTGTTTGTGAATTTAGTACCTCGATCTGACAGGAACTTGCAATGTTGAGGCGTTTTTCATTCTTAATTATTTTCATAAGGTCTGGTAGCTTCTTTTGAGTATCTGATTTTTTTCCCAAAAACACAGCCTAAGTAGATGGCACAAGAGAAGTCTCTAAGAAAAGGGGATATGCTGATGATGAAGAGAGATGGGTCACTCTCATGAAATAGGCTATGATTAGTAAGAGAAAAGCTATAAACATAAAACTCCTACTTATAATTGGACTCAATGGTCAAAACATGTAAATGAATCGATCATTTCCTCTAGAGTTGTAGAAGAAGAGGAAGTGGAAGAGATTAGGACTAAGGAACAACCCCTACAGCAGAAGAAACGCAGGTTAGTAAATGCCCATGTCAACAAAGCATTGTCAGGAGACTCCTTGATGAGCCTAAAACAACACCTCCATCTCATAGATCACCATCTCTTGATCTTGAGATAGTTTGTGTAAAGGAGCAGAAAGGATCAATAATTCTTCAGCCTTATATTGTTCTCTCTATCCAGCCTATTAGACAGATACCATCACCTGTATCATTAATAACTCAAGTGGAAGTGGCAACAGCTTTAGCATTGCCCTAACCACCAGCTGTAGTAAATGCACCATCCAGTATTTCCTGCTACGCTACATAACTCTAAGACAATGCTTATGCAGTAGAAGCATCGCAAATTGTGAATGAAGCATATGCACCTCCTGAAGCAGAAAGGATCCACACATAGATGAGTTACTCGAGGAAGAGATGCAAATGTACTGTAGATGGCATATTAATAGGGTAAGGTTGTACTAATAGGGAAGAGATGAATGGTACCACCTGGGCTACGTCTTCAGGCATTGCTAGATTGACCTCCAGGTATTTTTTTTAATCATGTTAGGGTTGTCAGAAGGTTGTGCCTACTGGAGAAGACATCCATAAAAGTTAATATGCCCTGCTGACAATGACTCCGGAGATGAGACATATGAAGAAGACGCAAGAACAGTTCATCAAGTCCTAGAACATAATAAGAAGGACTTTATCTAGTGACACGAAGATTCTTCCTTGAGAGAGCTAGGAAGCATGTCTCAGCAGCTTGTTGAAGATTCTACAGCAGCACAGCCAGTTGCTGGATAGAATTCTGAAGAAGACTATGTTCCATTATCTGTTAATTTCATAATTTAACAGGATGTCAATGAATCTACTACATCAGAGATTGCAGTAGAAGAGGCAACAACTGAAGCGGCCAATGAACCTACTATAGAAGATGTGGTAGTAGAAGAGCCAGTTAATACTTCTCATATCGTCGATGAATTTACTGAAAGAGTGATTGTAGTAGACAAGGCAGTAATTATCTCTCGAAATCCAAGTGTACAGGCGCAAGAAGTACATAAGATGGTCTCCGAGATGAAGAAGTAGCAGGAGTAGAAGAGACTACTTCACTAGTGCAACAAGCAACTGAAGCAGAAAAGAAGAAAGAACAAACACCTAATACACCTACTGAAGTTACCACCACTAATGCAGACCCGGTTCAAACTACTGAAGGAGAAACATGGAATGAAGAACTCCTAACACTCAATCAGTTGAACAAGCTGAAGGTGGACATCTCCTGGAGTATGGAGACACTCCAAGACCTACTCCTTCAAAAAATAATGCAGATGAGGAAAAAGACAATCTATAGGAACAAGAGTATCTGGATATTGAGCCAGATATCGATTCAATCATTGGAAAAATTAGCCTAAATAAAGCCTGACTATGCTAAAAACATGAAGGCTATTGCAATGGAGATGGAGCGTGAATAAATAGAAATAATGGCCAAGGAGTTGGATGATGTTATTTGTACTGATGCAGGCACCGGAAATGAAGCAGCGGCTCAAGGCACAAAAAGTACTGCAGTGACACATAAAAAAACTCAATTCTATTAAACAACTCTCCAGACTAGGTGAGGGGGGAACAACATATAGCTAAATAACATGATGAGGATAATCATGAGGAGGTACATACTGAAGAAGTGCCTATTGAGCAACCTAACAAAGAAGATAACAATAATGCTGCAGGAGTAGAAGACCAAAAAGATCTGTGTCTAGCTACCCCGACTGAAGAAGATCCAGAAGAAGAAATAGAAATTTGAGGGAGTAAATGATCAAGCTCTCCTAATGACTTTCATTCTCAGAAGCGACTCAGGCGCCTTTCTGTAGTAGCAAAGGATGCAGGTAATAGGATAAAGAGACAATCCCTTGTGAATCCCTTTTGGAAATTAGACAATCCTATGTAGATTTAAACCAGCAAACTAATGTTGCATCGCGAGAAGTAATTGAACAATTTGAGCATACTATATCAGCAACGAGCATGAAGGATTTAAAGAATCAGATTGTGACTGCAACACAAGCTGAGAGAGACTCGATACATCAACTTGTGATCAAATATTGCGGTTATGTCAATGGAAAAGTTGAGGGCACTGCAACTGCTAAGGGAGATAACCTAAAAGAGAATATAATAGGGCCTCAGTCCTTACAGGAAAAGATCCCATAACTGCGCAAGGAAGGAAAAGTTGATAAAATCATATTGACCAATATTCAAATACTATTAGAAATGTATTCAGAAGCCAATATTGATGATGTCAAAAAAGGGCAAGAAGAACTAAAAAAAGATATGCAGAACGCCAGCAAAGAGAAACACAAGAGGCTTTCATTGCTAAGCAAAGAAGATAGGAAGAAGAGACCAAGAGGAGCATAAGAATGGAATATTCAGGAGGAGAATGAGTTGACAATCCATGGCAGATTCAGATGCACGGATAAATAAAAAGCTGATAAATCAAATTCCAATTTGCATGAGATATTCCTGGCCACTAGATTGGTCCTTGATGATCTCTAACATTAGTCATCTTCACAGCCTACCCCTAAAACATAAACAGAAATGAAGCCACTCCAAATCTCACGTTTCTTATACAATATGTGAATTGACTCAAGAACTGCAGTGATCAAGCGTTCGATCAATTAGAGCCTCCAGAATTCCACATGAATGGAATCTATCCAGATGAGAGATTGACAATAGAGATAGGAAGAAATCTTCGGATACTTTGACTACTTGCATGTTGAAGGACATTATAATGATGTTGAAGGTGAAACTAAACACCGACTACAAGCTTACACAAAGCAACTTCATGATGGAGTACTTCTATTTCAGATTAAGCTCAAAGGAACGAAATGGAATGGGTGTAAACTCTAGAAGTACAGTACGAATATATGCACTTTGAGTATATCATGTTACACAATGGTGGAGGTATACTAAGGATGACCCTGATCAATTCAGAATGAGAAGAGATCAAGATGATTTGAAAGAAAACCTACCTGCAATTCAAATGAAATAGAACATCTAAAACGATAAAAAAGTATTATTTCCCGGTAAAAAACATTCATACCCTCTCTCTTTTGTCATAAATGATATGAGATGGTTTTTCTTGGCATGTACTTACTACAATTGTAGTAGATAAAGAATATCTAATGAAACAGTTATCATTTACTGCCAAATGATTACAACCCGTAATCTTGCATCATTTTTTTTTATGTGTGACCTTTTAATGATTATAGAATGAACGAGAAGTTTCTTATAAAAACAGAGTTGATTAAACTGGCTCAGCCAGCCATCGAAAGCGTCATTCCTTTCCATTTAGAGAACTTACTAATGATCACATCTGCAAGGGGCTGAAAGTCCCATGCTTTAGGAGTGCCTCAAAATAATGGAACCCCGAGATAATGAGAGGGAAGAAGTCCCTCATTCATGTCAGAAATACATACACGTTAATTATACATGTATTTAGGTCGATTTAGGATTGTATTTAATAGCATTTACATGCATATTTGGTCGAGAGTTGCGTAGATTTATTACATCTGGACCATTTAACGTGTTTAACTTGTTTTCAAGGTATTTTAAGTATTTCAAAGTCAAAATTCGTATTTTACGACTATCGGATGAAATAACAAGTCAAAGGAAAGGAAAAATCGATCTAAATCGGCCTGAACCGGTATTGAACCGTCGTGACCGCGACAAGGGGAGGAGCGCGGCCATGACAAAAAGTGGCTAGAAACGAAATCGGAACTGTGAGACCATCGCGACAGCGACATACATACATCACGGCCGCAATAAAAGTTGCTATTTTAAGGCAGTTTTTAGTTCAAAACGTTGCGATAGTGAGAAGCATGTTGCGCGGCCACGACAAAAAAAAAACGATTTTGAAGAGGTTTCAAGTGGGAATCGAAGCCTAGAGACCCCAAGACTCGTCCCGAAGCCTATAATAAGACATAGTGACTCGATTTTTAAAAGAACACCAAAAATTCTCATACTTTTACATTGGAGTAGAAGACGTGAGAGCAAGAAGATGAAGATCGACGAGCCGAACAACCGGGTTTAATTATTTCTTGCTTAGTTGTTATTTTCTTTACAATGTATTCGTTGATTATTGTATTGACTTGATACTAGGCATAAGTAGCTAAACTACTCGTGTTGTAGGGTTAGAAAGTAAGGTTTTACAATAATGGTTGAATTCTTCTTTTAATTTATAGACTCCAATTTTATTATCTATCTATGTGTTTGTTCTTAATTCATGATTAATCCTAATTTGATCAATTAGGTTTAGTCTAATCGTTTAACAATTCCGCTTTGAGAGAAGGGAGTTGATAATAGACGTACAACATACAGCGTACTAGTCTATGAGTGCGTAATCAAAGGTTAAGGGTCTTTGGGAGTTGTTAGGATCAATTAACTCGAGAGAGTAATTGTTCTAATTAATCCAAAACTTAGTCGCTTCGAGAGAATGGCTAAGTTATTTAAGTGTCGTCTAATAGATAGTAAAATTGGTTTAAAGTTTATAAATCATAGATTAATAACCATTAGCGTAATTCCTGAAATCGACACCCTAGGATACATTCTCATTGATTGGAATCACTTTTATTACTTATTCAGTTTAATAGTTTATATGCAATATTAGTTTAATAATTACTCAATCATCTACAACCGTATACTTGCGGTATTTTAGGGTTAGAATTAGAGCCTGTCAAGTTTTTGGCGTCGTTGTCGGGGACTAGGTATAGCGTCTTAGTTTTTATCCTGAGTAATAGGAGGATACTAGACTAGATTTTATTTTTCTGCAATTTAGATTTTGTTATTTAATTTTTAGTTATTTATTTTAGAATTACGTGGTATTTTCTTTGTATGCGTTTTCAGATTTCGCATGCAAACTAGGTCAAAAGGAATGAGCATATTGTTCGTTTCGAACCTGAGATTGAGGCGACTGCCCGTAGGCACCGAACAATAAAAAATCACACGATCGAGATGGATAACGCTCCGTCGAATCAGAATCAAGAAGGCGTACTAAATAGGATATTAGGGGCCTTAGCCCATTTGGATGATAGAGTTACTAATCTGCAGTAGCAACAGCCACCACAGCAGCGGAGACAAGCTCAAATTGTGCACGATGACATAGATGAGGACCTCACACCCATAAGTGATTGTCTACATCCTACGCTAAATCAGCCGGTTGGAAGAGTGCAACCAACACTGTTATATGCTAATAGCTTCGAGTTGAGGTTTGCTCTGATCAATATTGTTCAACAAAACCAGTTTGGTGGGAGTGCACTAGAAGACCCGAACATGCATCTAAACAAGTTCCGCATGTTGGCTGAAACAATAAAGATGAATCATGTAACTCATTAGATGATGTCACAGAATGGGAAGACTTGAGCACGAGATTCCTTCTGAAGTACTTTCCACCGAGCAAGATACTAGATCTCCAGAATAAAATCAATCAGTTCAAGAAAATGGATCAAGAACCATTTGGTGAGGCTTCGAAAGCAGCAGGGATCTTATCCAGAGTTGTCCCCAACATGGGTTTTCAAAGAAGCAGCAGGTGTGCAAGTTTTATAATGGTTTGCTTGCTCCAGCACGAGATCATGTAGATGTTTTCGTAGGAGGTAGTTTGATGGAGAAGAATGTGAGGACTGCATTCTCGATTCTGGATTCAATAGCTAGAATTTGTTATTAGTGGCCTAATGAACGAAATCAGCCAAGAAGAGTAGCTAGTGTTGTAGAAGCAGAGCCCGTCAAGAATGAGCCGATTGATGCTCTTACATCTCAGTTGACCATTCTGATGAATCAAGTATGTTTTCTAACTAATCTGACGTTAGCACAACACAATGGTACTTCAGCACAACAGTTAGTGGGCCAGGAGGAGGTTGAAGATATTAACTTTGTAAACCAGAGGAATTTCAACAACTTCCAGAATAATGAGCCGAGGTACAATCAGTACCCACCTAACCAGAATCACCAAAACTTCTCTTATGGCAACACGAAGAATTCACTTAATCTACAACCCGGATTCGCTGTCACGAAGGGTATGATTCATGATTGCAAGAAGCCAACACAAGAGGAGATAGTGCAGTCACAGTTTGCCAAGTATGATGAAAAATTAGCTCAACTGGAAAGAAAGATGGATGGAAAATTTATTGAGCTGAACAAGAACATGACTGGTCAGGGAGCAGACATCAAGAGACTTGAGAGTAGTATTACTAAAATTTTTACCAACATGAGTTAGCAGATAAAGATTGTTGGGCCCCAGTATAAGCAGGGGCAATTCCCGAGAGATACAATGGTGAATCCGAGAGAGCAATGTCAAGCTATTCAATTGAGAAATAGCACTGAGTATGAAGGTTAAAGCTACCAGCTGATAAAGAGAAGGTAGTGGAGAAGGAGCAGTTGGAAGCAGAAACAGGGATGCAAGGAAAGGCAAAGAAGAAAAAAGATGCCTTGAAATCAAGCAAGAGGTCAGACATCAAAGCTGATATGCCAGAATATGTCCCTCCTGTTCCATTCCCACAGGTCCTAAGGAAGAAAAAGATTGATGAGCAGTTCGTAAAACTTTTGGATGTGCTGAAGAGGATCCAAATCAACATTCCTTTTGTTGAGGCACTACAGTAGACGTCTAATTATGCGAAGTTCTTGAAGGAGATAATTGCAAAGAAGAAGAAGTGGGAAGAGTATGAGACGGTGTATCTGACAGAAGAGCGCAGTACAGTGATCCAAAGAAAGCTAACATTAAAGTACAAAGATCCAGGTAGTTTTACTCTTGAATGTAAAATAGGTAATTTAACTTTTGATAAAGCACTGTGCGATCTAGGAGCTAGTATCAACTTAATGCCTCTGTCTATATTTGAAAAATTAGGAATTGGCACTATGAAACCCACTACAATCGCCTTACAAATGGCTGATCGCTCTATGAGTTGGCCATGGGGTATTGTAGAGGACGTTTTATTAAAAGTTGGTAAAATCATAATCCTTGTTGATTTTGTAGTCCTAGATATGATAGAAGACAAGGAAGTTCCCTTGATCTTAGGTCGCCCGTTTCTAGCAACAGGTAAGGCACTAATAGATATTCAAAGAGGGAACTTACTTTAAGGATAGATGAGGAGAAGGTTACTTTTTCCATATATAAAGCTCTCCAGCAACACGATAGTGGGGAGCTAAATCAAATTGAAACATGTAGCTCTATACAATCTTTAGATGCCACATTATCTAAGAAACTAATCTACCTAGTGATTGTGATTCCCTTGAAGTTTGTCTTACTGATTATGTTTTTAATGTTAATCACCAAGACTCTACTAACCTTGGTCTTGTAGAAAGTGTTAGTACTCTGAATGCTTTGCAGGAAGCTCCAAAAGAAAGCTCAACCCAAGAGGACATAAGTAAGAAAGTTGTGGATGAAGTACCAAAAGGGGGCGAAGGATGCCTAGATCTTAAACCATTACCAGATCATCTACTGTATGATTTTCTTGATAACGAAAGAAGATATCCGGTAATAATCTCTTCCTCTTTAACGGGTCTGAAATTGAGAAATTGTTGTGAGTTCTGAGAAAGTATAAATCTGCGATAGGTTGGTCGATTACTGACTTGAAGGGAATTGGTCCTACGATATGCATGCATAAAATCCTAATGGAGGATGAGTATAAAACCTCAGTTCAAAATGAACGTAGACTTAATCCTATGATGCAGGAAGTTGTTAGAAAAGAAGTCCTTAAATGGTTAGATGTAGGGATAATCTTTCCAATTTCGGATAGTAAGTGGGTAAGTCCGACCCAAGTGGTCCCTAAGAAAGGGGGAATGATAATAGTAAAGAGTGATCTAGATGAGTTCATTGCTACTAGGTTAATTACGGGATGGCGAGTGTGTATAGATTATAGGAAACTGAATGCAGCTACCCGTAAGGACCATATTCTCCTTCCCTTGTTAGATCAAATGTTTGATAGGTTATGAGTACTACTATTTCCTTGATGGTTATTCGGGTTGCAATCAGATTATGATTGCCCCGGAGGACCAAGAGAATAAAGCTTTTGTGTGTCCTTATGGCATCTTTGCGTTTCGTAGAATGCCATTAAGGTTTTGTAATGCACCTTCTACTTTTCAACATTGCATGATGGCGATATTTGGGGGTTTGATAGAGAACATAATGGAGGTCTTTATGGATGAATTTTCTGTCTTTGGGTCATCTTTTGATGTTTGCTTAGACAACTTAGCTCAAGTTTTGCAAAAGTGTGAAGACACCAATCTAGTCTTAAATTAGGAAAAATGTCATTTCATGGTTAGGGATGGTATATTCCTTGGTCATAAGATTTCATTTGCAGGGCTAGAAGTAGATTGAGCTAAGATAGTTGCCATAGAGAGATTGCCACCTCCAAAGAATGAAAAAGGGGTTAAAAGTTTCCTAGGACATGCGAGATTCTATAGAAGGTTCACAAAAGATTTTTCAAAAATTTCTAAACCTTTATCTTGTTTACTAGAAAAAGATATTGCTTTTATTTTCGATGATTCTTGTGTGCAGGCCTTCGAGACCTTCAAGAAAGCATTGGTGACTGCCCCAGTATTGATCATGCCGGATTGGTCTCAACCATTTGAGATAATGTGTGATGCGAGCGACATGGCTGTAGGGGCAATTTTGGGCCAAAAGAGAGAAAAGATCTTTCGAGTCATCTATTATGCCAGCAAAATGCTTGATTCAGCCCAAACGAATTACAGCACCACAGAGAAGGAGTTGCTAGATGTTGTTTATGCATGTGATAAATTTAGATCATATCTCATACAGGCAAAGACAATAGTATACAGTAACCACACAACACTTCGATATTTGTTTGCTAAGCAGGATTGAAAGCCAAGACTGATAAGATGGATATTGTTGTTGCAAGAGTTTGACATGGAGATCCGAGATAGAAGGGGATGTGAAAATGTAGTTGCTGATCACTTGTCCATAGCTGAGAATGAAGCAAATACAAAAGGACAGTAGAAGGCAATTAATGGCAAATTTCTGAATGAGCATGTGTTGGTTGTGGAATATTATCCTTGGTATAGCGAGATCTTGAACTACATAGTGAGTGGTATTCCACCAGATCTAACGCCTCACAAGAATAAAAATTTCTATCATGATGCCAAGTTCTACATATGGGACAATCCTTACCTCTACAGAAGATGTGCAGACACTATTATCTGAAGGTGTGTTCCTTATACTGAAGTATTGGACATAATCACATAGTTTCACTCTTCTGCAAGTGGAGGACATTTTGCATCAGCAAGAACAGTCGCGAAGGTGCTCCAAAGCAGTTTTTATTGGCTGACAATGCACAAAGATTAGCATGAATTCATCTTGCCGTGTGACTGATGCTAAAGAAAGGGGGGAATATCACGAAAGCACAAGATGTCCCGCACCACTATCATTGAAGTTGAAATATTTGATGTGTGGGGCATAGACTTCATGGGACCTTTTCCATCTTCAAAGGGTTCCAATATATCTTGGTAACCGTATCATATGTGTCACGATGCGGGGAGGTTGTTCCGACCTAAACGAATGATGCCAAGGTAGTGCTGAAATTCCTTCAAAAGAACATTCTTACTAGGTACGGTACTCCGAGAGCCTTGATAAGCGATGGGGGGTCTCACTTTTGCAACAAGTGTCTATCTGCATTATTAGCCAAATATGGGGTGAAGCAGCGAGTCACGACTCCGTATCATCCTCAAGCCAACAATCAAGTGGAGCTGGTCAATAGAGAAATCAAGCAAATCCTTGAGAAATCCGTAAATGGGAATAGAAAGGACTGGGCAGTGAAGTTAGATGGTGCACTATGGACATATAGGACGGCATATAAGAGCTCTTTGGGACTTTCGTTGTATCAGCTTGTTTTTTAGAAAGCATGTCATTTGTCGGTGGAATTAGAACATCGAGCTTATTGGGCAGTCAAGAAGTTGAGTTTCGACTTTGAGGCAGCTGGAAAAGAGTGAATTCTTAAGCTCAACGAATTGGAGGAATTCAGAATTCAAGCATTCCAGAACTCCAGTTTATACAAAGAGCGCGTCAAACGGTTTCACGACCGTATCGGAGATTTGAAGTCAGTGAACAAGTTTTGTTGTTCAATTCTCGACTGAGATTATTTTTAAGAAAGCTGAAGTCAAGATGTTCGGGCCCATTCACTATCAAGACCGTCCGAGCATCCGGACTAGTAGAGTTGATGAACGTAGACGGGAGCACTTTTCTCGTCAATGGACAAAGAATCAAGAAATACTACAAACTGGACAAAATTCAAACCGTGCATGAAGTGCGGTTGAATGAGCTTAACTGAAACAAAAAGTTCGTCCAGCTTGAGACATAAAATGAAGCGCTTGTCAAGAGGAAACCCGATGTTTATCGTTTTCTTTAATTTTAGTTATTTATATTTATTTTATGTTCTTATGTGTTTATTTTAGTATTTCAATGATATTAGGAACCAACATGGACGAGCGTAGCAAGAAACAAGGGGCGAAAGATGGAGAAAATCGAGCTGGGACAAAGTAGAGGAGTCGTGACCGCGAGGTACACCTTTCGCGGCTGCAACAAAAGAGGTGTAATGAAGAAAACCTTCTGTTGGAGCAACGCGACCGCGAGGGACCTTCCTCACGGCCGCAACAAAACTAAGCTGGATAATGAATTCAATACTAATGTGCCATCACGACCGCGATGAATTCGACGCCTAACACCCACTTTTGGGATAAGGATTCCGCGACTGCGACAGGTAAGATGCGTGGACGCGACGAGGGCAAAATAATTTAAAATCGAGACACAATCAGGTTTTGCTCACTTTTCCCCCTCTTTCTCTTGCACACGCGAAACACAAACACACACTCACACACATCACAAATTTGTGTTAAACACCAACCAAATCACACTCAAAACAATCACAAACACAAGCACACACACAAATTCATCACTTGCACCACAAATTTTGGATTGCTCGACCAATTCGGACGAAACTAGGGCATGCCCAAATCTTTAATTTTTTACTACACTTCTCCGGTAAGTGAAGCTAATCCAAGATTTTATGTGTTCTAATCTATTGTTTATGCTTAATTATCGTTGAAGTTCGTTAATTTTAGAGTTTGGAAAAGGGCTTGTTCATAGTTGAGTAGTATTGGCACTTGTAGTGCATATCTTTTGGAAAATTTGATTGGGTCATGAAATGTAGATATAATTGGTGCTAATTGTAGTTGAATTTATGTTGTTCCTTGTGTTTGGAATGGTTGAATAGCAACGATATCGAATTTAACATGTTTTGTTCATTGGGGACTTTTATCGAGCATGTTATAGGCGTGAATTGGAATTAGCTTTTTGCTTCATTTTGTATTCCTTTTATGTTCTTATGTGTGATACATTAATGAATTGAGTTTAGTTTGCATGACTAATGTTCGGATTTTCAAATTTCACCATAGGTCGGGTTAAATTGATGAACTTAGAGATTAAGCACAAAATAGGGAGTGAAAATTAAGAAATTTGGCTAAGTTGTTGCTATAATGGAATTAAGTTTGTAAATAGGATTGAATTATACTTTGAGAGACAATTAGGACTAGGAAAACCGTGTTGTTTAACTAGAAGTAATTGATTGCTAGAAGGTAGTTCTCACTTATTGAACTTTATTGATTGTTGATTGCTCGTTTGTTGGATTGAGTGTGTGTAGGTTCACTAAGATGGCTCCTAAAAAGGCAAGATCTAGCATAGAAGGGGCAAGCAAGTTATGGTTGAAGAACCGGCAGAACATAATCCAAATGATACCCAAACTTTGTATGGGTTCGCACTTGAGAGGGCCAAGCACAAGGCACGGTTTGATTAGCTTCGGCACCGCCAGGTTATGGTAACAAGGTTCAGCAATGACAAATTGACTCCGGCGATGGGCATACATGATAATGCCAGGGCTCTACTGGCTCAGGCAAGCTTGCTCAAATTCATGCAAGCACAGCGTACCTTCACGAGACTCACACTGAAGTTTCTGAGGACATTTGCCATCACAGTGGCAAGTGCATTGCATTCTTGCCGATCAGATGGCATTACATTCTAGCTGATGGGCAAGCAACGTTCACTGACTTGTGCTCAGCTGGATCAGATTTATGGCTTCCCTAAGGCCACCAGACAGGACCTACCGGAACTGTTCAATGTGTAAGAGTTTTGGGGTCTATTGACAGCCGCTCCACCTCTTGTAGAACCACAACGATATGTTACTAATGCTGCTAAGGCTTCTTGGATTCGCAATCATGTCATCCGGTACATCCAGAAGATGTTGGCCCACACTTTGTTTGCACGAAGAGAAACAGGGGCCACGTGACATGCGAATTGCAGATGATCTCGAATATGCTTCATGGGCATAAAGTTGATATTGCCAAGCTACTGATGGAGCATTTCGAGAATGTAATCCGGAAGCAGAAAGACAGTATCATAATCGGAGGATTGATCACACCTATTGTCGCAACTTTTGATGATATTGATTTAGATGACATGATACCGCTTAAGGGTGAGGTCCAATTCACATGGGAGTTGCTAGAAAACATGCAAGTGGTGGTAATGGGAGAAAATAGGAAGGTCCCATATGTTTACCAAAATGTGGGGCCCTACCTTCGACTCCCCTTCGAGATAGGAACGGCCATAACAAGTGTCACTGATACAAACAACTTTGCCCTATCCACTGCTGAACATCTTAAGCTCTCCCAAATGTCGGACTCCGATGTCTTTCGATCAGGGCAAGCAACCGAAGGAAGCAATAGAGTTCCTAGACCGTCTAGGAAGAAGAGGGCGGCAATAGCAGTTGCATCTGTATCCGAGCTGACTGAGGA
Organism: Ajuga chamaepitys; assembly: GCA_958295605.1. Lineage (NCBI taxonomy): Eukaryota > Viridiplantae > Streptophyta > Magnoliopsida > Lamiales > Lamiaceae > Ajuga > Ajuga chamaepitys. Next base: position 33,144,225 of record OY282495.1, read on the forward strand.
CGTGGAATGACTCATAGCATCTCTCCAGGAAGACGTTCAGCTTTATCACCGATAGGGCAGTCGATTGGCACCCATATGGAGAGGCAGCGAACAGAGGTTCGAGGGGCTGAGCAAACCATCAGCACATCATGATCAGAGAGCTATTCTAAATACCCTCCTCAATCGAAGCAATGAGGAATGCACGTGGAGGATCTTCGATGGGATGCATTGGCTCAGTTTTGGAGCCAACATGGTTTCCAACCACCCCCGCTGCCACAATGATTGTAAGTTAGCACCAAGGCGTACCACTCTTTTCCCTTCAAACATTGGCTTTCAGCCAAGTTTGGGGAAGGGGTGTACCGTGGGACGTCTTGGCCGTTATTTATATTTGTTGTTATTTTTGCCTTTTAGTTTCTTATTGCTTGTTCGTTTGTTATGCTATTTGGTGCTGTTTGTTCATGTTTTTGGGGTTGATTGTGGGTCTGTTATTTGCCTACTTACTTGCTTATTTTTACTACTTCAGTTGGAGCATTGGGTCTATGTGCCCATTTTATTATTTTATTGGAGTTGTTGGGTCTCATTTGTGTTAATTACTTGCCATATCGGGTCGTAGTGGTCTTAAGTTTAATTGTTCTGTTTTGAGTGTCTTAGTAGTTTAGTTTTAGGATTATGTCTTTAATTTTTAGTTGGAGTACGTCTACAAGAATAAGAAAAACCCGAGTGATTAGTGGTAACAAGTGATTAAAAAGAAGAAAAGAAACAATATGTAAAGATGGATGATGAAAAGTTAATGATGCAAAGATTTTGGGAATTTGTTGAAAAATTGGTACGTATTAGAGCATGAGAGGTAATTTGAGATGAAATTGAGCTTGAACTTAGAATGTTTGATCAAAACTAACCTTGTGAGAATTTGAGTCTAATTGTACTCCTATTTCGGAGTAATATGATTTCTTTCGGTTTGAGTTTTGATTGGATGTGTGTATTAGCCTCTAGAACTTGCCTTGAGTCTCTACTATGAATGTGTGAATTATGTGTTTTGACTTAGGAAGTGATCTTAGGCAGTTTCTATTTTCAGCCTATTTCTTAGCCTTGAAAAGTTGCCATTTGTACCAAAAGTTCATAATTTATCCCTAGTTAGTCCATTTGAGCTTAATAGCCTATTCTTTCAAAACCTAACATTACAGGCTAAAAACTTTTCGATTTAAGCCTTTGGCCTTAACTGGATTAATCAAGTAAGAGAGAGGAGGGCTGGAAGGTAGTTGGATAAAAAATTTGGGAAGAAAAAGGGAAAATTAGTGGATATTTAAAAGATGAAGGGAAGAATAAAATGATAGGTGAAAAGCCGAGAATAATAGTCTCTCCTAGTGCGAAAAAAAAAAAGAAAAAAGAAAAAAGAAAAAAGAAAAAGAGAAAGATGAAAAAGAGAAAGAAGAAAAAATTTGAAAAAGAAAAGAAATAGTTTGTGCATAAAAGTTGTTAAACACTTTTAACGAGAGGCTAGGAAATAAATTGCTTAATTGATTGCTTGAATAGAGAAGTTGGGTAGTCCCAATTGTGGTACCCATGTAGTTGAAAAGCACTTAACTTGTAAGGACTTTTGAAGGTGAATAAGTCACTTTGCGGGGTGATTTGCTGAAATTTGAAGAGTGAGATTGAGTGTTTGCATTGAGGGGTAGTCGGTTTAGGAATAACTTGATTAGTCCAATAGTAGTCACTTTTGTCCAAATATATCTCACCTTACCTTAAGCTCACATTACAACCAAAAAGAGAGCCCTTTTTTATTCTGTCACACATATCGAGTACGAGGTCTAGCTTAGACGATTGACAAGCATATGGTAGGCTTTGCATGTAGTTCAATTTGAGCGGAAATATGTTTTAGCCTAAACACTTGAGAGATGAGTGAAACACTTACCCAATGAGTATTGAATAATTCGAAAGTTCAACATCTCGAAAGTAGTTGATTTTTGCGTTATCACATATGCTCACTTTTATTATGTTGCCTGGTTTTTTTAAGAAAAATCGGTCTGAAACTGAATTCATCATCCAATCGCCCAAAACCATTACATAATCACTTGTATTCTATGTGTTTTTTGTTTTTTTGTTCGGGACTAACAATAGTTTATGTTTGGAGAATTTTGACATATGTTAATTATGCATATTAGGTCGATTTAGGATTGCATTTGATAGCATTTACATGCATATTTGGTCGAGAGTTGCGTAGATTTATTAATTTTAGACCATTTAACGTGCTTGACTTGTTTTGAAGGTATTTTAAGTATTTCAGTGTCAAAAGTCGTAGTTTACGACTATCAAATGAAAGAACAAGTCAAAGGTAAGGAAAACTAGTCTAAATCGGCCTGAACCGGTCCGAACCGGTTTAGAGATGAACCGGTATTGAATCGTTGCAACCGCGACAAGGGGAGGAGCACAACCGCAATGAAAAGTGGTTGGAAATGAAATCAGCACTGTGAGACCATCACGACCGCGACATACATGCATCACGGCCGCGACAATATGTGTGGTTTTAAGGAAGTTTTTAGTTCAAAACGTCGAGACCGCGAGAATCATAGTGCGCAGCCGCAACAAAAAAAAATCCAATTTTGAAGAGGTTTCCTGTTCCAAGTGGGAATCGAAGCCTGGAGACCCCAAGACGTCCCAAAGCCTATTAAAAGACATAAAGACTCGATTTTTAAAAGAACACCATAAATTCTCATACTTTTACATTGGAGTAGAAGATGTGAGAGCAAGAAGACGAAGATCGACGAGCCGAACAACCGGGTTTAACAATTTCTTGCTTAGTTGTTATTTTTTTTACAATGTATTCGCTGAATAACTGTATTGACTTGATACTAGGCATGAGTAGCTAAACTACTCATGTCGTAGCTAAACACTGGTTGAATTCTTCTTTTAATTTATAGACTCGAATTTTATTATCTATCTATGTGTTTGTTCTTAATGCATGATTAAACATAATTTCATAAATTAGGTTTAGTCTAATTGTTTAACAATTCCGCTTCGAGAGAATGGAGTTGTTAATAGACATACAACATATAGCGCAGTTGTCTATGGCTACATAGGCAAAGGTTAAGGGTCTTTTGGGAGTTTGTAGGATCAATTGACTTGAGAGTGATTGTTCTAATCAATCCACAACTTAGTCGCTTCGAGAGAATGGCTAAGTTACTTAAGTGTCGTCTAATACATAGTAAAATTGGTTTAAAAGTTTATAAATTATAGATTAATAATCATTAGCGTAATTCCTGAAATCGACACCCTAGGATACATTCTCGTTGATTGAAATCCCTTTTATTACTTAATTTAGTTTAATAGTTTATATGCAATATTAGTTTAATAATTACCTAATCATCCACTAATTCGAGTGTCTAGTTAGTGTAATCCCAGATCATTAGGGTATCGAACTACGTTAACTTATTCCCTGTGGATCAACCTTGACCTCCACTATATACATCTACACCTGTATACTTGCGGTATTTTAGGGTTAGAATTAGAGCTGGTTGACAAACGGGGTTTTCAATCATGAAAACATGCTTAGAATAAAGATTTTATCATGCATTTTTTACATTTTAAGCTCTCGTTTGTCATATAATTCGTATTTTCTTTCTCTCATCGAAAAAACCTTTGTTTTTTAGAATTTTATAGAAAAAATAGGTGTACAAAGAGTCGCGAGTATAAGAGAGTCGAAGAAATCAAGAAAAAAAACTGAAGAATGAAGAAACGGGCCAAAACTGGGCCGTGCACGGTCACAACCGTGCAAGCCTTCAGGACCGTGCACGGCCCATGCGCGCTGAAGGTAAGAAGTGTCTAGAGCTGGGCGAACGGTCATGACCATGCGCCCTTCTACGGATCGTGCTCAATTCCAGAAAGTTGGGCAATTTCAGGGTCGTGTCGACCATTTTTGGCAACAAGTCAAGCTGTGATAGACATGCCTAAAAAGGGAAGTTAACGTTTCGTATTCAAAATGAAGTAATCACACTTCCCATTTATAATAGGACGAACCTAAAAGAAATAGACAAATGTTATGTCATTTATACTGCTGTGAGGAGTCCTGAGTTGCTAAATTAAGTCTTAACTAATCAAAGAGCAAGTAAAGATAGTTGGTTGGGTTTTGGTTAATAAAGAAATGGGGGTGGTCGGGCTGAAGACGTAAAATTTAGCGCTTGTCAGGAGGCAACCCGATGTTTACTGTTTTTTTTAATTTATGTTATTTTTATATTTTTACTTATTTTAAGTTTAACTTGTGTTTTTAGTGTTTTTAGTGTTTTTGATGTTTTAGGAACCAACATGGATGAGCGTAGCAAGAAAGAGGGATAGAATGAAGGAGAAAATTGAGCTGAGGCAAAGCAGAGCAGTCGCGACCATGAGGAATACCTCTCGTGGCCGCGACAAAAGCATCGTAATAAAGCAATGAGCATGTTGAAGCAACGCGATAGCGAGGGACCTTCCTCGAGGCCGCGACAAAACATGCCTAGAAACTTCAATTTTGAGTATAAATCAATGCGACCGTGAAGCATACTTCGTGCAGTCGCGGCAATTATTTACTAGTCAAGTTCCAGCTGTAGCAAGGGCAAGCAACCCATGGTTGAAGAATCAGCAGCACAGAAGGTCGAGGAGAGCATTTGGAGACAGCAGCAGGACACCCGGTGGGATGCATTGGCCCAATTTTGGAGCCAATATGGTCTCCATCCACCTCCACCACCATAATGATTGTGAGTTAGCACCAAGGCATACCACTATTTTCCTCCAAACATTGGCTTTCAGCCAAGTTTGGAGGAAGAGATGTATAGTGGGACGTCTTGGCCGCTATTTATTTTTCATGGCTATTTTTGCTTTTTAGTTTCTTATTGCTTGATTCGTTTGTTGTCTGATGCGTATTTATAGTGGGACGTCTTGGCCGCTATTTATTTTTCATGGCTATTTTTGCTTTTTAGTTTCTTATTGCTTGATTCATTTGTTGTCTGATGCGTATTTAGTTGTTTGCTCATTAGGTCTGTGTACCCATTTAGTTGTTTAATTAGAGTATTGAGTCTATGAGCCCATTTTTGTTATTTAGTTGCCATGTTGGTTCATAGGGGTCTATTTTGTTTTTAATTGTCTTAGTTATTCTTAGTTTTAATGTTTTGTGTTTGTTAGTTGGAGTTTACAAGAAAAAAAATCCGAGTCTTTAAATTGGTAATAAGTGATTAAAAAGAAGAGGAAAAAAAGGGGGGGAAAGATAGATAATGAAAGGTTAACAATGAGATGGTTTCGATAATTAGATGAAAAATTGACACATAATAGAGCATATGAGGTGATTTGAGACGAACTTGAACTTGAACCTAGAATCTTCAATCAAAACTAACCTTGTGAGAATATGAGCCTAATTGTACTCCTATTATCAGAGTAATATGACTTCTTTCGGTGTGAATTTTGATTGAATATGTGTATTAGACTCTAGAACTTGCATTGAGTTTTTACTAAGAATGTGTGAAGTATGTGTTGTGATTTAGGAAATGATCTTCAACAGTTTTTGTTTTAAGCCTATTTTTTAGCCATGAAAAGTTTCCCTTTGTACCACAAGTTCATGATTTATCCCTAGTTAGCCCACTTGAGCTTTATAGCCTTATTCCTTCATAGCCTAACAATGTCAGCTGAAAATCTTTCGATTTAAACCATTGGCCTTAACTGGATTAATCAAGTAAGAGGGAGGAGGATTGGAAGGTAGTTGGGTGAAAACTTTTAGGAAGACATGGGAAAATTAGAGGATATTCCAAAGATGAAGGGAAAAAAATGATAGGTGAAAAAAAAGAAAAAATAGCCTCTTTGGAAAAAAAATAAAAATAAAAATAAAAATAAAAAAAGAAGAAGAAGAAGAAGAAGAAAATAAATTTTTGCGTATATGATGGTCAGTATTGTTAAGAAGAGGCTAGGAAATAAAGTGCTTAAATTATTTGAGCTGAATAGAACAGTCGGGTAGTCCCAAAAATGTAGTACCCTTAGTTGATTGTAAGCTGAAAAAGCACTTAAGTCGTAAGATTTCTTGAAGGTGGAGAAGTCATTTCTTTTGGAATGATTTGTTGTGATTTGAAGAGTGAGGTTGAGTGATTGTATTGAGGGTAGTCGAGTTAGGAATAACCTGATTAGTCCAAAAGTAGTCACTTTTATCCAAATGTATCCCACCTTACCTTAAGCCCACATTACAACCAAAAGAAAGACCTTTTTTATCCTTTGTCACACAAATCGAGTACGAGGTCTATTTTAGACGATTGGCAAGCATATGGTAGGCTCTGCTTGTAATTCAATATGAGCGAAAATATATATTAGCCTAAACACTTGAGAGATGAGTGAAGCATTTACCCGTTGAGGATTGAATAATTCAAAAGTTCAAAGTCTCGAAATTAGTTGATTTTTGCGTTATCCCATATGCTCACTTGAATTATGTTGCATAGTTGTTTGGAAAAAAAAAATCAGTCTAAAACTGAATTCATCATCTAATCGCCCTAAACAAATGCATAGTCACTTGTATTCTTTATCTTTCGTTTTGTTGTTCGAGACTAACAATAGTTTAAGTTTGAGGGGTTTTGATACACGTTAATTATACATGTATTTAGGTCAATTTATGATTATATTTGATAGCATGTACATGCATATTTGATCGAGAGTTGTGTGGATTTATTATATTTGGACTATTCAACGTGTTTAACTTGTTTTTAAGGTATTGTGACCATCCAGGGTCAAAAGTCGTACTTTACGACTATCGGATGAAAAAACAAGTTAAAGGAAAGGAAAAAAAATGGGCCTAAACCGGTCTGGAACCGGTCCGAAGATGAACCGACGCGACTGCGACACATGAAGACGTGCGGCCGCGACGAAAAAGGTCTGGAAAGAAGATCGCCACTGATCAAGCAACGCGGCCACATCAAATAAGAAAAGTAGCCACGCCAAAAGTGTTGTTTTTAAATTGTTTCAAGCTCAAAGCAACGCGGCCGTGCAATACATGCAAAGCGGCTGCGCCAAAAAGTGTCCCGAGAGTGAAGTTTTCTATCAGTTTGACACACCTCTAGTATTTTGGTCACATCTTGAGATCTACAACTCCAATTGAGGTGCAATTGGTGGCGTTATAAATTTAATTCAAGGGGCTACAACTTTTCTTGAAAGAGACAAAACCCAAAAATGAACGTAAGACCCTCAAAAATGGCTTGGAAGTCAGACCTGAAAACTCGTCCGTGCAATCAACGCACGGGCGGGACAAAAAGCCTTCGCGGCCGCGTCAAAATCGGTCATTTTAAGGTATTTTTTGGTACAACTTGTCGTGGTTGCAACATAGCTTGTGTGCGGCCGCGTCAGAAGTCCAGTTTTACGAAGATTTCCTAATTTTAGTAGGATTTTGATCCTATTTTCTCAAAGATTCATCCCCAACTCTATAAAAAAGACCCCCGAGCTCGAGTTTTAGAGGAGAAGATCATATCAACTCATTATTTTACATATATTCAAGTACGAGGCTTGGGATCGAGGATTGACGAGCAAGACGCGACAAAGATCGGTGGCTCAGGATTCGGGGTTTATTCTTTCTTTGTTTATTTTATCGTTGAACAATGTTTGTCTATGAATTATTGTTTCTTTCGATTATAAACATGAGTAGCTAAACACCGTTGTGTTCTAGGGATATAAAGTAGAATTTTACAATGATGTTTTGATTGTTACTTTTGAATTATAGACTCCAGTTTAAGATATTTATCTATGTGTTTGGTTTCATCCTTATAATTGAATTTAATCTAGCCAATTAGGTTTAATTTACTTGTTTAACAATTTCGCTTCGAGAGAAGCGAATTGTGAATAGACGATAACGCATAGCACGATTGCCTATGATTGTGTGGGCAAAGAGGTTAAGGGTCTTTTGGGAGTTGTTAGGATTAATTGACTCGAGAGAGTAACTGTTCTAATCAATCTACGATTTATCGCTTCGAGAGAAGGATTAGGTTAAATTAGTGTCGTCCAATAAATATAAAACTGGTCTAAAAGTCTATAGTTTTTAGGTTAATCATTCATCAAAGTAACATCTGAATCAACACCCTAGGATACATTCTCGTTGATTGGAAATTCTCATTTGTTCATTAATTTGGTTTATTAGTATTGGCAATCTAGTTTAATATCATTCACCAATTCTAGTGTCTAGTTAGGGTAATCCTAGATAATTAGGGTATCGAACTACGTTAACCCATTCCCTCTGGATAGATCTTGACTTCTGCTATATACATCTACACTCATACACTTGCGGTAATTTAGGGTTAGAAATAAGGCCTGTCAGTAGAAAACACCCGATCAATCTTCGAAGCAAAGAACTTATGCAGAAGTCTCCTTGAGCACCATTTGTATCGAGTGCCAGAAACAGGAACCTCAACTAAGCCAACGTCATCAACGAATTTTCTAAAGTCCGCACAAGAAGTACCCCGAGGGGGCCGTCTACTAATTCTTTCATGATTGCCTAAAACCACATTGAAATCGCTAATAATATACAAGGAACAATCCTCAAAAAGTAAAAAATCCCCCCAGAGATCCTGAAGACGAATATAGCAACTACTAGCATGGACCGAGGCAAAAAGACGTGAGTATCCTAAATGGAGCAAACTCCAACTAACAGCTGAGGGGAATGATACACGATGGAAATAACCTCTGCTAGAGAAGGCCTAAGAAATAGCCAAATATTGGGACGTAATCCTGCTCTTTCATTCTGCCCAATAAAAACCATATTGAGGGATGTCCAAAATCGTATTGAAATTGTTGTTATAAAAAAATTTTGGCTCAATAATAACAAGATAGTCGGGACTGTGCTTACGACACAGCTCAGTTAGAGAAGCTTGAGTAAGGTCATTCCCTAAATCTCTTAAATTCCAAGAAATGATCTTCATCAAGAACGAAAACTAGCGTCGTGCTCAGGCGGCGGTTCATTAGTATCCGTAATATCACCTCTATTTCTTGTATGCAATCAAATGCATGGTATTCATAGCATCACTATGACCACTTGAACGTAAGATATAAACAGCCCAATTTGAGGGTTCCTCAGAAGATATCAACGCTGGGAATCATCAAGTCCTTGAACATTGTTAAGAGATTTGAGAGCTTCAACCATGGCCACGTTTGTGAGGTTGCCAGGGATCTTGTTCTTCTTGCATAGGGCTTGCAATGTTCTTCTTGAAAACAGGTGGAAAAGCTCCTGGAACGCCAAAGGAATGGTGTTCAATGGTACCTGCGAAGTCCCCGTAGGGTCCTGCATGGGAACAAGGGCTCCAGAATTCGTAGGTGACTGATTGGCATGGTCTGTGTGATCAACGCCCAAATCATGCAAGTTAGAAAGAACATTGCTGATAGGAACCGTATTAGTATCTGCAGCCGTAGGAGAGGATGAAGGAGGCTTGGGAGTGGTCTCATATGGCGAACCATTATCAGTTCTGACATTACGAAGAGCATCAAACGTGTTAGCAATAGGAAAAGTAGCTGACGAGGGTCCCGGAGAAGCATCAATGGGTGTGTTAGATGTGCCTCGTCCAGGACCTGAAGTATCCCGAAGTAGGGCAGGCTGTTATGAGCTGGAAGATCCAGCAACATTACCAGAAGGTGGCCTAGATTTCGGGCGATATTCTTGCCTCTGCCGAAGAATATGTCGTGACTGTGTAGATCAACCCCGGGAGCAAGTATGTGATCGCGTTGGTGCTGTAACATTATTTTGTGTACCTTGCAATTGTCATTGATGGCAATAGTCAAATATAGGCCAAATAGTATGGTAAAAGCTACAGAAATCCGGAGAACCTTCATAGTATAACGAGATAGAAGCACAATGCCCTTGACGTTCGACCATGACATATTCAACTAAGTATTTTTTCAAGTCAACCTCTACTAGAACTCTCGCATATTTCGTAGATACTCTCCACTCCTCTGGAATCAAGCTGAAGAGGGTTTCCAGCTGCACTAGCAATTCCTAGAATCAAAGATTGGAACCAATACTCCTGAGGCAGTTGATAAGTACGCACCCAAATTTGCGAAAAGGAGTGCTTAACCTTATAGGGGTTAAAATCAGGAATCCAACGGAACAAACGCAATGAGCTCGGCTTTAAAGACATGTATGGTCTTACAAAAGCTTTGTCACGATCTAAGATAGATGAGAATTGAAAATTGTAGTAACCCAAACCTAAGATAACAATGCGCCATAGCCCAACTAGCTGCCATAATTTTGCTAATATTGACTTCAATTCGTAGAGAGACCACGGTTTGTCTTTCTTGACGTAAGTTAAACGGCCATGAAATATAAGAGACTGAAATAACAAACCCGATCACAATATATGGTCTCGTCAACAATAATCGAAACAATGTTATCTCACATCGTAGGCTGGACATGATCAACAGATTGAAGAGTGTCCCTGGAAGGAGTGATTCCTAGAACAGAAATGCAGGTTGCGGCAGAGATAATGGGAGCTGCGGCTGGAGAAGAACCAATAGCCAGCGAAGGGTTGGAGAGTGATCCAAACTGCATCGGAAGTGACGAAGTGGTGCTGTGTGGCAAAGGGAGAATCTCATCCCTAGTTGACGGAGTAGTGAGAGCTTTGCGTGACTAGCAAGACTTCTCCAACGTTAGGGTTTTTATGGCGGTGGGGCTCAACTTCACATGAATCAATATGGAGCCCCGTCGTACGTAGGGAAGGAGGCCTATGAGCCAAAAATGTTGGAAGCCCCGCACAATGACGGGGGTCTCAGAAATTAGGGCACAATGGCCATGTAGCAGCAGAGCCATCAGAATTATGTCCTAGGGTTAGTGGCGGTGGTAGCACAACATGAGGGGACAACAATGAGGATCAGAGTGGTGATATGAGAAAGCGTCGTTGACGGCTATGTGTGTGGAAGAACCAAACTGGACGACGACATGGGAACAGGAAGAGGAGAGCTCGATGGAATATCCGGATTCTTAAAAACCCTACACATCACATATGGTAACAACCAAGGGTGGTCTTTGATGAGATTGACATAGATTTGCTCGCGATGTGAATCTGAATCCATTGACGGATTCAGAGGTGAAAACAATGCAGGAATCATCGAAGGGTGGAGGTAGCCGTCATCGAGAGAGAGAGAGAGAGAGAGAGAGAGAGAGAGAGAGAGAGAGAGAGAGAAAGAGAGAGAGAGACTTAATTATAGATAGATAAAAAGAAGGGATCGCAAACGATGCGTGTATGAGTTTTAAGGGCTTGGTGGGGGAGGAGGGAGAGCTTGACTAGTGATGGAAATGGAATTTAGAAATAAGTGTTAAGCCCTTTGTTGAAAAAAATCACCTAAAGAATGAGCTTTTATTTTATTATAAAGATAACTTTTTCTTTAACGTGAAAAAATGTTTATAAAAATAGATTTTTCTTTAACGTGAAAAAATATAACGTAGTATTATTTAGACAAATTCTTATTGCTAGAACTAAGTTAACTTTAATTGGTTTAAAAATATATATTAAGGAGAAACAAAGAAAAAACTAGAAAAAAAAAGGAAAAGAAAGAACTTTAAAAAAACGGTGAGGGGTTCACGGAGTGTAGGGTTTAGCATTAAATGAAATTGAAAATTAAAGCTTATAAGGGAGAGCGTAAAGCTTTGGTTTGAGATGTTCTTTTTCCTTTTGATAAAAATAAGAGATGAAATATCTAATAGGGTGTGGAATAGTATAATAACTTTGTAAATTATTAAAAAAATACTAAGAAACGCTAAAAATAATATATTTTTACAACAGAGTTATATTTATAACAAAAAATTTAAAAAATTACGTTTTTATTTTTTTTTCAATTATTAAACTACTACAAATTTTCAACTATTTAAAAATTATTTATTGATTGAACCAAAATAATATTGAAAACCTAGAACTAGAAGTCTATAACTCAAAAGTCTATCCTCACAACCTAAAATAACAAAGGCCCACATAAGTATTGTAGGTCATTAACCTAATATAACATTCCCTCCGACCCAGTTTTACACACTTTCTGTTTCGATCCACTCAGTTTTGTACACTCCAAAAATGGCAAATAAATTTTTGACATATTTACAAAATTGCCATGAATGAAATATGATTTTGAAACTAAAGAATTGCTAAGTACTCTTATTAATTGGGCTAATCCTAATTAAGTGACAATTTAAATTACCCAACCCAAACCCTAAAGTAAGCATGCTTGGATCTACAATCCAAGCCCAGATTTGTTGAGATCTAGATCTGCTTCCCCTAAACTTCATTCCTTTTGGTAATTATGGCGAGTTCATGGACGGTTCCTCGGAGATTGATGGGTTCGTCTACAATTCCAAAGAATCATTTGTAGGTGAAACCAATTCCCCGAAGCCGATATGAGGCCTTTATCCCCGCTTGGGCGAGAATCGAGCCCAGATCTGGTTTCCAGATCCGCCTTGGAAGCGAATCACCTCTCGGATCCTGTCATTCTTCCGACGTGCGAGTGGTTTAAAGATGGCTAACAGAAGAGGCACTACATGCATGCCTCGGACTGTGGTTTCCTGTAATTTTTCAGGTTTACGTATCCAACCTTAATCAGTTTAGGGTTTTTTTAGTCTAAGCTTGGATTTGTGCTGGTAGTTTAAATAAAATGATGTTCAAATTACTGACTATTTACATGATGCTCACTGTCTTTGCTTAGATTTGTGGTTGTTTGGAATCTGAGAGGTGATTAGTTGCCCCTGTTGTGCGGATCTGTTTTTCAGGGATAAATAATTTGATGCATGAATTGATTAATGGACCAGAATCATGTCTTTATTTGGATTTGTTAAAATGATGTTTGTTGTTTTGGCCCTCTTGTTGATGGTTCAGTGCTAGTAGCTTATTTAAAGTGATGTTTGCAAGCCTGATTATGTGAATCTGGTCATGTCTTTGCTTGGATTTGTTTCGGATATTTGTTGTTTTGGCCCTTTTGTTGATGGTTCAGTGGTGGTAGCTTAAATAAAGTGATATTTGCAAGCTTGATTATTTAAAGTTGCTCAGTGTATTTACTTGGTCTTTGTTGCTAGTTGAATCTGTGAAAATAATTTGTTGTGAATGATCCAATTGGTGATCTGAGTAAAGAATGTCTTTGTATTGAAATGTGAATGTAGCTTAATAAAATGATGTTTGTGTCTTATTATTTAAAGCTGTCCATTTCTTTGTTGGAATTTGTGATGGTAGCTTAAACAAAATGATGTTTATGGGAGATGGTTATTTACATGCAGCCCTTTTCTTTGCTTGAATTGGTATTGGTAGCTTAAACACAGTTAGCCCTATGATGAAATTTTTCTGAGGGTATAGGTAAAAAAAAAAAAGCGAACAACAAGATGATATTTTTCAACAAAATGATCTTCATTTGCACTAGTAGTCAACATGTTTACAGCCTAAGCAAAACGACACATATATCTTGTGTTTATGCTGTAAACACAAGGCTAAATCAAAATGTTGACTTGATTTTCATTCCTAATAATAACCCAATTTATTTAATAACCCCCCAATCTCATATGTCTCCGCCCTCCCCCCCCCCCCCCCCCCCCCCCTCCCCTCTCCCCAAGTTGTTCTTTCTCAATTAAATGCTTAATAGCTTCTCTCACAGTAGACTCCTCCACTTCTAAAGCTTCTGGCAGTGTCCCTTCCCTTGTTAATGTTGCCTTTCCCATATGAGGCACCTTGTAATTGTTGTTCCCTTTCAATTTCATGACTTCAATCATGCACTGCTATAAGCTAAGAAAAATAATGTTCAACTAAGTACTCTCGAGTTCTTCGTAGGATTTGAGCACATTTTTTACTAAATCTTCCACACACTTTGAGGGAGTCTCCACTTGTAGGGATTTTATCGCTCTAAAATAGCCGAAAGCAAGCACATTAGTATCAGGGGAATTGGGGGGCTGGCTAATAAGCTAAATATGAAAACCATCTAATGATGTTGCAGCCCTAAATTTGGGATCATGATTGTTGATGTGTAGTTTAGCAAATTAAAAAAACCTAATTTATCAAGCAATCTTTGATCACTTGCTTTGTTATCGACTCGATTGGTTTAGTAACCAATGTCCCCCTTTGTCTATTAATGTTGTTTCTGAGGGCTGGTGCTTTTGTAGTGAATGGAAACATGCCTGTCTTTCCATCAAACAAAAGTGTCCCCTCGGGACTGTATTGCAGTCGTAAAACTGCACACATAAATATTACTTTTGGGATGTACCTCTTGGACCTGCAGGCCCTATACAGGTCTTCCTCTTCTGCTAATTTGTAACCACTCTCAGATGTTTGCTGCATGTAGAACCATTTTTCGTCGATGTGAATTATGTTATGCATAGATTCTTACCTGATTTTGTTTTTTGAATTGTCCATATGCAAGCAGCTGAGGCTGTATTTCAGCCTTCGTATCATATTATGCTTGGTAAGAGCGAGCTTGATAGCATTTGTGTGTGCTATAATCGAACCTGATTTTACCCATCGTCCCACCTTGCTTTTGCTGACTTTAAGTTCTATCACTAACCTTCTTATTGTGCCTCGTTTTGAGAACAAGATTGATTTCATTAATTCAGTGTCGAGATCGATTTTTCCTTTACCACCGTTTAATTTTCTGTCAACGAAAGAAAACCGGTGACCCTTCTAATATTTGCTTCTATGCAAATTCCCAAGTGTATTGAATAGTCCATCGGGATACTCCAAATGATGCTGCCGTAGCCTTGATTTGGCCGAAGTGTACGACTCCGTCTGTGTTGTGCCCCATGAGAAACTGAGCAATCAAGGTGTGGTCTGATGGAGATAATTTAGGATCTTTTCTTGTGTTTGTTATTTCCGTAATTATGTTTGTATCAAGAAACTGAACTATTGATGCATTGAATGTGAAATTCAATGTTGTTTTGGTGTATTTATTGGACTGGTTTGATGTGATTAAAATTTTGGAGGGATATTTCAAATGTAATTTCAGGTTTGCTAGGTGAAAAACTTGTGTAATTTAAGTTTGGAATGGAGGAAAAAAAAATCCCAGAATGTTTCAATGTAATTTGAACACTTTTGGAACAATTTTCAGATTTTCAGATTTATTTACTGTTGCAACTGTTATGTTTTTCACATAATATTTCAATTCAGAAGTTTAATTTTTTCTTGTTCATTATTTTTTGGTTTAAACAGGTAGAAACGGGGGAAACATAATTAGTGTACTAATCTTTCTCCTACATTTTTAGTTAAACCTCTTTCAATAGTCAAAACAAAAGTAAAAGGCAGACTTTTTTTAACCTCCGTGTCCATCTCAACGTGCAAAATTGAGCGGGACGGAGGGAGTAAGTAATTTCAATAGGTGCACCGATATACCCGATGAATCCTAAAATTACTCTATAATTTAATCTTAATACACTTTTCAAGTGTAAAATGGATCATCCAAACAAGACCCGCTGGTTTAACATCTCTGATGTTGCTTTTTAAGTATGGGTCGAAGGATATGCATATTGAGATGTACAAACATTCTAAAGCTATGCGTATAAATTAATGGGAAAAAGGTAGTTAAGTATGAGATGGAATGGAAACAAGTTTCCCTGTTATAGGGGGCCTAAAATCAACAGTGGCCATTAATATGAGCAGCTGGGACAGGACTTTACCTAATCTAACAACACACCTAACCAAAACATGACTATTTCTCTCTCTCTCTCTCTACCCTGGTGTTTGACAAGAAAATCAATCCTTCCTTTTCTTTTTCAATCTTTGCTGTCACTTTTTTATTATTTTAATGATTTTCATTCAGGTTGCTGTTGCTATCCACCAATAAGACCCATTCAAAAAGCCCTCTGTCTGTACGTAGCCTTTTTCCAATTCTCTCCTTCTCTATCTTACCAATTCAAACACCCCTTTTTCATTTGCACTCTTTTTCTCTCTCTGAAAGATACAAACACACATTTACAGTCACAGATTGGTCCAATATGTGTGCAGACTGCAGCAGCAGCACACACTTCCAGTTGTAAATTGCTGAGGTCTCCACGTCTACTGTGTGTGTGTGTGTTTCAACATGAGCAGATTACTGGTAGTAATTGTGTTGATCCTGGCTCTGGGTCATTGCAGCTGCAACGCCTCCAGAACAATAAATGGCTTCAAAATCAGGCCCAAGCCCCATACCAATTCTTCTGGCCATTTCTTCAACTTCATGCCCAAAAGATGGATACCTGCGTCTGGCCCATCAAGGAAACACAATGATCTTGGCCTCCAAAGCTGGAGATTCCCATGATCGGGCCCTCTTTTTTTCTATTCGGGGGATCCATGTACATGCTTCGTCTTCAACAAATCCCTTTTTTTGTTTTTCCTTTTGGGCTTGGATTTCTCTTCTCCAAAAACCCTAGTGTGATATTATCAGTAAATTAATTAATTAATTCGCTAGCTTTTTTGGCAGTATTTTGAGTTAGCTTATTAATATATGCTTTTTTATAGAGTAACGATGGAGAAAATTAAAAATCTCCTTGTATGCAATATAAGATACTGGTTGTACGTATCATGTATGTGGAACAGGGATTATACATGCAGAAATATATAGTTCTTGATTAATTAATTCTATGAATTGTGTTTTTTTTGTTGGGGGGTGTAGGTAATTCTTCCGATGAATATTTGAAATGGAATGATAGTTTACTGTATATGGTATGATCAATCATTCGGGATTTTTTGTACGATTGATCGACGTTGAAATCCATCGTGTGACTGTTTAAATTTATTGCAGATAAGGTGGAAATCTTGTTTTGCAGTTTGTGCACGTAATGTCTTGTTATTTTTCGGGATTTGCTTTTTTTGGATTTTACGAGTTGCACGTAATGTTCTTATTTTTTGTACAATAAAATACTGCTTTGGGAATTCATCACTATCTCACACTAGCTCTTCTTTTCTTTTTTTCCTTAGACATTTGCTTTTGTATTATTGAATCCTTAAATCTTGAATCAAATTGTTTTACATTTTTTTATTAAATTAACTTCCAATGTTAAAAATGTTTGGAAACAAAATCAAAATTAAAGAATAGTGATATATTCTCTAGTTTTTATACAGGGAAAATGATCTTTAAAATAAACATGAACTCTTTTATTTTATTTTTAGAAGAAGAGAAATCCAAAGTAATAATGATAAATGAGCGGATGGTAAAGCTAGTACACATTATTATTATTATTATTATTAATGAAAAGAGTATAATTAGAGTTGGGTGGTAGACATTAATTATTCAAAATTAATCTCTACGTTCAAATTATTAATGAGTTATTAAAATTGTTGATTTATGACCATCAATGGCACTCAAATAAATATGTTGGGATAATTATATTTGAACCCTTTCACGTGGCTACCGTAATTAAAATACAGTTTTAGAATTTGTTTTAGTAATTATTTCATCTATCTATATATAATGATAATGATTTGATTTTGAGAGAAAATGGGAATCTTATTTATGGTTCACTATTTATCCTACATAATCATATTATCTCAATCATAAATTGAGAAAAGCAAAGAGACCCACTTATTACAATCGAACTGGCCGCTCTGCTCATAATATATCTACAAATTCTCCTTTTTCTTTATCAATAATAATAATTATTATTATTTATTATTACAGGGCCCAATCAATTATCTCACCAATAATTTTCTATATATATTACAATGTTCAGCACAGTGAGTTTTTTATTTTCATTTTTCTAAACTCAATAAAATACTTACTTTATTCCATAGTAACTCATTTTTCACACGATTCATTTTATTTGACTTATTCAATTATATTAAACTAATTATAAATTTTTACTTGAACTAATATAATGAAACATTGATTATTGAAATAGAATTTTTATTTTAAAACAGAACTGAGAATAAAAGAATTAAACAGAAATAAAGGGAATAAAAAAAGAAAAAGAAAAAAGAAAGAAGTCGGTGATATAGGAAGTGCGAGTATGTTAGTAGCTTTCGAATAGAAGTGAGGTGAGGTGAGGTGAGGCTTCCAAATAGAAGTGAAAACGAAATATGAGAGGAAATAAAGGAGAAGAAGTTTGTAGTTTTGCCTTTGTCTTTGTGGCTGTTAGCCTAGTAACAAAGAAGATAAACCTGTCCCACTTCAGAGTTTAGACCATGGCAACTCTCGACTTTTATATTTATCATCAATAATAATAATAATAATAATCATCTTGAGGTCATGGGTTCAAATACATATCTAAATAAGAGAAGATTAGGTCTAGCACATTTTGTAACAAATTTATTAATTTTGTCACAAGTTACAAAGAATATAAAAAATAGCACTTGTGCTAAAAAATCCAACAACATTCAGCCAACACCCCCCCCCCCCCTCCCAAAACTCCGCTCCTCTTTCCCACGCCCTACCCCACGGCGCTGATTTGACGGCTGCACGTTCACCAACGTGCAGCCATAATCAGGAAGCCTCCTCTCTCACCCCTCTAAATTCATTTGCGCTCGTCTTCTTCCCCCCTTCTCCCCCTTTTACCGCAACCACTATTCATCATCTTTATTTGAAAGGTTCCTGAAATTTTTGCCGGAATTCGTTCTTGGACACCAAAGCTACTATTGCCGGACTCCATTGAATAACAATGTTAAAAGGGGAAAGATTCCGACAATGGTTAGATCCACTCGACGTATGATTTTCGATGTGGAACCGGAGGCTATGATTTTCGCCGACGATAGCGGTGAAGATGGGGCTCGGAGTGAACCTACAGGTGGCCAATCAAACGTTTCATCTCACGGCGACATCGATAGTGCTACCCCAATATCACCAGGGGTTCAAACCAGATCCGAGGCAGCTCGTGGCTCTCTAAGCCGCCGTCGCACAGCACGAGACGATGAGCCAGAGCCAAGAACCAACATGCGTTCCAGCGAGCAACAGCCTCTTGCCCTAGCAATCATCCCTGAGGGCGACGACGGAGACGATGTATCTGACCACAGTTCAGAGGACACAGTTTACGAAGACGATGGGTACGGGCAGGTATGATTTTTCCATACAGTCCTGCATTTTTTTTGCGGCATTTCCTTACAGCAATAATTGGGTATGTCACTTTTGTGGGTGTTACTGTAAACTATATATCGAAACCCCATTGGTTTCGGGTTCTGTTCGTATTGTATACATGATATTGATTAAATTAGTGAACTATAGACTTCGAGTGTGCACTCCGTTAATGCATGAAGTTTGTTATTGTGCACGAAACTGTTATTTAACTATGTGTATGAGTACACTGCAAGCGCTTTTAAAAAGGCAAAATTTCATTTGTTCGGAATGTTCGGCTATTTAAATCATTCCGATATAACTAGTGGAAACTGATTGGTACTTGGGGTATATTGTTGTGCACAAAATTCTCGTACGTATAAACACGAAACCCTTGTTTGACCTGTCTAGTAGCACCATAATTTGACAAATTGTTGTATCCTTGCATGCATGTTAATTTGGGGACAGTTTTATCTCATAGGTTGTCCCTGGTCTGTGTGTGCACGAAACTGCCCAATGTATTTATTCCTAAATATTGGTGTATTGAGAGAGTGCACGAACCAAGTCTATGTATATGCACAAAACTACACAATGTATATGTTGACCCAAGTCTGTGTATCTGCACGAAACACACATTCCTAATTATGTATTGGAAAATCTTCACCGTGCATCCTACTTGAGCTGCATGATATAGAGCTAGAATTTAACTTGAAATTGTGCCAATCATAATTTCATTATTAGGTGCACTCATGATACAATCGTTGTGAGTATCGATAACTTTGTTTAGTTGCTCTCACAAGTCCCCCTACACACGTTCATCCTTGTGTCCGAGTCTTGTTGTTCGTGTTCGTGATGCACGCAACTAGGTTTTATGTGTAAGAATTTAGGCGTGTGTAATGTAACGCAAAACGTGAAACCCTAAACCCTCGCAACAATCAGATCGGCATCCCGTATGTTTGTAACACTGTTCGAAAACATTTCATTGTAGAATCTGATGCCATGCCCATAGTTGATTGTTGTATTAGTGTTCTGGATACCGTAAAACTAATATGATGTACAAATTGATGCACGACTCGCATGCTCGTATCTCCATGCAAATATACATTTAGGTTTCAACAGCTGTTATTCATATACTCTGATTCTCGCAGGCAGCTGACTGGTCATGGAAACGGCCCCTCATGCAGCGCATTCAACATCGAATTAACGTCTATTGCCGTCATAGGGTCACCACTATCATCCGGACCCAGCTTGAGCGTGCCGGCGAGGCAGTCCTTACTGCTTACCGGGCGTCTGTATTCGGCGCTCTATTAGAATTCGACAGGGATGCTTTGATGACCCCGAGCGTTGCAACAGACGCTGTTGTTTCATTTGAAATATGGAGGGAGTTTGCAGACAACCTCCCGAAACTCTAGTTTCAGGTTGGATCACAGCCGATAAGGTTCGGCGCACAAGAATATGCGTTGGTTACAGGATTGCGATTTGGCGACATAGATACGAATAAGTTTGGTCCTCCTCCGGCTGACGGGATTTGGTCGCTGCTGTTTGGCCGAAACCCCGTTAAGGTACACCAGTTGAGGGATATGCTCGCTGCGGGTCGGTTTCGGCGTAACGTGGATGACACGGTGAAGGTCGCCAAAATACTGTATTTGTACTCCATTCTGATGGGAGTAGACCCTAGTAAGTATGTTGTCGAGCCGTGGGTGTGGGCAGTGGTTGAAGACGCCGAAGCATGGGACAATTTTGCCTAGGTGACGTACACGTTCCGGCGTCTGATTAGATGCATGAAAGCGTTGCCGAAGGAGGTCACCAATAGTTGCAACCGCTATCATTTTTATGGTTTTTCGGCTACCTTCCTGGTACATCTCTCTGCATACGTTGCATAATGTTAATTATACGTGTATATTTTGCCATGGTTTAGGTAGATTAATGTTTATTACTGTTTACACCTTACAATTACGTAGGTGTGGATATTCGAGGCAATCCCCGAGATCGGGGTCGAGTGCGCTGATCAAGTTGCCGAGGACGTGCTTCCTCTCTTTATTAGGTGGAGGCCCAAGACTACAAAATTCGACTACAATGAAGCAAGGTTTTTCCAAACAGAGGTATGTCGTGCGTCTCACGAGTCCCGAAATGTTGCATAAATTTGTTTTGATCTCTAACTCGTCATTGTTTAATAAAGCACCAATGTCTTATAACGCTCATTCCGACTAACAAAGAACGCGAGACGACGTATTGGCGCAGTCTCAGGCCCGAACAACAGCCTATAGTAGTGCCCCCTTCTTTGCCCCATTTGGATCCTTCCGTTGAAGATGTTCCAGAGCCTGCTGATGATGCTGATGACGGTCCAGAGCCTGCAAGTGAAGAGCCAGCTGCAATGGAAGGTGAGGAAGCAAGTCGTTGCGGTAGCAGGACATCTTCTCGCAGACAGCGTCGGGACCCTACACCGACAGGGGTACGACGGAGCACTAGGCTAAGAACTGCCAGAGCTCAGACTACACGAAAGCATCGACGGGCGAGAGTAGTCGAGTCTACGGAGTCGGAGGAGTCATCTGACTTGCCCGACCCATGCTCAGACAGTTCCATTAGAGGTAGTTCAGAAAGTAAGCGTCCTGAGGGGTGTTCTGAAAAGAGTTCTGGTTCGGAAGGGATTGTTGGTGGCCGTACGGGTGGGGGGCACAGTGAAGATAGTACAGATGGCCATGGTACCGGGGAAGGTTTAAAGGATCAAGGCGCAGAGGAGTTCGAGGATCGGGAACAAGGACGGGATACTGGCTCTTTCGTATGCAATGAAGCGGCTATTAAGCGTATCACTGATGAGGTGCTAGTGAGGCTTGAAGCATCCATCCCTGTACTTATCTGTGCAGTGATGGTCAGTGTTCTCGTCACACATGGGCCTGCGACCTTTCAGGCTGTGCTAGATAGCCATTTTGGACGACCGGGAGCAAGTAATGCACAGGTAGTTCAGTTTGTTTATTACTCATTGTTTAGTCGGATATGCAATTTAAAGATAATTCATATGCACGACTTGTTTATGTAGTTTCAATTTTTGGTAATATCGTTCCATTTTCACTAACAGAGAGCACCCGACAATGTTGCTGAAGGAGATGACATGCCATTGGGCGATCAACTGCCTGATGATGAAGCGATAAACGCAGGGAAAACAAACACCAGTACGGGAGGCCCAATGAAGCTGCTCGTACTGTGGCAGGAGAAAAAGTGGTTAGCATAGGTTTAAGTGAAAAGGTGGGAGTAACTAGTGACGTAGAAAAGGACGGGTCAGGTGGCGGAGTTTCGGATATTACGGCAGACGGCGGGAACGCATCTGGTGGGGATGTTGTGATTGACAAGGGTAAGGGTGTTCAAGCCGTTGGTGAACAGACGATGTCTAAGGTTGGGGAAGGGTCGATGTCAGATGTAGCGGGCGGAAGTCGGGGCGGAAGTCGGGAGTACTGTGGCAAGTCCACCCCGGCATATACCCCTCGTAGATGAGTTACTGCTCGACATAATAACACTACGGGCGGGAAATAGAAGTGAAGATGTGGGTCCCGACCCACCGTTTGGTGGGGATTTCGGTGCCTCAATGCGCGCTAGAACTGTGAATATGCCCAAACCTGACTCATCCGATCGGGGTATTCACGAGGTCGGGGAATGTTTTGACTGCACCAGTGTCGTTAGCCCATACCGTAGAGCTGAGATACGGCAAATGGGGCCCAAGCGGGCGTATGAGGAGTTTCTGCAATCCGATCGAGAGTCTGGACCTAACCTATCTTGTTATTTGATTATTTGCATGCGTAATCTAAATTCCCTAAACCCTAAACATTTTCCTAGTTGTACTGATGCGCTTAATACGATTCCAGGCAAAACGTTGGCCTTGCGTGGAATGAAAACAAGTCATTTTACAAGCTAATAGATGATCCGAAGAAGGAGTTCGAGGCACCTGCATGTACCACGCTATCTGACCACCTACACGTTATATGCTTCATCGAATATTTGACAACTCGAATTAGTTACTAAATCTAAATTCTTTTTTTTTTTGGGTTTTATGTAGTTTTTTCATTTATCGTGTCGTCTTTTATTTTTATTATCCCAGCACATCGATGCCTACATGGGCATTCTAATGTCAGACCCATTGTTCGTGAAGGTTACAGTTGATCGAGTTTTCTCCGGTCAGCATGTGATCGTTGACACAAATTTCTATGTAAGTCATGTTTTTTGCATTAGTTTTGGTTAACTGGTTCAGCTAAATAACACCGGTGTTTACGCGATTCTGTATTATAGGATTCGTAGGTTCCACATATCCTGCTGAGTATATGTTGTTTATTGTTAGCTGTTGTCTCCGTGTGAAAACCACATGTGCGGTGAATGTTTCATAAGTTTGATGAATATGTTCTTATTGACACTCACTGTCTACCGTACATAGTTACACAGCTCATGCATTCATAGTTCAGTGGCACGCTTTGCGAAGTTTGATGCATGTTTATTGAGAATCTGAAGCTTGTGACACTTACACGCTGATTACATGTTAACGACGATATTCGTCATACTGATTTTAATTCGTGCACGTACTCATTTAAATAAAAGTTGCATGGCAATCGCGTTCACAACCTAAATTCTATCTACACCCAGCCCGTTGAATAATGTCTCTATTTCATACCCAACCATATGCAGTGTAGTCCTATATGCTTTGTTTTGACACTTGTCATTTACTTCGACACAGCTACTGGTTAAAGGTTTATGGGAGAGTCGATATCTAATGGTGGAGGGGAAGCCACAACACAGGTCGTACAGCACGTTTGATGTGCAAACAATTGAGACATTTAATCCAGAAGATTATGTTCATCTGATCCCGTACGTACGTGGTGTCGCGCCTAGCTGGAGAGGGGTTGTTCTGTGGAGTGAAGTTAATACCGTGAGTTTGTAGACTCCATTATCGGGTTTTTTGTTATCCTTGTTATTGCCTATCACGTGTGGGTTTTCATCAGTCTATACATGAATCTCAGGTGATTACATGCTGGCACTTTAAAGATCATTGGACCTGTATAAAGTTACGACTAGACATAGCTAGAGTCCTGATATACGACTCGACTAGACATCGGTGGTCCAATGATGTGGCAGACAAGCGTTTCGATTATATCCTTCCACTACTTCAGATATTGCCCCAACTGTTCTCGTGTCTGGATTTTATGCTCGACGTCCCGATCTGAAACCCATAATGCAGCAATGGGACGTGTCCGCAGCTATTCCAACGCATTGCTTCCGCCAAGAAGACTCACTTCAGTGCGGGCCCTATTCATTGGCAGCGATCGAGTGTTTGCTACGGCAAAAGGGTCCTCGGAAGAATCTCAAAGACGCTTGGATCAAGACGACATTTCGACGGCATATAAGCCGGACAATCTTTAGGTACAGCACCCCGCCTGATACGCTCGGCCAAGGTGTCATTAGGGGTTGAAACATAGTAGTGTAGGTTGTGGATTGGACAATTATTGTCACTGTTTTGTATGTATGCGGTGTTCCATTGGTGGGTGAAGATTGGTATTAGCCTGAAGCACATATGACGGTTTAACTTTTTTGTGGGGGATTCCTTAGGCGTATTCTGTTAGAACGTAAGAAACTTTGGGCACTTGTTAGCATTACACAATGATTCTGTAAATCTTGTTCAATGAAATATGTTTGATTTCATCCAGGAATCCCGCTGATGTTGATTTTAATTTCTGCAAGACACAAGCTGATCACATGTTTGTTAGTATGAAGTACATGTGCAAGTTACCTTAATGATGTTTTAATACTCTGATCTTCCGAGATCAACTTGGATGATCCACCACATTTGGCGTGTGTAGCTAATTTTTAAATTGTTCGTGCCAACGATGGTTCACGTGTGCACGAAACTTCAATGAGTCCGGCGTGTGCCCGAGCAGTCCGTATTACATATTCGGCCGCAATTATACGTGGAAATCGTGTAGTTTGTGCACGTGATGTAGTCCCCTTACTTTACCATGTGGAAGAATTTACTGTATCACCTTGACCAGCCTATCTATGTTGATGTATGGGTCACTTCTGCACGTATTCGTGCCAGGCGATTGATCATGTGCACGACACGTCATGCAAGAAATTAATACCCACGTCTTCATGCCTTACTAGTCATGGTCTATGCATACACGTTGCTTTCTCTGGTTTCACTTGCTCGTGCCAATGATGGTTCCATGTGCACGAAATCACCCTTGAGCATCTGGAACAGTGGATAAAGGCGTTTCTTCACATAGCGTCTATTAGGACAGCAACCACGAGTCCAAAAGCCCAAAAAAAGAAATTGAAAAACTGAATTCCACCCAAACTGAAGCCCTTCTTCTCCGTTTAGGGTCTCGTCGTGATTTGTAAGCGTCGTTGCACTACCGACTAAAATCCGCGCAACTAGGTCTTTAATTATATGTATATCGCAGGGACGTATCTTTCGTAGAAAAACCCTCATTTACCTGGCGTGATAAATTAGGTTGTCAATGTGAGGCTTGGGGATAGTGCATCCCATAGGCGACGATGGACCGGTAATTGGAACACCAAAAGTAACTATTATCCATCTCCTGTATATTGTGGGTGTCTACTAACGGGGATAGATTAATGAATTCGCCAAAGGGATGTGTGAACCCCCCCCCCCCCCACCCCCACCCCCCACAAATGGTTTATGATGTTGGATTTCTTATTTCCTATCGGGGTATGCGCAATGGTTACATTATACTCGAATGCTTGCCTTGCCACTGTTGACGTATGTGTGCTTACCTCGTGTGCACACCTATATTTGCGAATTAGCCTGGATTAGATGTAGCTTGTGGTATTGTTCTTAACTGAATTATGTTGTTGTGGCCTCGGAATGTGGAGTCGCCTAGATAATGTATTGCGCAAACCGATCCAATGTGAAATTGAGTTTGGTGATATGTAGTCACTTTGTTGGCTGCAAGGGACTCAAAAAATTTGGTACTTTCATTGTTAGAACATATCCTGGCTAGTTTTGTTAATTAACGTTTCCATTTTTTTGTGTTTTTCAGCCTGTCGTATCTACAATATGTTCGTGTCTCTTCTGAGTGTTGTGGGTTCTAAATTATCGTTAAAATCATTGGGATGACGCTATTACTTGCGTTCACGAGTGAATTGTTTATGAATCGCTTCTAATACGTCATCTAGTTCTTTGTGGTTTATGTGCGAGGTAGGCCTCCTTCGTGACACAAGCTCGAAAGGATTAGTACTGGTATACCACGCACAGTTAGTGATGAGTGGGTGTCTCGCTGTTGTTGTGTACGGTGGCCGGTGGGATGGTTTGGTATATGTCGGGGTGACGAGGAATATTTCAGAATACGCAGTGCGGTTGTTACCAAGAAGGTTTTGATAGAAATAGTCCACGATATCGTTATCGCGGATGTTAATAAATCTGAATACATATTATATGGACTCATTGGTAATGTTGGCTCCTAAAAGATAAGGATGAGGTTAATGGATGATTACGATGTTGCTGAGATGCTGGCTGACTCTCCCGAAACACCGCACGTGTACGTTGTGACTAGGGAACGGTTGCATGCTAATTGTACACAGCCAAATGAAGCGTTTAACAACGGTCAGATGACTTTTAGGCAATCGAATGAAGTTGCATTTCCTGTTGCGTTTCTGATGCCGATATGCGAGACCAAATGTAGGTAGCTCCCATATGAATGTCCCTTGATAAATTGCTCAACCGGTGTGCAATTTGTACCGAAGAGGCGACAAGCAGATCATCAACCGATACTATCAGATTTCGATGAACACATGCGTTCACGTGTGGGGAATTCGGGGGGACGGTGTGCGTCGAGTTTGTACCACATCGCTAATAAGTGCGAGTACCGGACCAAACGCTCAAGTCAGAGTCAGTATTACATTGTCTGCAAATTCGAGAAGTGTCCGTTCCAGATGAATGTCGTGGGGGAAAATGGTTGCTAGTAGGTTGTTGCCTTAACCGAACACAGTTGCTCGCACGATCACACGGCAACGGGTGATCGATGGGTGCCGGCGAGGACCATTGCAGCGTTGTATGCCCCTAAATTAATTGAGGGACATACTCTAAGTGCTAGGTGGATGAAGACGGAGTTGAGAACTGATCACAAGTTCAAAGTGGATTATCAAGTACTCATTCGTGCAAGGCACATAGCCCACGAAATGGTATATAGCGAATACGAGGTTTCGTTCCAGCGAGTTCCTAGTTATCTGAAAATGCTGGAGACCATGAATCCGGGTATGGTGACAAATCATTCACTTGACTCCCAGGGCAGATTTGAAAATTGCTTCTTCGCACTACAATCATGCATTAACGGGTTCCTAAAGTATAACCGACACGTGGTAGTGATAGACGGGACCCATCTTAAGGGTCGTTATAAGGGGGTACTATTTGTCGCGGTTTTTAAAGACGGTAACGAGCAGCTTTGGCCTATTGCATACGGTATTGGTCACATGGAGGATAAAAACTCTTGGGGGTGGTTTTTAAAGAGACTAAAGAAGTGTATAGGGCAGCCAGAGGACTTATTAATAGTCTCAGACAAACATCAGAGCATTCAGAGCTGTGTTGCTACCTTATTCCCGGGGTCGGCACACGCGTTTTGCTACTATCATCTCAAGGCAGCGATGGCGACATACGGAAAGCACAGCATGCACCTGTTTTATAAATCAGCGTATACATACAGTCAGCAAGAGCGCGAGGAGTTACTCGAACATGTCAGACTGAAATCCGTGTTGGCACACAAGAAGTTGTCAAAAAAGATTGAGCAGGGCAGGTGGGCTCGCGTGATGTGCCTGGTTAGACGCTACAGCTTCATGACATCTAATGTCGCCGAGTCATGGAACAAGCGTGTCAGATGGGGCCGACAGCTGCCAATCTGTTCGTTGCTCGAGTGTATCAGGAGTGTAATCGAGGATTGGTTCATTGAGCGTAGGCATTAGTACGTGGTGTGTGATAATGAACTAACTGATATTATTTTAAAAAAGGTTGCAACAAACAACATATACGGGAGGAGTCTGGTCGTTAAGTGTCTGTCCGAATCCAAATACAAGGTCGAGGACCAACTCAAACTGTTTGTTATTGATCTCGACACATTGACTTGTACGTGCCACGAGTTTCAGATGGACTTGGTATCGTGCCCGCATGTCGCTGCGTGCATCAGGTACATACGTGAATTATGTATTTATACATTTATGAACAAACGTGACACCAACCGTCTCTTCACCTCGTTTTGCAACTTCTCTAGACTAAAAATAGAAAACTATGTTGGAGATTGTTTCAAAACAGAGACTTTGCGAAAATAGTATGCAGGTGAAATAATACCAATACCTTTGCCGGACCACTGGGTTGTAGATGAGGCAACGAGAGCCGAGATAAACCGAACGACCAAAAACTAGTCGACCCCCAAACCCTACGGAAAATCAGACAGTGATGAGTGACCGATCTAAACAGACATGCAGCAGATGTGAAAATTCAGGACACAATATGTCTAGTTGCGGTGCAGTAGTACCTATTGATCAGGACAGCCAGAGCGCCAGTTGGACAGGACAGTTATCTCCGATAATAAAGGCTAAGAAAAAGCGTAAATGTCGTCTATGCAGAGAAGAGGGCCATAGAGCAGATAAATGTCCAGGTCCTAAGAAGAAAACCAAGACAGGAATCACACCCAACTCCGAACAGGCAGAGGTTGCAATCGACCCCTCGAATGTATTATCGCAAGGGGCCAATACAATGAATCCCGAGTTGCCAAGTGGTGCGAGTACCATCCAAGTTTGTACTTCAACTGTCGTTGATACATTGAATGAGGCCGATCCTTGGTTTTCGCTTATCAACAATAGAGTGTTGATTAATCTACACGAGGCACCTGATTTCAATGACAAGGTCGTTGTCCCGGATGACATAATAGCTGAGAAATAAACAGAATACAGCGATCAATACGGGCAAGAGGAAGACCTCATTATATCTCTTTGAATTTGGCCTCGGGGGCACAACCAGTGATACACACGAGACGTTCCCGGTGAATTATCACCCTTGTCTGTCCGCGTATCTAGAGGTTTATTTCGATAAATTAGCAAGGGAACCAGCTCTGAAATAATATTTGTGAAACCAACGGCGACGAGAGGAAACACAATTTGTACAATCGGCGATAGTGAATTTGAAAACTCCATTGGCTTGTTCAGTTTTGTAGAATTTCCTCACTCTATTTTTTTTTTCCTAAGAAACTATGTGGCATTTGAACAATGAATCTGGGAAATCTGTTCTTGCAGAAATTATGAATTAGCAAACTAATCCTGCGAGCATGATTAATAGTAGATACCCGAGTACATGCACTATCATTAACACCACGAGGATGCGCTGGCATCCGTATAGACGCACATGTACGCATCCTGACCCTAAACACTATCCAGCAAAGTCGAGCAATTTGCCTCAATGCATAAGTGTCATCGTGCATGTGATTGTAACGATTAAATACATACTGCTTATCAAAAATCATTGCCGTGCACATCCCAAACCAAACCGTATGCGGTAACCAAAAGATGAAAAATGAAGCCTAAATAAAAAGTTTACACTAAAGTCGATTGACGTACACGAGATGTCCACATTAGCCAGCCGACTCCCTTCCATGAATAACACATCGTGCACATGTAGATCACGTGCCTAATCATAAATGCCAACCACTAAATTTTTTGTATATATAGGCAGGCAAAACTACAAGTTCAGTCTTCACACAATAACCAAACGCACACTCCCCTAAACTCATAATACAATAAGTCAAGACTGAGGCAGCCAGATGCCAGGAAGCCCTTCCGACAAGTGGAAGCCGCAACACGAGTATATATTCACAACGGGGTGGAATGAACAACAAAATGCAGCGTTCGTCGACTCACTGGCGAGGACGTGCATAAACAGAAATTGTGGCCTTCGGGGCTGTTATGAAGAAGCCCTCGAGAAAGCCCAACTGGACTTGATAGTGGAATCTGGCACTGTATTTTCCTTCATTAAAATCTACGCAGAGGTTAATAAACTGAGAGACGCCGTGTTTTTTCATGGGTGAAGGACTACCCCGGTGTAGATTACTTTCCACCTTTGAAGGAACTGATCGCAGACGATGCAACGTGGGAAGAGATGTGTAAGGCAAGATCTGTCAATATACATATATATATATATATGTATAATAACGTTTTTTTTATTTTAACAGCTTAGATAGAACATCATCGTAACGCGTATTATTTTCTGGCATACTTTGATGAGCATTCTGAACGATGCAGATTGAACCACAAGTGACGGTTACTACCACGCAGCAGACCTGGACTGAGTTAAACTACGACAAATATTTGGCCGTATTGATCCGCCATTGTCCGACGATAGCTCTGACGCCGAAATATAGTATGCAGGGGGCTTTGAGAAAATTGAACAAGCGATACATACAATCGAAAATTGAGAAAACCAAAAATAGGAGAAAAATAAAACTTCAAGCAAAGATTAAAAAAAAAAAATAGCTTTAAAAAATAAATAATTAAATCTATTGAGTCAGTCCCACCAAAAAATATTAAATTAAAAAAATTAAAAAAGGGAGTCAAGAGAGAAGAAAACTCCTACAGAGATAACGATTAAAAATTAATAAGGGGAAAAAAAGGCCAAAAAACTGGGTAAGATAAAAGTAGCTCTTACAAAAACATCGTCGGCAAAAACAATTCTCGTGAATTTATGGTATATATACATCCCTTCCCTTTGCCACCCACTGCAACTACAAACCATTCCTAATCGACTCTACAAACATTAAGAGGGTGACTCATGCCTGAATATTACAATGTCGGTAGATTCGATGACATATTTCCCGGTCGGTATGCCCGGTGGCGGCCACAACATGAATTCTTCTACACTGAAGGGTGGACGAGAGCGATGAATGGGTCGTTAATCGCTTCTCTCGCTGCAACTTGTAGGAATGCACACTGCTATCTCAATGCATGCTACTCAGGAGCGACTCGTATCGGGTTGTACGAGGTGGCGGTGGATACTGGACAAACGTGGCCACCGAGCAAGATACGTGCAGAAGTAACAAAGCTGTACAAGAGATACAAAGTTTTTAAATGGGTAAAAACACAAGTTGGTACCGAATATTTTCCTCGGTCGAACGTCATCATAGCCAACGATGACATGTGGGAGCGTATGTTTCAGGTATTTCCTTGAGTATAGACAGATATATTTTATTCAGTCCTTTTCATTTTCTCTATAAATCAATAATCACATACACCAAGTTCGCATTTACGTGTTCCAGACCAACATTTTTTCGTCTGCGTACTACCATGAAGCAAAAAGGGATTAGAAAGATTTGCAAAAAAAAATTTGGACAGGTCGATCCGCCAGCAACACCCGAGTACCCGATCGAGGAGGAAGACTACACAGACATCAGTAACGAGTACACTAAAGAACCATTGTACTCCGATCCATCAAATGCAGCATACAATGAATCTGAGTTACTTGTTAGGAGGCTATAAATCGCACTCTAGTAGTAGATATGGTCACTGCCTAACCTTTATGTTTTCTTATATAATTTCGTTTCCTGGTGCTTTTTTTATGTGATTAAGTGTTAGAGTTTCAATGGACGCTGAGGTCGTCGGCAGACAATTCGTCTAGTATATGCAACGAGTCCAGTCGTTGGTATCACCTGTGCACGAACACTACAATATAAAATTCTGGCAGCACAAATAACGTGTACGAACAAACAGCGTGCACGAACACTACCATTTGGAATCATGGGTATCAACGAGTCCAGTCATTAGCGGCAGCACAAGCTACGTGCACGAACATTAAAACAATCGATGGGAATCTGGCAAGCAAGATTAACCATTTAAAGCGTACGTTAATATGGTTGCATGAACGAACACTATAAAATGTGCGGTCACAAAAAGCAACTGGCAACGTGGCATGAATACGGCTAATGGGATTAATCCATAAAATTTAGGTGGGACGCGCAGGAGACACAGTGCATTAATCGATACATTGTAAGACTAAGGTATGAAATTATTAAATGGGGCGGGCACGAAAGCCAATGCGGACACTTAATGGGGACGGCTGTTTTATTTCATAACTGACACACGTTAGTTGAAGAGAGTTGTCTTTCAAAATAGGACAAAAGATATTTCGTGCCAACATAAATCTCGTGACGGATCAATACAATAGTACAGGGACTTATGACTAGTCAAATCTCAATCAATAGGACATGCATATAAAATTCTTGGAGTGATATACATGTAAAATATACGGGCACGAATTCAATTGCTAATGTGGGACCCCTTTCAATTAATAGAGGGCTCATTATACGAGATGATGGCTTCCCAGCAGATGATAAAAGTAATTCCGGCCCAGCTTTATTCACGTGCTCGAACACTTCGTCAAGCGCATGAGTAATGGATATCCAACTTCAGCCTTTAAATTGTGCCTTAGTTTTTGGTGAATTAACAGAAACGTATATTATGTGAGCACGTCAGCAAATGGCAAGGTGGGACTGGAGACCGCAAAGTGAGTTTTTCCATACAGAGGGGTTGGACGCCTACAATGGATACCACATTGGTCGATGCGTTGCATATAACTTGCACATCTGAAAACAGCTGCTTGGACAAATGTTGGGGACAGGCGGTATAGAATGGACATATGAATGTATCATCTCGGTCCGGAGTATGGTGGCCGTTGTACAAGATAACTTCCGAGGTTGAAAAACTACGTCAGCGTACAAAGTATTTAAATGGATTCTAAACACCGATGGTGTGCAGTATGACCAACACGATGACAAGATAACCGCGGAAGAACAAGCATGGAAGACTATACGCGAGGTAAAATTATTAAGAATTGAGTTATTAAAACAATTAGATGTATATGATCAGGGCCGATATCTGGTATATTTAGGTGTTCAATTAATACGAGTATGGTGACATTATTGCAGATAGACGTTTTCGCGGCAGCATACAAACATGATGGAGAACCTGAGTGGATCCGGCTTCAGTCAATATTTGGGGCACGGTCGACAAGTAGTGCAGTGCAGTCCACATGGGAGGACTAAAACGCGTGATAAAATGCAACTGCGTAGTGATTGAGAACATCGTAAATGTTTACGTGCTCAGCAAACCGCTTCAAACCCCTTCACCAAGCCCCTAGTAAGGATTTGTAGTTCAGCATGCAAACTTCATATTATTTAACCGCATGTAACGTAACCTGTATTTACGTAGCTTAATGCGAATGGATTTGTTTAGCGTAGCAAGAATAGTCATACCCAATCACCAGTGAATACACGAGCGGCTAAAATAAAGGGAAAAAAAAAAGTAAAGATAAATAAATAAATTAAATGGTAAAATGAACCACGCCTAAATAGGTAATTATATATGCCTTGTGCCATGGACCATGGGCCTCCGAAGAACTGACCCAAATTAGATTGAGTAATCCATTGTACAATATCTCCTGCTTACAATGAAGTCTTCGTTCATCAAACTACTACTCAGACTCCACAAATTGGCAAATGGAATGACATATACTGTTCGTGCACTATACCAAAATGATACTGCGTGCACGCATTATACGTGCCAATATAACATGTTAATAAATCAAGTGTCAACTGGACCCGTTGTCGGGGGGGAGTGCAGGAAGCGTCGTGGCGACAGTGGTTCAAAAATCATCTGCAAGGCATCCCACATAGGCTCCCCTTCTACAGGATAGGCTAGCGCGCGCGTATTTTGCTGCAAGGCAAACACACGTCTCATGTATGTAGGACGCCTAAAAGATTAAGAGTGCGCAATGGAAAGTTGCTACCTCGACGAAATAATGAAGCTTATTACCTCGAAAAGGTCAGGCCATATTTCAGGTGGTATTTGCATAGTGTTTGTCTAGATGTCGTAAACAACACCCTTCCTTGCAAGAATGGACTTGAATAGTGCATGTCTTTACTCTAATTTCATAAATCGTGTGGCTAGATAATCCGTCGTGACGACTTTCTCGTGTTGGTCATATAAGTGTTGCCTAGCACCTTCTAGGGTACGGGTGATTTCACCATCGACATATAAGCTCCAGTTCCGGGCCTCATCAGCCAAGAACTCGATGAATGTCCGTCAGTAAGCTTCGACCATCCCAACGGGTACAACAACTGTGCCTGGAAATTCCTTGGCCGACTGGCCAAGGCACGAGAACTGAACTCTCTACAATGATTCATCACGTAATGTGAGAAGTGAGAGGGGAATAGTGGTGTAGTATGAAATACGTGGCAGGTCTAGATTTATAGTAAACCCCATCACCCACCCCCACCCCCCACCCCCGGAAAAAACCCTACCAAAACCTGTAACCTAGACTAGACCAATATTGACAGCTCTATAAAAGGCACCCTCAAGAACCCAGCAGTGTCCATCATACACGATAGCACGTATATCCAAATAAGTTTGCTTCTCCCTAATTTTTCTATCTGCTCAACAATTCATCTATGGCCGACAGAGATCAGGGCTTGCTGATAATTAAGGTGATATACTTTTACTAGGACACAGAGTGGACCAAGGAGATGGATGAATGCCTTTTTTATCAGCTCTATAGTGGGAAAAGTACCTCGGACGTTGAGACCCCCAAGACAACACTAGCGGAGATTGGTCGATCATGCAAGTCCGCAAACTCCTACGCGAGAAATTTCACCAGATTAGAGGGTTCTCTGTCCAAGATGTTTATGACAGACTATCCACCCTTCGCAGCAGGTACGAACTATTCACGAAGCTGAAGAACACGGCGGGAGCAACATGGGACGCACCCGAAAACCGCCTACTAGCATCCCTCACGCAGTGGGAAGACTGGGTATCCGTTCATGGTGATATTATTTATGCATACAATGAGGAAGGTGAGCCACATCACAGTGCAATGGATGAAATTTTCCGCACTGCCACATCCAACGAAGCCCCTCCGCCGCCGCACGCGTAGACAACACCGAAACAGGCAAAATTCCAGCTGGTAATGAAACACTCACAGCGTATGTGACTCATCAAGCGTAATGTTAGGGTTAAGGTGTATACAATGTTTGTTTCATTGTCTTCCATGTGCTTGTGTGTTAAGGGTTATATTAAACTCTCCAAGAAGTATTGCTGTCACAAAATGACTCCTCTTTTTTGATTTCATGAATCCTGTTATCTAAGTTCAAAGAAACGTGTTGACCGGTAAGTAGCATGAACAGTCAACTGACGAAGTATATACCTAAACACGATAAATCATGATAATAGAGAGATATACTCCAGTCATCGTGCGTGTCGCTGTAAACAGGGTTAGTGCGTTATCAACTACAAGAACTTTATAGCCCGAGTGCATGTATCTTGCGTGCCGCTTAGTAATTTTAATGTTCACTTCAGATGAAAATAAAATACTCGCACAAACATAGCTATTATTTAGATAGATAGTGCACACCAAAAACAAATGACCATGAACAGAAACAAGGTTTGGATAGCAGATAAAGTGTAATACATCGGGAAAATAAGATGAAACAATCCGGGACGGCACTAGCGTTTCCCTTCCACTTCTGATGCACGAGCACACAGCGCATGTAACCCACCTGATATCGGAGCATAACAGGGGATGCATCAGATAAGGGGGGAACCAGGAGAGCTTGAAAGGCTCGAGTTGGCCGATGAGTTTCCAGAAGTGCTTGCATGACCGTTAGAGACCTCACACGGCTTGAAAATATAGTCCAACTACTCATGCCGGGGCTCGCCGTAATCACCATATGAGCGAACAAGGTCGCCGTGTTTTTCAAACAGTTCCAGCCAAAGCTCCCGAACCATGTGAACCTGATTTGCAACTGGATTGTGAACCACACCGGGAGTCTTCAAGATGTCTGACCACACTTTGTACCTCTCCTCGAACCACTTAACTCTATCATAAACACACAGATATGAAAACCAAGACTTGCATCCAAACTGCTGTCCTAGGCATGACCGGACGTATAGAAGAGTTGTGTTGTTGAACGCCCATTCGCTTGGAATCAAATTTCCTTGCATCCTCTAAACCTGCAGTGAGATGAGAAGGTAGTCGTCCATTTCCTTTGTCTAATCAGACCCTATGTACCACTCATGCTCCTGAATCGATCTAGGAGAAGAACCGCGTGTGGGTGAATCAGGCATAATTGAGGCAAGAAAAAATTATCATTTCTGTTTATGATAATAGATATGGAAGCACTCGTCAATTTATGATATTGACGGGAATCTGGGCCTCTCTCAAAAAAACATCAACTAAAAAGAGTGTGCACGCAATGTAGTTCACGTGAATATAAATTGTTCGTGCCAAATTCAGGCATCAAACTGGTGCACGGCGTAAAGGATAAGACCCATGAAGCA
This sequence comes from Ajuga chamaepitys, assembly GCA_958295605.1. Taxonomy (NCBI): domain Eukaryota; kingdom Viridiplantae; phylum Streptophyta; class Magnoliopsida; order Lamiales; family Lamiaceae; genus Ajuga; species Ajuga chamaepitys. The sequence goes on from OY282495.1 coordinate 33,180,510, forward strand.
GGAGGAAATGCAGAGTTCCTGCATTATAAAAAATAGTGTGCACGTAATGTAGTTCACGTGAATATAAACTGTTTGTGCCAAATTCAGACATCAAATTGGTGCACGATGTGAAGGATAAGACCCATGAAGCAGGAGGAAATGCAGGGTTCCTGCATTATAAAAAATAGTGTTCACGCATTGTATTTCACGTGAATATAAACTATTTGTGCCGAAGTCAGACATCAAACTGGTGCACGATATGAAGGATAAGACCCATGAAGCAGGAGGAAATGTAGAGTTCCTGCATTATAAAAAATAGTGTGCACTCAATGTAGTTCGCATGAATATAAATTGTTCGTGCCAAATTCAGACATAAGACCCATGAAGCAGGAGGAAATGTAGAGTTTGTGCATTATAAAAAATAGTGTGCACGGAATGTAGTTCACGTGAATAAAAACTGTTCGTGCCAAAATTATAGGTTCAAACTCATGCAGGACGTGAAGGATACTACCCATGAACCAAGAGGAGATGCAGAGTTCCTGAATTATAAAAAAAGTAAAGGTGACTGGATGAGCTGGAACCTATAACCTAAACCCTGGCATTTCAGTTGATGTGATAAGTGGCGTGCAGTTATCTGACATGGTCAAGTATTGGACCATTTTAAGACGGCCTATATATAGGGGTTGATGGGGTGGTTTTGCGGTCCTATCTCACAAAATAGCAAATAAAGATCCATGCACGTACAACGCTAACATGAATATCGTGCACGCAATGTAGTTCACATGAGTATTTACTGTTCGTGCCACAAACTAACAACAAACTTATGCACGCTGACACAGATATGACATATGCACCACGCGGAAAATGTAGGGGTCCTGCGTTATTAGCTGTAAAGTTAACTGGCAAATCTGAACCCTACACCATAGACCCATCAAGAAATATGTGAGAATTGGCATGCACCTCTCTAAAGTGGTCAAGTATTACACCATTTTGAGATGACCTAAATAACCTCCTACGCATCCTTCCTACTAACTTAGACAACAGAAAATACAGTTCCACCCCACATCCCAGGTAAAAAAATGTTCGATTCTATCAGCGGTGGCCCGCCTTCTTTGTTATGTCGTTGTGGTATAGAATCACCTATATCAACCTCATGGAAGGAGGAAAATGTGGGACGGCGATTTTATGGATGTGTCAACAACAAGGTATGGAATAAGAGTTTTCTTATATAATTATTTTTTAATATTTCAGCATATCTAATCCTTTTCTTGATGATAAAATGACATGGTCCCCTAAGACGGAAGACGACTGCAAGTTCTTTAGGTGGATAGATCCACCGCTATGTGGGAGAGGGGGCGAATCCTACGGGGTCTACTAAGGAGGCTCAATGAACATAGAGCTGAAGTTGGGCGGCTCCAACAAGAAAACAGATTGTTGGGACGTAGTGCGGCAAAGCTTGCTGCACCAGTTCGATGGCACCCTTCGAACTCTATAAAGGATGCCAATACTATTAGAATTGAGACCCTTGGATGTACCGTAGTTGAACTTGAGTCCCAGAATGTTGCGCTCACTCAGGAGTTGAGAAACGTAAAGAAGAATAAGCTCGGATTGGGTGTCAGTATATTCATTTGGGTCCTCGCCTTTCTCTCAGCTTATGTGGTCCTCAGGTTTGGGTGGGTAGGTGGTTGTAGATGTGGAGGACCACAATTAAAGATGCTGAATTGGCGCTGATGTGCAGCGATCTGAGGTTTTGGATGTTGTATGAGATTAGTGTATTTCTAAACAATTCAGAATTTTCTCATCTGTATGCAAAGTTATGACATACATGTTGCAGTACCTCACTGAATTGAAATATCTCGTTATGTAATTGCTTAAGGTTTAGCTTAATTCAGATTAAGCTGCTTAATGTGTAGCTTCGTGCCTCCTTTTTATTCATGCCTAAAACTTATGTTGTCTAATGTACTTTGCATGCCCGCCAAATAGACATCTTGAATTAATGGTTGAACCCCACCTATTGATTCGTGCACTAAATTTATTACTTTTTCCCACACCTGTTTAATTCTGTTTACGGTGACTAATGTATTAATTCGTGCCACTCTTATTTATCATTGATTATTGCCAATATTTTTCAACGATTTTACGGTGCCTAGTGTATTGATTCGGTCCATTTACAAATGTGAGATGATTTTGCAATGGGGAAAGATAAATTAACATCGTGCACCCAACTATCTGAGAAAACGGGTTAGGCGCGAAAATAAACTTCCCTAATCATCAAACCCAGTCTGGGCTAGCCTGTAAAACTAAACCCTGATCAGACGTCTGTGGTTGAATTTTATTGCAACCTCCGTGCATGAATATGTAAAATTATAATGATTGTAACGTTGTGGTAAACGTTAGGAAGTGACCTTCCATTAGGAGTGCAATACACCGAACAAAGGCGGATGGTGAGAAGATGATGATAAGTAGAAGCTGGAAAACGATGGTGGGTCAGTCTGATGTTGGGGGGGTTGCGGTTGTTGGAATTATATCTATTATAATACTCTTGTAGAAAGTAATATAATTAATCCCTTTCCCTAGGACCCTTCTTGGTTGTCATAATTTGTATCTTTATTAATTAACCCTGGAGACGGATCTATAAATTTATATAAACCCTAACATGCGCCTATAACACACAAGAGTTAAGGATTAGACCTGATAGTTGTTTACACAAGAGGTCGAGTTCTAATTGAATGATTTCTGACTCCCGTCTTAACCTTCTGGAGTGTATCCCCCTACTCAATCCTCAACGCCGGATGGACGACGAACCTTGAAGAATTCCAAGTGGGAAGGAACACCTTAAACCGCCGCCGCCTACTCTCTTTTTCTCTCTATTCAGTGATCTTTTTTAATGTTAATTCTTTTTTTCACAGAATGAGAGACCATGTATTTATAATACATGGTTGAGTGTGGGCCAAGCCTGGTAGTTTAATTTCTTCTAGGATTAGGAATTTAATTCCTTATTAGAATTTTAATTCTCTATTCCTACTTGGACTAGGAGTCTATATGGGCCAGTCCAGGGATCAAATCTCTTCCATGCATTTTCTTCTCATGTAAATCTCCTCCAATATCTCGTGACAATTTTACACAAATCACTTAACAAGTGATATTATATAATAATAATAAATCTACTAAGTCTAATATATTGATAAAGATAACTCAATGAAATTTTGACAAAAATATTGTCATCACAAACTACACTAACATACTCAATTTTGGGTCACTTTTAAAAAGCTCATTTGAATTATGTTCTATTCAAAATATCAAACAAGCTTGAACATACTATATATTTGATAAAATTTAAGGCTTGACTCGCGCTCAAGCTCAATAATGAAAAACTCTTAAAACAAGTGTAGACATGCCTAATTACTCGAGCTTTACTCGTATTCAGCTTGATTAAAGCTGGTGTAGGCTCGACTCGATTAATAACCTTACAAACTCAAATATAATGATAGAAGCTCGATAATATTTCAAAAATGTTTGAACGATAATATATTTATTTTGACTCAACTTGTCTAAAGCCCCAATTGTTGAATACCTATGAGCCATAAAAGCACATTACACACTACACATTATAAGGCGCGGTTCCTGGGGGTTCGGGACTGTTATCCAACTAAAAAATTTGGTTATTGAAAAGACATAATAATAATAATAATAATAATAATAATAATAATAATAATAATAATAATAATAATAATAATAATAATAATAATAATAATAATAATAATAATAATAATAATAATAATAATAATAATAATAATAATAATAATAATAATAATAATAATAATAATAATAATAATAATAATAATAATAATAATAATAATAATAATAATAATAACCAATTGATTATTACTATTATTATATTTCTCATAGCAGAACAAAATAGTGGACACAACATGGCACAACTGGCAACACACCACCACGTCAAAAAATAATTAATTGTATTTAAGATAATGATGTGCTAGTGATGATGGATTCAACATAAAAGTGTAAAACTCTGTCAGCTGACCAATTTATCGGATTATCATAGAGCACTGGCAAGCACACCATAGAGCAGTCGACTACTCCTAACGAAGGTAAAACAACAGTACTAGAGTCCCCCAAAACTTCTCAGAGTTCTGATTCCCGAGCTAGTGACGAGGCTTCTTGAAGAGCCAGAAATTCACTAAGCTCTTGGTTAGCAGTATCTAGAAATTATTTATCATGGCTCTGGAAAAGGATCCATCTTTTCCTTGAATAGAGACATGAATTCATGTGAGCCGATAAAATTCCATCAAACTAAATATGTATTCCTTTCGTTGACTACAAATGATCAGGGAGGTTCGTCAGGGAGTTATGCATTTTCTCTGGCCACGAAAGAACGTCATGATATTCCCCCAATAGACTGCCCGTGAGTAAGACAACAAGGAGAGGGTCCGCTATGGTTTTAGAAAAAGTCACAATGTTACGGTTGTGCCGAAGATGGTTAGCAACAAAAACTGTGTACTCAATAATATTTTGATCCCCTAAGAATATCAAGTCTTGAAGCTATAGATCTGGACAAGGCTGCAAAAAACTTATGATGATATCTCGCAATCTCGCTGCTTGCCAGATGCCTACTAAGATCAAACATGTAAAGAAAATGTGGGTTGTAGTGCCTCAAATCTAGTTAAAGAACCCGTGTGCTACTTTACGAAGTTAGCTAAAAAACAAGTCAATTTTTTTCTTTTCTTTCCTTTATTGAACTTCTCTTTTGAAGGGTTAGGTTGGTCGAAAAACATGCCATTTACTTAGGCTTACCTACTTCTGGAGGTAGATCGAAAGAGGTGATGTTTAGTTCTATTGTCGCTAGGGTGGACAAGAAGCTAAAAAATTGGAAAAGTATTAGTCTCTCAAATGCTGGTCGATTAGCGCTTATTAAATCAGTAGCGCAAACAATTCCCACTTATGTGATGAATTGTTTCTGCCTACCTCAATCAATATTTCGGAGGCTAAGATCAATTTGCTCTAGCTTTTGGTGGGGTCAGAAGGCATTAGAGAGGCGGATTCATTGGAGAGCTTGGGAAAAATTGTGTAGAAGAAAGGAGGGGGGGTTGAGGTTGAGGGATATGGAGGCTTTCAATCTAGCACTGGACTGTCTTGGTTATTCGGGACCGAGCACTTCGTCGAACACAAACTCTAAGAAGGTATGGAATTTTATTTGGAATTTAAATGTACCTCACAAAATTCGGGTGTTTGTATGGAAGGCTGTCAATGGTTATTTGCCGGTCATGTGGAGTTTGAGGAGGAGAGGGGTTGATGTTGATGGAGATTGTCGGAGGTGTGGCGAAGTGGTAGAAACTTGTGAACATGCTCTTCGAGATTGTAGTTGGGCCAGATCCTATTGGCAAGCTTCCACACTCCAGTTAAATGACGAGTGGTTTGATAGCAATGCTTCTATTACGGATTGGATTGACAAGGTAAAAGGGGTGAAAGAGGCAGAATGACAGGAGCGGTTCGTAATGTTCATGTGGATGTTGTGGCAAGCTCAGAATTTGCTATATTATGAAAATCGACAATTGGCCGGCTCGGCTTGTTTTACAACAGCAATGGCTACTCTGACAGATTATGGAGCTGCTCAGCGGCAGTATGATACAGCAGGTGTGCAATCGGGACCAATGGTTTGGAGGCCGCCTAATACAGGTTGGTGGAAGCTAAATTCTGACGCTTCCATTTCAGCCAAAGGATATACAGGCACTGGAAATGTAATTCGAAATAACAGAGGTGCAGTGGAGGTTGTAAGGATTGAAAAGCAAGCAGGCCGAATGGAGATTGAAGTAGCAAAGGCGTTGAGTTGTCTGACGAGGACCCAGCTGGCAATCTCACGGTTAATAATCGAAGTTGACAATCTCACGGTTTACACAATGCTTCAAAAGGCTAACCCGGATGAATCATATTGTGGCTCGATCGCAAAATCTATCTTATCTTTACGTTCTTCTTTTGTTGATTTGCAATTTAGTTTTGTAAGGTAGTCGGGAAATACTCTCTCCCACCATCTTTCTCGTTATGTTTTTTTCTTTTGAACTGGGTGAGGTGAAGATTGGCGGATATTCCTCCTTCACTTGAACACATTGTATTGGCTGAGGCGATTTTGTTGTAGTGTTATATCAGTGATCCTTCTCAAAAAAAAAAGAAGAAAAAAAAATTCTCTTTCAAAAGTTATGACTTTATTCTTGTTTACTTAATCATATTTGTGCACGTACGGAAGAGCTCGTAGCCGAAGCTTAACCAAACGTAAACATTTATAAGTAGCATAGGTATAAAAGATGTTATCCAAATTATTATTACATGCCGATAGTAGTTGTTAAGAAAAGTACTTGTTAAAAATATTCTCTTACACAACAAAGTCATAAACAGCATACATAAAATCCCTACGAGGCATTTAGCCACAGTCACCGCCCTTGATCCCTCAGCAGTCATCACCTAGAAAGTGGTTTTTGGGAAAAACATGAGTTTTAGACTCAGTGGATAAAATTATCTGATAAGAAGATATTTAATTATATGTGCATGCTCTCCAAGATGGTGTTGTTCTTATCCCTTATCAGTCAGACTCTCGGCACGTCTGTCATTCCTCATTATTAACCCCTTTATTTGTTGATAGCCGGTTACATTTTTATCTGCGGCCCCTTTCTCAGCTTGCTCATTTCACAAACATATACATTAAATAAAAAGTTAATGAACAGTGTTACCTACATCCGTTGTTTAAGTAGTTTTTTGTTCCTATGGAGATAGTCCAAGTCTAATCCGCGTCAACAGTGTGCAACCTATCCAGATTTGGACCATTACTCGTTCCCCTGTTATTACTCTATATTATTGCAGATGTCCCATTTGTATAGTTTCTATCATTAGCTCTACATTTATTTCATCCCTATAGTTTTGTATTCACCTAATGCTTTAAAAACTTACCAATTTCTCGTCAAGTTGAATTATGTTTGTCATATGATTACCTATTTTCTTACACTTAGCTACACAATTACTTTTCCACTAAATTTTTTTTATTTCTCAAAATTAATTATGATCAATAATCAATTGTAACAAGTTGCTACAAATTTTAACATTCAACTATCAAACATTCACATTCTAGTTACAAGCATACACATAACATTATAATCACACAATTACATCTATGTCATACCTCAAGATCAATTTTAAACATAAACATACATTTAATCAATAAGTTAGAACATATTCAAATTATACAATCAAATTGATAACTAATTCCTTTTATTTATTTCTAGTCGTCTCTTACCTTATCTTTTTTTTTTTCTTTTTTTTCTTTTTTTTTTTTTTTTTTTGCCTATTTATTCTTACTATACCTAGGGCTCCAGTTTAACTCTAAAAGTCCTTGACTTATACCTTTTCTAGTAATACTTCTAATATTTACTCAAAACATATTAACTCTTACATTGAAATTTAAACTTTGATCTAAATCAACTTGGTCTATCTATATTTACTATGATCTAGTGACTTTATCAACTTAATTCGAAACATTTTATTTTCTTTTCGAATCATTTACACCCCTCTTATTTCAACTTATGTACCACTATTATTGTTATTTCTTCCCTCTAAGTCTACTTTGTTATTTTCTCTCCGTCCACTATCCTTATGTCAACCCTTTGAATTTTAAAAGGTATATTTCATATTTCAGTTAATTATAACATTGTAGTACGTCTACGGTTTAGTCCGAGTATCTTAACTTATAATTTGATTTACTGATTGCATTATTTCACTTTTTATTATCCACTTAACATAATCTAATGAAGCATTTTTCATAATTTACCTAAGTCTACTTATTCATTCCTTTAACTCATGAAGCCCATTTTAAGTTCTTACTTTACTCCTAAGGCCCAAGTAACTTAACTCTACTAGCCTTTCATTAGCATCTTAACTGAATCCACTTAGGGTAATATATACATAGTCTACACAAATTTCAAGTATCAATTTTAATTATTAACTAATGTTAATACTAAATCAAGCACCTAATTTATGTTTTGTCCAAAATCTTCCTATGTCGAAACTTGAAGTACCACAAATCTAGTATTCCTTGTATCTAAAGTCCCCAAGTTTCCTTTGTTATTTTTTTGCATAATTAACTTATACTTAGTTATTTTTCTTAAATCCAAACCTTCTAATCTTTAAGGGATCCGAACACTCCATTAACACTCCCTCATTCATTTTTAAGCTTTTATCTTTGCAAAATGTAGCAAGATTCCACATATTTCTCCATAGCATAATTGTTCACATTTCATGATAACATAATACTCAAGTTCTTAAGAAAATTCTTCAAGGTCACATTTATGTGTTCGCAAGAAAAATACTCCACACAAAACCTGTTTGGCCATTCTCATCATCAAAAAATTATCTAAGTGCATCATATACTAATCTCCTCAACTTTTAACAAAATTCTCATGCAACATGAAATCAACTCAAGAATCACATTCAATTCAGAATTTGTGCTGCACAGATTGAGAGTTATGCGGCTGCACTTCTACAGTGGGATACTATCTCTTTCGGGAATGTGGCTCATGATCTAAATAATCTTCAGCAGCAGCTAGGTAAGATCCAAAAAAGGCCTCCGACTGATGAAACTTTGTATGCAAGCAAAGTGATTGAGGAAAAGATTAAGAAACTCATGAAAACGAAAGAGGCACTCTAGCATATCAGCTCAAGAGTAAGCTGGACGATGGATGGTGACAAGAACACTTCTTTTTTCCATTAAATGGGTAGTGGGAGATGTAAATGGAACACAATTGATTATTCATTGATGACTCGAGGGTCAGATGGGAAAAAGACAAGGATATAGCGAGAATTTTCTAAGAATATTTTGGGAAGTTATACACCAAAGGAGAATACGAGGGAATCGACGATGTGATTGACATAGTTGATCAAAAAGTGGATGTTAATATGTTAGGAAGCCTATCCAAGCCTTTTACAAAAGAGGAAGTGGGGGTAGCTTGGCTCAGATGCTTCCTACCAAGGCTCGGGCCCAGACGGTATGTCAGTCATCTTCTACCAAAAATTCTGGTATGTTGTTAGTACTCATGTCATTTTTTATATTTTAGACATTGTGAAAAATAATGGTGACCCTGGTTTCCTTAATCATACTCATATTGTCTTAATCCCCAAAAAGAAAAAATCAGAATTCCCTAGAGACTTTAGACTGATTGGCCTTTGTAATGTCATTTGCAAAATTATTACGAAAACTATTGTTGATCGACTGAAAGTCTGTTTACCTTTCACTATTGATCTAAGTTAGTCAGCTTTTGTTCTAAATAATTTAATCATTGATAATGTTTTGCTCGCTCACAAAATTTTCCATTCCATGAGACATAATAGTGCAAAAAAGAAGGGTACCTTCGCATTCAAACTTGACATAAGTAAGGTATATGATCAGGTAGAATGGGGGTTTCTTAGAAGATTTATGATAAAATGGGTATGGATGATTCTTTGGTTTCACTTATTATAAGATGCATCATCTCAGTTTCTTACTCTATTCTTATTAATGGTCAGCCGAGAAAGAAATTTATCCCATCTAGGGGTCTCCGACAAGGACATCCATTATCACCTTATTGTGCAAAGGCATTCTCGTCTTTAATCAGGAAACAAGAAATGGAAGGGAGAATCCATGGGGCCTTAATTTGTAGAGGAGCACCAAGAGTATCGCACTTGTTTTTCGTTGATGTCTTATTATCTTCGGTAGACCTAACAGGCAGGAGGTATTAATTGTAAAGCATATGATTGGGAAATATGAAATAGCATGCCAACTCATTAGTAAGGAAAACTCTGAGATTGCTTTCAGTGGTGGGGTGCCTGAAGAACTAGCGATAGAATTAGCTATAACAATGGGGGTGCCAAAATTGGATAAACATGAGATCCGCCTAGGTCTTTCGGCCAATGTTGGAAGGAGTAATTCATAATTTTTTGGCAATGTTATCAACCATGTATAGAAAAAGCTAAAAGATTGGAAGGGTAAAACCCTCTCCCAAGCAGGCGGAATTGTACTAATCAAATCAGTTGCTCAAGCCATACCAACCTATGTGATGGCTTGTTTTTTATGCCACAAAAGGTATGTAAAGTGCTCAATTCTATTATAACTAGATTTTTGTGGGGGCAGAAAGGGGGGAAAAAGCGGATTCACTCGAAGAAATGGACATATTTATGTTGATCGTAATTGGAAGGGGGGGCTCAGTTTTTGGGATACAGAGAGTTTCAACTTAGCTATGCTCGCAAAGAAAAGTTGGTGTCTGTTTCAAGATGAGATTTCTTTACTTTTTAAATGTTTTGAAGGTGCGATACTTTCCCAATCAAACTTCTCTTGAGGCGGGGGTGGGATATAATTCTAGTTATGGTTAGCTTAGCATACTAGCGGGACGCCATGTGGTGGATAGAGGGCTTATATAGAATGTGGGGAATGGCTCTTCAATTAAGGTTTAGCATGATAAATGGGTGCCAAACATTGCTAACTTCATAATTGGATAATCTATATGCATTGGCTGACATGCGAGTAAGGGACTTCATCTTACCTACGCTCGAAGGTTAGGATGAGACACTATTGAACCAACTATTCAATGTCGAAGAAGCCTCTAATATTCTGGCTATCCCGATTCGGCTACACCAGGGTCCGAATAGGCTAATTTGTACGAGTCTAAAGACGGTGCTATAATGTGAAAACAGGTTATCATGCAGCTAGAGCAATGCTGCAAGAAGGAAGAAGTGAAGCTTCGGGATCGACTGTTAATTCGGGTATTTGGAAGTGGCTCTGGAATTTGGATGTACCGAAAAAAATCTAATTATTTCTTTGGAAATGTGTACAAAACCTGATTCCGGTGAATGGCAACCTAACTCGAAAGAAAGTGGATGTTGATCCGAGTTGCAAACGATGCGGAGAATGAGAGGAAACGGTGATTCATGTCTTGATGGACTGCCCTTGGTCGTCTTTTTATTGGAAACAAAGCGAGCTCCAATTGGATGTCACTAGTGTGATACACCTAATGGTTGTGCCATATTATGCAAACGGAGGAGAGGAAGCTCCAAGCTATGTTTCAGAGACATGCTTGGTTCATTTGGTTTTCGAGAAACCAAATGATTTTTTAAGGTAAGGATATTCACCAACTACAGACTGCAGCTTTAGCAGTACGGCATTTTTATGAATTTCAGCAGGCCAAGTTACCTGTGTTACACCAATCACACAATAAAGTTGATGCAGTTTGGAGGATATCGGCTGAAGGGTTCTACAAGATTAACACTGATGATTCCATTAGCTCAAGAGAAGGGACGGGCTTGGGATTTGTAATCAGGGATGGCACGGGAATGGTGGTTCAATTCAGTTTCAAAAGGGACATGCTAGAAAAAGAGGTGATCATCGCAGAGGCATTAGCATGTAGCCATGTAGAGAAGGAGTGCGAATAGCGAAGGATCTCCAACTCCACAAGGTGGAAGTCAAAATGGATTCGTTGCTTCTCTTTACAGCTTTAAAGAAGAATAAAACTGGTCTTTCATACCTAGGTACTTTAGTAGATGACATTTTACATTTATGTTCTTCTTTTGATGTTTTCCTAATCCGTCGGATCAAACGTTCGGCTAATAAGTTGGCCCATAGTTTATCTCATTTTGGTTTTAGTATTAACTCTCAAGGCATTTACGTTGGTGTTATTCCCAATTTTCTACTGAATATTGTACGCAGTGAGGCTGCTTTGCCTATGTAATGAAAATATATGTGTTCCCCTCAAAAAATTACTTTTGGAAAAAAAGGAAAACTTTTTTCGTTCAAAAAATATATTACTTTTGATTTGAAGTTATTACTAGTAAAACTTTAAAAAAGCATTTAGTATTTGAATAAAAAGTATTATTACTTTTGTTGAAAGAGTGATGGATTTTTGCTGAAAAAACATCATTTTTCAATAGAAGAATTTCTGTTAAAAACTTATGACTTTGTTGTAACATTTTATGTACGGGATTTTTTAAGAACAACTGTATATGCTATCAATCCATACCCTTGGTGAAATTATATTTATCACTAATCTTATTCAAAATAAATATTAATATAGACACTTTTTTTAGTATTATCAAAGATAATTATCAATCTGTTAGAAAAATATCATTTTTCGTAACCAAATAAAATATATCAATCTATTTTGTCGGATATGTAAGTTTTTTGCTAAGAGAACAAAATGGTAGTGCAAGGGAAGTGGGTTGACCGCAAATTGATTGTGTTGACTCAATTTGACCATATTTAATTTATATTTAACCCGTTTAAGTAATTGTATTTCGTAAGACCACTAAAATGAGAAGAGACTGAAAATATTTTGATGACCATATAAGAGAGAAAAAAGAAAGTTGTGGCAGTAGATGCTCAATGTTATTTATTTGCAAATATTTGAAGCGTTGACAAATAGAAATAGAAAAAGAAATTAAAAAGAAAGTTGTGCAGAAGGTGTAATTGGTAATGAAGAAGAAGAAGTAGGGATTATAGTATTGAAATGTAATAATCACAAATCCAAGGGGGGCCCTGCCCTTGTATTTGACTATCATTTTCATATACACTTCTCTCTCCTCTCTTTTTATCATTTTCAATCTCTTCCATGTTTCAAGGCCCAAAGCAATCACAACCATCTAATGTATTTCTGTATTATTATTACTACTAAAACTTTGAATGCTTTAGAAGCTATAATATGAATGTTTTGACTGTTATGGTGCATCATTCATACAGTATTTTTTCGTGCACTTAAAATATGATTAATTTACACATACAATATAATTGTTTTACTCATACAGTATAATTGATTTACTGACTCATACAGTATTGCGATGTACAATAAGCCCACAACAAGGTTTTGCCCAACAAAAATAGTCCAACCACCATAACTCATACTCAACAAAAATGTTTATAATGATATCAAAATATCATAATATGTTTTTGAAACCATAACGTTTTTATTTAAGAAAATTAGATTATGTGATCATTTTTATACTTGTAATCCAAATCTATCACAACTAAATTATGTACTAATAAATAACAGTTAGTATTAATTTTCCAATTCCGAATAGGTAGAGAGCAAATGGCATTGTCATTGCTTCACTAACAGTTGCATCAGCAACTACTACTTAATTCGTGCAATCCAATTTCGAAAGGTATTGGTATCAGAATGACTCGGATATGAGAAACAAGTGAGTTGTTGTCTCAACGCCAACACCACATAATAAACAACTTGTTCCTCCACAATACCCTTTTTCTACAAGGGGAACAAGCAACTATACACATTCACAAACTCTCAAAAAAAATTATGATACTTTGACTTTTCAATTATAAATATACCCAAACTGATCATTATGCCCCTGATAACCTCTCTTATTAAGATTGCTCACTGATTTACCTTGATTTATAAGTTTTGAGCCAGCAAATTTCTATCTCTATTAATTCAGTTTATAAAATTTATCTTTCAAAATTTGTTCGATTTAAAATTTCGTCCCATATTTTATTAATTATAAATTGGCCCCAAATTAAACTCATCATGCAAAATTGATATTCAACATAAATTTGGAAATAGTTCATTACGACCACATCAGGCTCATCATGTTTTCGTCAATTAAATTCTTGAAACATAAACCAAGTTTTATACCTTTAACCGAATAATCGTCGGTCATATCCACCAGGTTTTACGAACTGCTCCTCACAGCTCAACCACTCGATCGCAATCGATGGTTTCAGTCGTAGATTCCTTCAACAGCAACCAGCACAACCTTGTTTCGTTTCCTACCTCGAGGGGTACAATATTCTACTTTGTTGATGAACCGAAATAAAACTTTTTGGAAGATGATGAACAAAAGTCCAACTTTTATTAAGAAATCAAGAACTTATTTATTACATCAGAACATGTCTTTTTGGGAGGAGACGACTTGTTTAGCTACCCATGGTAGCTATGCTTTGAGCACACATAAACTCGAATGAAAACTAGAATGGAAGAAAACTGCAAACTAACTACTACTATATTTATTTTTGTAAGAAAATAGGGAGGAATGGTCGATGTCTTCTGCTTCTTTCTACCCTGATTTTATAGAGGTTTGAGACCATCTACCCTCAATGGTTGTATCCAGTTATCAATCTCTCATCCGTGGTTGCATATTTCTTGATTCTCCCTTATCCTTGTTGTGGTCCCGATCTCACATGGTTTTCATGGGCGTGGACCTTGCATCACATGCATATTTTAATTATTCCTGCTTCGGATGCCTCTTCTATCTTTCCATATTTTGTCTTTTCTGGTGGAAACAACTCTCGTGATTCATCCCATTACTACTTGTCGGAGAACCCTTTATTAATTTTTTTCTGGGTAGTCCCCTTGGCATCATTTGCTTTCTTGATGGTTCTTTCTCGTTTCTCTTTCCCTTGTCATTTATGAACAGGAATGATGGTCCTAATAGTGCCTTCTCTTGTTCCGAGAACCTAGGATAAATTCAACTCGTCCATCGTCCATTGTGCGTCATATTATAATATTTTCTGGCGGTTTCTGAACTTGTCGGCAGCTCGTTCAACATCTCTCTCTTCTGTTCAAAGATAGACTCTACATATGGAGAGGTTTTGGATGTCATGGTGTTGATCAGGAGTGGTCCATTCTCCGTCTTGTAAAAGACTTTGAAGCTTCCCTTGGACTTTCTCATTTCTATGAGACAGACCCATAGGCCCCAAGCTCTCCTTGTAGTAATATCATCATCTGTAAAGGTTGATAATAAGGGGATCTTGTGATCTGAGGCAGACATATCCTTATTTGTTGCCTGTCTGGATTGGGTCTTTGTAGCTTTATAAAATGAAAAGTTGGGTAAGACTCATTCTTGTATGGTTCTGGTGCCGTCGATATAAATTTTGGCTCCAGAACATCTTCACATTCGAGATGGTCATTATTTTCCTATGTCTCGATCAAGACCTTGTAAATCCATCCCGGAAGTTTTAAAATTTCTGGAAAACTTGGTGCCACAGTATTAACCGAAGCTAGACCTTAAAAATCAAACCATTCTTTTATTTCTTGTGGATTGGATCCTGTGAACGTCTACATTCTTGGATATTATCCGGATCAATCAATCCGGTATTTTGCTTGGTTAACACCAGCCCCTGTAAGAATTTTCTCTCATGTTCGTTGATAACCCTGAAATGAAGAAACTTTAAGCTCGTTATTATCAATCTTAGAGGTGCCAGCCATTGGCCTAAGATTGATCTCTCCATCTTTTACCCCAGAGGTGCTGGGTTGGCTTGAGACAGTAGGAGGAATATCCTCCTTTTGCTCAATTTTTTCTTCAGCTAGATCCATGCAAGGATCAAACCTAGAACTCGTGCTCACAGTACTTGAATTTGTGGCGACTGGGTTAGAGGCATGTTCTTGAAACTTAATATTTTGCTTTAATGAAAAAGCTTCCCGTTGGATATGAATAATCAGGTTGTCCCAAAGACAATTACTTGCAAGTTTGGTAGCCTTTAGCGCGCTTTGGACTTTTGACAAGTCCTCCTGTTGTACTCGACCCGCGACCTTGGCTTGAATATCCAGGTCGTTGAGCCTCTTGTCAAGCTCCTCCAAACGGTCCCAGAGATGCCTGTATCATGTTGGGATAGAGTTGACTTCATTGGACTTCATCTCTCGTTAGAAAGTCTGCAAGAACATTTTCGTGAGACTTTACAATGACAACCTCATAATCAAAATATTGACAATTATCTTGCCATCTAAGTAATCTAGCTTTCTCAGGTTTAGATTGCAGTATCGACATAGCACTTGTCCATTAGGGGTTTCTTTGGTTAGCCCTGCCGCCCACCAATGATCATTGGCATCTGTGTAATACCAATTCATCTTTGTCATTCGGTATTGCAAGCTTTAAAGGTATTTACGGATCTCTTTAAGCTGTAACACCGATTCTTTGTGTTCTTTTTTCCATTTGAAATCAGCATCTTTCTTTAACAATGGGTTAAACACCTTCCAGTATTTTGCCAGATTTTTTATAAACATCCCGGAAAAATTGACAACTCCAAGAAAACTTTGAAGTTGCTTCTTATCTTGAGGTCCTTCGGAAATCCCTGCACCTTCTCCACTATATGTTTTTGAAGGATGATCCCAGACTCATCTATCTCGATCCCAAGGAGCTCGATCTGCCTTGTGGTGATTACTGCTTTCTTCTCTGATAGCACCAATCCTTCCTTATGACAAACTTCTGAAAAGACTTTCAGCTGTTTGATATGTTCCTTCATATTCCTTGAGGCAATGAGTATATCATCGGCATACATGAACATGAATTTAAAATAATCATTAAAAAGATTATCCATTTTTCTTTGGTATATCTAAGGCGCATTTGCTCATCCTATTGGCATCACGTTCCAGATATAGTGTCCTTGTGGTGTAGAAAACGCCGTCTACTTATTGCTGGCATCTTACATCATAATCTAATAGAAACTAGATTTACAATCAAATTTAGAGAATAGCTTATCATATTTGATGCAATTCACTAGGTGTCTCTGCTCGGAATATAGTATCCATCGAATTCCAAGATGTTGTTGATTCCTTTGTAATTAATCTCCAACCTTGGCTTTCCTCTCTTCATTTGTCCATGATTTCTTACCAGAAATCCTGGGCTGCTAGATGAAGAGACTTCTGTTGATATTAACTTAAGGTCCAAATGTTCCTAAGTATCATCTTCCTATCCTCACGATCTGCTTGATTCATAAGGATTGGCTTGTAACGAACAAACACGTTTTCTTTTCCGGATTTCACCTTGAAAGATGCTTTGAATTCATTCTTGTTCCACCATGCCAGAGGATCTTCATTGAAGTTCCTCTGCATTGTCTTCTTGAAATCTTCTAGAGATATTTGTTCTTCAATGGTGATATCAAGTTGTGGCTTTACCTCCATAGACACCTTGAGGAATTGGATTGTCTCATTTGACATTCGCTCATCCCTGTCTCCTCCTAGTGTTTCGACTCATACTGAAGAAGTGCATCTCCGTATCTTCGATGATCCTTCATCTTTGGGTGACTCAATTTTCCTTCATCACCACGCTTACTGCGAAAATTAATGTGCATTTTATGATGAAATGTTTCCCTTAATCTCTGAACAATAATCTTATGATCACAAAGGGTTGTGAAAATAAGCCTTCGTGTTTCATTCTCTTGAGTGACCGCTTGAATGTCTGTAGGAAATTGTTTCCTAACAGAATATTTGTACCTGTATCATGGAAATAAATTGGAGTCTTGACTTTATACCATAGGGTATCTCCTGCTCCTCTGATCATTATTTCTGCTTGTTTAATTCCTCTTTTGAGGATAAGAATCCTTTTCTAGAAATATCTTCCTGCAATAGCCTGTAGATCTTCTCTCATTCCTGTAGGAAAGATTTCTGGCTTGGTTGTGCATATTCTTGCGTCTGAATCAATGTCGGCCATGAAATATTATGCTCGATATTTTTCATATAACATCCCTATAGAGATGTATATAGAGAATGGACTAGTAGCCATTAGAGCTGGCCAAGTTCCCCGAGAACATCATAGAACAAGATATTTTCTATGAGTCACTATAAACACCACTCTATCTGGTTGTCTTTCCTAAGATTTGTGCTCCTCGAGAAACTCTAATCCAAGAATAAGACTCCATTTCTTCTCTCTCTACTATTCCTTGGATTATCAACTCGTTTTCTCCTAGCTAGGAAGTCCTTCATATCTCCCTAAGGAAGCTTTCTGTAAATAATACAAGACACCATAAGGAAATATGTTATCCTTTTGAGCTATATCGAATACTATCTCCACTTCTTTCCAACCTTCTGGACACTTTAATTCATCTTTGGTTGTGAATTTTTCTGGTTCTAGATTCTCTTGTGAGATAGATCTCTTTTCCCAGCTTCGACTCATGATTCTGCTATCATGAAAGGAGATTCTTCTTGGCTTGAACCTCTAACTTGTAGCTCTAGGCATAATAGGTTGATCCGCGATCCGCATATCCATTTCATGGATTGGCGGAAACTCCATAATCTCCGGACGGACTGCATGTACCACCTGTTCGAGGATATCTGGTATTTCAATGAACTCATTCTCCATGAATAGTTCTGAATAGTGGGTATTGGAAAGTACATACGAAATACTGTAGGTAATAGAGTATGGTCTA
The DNA here is from genome assembly GCA_958295605.1 of Ajuga chamaepitys. NCBI lineage: Eukaryota > Viridiplantae > Streptophyta > Magnoliopsida > Lamiales > Lamiaceae > Ajuga > Ajuga chamaepitys. Next base: position 33,198,670 of record OY282495.1, read on the forward strand.
TTCCCTTCTTTCATCAACTCCTTGTTCTTGAAATCTTGATGAAGGGTTAATACTCTATTAAAATCTCGATCTGCCATGTTATAGGCTATTCTCGGATAAATGTAGGACACCAATTTCCCGGCATAAAGATTGCCTGAGATTCCTCCCAAACTTGCATCTCGCAAATTCTTGATTCTCTTGTTGAAGATAGCAATATCAATCGGAGAAACAATTCCTTCCTTAAATTTTGATTTAATCAGAATTTTGATGGCTCCAATATGGATCCACTGCATTTTCTGAGCAATCTCTCTATTCATTCTGCTAAGTTCCTCTCTGATTTCTCTCATCGGAATTAGCTGCATCTCCATCACATTACTTGTTAGCTCCATGTGAATTGCGATTTCCACTGTTGTGACTTTGTAAATGATATTATGACTTTTCTTCTTTAGGAAATATCCCAAAGTCTTGTCCAATCTTCCAACAGAAAACCCATCATAGATTTGGAGTTTTGAGTCTTCTTTCTTGATTTTCATAAGAGTCTTATGCGAAATTGACATCTGTGAGAAGAATCCAGAGAGATCTTCTCTCGCCTCCTGTCGAGACGTCTTTTTCTTCAGTCTGATTCTAATTCTGAAGAATCATTTTCACTGTAATCTTCTTCTTCGTATATGCTGTCATCCGAATGGATACCTTCGAACTGGTATACTTGAATTAGATCCTGAAAGTAAACAGCTTCCTCCATTTCCGGAGTTGCCTCAAACTTTCTAATTCCTCGTCTTTGATTGTCTGGATAGTCAGTTGATATGTGGCATTTGGCACCACATGTCCAGCAATTGCAGTCTTTGAAACTCTCATTAGCTCTTGTATGAGCTCTTCTAAAAGCTTTCCTTGTTGATGATGATCTTCCCATGCTCATTTGATTTGAGCCTGAAGAAGATCTGCTCCGGCTTGGTCCTGACCTCTTCTTTGTTTTGTAACTTCGGGTCTTCTATTGGACCAAAACTTTCAGGGTCTCCATGAAGATCCAGATTTCGACTTCTCTTTTTTATCCTCTTTTGCCTAAATGACTGGCCTCCCACAATAGTAGGGATATCGTTTTCAACACAACATAGAGGAACACTTTTGTTTATTCCTCTTAGCCTCTTATAATTCTCATGGAGTGCCGCTTGATAGCACCACTCTACAAGCTTAATTTTGAGGAATGACATTCTCCTCGCCACGGTATCCATTCTATCCTGTAGAGGTGGCTGGTTTCTTTGATCAGTATTTCTCTCCATAGACTTGGGATCTTGGCAAAGAATAATGGAATGACGTCTCATTCCTGCATTTTTTACTTCCATCTATACTCTGTGAAGAGTTTTATGAACTAATCTACGTGACAAATATCATGTAACTCCATGCTATGAAGTGCCTGCTTGTATCATCTGGCCTTATTGTCTTCGGCTCCTTCAAAGTAGCCAACTCCAAGAAAACCTACTTTAATTACTTGAGTCATTTTGTTGATGACATCTGCTAAGACTTTGTGCGCCCAAACACTTACTACTATCTCCGGATTAGTAGATTCAAGCAATTTTCACTGATCCTTCCAAACTTATCTTTAGGAGTGAGATAAAGTTTTCTTTGTCCAGATCTAGCATTCCAGCTGCAACCTGCATTGCGACTGCCCACTCATCTATGAGTAGTTCTTTGTTTTTTAAGTCCAATGTATCCAGGTTTAGTACTAACCCGTATGGATGAATTAGCTCCAGCTGAGATTTCCCATAAGGCGATTGCATATAGTTTGGCCTTTGGGTTCTCTTTCTTGTTCCTGCGGGATAAATATAGGCACCAGAGTACAATCATCCATTAGTGGTATATTTACTCCCGTTAGAAGGTCATGGGATCCCTCGCTTTCTGCCACATTTGTTGGATTCTATGGTGTATTTCGAGAAATCTGTTGTTGCCTCATCAATACATTTTCTTGCATTTTTAGATCTATAAGACCCAATCCTACAAAGGATTGTGCAAGGTCGTGTAAATTCTCCAAATTTATTCTATCCATTAGGATAGATTCTTCCAGTTTAGAAAAGCAATCATCTTTTCACTATCCTTCAGCTCTCTTTTTACTTAACTAGTTTTTTCTTTTTGAGGAAAGAGGGGTACCGAAAGATGGTGATCCTTCTCTTCTCCTTGACATACTTCGCTTGGTTTTCAAGATGGTCAATCTCCTTTGAACATCCTTGAGTGTTTCAAGGATTTCCTTCTGATGGTTGAGGATGGTTTCTCCATAACTCTGCACCATCTTCTAGATTTCTCTAAGATCAGGAATCTTAGATTTTTCTCCACTCACTTCTTCCCAATTGGGTCCCATCATGATTTCTCTCAGAAATGTAAATGCAGTTTCTGGATATCCGATGGGGACTGATTGGGACGTCTTCTCCAGATCTCCTTGGTAGAGGTGCCCAAACGGTTTCCGGTTCCGGTTCCGGTTCCTGTTCCCGATTCGGAAGCGGCGGTTCCGGAACCGCCGTGGGCTACACGGTTCCGGTTCCACGGTTCTGGTTCCGATCCGGTTCCCGGTTAGAACCGTTTTTTTTAAGTTAATATATTATGCATAAATATATCTCTCCAAATATTAAAAGAAAAAAAAAAAAAAAAAACTTTAAAAATATTGAACAATTGACAAGAAATTTTTATTAATAATAAATTTAATAAATACAAATTCGGATTCGATAATAAAATACAATCACATTCAATTCAATGATTCAAATATAATTTTTTATTACAAGCTAAAATCTAAATCTTACAAGACTACAAGTTACAAGGAGTGTTGGAAAAGGAAAAAGAAAAAAAAATGGGCTTGAGTTTTATTTTAAGTCAAAAATTAGTAATTAATTTTTAACTTAAAATAAAATTGCCTACGTATCATTCACCGACCGGCATTTAGTGAATGAATCAAAGCCCACGTAGTTCTTCTTACCTTGCTTACCTTTCGAAGGTGATCTTGGTTATGGTCGGTTAAAGCTCAAGCATTGCCTCCTTCCTCGGATGAACCGGTTGAAGTTTCCCACGGGACGTAATCTCTCTCTTCGTCAAAGTTGAAGTCTTCCTCTTGTTGTCTTTTTTCGGCCTTGTCCAATCTTCTAGCAAACATTGATTTTCAACATTTTCAACCATCAATCTTGTTCGGCGATCATCCAAAATGTTGCCTCCGGTACTAAAAGCCGACTCCACGGAGACGGTTAATGTCGGTGTGGCAAGAATCTCCTTTGTAATGAGGGAAAGGACCGGAAACGCCTTGGATTTTCTATGTCACCACTTCAAAAGAGAGTTAATGTTACTGAAATCCATTTCTTCGAAGGTGGTGTGGAAATATCGATCAATCTCGCCAAATGGGTTGCTTGATGAAGGCACTCGTGCCTTTTTTAAGGACCGCTCCGCGTACAAACGTCTTAATTTTTCCTGGCTAGGGTTAACACAAACACATTGGGAAGAAGCAGTTGGGTTAGTGGGAACAAAATCACTAGACTCACTAGAGTCATCGCCACCGTATTAAATTTTATATTTTCGAAATGTTGTATAAAAAACCTATTTCACCTTAGCGACAACAAGTGTGGCACTTGGAGGATCTTCCTGATCCGAGAACAATGATTCATAATACATTTTTAAAAGGTCAATTAAACCATCCTCTTTAATTCTAGGATCTAACATTTTAGCAATTAAAAATACGTCCGGGATTTTCATAAAATATTTGACCCATTTTCTTCTCATTTTGGAAATAGGTTCACGTAAAATTGGGTCATTTTTGTAATCAAAAAATGCTAGTGCAATCGCGACACAATGATCAACTACAAGGGGCGAAGTGGGGTAATAGCAACCGGAAAGCTATTTTGTTGCGTCTTAAAAAATTCTTAAAAGAGTAATCAAGTTCGTGCAAGAATCCCAAGCTTGTGGAAACAAATGAATATCGGTAATTGGGTTTTGCACAAAAAAAATCACATAAAGCCTCTTTGTATTGGTAAGAATCACTCAACATTTTGTAAGTAGAGTTCCAACGGTGGAGGACATCCCAAATAAATTTTTTCGGTTGCATTCCTCTGTTTTTGCAAAATTTGGACCATCTTGAACACAAAGATTTAGACAATGACATAGGCACCGAACATGAAAAAATCTTCCTCCACAAGTTGGTTGACAATAGTTGATCAAAGTGGGCAAGGATGCCGTATTGGCACTAGCATTATCAAAAGAAATTAAAAAAAAAAAAATGTTGCAAATTATATTCTTGAAGAATCATCATAATTTTAAGTGCAATTCCTTGTGCGGAATGTGGTGGTGGAAAATTTCTATATGCAATTAAACGTTTTTGCATTGTCCACGAATCATCGATCCAATGCGAAGTAACACCCATATAAGAATTGGTTTTGTAGTTATCGCTCCAAATGTCCGCACATATTGAAACTTTTTGTTGTAGTGAAGCAAGTGTGCTTATTAAAACAAGTTTATACTCTCTCAACGTTTGCAATATCGCGTGTAAGTGTGGTTCGTGGAACTTTTCTAGCCGCCGGGTTAAAAGCTAATTTTTTATAATTCTCATAAAATTCATTATCGGCGAAGTTGAAGGGTTGGTGTGTTGCACAAACATATTTTGTCAAGTGGCGCCGGGCGTTTGCTTCACTATAACGAAAGAAGGTGGAAGAATCTGTACCTTGCGAGCTACCGGTTGTAGCTCGAATTTGAGTTTGTGCCGGATCAACACCGAGTTTTTCGGGAAAGTATTTTTCAACATGCTTGGAGTATGAACCGTATCCTCCACCTTTCTTCATGACATAATCTTTTATGCAATAGTTGCATTGCACATGGTACATTTGGGGCATTCCCTCTTCTTGGGGGAGTTCGGTCTTAGTAATATGATAGAGGAAAAATGCACTATTTGACTCCTCAGTCTCCTTTGTTTTTTTCGGAGCTCGACTACCACTTGAATTTGCGTTCGGTCCTCCACTTTCTTGAGTAGGAATGTTCGGAAGGACGTCTTCGAAAGCAGCAAAGTGGGCGGCGGCGTTATCTCCTTCAAATTCAATATAGTAAATTGTAAGTAATCTTTTCCAAAGGTTAGTTCTTATTAATGGAAAAAAAATAAAGAAAAAATATGGAAGGATATAAATAATAAAAATAAATAAATAAATAAATAAACAAAAAAAACAAAGGAAAAAATGAAAAAAATTAAATAAATGGATATAAACGTTTACCTAGAGCATTGGCAATGTCGAGATCAATTTGGATGTCGTCCAAATCGATAGGATCCTTCACATCAAGGTTGTGGAGATGTTGAGGTGGTGGTGGGCATGAAGAAGATGATGGCCCTCGTTTGTTGGAGAATCGGCCGGATGATGTTGATGATCCTCGACCACTAGATATATTGATATTTTTCTGGAGTGGAGTAGAAGTTGAGATTTAAATATTGGTAGAGAAATAGAAATATAGAATGAACTAGAAAGTAGAAATATAATTTGAGAATACTCTTTTTTTTTTAAAAAAAAAAAAAAAACTTGAATAGAAATACAAATATGATTAAATTGAACAATCAAACTAAAATTGCAATTTTGCACAATCGTATGAGAAGAATAGAGATTATAGAGAGATAAATGAGATTGAGAGGTGTAGGAAAAATGTGGAAGGAAAATGGGTATTTATAGGTGATTTTGGGGGTAAAAAATTAAAAATAAAAAACAAAAAAACTCAAAAAAAAATATCATAATTGGCCGCCAGTGGCCGTTGATTGCAAACGGCCACTTGATCTCAACCGTTGAAATGGGGAAAAAAAATCGTTGGAACCGCCGGTTCCGGTTCCGGATCAGAGCCTCTCTCCCAACGAACATTTAATTTGGGCCGTTGGATCCAACGGCCATTTAATCTATGCCGTTGATTTTAAATGTTTAAAAAAAATTAGAAAAATAATAATAATAATAATAATAATAATAATCGAGAACCGGCGGTTTGGAACCGCCGATGGAACCGGCGGTTCTAACCTCCGATTCTCGGTTCCCTAATACATAGAACTGTATTCGGTTCGTCAATCACGGTTCTCGGTTCCCTAATACATAGAACTGTATTCGGTTTGTCAATCACGGTTCTGGTTCCGGTTCCAAACCGAGAACCGTGGTCAACGTTTCCGGAACCGTGGTCAACGGTTCCGGAACCGTTGACCGCCGGTCTGCTTCCGGTTCGGTTCCCGATTTTCAGAACCGGATGGGCACCTCTACTCCTTGGTAGGAAATGTCCCCTAGATGTTTGTGACGTGGATGAGATCAGCTGCATTCCCTTCTACAGGTATCTCCTGTTCTAGGGTCTTTTGCCTGATTCTTTCTCTCCCTTCCACTGAGCTTGGCATCTTGAAAGGTTGTTTCAGCTCGTTCATGAGCTTCTTATTGCTTTCAAGAGTCTTATCACACCTTCGAATAAATTCTTCGAAGAAGTCCTTTTTTGTCTTTCCAGAATATGGAAATATTCCTGGTTTCTTGAGTTCTCACTCAAGTCTTCATGCAGAGTGTTTTCTCTCAAACTTTCGTTCGAATTCATAGTTTACTCGTGTGTCTCCTCCGTTAGGACAGTTCATAACATAATCAATAAAATTCATGATTTCTTAAATAAACCTATGGCTCTGATACCAATTTTGTGCGTGGGGTCGGATCTTGCATCAGTGTTCATTTAGAGGACCAATTTCGTGATTAGTGAAAAATTAATAAGACCGAAATTTGATATTTTTTAAAATTGTAGGACTCGACCGAAAATCTAAATTATATATCCTGAATTAACATAAGAAAATAAAGGGTTATATATATAGGGGGATTATGGGGCAAACATCCCAAATGTGGGTATTTTCAGCTATTTATAAGTAAAAGTGATCAAATAATTTTTTCATCATCCTGCATGGGTACAGTTGCATATTCCTCTTTCTATAACCTCTCTCGTGTTGGTATACATGGTCGCTAATATTAACTGCAAATCTTGACATTTCGATGCAAAAAATAATTTACCTACGAAATACTTCTTTATCGCCAAAATTGCTAGAATTTAAATATCCTAAAAAAATATTTTTTTGCTTTTTATTTCGGAATTTTAGTAATTTGCGGTGGTATTCAAGAAATAGATATTTAGCCGCTATTTGATAGCAACGACATATAGGTGATTGGTAGCGAAATAGACATAGCAACAAAATGGTTAAATGAGTCGCTAATATTAGCGACAAATCCTAAAATTTCGCGGCACAAAATACTTTTAGCAACGAAATAGTTTTTTATCGCTAAATTTATCAAAATTAAAATATCTTTTTATTTATTAATATCGATGAGTTGCGACAACATTCAAATTATTTGTCACTAAATTGTAGCGGCCAAAATGGATTTTTGGCCACTATTTGATATATATAGTTTATAAAATGTTAGAATTAAGTATTTTTATATTAAAAATATTTGTTTTGCGACAAATTGAAAATATATTTGTTGCTACATTTGCAACGAATAACATATTATCATTGCTAAATTAATCGACGAAATATATTTATTTATTCGTACTAAGCAAATATAGTGATACAAAGCTAAGGGAGTCGCTAATATTAGTAACAAATCGCGCAATTTTGCTGTAAACAATACTTTTTAGCGACGAATACAAATTTTGCCGCGAAACTTTTACTACTATATCGCGGTTTTCTTGTAGTGCAGGTTTGGTGGGTGTAATTTTGAGCTGCTGTAGACGCATCATCTGATGAGCCAATTCGAAAGAATTTGTTTGCTAAACTAAACCATGCGTCATCATCATGTTCTTCTTCTTCTAAACTCTGTTAATATTCTCATTGGAAAAGAAGAAAAGACGTCACCAATCATTTTAAGGTAAGCCATACACATACTTACTTATTACAACTATTTGCAATAATTAGAACCTTACAAGAGTATTACTATTACCGCCACGATTCTCTGTCTTTCTATCGTAAGTAAAAGACAACTCATTAATTTCGCACATATGTTGATTGGACGGTGATAAGCACAATGAAGTGAAGGAATTTCTCCCTCCCATTTTTCAGACTCTAAGTTACCAAACTAATCGGATCATAATGATATAAAAAGTATTTTTGTCATTTTCAGTCTCTATTCGATTTGTATTTCGTTTTTATTTGATCACTGATATTATCGATTACTAATTTTAATCTTTAATATACAGATTTTTGTAGTGACGGGAACGAACTTCAACTTCACACTTAGTCCAACGATAGGGAAGGACGAGATTCTACTCAAGTTGCGGCCGTATTGAAATAGTTTTATGGTGATTTTGTTCGGATCTGATATGCTCTTGTTCGGGAGAGAAACTAACTGTGAAGCTTTGTCAGTACCTGATGCAAGGATATATATAGGGGTGACAATTCATTATCGGGTCACTTCGGATTATATATTAAAAATGATTTGAAACATATATATAGTTATTATATTTTAAAATAAATTATTAATTTTGGATCAAAATTTAATTAATCAGTTGATTGCAGATTTCCTTTTTGATAAAGTTGTTTGTCCCAATAAGGGGATATTATGTGGCTTGTAGTTGATACTAGTCATTATTTTCTTAATAATTGTTGGAGAGTTCTAACACAATCAATGGGTATCTATGGTTGGCTCTGCATATTGAAAAGTTGCCGTCCTGTTAGTTCTCCTTTCATATGGAATCATGCAAGATAAGCAGCAATAAGCCAATAAGTAATTGGGCTTTAATAACTTTATAATATTGTTACATTGTTCTATTGGGCTCAAATAACTACACATCTAATTACAGTTAAGGAGCCCAAAAATTCAAAACTTTCTGCAACAAGACTTAATGCCACAGCACTTCTTCCCCTGCACAGAAAAATGGAGTGTGTTTTCTTCAACATGCTTCTGGGCCAAGCCTGCTCTATCTCCCGAGGCCCATGCTGTATATAACAATTCAATAACTTCCCCAGAGAACCCATTACCACTGATATCCAACACCTTCAAACTTCTAACCTGCTTAATAGAAGCAGCAACTTCTTGCATGGACACTGATGCACAAAATGCCGCCGCTTCTACCCCTGCCACATCATCTTCACTGTCAGCAACTTCAAGGAAGTCCTCACTCGTCTTCAGTTGAATTTCGTCTGGACATATATTGTCAGCCAGGTTGAGTTCTTCAAGAGTGGAATTGTCTGACAGCGCCTGAAGGATGCGTGTCAGACCAACTAGGCCGAGTTCGCATTTGGAGACCACCAGAGCTCTTAAACAGCACAGAGGGTTGCTGAGTAAAGATGCCAATTCACGGCTTCCCTGTGTATAAAATATAGTATAGATTCACCACAGCATATAGTATATCTGCTATTTGATCACAATCAGAGTCCTTAAAGGCACGCAGATGACCAAGGTTGGACAAGGATGAAGTTTTATTAAAGTCCCTCGACGCAAAAAGGCAGAAGGGGTGATTGGGGTGTTAATTTGAATGTAAAATAAGTAAATAAACTATACCAACTAAATTTCCTTTTATCCTGATTAATGTAAGTGGCTATATGAGTAGCTTTGGAGTTTCGCAGAAACAAACCTCTTTCATGATTGAATTTCCACCAAGATTCAATTCAAGAACTCCACTAATCAAAGATACTTCATCTCTGAAACCAACAATGAAGTCCCCAGTAAGTCCACAGAAGGAAAGATCAAGCCTGGCCAAGTCCTGGGTGTCCTTGGATAATGGTTTGATCAACTGTATTGCGCCTTCCTGAAAAGCATCCACAAGTTATTAGACTAAGCATAAAGGTCAATAATACAGAGGAATCCAACCAATTTTTCCACGTCCTTTAGACATCTTATTGTATCAATTTTGAACTAGCAAAAGGTAAAAGATATTGGTAAGGCAAAAGCTACATGGTTTTGCCACTAGGAGATAGAAGGTAATAAAAATGTATGAAGTGGAATTCTGACTGATGGCAACTTTAGGTAATATATGTTATAGTGCCTACAGACCTACAAAATTGATGGATAACTCACAGTTCCAATATTGGTGTTACTCAACAGCAAACCAGACAAGCAACACTCCTTGGTGAGTTGGCAAAGGCTATCAACCACTGGCTTGCTGAGCTTTATTCCATTTAGATCAAGCTGTTGAAACCTATAAAAAGCATTACAGTTTTATATTCACATTGTACATTTTATGGAACCACTGAAACGTACAAAATCCTGGAAAAAAATCATAAACTCCAGACCCCTTTATTGTGGCAAGCTTGAGTAAAAGATTAATAACGGCATTGCCAGATACAGGGTGATTTTGTCCTGTTAAAGAAAGAAGAGTTTCAAAATTACTATTTAAGAAAGAGAAGATTGTAAATTGCTATCAGGACATCAGGTTTTCTTAAGTAGAAGCTACCTATACATAGATGTGTAAGTACTGATTCGGAATCCAGTGCATCAGCAACCTTTTGAATTGTTCTTGAAGTGACTGAACAGTTCTCTATGTTCAAACTATAAAGAGCTGCATACAGAGAATTTCTCTATGAATAAAAAGATGGGAATTTTTTTTAAGAAAACTCACACAGCGCATGAATCATCTTTCTGTCCAATATAAAGTTGAATAGATGCTTATGACTAAGCAAAAGCATTGGTCAATGATTTTGAGAAATAGGATCAAGTAACAAGAAAATAGATTTTACCTTTGCAGGTCCTTAGAATAGTTGACAGGTAAGATGCACAAGCATCAGTCAAAGAGTTTCCTGATATGTCAAGAACTTCCAATCGTGCATAAAGCACTTGGCACTCACATATCTATCAGTGAAACAGAAAGAAACATTTAGCGTCATCCCTTAAGCACACAGACACTGTGGCCTCTTCAGTACACAGCATTTCACTCATGGAAAAGCAACACAGTAGCACTTCAAATATTCATAGGTCTTTGAAACCAGCTGCTATAATTATCAGTATTCTGGCCTGATTTTGTTTTATCCTTATATGTAACTTTGATGAGCAGGAGAAGTTTTAGAACAAAACACATGCTTGTTAACCACGAAAATTGCAGATTGTGGAGCTATTCATTGACATTGTTTCTTATTCTCTTTGCCCTCACTCTATATTTAGAGATTTATTTTAAATTGGATGCAATCACTAAGTCATGATCTAGGATGTATAGAATGAATAGTTCATCCCTTATAGTTCCTTACAATTCTAATATCATCATTTGAATAATAATGATAAAAATGTTTTTCAGTCTCTCTACAAGAAAGTATTCTACTAATGTTAGCCCAAGAGTCCACCAAAACCATTTTTATTGAATGTGGCTCTTCATTTAAGAAATGAAGTACATAATAAAGAACTTTTGGATGGAACTAGGTCTAAGTATATGAATGCAAAATCTCAGCTGTTTGTCATCACGTCATTATGTATAAAGAAAACAAGTTTGCTTTGGGGGCTGGAATATATAAATTAGGAAATGGACACTCATCAGACAATAAGAAATTCATGACCTGAAATAAAGCAGCTGGACCAAGTCGATTACTGTGCAAATTTAGAACCAGACCACCATAACTTTGTCCTGATGAGATGAATATATGTTTGAGTTTCTCGATGGTTCCATTCCCTGCAACGTTATATTATCAAAAAGGGGGAAAGGAATAGGTTCAACTACTACTTTTCATGCCAGATGATGTCTCAAGAAATCATCTTGAACCCAGATACAAGTTCAAAGTGCAAAGCTGATCGAGTCGAGACACATTTACCTAATAAATTATGAGAAAGGTCCAAGACAGCAAGAGTTTTGTGCATTTGCAGAGCATTCAACAATGGTACGACGGATATATCTCGCAATTGGCAATCAGACACTACAATTTCATCCTCTGATACCTAAAAGCATTCACCAAGAAAATGACAATATTAACTTGATCCAGTTTTATTTAAATGACTAAAACCAGATATCATAGTATCCAGCAATACACAATTTAACTCAAAGCTTACCTCCAAGTTATACAATCTTCGCACCACTTCCAAGTTAGGTGGTTCAGATAGCTCCTCGCAGCAGTCGATGTACAGTTTCATCACATGTTTTAGCACCATAGCTGATCAAAAGAGTAACAGTCTTCCTGAATGTACTCTCACTAAACAATCCAATAAACCAGAAGTAATTGAAACTGTTACTCTTGCTTCGTTTATCTCCCCCCCCCCCCCCCAACAAACACCAACAGCACAAAAAAGGAAAAGGAGTTCACTGTATCAGCAAACTCATTTTCCACCACTCATCACCAACGGACACCTTAAGCCAGTGCGTACCTTTGATGGTACTCCATTCTCGGGATGAGCTACTTGGTTGTGCTTAATTGAGTTAGAGATGGTACATAGTAAATTCAATGCAAGCAATTAGCTTCACTATGTTCTCACTTGCTCTTATTTTTTGATCGACTTGCCAGTTGGTAGCTTACATAAGGCTTACAAAGGATAAATGGAGTTCCATTCTCTTGAAGAGAAGTCCATTAAACTGACCCAAACCAAGCAGTGTCATTGCTTAAAATAGAGGAACCAAATATGTTGATGTAAGATTTTCTAAGTTGACAAAAGCAGTCAGTCTTGTACATAAGTGGATAAAATAGTCTCTTCCCGTCCCGGGGCATACTCCGGTGCGTACACAGAAGATATCCCAACCTTGATCTAACATCATATCAATATATCTCCAGAACTTACATCAACCTTCTGGATGCATAGTTACATGCTCAAAGTGTGACTACCAATAAAAACTAAAAGTTTTACACTTTGTTTGCTTTATAGTAACGTGTCATAAATTTTAAGAACTAAAACTTGTGCCTAAAGATTTGGCTCATGACTGAAGAAAGTCTAGAGTTTGAAATAGATGATAAGTACACAAACCTCACCAGAAGAATATTTGAAGTGGAGGAACCCTGGATATTGAATTGCTTATGCTCACGCAAGAATAGATGGTTCTAATAAACAGGTCGAATAATGTCATCCAGAATTGCTCACAGTAAGCAGGCGCGGTTTGAACAGAAGTACTTAGATGTTGCACCAGTACAGCTGAAGCATGACAGTTTGGTGGGATATTCTTCAGATGTCGGACTAAAAGGTCCAGCAGTCTATGTAACTAATATCATGTTAAAATGAGATTCTCATATTCCTGCAATATTTGTAATGACGATATAATCTTTAAGGAAAAGCCAAGGAGGGATAAGAAAAGAAGTCGAACTTGTCCACAGAAGAAGTGGGAAAATTGAGAAGGATGGGACCATCCAACTAAAGATGCACCCTAAAACCCATCTCTATGACTTTACATGGTTCAAATTCTAAAGCATGCTGAAGCATCCCAAAGGGTTAGCCAGTTCACAGTTGTTTCCTGCTTGTGGAGCAAAGCTTTGAACGAGTTGGCCCTACATTGGGTCTTACCACCTTCCATCTCGGAGTAATTCTCTTTGGAGTTGGGAGTTTTCATTAAACAATACAACATTCTATGGTGTGCGGTGTTCCGCCAATTTGTTGGTCCATTTGGTTGGAAGGGAACAGGAGAATTTTCTAGGACCATTATGGGTATCTAGTCATAGAATATTCAAAATTATCATGTGACAGATTTAGTAAGAGCTTGGAGTTTAGTCTTATAGCTTTTTGTTTTGGTTTTTGGGGTTCACATTCCGAGTCTTTGTGATTACTTTTCACCTTTTATTATTAATAAAATTCTTAGTTTCTATATATATCTGTGTATATAATTTGAAGAAAGATCTTCCCTCATGTTTCATAAATTATTCTTTGTAAAAGACAAGATATAAAACCAAACTTAATAAAATTGTCAAGGCATCAACAGAATTATCACATAAAACATTGTCTTGTGCCTAGAAATCCAGTAGTTGGCTTGGGATAAAAGTTGCATCTGTAGGCATATTGATTCTTACTGACTTCTTTAGAGAAACCACAAAATGTTAGATGGGAGTTTCCCCAATATAAAAAAAGAATTACATATTAAAACATGATTTTAGTTATAAAGGGATCTACAAAGGGATGAGAAATCCCCGAATGGAAATCTACCGCTAAAGTATAATATTAGCCATCTGATGCATGAAAGCCTCTACAGTGCTTATGGACTGAAATCCACCATGCAGCCCTAAGCTTGAATTATTCCCAACCTTTATCTGGAGATTCATCCATAATTCAAAAACTCTTACTCCTTTCGAGCCAAAGAGAAACAAAAAATGTAAAAAGCCAAAGATACTATGCAGATGCTTAAGCAAATATTGTTTGGAGTGCACTATATTATTTACAATTAGAGCAAAAGTTGTAAATGATTGTGCAACAAAAGACTACTATATGTATAAAAAAACCTAGTTTTCCAGTTCTTTGATGTACTTCTCTTATAGTGGTCAGCATGATTCTAAACATACATCAGAAAAGTATCATGGCTGGTTCTAAGAACGATTATTTCCTCTCATAGGTCTCCGGGGCAGTAGTATCTTCTAAATTCTAATCCAAGGCACAATTACAGATCTGTCGAAAAACTAATGATCATGTCCAAAGTAATCATAGTTCCTTTGCCTCCGTTCTTTATGATTTTGGGTTATGGGTTATACTCATCCAAATGTTTCGAGAAGTGGTTCTTGATTCTTCAGTCGTTGTGCTACATAGTGATAAGCATGTCTTACAAATAATAGGCAAACATCTATATAAGAAAAGCCTAATTTGGTCTTAAAAAGCTTACCATCAATAGAAACCTCAATCCAGCCTGATGCAGGATCTCTTAAGTTGGATAGTGTTTCCACAGATTCAAGAAGTCGCCCTCCACGCTTCATATGTTTAATAACTGGCACCAGTCCTGCGGATTTGCAGCAATAAATATTAGCTGCTATTGATGCATATCTTCAGCCTAAAGAACAAAATTCATGTCACATATCCATATTCCTATGCTTGCACTTGGAGAAAGTGGGTGAAATAACTTTGAAAATGGCTATTGGAACAGGCTTCTTATGTTCACCTTTCTGCCAAATAAGAGCCTTCAATATTATATGGAATGATCAAGTAACCTAGAGTTTCTAATCCATGATTTTTTCCATTAAAGAGCAATCTTTTTCTGCCTGTGCATCTGGATTGCATAAAGAAATATATAGTGACAAGAAGCTGGAGAATACTAGGAACAATCACAAAGAAGTTGAGAACTTAATTACAAGTGAAATATGAATGTCCTTAGTAAGAGCCCATTGCAACAAAAATTTGGAAGGCTGAGGGTCAATAAATTGATGAAATCTGGATAAGATCGCAATACAGAGTTCTTAACTCAACAATCTTTCTCCTTCCAGATTCCAATCATGTCAGTTTCTTGTGTGGGAGTAACCTCAGGATTCTACAATATATGAGTGGTGAAAAAGATGGATACTTGCAAATTCAAATATTCCACCAAGATCATTGCATGCACATAAGTATGCAAACCAAAGCTCCAGAAAAATATATGTTTCCAAAAAATTTAAAAGGGCAACAGGATGCTGTATTGTGATCATTAAATATTATAGTATTAAATAGAAAGAATGAAGTTTAAGCACATTTATGCAATTGCTATGTACAAAAACCAACTGCAATACACAGTGTAAAAATCCTTCTCAGTATTTTCCAGCAGAGAAAAAGTTTATAGAGTATTTAAGAATGACATGTACTCTTTCATTCAATTGCTATGTACCTTGTGCTCCAATTTTATTTTGTATAAACTAAACTGGTACTGTTTTTCAAATGACATACCATTGAGAAAATTGCGCAAATGCTATACTTCCCAGTTACTTATTAGATTTAGTACCATTTCCATTATATTATTTTCTACAGCCAGAACAGAACAACTTTCAACATACTACCATTTCCATTATATTATTTTGTACAGCCTGACATTCCATCACCAAAAGGTACGATCAGTTAAAATCTTTTTTTACTCTTCTGTTTTTTTTGGGAAACTAACACCATTAGAACAACATATGTAAAATAAGTTCAAGTAGAATAAGAAAAAGGATTTTCTGTATACCTCCTGATCTCTTTTTTGGAGAGAGCTGTAAATAGTACAAGCATGCCAATTCAACCTTCATCCGCCCAATGTCGAGTTTACCGCCAACACCATACACATTTTTTAGGTCCATGTGTACTAATTCCTGATCGACTTTGAAAATGATATGTTGCTGCAACAAAAACCAAGTATAAACATTCAGTAAAAGACACATTTAATGACAGCACAAGCACTCATGTATAATGGACTGAAGTCACTCATGCTTATCACTGTACGCATACGAGTGTATCAGAAGTATTGAAGAGAGACACAAATACTATTTGATATAAAATCATCTGGATCTTTGAAAGTCAAGCTCAATAGGTTCCAGTCAGATAAGAAGCACCAAAACCAACCAAAGACGTCCCTTCATAGCATCCTTAATGTATTTGTATCTCTTTTTTAGTGAACCTATAACGCATTGACTTATGTTGTACAAATGAAGAAAACTTATGATTAGACATAACAAAACCAAGTTATTTCAATGAAAGACTAAAGAGAAGATTAACAGACGAACATCACATCCACTTGCACTTGAAGTCCTACACCTAGAGACATGGAGAAGGGCCAATTCTTTTCTAGTGCATAAGAGACGAGGAACATACTAATTCTGAAAGATGGTGATGAAAAGGAAGTTAGAAACCATTTGATGGTAGTACTGGTGGTGTTGGTGGTGAGAAGTGTTAGAACTGCAATTCAGCATTAGTAAAGCTTAAGAACCTAAGTTGTAATAATTGAAATCTTTATCAAGTTTCTTTTGTTATAATACTACATAAGCTAAATCTCGTAGACTAACAAAAAAATCATATCATTTTTGACTTCCTATTTTTTTCCAGGCACACCCAAACCTTGCAGCTAAGTCCTAGGAGGCTCAAGGACCCCTTTAAGCCTATCACGCCTTGCATGCTGCACCAGTAATAACTATGTTCCCCTGGGAATCATACTAGGCTTGCATGTGAAGATTTGACCATGCAATATCATAAATTTACCATCACAACGAAAAGAGGAAAAGGAAGATAATGAGCACGATTCATACTCACACAAGGTTTATCAGAACAAGCAAGAGTGTTTGCTGTGGAATTTTCATTTTGAAATAGGTTGCAGGAGCCATCATGGACACTGTTGTCATTTCCATCAGTGTTAGAAGTACCCACAGCTTCACATATTGTAACTCTAGAATCTTTAGCATGGTTTAATTTAGAACTTTTGGATCTGCAGCAGCTGGTGCTTATCTCCAGATCAGCACGAGGACAGGCACCGACTGTACATCTTGAGCCAACAGGTGAGGCATCCTATAGACAATAAGAACTAAAATATGAGCTTTGCTATACAAGGAAAACCATAAAGACCCAGTTGTAAGATTCTGTAACCTGGACTTCATGAACTGGATTACTGGCATATTTTCTGCTTACTGCAAATAAGAGAGAAGGTTCAATACTTTTTCTTTAATATGCAAGTGTTGAGATAAGAATAAACAAAAGCTACAGCTTACATTCATCAGAAGTTGCAATGCCTTCCACTGGAGACCTGTGAACCATTCTTTCAGAGTAACCATCCTCATCATTTTCACTTTCACCATCAGAAAGGATAATGCGTGCACGCTTACGGTTGATTGTAAAACTACCAGTGGATCTGGATTTGCTCTGTGCAGGGGATCCACATGGTCTTGTAGAAGCATCAGGTGCGGTTCCACAAGCAGGTCTCCTCTTTGCTTTGCTTTTATTAGTTTTAAGAAGGGATACTAGAGGTATGTTTTCATTTGACTCATCATCAGTATCATAAGAATTTAGACTCAAGGAATCCAGTTTATTTTTCTTCGGCAAAAAGCTACCATCAGACCTGTCTTCTGTTGATAGGCTATCCAACTCTGTTTTAGTCTCGGAACAAACATCACCTAAAGAATCCTCAGGCTCATGCTCCCTATTTTTGGATTGCTTTAATTCGTCAATTAACGTTTTCGTCCTCCTGTAAAGTATCTACAGATTATGGAATGCATGTATACCCATAGGAATTGTTGCATCCGCAGGAGCAATCTTGTGAACCACATACAAAATGTTACCACAATCAAAGTCCATTTTTTTCAATAGTTTCTCGTAAATACTAGTCTTTTTACTCCTTTTACTCTTGAGCAAAGGTGGGGAAGAAAAAACAAGAAAGATACAGCAAGTCACCTGGCCTCTTCAGCGTCATCAAAGCGAATCATGTGGCTATAGTGCATATTTTCTAAAGCAGAAAGCTCCAAGGCAGACAGCTTTCCTTTAACAGCAATCCTGTCACAATGAATGACATCTTTAGCAAGTCTCAAACAGATCCATCTTTAGACACAATCTTTACCCACGGATGTGGTGGAACAATTGCAACAAAAATTATGTATAATCTGTTAGATATACAAACAGGTAGAAAAATGTGAAACTCATCTGCAATATTACACAAAGAACACGCAAAAAGCCTACAACCTAACAAATAGAAAAGGAAGCAGCTGTTGGTAATACAGAGATCATGGAGATGTAAAAAGTGCACAAATAATGAGAATGACAAGGAAGAGAGAGAGTTAAGATCGACCAAAAAGAATGGAACGGAAACATAATACAATTGTCAACGGAGATGAACAGATCTAGTGAAGTAATGGAAAATGAAGTCACGGTATGCACAAAATTCAATTAAGAAAGAGCAACATGGGATTTATAGGAAACTTGCCTCTGGCCCTCTTTGAAAGCATCTAAAGCACCAGCCCAATCTCCACTGGAATCCAAAACATCTCCAATGTTAATCTTTGCCATTGCTTGCCCCTGAAATCACTATCTTTTAGAAAACAATTGCCAATGAAAACCTTGCCTCAAGACTATTTCATCAAAAGCTGCTGATCAATTGGATGGGTAGCGAAGACACACACCACCAGTTTCTAAACCAAGTCCGACACTACAAATCGTAAAACAAAATGTACTAGCAAATTGCCTTATAGACTCTTCGTACTCAAAATGAAGGCTGAGAAGACATAATAAGATTAATCACCTCCAAGCTTCCAATAGAACGATAGGTGTCCCAACCCTTTTGGAACCATTTAAGGGCCTTGCTGAATTTCCGGATATTCTGGTATGACTCTCCAACAACTAGAAAGGAGTCACTCAGCTTCTCCTTGTCACAAAGTTCATTTGCTATCCTCTTCTTCTTTTTCCCATATTCACGAAGCTAAGTGTAATTAACAAGAACCAGTGTCAAAACTTGGCAGAGAATAGAATATAAAACGAAACCTGGAAAGAGAATTTGAAGTTGATGGCAATACCCTTTTCAGAAATTACTCTACATTTTGTTCTTCTCATATGTAAAACAGTACATTTTAAACCAAAGAGATTGAGGTCATTATCCAGAAAAAGATTGAAACATAAGAAGTATTTACAAGAAAGGAGAATTAAACAAGAGTCAATAGCCTACTTTTGTCCAAGCCAAGATCGCCCTTGATTTCTCAACAAGGCTATCAAGGGATGCATTCTGCTTCAACAGACCTTTCCGTTCACCTTCTGTGCCTCTAGCCATTTCTGTGTTCCTTTCAAGCTTCTTGAGGTTCAACTCTTCATTTTTAAGTTCAGCCATCACTTTCATTGCTTCTTTTGCAGTTTTAATGTTTTGATCAATTTGTTTGGTTAACTCAACCTCATCTTCCAATGACTTCGCCAGCTGAAGCGCTTTCTGATAAGATGAAATAGCTTCATTGTATTTCTGATTTCTGTAAAGCAGCTCACCAAGATTAATATAACCTTTTGCTTCCCCTTGACAATGCCTAATTTGCTTGCAGATAAAAATATCCTTTTTTATGTGCTCATTCGCATTACCCCATCTCCTGAGCTCCATGTAGACATTTCCGAGGTTATGATGGAGCCTACTACGTGTATCATCAGCCTCGCTAACTTCTTCTTCATCACATATCTCCAACCCTCTTTTAAGAATGTTTTCTGCTTCGACCAAGTTGTCAAGATCTAGTTCAAGCATCCCAAGGTTATTATGGGCATCAATATACTCCTTTATATAAGAAACTCTCACAGAAGGTGGATTCTCCTTTATAGTTTGTGCAAGTTTCATAGCAAATTTGAAATATTTCTTGGCATTACGAACTGCACGATGGTCATCATCGGACTTTAAAAACATTTCATGGTAAGTTCGCCCAAGCTGAGTGCTGGCTCTTTGTTGCTCAATGAGGTTATTTTCATCCTTGGCAAGGTCTAAGTGCTTTTTCTGCCAGATTCGAACACTAGAAAATTAGCGCAAATGACCAAAAGCAGTAGAGACTTAGAAGATCAAGAAAAGTTACGAATTGATTTCGCCAATCTGTGGACCCGAGAACAACCTAGATTTTCAAAGTCCAAATAATATCCGAATCCAAAATAATAGGAAATTTACTCTTTATAGACGCCCAGTTGAAAGAATGCAATACCAAGCAAATATTTCTCGTTCTCGATGACAATCGCGCTTATTGTTAAAATTAAATTGTGTATAATTTAGTCAAGGAAAACTGAGATCAGCATACAAAAATACGAAACAAAGAGCAGATCTTCAGCATTTTGTATCATGTACCTGATAAATTAGAGCGTCTTCGAACTGATGGAGGCGGAGGTAGAGCTCGCCGAGGGACTGACATGTAGCGAGCAGTTGGCGATGCGACAGGTGCCTGACGGAAACCTCATAGTCCTTGCGCAGCCAGTTGAGAGCCTCGATGTACTCGCCGCGGTTCTTGAGTATGTCGGCGATCATATTTGCCCACTGCGCCTCCTCCTGCCGATTCCCTTCTGCAACGGCCTCCTTGTAAGACCTCTTCGCCGCAATCAGCTGCTGCTGCTGGCTCGATTCTTCCTTCCGACGCATTTTCGTAGGGTTCCGCTAAAGATCTGTAATTAATTTCTCTAGCTTGTACGCGGTGGTTTCTGATTACGAGTTGAGAACGTTAATCTCTTCTGATAGAGCGGAGTTTGAAATCGCTGTAGCTATAAGCAGTAATCGGATTCCCGCCAATTGGGTTTGTGAATCCAAAAAAGGACCTAAAGAAATATGGAGAGAAAGAAATACTTTGTCAATATTTGGTTGGGGTTGAGATGGTTGAGTTGGGGGAAGTGGCTGGAGTTAGTGGCTGGGTGTAAGTGGTTAGGGAGTGATGTTTGGTTGGGTGGTTGAGATTGTGGTTGAAGTGTGAAATTTAATTATTAATTGTAAAATGTGATGTGATATATGTAAGAGGTAGTTATTAATGACTGAGAGAATGATTAAAGTAGTGTTTGGATTTGTGATTGATGTCCCCCACCAAATCCTATGACCACCTTTATCAACAACCTCTCACAACTCAACATATCAATAAAATATTCAATTCTCTCTCTTCCACATACACAACCTACTCCATAAAAATACATTCTTACACTTTATCAACAACCCAACCGAACCCAACATTTTAATATATACTCCTATTAATTTCTTTTATCCAAATACAGATCTTATTTCCCAATAAAATCAATATTTTTTATACGGTTTAATAATTGCATATTATTTTTCGCGCTTTTTCTAATATATTTCAAGAATAAAAAATTATTTTAATTTCGTAATTACAATAAGTCGATTTTGTTTTTTCGGTACGTTTAAAATAACATGCTAAAATAATAACCAAATTAAAATTGCAAAAGTTGAATTACGAAATCGAAAAAAATAAATTAAGCTACAAATACATGTCTGAAATACTAAATTACAAATATAAAAGATACAACTTAGATATTTAATTAGCGGAACCAAATTTTCGCCATATATGCTCGATCAGGTCGTATTTAAGAGCGTTGTGAGCTTCCCTACTACGAAGTTGTTCCCTATTTTGGCCGGCTCGACCCGGTCAGGTCGGGTCTGTCGGGCTAACGTCATATTTTGGATTGGTCCAGGTCGGGCCAAAATTTAGTCATTCCTGGATATATTCGATCCGGCCCGTGGTATTTCCCTATAATATACTAAGATTATCGGATCGGCCCGGGGTACGCCGGGGATTTGGCCCATCGAACCGGTCCAGACGAGCCAACTATTTATAAAAAGAATAAAATAAAGAGCTTCAAATTTTTATTCAAAATATGTCAACATTAGATTTTACTTGTAGAGAAAAAAAAATAAGAATTTTGATAATTTTTTTAATTTTTATAAAATAAAAATTATATTATTTATTTATTATTAAAACTATATCCAATAAATAATTTGATACAACAAATGAGGTACGGACATGTGGCAGGTTGTAGAAGGGGGTTGGGTTGTGGAATAGGTTGATTGACCAACCCATCCACAACCCAAGGGCATTAATGATTAACCATTTTTGCTTTTATTTTTAATTGAAAATTTTGTCTTTTTCCTATGCCCTTGTCCTCCAAGAGCATGAATAAAGATGGTCTAATACTCCGACTTGGCTAAACCAACTCAAAAAAACATAAGATTGGATCAGCCAAACTGATAAGAGGTTGGGTCAACCCCAACCAAACATGCCCTTATAAAATTTGTTTTGTTCATAATATTCTTAAAATAAACCTTTTTACAAGGATATTGTTGTAAAATAGCCTTCATTATCAAAAGCTAATTATTACCTTTTTCTTTTTAGACCAATACTAAATACTAAATGTATTGTAACACTTAATTATCGGCCTTTTTTTCTTTTTCTATTTTCTCTTATTTATTTATGTTTTTGTTTCCTATTTTTTTCTATTTCTTATTTTACTTTGGGTTTATTACCAAAAGTAACCCGAGGTATACCCGTTTTTACCACTTGCAACCTATTTTCAAATTCGTCGCCGATTGCAACCTGAATTACTCGTGTTTTACCGATTACAACCTATTTTATAAATTCCGGCCATCAAGAGCGTGCCACACACGCGCAATTTTGAGCAAGTGGTAAAAACGGGTATACTTCAGGCTGCTTTTGGTAATAAACTCTTTTCTTTTTTTATTTTTTTCTTTTCTTCCCTCCATCATTTTCAACAGGAGAATTTGATGAAATGATCGAGTATAGATACAAATACATACAAATTAGAACAACTTCTACCTAGATCTTAGTCTGAGAAATAAATTGAAGAAAATTGAACTATCCTCAACAGGAGAATTTGAAGAAATGAATGAGTATAGATACAGAAACGTACAAATTAGAATAACTCCAAGCTAGATTTTCTACTGAGAAATAAATCGAAGAGAATTGAACTCTTATCCAACAATAGCATAGAATCTTCCAGTAGCTTTATCAGTTATAACCACAACTTCTAAAATTTCACCGAACTGTTCAAAGTACTTCTTCTGGATAATGATCGAATTTTTGATGATTTAGAGTTAGTTTCTTCTGGATCTGTAAATCAGAAATGAAGAAGAGGATTCGTGTTGAAGAAACTTACGGAGATTAGTGGAGAGAGGAGGGAGGGATAGGGGCGTACACGAACCAATTCGCCGTAAACTATTCAGATCTCGGTTCGTGAAAAGCTCAATCGGGCTAGTCTAATGTGGCTCGTTAAAATAAACGAACCAAACTCAAGATTGATGATATTCGATTCGTTAGCTCACAAGCAACTTCATTTGTTGGCTCGAGAGCTAGTTCGTAAATATTAAGCTAATGTACTTATAATTAATTTCTAATTTTATAGTTATACTTATAAAAAATATAGAATTATATAATTAAAATCATGCACTTGTATATATGTAATTAATTAATCTTAGTAGGTATTTTAATCTTAATTAAAGTCATGCATTTTAAGAATTTATGGCTTATTTTTAATTATGTAATGATTAGTAACATATTTGTAATTTATATTTATTGAATTCATTTGGGCTCAATTAGACTCGCTAGAGGCTCGAGTAAGTTCACGAGACGTCCATATATTTGATAAATTAAGCTCGAGTTCGACTCGATAATTAATGAATTAAACTCAAACTCTTAGATATTCGATTCAACTCTGTTTGTGTACATCCCTAGGGAGGGAAAAAAAAGGAGGATGAGAGAGAAAATGATGGAGGGTAGAAAAGAAAAAATAAAAAAGAAAATAATTTATTACCAAAAGCAACCCGAAGTATACTCATTTTTACCACTTGCTCAAAATTACGCGCGTGTGGCACACGCTCTTAATTTTGGCCGGAATTTATAAAATAGGTTGTAATCGGTAAAACGAGAATAAGTCAGGTTGCAATCGGCGACGACTTTTAAAATAGGTTGCAAGTGGTAAAAACGGGTATACATCAGGTTGCTTTTGGTAATAAACCCTTTTACTTTTATAACTTTCTTTCGGACAATTTTTTTTATTTTTGTTGCATTCTCTTTGTTGGACTGATAAAATAAGGTTAAATAAGTG
This sequence comes from Ajuga chamaepitys, assembly GCA_958295605.1. NCBI lineage: Eukaryota > Viridiplantae > Streptophyta > Magnoliopsida > Lamiales > Lamiaceae > Ajuga > Ajuga chamaepitys. The sequence goes on from OY282495.1 coordinate 33,223,005, forward strand.
CCGATAAGTAAAAATTAAAATAGTAATATTACATTTTTTTGGTGTGTGATACTTTGTTGATAAAAAAACTTAAGACCATAGAGACATGCACATTCACAAAAATACCGTGGCTCCTATCTCAAAGATAACGAAAGCGAAAAAGATAATATGTCTTACCACAATTTTAGTTCGTAGGTGTGTTTTAAGGTTTTATGTTAGATTTCGACGTCATAAAAATAAGAGTAACACTTTGTGTACATGTGATGTACAATAAAACTTATTGTACATCACTATAATTTAACACATGGACTCCAAAAATCGCTGAAATATGGTTTATAAAAAAATCACGTCCGCGGATCAGGTCCACGCGCGGGTCGCGCCCTTTTTTTAGAAAAAAATCTACTGCAAAAACAAAATAAGTCTACTGTAAGAACAAAATAAGTCTACTCTAAACACAAAATAATTATACTGCAAGAACACAATAAGTCTACTGTAAGAACAATAAGTCTACTCTAAACACAAAATTACTATACTACAAGAACATAATAAGTCTACTGTAAAAACACAATAAGTCTACTGTAAGAACATTGAAAAAAAAAAAAAAATGATGCGGGTCACGCGCGACCCGCGCGCTATTTTGGACCCAGATGTACATTAAGCACTATTGTGCATCATATGCACCCAAGTTTTTGCCTAAAAATAATCTCATAAATGTTGATTACATAATCTTATCATATGTATTCAATTAGTAATTATCCTAAAAAACTATATCTAATAATATTATCAATTTGTCAAGCTTTTTTATAAAATATATTAATTGTGTTCGATGTACCTATTTTTTTAATAAGATAATCTTATAACTCAAAAGTCTTGACATACAAGATTCCCAATCCAAAAAGGGGAAATCTTGCCAAACAAAAAAAGACGGATTGACAGAAGTAAAAAGAAACACGCCAAACAATGCACAACACCATTACAATCTCTAGACATATGAGAAATTATGCAAAAAACATGTCCATACACGAGCCTCTAAATATCATCCACAATAACTTCACAATAATATTTTAAAGAAACTCACTTATCCAAAAAGATTCATAAGGTCTTGCAATTCTAAAAAATATTTGTAAACCATATAAATCGATGGGTTTCAAAGTGACCGTTTCGTGTAGTTCAGACACTGAAGTATCATTGAAAAATATCTTTTGTATCACATGTTGGGCACGTGATATATTTTTGGCAGAAAAAGTCACTGACGGATTGCGAATGTCAGTTTCATGTTGTTCAGATACTGAAGTGATAGTAAAAAATAGTTTATGAGCCAAATTGATAATTCGCTCGTAGTTTAGATTGAATTTTTTTAACCCTTAATTTAGATAGTATTTGAATACTATGATACTATTTATTCTGTTAATATAATGGAACAATCTCATAATTATAATTCTTAATAAGTGTTGTTGTTTATAATGTCTTAGACTAGATTCGTATTAAATCGGCATCCTATATTGCTTACAAATTATGTTATTTCTTTAGAAAAATATTTTTTAAAGCCTGAAGACCGTATAATTTTCTATTTATCTATATGTATTATTGTCGATTATTTCAAACATACACTTTAAAATATAGTTAAAATTTATTTTACTAGACAAGTTCATTATTTTAATAATCATCCTTATTTTCACGAATTTCTACAATTTATTACTATGAAATTAAAAAGTACAAAATTATATATAAAGAAAAAGTTAAAGGAACAAACACAATTTTACATTTTGCGGGAATTATGCGGATGCTATTCGCAAAATATTTGTATATGTTGGATATTAATCTATTAAATATGCGCATAAATAAATTGAGAAATTGGAAAATTGAAGAAATTTTAATTTGTCACTGTAATTTTATCAACACAAAATAATTATACACTCATAATATATGTATATATATACACCTTGTTTAAATTTATTACATTAAGTATTTTCTTGAGTTTAAAAATGTTAATTGTTTATTTCATATGGATCTCTAATATTGTGTTTATTTTAAAATATTTACATGATGTACTATGTTTTTTTAAATAGTAAATAATGATATATTATTTCTTATTATTTGAAAAAAATAATTAGCACTGATATTATTTAGGATATAATTGCTGTTTTTTGTGATTTGCTTTTATATAATGGAGATTTTATTTTACAGTAATATTATTTTTTTATTTTTAAAGCATATTCATAATAAGAAATAATTTTAAACTATTTAAATATATTAATTTTTTTCTTATAATATATTATTTATATTATTAAATCTTATTATTAGTATTTAAATTGTTCATATTGTTTACTTTTATTTCTTAAATATTAGTATGTTCATTTTCCTATAGGATATTGTTTACTTAAATAATTTACATACTTCATTATTATTATTATTATTATTATTATTATTATTATTATTATTATTATTATTATTATTATTATTATTATTATTATTATTATATTTTTAACAATAAAAAATATATATAACTTTAATTTATAATTCTTATTATATATCATTACTATATTTACAAATTGTGCATCGCACGGGTATATTACTAGTTATAATAAATATTTATCTTCCTATACTTGATTATTTATTTATTTTATTAACATACATCTTTATCTCTCCAAATTTGACAAGAAATTGATCCACAATCGAAAAATATGGGGGCAAACCGACGGCTATTAACAACCCAGTTTATGTCTATGCACTTTCAGTAAAATATTTTAACCCCAATTTTCAATGTACTTTCAAGAAAAATATATGTGTTTTTAATGTGTAACCGAACAAATATTTTTAAAACGTAAAATGAAATTTTCGGTCATGAATATCTAAAAAATGTTTCATTGATGTAACCAAACATAATTATAATAGTTCGGTCAAAATGACTGAATATTTTTTATGGATGTGTATTTAGAGGAAATTGGTGTTATAACTAGGTGTGAGCAAAATTTTGTTCGGTAACCGAACCGAATTTCATTAGTGAATCCAAAATTTAAACCGAATTAAAAAATATAAACCAAAAACGTATCCATTATATTGAAATCAAACTACAACCGAGCTGAAGTAATTCGATTTGGTCGGTTTGAAGTAATTTTTTCTCAATTTTTTTCTATTATTCATGCTAAAAAATAAAAATATTTAAATATTCATTCATCTGCATAAAAAATTAACAAAAAAGTAGATTTCCATCCATATATATATATATATATATGTATATGTACGAGACTTAAGGTAAATAATTCGTTTTATGTAGATGAATAAATATGTAATATTTATTTATATTAGAAAAAAATAAACCTATATTTGTTCATCTACATAAAACGAATTATTTACCTTAAGTCTAGTACATATACATATATATATATAATATTTTTTCATATATATTAATAAATATAAGTATAAAAAAATATATTAAAAATATAAATTTCGGTTCGGTTTCGTTATTTTGATAATTTTTTATAAAATCTAGCCAAATCAATTAACCAAAAATCCTAAAATTAAAACCGAAAACTAAACCGTTTTTTAAATAACCAATCCAAATGATGTATTTTGGTTCGGATCGATCGGTTCAAACTGAACTTTGCTCACCCCTAATCACCTAAAATATATTTTAGGTTAATTGCAGCAACCCCATCATATTATTAGCGAATTCGTATATAAATCACCAAACTTTTTTTTAGCACCGAAGATATGAACTATACACGTTTAGCACTTAAACCACTAAACTCATTTTGCGATCATTTTTCACCGGATCCTGGCACAAAACTAGCGCCTTACATATTCTTAAGGTTTTTTAAAACAACATTTTTAGCAAGTCACATGTCGAAATCTGGTAAAAAATGACCTGCAAATGAGTTTGATGGTTTACGTGGCAAACCTGTATAGTTTATAAAAAATAAAATAAATAAATAAAATAATAAATGGCTAATATATGTACAAATTCACTTATGATTTAGTAGGGTTGGTGCAATTAACCCTATATTTTACTAACAATTTTATAAATTTTGAGAATTAAAGACTTGTTCCCAATGAAATTTTGAGAACGCTGGTTTTCATCTTGTACGAATAACATACACATATACTTATTTAAAATATTATAGCTGAAGCGTTTTAGGAGTACCTGGATTGTCCTGATTCTGATTACCAATTGGTATATGTATTCCCGTCCTCAGTCTTGAAGTAGTGTCTTCCGAATCCCACACTATAATACATTTTCTCTCGCCTTGATTCTGATTACCAATTGATGTATGTATCTATGTCCTCATTCTTGAAGGTAACTAGTGTCTTCCGGATTCCACACGATAAAACCCCAATAAAACATTTTTCTCTCTTGGATGGTGACTACCGTCTATTAAAGGGAAATAGCGTGTATATTATGTGTCACCAATTGTATTTGATGATACAACTTATACAGAGGGATTAGTTGAAGCCCTATTCTAATAAGGCTTTTAATCTTTATTCAACCTAATATCCTTAACATGAGATAACTAATATCTTATGTTAAATTTATCATATGGGATAACAAATATCCCATGTGGATGCACATAATATTATCATCTCCCACTTATTCACATGGCAATAAAATCTAAATATTTCCTCTAGCCTTGCAAGGGTAGTATCATATGCCACCTGATGACGTTATCTCATCACACCTGTATTAAGTTCCCATAAAACTAACACAGGATGTCATTTATACCCAAATAACTGCTTACACCAAAAAACTAGTAACCCATGTCCTTTAGGAGATCATCTCATGGTGTTACAAGCTCTTCCACATGAATTCTTCTATAATCCATGACTATAAATGACAACAAATCCAAGCAGCTGCCCGGGCTATGAATCATAAAATATTGAGTGTATTTACAACTTATCTTTTCTTAGATACTCATATCTAGACACACTCCCGCTGGGCTAAATCTCATATGGCCCTCGGTCATATGCAAAAGTGGCAACATCTAGAGCTAACTTCTTGATGTTGATCCAAGTTATAAGGGTACTAGAATTACAGTAATGGAGAAGCGATCAATCAAATCACTCCCTAAAATATGGTCTCAGCACATGCACACACAAGTGCATGTTACGACGGAGCTTTCGCTTATTTGGAAGTGTCACTCTCATACATTGTACAAATCTTCTTGTCCAGCTCACAGAAAGAACTGACTTCTCAATATTTGGCTTTCAAATACAGGTTTTACATAGTAGCATGGAAAAAAAAACCACGTACTACTTTCTATAAGTCACATTTCAATGTCTTACCAAGGCGCCCATGTGAGTTGTGCTAATATTTTGTACACTAAGTACAAAAGTAATATGGACTCATCCTACACACTACTCAAGTGTTAGGGTGGTCATTCGTGTGAGAGGATTGACAAAAAGTCTTGCGGAAAAACACTATCAAACATAATTTTGTGCCAAATGATAAAGAAACATCAACATCAACATTTTATTAAAAACAAAATGTCAATTCCATAATACAAAAAATAAGAAATCATATTCTACGCAGTCCCAAATTCCCTAATATGGGACTTGAACACATCTTTTGCAATTGGTTTGGTCATTGCGTCAGCTAATATTCTACTGGTAGAAATACATTTCAATGTGACCTCTCCTCATTTGACCATGTCACGTACATTATGAAAAAAAAAATTCTATCTGCTTGATGCGGCCATGATATTTTGGATCCTTTGAATATTCTAATTTTATCATACTATCAGTATACATCTCAACTGGCTCAACAACACATGTCGGTATGGCCAAAACTTGCAAGAATCTTTTTAGCCACACAGTTTCTTGCACTGTTATGGAACATGCTACATACTCTGCCTTCATCATAGACAAAGCAACACACATTTGTTTCTTGCTACACCATGATATGACACCTCCTCCCAATACGAATGCCTTTCTAGAGATTGGTTTCCTTTCATCTCTATCACCTCTTCGGTCCACATCACAATACCCTTTAAGTTTTAAATCTCCACCCTGATAATGGAGAACAAGGTCTATTGTACCACGTAGGTAGCGAAAGATCCTTTTGACAACTTGTCAGTGGGACCTACCAGGTTTACTTTGATAGCGACTAACTTGGCCAACTACTAAAGATATGTTAGGATGTACACAACATAGCGTACATCAGACTCACAACTCCACTTGCATATGAGTCCTTTTCCATTATTTCATTTTCCTCGTTAGTCTTTGGACATTGTTCATGACTCAAAGTGTGGTTTTTCTCAATTCGAGTATCAACTAGGTTGAAGTAGTACGCACGAATTTTTTCTAGGATCCTCTTTATATAGGTCTCTTGAGACAAACCAAGTAGCCTTTCAGAGCGATCCCTTATGATCTACATAATTTTCGGCACCCATGACTTTCATCTCAAAAGATACGATAGACACTCCTTAGTGCATTGAGTCTCCGTATTGTTTCCAGCCAATAAAATTTCATCTACATACAAAGAAAAGAACAACATCCCTTGGTTTTGTATGTTTAACATACACACAAAGATCTTCTTCAACCATTGTCATTCCACTAGACGTAAGAGCCTCGTGAAATTTTAAATACCATTGTCTAGATGATTGTTTGAGATCGTATATGGATTTTTTGAGCTTGCACACTTTGTGCTCTTGTCCTTTGGCTACAAAACCAATGGGCTGATCCATATATATCTCATCATTCAAACAGTCATTAATGAAATTTTCACATCCATTTGGAACAAATCCAAGTCAAGACGTGCGACGATGGCTGAAATTAAATAGATAGAGGCATGTTGGGAATCGGAGTTTTATGTCAAGGATATATTCGGGATGTAATTTGAATATCCATTTTCAAAAATCAAAATTAGCATGATATGAAACAATCAAATCATACAATTCATGTAATTGAATGACAGTAAATCATACTATAAGCCCTAAAGATGCGGAACTAAGGGATTATCGTATTTACCTTTGAATTGGAGAGTCACCATTGAGAAGAATTATTCTTTCAACCCAAAGATCTTCTTGAGTATTTCATAAAGCCATGTTCGCCAATCTGGTAGGAAATTAAATGAATTTTTTAACACTCGAGGAAGGATTATTTTTTTTCACAAAAACAGCCACTCTCTTATGCATAAGGGGACCGAAATTGGTCCCTTACTTATAACAGATGGTGCCGAAAATTGGCCCCCTCTAGGAGAGGGGATCGAAAATCCTCTCCCACTTGGGAGAGGAAAAATATGGATAAAATCCTATTCCCTTGGGAATTTGATTTTCCATATATTTTCTTTCCTATTTCCTACTTCATAATTAACCCTTATCCTCTTAGTTAATGGACTTCTATTAGGCTACTCAAGGGACCTTTTGGAGGAATAGGATTGTGTCTCCCAATGGGCCCAGATATCAATATTAAACCAACAATATTATTCTAGCCCGTTAATATTAATTCACTCCACTATAGAATTAATATTGAACAGTCCATCCAAATCCATATTATGAAATATGGCTCCCGGTTACTCTTTTTTCATGTTTAAGATTCAATGTCCATTTATTAATTTAGACTACTGAATGCTTTAATTAATTAATTTGTTTTATTCCTTGAGAACAAACAACTCAACATTACTATCATATCGGAAGTTTATCCACTGTACAGATTTGATATGATAAACATTCTGAGCCCATCAAGGGGACATAATCAACTTGTTTCACCAAGACACAATTTTATGTATTAATTTAGCAATCTGTCATATAATTAATAATATTGTCCAAGGTATAGAACATTGAATCTCAATGACTCATTACCCATAATAAATCAAAGCAACATTAATCAATTATATAGAATCCTAATTAAGTGATAGAAATAAAGAAATCAATAACCACTGAGATTTAATTTTTCTTTCAAGTTAATCTAGAAAAAACTATCTCGCTGTTGGTCCAATTCAGTGCAACAAATGCACATGTGTAATCTCTTGGTCAAGACAAACCCATCCAAGCATTACGCATAAACTTCTACCATTGGATTGTTAAATTCCATCTAAGTTGTGAATCATTATACTTATTACAAGGAACTGAAAATGTAATCTTCTGTGATCTCCTACACACCACTTTGCCTACAATGTAAGGTATTTGAACAATATGCGATAAATATATATAACATTCATAATATGTAAAGCAAACTACGATAATTTATTCTCAGTGCAAGAAACAGTTTATTATACAAAGCAACACTTAAAAGTATGCTTTACAGTATAACCCTAACAAGACAAATCGCACTACTGGAGAGAACGTTTCCTCTTAATCCACTCTCGCTCGTTGTGTGTAGTCTTTTTCTACAAGACTAGCTTTAAGTTTGTCAACTGATCCACCCATCTTCCGTTTAAGCTTTACAAATTGTTTGTTTCCAATGGACTGACGCCCTGACTGTAAATCAACTAACTCCCACACTTTATTCTTATCCATTGAATCAATTTCCTCTTTCATGGCCTCTAGCCATTTCTCTTTCATAGGTGAAGTTAGTGCCTTTTTTTTAAGGTGTTAGTTCATATTCCCCTTCAATCGCGAAATGACGTTTAGGGATATGTCCTCTCTCACTTTGACGAATTTTTGAGGTGCTGTGATCATGAATTTTCATCCTCATCATGTGCTGGAAAATGACTACCACTTTCTTTGGAGATTTCAGAAACACTCTCCCCTTCTTCGCCAAAAGATAGTGGTATCTCTTCTTGTAACTCATATAATTTAGATATCCTTTAACTTTGCCAAAGCTTGGAAACTGATCCTCGAGAAATTCAACATTTTCTGATTCTATTTCCATTAAACCTCTATCTGGATGTTCTCCATACATACCGCACCCTTTAGAATTTTCTGGATATCTTATGAAGACACATTTATTAGCTTTGGGATCTAATTTTCCATGTTTATGAGTGAGGTGGTGGACATATCTAGCACTTCCCCAAGGCCTTAAGTGCTCCAGATTTGATTTTCTACCATTTCATAACTCTTATGAAGTGTTAGGCACAAACTTACTTGGAACTCGATTAAGCATATAAGCAGTAGTTGGTAATGCATCTCCCCAAAAACTTATTGGAAGGGTTTCTTGTGCCATCATGGATCTAACTATGTCCAACAATGTTCTATTCATGCACTTAGCAACACTGGTTTTTTTGTGGTGTACTAGGAATAGTTAACTGCTAACAAAATCCTTTTTCCTCATAAAATGTCTTGAACTGATCAAACAAGTATTCTCTCCATCTATCTGTTTGAAGGATATTGACACTCCTTTCTAATTGATTCTCAACCTCTGTAACAAATCTATTGAAGCATTCTAAAGCTTTAGAGTGGTGAGCAAGTAATGAAATATATCCAAAACGGGAGTAATCTTCAATGAATGTGAAAATAAAAAGCCCCATGCCTAGACCTAACATTCATAGGAACACAAATGCCTGAATGGATTTTCCAATGGATAAGAAGCTCTTTGAGCCTTACCAAAAGGCTTTTTGCATGTTGGTACACGTGTTCCGTGCACGCAGTTTAGGGTACTTTTAATGTCATTTTAGTGTCAATAATGTGCATAATTACGTGTATCTAGTGATTTTATACTCTAATGGGAAAAATAATGTGTTTGTGCTGTTTTTGTATTAAGACAGGTGAAAAAAGGGTCGAAAAAGAACATCAAAAGACCGCGGAGTCGAGAGATTAATCAAGGCAACAAAAGGAAGGGGCAGTTGAAGATCTCGGCCGAGACAGGATGAAAGTCTTGGCCGAGATGAGTCTCCAGGGCATTCATCAAGAATTGAACAGACTGAAGATCTCGGCCGAGATATGTTGCCAGAGAATTTCAAGGCTTTTCAAAGGACCAAGATCTCGGCCGAGATGCAGTCCAATCTCGGCCGAGATGAGTCAAGCCCTAGCCAACCCCATTTTTTCCTTTTTACGTCTCGGCCAAGATGAAGTTAAATCTCGGTCGAGATCACCTTTCGACCCACAAATCTTGAAAACCCTTTTTCACATCTCGGCCGAGACACACTTCCGTCTCGGCCGAGATTCACTACCCTGTTTTGAAATCTTGAATACGTTTTTCCCTATTTTTAACTAGCACTTTCTCTCCTTATATATATATATATCATCCCATTCGAATTTAACCTAACTTTTGATATCTTTTTTATACCTTGAAACACATTTCCAGCTATTTTTGAAGCCGCCATCCTCATCAAGAACACATTGGGAAGAAGATTGAAGGCCAATTCATCCTCAACCCAAAGTTCTTGGTTTAATCTTTCAATTTATCATGTTTTCTTATGTTTCTAGTTATTTTCTGATTGTATTAGTTAATATGGGTGGCTAGCACCCTTTAGTTCATCCTTGATCATTGTGGAACCTTAAGTCGAGACATTGATGTGATTATTGCGGTTAATGTTACCGAGATTATTGTGTATTCAAGTGTTTTGTGTTATTTGCTCTTATTGACTCACATTTATGAATTGATTATTGGATTGATCACCCTTTAAGAGATTTTTGAATGTGTTTCTAGAATAGGAAATTACTATCCGTAATTGTAGAATTTCCGATTCCCGTGTAGCAAACAATAGATTTATTTATTGGGGATAACACAAAATTCAACCACTAAAACCGAGCTTTCGAGTTTTATGTTGAATTTATCTCGTTGTCCTAGTGTTTAACGCATTTAGTTATTGGATCTAAGAGAGCTTGTTCGAGGATTCGGTTAAATTGAATAGGGTTAGTCGAAGAGCTTATTTTGATTAACTAAGATTAAGGGACAACAAGGCTATTAGAGCTTGTTAATAGCCTTGAGATAAGGGCTTGAATCACAATTTAATCGGGCATTAACAATAGTTGCATCAATTGTCTAAGACCAAGGGGAAGCATGATCAAGGGTGGCTTGTTTTACTATTTGAAAATCAAAACCGAAAAAGATCTCTTCTATTGTCTTTGATTATTTGTTTCTTTAATTTTGAACGTTAAAGGCTTTTAATTCCGTTTAGTTACTTCCATTCGCTACTAGTAGATTGTTAGTCCTTAATCAATTCCCCCCTCTTTACTGCTTCTTAAGAAGTTACATCTTGCATATTTAATAATAATTTACTTGACATCGGGATCAAAACTATTCGGCCGTTCCTTCGTGGGATCGACCCTTACTTGCCACTCTACTAGTTAGAGTAGTAGGATAAGGTATAGTGTATTCTTTGTACACATTTAATTTGGTAAAGTGACACTTACCACATGTTTTACTAGCTAAACAAGGTTCATATCTTTAGAGATCAGTTTTTTGTGTTATTTCCTGATAAACCTTCTTTAGCTAATCGTTTTAGTTTTTCCTGACCAATACAACCAAGTCTAGCATGCCACTTATTGCAAATCAACGTCAACAATAACATTATTGACAAACGAGGAATTATTATTAGCTAAATTAGGCCGAATGAATCACCAACCGAAGTGCATTTTCAAATAAAGTATCCTCTAAGAAGAACTTGCAAGAGTTCTTCAGAAAAGTAAATGATAAACCAAAATGCAACAAAGACTAGACTAAAAGTAGATTAGAAAGTATTCCAGGCCTCCAGGGACATGAAGTACATCATGAAGAACTAATGTGCGACCAGTACTTTACTGAAAGCTGGTGCCACCCAGTACCTATTACTTCTTCTTTGTTTCTATTGCCAAACTCAACAAAATGAGCTCCCCTGAATAGCCGATGGTAATCTACGAAACCATCTTTATAGGGAACTACATGTTTGTTTGCTCACAATCAACAATCCATTTAAATGTTGAATTAACAACTAATGCATAAGAACCAAAGTTATTAATTCCGTTCCGAATGTCATTTCGGATTTGCCATTGGAACGAGATATTTGGGTACCGGAGTATTTCGGCGTTCCATTTTGAGTTATTAAATAATTTCGTTATAAAAAAATAATTTTATGTTATGCAATATAAAGCCTAAAAAGTAAAAATACTTCATTACAGACAAATTGTGATAATTTATGAACTATCTCAAAATATTCAATTGAAATCAAAATATCAAATCCAACTTCCGACAATTAAATTTTAGACTTCAAATTTAAAAAATAAATAGTTCATCAAATGTCTAAAACATACCAAGATTTCATCATTTAACATATTAATAATCCCTAATCTCATGCAACATTAAATAAATTATCATCTTCAAGGCCATTCAAACCAAGTGTAGCTTCTTGAGCATGAACAACATCAACATCAGCTTCATCAAGAACCAAGTTGGTTTCTCCATCCTCTAAAGTCAATAGTCCAAGTGGTTCTGCAATCGTCCCCCAACCAACATCATCTCCAGTAAGAAGGCTAAGCTCTTCAGAAACCCATTCATCCAACAAGTTAATATGATCCAAGCTTATAGGATCCAAAGTCACTTTTCCTTTCTTCATAATTCTGCAAAAAAATAGATTATTGTTACTAAACTATTTTATCATCCGGTAGCTTCATTAAATAATTTCATTATTTACCTTTCTCTAAGCTTGAGATTGTAGCACACAAAAACTAGATCGTTAAGTCTTTTATGTTCAATCTTATTCCTCCTTTGAGAATGTATGAATTCGAAAATGCTCCAATTCCTTTCACATCTTGTTGCACTACAACACTGACTAAGCACTCGAACGGTAAACTTTTGAAGTTCTGGACTGTTATTTCCAAATTGCTCCCACCATGAAACTAGAAAGAATAAGCAAACTAATTAGTAATGGAAATTTATCTTCAATAAATAGTGAAGCTTGATCTATTACATGGATTTAGCTTTTCACATTATCGAATAGCTAATGACATTCCAAAGTCACATGTTGATTTTTTGTATTCCTCAAGTTGGCCACTAATCTTATCTTGCACATCAAAGTCAGGAACCAATCTAGTAATGGTATTAAGTAATCCTCAAGTGACTTCTGTTTATTTAGTAAAAGAAGGTCTAAAGTAAATTGAAGGATTAAGGAAACAACCAGCTACATGCAAAGGGCTATGAAGTTGCTTGTCCCATCTAGCATGAATCACTCTAACACATGGCCTATACAACGTCACTTTCCTATTCATACTTGTGATTATGGCTTCCTTTGCTTTATCCATTGCTTCATACAGGTAACCCATAGCTGGTCTTTCTTCACCATCAACAAGTGTAAGCATTCTTACCAAAGGTTCACTAACCACAACAATGTGTTGACAACTCGCCCAAAATTCTTTGTCTTGCAAAATAATTTCAGTTGCATATTTCCCTGCACTACTTTTGGCATAATTTGACTCTAACCACTTATTTGAAGTAAACATTTGTCTAAGCTCATTCTTGAATTTAAGCAAACACTGAAGACTTAGAAAATAAGTGGCAAATCTCGTAATGGCAGGCAGATATAAATCTCTACCATTTGTGAAATCTTTCCTCATCAAAGACAGGACCCAATCATGATTATAGATGAATTTTGTGATGTTTCTCACTTTCTTAATGGTTGCATCAATCATAGAAAAGTATCTAGGATCGGAGAAATTCCTAGCATCAAATCAATGCAATGTGCTGCACAAGGAGACCAAAAGAAAGTACCATACCTTTGTTGTAACGCCTTCCCAACAGCTTTGTAGCTAGCATCGTTATAAGTTATGAATTGAGCAATCTTTCCTGATCCTACTTCATTAAAAGCTTGGCCGAAAATTTGGAGCAACGTTTCCTTATCTTTTCTCAGACCTGATGTATCAACGGACTTGAGAAACATTGTTCCACCAGGACTATAAGCAAGAAAGTTAATGATTGGTTCTTGTCTTTGATTAGTCCAACCATTAGCCATGATAGAACACCCATATAATTCACAATCGGCCTTGATCCCTGATAGATAACACTTAATATCATGAACTGCTTCTCTCAAAAAAGGCCCCCTCAAATCATGAAAAGAAGGCCCTTTAAAACCAGGACCACATTCTGCTATAGCATCCACCATTGGCTGGTAGTAAATTGAATTCGCTCCATTGAATGATACATTTACATCACACCACCATCTTTCTATAGACATCCGAGCATTATCGACTTTTCCTTTTGAAGCCATTGCACTTTTGATGCTAGGTTGTGATTCAGAAGTAGTGCGTGGAGGAAAGAAACTTTGCATCCCTTTCTTTAGTCGTGCATTTTGCTTTTCCACGTTCTTCTTTCCTTTTGGATTTTGCTTCTCTTTTGTGGGATCCAACATAACACACTCAACATATTCATCTTCTTCCATATTTGACTCACCAAAGGAACTCCCGATTTCAAACCGCTGTCTCTTCTTCTTTTCTTGTTCTTTAGCCAAGTCATCCACCAATTGTTTCATTTGCCACTTCACATCAGGTGGAACCTTCTTACAAGCTTCAACTTGAACTTTAATTCCAGCCAGATGGTATTTAAGTCGAGTAATTGCCCCACCATTCATCCTTTTGTTACAATGAAGACATATAGTACTATTCTTTGAACCCGCTACCACTTGACCATGAGACCATGTCGGATCATCTGATCAAGCCGAGATAGGAGCCATAGATGATGCAGAAGGAGCACTTGAAGAATTATCAGCCATGTTTTTAGTTTAGTGCTGCAAGAAATTATATTAAGTTCAATAATTTACTTGCAAAATTGAAAGATAACAAGGAATTCACATGTGCATCATAGATAAAATAGAAGAATTCTCAACCAATTCAATTGCTAATTCTCGCTGCTAGTTTCTGTACATTCTGAAAAGCACTAAACATAATTTCATATGCTCAAATATTCTATTGAATCAATGTTTTCTTCTTACTGACATAATGAACACCCATTAAATTAATTTTCTTGTTTCTATATCTTAATCACCCATTACATATCATTCACTCTAAAAAGGAAAACATAATAATCACCCTTTTATTAAATACTGATGCCGATTTTAGTAGATTTACAGCCTCAATTTCAATACTGAGTTTATGCAATATGCACTCCTATAGACTAAGATATTGTTAAGTGATTTCATATTTCCAATTACAGATTCTTGTCACCCAAATGTATATTAAAGATTTAGACATCTCACTAAAAAGGAGGAACATTATTTGTGCAGATAATCCATTCCATTGAAGATTAAGAAATAAGAAGAATAATGTTGACAACGAGCAGTAGATTTGTGCAACTAGTTTTCTGCGAAATTTTAACAGTAATCTTTAACTTGTGAAGTTTGCCTCAAACAATAATGTGCTATTTAGAATCGTAGATTATAAGGTGTAAAAATAAAATATAGCAATAGCATACAAGTAAGAACATGAAAAAGAAAAAAAAACGAGTAAAAATTTCTCACAGTTCCACACTTTGAACTTTCGACTCTAGTTCGACACTTTCACAATTCCACTTCCAAGTTCCAAATTCTGAGCTTACGTCGCAGTTGAAGGAGGAACAATGGTCGCCGAGCCTGAAATTTTACGTTTCTAGGAAGAGAATTGGAAATTCCTAAATCTAGGGTTTTTGAATGTGAAGTTTTGGGTTCAAAAGAAAATGGAGAGTTTGAGTTTGTTGAGTGTGGACTCTGTTCTATTTTTGCAGGGAATGGGCAAAGCAATTACAAAATTTCAATTAAACAATAGATAAAAAAGATTAAAAAAAAATAGTGGGGTCCATTTTGGATCTCGTTCATTTCGTCCGTAACGGCCATATCGGCCGATTCTGGCCAGAATTAAGCGAGATGCCCGAAATTTAGGCCGAGACGAAATTGAAGGCTACCTGTTCCATTTTTCTTACCGGAATGAGATATTCTGGCCGTTCCAGCTGGAACGAAACGAGATACATAACTTTGATAAGAACTCACATGTAGGAGTAAAGGGAAGAGGTAACAAATACCTTCTTAGGCTCGGTGCAATCACGAGCGAAGTGTCTTTTTTTGCGACAGTTGTAGCACTTCATTTTTGCTACATCATTGGGCCTACTGCAATTTCCCTTTTGAGCATTGTTTCCCTGGGGCTATTGCCCCTACGATCGCTTTGGTTTTTCATCTTTTCCTGATTAGTTTTATATTCTTCCTATGACCACGCTTAGACTCCTCATTAGCACATGCCACTTGTGCAAGTGAGTGATTGGAGTCTGACCTTTCAACGTCCAATTCCAAATGACATGAAATGTTATTGAAAGTCTTGATATTCTCACTATGGGTCATCAGGACTTTTATATTGGACCACTCTGGATCAGACAGTGAACGAATCACAGCCAACATTTTTTTTTCATAGTAAGGTCCACGTTTACTTCCCTAAGATCCCCAATCATGCCGTTCATAACACAAAGATGTTCGGCTATTGAGTCTTTGGGGTCTTTTGTGTATTGTAGGAACTTCAAGTTTAGGGCACAAATCCTTGTAGCAGAAGTTTGTCCAAAAGCAGCACTAAGCTAGTTCCACATCTTTTCAGCAGTTTGAATTCTCGAATTGTCCAATAAGATCATTGTGCATGCTGCTTCGCATGGTAAAACGGGCACAACGATGTTTCTTAAATAAATCATCATACACTTGTTTATCATGACGATGTTGTGCAGTGGTTCCTTCCTCAGGTGGAAGCATGACAATAGTAGGAGTATTTCTTGTTCATTAAGAAGATACTGAATCTTCCTATGCCACATATCATAGATAGTGCCATCAAGTTTCTCACCCTTGGTTAAATCGGCAACGATATTTTTGGAGGTCATGCACTGGATATGATTTCGCAGAAAATAGCATTAAGCAGTAATCAATAAAATGATTAAATTCCACAATCTTTCCCACATCATAAGATCGAAAAAAATTCTAAGCATTAATCAATAAAATGATTAAATTCCACAGTCCTTCCCACATCATAAGATCGAAAAAATTTCTAAGCTCATAATCATCACCTATAGATGTAAGTCGTAATATGTAATTTAATTAATTTTCCGTCATTTAGGAACTAATCCTTTAATTTGTTTGTAAAACTAATTCACACCAATTTAGAAATATCACAAAGATATGTCGCTAATGTCACAAAGACAATTATCATGATAATAATAATAATAATAATAAAAAAAAAAAGTTTATGCCTAGCATTTTTCCAAATAACACATAGACATATCCATAAGGAATGCATATGTATACAGTCCATAAAAAATAGACTAACTAATTTCATGATAATTTTTATGTTTTACTAGCAAGCAACAAGACAAATTATAAACAAATGTGATGATCATATAACAAGGGCATCTACTACCTAGGCCTTTAGTCCTGGGTTCGAGTCACTGTGGGGGAGGGGAGGGTTTTTTCTTTGTTTTCTTAGATTAGGAGAATTTTTTTTTAAACAAATGCGATGATCATATAACAAGGGCAGCACATAGCTTAGTTGATAAATGTTCACTTAAAGAACCATCGTGTCATGGGTTCGAAACTCATAAACCACAATCCAACAATATTAATACCATTTACAACATTCAATAGTAAAAGACATGAATAAGTATGTTGAGTGAAAAAAAACAAACTAGCCATCTATAGCATCATTACTGGTCAAGGTTTATGCACATAATGTTAAAATTTGGGGTTTGTAACTCATCAAAGTCAAAACAACTATTTTGATTTTATTTACATCCAACATTCAACAAGTTAAGCCGTGTTGTAAATACAACATATTTAAATTAAATCAGACAAACATAACAAAATAATATAAGAGACGATATCATAGAGCTTGTAGATCTTGAGTTCAATAGCCAATATTCCCAACAACCTGGATGTATAACCCTTTTTTTCTATTATTTTATTAACCAACCTAATATCCACCCTCTATACATTGTTGTCGCAATTTCTAAACACCATTGATGGTGTAGAATGAACTTTAATTAAATCTGGACGACAAATGAATAATACGATTAAAATAATTAGTTTGTTTAACATGTGTACTAGTTGACGATCAATTGTCAGACCCTCTAGATGGGAATTGTAACAAACAAATTAATGGTTATTTCATGCAAAAAAGACATGCCTTGCAATTAAGAAATGTCAACGAAAAAGAATTAAGGCTCCATTTGGATGGAGGGATTTGATTTGTCAGGAAATTTAAAATGAATAGATTTCAAAATCCTTAGATTTGAAATCCATGGACTTGAAATCCCTTGTTTGGATTTATGGTGGATTTGTGAAAGGATTTTGAAATCCAAAATTTTCAAATCCATTACTTGGCAAAACACTGATACAATATTTGTAAAATTCAACTTTTTTTCATTAAAGTTTAAACTAACAATTTATATTTTCTATTAAATAAAATAATATTTATTTACATCAAAATTAACCGAATAATTTTTTTTATATAATATATATACACACACATATACATATTATGTATTTTATATCCCAAAAATTTATTGGGAGCATTTAATTAGAGATAAAAGGAAAAAAAAGAATTAAAAAAAATATTATGAGCATTATATTGGAGAACGAGAGGAAGAGATAGCGATATGGAGAAGAGAAGAAGAGAGAGAGCGGGGGAGGAGAGAGAGAGAGAGGACGAGAGAGAGAGAGAGAGAGAGAGAGAGAGAGAGAGAGGACGAGAGAGATAGAGAGAGAGAGGACGAGAGAGAGAGAGAGAGAAGTGTGAGTGAGGAGGGATTTGTAAATGACTACATTTGTCAAAGGATTTGAAATCCACCCAAATATAGTGTAAAATGGAGAATTTCAAATCCTGGATTTCTAAATGGGTTGATTTAAAAATTTGGATTTTCAAATCCACTCATTTCGTATTTTATCCAAACACATGAAGTGGATTTGACAATGGATTTATAAATCCATAGCACAAATCCCTCCATCCAAATGGAGCCTAAGTGGATTTGATACCACTGTAAGAATAACATACACATATGTTTATCTAAAACATTATAGCGAAAGTGTTTTAGGAGTACCTGGATCGCCTTGTGGTAGTGTCACGCACGCGTCGTCGAAACGTTCGCACCGCCACCAAATTAGAATGTGATTTATAATGCGTTCCTAACTTTCCCGACTTTACTAGGTAAAGTGGTAAGTCCGAGTCGTTCCCACGGAGAACGATGAGTAGTGTTGTTTTCAAATACTTCAAGCAATTAGTGAGGGGGGTGGGGGTGGGGGTGGGGGGTTTGATTGATTCTAACAACTAAAGTCTACCAAGTACCAATTACCAATCTAGAAAGCAATAGATGTTTTTGGTATTTTAGATTAATCAAAGTGTCAAAGAAAGAGAACAAGTAAATATTTTCAGGTTTTTGAATATGTTAAAAAGGTCTACCCTCGATCTAGTATCCCCTTGAATCCGACTATCTATGGATTATTGTTGATGCCCAATTCAATGCAATTTAAACCCTTATCTCACAATCTACAAGGTCCGCTTATGTAAATTGTGTTGTTCCTTAATTGTGGATAAATCGAAGGTCCGCTTATCAATTTATCCCAACTAAAATCAATTAGTGATCCAAACAAGCTCTTTTCACACTAATTGATATTGGATGATTACGAACTAGAACAACGGGATAAGTAAGGCATAAACCTCGAATCAATCGGGTTTAGAGGCCAAACTCTATAATGCCACCAATGATATCAAGCATTGTTCACTACTAAGGGAGATTGAAGATTCAACAATCACGGAAAGTGAATTCCAATCTCTAGCAACATACAATAAATGCTTCTAAAGGGTGATCAATTCTAAGACAAGCATCTAGGCATGAGATAAATCAAACAAGCATTATAGAACATTTAAATTGCAATAAAAGGGTAACACCAAAAGTCAATATTCACATGTTCATCTTCAATCAAGGTTCAACATGATCAAGGGTGGAAAATTGGGTGCTACTCACCCATTCTACCCAAAACTAACAGAAAATTAAAGGAAATACAAGAAAACATGAAAATAGAATGATAAAACCCAAGGTTGATCAATGGGGAAGATGATATGACTCCTTCTTGCCCTTCTCTCATCCTTGGAAGTGATGGTGGCTGAAAAAGGGCTCCAAATTCGTGCCCAAGATAGGGTAAATTCGTGGGAGGATATATATATAAGAGAGAAAAGTGCTTGTCAAAAATAGGCAAAATCGTGTTTGCTAAAAGAAACAGGGGTTGCTCGCCGCGGTCGCGGCATGAAGATGGTCCGCGGCCACGGCGATGCGTAAGGGTTTAAGGCTTAGGCAGAATTGGGGCCACGGTCGCGGCTTGGCTTCACTCTTCGATCGTGGAGTAGAATGCCACGGTCGAGGTCTTCATAGCTCCTCGGTCGTGGACTTGGATGCTTGATTTCTTCATAGTCTTCTGAGCCTTTGTCCACGGGCGCGGACTAAATCCTCCTCGGCCGCGGGCTTCAGATGTCCGCGGGTGCGGACTGAGTCCTCCGCGGGCGTGGCCTTTGGGGGTTGAAAATAGGATCTATTTTGTTCCCTTCCCCGCGGGCGCGGGTGAGATGTCCCGCGACCGTGGAGTTCTCCACATGCGAGGACTGCCTTGCGCGGCCAAGTCCTGCCTCTTCCTTTGTTGTTTCAACCTTCTTGGTCCTGTTTCCCTGTTTTGGTCTAATTGAACCTGTTTTAGCACATAAATAACACAAACACATTATTTTGCCCATGAGAATACAAAAGAACTAAATACACATGATTATGCACATTAATGACATTAAATTGGCACTAAAAGCGCCCTAAAGTGCGTGCACGGGACACGTGTACCACCTTGATTCTGATTACCAATTGTTGTATGTATCTCCGTCCTCAGTCTGGAAGGCAACTAGTGTCTTCTGAATTCCACACGATAAAATTATTGTCTGTCCCGGATGGTGAACACCGTATATTAGAGGAAAATAACATGTATATTATGTATCATCAAATATCAATTGTATCTGATCGATGATACAACTTATATAGAGGGATCAATTGGAGACTGTTCTAATAAGGTTTTTTTGTCCTTATTGGGCCTAATACCCTTAACATGAGATAAAAAAAAAACCTTATGTTAATCTTATTGGATGGGACACCAAATATCCCATGTAGATGCACATTATATTATATCACATCTCAAACCCCATTTTCTCAAGTTTTACTATATATACTCATAATACTTGTTTATTTTATTACTAATATTCGACCGTGCAATGCACAAAAGTACTATTTATCTTGTAGTAGTATTTATTAAATAATTATATTTGTATAATGAAAAAATAATAACAAGCGAAGTACTTTATGAGAATTTTATAATTAATTAATTTTCATCGTTTTTCTTAGTGAAATAGATCTTTTAAAAAGGTGGATTAAAAAATTAAAATTAAAATTAAAATAAATGTTTTGTTATACCTTATAAAACATCTCATCTACAAGTGTCAACTCTAGTGTAAAAATAAAAAAAACATGTGATCTCAAACGTCAACTTCTAATTTTATACCATATTCTACTTTCTAAGTGTTACATCTCACTACAAGAAAAATGCTGATAGACAACGGTTTTTAGCCGTTGTCTATGACAGAAACACAATGTTGTTGAATCTAGTGTTGTCTTTTATCCTGGTAAAAGACAACGGTTTTAAAGCGTTGTATTTTCAAACAAAGACAATGGTTCTGCGTCGTTCTAAAACTGTTATTTTTCACCGATAAAACAACGGTAGTGACAACGGTTTTACACTATTGTATTTCTACACAAAGGCAACGGTCTTGCATCGGTTTGATCTGTTGTTCTTTAACTATACCACAATGTTCTGGCAACGGTTTAAAGCGTTGTCCTTCCCTTTATATACAGCGATTTAAAACTGTTGTCTTGTTCTGTAACTACAATGTCTTTGTTGGGAAAGGTATCGGTTATAAACCATTGTCTATTATCCGGGCTCAAAGACAACAACAGGTATAACAATGGTTGTCTATGAAAAACGTTGTTATTCCTCATTTGCAACAACTTTTGTGATAATTTAGAATTTATTTATTACAACAATCTGTTTGTTTTCCATGTTTACTTTTATAGCAGTTTTCCAATATTTTGATGCTTTAAAGCCAATTTATAGTTTAATTAAGCAAAACTAAGAAAAAAAATATCACAAAATTTAACAAAATTAAGCTAAATAATTATTTCTCCATACCCCTATCTACAATAGACTTTGTCCTCACAAAAAGTGACATAACATCATAACTGTACTAGCACACAATTCAAGAGGCATGTTCTACATTGCAATGATATTTGTAACATAACAAGAAGGCCAACGACAAACCAATGACATCATTGACTGCAAAAGCGAATGTACAACTCCCGAAAGCTACCACCCCAATCACTCGATTCACGTGTCATCCTCCATTCTCTCATCTGTGAAGACAACATGTATAATTCATCATTTCTAGCGCATTATCATCATCTTTGTAAATAATTCTAAATAATAAAAGTTCAAAGTGATAACTTTTTTTTTCAAAATGTGGACACAATCCTTTGATTTCCATGATGAATATAAAGTAACCAAATTAATGTGTGTGTGTGTGTACATATATAATATATGTATCAAAGCTTCAATGTCCATGCTGCATATAAAGTTCATGATACTATATGAGAGGAATATTCTAAACATTTTCATTATTATTCAGACTAACATAGTGCATGATATAGCTTAGAGGTGTCAATCTGGAGAAGCCTATTCACTCAAACCTTGTTTGTGTCCTCAATTGATAACAACCTAAAACAACTAGAAAATAACGACATCAAAATCATATTTATAGCCAAAACTTAATGATCACAATGATTATGTGCCACTAGCTCCTAACAACAGTGCAATAAAGTACACTTGCATTGGAAACTATTTAGCTTAAACAGATACCATTTACAACAAAACTTCGATCTTTATATTGTTCAATATATTAATGAAATAGCTTTGCATATCCTAGCAATGAATGTGGACACACATACACATACACACAGAATGCATTTAGCCCAACAATAAACCTTCCTTGAAAGAAACATTCCTTCAACAAAGAAACATTCCTTGAAAGGACCTCTCTCTCTCTCTCTCGATCTTTATATTGTTCAATATATTAATGAAATAGCTTTGCATATCCTAGCAATGAATGTGGACACACACACACACACAGAGAGATAGAGAGAGAGAGAGAGAGAATGCATTTAGCCAAACAATAAACCTTCCTTAAAAGAAACATTCCTGCAACAAAGCAAGCAAATAGTTAAAAAAATCACAATAAGGACAAGAATGAAGTTTAAAAATATTAAGTTTCTAAAATCAGGTTTCTCAGTTTAAAAAAGTTCTAGTCTATATTTACACATATCTATATACATATATATAATTCCATCTGACCGCCTGCAAAAACTATGACAAAAGGCTAAAATAGAATTAAATAGTTGAAACGACAAATGCAATTCTCATGCTAAAAAAACTTCTCCTCAATAAAAATTAAAATAGATCATGTAAATGTGCAACATATATGATAAATTAGCATTAACCTTAGCCAAAATTTCAAGTTATCTCACAAATCTGAACTCTACAACCCAAATCAACATCAATACTCATTACCACCATTCACATATGTTGTTGCTAATTTTATCTAATCCTTTAATATATGACTATAAAGTCCTGGAAAAACTAGAAAACATACCAATACCAACTTAAAAAGAACAAAAAAAGATCAAAACAAAAAGAACAGAAAATAATAACTCATTTTTACATGCCTTTCCAAGACTGATACACCCGAAGCTCATCCGACCATTTACGGATCCAGTAATCTGCTAAACTTCGGAGGAGGAACTGCATACGTTTTGGTTTGCTTGCACAGTCCGCGGTTCGACACCGCAAAACTTTATAGCTAGTTGTCAAGTAAAAATATTGCAAGGAATTGTTGAGAATTTTTAAATCTAGTGACCAACAATACCATAAAATATGACTAAGAACACATTCATCAAACCAATAAACATAGGGAAGAATGATTGAGATTTCTCTTTTTTTCTTTCAAAGATTCTAGATAATTAGGGAACAAACAGGGAAGGTGAATGAACATATTCCTATGCAGGTTTCAACAATAATGTACCCATGGGAGTTGTATTTACACTACCAATTCTAACACCAATATGTCATATACATATACAAAAAGCATTAACGTGCACCTTATCAACACAATAAGCCAATTAAGAATGAAACATTTATGCTCAGACATGCAACATATCCTCATTCCAATGTACATTCAAAATAAGAAAACTTACTGTAAACAAAAGAATTCAAGCCAACCACCCAAAAGTACAAGACAAATAAGATCCAATAACAAATAATCATAGTGAACAAACATCCAAATTTCATGAAGAGATATTTACCAGTAATTCAAATTCGCTTTCAACAATCACAAATGGAAAATTAGTTCCCAGCTACGGCTACTGCAACTGCAATATTTACATATAACCTAACCACCCATGGTTTCTTTAGCGTAAGAGAACACAAAATGAAACTTCAATAACTATCACACAACAAATAACATGAAAGTCCTCTAGATCTATTATTAGCACAAGAACTTTCCAAGAACAATAGTATGAAAATCTAGCATAAGTTAAAAATATCATAAAAATATCTAATGTACAACAGAAGATCAAGATTCTTATTTCTACAAAAAATCACTATTTGTACATGTATGCATATATATATATATATATATATATGTATGTATGTATATATATATATATTATATATATATATATATATATAATACTATCTTTTCAGGCTATTAAACCCAAGAGAGAAAATTCTACAATGTAACATACATTCTGATCATTTCTACAAGTTCATATTCACAATTAAGTAAGATAATTCCAAAACTTTCCAATTTAAAAATGAACTCACCAGCACTCCCATTATTAATTAATTTATCTAGAAAAGTAACTCACAAATTGAAACCGTGCACTCACAAGTTATCAACAAAAACGTGTAATTGATAAATCAATGGGATAACTTGTTTCAAAAACACATTCTTTGAATCACCCTTCTTTTAGTCCGGAAGACCAAACTAGAGTAATTGAGTCGATAAACCCTAGTTTCAAGCAAAATAAAATTAAGAAAGAAACTGTATTGACCTCTTCTATCACACTGAGGACGTTAGTGGGACGGAACGATTGTCCAAGAATTGTGACCCGTCGATCAAGGGTGATAGAGAGGCAGTGCGAGAGAAACCGCCTCCAAATTCCCTCTCCATCTTAATGTCCTTCACGCCGTTGCCAGGCTGAATGACGAGCTCACCACCATCTCCGACCTTTCACGCAAACCCGTTCACCTTTCATCTTGTGCCTCCGTTGTCAAATTTCTCACGCTGCTCTTGCCCTTGCTGTGTATAATGTGTATGTGTGTGAATAAGTGTGTTGATTGTATGACTTTTTAGTGTTTTGTGTTGTGTATTGATAAATTCCAATATATATCAATCCACGAAATCCCGTTAACTTTCTCAAAATGAGTCCACGTTAATCACATTCCATCATTTACCCAGAAAATAACATTCCATTATAGTCACGACTTATCATTATCTTTTTCTTTCTCTTTAGAATAGACTTTTTTGAAACATAAATAATTAAGTATTTTTAATAATTTTTAAAAGCTTCACCATTTTAAGTTGTCCTCAGTTTAGTTTGTTGGATTAATTTATGTGCTTAGAGTTATTTAAATAGGTTTTGAGTAGGGGTGATAATTTCTGATACGACCTGAACAACTCAACATGTTCAAACCCAAAAATTTAAGGTTAGGATTGACTCTACATAGGTTCGGGTCAAAAACGGATCGAACCCGAATGACTTGCAAAGAAAACAAATTGGTCGGGTAAATTCGCGGGTCAAGTCGCAACCTATTTTTCTTAAAATAAAATAAAAAAATATCAGCGTATTTACAAAGCTAGACATATACGTAATATTTTTTGTGATGGATTGTTATTTATAGTTTTAAATTTTATTTTTCTGATTCCCAATTTGTTTTCTAACATGTGTAATGTTTATTTTCTGTTGTTGACTTGTAATTGTACTTTCTCATTAGTTTTGGGGCATGAATATATGGTTTAGCAACGCTTTAAATGCAATTTAAAATTTTAAACATGTGTATATTGTGATGTTTTTCAGGTTTTATGGTTAATACTAGAGGTAGCAACATTGGATCTGCCCGATGGGCTGGCCCAGCTCGCCCGATATTTTAGACGGGTTGGGCCATATAAATCTAGATCCGAAGTACTATTTCGCCCGACAGGCCGGACCTGGTGGATCAAAAGCCCGATATTATAAGAGAATATGCTAGGCCGGACCGACTAATTTTAGGTCCGATCTAATTTTGATTCGGTATGACCCGGCGAGAAATATATCGTTGGCCCAACGGGCTAGATCCAACTGCCCGAATTATCACCTCTATATATAACAATCATTTTAGGTTTCTATGGAAAAATAAAAATAGATAATCTCTTTTGCTTTTTTTAATTCGGGTTGGAAATGGGTTGACGGTTCGACCTGCAATCCAAACGGACTGGGTTCGAATTGAGGGTTTGGGTTTAGGTTGAAAAAAAGGTCATAATGATCAGGTATCAATCCAACTCGTAAACCTACAACCCCACCCATTTGACACCCTTAATTTTGACCGTAAACTACCTCGTCTCACACCTCATAATGGGCGGGTCAACCAGGTAATAACAACATTTGATTTAATGATCGTGTCTTATATTCATGAACTTTATGTTTGGGGCTTGTTTTTTGGTGAATTTTTTAATTTGTATTGTACCTTTTACACAAATCTACCTTATCTACCTTATTCTTAAAAGTAAAATCTTTGAAAAGTCAACTGCTTATGTGTCTTTTTCTCCTTTTTTTGAATTTTTTTTAAATCATCTATCAATATTTATGTGTATATGTGCGTTAGAAAAAAAGAGAAAGGGGAGAAATATGAGGGAGTTGGTTAAGACCCAACCAATCACCTTTTTTTTGCTTTTTTTTTCTTTTCCCCTTAATATTTAAAAGTCGTATAACTTTTTCGGTTCAACTCCGTTTTTTATGAAAAATATACTGAATTAATCTTCTTTTCACGATCTTCGATTTGACATCCATTGTGCATATATTAAATATTAATTTCTAAGTGTTATTTATTGTTTATGATATATTTCGATTTTAATTTTTTTGTATATAAAATAAAAATGCTAAATATTATCAAAATAATATTTTATGCGAAAAATTATTTACTCTTTTTTAAAAGATTAATTTCTTTTACTTTAGTTTGCGTTTCTTTAATATTTTTTGTGAATCATTATTCTAAAGAAATTTGATAAAAAGATGAGCCGATTCGTTAAAGTTAAAATTTACGGTCAAAAGTTTAGATATAAAAGTTAAAATGATTTGTTGAATGAATTAGTGTCTCTTTTCTTTTGTGAAAAGACAAATGATGTTAACTACAAGTATAACAGGTTGATTATTTTTTTTTTTGCTTTAAATACGTAACAATAATATGCTCTAGCGCCATTGCTTAATGAACTAATATCATTGTGAGATCTCATGCTAACATTACTAAATAGAAATATAATATATGTGACATCGCTTCGCCTTATACCAATATGTAATTGTATTAGTATATTATTCAAATATTACAAATATACAATTATCGCATACACCAGTGTTATGTTATATATTTTATATCAAATTTTTACTTATTATAGTACAACATTGCATACAAGTCCTTTGTAATATATTTTATTCATTACTTATTTTTAGTTTCATTGTTATGCATATTTATCTTTATATTTAAATAATAATTTAATAAAAAAATTCTAGCCCGTGCATCGCACGAGTGACAAACTAGTTAACTATAAAATCAATAATAAGTTTACTGGGCATAAACAAAACATAAGTATATATATACGCTTAGTGGGTCTGAACCCGATAACACAACTCCACTTAATAAGCCCGTGAATACTTGGACGTATATATATATATATACGTCCAAGTATTATATGCATATACATATATACGTCCAAGTATTCACGGGCTTATCGGATTATGCGGGGTCATCGATTTTTTATAGTGTTGGGCTCAAGTTGCTATTATTAGCGCAAGAAGATTATTGTGTGGCTTTGGATTATCCCTAATTCGTTCGGATCTTATCAGGTTGATTCGATAATAATCCAACATGCACGGTTTTCTACCCTTGCCTAAGGGCTCTAATTTCTCTTACTTCTGATTTTAGCCACAAAAATTGTTTAATTTCAAATTCAATTTCGTCTTTTGGATTAATGAATTCAAAGCTTAATTTTGGTCTAATTTTTAAGCTACCAGGTTGTTACCATAAGACCAAATTTTGTATTTAAATTCTAATTAATTTTCTTATATCAAGGTATAGCCTTTATGTAAAACTTCCAATTCTAGATTAACTCAACCATAATCTGAATTTATTAGATAAGAAGCCCATAACTCCATTTTCCTTTTTCAATTATTTTAACTTCGGGCAGCAGTATATACAACAGTCAGCGAGCTGGAGCATTATAAATTAAATTATGCTCATAAACAACGGTTCTATGAGCCGTTGTTAATAGCGTTGTCTATTAGACTATATTTGCGCAAGTACACAACGGTGAGGAACCGTTGTAACAATTTTTGTCTTTATCACTTATTAATTTAATAGACAACACCTATGTAAACCGTTGCAAAAAAATGTTGTCTATAAGCGCAAAAGTGCGCTCATCAACAATAGTGACACAAAAGAGTTGTCTATTAGTGCAGATATGTTGTCTATTAGTGCAAAATAATCTAATGGACAACAATTTTGTGAAACAAGTGTTGTAAAAGAATAAAGACAACAGAAATTGCACAAAACCGTTGTCTTTCAAGTATTGTTAATCAACATTTTTCTTGTAGTGTCTCTTATGTGCACAATTCATTTTACAAATAAATTATACTCAAAACTTCAGGACTTGAAGCTAGAATCCTAAAGCCTAATCATTTTTTAAGCATCAATATCATGCAATCTCTCTATTTATGGAGAACTAATGGTGGCATGCATAACATCTTGGTTGGTTCTTATAAGATTTATGTATAGAATCTAATAAAACTATCTACCTAGCACAAAAATTTGTGAGACCCACTCAAAATCTAAGAAAATACTTGTCGGCAAAATGACATAGCTTTAATTGTAGGAGATTACAGGTAGAAATTGTGGCTAGGTGATTTAACTAAATTCTTAAGGAGTCTTTAATCTTCATTTCTTATGTGGGTTACTTTGTTAATTTGTCTTTGACCTACAACAATATTCTCATGCAATGTACGATTTTATATCTAATAAGAAAATCAAACAAATGTATTAGGAAAGTCAAATAAAATCAAATATTACTATGTACACACACACAAATATAAATATATATAATACTCCATAATTTTTATAATAGAATTTTCAATTGAAGGATATATATATATATATATATATATATATATATATATATATATATTCTATGTGTGTGTGTATGTGCACTTTTCCCCTCAAATTGAGAGAGTGCGCATCATTGATATGTACTTATGTACTACTCAAAATTTGTTAATACGAATATAAAAAAAATTATACTTTTCAACTTAAATTATTTTATGTTTTACAATATGCAATCTATAGTAGCCAACATAAACTATATACATTCGCAATTTTCTACCTAAATTTTTTCCTTTTTTGGCATCGTGCAACCTGAAACTTTTTATTTTCTAATATTTTCCAACCTAAATATTTTATCACATAAACAAAATTCTAACTTCAAATAAACATGGGATATATAATTAAATAAATTATAAAAACTAATTTTTCATTGGGAACTTAAGATTTAGTATTAACTTTGTCTTTAGTTTTACTTTCCTACTTTACTTTCATATTTTTTATTTATCAAAATAATTTTCAAATTCTAACTATAAATATTTAAAAATAAACCTGAAATATATAGTAAAATAAAAACTAATATTTTATTTGGAGATTTTATAAAGTTTATATTTTTTCTTTCATCTTCCTAGTTCTATTTTGTATTTCTAACTTATCAACATAAATTCAATCAAACTATAAATATTGAGAGCACGTCCCAGTTTCACTTTTGAGTATTTTCGGTGGTGTTTGTGAGGTTGTATTGATTTTTGTGTGTGAATGAAAATATGTTTGGATAGTAATGCATTACATTATAGGATAATAACTTTTATGCTAAGAATATTTCCTAGATGTAATATTTTTGGTATATGTGCAAGTGAATCAAAGCATTAACGTGAAACGCATAGCAATACAACAACATTTATTTATGATAATGGGTCGTACCACACTAGCATGTGTGTCACAAGACTTATGTTTCTATTTATTTTGGGGATAAAATGCAAGATAAATCTATTTTTATTCTATTAAGGGAAAATAGTTTTTGGTCAGTTATGTTGTACCAATTTCGGTTTCTATCCTTTTCGTTTTACATTTTTTACATTTATCCTTTATGTTCTATAATTTGACAATTGGTCCCGTGACCGTCCGTAGGCTACCTTCCGGTAATTGCTGACGTGACAATGTTTTTTTTCATTTTTTTCAACTATCCGCATGGCAAAGGTGATTCCATGTCATTTTCATGTCATTAAAAACATTTAAAAATAAGAAAATTCTTAAATAACATATAAAAAATTAAAAAATATAAAATATTCTAGAGAAAAAGATGGAAATGATTGGAAATAATCGGGGACAAAGATTGATTTTGCAGGCTTTCAATTCCTACTTTGAAATACCTTTCAGCGTACAAGGTTGACAAGCTTTGCAAATCATAATCCAGACTCAATCCTAAAATATCTCAAAGCTTAACAACATTTTAACCGTAGGAAAACTCCGACCAAGAACCCCCGCTGCTCCGTCGCCGAAGACTATTCTGCCATAGGCTTCTCAAACTAAGACACTAACCTTTCATCCAAATATCTTCGTCAACGTGATGTTGACCTCCAAACGACATTGTTCGACGATTCTCTCCTTCTTCATGTTCGTCATCTGAAGATGCTAACAAAAAAATGCTATTGTCGTCGTTGAATTAAAGGACCACTTCATTGTGATGCAAAGAAGGCTTCACGGTATGAATATGGACGAAAATCAGCTTAATAGTGAAAGATAATGCTATTTACATGGAATTTCATGACACCTTTTGTTTTGTTAAGGACAAAATCACTTATCGGGTTCTGCTGAGGGGTGTACTTAAAGATGTCCTCTAGCAGTTGGACCTCTCACGTTTGTCAGTAGCCAATATTGTTTAGCTGCCACTCATTCTGTTACTTGTAATTCTGTTGCTAATGCTTGTACTTCTGATTATTCTTGTACTACTAATTCTGTTGTTTGTAATGTTGCTACTGCTTGTAAAGTTGCTACTTCTTCCCCTGATTTGTCCTTGTGGCACAATTAGATGGGCCATACTTGTAATAACTCAATAGCTCTTGTTTTCAAACAATTGATCAAGTCTTTCACACCTTCAAAACTACCGTTCTATGAGGCGTGCAAACTTGGCAAAATGCATTGTATATTTTTCCCTTATGTTGATGTGAAAACACAGACACCCTTTGATTTCATACATTCAGATGTATGGAGTCTTGCTCCAGTTCAGCCTGTTGATGGCTATAGGTATTAGATACATTTTGTTGATGATTTCACGAGGTATACCTAGATATTTCCACTGCAATATAGAACTGTTGTTCAAAACTTTTTGTTTCTTGTAAAAAATAGTTTTCCTATACTATTAAAGCCTTTGAGTCTGATTGGGGTGGTGAATATCGCATTTAGGGTGTCCTGTCCTTACACTCACCAACAAAATGGTAGAGCTGAATGGAAACACCACCACATTATTGAGATGGGTCTTAGCCATTTTGCTAAAGCATATATCACAACTAAGTTTTGGTGGCATGCTTTTTCTACTTCTGTTTTCATCATGAATATGGTGTTGTCGCCTGTTTTGAAAGGTCTTTCTCCTTTTGAATTGGTTTTCAAAACCAAATCTGATTGTTTAGGTTTAAAAGTTTTTGGTTGTGCTTGTTATCCTTTTCTACGATCATATAATAACTCCAAGCTTCAGTTTAGGACTACTAAATTTATTTTTATGGGTTATAGTATTAGCTCCACGCATAAGGGATCTAAGTGTCTTCACCCGTCTGGACCCACTTATATTGCACGCACAGTTTCATTTAATAAAATTGAATTTCCTTGTGTGGAATTTCTACTCAAGTTACTTCTTTTTTACCTGTGTTGCATATTCTTGTTTCTGTTGCTCCTGTTCAAACTATCAGTCTGCTAAAATTGTTTCTAGTTCGTTCTCTGTCGTTCTTGTAGAACATCAACCTACTAATTCTGCCACTATTCCTTCCTTTGGAACAATAGCCTGTTTAATCGGTTGGTGCTCCTATGAAGCAACCTCATCAGTCTTTTTCAAAACAGGCACCGACAACCCATCCTATGGTAGCTCATTCCGGAAATGACATCTACAAACCAAAACCTTTTCTCACCAACTCGGGAGTTCTTGAACCTTCTTCTGTTGAAGAAGCACTTCAGTCTCCTGCTTGGTGAAAGGCTCTAATCCTAACCCGTAATTACTGCAAGTGTACGGGTGTAAGTGTATATAGTGGAAGTCAAGGTCGATCAACAAGGACTGAAAGGAACAAGCTGTTCTTTCCCTTTTGATCTAGTTTGCAAGCGAAAACCTAAAAACACCAACAAAAAGAATACCACGTAACACATAAATAAATAAAACGACACTAAATAACAAAAATTAAATTGCAATAAAATAAAATCTAGTCTAGTATCCTCCTATTACTCAAGATAAAAACTAAGGCAGTAAACTTATTCCCCAGCAACGGCGCCAAAAACTTGTTAGGCTCTACTCCTAACCCTTAATTACCGCAAGTGTACGGGTGTAAGTGTATATAGTGAAAGTCAAGGTCGATCCACAAGGAATGAGTTTAGGTAGTGTTATAACCTAATTGTCTAGGATTATCCGAACTAGACACTGATTTTGTGAAGGTTTTGTATTTCCTAAGCTAATTTGCATATATAAAATTACTAAGGAGCTACTTTAGAAAAAATACCATATCAATTATCCAAGAACGATTTCTAATCAAAGAGAATGCATTCTAGGCCGTTGATTTCAGATATTATTTTGATGAATGATTAACCTAAAAACAATAGACTTCTAAACCAGTTTTATATTTATTAGACGACACTAATTTAACCTAATCCTTCTCCCGAAGCGACTAGATCGTTGATCTATTCAGACTAATTGCTCTCCCGAGTCAATTAATCTGAAAGACTCCTAACAACCCATAAACTTATGCCCACATGATCATAGACAATCGTGTTATGCGTTACCATCTATTAACAATTCTCTTCTCCCGAAGCGGAATTGTTAAACAAGTAAATTAGACCTAATTGGCAAGGTTAAATTCAATCATAAGGATGAAAACAAATGCATAGATAAATATATTAAACTGGAGTATATAATTTAAATGTAAAATCAAAACGTCATTGTAAAATCCTACTTTCTAACCCTAAAACACGAATACTTTAGCTATACATAACTAATGTTGAATTCATACAACATTCAGAAAGAAACATTATATAAAAACAAACTAGAAATAAATAGATAAAACCCAATTTCGTCGGCTCTTGATCTTCGTCATTTCCTCCTCGATCTTTGATCCGTCCTTCCCAAGTGTTCCAGAGTGTTTAGATTATGAAAGTGTATCGCCTTCTCTCCTAAGATTCGAGTTTGGGATCCTTTTTATAGAGTTGAGGTCATATCTTGAGAAGATAAGGTCAAAATCCTAATAAAATTAGGAAATCTTCGTAAGTCTGACCTTCTGTCGCGGCTGCGTGCAAGCTATTTCACGACCGCGACAAGTTTTACCCAAAAACACCTTAAAATGGCCGATTTTGTCTCAGCCACAAAGGGTTTATCGAGACCGCGGGCAGGATGCCCAGGCGAGTTTTCAAGTCTGACTTCCAAGCCTTTTTTTAGGGTCTTCCGGTCAGTTTTGAGTTTTGTCTCTTTTAAGCAAAGATGTAGCCATTTGAATCTGCTTTCCAACGTTATAAATTGTACCTCAATCGGAGTTGAAGATCCTCGAGATATAGCCTTAATACTAGAGGTGTGTTAAGCTGACATAAAACTTCACTTTCAGGAGGCTTTTTGTCGCGACAACGATGGTTAGGCAGCTTGTTTTGCACTATTTTAGTCACTTTTGACGTGACTGCAATCTCGGACGTGGCCGTGGTCGACGCTTTTACTCGTTTGACTCGTTTTCGTCCGGTTTCGACCCTATTTGACTTGTTTCTTCTCCGAACTTCGTCCAACTGGACTCTTTTTTGCATAGAATCACCTAAATAACTTCAAAATAAGTCGAAGCACGTCAAATAGCCTAACATGATAAATATAACTAATCCCAACTAAATATGCATGTAAATGATATAAAATATGATCCTAAATCGAACTAAATACATGCATAATTAACATGTATCACTTGGAAAAGTGCTTTATGAATTTTCTGCTCTTCTTAAAAATCATACTTGGGATCTAATTCCTTTTGACCCCAACATAAGTCTTATTTTAAATAAATGGGTGTTTCGAGTCAAACGAAACCCAGATGGGTCTATTGAATGTTTTAAAGCTCGTTGAACTTGTCTTGAAAACCCCTCTAAAATGATTAAATTAAGGAAGGGGTTTTCTTAACCCCCAAGCGTATGGGAAAATACAGAGGTAGTATAATATCAATCCACAGGGAGGACTTTCGTGTGAGTTATCCGAGTCATGATTCTATAAGTTTAGTGAATTGGAATTTTGATATTAATTAAGAGGACAAATGATGGAAAAAGCTTCTGGAAACTCGGCTTCACTCAAGCAAGTGAGGCCAATGTTTGAGTAATGATTATCAAAATGAAATAGGGTTATCACGGTTGAATTCCTACCAAATTAGCATCCCAATAAGACAACAATCCTAGAATACGGTTGAGGTGTCGTATTCCCCTAGAGCCGGTAAGGACACAAGTTTCTATGTAAACTACCTACACAGCTAAAGACTAATAGTCCAACCCTGGGATTCCGGTTACGTAAGACTAGAAGGAGTTAGCTTGACTTCTCATACGCTAAAGACCGGCCTAGGGATGTAAAAACTACAAACGAGGCTAAACTCAATTTCATCCATCCCAATCGATGCCCCTGGACGCTACTCTCCCTCTTGGTAGATCTTCTCCTCCATAGGTCTCCCTTCTACGAATTGGGTCGTGATTGGAAATTATCATAAGTTAATCAACCCCAACCCTAGGTCACGAAATCCATATCAAATCAGCAATAAATAAATCACACATCAACCTTGAAGTTTGGACTATCTCTTGCTTCAGAAAACATTAAGAACTACTCACGAATCATCATATAAATTCCAAGAAACTACATCATTAAGAAATAATCAAAATTAAATAAAAATAGAGAGAGAGAGAGAGAGAGAGAGAGAGAGAGAGAGAGAGAGAGAGAGAGAGAGAGGATATAAATGCTTAGTGATGATAATAATCGAATTTTTTTTCTGATAAATCTTCAAGGTTGTCATCCCTTGGAGCAATCTTCCAACAAGAACCCTAGTTTTTCTCTTGAAGAGAGAAAACCCCTAAATAAAAGGCTGAAAAATCTTCTAAGGAATCTAAAGAGTGAAATAAAGTAGGCAAAATTTATGAAATGGGGCGAGGGAGGGGGTATTTATAGACTCCCAACCCTCTCCAAGTTCCAAAAGACAAAAAGATCTGTCTAGCAGCTCTTTTAGTAAAAACAGTAAAATCACAATTAGAAATGCAATGAGTCTTAAGTTGTTTAGTCAAGTCCCTTGGGTGCGCTCGACTCGACCTGTTTGTCAATTCTTCCATTTCCTCGTTCAGAATTTGATATTGATCTGAAAATGAAAGTTGTAAATCTTCATTTCCTCATCATGTGGAATCTTGAACCACTCAAATCGGAGTTCAGATGAGAAAGTTATGGCCTAAACACAAACGAACGATGTGTGGGACGGAGGGGACCGGACTGAATACCCGACCGGAATGGGCCGGTATCGGATCTGGTAGGAAGTTTCTGTTATGGATTTTTGGCTCGGTACTGGGCTATTATTGGCTTAAAGTGGGTCGATATCAGCCTGGCAGTGCACTTGTCGGCCCGATGCTCGGCCACCGGGTGTGCCATGTTCCCCTATCGCACGTCGTCTTCTTCAGGTCCATTTGGGAGGTCTGATTCAGGTCCATTTGATCTCATTTTGTGGGCTAGATTAGGAAAGTGTGTGCATTTGATCTCCCGGAATTTTCTAACATTCAAAATATAACTCAAAAATACCCGAAAGTGTATTAAATCATACCAAAAAGGAAATAAAGCTATAAAAAATAAAATTGCACATAAACATGATAAACACTCGTAATTTACAAAAAAAAATATGAACTTTAAGTATTCGAGAAATTAAAATGAGTAACTTCACGTTCATCACTCATCCAAGTGTTAGGGGTTTCAACAAACTGCGGGTGTTGATTATTTTGATACTTTTAGCCCCGTTGTAAAACCTCTCACATCTTGTGGTTGGCATATTCATCAAGTAGATGTTAACAACGCCTTCTTGAATGGAGACTTAGTTAATACGGTTTACATGACTTAACCCAAGGGTTATGAGGATACCTCTAAATATTTGCAAATGACTAGACCTGATGGTATTCTTCTAAATCAATCAAAGTATATTAGTGATCTTCTAGTGAAAACCAACGTGTTTTCTTGCAAACCTTTGTCTGCACCTACTTGCACCAGTACCAAATTGATTGTTAATGACAGCCCCTTATTTGCCAATCCCGCTCTTTATCGTAGTACCGTTGGTGCTCTCCAATAATTGCAAATGACTAGACCTGACATTGCTTTTTTCAGTTAATAAACTTAGTCAGTTTTTGTGCTCTCCGTCTAAATATCATTGGAGAGCATGCAGATGTGTACTTCAATACTTAAAGGGTACTGTTTATGTGGGTCATATGTTTAAACATGTTCAGAGTTTGCCCGTGAAGGGTTTGTCGATGTTTATTGGGCGAGTTGTGTTGATGATAGGTGTTCCAATAGTGGTCTTTGTGTTTTTTGGGGTCCAAATTTGAATAATTGGAGCTCCAAAAAGCAACACGTTGTTGCTCGTAGTAGCATTGAATTCGAATATCGAGCTTTAGCCAGGGCTACTACCAGGGACGGAGCCACATTGGGGCCAAGGGGGGCACTAGGCTCCCCTGGCCCTGTCATAATGTGTTATTATATATGTGTGTCCCCCTTGGTCCCGTCATAATATGCTATTATAGATGTGTATTTTAATTGACTTTAATATAACTTAATTAAATAAAATAAATAATTCTGTGTTTAACTTGAAATAGATGAATGTATTGTTATGTATAAGCAATAGAGATAAAGATATTAGAAAATATAATGAATATAGAAACATAATATCTTGATTTTTTTTTTCTTTTTGTGATAAATCAATTAATTGATCTTATCTAAATTGTTAGTACTTTTCTAATTTTATTTATATAGTTGAATATATTTAGGGGGCACACAATGGTAGTCCTCCTTTATTTTTCTAAGATATTACTATCCAATATTTTAATTTTAGGGCCTAGTTATATAAAAGAATTTGATTTCTATCCTACTCAGTATTTGCCCCATATTTGGTATAAAATTGCCACACTATCATAGTTAAAAAATGCGTGAGATGAACTCCTAGATCCGTCTATAAATGCTCCCCTCCCCCCCCACCTAAATTTCTGGGTCCGTCACTGGCTACTACTGATCTGGTTTGGATCAAATCTCTCTTTTTTTTTTTAGCTTGGACTAACCCTTCCTCCGATTTGTGTGCTTTGGTGTGATAATACAGGTGTTGTTACTTTGACCTCCAATGTTGTCTTTCATGCACGTACAAAGCACATTGAAATTGATGTTCTTTGTACTTGAAAAGGTTCAAAGTGAGGAGTTGAATGTTCGGTATATCCCATCCGAAGACCAAGTGGCTGACATTCTCACCAAGCCATTATCTTTGGATTGTTTTTCATCCTTTTGTTCCAAATTGTGCCTTAGGTGATATATATGTTTTGAGGGAATTTACTTTCAGGGAGTGTGTTGAGGACTAAGAGTAATTTGGTCATTTGACCAGTACTCTTAAATATATTTTATATATTCATTGATTATGTGATGTACGTGGATATTATTCTATTCATAACAAATGCACCTCCCCATATATTTCTCTCTCTACTTTCGAGTTCTCTCTGTGTTTACTATTTCTCTCTCTACTCTCGAGTTCTCTCTGTGTTTACTATTTCATCTTTTTCTCTCTAAAAAGATTGCCATCTCGCCGGTATAGTGTGGAACCTAGGGTCCCATTTTCCTTGAGTGCAATGTTGTTTTATTGTTCTAGGTGGGATGCAGTAGATGACAAGTGCACTTTAAAGTAACATACACACACACATATATATTCCCTAGATTCAGATTACATAGTGGTGATCTTCTTCATTCAGATGCTCAACTTGAAAGCCATGGATAACAACCGACTTTGGAAAATTATAGAATGTAGTGCATATAGTGGTGAAAGGCCACTTGAAGGATTTGATTGGTTGGTTCAGAATATTGCCTCAACAATTTACATGCTTGACTAGCTATAACATTATTTTGGATTTGTTGGTTTAATTACAGTTTACACCCATTTCCTATATTTTCGGTGAAAATAACAAAGTTGTCGCTAAGTCC
Organism: Ajuga chamaepitys; assembly: GCA_958295605.1. Taxonomy (NCBI): domain Eukaryota; kingdom Viridiplantae; phylum Streptophyta; class Magnoliopsida; order Lamiales; family Lamiaceae; genus Ajuga; species Ajuga chamaepitys. The sequence continues at coordinate 33,261,698 of OY282495.1, forward strand.
AAAACTCCCGAATTCACCAAAGTTGCATTTGAATGAAATAATTTGAGGATGAATTTGAAAGTTATAGATCTCAAATCCATTATTGTTGTTTGGATTACTATGGACTTGGAAATCCAGGATTTCATTTTGAGCTGTTTTTTTGAAGGATTTAAGTGAGATTTCAGATCCTCTCTATCTTTAGTAGATTTGAAATGTATGGATTTAGAAACCATACATTTCAAATCTCTTCATACAAACACGGCCTAAGATTACGTTTGCCTAAGATTTTAGAATTTCAAATGAATTCATTCAAAATTTATTGTAATTGAAAATTCACTCATTTAAATATGTTGTTTGGATGCTTGAATTTAAATGAGTGGGTTTGAATTATTTAATTTTTTTTTCATTTTAATTTTTCTAGGAAAAGAGGATGATGATGATTGCGTGTAGTGTGCCGTGTGCGTGCGTGTAGTGTGCGTGCGAAGAATGTGTGTGTATGGAGTTTCTATAGAGTGTTTGTATGTGTGCAGAGTATGTGAACTATGTGTGTGTATATTGTGTGTGTGAAGTGTGTTTTGAGTGTGTTATTGAGTTGTAGCGTATTTGTAAGTAATGCTTGTGTAGTACGCGCAACATGTGTTGATATGTGGTTATACGTAAAGTGATGATTGATTTTAAATGACTGAACTGTGTACATGATTAAATGAACTAAAAATTTAGAAGGGATTTGAGATCCATTGATTTGAATATTTAGCCAAATAAGTTGAGGTTACATTTGGATAGAGGGATATGAAGGATGAATTTTGAAATCCACAGTCAAATCCACTCAACTATTTGAAAAAAAATGAAATAAGTGGATTTTAAATTCATTCTAAATCTCTAGTTCATTTTTTATGGATTTGAAATCCATCATATATCTACACATACACACACATATAGCCACATAATCTTGCACATTGAACGCACTACACACAAAACACATACTTTGCACACACATTACAAACATTTACACATATTTCACCCACTTTACACACTAAATATCCATACAAGACATGCTACACACACGCGCACTACATTGCAAATATCCATGTTTACTCTGTTTCGTTATTTCTTGTGCAAGCAGTCATGGGGCAACAAAATTTATTGGACTATTGCAGGGTTGTGGTAGAGGAGATTTGAGGCTTAATATAGACCATTGTTAGCATTTGTCATGAAAGATTATTCATGTGGCTCATAAGTTAGCATACTTTCCTTTTTCTTCCGTCTATCCATCTCTTTAGGCTAGTTAAAATTTTCCAGTTTGGTTACAGAGACTTGTACTTAATGATTCTATAGATGATTAAATAATATAGATTGCTATTTCCTAGTAATAATAAATCATGTAATTTTAATTTTTATAAAGTTCATCTGTAGCCTAAATCCTTAATAAAAATTTGAATGCATTATTTGTTAAAAACCAGCACCCATATATAACAAACATACTTCTATATATTGTATCTAGTAGTATTATATTCTACCTCCACGCAACTGAGTTCCACCGTCTTTCTCTTTATTTTCTTTTGGGCTCCCTTTACCCATTTTTTACTTTAAAATTTTCAAGAAAAATTGTAGAACTGCGTCATGTACACAGTACACATGCAAAAACATGGACATTTTCAGTTCTGAACAAAGCAAAATTTTGTGGTCAATAACATTAACCAGTCTCTACTTTTCGTTCTATCATACTTTGAAATCTAAACTCATTTTTTTGATGGATTGTAATCTAAAATCCACGGGTACCATGTAACTTGTACATGGCCCTAAAGGCGGCTAAGTTTGAATTTTCTGTTGCGAGTCATTATGCCCCCTTTAGGGCCATGTGCGAGTTATGAAGAATTTGGTTTGAAATTTTGGCTGGAGGTTGCAATTAAGTTAGGCGCCCGTGAAATTTAAATTGTAATATGTCAAAAGTTTAAGTTCCAAAGTGTTAATACAGAAATAGTACATGTTGATTTATGTTATTTACTCAAATATGAATGAAAATATTTAATGTCCCCATAAATCTCTTATTTAGTAAAGGCCCATTGCAGAAAAAATCACCACCTTTTTCAAAATTTCAATTCAAGCCTAACTTTTAATTTAGCGAAACAAAGGACCACGTTTACTTATAGGACTCGTTTGGTTCGGTGGTTGGGATAGATCTACCAAGATAGGATTATTTAGGATTGTACTGTTCACAATAATTAATGTGGGAATTTGGTTTGATGGTTTAGACCTTCAGTATTAACTATGGTTTATTTATCATGTTGTTTGGTTCAGGTGATAGTTAAATTTATGTTGTTCAAATTTACTGAAATGCCATAGTTTCAACATTTTTATTTTTTTACTGCCTTTCACTTTCATTCCAAACCTAGGGTTAGTCTTCATTCTCAATTACCTTAGCAGCCGCTAGAAGACGACTTCCAGCTTGGGAGCCCGTTCGCCAAGAAGCTTCAAGGCGTAGTGAATATTCGACTATCAGGTTGTACAACAGTGAGTATTCTTTTGTCTTCTTCCGTTCGATTCTCGAACTATAACGATCGTCTTCCTTCCTATTTCTTTTTTCTCCATATCTACTTATTTGGCTTTGTCTACCTTACACTAGAAATCGTAATCGAAAAACATACAGAAGCTTTGTGTGCGGCCTTGCATGTTTTAGGATGATAACATTTAAGCTCGAGCATTGATTCGATACACTAGAAATTTTAAACCTTCGAGGAATTGGCATCGATATGTGCATTATTTTTTAAATAGGTTGATTTATGGTTTGGGTTAATTTATTGAATTTGTTGTGCATTATATTTTCTTCTGTGGTTAGGATTAGAAATATAAGTTCCACTAGTTAACTTAAATTTTATTAAGGACGAAGTAGAAAACGATCAACTTGGAAGTGAAATTGTTGATGTAGGCTCATTAAATTGCTTCTTCACTTTCAATTACAGAGAGATTAAAATTGGTTTCCATTATTTTATTAAGCCATATCAGATGGCTAGGTCAGTTACACTTCCAAATGGGGGGCTATACATGTCGACGTTATCGTCATGTTCTAATTGGGGATTGAACACAGTGTTGATGTTACTACGTTGACGTTGTTGTGTTTTAGAATGGACAACGGTAGCAGCAGTTGCAATAGTGATAGTAACGGTACCTCACGCTTTCAAGGACAACAAGATGGGGAAATCATGCGGTGCCGATGCGGATACAAGTTGAGGATACAAACATGCAACAAATACCCAAACCGTGGTCGGCATTTCCTTTCTTGTCCGTTGTGGGGGGTAATCATTGTACATTTATGTTTAAATTCATATGTGTTTGTTATTAATTGTCAACGAACAGTTCTAAAGATGTTTTCTGTTGCTAGGAGACCGGATGCAAATTTTTCGAGTGGTGTGACAATGATCAGTCCAACAACTCAATGGAAGTGGTTTGGATGTTGTTGGAGAGGATTGACGTATATGAAAGGGAAATCACAGTGTTTAAGTTTCATGAAGAGAGACTGAAGAAGACTGCATTCGGGTGTTCCGTATTTGCATTTATGTGCATATGTTTAATATTAAGTCGGCTCGTATAAGATTACTCTTTGTCTACTTATCAATATTACTTATGTGACGATCCTGTTAGGACATTAATTTTGTTTTGTATGCATATGCTAGGGTGGATGCACATTTACTTCTCATTTGTTCTTGTGTTATTTTTTGAAGGATCCCAAGCATCTAGAATTCAATCTTGCCTTCGATTATGCGTTCCCTACCCTTATATAGTGAAATAATATATGTTATTTATTTTGATATGATGATCAGGTAATCAGGTGACAATGTTTTGACATCATTTTATGTTAATATATGTTTGCTATATTGGCCTGATTGATATATGTACAAAGATCTCACCATAGCGACCATTTGCTAAAAATTAGATCATGTCCTAAGACCACGATTATATTACTTTTGTTTTAGCACGCTCGGTTAATTTTTCTCTTGTTATTTTGTATTCTTCAGGCGCAAACGATATACTGCGGTTCTACACCCTTGAATCCGAAAACTTGCAAACCGCCGTATTCTATTATGTTGAGTTGTCCCTATCTGTGGAAAATGTAGGCAAAGTGATTTTCAGCATAAATGATACCTCTTTGATTAAGGTAAAAAAATCTGCTATGTTCCAATCGATAATATTAAGCATCTTTTGCTAATACTTCTTTTCCAAGTAATGACTAATGTACGCAGCTGAATATCTTTCACCATTTACTGCTTTTTTTGGGTTAATCAAAAGATATAAATATTGCATTTGATTGTGTGTGTAGCTGTACTGTGGTTGTTGGAGTTCATGCAAAGTGGTGGTTGTTGACATTATTAGAAAAATTAATGCCAAAACATAGTATAGCTATGGTTAGGAAAGGGTGAAGGGGCTGCCATTCATTAAAGTAAACAGCAGTAGTTAAGTCATTTTTTGACATTCTACGTCTATTAAAGAAGGTTACAGCCATGCATTTACATAGGATTGGTATGGAGTATCCATTAATGAAGCTATCATTTTTTAAAAACAAAACTCTTCACAACAAACTATCAACATAAATGCAATTCATTAATGCTTGACATCTAACTTGTTATAAATTTGAATGAATTTGGTGTGAAGTTCATCATTGTTTTCTCTTCTGTCTTTGTATCATAACTGAAACAGAAAAGAGAAAATGTCATTCGAAGGGGTGCCGTTGTAATGCGAATGGTTCTACAACAAGAATTGGGACGAAGAGGTAGATGCGATTTTCATCGATGCGCTAATGGAGCAACGTGCAGCAGGTAATTTTAATCCCAACTGTTCTGGAAATTATCATGCTTTGCTCATGGCACTTGGAGCTGTGAACGACGTCTACTCATCCAACCTTACCTTGAAAGACGTTATTGCTCGTAAAGATGAACTTAAGAAGCATCACGATACGTTTCAGTTCATCCTCGAGCAAGACAAGGTTTGGTATGATGAGTCGTACAATAAGGTGAAGGCCGAGCGTCCAACTTGGAAGAGAATTTTTTAGGTAAAAATCATATAAGTTTTTTTGCTTCTCTTTACACTAACGTGATTGTTAACTAAGGCCGAAGTTCTTTGTATTTTTTAAGGTTAATGATTTTGTAAAGGCGTACATCTACGATGGTGAATCGGAATGGAATAAGCTGAAGGAGATATTCAAGCCCTTGACAATGTTGCCGGTTGCTCCCGAGATCATCACCATAAGTGACGGTTCCATCCCGGAAGATGCTACGCAAAATGTGGAGGGGGCTATTGTCGTCGTATCAGACGATGATGACGAAGTCATATCCCCTAACTTCAACGTCTGGCCCGAGGTCCGTAAGTAGCTGTTTGCTGGGATGGTGAAGCCACCTTCTGAAAAACTGTTTGCTGCTGGAGATACCCAGACGGTTGGTTCCATCACCTCACCAATTAACGTGGAACTACAATTTCCGCTAAGGAATGCCTTTTCGCCAAAACCAAAACTGCTAAAAGGAGGTATTTCAAAAAAGAGTGAGTCAAGCTCTTGTGCATCGTCAAGTCCCGTCAAGTGGTTCCACTTTCCAGGAGGCAAACAGTGAAAGGGGGTACTCGGGTTTAGAGTGGGATGGTTTATCTCGGTGTGTTGTTTTCGGTCCCTTGCTAATCGTAGTGCTAATGCTTTTGGTCTGTTGTAGCTGTCAGTGTCCTATTTACTTTGCTCAAACTCGTAAGCATGTATTAAGTATTGGAAATTAAGGCCTTTGGTCATTTTGTGAAATGTCTTTATTTTGTGTAAGGTTTTGTGCAGTAGTCAAGATGTTCATGTTATACATATACATATATATATATATATATATATATATATATATATATGCATCACATTGATAAATTGAGTATGTATATGGCAAAGAGCTGTGAAATTAATCCATTTCAAGTTCATATCAGATATCAAGATCCCTACGTAGACTACTAAATGCTACCACATATCATTATTAATAATATTTTACTTAGGTAGTAGGAGGAACACTAGCCTCCTATTATTAGGTGCTTTGATTAATCAAGTATATTGGTTTTTACTAGTAAAATATGGAGAAACTGAATACACGAACCATCTGTATAAGGGGGTGTTTATAGACAAAAATAGTTACAAAAAAAGTGATTAAAATTAAATTTTGTAGTAAGGGTCGAACTTGGTAGTGTTTGAAGAGAAAATTGATTTTAAACAAATTATAAGTGCTTTTATATGTGGGAATGTGCAAAATAAGAAGCACTTCGCTACAAGTACTTAATATTAATTTGTATAAGGGGGTGTTTATAAACAAAAGCAGTTACAAAAAAAGTGATTAAAATTAAATTTTGTAGTAAGGGTAGAACTTGGTAGTGTTTGAAGAGAAAAGTGATTTTAAACAAATTATAATTGCTTTTATATGTGGGAGTGTGCAAAACAAGAAGCACTTCGCTACAAGTACTTAATATTAATTTGTATAAGGGGGTGTTTATAAACAAAAGCAGTTACAAAAAAAGTGATTAAAATTAAATTTTGTAGTAAGGGTAGAACTTGGTAGTGTTTGAAGAGAAAAGTGATTTTAAACAAATTATAATTGCTTTTATATGTGGGAGTGTGCAAAACAAGAAGCACTTCGCTACAAGAACTTAATATTAATTTGTATAAGGTAGGCATGTCAAAATCGATCCGCCCCGTCCCGATCCGCTCCGATCCGAGGTCCTTGGGGCGGGGCAAAATCCGCCCCGATGAAGAACGGGGCACGCCCCGCCCCGCCCCGCTCCCTCCCTTATATATATAATTTATTTTAATTTTAAATATATATTATGTAATATTATATAGATATATATATACACACACATAAATATTAAATATGTGTATATATGTATTTATAATATCAAATTTTATATATGATATGTTATATATATGCCATCCTAATACATTAAATTATGATTAGAATAAATTTAAATAATCAAATTCCATTTTCTAATAATTAATTTTACAAAATATAAAAAATGTTAAAACAAAACTAATGTAAACCTAAAAATTAAAACCCTATTAATTTCAATTATAAAAAAACAAGGTTTTTAATTAAAAAAAAATAGTTTTTTAAAAAAAAAAAAGAAAAAAAAAAAGATAAAGGCGGGGCGGGGCAGATCATGGGGCAGATATTTTTGCCCCGTGGCGGGGCAGGGCGGGGCAGGTCAAAAAATCCAAAAATCCGCCCCGCCCCGCCCCGTTGACATGCCTAGTATAAGGGGGTGTTTATAAACAAAAGTAGTTTAAAAAAAAGTGACTACAATTAAATTTTGTAGTAAGAACTTGGTATTGTTTGAAGAAAAAAGTGACCGTAAATGTGGGGCTGAATAATAATGCTTTACATAACTTATTTTGCGAGTGTTGTAGGTTCTGCAAGCATCCCCTAATTTCCAAAATGGATCCAAATAACTTAAAACACCGCCGCTTTTTACCCAAAAAAAAATGATATGTACAAAATATTAATTTGCATTCTGCTCAATTAAGCTAGCCAACTAGTCAACCAGAAAACAACTTATTGTTGCATATATATAATTTCAAAAAATAAAATAATATGCTATAGTTATAAACATACAATGCAACCATATAACAACGGCAACAACCATTGAAAAGACAATCTATTACATAAAAAAAAAAAAAAGATAAGGGAAAGACAATAGGTTCCAACCATTGATACAAACCAAAATTAAAAAAACGAAACAATACTATTTAAATTTAGACACGCTGAACATAATAAATTCATCTATCCACCCACATTGATAAGGCTAAATTGTCCCTCCAATTTGTCCACTCCGGATTTGCCTCTACTTGATCAATAAATTCATCTTCATTCTTGTTTCCCTCACTAAATTCCTCGGGAACTTCGGCCTCCATTGGATCGACTTCCATATTGGCTCGTATAAAATTGTGAAGAAGGCAACAAGCTAATATAATCCTATTCTGGGTCTTAATGGGGGTAGAATGAATTGCTCCTAAGGATGCCCCAACGACCTTTAAGAATGCCAAATGATCTCTCAATGACGTTCCGTGCCTTTAAATGTTTGATGTTGAAGAGTTCTCGAGAGTTTGTAGGGCATTGTGGTGCGGCATCCCACTCTTTAATATGATACCTAACCCCCCGGTAAGGTGCCAAAAAACCAGGTCCGTTGGTGTAGCCACCATCAACCAGGTAAAAATTACCTGCCACAGGTAATTTAACGTCCATAACCTTGTTTAAAAGATATGTGGATAACGGTGTCTAGTTGTAAAGAATATAGCCTTAATACCGTTAGGGACTTTTAAGGCATTTGGTCGTGAGACTGCATTTCGCAATACTCTACTATCAGCAGCAGACCCCTCCCATCCGGTAAGCACATAACTGTAGTTCATATTGCGACCGCAGACAGCCAACACGTTAACAGATAGGTTTCCTTTACGATTCCTATAACGTGGCATATATGTGGTGCTGACCTTAATTGGGATATATGTTCCATCTAATGTTCCAAGGCAGCCCAACATCAAAGCATCAGAATTATTTCTAAGTTATTCAATCCCTAAAGGTACTACACAATATTCAATAAATCATGGTGAAGGTACCTTGAACCATTTCCAACGGTCATCTGTGCAGTCATCAGCCACAGGTTCAGGATTCACTAATATAAGTGTGTGCAATGAAAGCAGTGACTTAAGTACTCTATTGAAATGCTTACTTATTGTGTATCCTGATCGCTTAAAACTCCCTTTAACGATACAATTTTTGGTGTGGTGTGAGATTACGGTTAGGAATATAGCTACTTGCTCAGCCACTAGATAGTTGCGTGTTGGGGAAAGACCTCCTATATTCTCTAGAAGATAACAAAGTCGTCGAAAACAATCCATACTCATGCGAAGATGAAACCTACAAGTCTCGTCACTGAAAGAGGTTATAAAGTGCATGTGCTCTAACTGACGCGTGACCCTATGCTTGAAACTATAGTGAGTGCCACTGTTACTCCGTCTCGTCCTAGGTCGGCGAAGCTTAAGGTACAACAAGGTTATTAGTATTGCAAACAACTTGACCTCCGTAATTAATTGTTCAAGGACGAGACAGGTCTCCTCAATCACTATAGCCGCATCCATTTCAATCCAATAAAATTGGAAAGATCAAACGGCTTAATTTGACAGAGTTTATTTAAAAATTAACGATCTACTAATTGCAGCTGGGCAAAGCAGAAACGATATCAAACGAACGACATATGTCGAACCAATATTCCTGTTAGCCTATGACCTCGGTAAATCAACTATGAAACTAAAACACAAACAAAAACCTCAGAAAGTATAATTATTTCTCCACATTCCCAATTAGGACTCCACTGCAATTTTTGTCAAATAATAGAAAAACCAAATAATTAATTCTTTTTCTTTTTCCACTTTTCCTTTTCCATATTTATTGAAATCTGAAGCATTAAAAAATAGATGAAGCTAAGGAGGGATATTTACATGGCTGAATTTTTAAAAAAACAAGAACTGATATAGCGTCTAACCTGTATATAGCAGATATGAGATATGTTCGTCGCTTTGGTTGGACGAGCTGCTACAGATCGGTAAATCAGCCTTCAAACCTCGTATAAATGCAAACAAAGAATTTCAGCTTTCACCCAAAAATTCGTTTAAAAAATATAACGATCAAAATGGAGAAGGAAATCCAAGTGGGATGTGGGTGAACAATATTGGAATTTAAGAGAACAAAATAAAATGGATGAAGACGAAAGCAAGTTTTGCAGATTTACCTGTTCTTCGCACTCTAGCTGATGTTGAACTCAAGGAATGGAGAATAAATTAGAAACTAGGGTTTTTTGTTTGTATAACTGGTAGATGTGTGGTTTGTTGGAAAATGATGGGTAGTTGTGGGTTTTCATTAATTGCTGACTGTATCAAAATGGAGAGGGAAATTAGCTGATAATTAATCATCACCATATTTGGTGATAATTTGTCACGGGAAACAAGAAAATGTGAAGGAATGTACCCGGACCAACAATCTAGACAGAGCTTTTAACTTTGAAACCAAACAAAGGTTAACTTGGGATAATTAATCAAATCCCGACTAATCCTTCGAACCAAACGAGCCCGTAGTTGATGTTACATCCCGATTTTCTAGACTATTTTCACGTAATTACAAAGCTCCAAAAATATGCCATGATATTTAATTTATTTAATTACATACTATATTTTAAAATCAAGCCATTACGAAAATAACATGAATCATATACAATGCCACAATATTTTACGAAATAAAGTATATTAAAATCAATATTGAAAATATACAAAATATTTTAAAAACTTTAAGAATTTTGATAATAGTATTAAGTAATTGGCAGTGGAAACTATAATTTGTTCAAACTTGGCACATCTTAAACAAGTCCTCAATCCAATTAACATTCTAGTATAAATCACTAATAATTTGTTAAGTATCTAGAACATGTAAAAACTTATTAAAATATTTTCAAATTATGAATCTACACATTAATTCACCATAATAATTTTATCAAGTACTCAATTATAATTATGAATTATATAAATCACCTTAAACTCCTAGCATATCATAATTTCATAAGATCCCAACTACTCTCTTTTTCCCGAATGAACTTGCACACTTTCCGCTTCGTCCGTCCCAAGCAAACTTGCACACCCTTAAAAAGGAAAGTTATAACGCAATCCCCACCCTCAAAATCTATACTCTCAATCTCCACCTTCAGTCAACCTTTGAAAAGTCAACAAAATCTCAAAAAATAATTTTTCTTAATATGTGTGCCGACCCCCCTGTGTAAGTTCATTTGGGACAGAGGGAGTACAACATACTACAAGTCCAAAACTTCACCATACTTTTGAAATGAAGTAAATCCTAAATTATAAATACCATATTGCACACATTTAATTATTAAGTCCAAATAAATTTTTATTTATAACTTTATACCACAATTTCAACTCGTGGAGGCACCATTTATAATAATCAAAAACTATATAGGAGGCATAGCATGTTAATACAGTTATAATAAATGAGACGTGTAGCCAAGTAGAACGTCAATTGTATTGTAATGAGACATGTAGCAAAGTAGCATGTCAATTATATTTTATTGCAACATGTAGTCAAGTAGCATGTTGATAACAGTGAACATGTATACAGGCCTAAGAAGACAATTAATTAAAATAAATTGTAAATAAACCTCCACCTAGAAAATGAGATGATTGAAATGCAAATGATTGGATTAATCCGTAGTCCTAGGCTCGTACTCTCGCTCATCAAGTCCTACATTTGACCGTGAAAAATATTTTAATACTATTGATGGTAGATCACTGTATAAGCAAAAGAGGAAAATAAAAAGGAATTTTTTAATAATAATAATAATAATAATAATAATAATAATAATAATAATAATAATAATAATAATAATAATAATAATAATAATAATAATAATAATAATAACAACAATAAAGTTGTGGGCTTTTGAGCTTATGGACATGAAGTGGGGTGAATATGGAATTGGAGTAATATATATGGCTTTATAATGTTATTGGCTCTAACATTGGAATTCCCAATTTTAATGAATCTCGACAGTAGTTATTTCACAACAAAATTGACAATTTAAAATTTTTTTTAAAAAAAATATTGAAGTTGAGACTTGCATAACATACCTTGCGCACATCATCTTCTTCCTTCCTTCATCCCATTCCTCCATTTCAATTCCGCCTTCATATGGCAGATCAAATTATCATTTTCTTCCTACGATTACTCCATTCCAAATCCGCTTCATATGCGATATCAAATTATTATTTCCTTCCTCCCATTCCTCCATTTCAATTCCGCCTTCATATGCGAGATCAAATTATCTTTTCCTTCCTCCGATTCCTCCATTCCAATTCCGCCTTCATATGCGAGATCAAATTATCATTTCCTTCCTCCGATTCCAACATTCCAATTCCGTCTTCATATGCGAGATCAAATTATTTCCTCCCTTCAGTTCTTTCACTCGCACCTAGCCCCTTGAACTTCATTGGCAAGGGGAAAGGGGGTAGTGTCAACGGCATCTGTGGCGGTAAGAAGATTGGCGTGTTGATCAGAAATAAGCACCCGATGAAAAAAGGATGGTGTTTGGTGTTGGAGTTAGAATATGTAGGCCTGAGATTAATTATTGAAATTGAGATTTGATTACTGGATATAGTTGTAGGAATTTTGGGCGGAATTTCGCTGGATGGAACAATAGAAGAAGAAGTGAAGAAAATTAACGTTGCCAAATTAACGTGTAAAAATTATTCGTGTAAAAAATTATTCCACGATTAAGGCTACATATTTATATAGAATTTTCCTTAGCGGTTTCTAATCTAATTCCACTACCCGATGATCTCCCCACTCCTCCACCCTTTCACGCCACTCCTCCACGCTCACAAAACAAGAAAACGTTCGGATTCTAAAATTCTATCTATTCTTTGTGGTCTCTATAGAGTATGGGCTCAAATTGAATCCATAATTATTGATTGAGTCTAAATATTGGGTCAATGGTGCAAATGGATGAGATGACGTATATGAATGTGTTTAATTGAATTAAATAAATGGATTCTAAAAAAATGTCTTAACTTAAAAATAAATAATTTTTCAGAAATAAGATTTAAAATAATATATTGGGCCAATATAAATCTATTTGGGCTGAAAAATACAAATCTTGAAAATCATGAAAAAGGGTCGGCCCAATTGAATGAAATGATGGTAAAAATAAAATCATACAAAATAGTTTAATAAATAGACGAAAATTCCCGGACGTTACAGTTGCAAATTTGATCCTCGGTAAATTTTTCGGTCTTCATAGTCCATGTCTCAAGCAAAAGTGCCAAATCATTTATAAAAAGATATAATAACTTTTAAATTTGTAATTGCAATCTAAAACTCACAAAATTGGTATTTTTTAAGTTTTAAATTGCAAAGAACAACAACTGGGCTCCAAAGAACAAGTTGAAAGTGATTCGTTTTGCAATTATTTTTGAGGTAGAGTTTTTTGGGCAACTTAGATTTAAATTACAATTTAAGAAAATGTTGTGATGTTTTATGCAAATATGAAACTTTAGGATTATATTGTTATTTCTTGAAAATGTTGGTATATTTTTTACAAATTTAAAAGCTCTTCTATTTTTTTTATAAATGATGTGACAAATGATATGGCACAAAATCGGACACCTGGACTCTGACGATCGGATATTTTATTGATGATTCGATTTACAACTATAAGTTAAAGTAGTGCTTTATTTTGCTAAATTATAGAAGTTAGACTTAAATTGCAATTTCGGAAAATGTGGTGATTTTTCCTACAATTAGCCTTTTACTAAAAGAGAAACCACTTTACCAAGTGTCATTCTGTCAGCCAGTTTGCCAAGTATTCTTTCAGAGTTTTGAGAATATAAAATATATTATAATATTTCAATATTTCAGATTTCTATTTTTTTATTTCTCTTGGATAAGGTTGATATAACAATCACAACTAATGATACATATTTCTCGGTTCTGCATAGTTTTGATTTAAAATTTTAAAATATTTTAATATCTAAAATTTCTATATCTTTTACTTCCCTAGACAATTTCATTAAATAATTGCAGATAATTACAATTATGGTTCTCGATAGTGTTATTAAAAACCAAGAGTATGTGCTTTCAAATTCTGATATTTCAATTTCTGATATATAAGCCCTCCAATAGTCTATGAAATTCTGAAAATAAAAATTATAGGGAAATTGAATTTTAAATTCTGATATATCAACAAGATTATTAAAAATTTATATATTAGTTTGTTTGTTTTTTTGTTTAATTCTTTTTGGAATGTAATCTTTTTTTTAATAAAAAGATTTATTGATTTTTCTATAACATAACATGTATAATATTATTTCATATCCTTTATCCTTTATCCTTTAGCCTTTATATACTAAAAGAGAAACAACTTAGACAAGTGGCATTCTCTCAATTTTCTAATTTTGTAGAATTTTAATAAATAAAATCAGTTTTAAATTAGTACAATATCAATTAATTTGAATCCCTGAATGTATGTTGAGAAAATCGTCTGTATCAAATTATCTCCCCTTTTTTTGTTGTCCTCTATTTTAAGTTGATTTTGTTATGTAAAATTTGAGTAACTCTAATTAATACTCCCTCCATTTCATATTAATTGACGTTTTAGAATGAAAGGGAAGAATTAAGAATTGAATATTTTGACATATATACCCTCAACTAAGGATTTGACCAAATCAAAATAACTCTGATAGATTGAAAACTGCGGATATTTAAGGATTGAGCCAGGAGAGAAAATTGGTAGAATTGATGAAAAATATGTAAAACGTCAATTAATTAAAAAGGGAAGAACATCCTAAAACGTCAATTAATATAAAATGGAGGGAGAATTATATATTTTCAAATAATAAAATTACTTTTAAATCATTACAATATTAATTAATTTAAGTTCCTACTTTTTAGTTGGAAAACGACTATAAAATTATCTCCCTTTTTTTAATTCTCTTTCATTTCATTTATTATATCATGACTATAACATCTAGATAAATATGATTAAAAAAAAATATTATTATGTGATTAATTTTTGGATATCTTTATAATATATTTAAAAATAAGAAAATATTAATAAGAGTAAAATATAATTTTATACTTTTATTTTATAAAAAAAGTTTATTAAACCCGTGATTTTTTTTTACAGATATTGTACTAATCTTTATCAAAATAACTGTTCTTGAAGTTCTGTATCATACCCTTACCAAACCCAGAATTTAGGCCTACTCTCTAACTCTTATCATAATCAAATATCAACGAAGAAGAAAATCACGAGACAGAAAGGCATGATTAAATCTCTGAGAAGTCCAATGTATATTTTAGGTTTAATTGCAGCAACATCATAAAATTATCAGTATTTTTTATATAAATTATTAAAAAAAAATTGTGGCATCGATACATATTACTCTCTCCGTCTTGGCTTAACTTTCCTACTTTGATCGGGCACGGAGGTTAAGAAAAAAATAAATTTTGTGGAATCTTTAACTTTTTTAAAGGTGAAGTGTAACGACCCGATTTTCATAAAACTCTTTTAAAGCATTTTAAAAAGACAAATAACATTATCAATGAAAATTTCTTATTTTAATATAAGATTATTCATAAATTAGGTTGTTAGAAATTTTTTTGAGCATAGATAATTTCATAACAAATATACAAAAAAACCATTTTCTCCACACAAGCACAACAAAAATCATAACATCCAATTTCATAAACATTAATTTTTGTAGCCGCGGAAAATAAGAAATAATTTTCTAATTGAACTTATTAATTCATCCCAACTTAAATATAAATCATTCTTATCCATGAAAACCTAATATAACATCATATAATCACATGCTCACAAATAAATTATACTTTTTAAACATAACATATTGCACCAAAACACTTCTATGTTATTCGCACAGTACCACATGAAAATTCAAATTATCATATTATGCATAAAGTCGATTACATCTCCTAATCATGCCACTAGACTAACATGGTTATCCTTAATTAAATTCATGTAAAAGCCAACTAATAATTTAAATATATACCAGTACTTTCCATAATCAAAAGAGATTATTGAATTTAAACTAAAGCACAATGATAACATTATTCAAAACTAGCTAGTCAACTAACAGAAATGAACATTAATATTTCAACAATCAAATACTTGAGAAATAGAATTACGTCATAATATGTCATATGCTTTCGATTCCCCTCGTACTCCACCCGCTCGCTCCAAGGTAACCTGGCTCAATAAAGAGTTGGGGTGAGCTTCCTTCAACTCGTGGAGGATACAATTCATAACAATTATAAACATAACTAAAAGCATAAAATATAAACTGCTATAACTTGTAACTTGTAACTTGCAACTTGAATATTATATTCAATAAATTGAATATAAACTTGTAACTTGTAATCTATGTACTCACGAAAATTTAATTTGTATATCCAATAAATGGAATATAGACTTGTAACTTGAAAATATAACATATATAAATTACACAATTAATTAAGCACACAATTGCACTAAATAGTAAATCCTCACCTGAAATGTGATGCAACTCGGAATGTAGATGCAACTGTCCTATGTTTGTAGCACTCAGTAGTCTCGTCTCCTTCCTAGTTAAGCATGCATGATCCTATCTTGATCTTCAATTAATATTTGAGATTTGAAAATTTGAAAATTAGGGTTTGGTTGATGTTTTAAGAAACTTTTTGGAAGAGGTAGAAAACTTGCTGCGCAGCAGCGAATAAATAATTTATTTTTCATAAATGGTAAGGGATAAAACTTTCAAAATTTTACAGTAGGAAACACAATTACGTGAAAGTATCATAATAAAATTTCATGATTTTCCAAGAAGTTTAACTATGGGATTTGAATTTTTGAAACCGAATAAGTTGAAACTATAAATTCTGCACAGCGGTAGAAGAACCTTAATAACTCGAAAATTATTGAAGGGATCACTTTGAAAATTTACAAAATAATAGAAGACATGTATATGTAGTACATATCCAAAAATTCGAATTTTTCAACATGTATAAATATGTTTTTCGAATTTTTCAAATCAGATAGCATAATATTTCAGATCATGTGCAGACGTAATAGAAAGATTATATAAAATAAAACATAATTTGGATGGATTTGAAACTTTTACATAATATAAATAACATACTGAGGAACAACATATTCAAAAATCATAAGATGTTAAAACTTTTTACTATCGAATTTTCTAAATGAAGAACCTAAATATTTAAAATCTGGATCAGCGGAGATAGAAAATTAATATAAAATAAAATGCAACTCGTATGGGATTAAAAATTGGCAAAAACTTGGGTGCATAAGATGCACCATAGTGTTATTGTACACCTTGTGGGCCCCACCGGTTCAACCGAAAAAAATCGCGCGGTTCAGACCGGTTTGAACCGGCCAATTATTATTATATTAATTTTTATGCGCGTGTGTGTTTATATATTTAATGGCCTGTTCGTTGAACACTAAAAGCAAGTGGTCTGGTGGTATTTAATGTAGTCTTAAATATCTCAGCCTTAAGGTCAAGGGTTCAATTCTGTTTGCATCTTTTTCCTTCTTCGTTCATTTTTTTTTGCCTTTTCCTTTTCTGTTTGCATCTTTTTTCCTTCTTCCTTCATTTTTTTTGGCTTATTTTGTACAATATACAAGAAAAATTAATCTAACCAAACCTATACTGTCATACATCATAATATACACCGTATCGAAATATTAAATATACTGTGAGTATTGTAAGTTGGAAAAAATAAATATATCGCAGTATGAAACAAAAATTAACTAAAACAACATATACTGTCAGGCATCACAATGTATACTGTATCGAAATATTAAATATACTGTGAGTATTGTAAGTTTTGAAAAAAAAAATTCGCAGTATAAAACAAAAATTAACTAAAACAACGTATACTGTCAGGCATCATAACGTATACTGTATCGAAATATTAAATATACTCTGAGTATTGTAAGTTGGAAAAAATAAATATTTACGTATACTACCTCGAAATATTAAATATACTGTTAGACATCATAACATATACTATGCTCGAAATTTGAATATACTGCTGGTGAAAAATAAAAAGGTGGTGTTCATATACTCTCAGGCTTTATAAAATATACTATGCTCGAAATTCGAATATACTGTTGGTGAAAAATAAAAAGGTGCTATTAAGATTCGAACCCGCGCACTGAAGGGTACAATGCCGCGCCTTTACCAACTAAGTCAGCGCCTATTTTGTGATTCCAAACACACCTTAATATATATATATATATATATATATATATATATATATATATATATATCACGCGCGCTAAAACCATAAGTGGGCCCCACAAGGTGTACTATAGCACTAATGTGCATCTTATGCACATGAGTGTCACTCTTAAAAATTTTACTGGAATTTGAAAACATGTCATGGAATAACATACTAAAAAGTCATCAAAAAATAATATGTATTGATATGAATTTCGAATTTTATAAAGAAGATATCTGAAAATAGAGTGAAAGAGAAAAACGAGGTTGGCGGCTCTCGGAAAGGCATCTATAGCTTATGCATGAATTTTTTTAATAAAAAATAGATGACTTGGATTGTGGTTTTAATTTATGACATGAATTCTTATTTATAGATTATATTTCTAGGATTTAGAACTCCTAATTAGACTAGGAAAATATTTTTTTGTTCCCTAAGTAAAAATCATGGGCAATCTTGAGCTTGACTAATGTATTGGGCTTGTATCCAAATTAAATATTTAAAAGTCTAATAACATGGAATATACTTTTAGCCATAACTTAAAATAATTTTCATGGTTTACGAAATATGAATAATTCTCATTGGACAAAAATAGATATTGAAATATAATAATAATTAAATAATTTACGGGGCATTACATGAAGATTGAGGGTGGAGATTGTGAGAAAAAATTTATCATTTATGGGCTGGAAAGTTAAGTTGTGACAAACCGAAAAGGAAAGTAGGAAAGTTAAAGCGGGACGGAGGTAGTACTACAAGAAAACTGCAAATTCCAATGAAAAAATTCCAACGGAATTGGAATTTTAAAATTTCCAACGGCAAGATGAGACGTTTGAATATTCCAAGGGCAAAAAGAATCGTTGGAATTTGGAAATAATTCCAATGGCAAAAGTCGTTGGAATAAAATTGCGACGGCAATTCCAACATAATCTCTTGCCGTTGGAATCATTTCTCCGTTGAAAATTTATTGTGTTGGAATTTCAATTTCAACGGTTTTTGAGCCGTTGCAAAAGTGGTCGTTGTAATTTTTATTCCAACAATAAAATTTCAACAAAAAGAATGATTTCAACAGCAAGAGATTCCATTGAAATTTTTTTTCCAACGGCTTTTGATGTTGGAATTATTTCCAACAATTCTTTTTGTCGTTGGAATTATTTTTCCAACAGTTATTCCAACGACTTTCGCCTTTGGAATTTCTGCTGGAAGATTTCAACGGTTTTTCTGCTGTTGGAAATTTTAAAATTCCAAAGAATTTGTGACTTGTTGGAATTTTGCAGTTTTTTGTAGTGTAAACTATGCGGGTTTGACAGATAAAGCACAAAACTTATTTTCGATCTGGAGATTAACCAACAAACTTATTTTCCGATCATTTTTCGTCAGAATTCCGCACGTGATAAACTTTTAATGACTTTTTTTGTACAAACAACATTTTTAGTATGTCATTCTTTCACATCTTTCTTTCCCATAGCAATTTCTTTGAATCATCAATAGTTCTTTCTCCCAATATATAAAACTTTCAATATTAAAGATGAGCGGCTCCTCCACATACCAAAAAACATGTTTTGACAAGAAAAACCCTTAAAATTTTATAACGCGCAAGTCAAACGTGAAGTTCCGACTAAAAATGATTGAAAAATAAGTTTGGTGATTTATCTGCCAAAATCCTTATAGTTTATGTGTATGAGTGTCGTAAAAAAAGTTCAATGATTTATATGCAAAAAAGCTGATAGTTTGGTGAGGTTGCTGTAATTAACCCTATTTTTTATTGGCTGTTAGAAATTTACATACATAGTATATATTCTATTGAAAATTTAATTTAATTAAAAATAATAATATTTTAATATTTTTATACATATAAAAGTAATTATAAATTTAAGAAGAGGCTTTTCGAATTTGGAATTGATTCTGTTTGAATAATTTTTAAAAATCGAATTCAAATTAAAATTCGTTATTACTGAATATTAGTTGTTAAATCTTTGCAAATTTAAATTTGAATTTTTAGTATTTGATTCAAGCCAAATCCTTTACAACCCAACCTAGACCGTAGTGTATGATAATTTTTGTATTCGACAAAATATAATTCATATGTGGCGGAAGTTTAAATAAAAGTTGGGGTCCAAACAGAACCTTTTTCCGAAACTTCCAAGTCCATACGTAACTTCACCCGGAAACTTGTAGCAATTTTCTTAAGTCAATAATTATGTATGGATTATCAAAGTGACTACTATTATTATAGATTACTTTGCAGATCACTAAATGCTCGATATATGGGTAAAAAACAGTAGAAAAAGACGATTTTCTGTCCATGTGTCGTGCATCTAGTAAAATGCAAACACGATTATAAACAACCTAATCCAAGAATTTCCTAAAAACCAGTTTGAGCACCAGGTGAAATTACACACACCAAATACAAAACTAATAAACAAATATGCACCTACAGCTAAAACCTGTGCATGCTACGTGGACTGAGAATTCTGCTAGCCGACTGTACAGAGAAGAAAAAGGACGTGGGTTTTTGTCTTAAACAATCTCAGCGGAAGCAACTGATTTTGCAGACGTTGATCTGATGGCAGCTCCCTTTGATGTGGAAGAATTGAGGGATCCGTCCTTGGCTAAGGATCTAGTCGAACCTTCTTTTCCGGTTGAATAAATGATCAGGTCCTTCACTACCTGCCGGTATCTCCTTCTATGAGTTGGAAACTTCGATACACTTCTATTCATCCCCAGCATCCTGCGAACAACTTCCCCCTCAATCATACAACTTTTCATTATCTTTAACTTGACAGAAGAGATATACAATTATACCTGTATTTTCATGCAACTAAGATAAAAGGATTTTCCAGCTTTAAATCATTTTTTTTGTTAGTCCTAAATTTATCCTTTTGTTTTCATATTCAACACTACTTATTTCATTATTTTACTAACATTCACCTATTTAATATGCAGTCTTGTAACCATTATATTCCACTAGACTAGGGTAACTTCAGAATTTCTTGTATAATTGTCATTTCAAACATACTTAACGAGGAAATTTCAATTTATGTCCGTTTACTTTGCTCATGTCCTATTCATGTCTGCTAAGTTTAACATTTTTTAAAATGTCATGTAACTTTTGATTTAGTCCAATTTATGCTCAATTTAAAAAAGCTCGCCGGAATTTGTTGATGTGGCAGTCGGTCAGGCGGCTTACATGGCAAGTGAAATCAGGAGTTGCACAACAGTAAAGTAGGGCATAAATTAGACAATCAAAAGTTACTAGGCATTTTTAGAAGCCTGTAAACTTAAGAGTGCATAAATTGGACAAAACCAAAAGTTATAGGGCATTTCTAGAAAACCATAAAGACAGCAGATATTAATTTGGACACGAACAAAGTTAACGGGTATAAATTGAATATTCCCCCATTCTTAATCTGTGTAAAAGTAGATAAACCCATACATATGAGATCATCAGATCATCTGTCCCACTTTTGCTTAGGCCCGGATGTCTAAATCCTAGGCCTTGGACCACCCTAAACTTGAACCGAACCTGAACCTTATCCTAAACCACTAACCATGAACCCCTTCTTCCATAAAAATTAGTTAATCTTATATAATATTTGGTGCGGCACGCTAGTGAGACACAGGACCCACTTGATAAATAGCGAGTAACAACATTACCTGCGGCTGATGCCCTCAATCTGTGCAGCTCGGAGAGCATCTTGAGGGACAAAACTCCCGTTTTCCCAAGACTTAGCACGTTCATGATCGTCTCCAAATAGCAGCACTTTTTCCAGGTACCGTATTTCGCCTTCTTCCAACTGTAGGACTCTGATCTGCTCTTTCAGTACCATAATGGGATGAAAGAACCAGTCCAACAACCTGTCTTGGGGTCTATTCAGATGGTTAACCTCGGTCCCATCCAAAAGCATTAGACCATTCGATCCAGATTTAATGGAGTCGAGAAGAGTGTGCAGAAAGGAGAAACAAGGCAATCCAATGCCTATAATGACCCCATCGTTTGCATGCTTTGCCTTTAACCAATCGGAGAGATCAGCTGGTGTTATCACACCTGCTTCCAATAATTCCCTTCCCTTCATTTCGCATGCTTTCATTACGGTTCCCCATATCTGTTGCAATTTTCAACAAGAAACAATGTTACGAAATTAGTACTACCTCCGTCCAAGAAAATAGTCTTGCTTGACAAAGTACAACTTTTTATTTTTTGTCAGTTAGATGAAAGCACAACCTTCTAAAAACTATGAATTCTCTCCATAACACAACTTCGTTTATTTGATAACTTGACTTATTCAACCACAATAACAAATTCGTGAAATTAAAATCTTAAATTTTTTACTTTGACTCAAAAACGTGGCATTGACTTTTGAATCTGACTCTTTTTGAGACAAAAATATTTGCGAAATATGACTTTTTTTATGGGACGGAGAGAGTAGTACTCGTCTAAGCATTTTACTTTTCAACAATGAATATCTTTTCCATAAAATATGATGTATAAAAACCATACCTGCACCATTTTTACTTCTTTTATAGCCTCCCTAACGGATCTAGATGCAGTTAGGCCTGGAACAAGTACTCCAGGAGCTTCTGGGAAAATAGAACCCAACCTCTCATGCAAAGATTGATTACGGCGAACAGAAGGTTCAGATGTACTCGACGGTTTTCTCTTTCTATACCGGGGCCTGCAGTTAGTTACATAATTAACGCGGTTGAATATATTAACAAGAAAATGTTCAAAATACTCAAACCTACTTCTTGGTCACTATCATTGGAGTACCCTTTAAGAGAAATTTTTTTAAAAAAAAAAAAAAAACACTAAATAGTTACTTTGGGAGGATTGATCCCTCACGAAGATAAAGCCAATCATTGGTATACTCATCAAATTCCGCCACCATAGCAATCACGTAAGCAAGACCTCTTCTGAAGGACCTTTCCTGCATGAAGAGTGAGTCAAGTGCTGAATGGAACTTTTGTGTCTGTAAGAGAGTATGTATGTGTGTGCTTCCTTTGAAAGAAGGTTGATTAAGAAGCAAACTCGTTGTGACATAATGTAACCTGGTATACTACAAAAGATCCATACAGCCCAATGAAAAAGCTTGTAAATATGGCCAGGAAGATGCTTCCAGCAACAACAAGTGGCCACATAAGGATTGTCAAACCAGCAATTGGGATGCAAGCTGTTTCAAGAAACGGGCCTTCCCGGCTGATCAGATCGTGTAGGAGCCTCTGCCAGCCCTTAAACAACATGTACGGACTCTTTACTATGGCAATAACTGTGTAAAGAGGAATTTCCACAATCAGGCCTACTAGCCCAACTATGATACATGCGGGGACATGGATTAACCTGGAGGGAAGTTTCGCAAAATCAAAATATTGATTAGTAACATCACAATTCCAAGAAACAGGAACTTCACAATGTAATGTTCCTCAACAATGTATTGGTTGCAGTCATGGTGATCTTGAGCAGAAACAACATAAGGCAAATTCTTTTTGAGCCACATTCATTTTTGACATTTTTATCCTTCTTGCTCGCTTGAACCACCTAGACCAGCTTATAACATCAAAGTCAGCTGTTCCACTAGCCTGAACAGTCATTCAAGATGTGCTCTAAACTATACTTTTCATTAATTTTAACTGAATATTACCAGAAAAATCTCTCCGAAAATCTGAAAAACGAGACGCAAGATAACGTGCGACATCAATCGAGAAGTATATTACCTGAGAGGTTGTACCTCATTACAATCAGGATTTTCGCGTAGCTCTTCCAAGTAGCTCGGGTATGAATGATAACACATGTCGGCAAAATCACGAACCACCGTACAACTGCCCTTGATAGTATCCCATGTTCCATCCTGAAAGAGCCAAGTATAAACAACGTTAGTAGAGGCAAAATATTAAATTATATCAAGAAGAAGAGTGACTAAATTATAGTATACCACAATGCAATGGTAGAATTTCATGGATTCATCGTCAAGTCTGAAAGCCTCGAAAGACGAAATCCATGGAGTGAAGAAGGCATACCCCACTCCCACAAGACAACTACCAGCAATACTAAGGGCCAACCAAAGACCAAACAAAGCAGGCAAGCCCAACAAGATTGCAACTTTAAGCGGTGCATCGAATTTATTTATCCTGTCCATAAGTAAAAAAGAAAGAAGAAACAAAAAATTAAAATAAAAAAATGAACTCTAATAAGTTGATATAACAGACTTCTTCTTAAGGCAAGGCTTGAAATAATTACTTGAAAAGAGTATAAACAGTCCAGGCAACATGTGCAGGGAAGAGGCCTAAAATCACCCCTAAATTTCCCAAAATCAGAACCAAACCAGCAATCGGGCCGATTAGCACACCTGCAACATTTAAATTTAACATCGAATACAGAATAACGATGAATTTAATAAAATAAAGTGTAGAAACAAGAAAATAACAAACGAACTTTTCAGGGCACCACAGATGAGCACAGAGCAAAAAGCAAAAACGACATAGAGGGCTCTGAGCAAGCCCCGGAAGCTATTACGGATGCGCATGTTTAGTCGTGTAGAGTAGAAAGAAATGTTGAAATAATTAATTCAGGAGGAAGAAGAAAGATAATCAAGGGGGATTGGTGTATAATTGTGGGGTACCTCAGCGATTGGAAGAACAACTCATCCTCATGGAAGCTCAGCTGTTGAATTCAACTGTGAACGTGACAATTAATTATTTATTTTATTCCTGAACAGTAATTTACGCAAGTCATACTCAATAATCCATTTTTGCAAGTTTGTTTTCTTCATCTTCTAGATATTTTTGCCCTTTACCTCACACAGGGCTCACAAAATATTGTTTTTAAAGCCGTTTTTTAGGACTGTTCGCCTTTGTCATGACCATCTCACAGTCACAACTATACCCCTTCGTTTTCTCGATACTACGGGAAAACCCTATTCAGATACAACTTAGAAGCCAAAAAAATAATGGCGGCGACTTGTCATCACAAAATTTTTTTTACACAACACACATAATATTTAAATTTTAATAATTGTTTTATACACCACACAAATACCCCATCTTAACCTTCTTCTATTAAATATTAAATAAAGAAAAGAAGACATATATATCTAGAAAAAAAAAATTCACACATTCAAAATAAATGTAAATTTTTCACACCAAATCCAAATGCAAACAGACTCGTATCATTTGAGTGATGCCTAGATATGAAAAAAATGAAACTTAATATGAAGATTCAGTAATTTGTCTTTGAACTGGGGATTTGGGTTGGCTCCCCGGCAAAACTCTCCAGATAGAAAATAATGGAGAAGAGAGCGAAAGAAGGCATGGAGGGCGAATATTAGCACCGGCGATGCAAGAATTTGAGCCCCTAAGTGTTGCAACACTTTCAACAAACTATTCCAGATTGATATACAAAAACTTTAACAGAGTAAACCAAAGTTTAGACTTCAATCAAAAGTCAGGCAAACAAAAGCCTGAGCATCTTTCATCATACTCACAGCAGAATTATTATTTTGTACAATGAACAATAAAATCAAAGGATTGAACAAGATAATCTTTCAATCCTTTATTCTCTAAACTATTCTAACACACTAAAAAAGGAAGAATATCATAAGATGAAATTCCTTCATTTCCTCACAAGATATAAGTAAGTGAGTAAGTATGTATGAATTTTCACAACTCTCGAATGGTAATACTTCACACTTTATCTTTTTTCTCTCTTAATTTCTGCGCGCGTAGCTTGACTTTGTTTTCTTCTTTTATACTTGACCTCTTTGACCATTTTCTGTGGACAAGGAGAGGAAAAGAAAAACCAACACAAAACTTCTCTTGAAATAAGATCAGTTTTAATCGTTGGTTGATAGTTAAGTTTGGATAAGGTTTTAGTTTCCTAAACCTTATCCATACTTATCTGATCGATATTACCATAATATATATATATATATTATCAGATGCCCTCCCCCAGCCGAAGCGAGGTAGGAGCTTCGGTTATCACCGGGGTGGAACTGTAAGCAAGGAAGACTGGGGTCACTGGCAGGCCGAAGTGTTTATGCGTGTCGGAGTGTGTCCGCGTCCCTGGGATCCTGCGGAGCAGTTAATGGACGCAGTGCCGAGTTGGGCCGAGGTGTTTGGGACCTTTAATAAGATGTCGAATTTCCCAGAAGCGAAAAACGCGTTGGAAGTTTATGACAGTCTGGCCGAGGTGGAAAGTACACCGGAGTGAGTAGTTTGGCCGAAATGGTAGGAGCACCGGAGTGTGGTAACATGACCGAGGTGGAAGGTACACCGGAGTGTATCTTGAATCTTCCTGAGGAAGGGTGAGGCTGATGTGATTGGCGGCGCCATAATGAAGGAGAGACTTGAAGTGACACGCTCTGCAAATTCCAAGACAGCTGTTCCCCACGCGCCTCGGTAACTGTAAAGCGCGTGAAAAGCACGCATAAATCTTCATCACTGAATTTGAATAGGCTGCATCAGAGCCGTCGGTTTTTTGCATTTATATTGGGAATAACTGCACAGTAACTTTTCATCTTCTTCATTGTGGTTCATCTGTTTAGAAAGCGGGAAAAAGAGGAAATCTGCGCTTGCGATTCATCAGAGACCAAAAATTTCTCAAATCCACACTTTCAAATTCAAACCAAGTAAGTATGTCATCCTCTTCATCTTCTGCATCTTCTGCCCCCTCTTCGGCCTCAATCAAAGTAGTAGGAGGTACGGATAAACCGTTAGATATCCCCCCCCTATCATATATCATTCCGGAGAAGGATGTGATTAGAACCATAGACAGAGTCGATGGTTTAGAGTGTAATACCATGGTGGTATCGTTTTATAAGTGCCCGGCGGTGGATCTCGAGGTATCCTCCATAGGGTTACGGATGCCGCGGGGGCAACTTGAGAGGGAACTCCCATCATTTTATCTTCCTTTCGACCTTGATTACATAATTCCTACCCCCGAGGACAGGGCCTGTTGCCCACCGCAGGGGTTTATGACCGTATATATTGACCCCCTTAGAGTAGGACTGAGATTGCCGCTGTGGGGCATAGTCGTAGAGTTGTTAAGATACTACGGCATTGCCCTCTGCCAGTTAGCGCCGAACGCGGTGAGGCAGTTGGTAGGATTCACCGTAGTTAGTAAACAGGCCGGAATAGAGCCGACGGTAGAGCTTTTTAGGTTTTTCTACCAGCTCAAGAACTTCGGGAAGTCTAAGGGGTGGTATTCCTTTAGTCCCCGAGCCCGCGGAGGGTTCAAGGTTCAAAACCCGAGCAAAGTAGAGGGGTGGAAGGAGAAGTTCATATTTGTTAGGAATAAAATAGCCCTCCCGAAGTGGAGGAGTGACGAGGTGCAGGATACCGCTCCTGTGGAGAATCCGGGGCCCGAAATGAGGCACATATTTCTGCAAGTGGGGACTTTCCAAACCCTTTGTTCCGAGGAGGAACTGGAGAAGGCTGGGCTTAGCCCATATTATTCAGGAAATGGAGATGCCGAAGAGGGTAGGACTATCATTCCGTCATAAGTTGTATACAATATAACAATATCAATCTCTGAATGTGTGTTTGTCATGTGCAGTGGGCAAGTTTAAGAGCGCTGCTAGGAAAAGCACCGAAGCCAGCTCGGGAGGCCGAGGTGATAGCTCGAAGACGCCGGAGCCACAGAGAGCAACCGTTGGGGGTAGCCGCAGGGCGGACCCTGAAGACACCATCCCTCTTTCGGGGCTGACCCCGAGCACCAAGAGAAGGACTACCTCACCGACGACTCCACCTCCTTCGAAAAAACTGCACGCGACCCCGGCTCACGAGGTATAATCATGAATGGCTTTGTTATTTCCTGCACAGACCTATTATAACAGCAAGCCAATGCAGGGGCAAGGAGTAGGAGCGTCGGCTGCGGAGGCCGAACTTGAGAGGCTGTTAGAGCCTGTCCGTGGGCTGGTGTGCAGGCTGGAGAAGGAATCCTGCCAAGGCAGGATTGCCGAGCTGGAAGCCGAAGTGGCAAAGCTGAGGGCCGGCTTTGCGGAGGCTCAGAAAGGGGTCAAAGCAGCTCGGGACCGTGCAGCGGTTGCCGAGAGAGAGGCGGCCAGACTGCGCGAGCAGGCCGTGGAGGTTGCCAGTGTAAAAGGTGACCTCTATGCAGCCCGGGAGGAGCTGAATAAGGTCGTCACGGGTCAGGGGGCTGTGCTGGAAGCGTTCACCGAAAAGCTGATGCAAACCGGGACATTTTTGCAATTCCTGAGCACGTTCGTTGCAGCGGGTGATACGGCCACTCGAAGCGAGCTGCTGGAAATGGTGCACGATAAATACCCGGAGGTCAATGTTTACGACGGCTTCGGGTATGACTATGACGCGGTCGGGAATGAAGATGGCGCGTACTTTGAGGCGCTGACGAAGGCCCCGAAGTGGCCATTGATCGAGGCCCTGGCGAAGACGAACACAGTCCTTACTCCTGACATCATAAGGAGGTGCAACGAGGACCAGGATAAGGACTTCCTGGGCTATCGCAACGGCTTCTATGTACGGGAGCTAAGGGACCGAGCTCCCATTCCCCGCCCAGAGGTGCTAGCTACTCCCCCTGCCCTGACCGAAGGCCCCAGCAAGGCAGCTGAGGATGCCCCGGGAGGAACTGAAGCCAACCCTGCCCCCGGAGAGGTCAGTGACCTCCCCACTCATGAGAAGACTGTAGAGTAGATACACATGTAAATAGGATTCCATGTAATCGCTTGTGTTGTAATGAAAAACCCGAGCTGTCTTCTCTTGTAATAAAAATTCTTCTTTTATATGAATAAGAAATTCTATTTCCTTTTATCCACGCGATGTATGAGTAATAACAAAGTCTGAGAAAACCGAGGTGTCTCCTTTGCCAGGAAAACATTGAGAACCCGTATGAGGTGATAAAGCAACTCAACTCATCAATAGCCTGGCTGCAGAAAGAGCGAGATATGTTGATGCTGCATGAAGTTCCCCGGCTGTCGAGGAATCTTGCCTTAATGGAGAAAAGATATGCCAAGGTGGAGAGTTCATGGAAAGAGTCCTCACATCAAACGAAGCAGTACAAAGCACACTGCGTAGTAAAGGATCTGGAACTAGAACAACTCCGTATCAATCAGCAAGAGTGCGAGCATCTGCTTGTGGATAGCGGACGACTATCAACGGAAGATATTCAAGCTCGGCGGGCCGAGGTTCGGGAAGACATCCAACACCGGAGTGAGCGAAGTGATGCGAATGACCCGGAGATCATTAGGAGCCGGCTGGTGTTAGGATTTCTAGTAGAGCTTGAGAAGAAGATCAAGGCCCGGAATGAGGCTTTGAATATTGCCGAGCAAAGTGAACCAGAGCCTATCCGCAAGGAAGGATGTCGGGGCAAGAAAACAAAGCCTGATATCCCTCAAGAACCGGAAAGGGCTCACCCCGAAGAGCCAGAGGCTAGTGGTCCAGCAGTGACGGCGCTGGCCAAGGAGATCGACGAAATGCCTGCCGATGAGTGGGATGCTGTAGAATGGGCCAACACTCGGGAGAGGGAAGGGAGGAAAAGCTCAACTTCGCAGAGATCATCAAAGCCCACTCGACACAAGACGAGAGAAGACATAAAGAAAACCACCGAAGTGATGGATCCTCTGGCGCCACTAGAGTGGGGCCATGCAGAATGGGCCACCATGTCAGGGCCAAGGACGAGAACTGAGCACACGGTGGGTGACCGGGGTCCCCATATGACGAGTCATCGTCGAAGCCGAAGTGAAGCCGAGCACCGTCGGAACGTGCAAGAACCATCCCGGAGGATGGGACATGCTCAATCAGAGACAAGACGGCGCGGTTTTGGGTATTGGCTCGGGGAAGACTCCGGAAAGAAATAAACAACTACTGATATCTTTTAGCAAGGTTTTTGCTTTATTAGTTAGGAAAACTGTTTGATGTTGTACCATTTTGGAAATAATAAAACCATTATAGTTTAAATAAAGCAACAAGTTATAAATAACTGTAATCGGGTGTTCGGGAACACAGTGAGAACTGTTAAATGTTTCAATCGTTAAGTAGTTAATTGAGTGTTCGGAAACACAGTATGAATAGGTTACTCCCCGGACGGATCAGGCAGGAGTAATGTCTCCCCGGACGGATCAGGCAGGAGAAAACACTTCTCCGATTAATCAGACGAGAAAGTGATACGAGTCCGGAGACTAAATGTGAATCTCCTCGGACGGATCGAGGGACAGTTGTGATGGTCCGGAGACTAACAACGATCAAAGGTTAGCGTTAGGGCGTCCCCGTAACGTAAAAAAAAACACAACGAGATGCATAAACCGAGATGTTTTATTCAGTAATAAGTGCCGGAGCAAACTTCA
This sequence comes from Ajuga chamaepitys, assembly GCA_958295605.1. Taxonomy (NCBI): domain Eukaryota; kingdom Viridiplantae; phylum Streptophyta; class Magnoliopsida; order Lamiales; family Lamiaceae; genus Ajuga; species Ajuga chamaepitys. The sequence continues at coordinate 33,291,843 of OY282495.1, forward strand.
AAAGTACAAAGGGAAATAATAACTAAAAAAGAAATCAAAGGAAAGATAGTACTTGCGGTGTGGCTTTCACAGATAGAAGCGTCTCAAATTTGTGACGTGCCAACTTCGGGGGATCGGGGTCCCGTTGAGATGTTCAAGTTGATATGAGCCGGAGTCGTGTGCGGCAACGACTCGGTAGGGGCCTTCCCAAGAAGCATGTAATTTGCCCTCGGGGACAGCTTTGCTGGCCGAGTTGAGCCGAAGAACTAAGTCCCCGACATTGAACTGAGTACCTCGGACCCGGAGGTTATAGTACTGGGCAGCTCGCTGTTTGCACTTAGCCTGCTGAACGGACGCTTGTTCCCGGCGATTCTCAAGCTCATCCAAATTGGCGCGAAGTGCCTCGTCATTATCTTCCGGAACTAATGTGAGTAGGCGAGGACTTGGCACACTGATTTCAGCGGGAATAACAGCTTCGGATCCGTAGGTAAGGCTGTAAGGAGTCTCCCCGGTGGAGGTGTGCGGCGTTGTGCGAATAGCCCATAAGACCTGTGGCAGGTTTTCGGCCCAGAGACCTTTGGCACTATCCAGTCGCTTCTTTATTCCCGTGAGAAGGGTCCGGTTGGTGACCTCAACCTGCCCGTTCGCTTGAGGGTGGGCAACCGAAGTGATGTTTGATGTGGAGTTCTTTACACCATGAGCGGAATGGATCGTTGGCAAACTGTTTACCGTTGTCCGAGATAATAGTGCTCGGGATGCCGAAGCGGCAAACGATATTGCGCCAGACAAATTTCAAAATATTCTGTCCGGTGATAGCCGTAAGTGGTTCGGCTTCGACCCACTTAGTGAAGTAGTCCACGGCGACGACCAGGAATTTCAGTCCTCCCGGAGCAACAGGGAATGGGCCTACAATATCGATACCCCACTGAATGAACGGCCATGCACCTTGGATTCCGGTGAGTTCAGTCTGCGGCAAATGCTTTACCTGGGAGTGTAGCTGACACTTGCTGCATTTGGTCACTAGATCGTGAGCATCGTTAAATAGGGTCGGCCAATAGTAACCCCAGCGTAGAACTTTTTTGGCTAAAGTTCGGGAACCGATATGGCTTGCACAGGCCCCTTCATGAACCTCTCGCAGAACTTGAATGGCCTCGGCAGGGGCGAGGCACCGGAGGCTCGGTTGTAGGTACGATTGTCGATATAGAACTCCATTATGAAGGGAGTATTTAGGGGCTTTGAGTACAACTTGTCGAGCTCGTAGCTTGTCAGTGGGCAGAATACCATCTTGGAGATAATGAATGATCGGTGTCATCCAGTTCGGGTCGTTGTCTGTCAGTACCGAAATTGTAGCCTCATGAATTGCTGGATGGGCGAGGTCTTCGACCTTGATATCCGGGGATATATTAGTTTGGACCGCGGAGGCCAACTTGCTGAGTGCATCTGCCCTGGAATTCTGGGCTCGCGGGATTTTCTGGATAATAACTGCATCAAAAGTTGATATGAGTTTGAGTGCTAGAGCGCGGTACCTGACCATTGTTTCTTCTTTGGCGACATAAGTCCCCTGAATTTGCTTAGACACGACCTCGGAGTCCGTGAAGAGTTCTAGGTGACGAACACCTAAGGATTGTGCGAGCCGGAGCCCGGCGAGAACTGCCTCGTACTCCGCTTCGTTGTTAGTCACCTTGAACTTGTATCTGATGACATATCTAACTTCAACCTCCTCGGGGTTGATGAGAAGTAGTCCGGCGCCACTTCCTCGGACTGTAGATGCTCCATCTACGAAAAGTTGCCACTTCCGGGGTGAGGGAGCGAGTGTGGCGTGGTGCTGTGCATCATTGTCTGCGGGGGATTCATGATTGTCTGCCGGGGCTTTGGCTAGGAAGTCGGCAAGTGCTTGACCCTTAATTGCTCGGCGGGGGAGAAATTGGATGTCATATTCGCCCAACTCAATTGCCCATTTGGCGAGGCGCCCAGATACCTCGGGTTTTACAAGGATCTGGCGTATAGGGTGATTGGTCAAGACTCGTATCTCACGTCCCTGGAAGTATGGCCGAAGACGCCGAGCTGCCATAACGAGGGCTAAGGCAGTTTTTTCAAGCTCGGAATATCGAGTCTCAGCCCCATGGAGCACCCGGCTTGCAAAATACACGGGATGTTGAACCCCCTCCACTTCGCGCACAAGAGCGGCACTGACAGCCTCTTCGGCGGAAGACATATATAAGTACAGCGGCTCTCCGGGAAGAGGAACTGACAGAGTAGGCAGCTGCTGTATATGACGCTTCAAGGCTTCGAAAGCCTCGGTACATTCTGGAGTCCACTCAAAGGACTTCGCTTGCCTCAGGATCTTGAAAAATGGGAGCTGGCGTTCCGCTGCCTTCGATAAGAATCTGTTCAAGGCCGCTAGGCCACCTGTAAGGCGTTGAACATCCCTGAATGTCTTTGGTGGCTGCAGGTCTAATACATCGCGGAGTTTAGCTGGATTGGCCTGCAGGCCGTTTTGTGAAACCATGTACCCAAGGAACTTCCCGGAGCCAACACCGAAGGTGCATTTTGCTGGATTGAGTCGCAAGTTATAGCGCCGCAGGGTGCGCAATGTTTCGGCGATATCCTGCACACATGAAGGATGGGAGGAGCTTTTGATGACCAAGTCATCGACGTAAACCTCAACATTGCGACCGATCTGGTCATGGAAGACGAAGTCCATTAGACGCTGATAGGTGGCTCCAGCATTCTTAAGCCCGAAGGGCAGTTTCTTGAAAGCGTAGCACCCAAAGGCAGTGATAAACGCCGTTTTGATGGCATCCTGTGGATCCATAAAGATCTGATGATAACCTTTGTACAGATCTAAGAAACAAAGGGCCACATACCCCGTAATGGCTTCGGCCTTTTGATCGATGGAAGGCAGAGGATAGCAGTCATTCGGATAATGCTTATTGAGATCGGAAAAATCAACGCACATTCGCCATGCCCCACTGCTTTTTATTACCATTACTGGATTGGACAACCAGGAGGGGTAGAATACCTCGAACAAAATGTCCGCATCTAGGAGTTGTTTCACCTCAATTCGAATGGCTTCATTTCGCTCTGGGGCGAATTTCCTCTGCTTCTGTTGGATTGGCTTAACACTAGGATCGATGTTCAGCTTGTGGGTAATCACCTCGGGAGAGACCCCGGGCATGTCCAGAGGAGACCATGCAAAAACATCGGAATATTCTCGCAGGGTCTGAATAATGGCCTGATGTAGCCATGGCACGTCCACGGCCCCTACAGTTACTGTCTGCTCCGGCTTAGACGGATCTAACGGGATTTGAGCAGTGGCATCCCCCAATGGGGTACGGTCCCGAGGTTCTAGAACCTGTGATGTTACCTGAAGTTGCTGTTTGGGAGAGACCTTAGCAGTCTTTTTGAGCGCCACATACATGCACTCTTTTGAAACCCGTTGACTGCCGCGGATGGTCACTTCACCATGCGAAATGGAAAACTTTAATGCGAGGTGATACGTGGAGCATATGGCTTTTGCCAGGGTGAGCCAGTCTCGGCCCAATATCATGTTATATGGTGAGGGAGAATTCACCACATAAAAGTCCACGAAGATAGTTTTTATCTTCGGATAAGTCCCCAAAGACGCTGGGAGAGTAATGATACCTTCCGGCCGGACTTCACCCTGAGTGAATGTCTGTAATGGCCCGGGGACCGGTCGAAGTTGGTCTCGGGAGATCCCCATCCTCTCGAAACAGTCCGCAAATATGATGCTTACTGCAGCACCATTGTCCACGAAGACCCGCCGTATTGTTATATTGGCTACAGTCATGTCAATGACAATAGCGTCAGTGTGGGGCGTTATTTCTGGAACCGGATCCCTATCCGTGAAGCTGACAGTTTCGGACTGATGGAGGCGTTTGTGACGTGGCTCCTCGGGAGGAGGACGTCGAGCCTCTGCCTTTAAGGCATGTCGTGAAGCCCCGGTGGGTAGGGCTCCATATATCACGTTTATCACGTGAGGGGGTGCGTTGTCCCCGGGTCCCCCCGGAGGAGGAGGTGGTAGTGGGAGACGTGACGGCTGGCGATTGCCAGAATCTTGTCGCGCGTAGTTATTGGGCCCCTGCCGATTATTCTGCCAATGTGGCCGATTTTGTTGATTATCTCGATCATGGTAACCTCCGCGGTGATGAGACGAGCCCCCATTGTGGTTTGCCCGAGGTTGGTCTCCGGTTCGTGCAACGTATTGCCGCAAAAACCCTTTCTTGAAGCATTCCTCAATCTCCTTGCCGAGTTCTCGGCACTCCTCTGTCTCATGTCCGTGATCTCGGTGGTATGCGCACCACTTTCCACGGTTCCTCTTTTCAGGAGGCGCTGTCATCCGCGGACAAGGTCGGAAATCGCTTTTGTGGAGTGAAAGAATTTCAGCCCGTGACTTCGTCAGTGGAGTCAATTGCGGAATTGCACTTCGGGATTCTGAATGCCCCGGTGTCAAGCGTGAAAATGCGCTAGTTCGCGTACTAGGACCAGTTTGTGCTTTCTCGGCCTGTCGCTTGATTGCGTGCTTCTCACGCTTCTGCCGAGTCTGTTCCTCGGCCTTAGCAAATTTGCACACTGTTTTGAACAGTGCTCGAGTTGTGACCGGGGTGTTCCGAGCTAACTCGGTGTGGAGTGCTCCAGGGCGGAGTCCATTCATAAAGGCGTTGATGGCCACATCGTCGGGGCAATTTCCCACCTTGAGGCTTACCGCTGTGAAACGGTCCAGAAATTGAGTAACAGTTTCACCGTCCCGTTGTTCCATACTCATGACGTCGGCCAGAGTGGCCATGGGCTTCGCCCGGGCTTCGAATCTTGCCCAGAAATGCTCGGCGAGTTCTCTGAAAGAGGATATGCTATCTCGCGGGAGAGAATCAAACCAGACCCGAGCTTCATCCTGTAAGTACTCCGGGAAAATCCTACAGTACTGAAGGGATGTGATGTTATCATGACTAAGCATACTGTGCCTAAAAGCGCCAAGAAAATTGGCCGGATCTCCCGTGCCGTTGTAAGGTGATATAGCTGGCCGTTTGAACCCTTCGGGAAGGGTGATGGCCATGATTTCGGAGGAGAACGGCGTGATAATCTCTCCATTGGCATCAAGGCCTAGGATTCTGTCCAGTTCAACGTTGCGTTGAACCCGCTCATACTCTTGGAGATCCTGAGCATGAGAATCAGCGTAGCGAACTCTTTTAGCCGCATTAAGTGGACGGCGGCGATCCACATCAGCTGGTTCCTCATTGCGAGGTCGTGATCCGTTTGAACTCCCAAGGCCCTCGGAAGAACCAGGTCGTTCCCGTCGTCGATCCTGACGCCCGCGGTAGCCCGGTTCCCGCTGTCCGCGCGGGCGAGGTGGAGGCACCCCAGGATTATCATTATGGCTAACAGGTTCTGCGGCAGGCCCCGCCGGGCGTAGGCGATTAACTGCCCAATCTTGTAGGACATGCGCATGCTCTTGTAAGAAATCTTGGAGCAGTTCTGGGGTGATTTGCATGTTCACCGGTGGCTGAGCAGCAGCAATATTAGGGTCTTGCTGATCTTGAGGAGGTGGAGGGTTTTGATTACCCTGATGATTGGATGCACTCTCTGCCGGCAATTGTCTCGGCGGTGCAACTTGATCCACGGGTGGATCTTGATCGGAATGGTCTCCACGGCGAGCTTGATTCAAACGAGTCGTCACCATGATTCTTGAATGCAATGTGAACGTCAAAGATTACCGGTTAGCGCATTCAAAAAACTGCCTTGTCTTTCCCACAGACGGCGCCAATTTGTTAATACACAATCCGGAAAACACCCAATCGTACAGTAATTAATGCAAACAGAATGTAAAGACACACAATATACGTGGTTCGATCCGGAGATCTACGTCCACGGGCAGAAAGCGGCAATAGCTGAGGTGTTTCTTTTTCTTGAACGATGAGTTTACAGTGCGTATTACAGAATGCAAAGTGCGAACCCTAATTCAGAGTTCTTTTCATCTATTTATACTACTAAACCCATACCCTAACTAAATCCCTATAATCTTGCCCACCAAATCTGCATGACAGTTGGGAAAAGATCATGGGCCTTGATTCACGGAACAGATTTGATTCGCTGGACCGATGTGTTGCTGGGTCTGTTGGGCCTGGGCCTTCGCGCTTGCTGGCGTGTTCGCTGAGCTGGCAAGTGGGCTCAGGATTAACCTGGCCCGAAGTAACGGGTCATCCCTATCACTGAGCATCTTTCATCATACTCACAGCAGAATTATTATTTTGTACAATGAACAATAAAATCAAAGGATTGAACAAGATAATCTTTCAATCCTTTATTCTCTAAACTATTCTAACACACTAAAAAAGGAAGAATATCATAAGATGAAATTCCTTCATTTCCTCACAAGATATAAGTAAGTGAGTAAGTATGTATGAATTTTCACAACTCTCGAATGGTAATACTTCACACTTTATCTTTTTTCTCTCTTAATTTCTGCGCGCGTAGCTTGACTTTGTTTTCTTCTTTTATACTTGACCTCTTTGACCATTTTCTGTGGACAAGGAGAGGAAAAGAAAAACCAACACAAAACTTCTCTTGAAATAAGATCAGTTTTAATCGTTGGTTGATAGTTAAGTTTGGATAAGGTTTTAGTTTCCTAAACCTTATCCATACTTATCTGATCGATATTACCATAATATATATATATATATATATATATATATAGAGTAATGATATGGAACCCACTGTGAGTTTTCTTATAGAGCCCACATGTTCATATATTCCGCCACCTTATTCCTTCCTCGCCTCTTACTCCGGAAAATAAAAAAAATCACTTTTCACACCACTAGCAAAAACTCGCTATATTTTTTATTCCTTTCTTATCTCTTATTCCGAAAAATAAAAAATCACTTTTTTTCAATATGCAATATTTTTTTATCCGTTTTATATCTTCTCTCTAGAAGCTCCGAAAATAAAAAATAAAAAAAAATCACTTTTCACATCACTAACAAAAACTCGCTATATTTTTTATTCATTTCTTGTCTCTTATTCCGAAAAATAAAAAATCACTTTTTTTCCCAATATGCAAGATTTTTTTATCCGTTCTATATCTTCTCTCTAGAAAATAAAAAAATTTCACTATACCAGATTCTTTCCTATTATTATTATTATTATTATTATTAATATTATTATTATTATTATTATTATTATTATTATTATTATTATTTTGGCTTCTCTCGTCTCTATGATAAATCTTTTTGGGACAGAGATGATAGAAACAAAAAAATTACGAAAAATTATTTTGGAAGGAAAAGAATCTAGTGTATTGAAAATAAAACGGATCAGAAAAAAATCTTACATAGTGGAAACAAGTGATTTTTTTAATTTTTTGGAGTAAGAGGCGAGAAAGGAATAAAATATACAGCCAGTTTTTGTTAGTGGTGTGAAAAGTGATTTTTTATTTTCCGGAGTAAGAGGCGAGGAAGGAATAATATATATAGCGTGTTTTTGTTAGTAGTGAGAGTGTGAGGTGGCGGAATATATGAACATGTGGGCTCTATAAGAAAATCCACCGTGGGTTCCATATCATTACTCTCTCTATATATATATATATATCCTCTTCTGGTCTCTATCTTCACATTAAAGAGGTAAATAGTTTATTTTCCTAAAATCGGTTGAAGACTCATGTTATACAAGTTGATAGGTACCTTAGTAATGCAAAAGTCAGCTTAGGCGGGCCTAGGCGCTAGCCGCTTATAACCTGACCTGATTTTAAGCAAATCGGCACTAAGAAGCGATTTTGGCATTAATCGCCGCCTAGCCAGCCAAATTAGTGCTAGGCGTTGTTATTTTTTTTATTTTTTTTTTTTGTAATCAGAACTCAAATTATTAAATTAAAAGTTGAAGTGTGAAGAAAACAAAACTCTCAGCCTTTACTCTCTCAACCTCGTTGCCTCTCTACTTTCCAACCCTCGTATTTTGGGAAAAACAATTTGGTTTCATTTTGTATTTTCTTATACGATCTTGAGCTTCATGCAAAACTACAGATAAATAAGATTTGAATTATATTATAAATTTATATTACCAATCTCTAACCTCTACAACCTTGTTTTGACCTATCCAATCATATTTAACGAAAATGTGAAAATAATTTTTTTAATTATAAACTGAACTAGTAAACTGAGACATTAATTTTCTAAACAGAACCCTTATTTTAGATAATAATTTTTTAAAATCAAAACTCTTGTTTTGGAATGGCGGGACTATATATATCTTCCAACCACATGCATGTTCGCAAATGCGCTGGCGGAGATTAAGTACCAATTCTTCATCTGAAAAATAAATCATTATTCTAAAATACCGGCCTACATATTGTTTCACAATGAATCAAAGTTAACTAGCATGCATTGCAGCGGGGAATAAACAATTTCAAGATAAACTAAGTATGAAGTAAAAATCTGGAGCTAATTATTTGTTTATACTTTACAGTTTTTCAGTTTTTACTACACTCAACACACAAATTATGTTTATTTATTATCATAGAAAAGTTTGATAACAAAATGGTAAAAAAATCATTTGGAGCTAACAGGTATAGCAATCAAGTGAACAAACGTTAAATTACATTCTAGAGAGGAGACAAAAAAATGTATAACGAACACTCAGATTGATGGCAAATTTTACAGACTACGACATTGTTCATGGGCAACTTAATAAAGTAAAACTACTTTTCAATAGTTAAAGAAACTACGCGAAGTCACCATGCAATAGGCGATACTACATATTTTGCCACTACCATGAGCGACACTGCCACATATTTTTTCTCTTTTTTTATTGTCGCATATACTATAGGCGACATTCATTTTTATAATGACGCACTTACTATAAGCGACAGTAGGTGAAAATTAGGGGTGTTCACTATTCGGTTGAAACCGAAAAAACCGCCCGAACCGAACCGAAATGTAAAATTCGGTTTGGTTTTTCTTTTGATCAGTTCGGTTTAGGTTTTATATATAACAATATTTTGGTTTTTGGTTCGGTTCGGTTTTTTTCAATAAAAACTGCATTAGAAACCGAAAAACCGAATTAAGTACCCCTTAAATAAAAACCCCCCTCCTCATTTGTCTTTCATTTGCATTTTAATTTCATTTCATTTAAATTTCATTTTCTATCTAACAAGTAACAACTTAGGGGCAAATAAAATCTAATCTGTAGCACCGTAGTTTGTTGCTTTCTCATGTCCATTCTGATTAGCCTCATGTACTTTTTTGGATAACAAGAAAAGTTGACTCTTCGACCAACTCATTTTTATATCAAGAATTTTTATTCCAGTTAATATTCAAAGTTTTATTTTAGTGAAAAACATAAAAAATAGTGTAAAAATTCGGTTTTCGGTTTTGACCGCAACCGAACCGAAATATTTCGGTTCGGTTGATTTCGGTTTTTTGATAATTTTCGGTTCGGTTTCAGTTAGTAGTTTTTAAGGATTTCAGTTTTCGGTTTTGTTAATTCGATTTGGTTTGGTTCGGTTCGGTTTCAGACCGATGAACACCCCTAGTGAAAATAAGTAAGGATATTCCACCATTCAAGAATCTTGCGCACAAGAAGACAACTCCACCTCCACCATCTTGCATAATTCCTACCATACTACATGAATAATATTAGTATTGAAGTGTCAATCAATTGACTTGATTGACTCGAGAGAGTAATTATCTTAATCAATGTACAACTTAGTCGCTTCGAGAGAAGGGTTAGGTTAATTAAGTGTCGCCTAATAGATAATAAAACTTGTTTAAAAGTTTATAAATTAGAGATTAATCATCATTAGCGTAATTCCTGTAATTGAAATCCTAGGATACATCCTCGTTGATTGGAACTTCCCATTTGTTAATTAATTGGTTTATTAGTATATGCAATTTAGTTTAATCAAATTATTCTCAATTAGAGTATCTAGTTAGGATAATCCTAGATAACTAGAGTATCAAACTTCGTTAACCCATTCCCTATGGATCGACCTTGACTTATCATATACACATCTACACTCGTATACTTATGGTATTTTAGGATTAGAAATTAGGCCTGTCAAGTTTTTGGAGCCGTTGCTGGGGAATAGGTATAGCGTCTTAGTTTTTATCCTGAGTAATAGGAGAATACTAGACTAGATTTTTTTTTTTTTTTTCTGGAATTTCAATTTTGTTATTTAATTTTCGTTTTTTTATTTATTTAATTTTTATATTACGTGGTATTTCTTGTCGGTGGGGGCTTTTAGGTTCGCATGCAAACTAGATCAAAAGGGAAAAAACATCTTGTCCCTCTAGATCCTTAAATTGAAGTAACTGCCCATAGATACCGTACGAGAAGAAATCCTACATTCAAAATGGAGAACGTGCATCAGAACCTGACTCAAGAGAAAGCATTGAATGGAATATTGGGGACTTTAGCCAGTTTAGATGACAAAGTCACCAATTTGCAGTAGCAACAACCACCACAGCAGCGGAGGTATGCCCAGATTGTTCATGATGATATAGACGAGGACATCACACCAATACGTGATTGTCTTCATCCTATGCCAAATCGACCAATTAGAGGAGTGCAACCATCACTGCTAAATGCAAACAACTTCGAGTTAAAACCTGTGTTGGTAAATATTGTGCAATAAAATCAGTTTGGTGGAAGCGCATTAGAAGACCCCAATGTACATCTGAACAAGTTCTGAAGATTGACTGAGACTATAAAGATAAACCATGTGCCACATGAGCAAGTGAAGATGATGATGCTCTCATTCTCTCTGAAAGAAAAGGCGTTACAGTAGTATAATTCATTAGACGATGCCATTGAGTGGGAAGACTTGAGCACACAATTTTTATTGAAGTACTTTCCACCAAGCAAGATGTTAGATTTGCAAAATAAGATCAATCAGTTTAGGCAGATGGATCAAGAATCACTCGGCGAGGCTTGGAAACGATTCCGGGATCTTATCCGGAGTTGTCCCAACATGGATTCTCGAAGAAGCAGCAGGGGTGTAAATTTTATAATGGTTTGCTTGCTCCAGCACGGAATCAGGTAGATGCAGCAGCAGGGGGTAGCCTGATGGAAAAGAATATGAGGGATGCGTTCCCAGTCTTGGATGCAATGGCCAAAACTAGCTATCAGTGGCCTAATGAGAGAAATCATCCAAGAAGAGTGACTAGTGTCAAAGAAGCAGAGCCCGTCAAGAATGAGCCGATTGCAACTCTTCCATCTCAGTTGTCTGCTTTGACGAATCAAGTAAGTTTACTAACTAGTCCGACGTTAGAACATCCTAATGACACTACATCACAGCAGTTAGTGGGTTAGGAGGAGGTTGAAGATGTAAACTTTGTAAGCAACATAAAGAATTTGCTTAATCTGCCACCCGGATTTGCTGTTACAAATGGCATGATCCATGGTGGTCAAAAGCCGACACAAGAGGACATTGTACAGTCACAGTTTGCAAAGTATGACGAAAAGTTAGCTCAATTGGAGAGAAAGATGGATGGAAAGTTTATTGAGCTAAACAAGCAAGTGACTAGTTAAAGAGCGGGAATCAAACAGTTGGGAGAGAACATGAAAGAAATATCCATCAATCTAAGTCAATTGATAAAGATTGTTGGGGCTCACATAAGCAGGGACAATTTCCCAGTGATACTGTCATCAACCAAAGGGAGCAGTTGGTAGGGCGATGTCGTGTGTCGCTTTACCAAATTAATTGTGTACAAAGAATACACTATACCTTATCCTACTACTCTAACTAGTAGAGTGGCAAGTAAGGGTCGATCCCACGAGGAACGGTCGAACAATTTTGCTTTTATGTATTAAGCTATTATGATCAAGAAATACAATGTAAATAAGCTAGAAAACAATAAAGTAGTGGGGGGATTTTAATGAAATAACAACTAACACCTAAATAAACAAAGACAAATAAAGAGAATTTTTTAGGTTTTTGGTTTTTAAATAACAAGACGATTCACCCTTGATCATGTTTCACCTTGGCCTTGGACGATTTATGCAACTATTGTTAATGCCCTATTAAATTATGATTCTAGCCCTTATCTCAAGGCTATTAACAAGCTCTAATAGCCTTGTTATCCCTTAATCTTAGTTAATCAAAATAAGCTCTTCGACTAACCCTATTCAATTTAATCGAATCCTCGAACAAGCTCTCTTAGATCCAATAACCAAATGCATTAAACACTAGGACAACGAGATAAATTCTACATAAAACTCGCAAGCTCGGTTTTAGTGGTTGAACTTTGTGTTATCACCAATAAATAAATTTATTGTTTGCTACATGGGAATCGGAAATCCTACAATTACGGAAAGTAATTTCCTATTCTAGCAACACATTCACAAATCCCTTCAAGGGTGATCAATCCAATAATCAATTCATAAATGTGACTCAATAACAACAAATAACACAAAACACTTGAATACACAATATTTTCGGTAACATTAACCGCAATAATCACATAAATGTCTTGAACTCAAGGTTCAACTAATGATTAAGATTAAATTCTAGGGTGCTAGTCACCCATTACAACTATTACAAAGATAAAATAACAGAAAATTAAAGAAAACATGAAAATAGGATAGAAAGAACCAAAGGTTAGGGTTGAAGATCAAGATCTTCAACCCCCTTCCGTTCCTTTTCTTCCAATGGAGAAAAGTGGCTGATTATGTGTGGGGGATGGGTTCTAGGTTAGGTCAAATTCGAAAATGACCTTATATATATAGAGGAGAAAGTGTTGGGCTGAAAAAAATTGGCAAAAACGTGTTTCAGGATTGAAAACAGGGTATTGGGTCGCGGCCGTGAACCGAAGTCGCGGCCGCGAACCCTTCATTTTGCTTCAGAATAATTTGGTTCGTGGGCACGGTTGCGGGCGCGAATCCCAGTCACAGGCGCGAACCGTGCCCCTTTCTCTTTGATAGGTCGCGACCGTGACTTCCAAACGTGGCCGCGACTAGTTGTTCGAACCTCTTGTTCCATCCTTGGCTCGTTCTCTGTTCCGGACTTCTTCGATGCTCATTTCTCGGCCTTAATTCACCTGTTTTGTCCTGAAACGAGCTCAACACATTAAATGGCCCAATAATACAAATATGCAAGATACACGATCAAATGTGCATTAAAATATCATTAAAACGACACTTAAAGCGACCTAAAATGCATGCATTTTCATGTGTATCAGTAGTGTAATGCTATCCATTCAAGGGGCGAGACTGAACATAACCAAGAGGAGGTGGTCGAATCTGAGTTTGCACCATCGAAAAGAAAAGAAGTCCCCGATACATACATCTCATTCTATTTTCTCAAGTAGGAGTTAAAAAGAGGAATGAACAAATCCGCATCGAACATGCTAAGCGTTTGGAAGAACGTGAAGCCAAGAAGAAGTTGGCAAAAGAAGAACAGGCAGAGAGGAAGAGATTAGCAAGAGAGAAAGCAGAACAACAAAAGAAAGAAGGTGGCAATGACAAAGATAAGAAAATACTACCTTCTTCCTTTAATGATTCTTCTGATTTACATGATAATGTCTCTGCTAACCCAGTTCCTTTAAAATGCTCTAGTACCTTTTCTATAGTGTAGGACAAATCCGAGAAGGAAGCTGATTGTGAGCTGAAGGAATCAAAGACGATGAACGCTGAGACAAAGGCCACAAAGAAAGAAGACATGAGTCTCCTAAAGAAAACACATCCTTGTATATGAAGGGCTACTAAAAAGAAAGACCCAGGGAGTTTTTCCATATCTTGCTCTATTGGTAGTCGATTATTTAAAAATGTGTTGTGTGACTTAGGGTCAAGTGTCAATCTAATACCTCTTAAAATGTATGCACAATTAGGACGAGGGGTAGTCAAGCAAGCCTTTACTACTATCCAATTGGCGGATGGATCAATACTAACGGCATTGGGAGTAGTAGAGGACATGCTTATTCAAGTTGAAAATTTTGAATTCCCTAGTGATTTTCTGATTGTTGACATGCAAGGAAATATAGATGTTCCGTTCATTTTAGGTAGATCATTCTTGGCTACAAGTCAAGCTGTGATAAACATGCCTAAAGGGAAGTTTCCATTTCTTATTCAAAACGAAGTAATCACACTTCCCATTTATAATAGGGTGAACCTAAAAGAACAGGGCAACTGCTGTGTCATTTATACTGCTGTAAAGAGTCAAAACTTGCTAAATAGATTCATAACTAATCTGATAGAAGTAATGGCAGTTGGTTGGCTTTGGTTAATAAAGACACCAAGAGGGTCGTCGGGCTGAAGACGTAAATTTTAGCGCTTGTCAGGAGGCAACCCGATGTTTACCATTTTGTTTAAATTTTGTTAAGTTTGGTTATTAATTACTATTTTATAGTTTACTTGTGTTGTTAGTGTTTTTATGATATTAGGAACCAACATTGATGAACCAAGAGCAAAAGAACACAATAGCAAGATGTAGGGGTCGAAAAGATGAAAAATAACCTTTGTCACGAAGAAGGCGCGCCGAGTATCAAACACGGTCGCATAAAAAACTCACTCTTGAACTACAGGGCAGTAAGCCGCGAGATGGTCGAGTCAAAATGTGACTAGGTCGCGTCAAAACCTTCACCAAACATCAAAGGTTCACTAAAATGAGAAAAGCTAACACAAGCAAAAGCAAGGGCAAGAAAAAGGTGGGTGAAGGATCTTCAAATCTAGATCCGGAAAGGGTAGCGATTTTACCAAGTAACACCCGAATTGTCTAGGGTTTTTGCACTAGAGTGAGATGAGCACAGACGAAGATTTGAATTGTTTCGTCAGCGCACAGTGGTGCCTACCCTATTCACAAATCTAGACGAAATCGAGCTTGGAGACAAGAGCAAGATCATTGTTGGGATGCGATGGCTTAATTTTGGAGCCAACATGGATTCTAACCACCACCGCCGCAATGATCTGTGAGTTGAGCACCCAGTCGTACCACTCCTTTTCCATAAACTTGGCCTTTGACCAAGTTTGGGGGAGGGGTGAATAGTGGGATGACTTGGCCGTTATTTACATTTTTGCGCATTATCTGCTTTATCTCTTTTGCTTAGTTAGTTATTTATTTTGTGCTTTGAGGATCCTGTGTGCTCGTTTTGTGTTGGCATTTTTGTGATTTAGTCATTGGGTCTGTGAGCCCATTTTTTTGTTCTTTGCATTACCAGTCATGTTGGTCGTAGTAGGTTTTATATTTTTTTCCTTGTTAGTAATATATTTGGTTATTGGAGTCGAGAAGTAATGAACCTGAGTAGTTGGTTGAGTCTTGAAAGAAAGAGAAACTTAGGGAAACGATAGACGATGATGTGTTAATGATGAAATGATTTTGAGTAACACATTGCTAATTTAGCACACAGTAGAGCATGAGAGGTAATTTGAGACAAAATTGAACTCGAACTTAGAATATGTGATCAAAATTAACCTTGTGAGAATTTGAGCCTATTTGTACTCCTATTTTTGGAGCAATATGATTTCTTTCTGTGTGAATTTGATTGAATATGTGTACTAGTCTCTAGAACTTGCCTTGATTCTTTACTATGAATGTGTCAAATATGTGTTGTGACTTAGGAAATGATTTTAGTCATTTCTTGTTTTAGCCTATTTGTTCTGAAAAGATATCCTTTTGCACCAGAAGTTAATAAATTTATCCCTAGTTAACCCATTTGAGCTTAATAGCCTGTTATTTCATAGCTTAACATTGCAAACCGAAAACCTTTCGATTTCAACATTTGGCCTTAACTGGATTAATCAATTAAGAGGAGGGGGATTGGAAGGTAGTTGGGCAAAGATTTTGGGAAAGAAAAAGGAAACTAGTGGATAGTCAAAAGGTGAAGGGAATGAAAGAAAGATAGGTCAAAAGACGCGAAGAATAGCCTCTCCTAATTCGAAAAGAAAAAAAAAAAGAAAGAAACCAATTGGAAAAAGAAAAGAAAGAGTTTGTGTTCATAATTTTGAGGAGAGGCTAGAAAATAAAGTGCTTATTGTTGAATTAAATAGAAAAGTCGGGTCATCCCAAGATGTGGTACCCATATAGTTGAAAAACACTTAAGTTGTAAGGATTTTTGAAGGTGAAGAAGTCATTTCTTTTGGGATGATTTGCTGAGATTTGAAAAGTGAGGTTGAGTGATTGTATTGAGGGGCAGTCGGGTTAGGAATAACTTGATTAGTCCAAAAGTAGTCACTTTTATCCAAATGTATCCCACCTTACCTTAAGCCCACATTACAACCAAAAGAAAGACCTTTTTTATCCTTTGTCACACGTATCGAGTACAGGGTCTAGTTAAGATGATTGGCAAGCATATGATAGGCTTTGTATATAGTTCAATGTGAGCGAAAATTTGTTTAATCTAAACACTTGAGAGATGAGCGAAACACTTACCTGGTGAGGACTGAATAATTCGACAGTTCAAAGTCTCGAAAGTAGTTGATTTTTGTGTTATCACATAAGCTCAATTACACTGTGTTGCTTAGTTTTTTGAGAAAATTAATCTGAAACTAGATTCATCGTCTAATTGCCCTAAATACATGTTGTTTAGTTCTATTTATTTTGTATGTTGTTCGGGACGAACAACAGTTTAAGTTGAGGGGGGGGGGGGGGTTGATACACGTTGTGTATGCATGCATTTAGGTCGATTTAAGTGATTATTTTGTAACATTTGTATGCATATTTGGCCGGAATTCATTTATATGTGTTATATTGGGTCATTTCACGTTTTTTGACTTGTTTTGGAGTTAATTAGGAGAATTTATTCCATTTGGACGAAGTTCGGAGAAGAAACAAGTCAAATATGGTAAAAAAAAAAAGCGGACGAAAAAGGAGTTAAAAGAGCAACAAGGTCGACCATGGATGCGGCCGCGTCAAAAGTGGACAAATTCAAGAGTGTGCAATAGAAAGTTGGATGCGGTCGCGTCGCATCTTGATGCGGTCGCGTCAGATCGTTCCTTAAAAGTGGATTTTCTGTCAGCTTGACACACCTCTAGTATTTTGGCTATATCTTGAGATCTACAACTCCGATTGAGGTGTTAGAAAGCTGATTCAAAGGGCTACAACTTTGCCTGAAAGAGACAAATCCCAAAAACGACCGGAAGACCCTAAAAATGGCTTAGAAGACAGACCTGAAAACTCACCTGACCATGTATGCGCACGGTCGCGTCAAACCTGATGCGGTCGCATTAGAATCGCTCGTTTTAAGCATTTTTTGGGTTAGGTTCAACACGAACGCATCATAAATGCGTGCAGCCGCGTTTCCTTGTCGTTTTTTATTTCCAAATTCTAATCTAAAGAGGATTTTAGAACGATATCTTCCAAGATTCATCCCCAACTTATAAAAAGAGGATTCTATAGCAAATCCGAATTTCCAAAGGAATTCTTATCCTAATCACTTAAGGAATTCATCCCACCTTATAAATAAAGGCCAAGCTCAACACATTAAAGATACACATTAAGGAGAATCACATTACATACTTTCTCATACTTTTACATCGGAGTAGAAGTCATGAGAGCAAGAAGACGAAGATCGACGAGGCGACTATCGGGTTTTATTATTCCTTGTTTATTTCAATTTCTTGACAATGTTTTCTTTGAATTCTTCTTTTGATTTGTTAGTAGACATAAGTAGCTAAACTACTCGTGTCCTAGGATTAGAAAGTACGATTTTACAACAATGTTGATTTAATTGGTTAGTTTATAGACTCCAGTTTACATTATCTATCTTTGTGTTTGGTTTAATCCCTATAATTGAATTTAATCTGGTCAATTAAGTTTAATTTACTTGTTTAACGATTCCTCTTTGAGAGAAGGGAGTTGTTAATAGACAACAACACATAGCGCGGTTGTCTATGATCGTGTAGGCAAAAGGTTAAGGGCCTGTTAGGAGTTGTTAGGATCAATTGACTCGAGAGAGTGATTATCATAATCAATCTATGACTTAGTCGCTTCGAGAGAAGGGTTAGGTTAATTAAGTGTCGCCTAATAAATAATAAAAGTTGTTTAAAAGTTTATAAATTAGAGATTAATCATCATAAGCGTAATTTCTGAAATCGAAATCCTAGGATACATCCTCATTGATTGGAATCCCGTTTGTTAATTTATTGGTTTATTAGTATATGCAATTTAGTTTAATCAACTCATTCTTAATTCGAGTATCTAGTTAGGATAATCCTACATAATTAGGATATCAAACTTTGTTAACCCATTCCCTATGGATCGGCCTAGACTTATCCTATACACATCTACACTCGTACACTTGCTATATTTTAGGGTTAGAAATTAGGCCTGTTGCGGCCGCAAAACATAACTTGAGATTTTTGGCTAGTTTCGCTGGATAGGTCGTGGTCGCGACCACAAGTCGTGGACGCGACTTATTTCTCGAAACTCTTCCCTCCTTGTTTCATCCTTGGCTCGTTCTTCGTTCCGGACTTCTTCGAGACGTGTTTTTGGTCCTATATTGTTTGTATTGTCCTGAAACGAGCTCAAACACATTAAGTAGTCCAATAATACAAATATGAACATTACACGGTTAAATATGCATGCAAATGTCATTAAAACGACACTTAATTCGATCTAAAATGCATGCATGAACACGTGTACCAGTGCTTCCCGTAATCACTTATGTTGGCCTGCAAAAATAATAATAGTGACCTAGATAATGTATAAATTGTTATGTTTCCTTTGTGTGAGTTCATGTTTAGTCTAGCTTTGGCTACAAGTTTTCTTTCGTGGACACTTGAATAAGATGGAATGAAAATAATGTCACATACGAAACAACATAAGTGAACAAGTTAGGAAAAGAGAAAAAATAAACTGATTTTTCGTAAAGTAGTACCCCAATTCTGCTACACGAGACGGTCCTTACTATGTTGGGGGGCCATTTGCCGAGATAAGTATTGGAATCCTAACAAGGTTGGGGGACTAATGGCAACGTCTTGGCTTACTGTCATGGTGTCAAAGCGACGAAATAGGGACCAAAAATCATTCTATTTTGGTTTTTTGATAAAGAAGATATGGAGGCAATTCTAGCATTTCGAGAGGGCTTTGTTTGCCATCAAGGAAATCAGTGTGGATTGATCAAGCAACCCTTTGGATTTGTGTGTACCATGTGTCGCTATCTTGTATGAACAATCAGATTGACGTATATTGCTGAAGCAATTAGGAATACTAGAAAAGTTGGACGGCGAGAATGATAATTGCTCTGGAAAGTTCTTTAGAATGAGAGTTAGGATTGACATCACCAGACCTCTTGTGTGTGGATTGACAATCAAGCTAAAGGGAGTGGTCTAATTGCTCTCTGTCAAATATGAATCTATGCCAATTTAGTTATGTTTTTGTGGTTTCTTAGGACCCGTTGTAAAAAACTGTAGCATTTATGATCGAAATGAGTGCACATGCATTATGGATCTCATGTATGGTCCGCATCTAAAGGCTTCTCCACTGCGATGACATAGAGCTGATTCTGAAGTGCTTAAGGGAAAGAATGGAGTTTCCCAGAATGGAGTGGCAGTGGTCCACCTTATATGATGGGTTGAATGAAAAGCTGGGGGTAGAGAATGAAAGTGATGAGGAGGTGCTGCAGAGTAAGGATGATAGCACCGGTTCGTGTACCGTTATGGCCGAACTCATTGATGACGTCACATAGAAACGGGCTCGCTCTTCGACGTTTACCATACTAACCATTGATTGTATAAAAATCACAGAAGAGGAGGTAGAAAATTTATTACAGACTCGTCCATACACCCCACCAAAGCCAAAACAAACCACACACTCTCTTAAGCCAAAATCACCAATCACTGTAAAAAAAGAAAAAAGAAAAAAAAAAAAGAGAGAAAAAGAAAGAAACACCATTCCAATTCAAAAAACACACTCCACCAAACTAAACCTAACCATACTCCAACATACCAAATAAAAAATAGACCATAACAAACATTTCCCCACCTATAAGCACCAGGTCCATCCACTAATTGTTTGACCGAATACCATTATCCAAACTTAATCCGTTTACTCAAAGTATCTCACACAAACCACCTGTTAGCCTTAACCCACCTCACCAAACTAAAAACCAAGCTACAAAATCTATCTGCACCCATTTAAAACCAAAGTCACAAACCACCATCACCACTCAGAGGTCAAATAAATTGGAGAAATGGAAAAGTTTAACATTTGTTGATGAACCTGATGAGGAATAGGAGGATATTTCGAGAAAGAACGTAAAAGGTTGAGGTGAATTCATACTAGATCTGAGTGATATATTGATAGAGATCGCATAGTCAATCCCACCGAAATCAATGAGTTGGTTAAGTTGGAACTGTTGGGGCTTGGGAACCAGCCGACAGTTTATGCGCTTAACTATTACATTATAAAGTTTCCCACCTTATCATTTTTATGGAATGAGACTTTCACGAAAGAGGGTAGATGATGTTGTAAATAGAGTTGAGCATTGAAGCGGCAGATTCTAATATGGAAGGAGGGGGTGAAATAGAGGGTCTATGTTTGCTCGGATGAGATAGTGTTAGTGTAGAAATTATCGGGGTAAGTTTACATTTTATTAATTGAAATGTTAGCGAAAATGGATTGCGATGAAGTATGATGATAATATATGGGTGGCCGGAATATCATTTGAAATATAATACTTGGGAACAAATGAGGCTTATGTCGACCCAATGTGACTTGCCATGGATTCATGTGGAGGAATGGAACAGAATCTTGTACGCACATGAAAAGTGGGGTGGAAAGGAGAGAAAAAGAAGCAAGATGCAGGCTTTCCAAAATGCACTATGGTATACCGATTTAGACAATCTGGGGTACAATGGATCGAATTTTATGTGGATAAATGGATAGAAGGGTTCTAATTATATTCAAGAAAAGTTGGCTCTCTATGTTGGCTCGGTATCTTGAAAATCGTTGTATTCGAAAGTGTGGTTTGAACATCTATTTCAACACCGATCTAATCACTACTTAATTATATTAATTGGAAGCCAAAGCAGAAATCTAAAAATAAGACGAAAAGAACAAAGATTTATAGATTTGAGACTATGTCTATGTGGTTGTAGGATGAGACTTGTCATAAAGCAGTTGAGCAGGGCTAGAACGAACTCGGGTATGGCTTGAACCTAAATGGTTTGGCGGAAAATTGGTGAGTTGCACTATACCCTATCTTATGGGAGTTGCAGTTGCCATTACAAGAAATTTGAGTTTTTGGGACGATAAAATTCATCATATCAAGGTCATATTTTTTCACTGTAAGTATTTGATGACAAAATTTTAGTGTCACAATGATTTTCATGGTATGTCCATGGTATTAGGTATATGTGACAATATTTGAATTTGTCACCAAAAGTATGCATTTTGATGACGTTAATGTCATCGTCACCATATATTATAATTTATAGTGACGCCTAATTCGTTATTATAAGTGTAACGCCTCGAACCCAGAATCTCTGGTTCAGAGTCGCTACTGATACTCTCTGTTGCTTGACGAATGATTTTAGCTAAAAAGTTACAACGGAAGAATAACTTTGATACAAAATACGAGTTATAAATTTTTCTCCCTTTCCAAAATTACGTGCCATATTGGTAAATTACTCGCGTTCCACCCACATTTTTGAATCAGAAGCTTTCAAAAAGGATATACTATATATCTACTAGAATGCAAAGCAATTCAACTCACATTTATTTATTTACATATCTTGATCAATTTCAAACATAGACTACACGATTTCGAGTTTCAAAATGAACTTAAACACCCTTAAATATTTACATATGCATCTACTGGGAGACCTGTCTTCCAGTTAGCTATACATCATCATCCCCCGCCGTACCTGAAATCGTTTACACATATCATTATGAGTTATGTGCCCCAGTGGATAACGTTTATTTAAAATTCCATGAAACTGTATATTGACATGTAAGACTATAATCAGTTAACCCGTCGATCAACTAACTACCGACCTGAAGGTCTGTGACCCGAAGGTCCTGTATAACGGAATGACACTGATGCCAAGCCGGTGACCCGAGGGTCCTATATAACGGAATGACCCTGAAGCCAAGCAGGCGTACACAAGAATACACAAAATTGAAGTACATTAAATAAAAGTTACCCACTCGTGTCGTTTGATTGTAGGGGTAAGCTCCAGGAAGAAGTTGATCTAGCTCGTACTACACTTGTGACGGTTTTTGCTCTATTAGTCTTATTTTGTAGTATTCTCACATTTTTAAGAATTCAATATTTCACAAAAAGTCCTAATGGATAAATTTATACAAAACAGGTTTTTCAAGGTCTAAATTATCCCATTTTGGACCTAAAATTAGCCTTAATTTGTTAAATTCGCTAAAAATCATAGACTCGTCGAAATATTCTTAAATATTTACCATAGACTCCTAACATCATGTAGTTATACATAGTAAAACAATTTTTTAAATAAACTAGTAGATATTTTTATATAATTTCCGTAAGTTTCACTTGTAGAGCAAAATTGACGAGTGATGATTAATCATATAAGATCCCTAATCATTTACATGATCACTAGCTCAAGGGGTTAGACATTTTACCTTGTATCTTGACAATTAAGGAGCCTATTCTATGCCTCGTTAGACATTCGTAGTGTAGTAGTTCATCAGGAGGCACCCTTCGTCGGTTTTGAGAGGGTTACTAGCTTTTGTTATTTTTCCTTCCTTTTTTTTTTCTTAGAGTGGGAGTTGTCTCCCTTTACTTAAACATGTAATATATTTTTATATATATATATATATAAGGGCTTCATGTTAGGAAGTTCATGCAAATCAGTTCATGCAAATCCATATACATGGCTCAAGGGAAATTAAATAGGTTTGCTTAGTCAATTATAGACTAGCATGCTTTGTCATGCTTCCATTTGATAAGCTTTGTAGGAAGTTTATCTCTTAATTAAGCATTTATCCATTTATCTCAATTGAATGTTCATAATTTGTGGTGTGGGGAAATAAGCGTGATATACTTATTTGATGATTACTATAGTTATAATTACATATTTGTGGTGTGGGAAAATAAGGGTGATATACTTATTTGATGATTTATAGTGTTCAATGTGGTGTACCACTTAGGAGGTAATAATTGCAATACCTTACATAACTTATCTTATAACATCGTCTTTTTGTGCCGGTCAAGTGAAATACGAGCAAGCTCAGTTTCCTTTGGTAGCTTTTCCTGCATTGTGGATAAAACTTTGTTTTCCCTTTTTAAGATGTTAGCTTATCAAAGTCTAGTAAAAATATATGTGCGCATAATTAAAGAGATCTAAGATATGAAAAAAAAAAAAAACAATTTAAACATAATATGCAAGTTTTTTTACGAAAATCCGGCTGTTACAATAAGCATCCAAATTTTATCATCTAATATAGTATTTTGTCTTTGAAAGTATACATATAATATGACGAAATCTAGATTTGTCATCAAAACATCAAATTTTGGTCACGAAAATCAATGTATTACCTAACTCATTTTGGTGACACTTTTATCGTCACAATTATATTCATTATTTTGTTATGCTTATAAATAAATTATCATAAATAATTACTTTATAGTTACATAACACCTATCGTCATATTATCAATATCTATAATGACAACACATTATGTCACGAAAGATTAAAAATTAGTGACAAAGCTTTATCGCGGCTAAAATACGCACAAGTGGTGATAGAGTGTTTTGTCGCAATAAAATTGAATGGAGTGACGAAAATTGTATTTTTCACTAAAGAATTGGGTATGCCGATGATATATTTTGTCATTGTAGAATGACATCTATTGATAAAAAAAATTCACTGTCATTTAATGAGTACAAGTGGTGACGGCGTGAATATGTCACCTTACAATTGTATGAGTAACGAAAATATAAATCGTCACTAAGGACTTAAATATAGTGATGATATATTGTCATGTTAAAAGTCACATCTGATGACAATATTTTTTTTGCAATAACATATATAAGGCGACACACTAACTGCCAAGGATGATTATTTTTTTTGTGACAAATTTTCAAAACCGTCATCTAATAAACTTGTATATGGCGTTAAAATAAATTTATATGTATCTTATAGCCACATCTAAATTCATAGTGAAGATAAATTTTTCGTGGCACAATATTTCATTGTTATTAATATTTGATTTAAAAGTGACGAGTGAAGAAAAGAAACATTATTGTTAAATCAATATATAGAGAGACGATTTAATTTTGAACATTTCGCTATTTTATCATTATATATAAATGTATGATGAAAAAGGTTATTAGTGGACATCCACATATTGGTAAAACATTTCTAATTTACAATATATTATATATTTGAAATATAAAAAATATTATCCATTATAAAATGAGAAATATATTAAACCAAATAGTGCCAACAGAAATTGTGAATAAGCAAGAACTAAGCATGAGAACAAGCCCGCTGAGAAATTCCGAACATCCAAGTTTGATATGCAAAACAAGAACATTTTTGGAACATAAGAGATAACTCGCTAACACTTAGAAAAATAATCGCGAATACTTAGAAAATGCAAAACTATTTTCCTAAAACTTATCTTCAAGCTTCACTCTGTTTCCATATTCCAAAATGCCAATGATGAAAATCAATGTCCTTCACCTTCTCAAGTTTTCAATCTCTGTATAATGTGTGTGTTTATACAATTCAAATTCTATCAGAAAGTTCTCCATTTAGCTCCTTCTGAGTCTGGAACAAATAAAAGAAAAAAAGTACAAAGTATTCAAAGAACAAAAAAGAGAAAAATGTCATAACAATGGGATTACCTGAAAACTAAGAAGCTGAATTCGATTTGGAGTTGTCTAAAACTTCAAAAATGTTACATATATATCAGTCTTTCATCCACTCAATGTCTCACCATAAAAAGATATAAGATAAATATTTTTAAATCTAGTCATTTAACATAAGAAATAAAAATTAACATAAGATAAAAATGCACTTTAGCAACACAACATGTTATTTTATTTATAATTTTATAAAGTAGTTTATCACTATTTATGTTTGATATCTTGTCTTGATAAACCCATATGTTTTTTATCCTCAATGCACTACTCATATATGAAGCAATCTCAGTTTTCAACATCTAAAAATTTGGTGTTACGGTAGTTGCTTTGATTAGACATACACCTAATCTATTTCCCATCTATTATGTTGGTCGACTACATGCAAATTCTATGAATGTTTCGAGTGCCTTGCAAGAAATCCAGATTCAAATATCCATTTAAAAACATGTATGCATCCATTGACGGTCTGAACTCATAATGTACACCCTAATAAGTAATATGAAATCAAAAGATAAAATAACTGAAATTAAATAATTGCCACTGGAGACATTAAGCACATCCAAGACAACAAATATCACAAGACACCACCTACACAAATACTTACAAGAGCGCAAAAAATTAGAATACATCTAAAAAAGTGGGAGAGTGAGACCCCGAAAAATAGTATTTGTACCTTGGATGATTTGAAATGAATAGTTACATATTAAGTAGGTTCTGAACTTGTGATGTGGTAATGAGGTGGAAATAAATTGTATCTAAAATGAGTTATATGATTGGAGATGCCATAAATATTTTCTCTGGTAAATTGTACCTCAAACACAAAATGGCATTATACTGAGGGGTGATTCTATGTCACTTCTAGGAATAACACTGAATGTTTGACATATGACTCATCCAAAAAATAATGGTCAATAATTAAATTTTTGTTAAAGTATGTAACATGTTGCACATTTAATAACGGTATAAAAGCACTGGCATAAGGTTAACATGACCTAACATTAGATAATATCAATGGATTGTTGCTATTGTTCGCTCTGCTTCTTCCTCTCTCAATTTTTCATTTTTTCTTCCTCTCTCAACTTTTCATTTTTTTTCTTTTCATTATGCTATGGTTCAAGTTCCAACATATATTCCCATCTCAATAAATATGAAAAGACAAGCAGCAAGTCCAACATCAACTAACACATTCACCATTCCAACAAATCTTATTCCTAATTCCAATTTCGAAAAATTAAAATTAAAGCATGATACTGTTTTTTCTCTATTTCATCTTTAACTTATTATGCAAATAAATGAATTAAATAATAGAATATAACTTAAATCTCCATCTCATACTATGAAAAGATGATTACGCAATCGTGCTAGATCTCTTTCACTTTGAAAAGATTAAATAATAGGATATAACCTAAAATACTCCTCTCTCTCTCTCTCTCGAGAATATAGGTAAATTCCATTGTTGCTGATCTGGGTAGTCAGTAGGGATGGCAACAGGGTGGTCGTTTTCCAAGACCGCCTGCATGAAAATAATTAGATTCGTAACATATAACCCAACCCGCAACTCAGCGGGTTTACGCGCCCTGCTCTGTTATTTCTATTTTTTCAATATGTATAAAATTATTGTCCCTATTTTCTAAAATATTGATTCCATTATTAAAATATAATATAAAATGTCCATTATTGAATACAAAATTTATTCACCAAAATAACTTACTAAATCAAATACAATAAAACAACCAAAGAATAAAATTTGAATATATTGATAGTAAAAATTAGTAGTAAATGGAACATATTATTATAGTAAATTAAAAAATATAAATAATATATACAGGGCGGATTAGGGACATGTTTAGAAAAATTCACTACTCGATTCAAACCCGGCAATACCCATTTAACAGGGGTTGGAACCTGCCCCATGACACATTTGACCAGATTTTTACCCGCCACACATGAAGCAGGTTTAGTGCGGATTCGAATTTCAACAAGATTCATTGACATCCCTAGTAGCCAGAGGCTGGCAGTGATTGGAGAAATGGATGTTGTAGCGGGGTGAAGAAATTGAAGAAAGTGGGGAAGGTGGATAAACCCAACAAAATCATTAGAATGTATCAAGATGAACATTTTGTTGGGGATAACTTCGCAAACATAAATGTATTACAATTGCAGGCATGTACCTCAATTCAAAAAGGCTTAGTAGGGTGATCTAGAATCATCAAAAATCCAAATTATCCAAAGTACAACTTGGAATATAAGAAATTGCCGACATTTGCAGAAACCATTACCTAAACATATATAAAACCAATGGCCTAGTAATAGAAATATTTTTCAAGCATAAATGAATCAGATCGACTATAATGCAATCTCATGACTTGAAAAATTTAGAATATGAGTGACTTCTCCTATAGTATTTCATCTCTCATACCGTAGACCGACTAATTTAAACAATGTACTCATCTTTTACTTGCGTCCAGTAGCAGATAACAGTGTCACAGACGGATGCCAAGGAAGGTACAGTGGCGGGAGATGTAAGGAGGACGAGTGGAGAAATTATGGAGGGGACTACCATGTAAACCCTAATCAAATATTTATATTTATATTCTACGAGTAGGCAAACCACAGGTCGGGTAAGATCCAGATCCAATATCATCCCAATTTATTTCCTATCTAAACTAATTAAATTTCCACGGCCCATCCCTATCTGTACTATAATTCCCCGTCGTGGAAATATATTTATATGTAAGAATAATCAACGTCAAGTAATTGAACAATTAACTTAATTTTTGTTAAATAAAAGAATATTAAATTATCTAATAACTTATAATTTTATTAATTTGAAAATTAATTTTGAACCTTGTTAGATTTTTTTTAAAGTGATTACATATTTTGTGTGGATGGCGATATTGTGATAATATCTATTATCATGAAAATAAAATAAAAATAGGTGATCTTTTATTTTTCAGTTAAACCGCCAGTTCGACGGATCCGATCGGTTGAACCGCCGACCGATGAGAAGTCCGGTTTGACCTCCGGTTTGACTATAACAACACTAGTTTATTTTATATTAATATATTATATAAAAATATTTAATATCATTATCGGATTAAATACTAAGCAAAGAGATTTTTTTAACCTATTGAAAAAAAGAAATAGAATCAAGAAAAAAATAGTTATTAGTGTCTTTAAGATGTTGAAAAAATTAAAATATTTGAGAGAGAGTTACAAAAAATAAAACAGATCTCTAAATTTTCATCCCTAACGTGGACACATATGTTTATCCGCTATTTTTTTCTTTATAAAAAATCAAATTGTATCGGTGAATCTATAAATTGAAAATAGTTAGTTTATATTAGTTTTGAAGAGTGTAATATTGTATCAAACATATATATATGGATTTGTTCATAAAATAAAATAAAATTATTTTAAAATATTAAAAAAAATTACTAAAATTTTAAAAATTTTTGTTAATAAGTATATATAAAAAATATTCTTAATATTTATTTTCTTATCATTTGTATCGATATTTCATACTCAATCAAATAATTCAACTCATATTAAATAAACAAATCTAACCTAATTAATCGACAAACAATTGCATTTTTCTATATAACTCATTTGTGCAATGTAGATATCAAATTAAAGGTCGTGAAAGAGATTAATTTGCTATATAATTAATTAAAAACAGAAAAAGAAAAATGAATTTATTTAGTTTTTAATTTATTTCTTTATTAATTTAGTATAATTGAAATCACCAAATAAAGTATTAAAAAACTTGCAAATGAGACTATTTTAAGTTAAATGGTTATAGCTAGAATTAAAAACTTTATTTAGATAAATTACATTATTTTTAAAAAAATTGAAAAAATAAAAGAAAAACTAATTTCTTATAATATTATTCAATTTGTTTTATTAGTAATATGGGTTGATATTTGGATATTCTGTTTGTTTGAATATTCATAATTAATTATGATATTTGTGTATACATATAGACTAACAATGATACAAACACGTTAAATGTGTGTTTGGATTTCAAATATAAGAAATTATCATTTTAAAAATAGTATATTTATCTTAATGTAAACCTATAATAAATATTATACATATAGTAAGTTATATCAAATTCATATATAACGTGAGAGAAACTTATATTTACATTACTTATAATTTTATTTTTGTTTAATCCTAAATTTTTAAATATTTATTTTATTGTGAAAAAATACTCATATTGCTAAATATTATATTATATTTAGTTTAATTAAAATTAGCACCTTTTAAGTAAACTGGTGGCTCACTTGATTTCGAACCACAACAGCATTCGGCCCATTGATTTTGTAAATGCAATTTTTGATGCAAGTGGGGGTGGGTGGGGGGGGGGGGGGTGTTATCATCATTCGGCGATGATTAATTCATGTCCAAGATTTGAATAGATTAAGAAAAAAAAATTTAGATAAATAAATTAAATGTAGAAAGAAATTTATCTGATCAATAAATTAAAAATAAAGAATAGTGAATTTTATGGGCGCTGAAGAATTGTGGAAAAAAGAAAGTGAAGGTTAGAGGCTTAATTTGGTTGTTAAAAAAAGTAATAACTTAAAAAATTGTGATGGTAAAAATTTCGGTTGCTATTCTCTTGCTAGAAAAAATAATAAATTAGAAAATAGAGATGAAAAAACTACGGTCGCTATTTGATTGCTACTAAAATGTATTACCAAGGGAATAAAGATGGATGCATTCCAGTCACTAATTCGGTTGTTATTCCGTTATTAATATCAAACTAGGATTTACAATCCCTATAGGTTACTATTCTATCACAAATTAGAAAAGTCTCTAATTTATGTTGCTATTTTACATATTTCTAGTAGTGTATATACACACTAAGTATTTGTTGTCAAATTAGGTTTAAAGTGTTCAAAACTCAAGCTCAAGCATATAATTACCAAAACCCCGAAATCCACCACATTTTAGTCAAGGCTAATATTCTTAAAACTAAAAAAATAAAATAAAACAAGATTAAGGGTGTGTTTGTTTTGGGTTGTCCCCAATTTATTGAGGTGACCTAATCCCATATAAATATTCTTACATACTCTCTTAGTCAATAATAACTCAGCACTCCACACCCTTAAGCAAACACAACATAAGAAGCAAATGATAAAACAAACTTTTTTTTTTTTTTTTTTATTTCAAGGAATATATAAACTATGCAAACACAAATTTTTTACGGTTGTAGCTACAGTGGTGGCTGAGTTATTGTATACAATTGTGTCGTGGAAACACACTTACAACATATATATATATATATATTTTTTTTTTTTAGTAATTTTGAATTGATTTTAAATGTTTAAATTTTTTTTTTTTTTTTTGGAGAGATTCTTAGAGGTCACATGTTCAAAGTCTAGCTATTGCTATATTTTATCCTCTGTATTAGCCCAAATAATATTATAGTGATACAATTATTATTGTACTCCCTCTATTTTACATTAATTAACGTTCTAGCTAATTCTTCTTTTTTCCAATTAATTGATGATTTAAATATTTTTCACGAATTCTACAAATTTTCTCCCTGGGCTCGATATCTTGATTTGGTCAGATCTTTATCCTCTAAAATCATTGGGGTCATTCTCGCACCTTCTTCCCCTCTCCCTCCTTTATTCCACACATTCATTCCCTCTCCCTCCTTCATTCTATAATTTAAATTGAATTAAATTGTTTCCCTCGTTTTTTTAAAGTATTTCCCTTGAATTAATTTTTTCCCCTCGTTTTTCTTAAAATATTTTCTCTCTCTTTTATATATCAATTTTTAAGATTATATATACAGAGGGTAAAGATAATAAACGGCGATACTATAAAGCACCGCGAATGCATATATGAAGATAGAAAATAGAAACTCAAAGACAGACATAGTTGTGCAGACAGAAGAAAGAGATTTAAAGGCATGTACAAATATACAAAGTACAAAAGCATGTACAACATGTGCATTTATGAAGATCGAAGAATGAAACAAAAATAATCAATCTACATGATGATTATGAATTTGATTTTGGGAGACAGATGAAAATAACATAAAGAGAGCGAAATTTGAATTTGAGGGAGAGACGAAAATTAGAGAGAAGATGTAAGATAATTGTTGAAAGATGCAAGATTTAAGGAATTCATAGGAGTGAGACAAATATTAACTGAGGTTATATTTGTCAAAATGTTTCATCCTTAATTCTTTTATTTTTTTTCTGAAACGTTAATTAATATAAAACGGAGAGAGTAATTTGCAGTCAATTAATATGAAAAGAAGAGAGTAATTTATAGTGAGATGGATAGAGTATTTGATTTAATTGCTTAAGGTATGTTGTTCAAACTTTGTCACTTTAACTTTTTCTCATTCTAATATAATACTTTGTATATTCCCCTTTCTTTTAAAAAAAAATCTTTTATTTTATTTGTTTTTATTCTAATATATTCATTGTTAAAACTTGACAAGCCACGTGCTTTAGCCTTATTAATATATATGGTAAAATTCTTGGCAAATAATCTAGAGGTCTTGATTTTCGGTCAAGTTGGACATACCTCGTTTTTTTATGATTCTAATATTTAATACATTGTTTAGTAAAATATGTTTCTTGTAGGACGATGAGTTAATTTTTTTCTCAAATGTAATTGTAAACATATTTGTATGTGCTAATGTGTAAATTTAATTGAAGCAAAATATTTTTCCCACTTATCAAAGTAATTAGTTACTAATACAACATTGTCGCGTCATGTAGAATATACTCCCCCCGTTCCATAATAATTGACGTTTTAGAAAGAAAGGGAAGAATTAAGAATGAAAAGTTTTGACAAATTTATCCTCACTTAATTATTTATCTCTCTTATATGACTCCTAAAATTTAGCATCTTTAAATATTTATCTTTTCTCTCTCTGAAATTCCATCTTCTCTCGTCATCGTTGGAGAGTGAAACATCTTTAAATATTTATCTTTTCTCTCTCTGAAATTCCATCAATTCCAACTTCATCCTACAACTAACATACACTAAAATCTCATGAATGTACTAGATAATGTCTAGCTTTTAGAGCATCCATTGTATGCTTCTCAATACTAGACAATTCTGGATAATTCTATTAGACATATATCCAGACAATTCCATAAGGTTATATTTAACTTTCCTCATTGTATTATAAATCAAGCTATCTGTTAGAAATGTAGACTATCTTTTATTCAATTTAAATTGGGGAATGAAGGAGGAAGAAAGAGGGGAAGAAAGCCTGGATTAAGGAGGGAGAGGGAATAAGGCGCGTGGAATAAGGAAGGAGAGGGAAGAACGGGCTATAATAAGCGGGAATATTTTAGGAGATAAAAATTTAACCAAATAAAGATATTTCTGATAGATTTAAAAGTAGAGATTTTTAAGGATTGAGTCCAGGGAGAAAACTGGAAGAATTAGTGAAAAAAATGTAAAACGTCAATTAATAAGAAAAGAAAAGAACCTCCTAAAACGTCAATTATTATGGAACGGAGGGAGTATTATGTAGGACAAATATGTTGCCTCAAATTATTGTATTCAAACTGTCAAAACTTGGGTAGTAAAATTATCTTAATATTAAATTTGTGACGAAATAGTATAAATTGTCACCAAATATAACGCTTGTGACAAATAATTTTGTTGTATGTACTTTAATGAAAAGGTGATGAATTGGTACTCATCATGCCTAAATATGACCATTTGTGACGGAAGAGTATTTTTACTTAAGTTTTCAAAAGATTAATGACAAAATATAATATTGTCACTAATTAAATCATGACGAAATATTGTGCATCGTCACCTTATTTAATTAAAAAAGATGAAGTAATTTTTTCACTTATTCATTCAACTAATTAATGACGAAATAATAACTCGTAATACAAAATTAATGTTTGTGACGATACAAGTCGTCATAAGTCAATAATTTTTTTTTTTTTTTTGTCTTCAAATAAAGTGGTGACAAATTGATTCACATCATCACTAAATATAAGTAATAGTGACAAAATTTTGTTGTCATTAATTTTTTTAAATAATTAATGACAATATATAACATTGTTATGAAATAAAAGAATTTATGACAATGAATGTCGTGACCATTTATTGTGAAGTCGTCATAAAAAGGGGTTTTCCTCTAAAATTTTGGTGCGAAATTGTATCTCTAAAAACTATTGTGACGCATTTATGGTCATCGTTATGATATATGCAAATTAGTGATGACATAAATGATAGTTTTTTATCAGGTGTTATGAGGAGGCATCCTGTCTGTTACTCATCAAGATATTCGAGTTATGCTTTAGTAAGGGGGTAGATGAGGATATGCGGCATCAGTTGGCTCAAAGTTTAGGTTTTAGATTAGTGGATAGACACTCAGTTTATCTAGGGCTGCCCGCCTTAGTTGAGAGGTCAAAAGAAGTAATCTTTAGTGCAATTGGAGCAAGATTGGAGAAGTAATTGAAGAATGGAAGAGTCTCTGTCTATCAAATGATAGGAAGCTAACAATGATTGAATCACTTG
This sequence comes from Ajuga chamaepitys, assembly GCA_958295605.1. Taxonomy (NCBI): domain Eukaryota; kingdom Viridiplantae; phylum Streptophyta; class Magnoliopsida; order Lamiales; family Lamiaceae; genus Ajuga; species Ajuga chamaepitys. Next base: position 33,325,127 of record OY282495.1, read on the forward strand.
CACATGCCATACTTATGCATGTCATGAGTAATTTCTAGTTACCTCAATCCATTCATAGGCGGATAAAATCCCTGTGTTCCAATCTTTTGTGGGGCAACAAAAAATTGAAAATGCGAATTCATTGGGGTTCTTAGGAGTTATTGTGTCGGAAGAAAGGAGAATGGTAGTTTGGGTCTTGGGGATTTAGAGGCTTATGAAGCATCGTTGACAAAACAGGGATGGAAGTTGCTAGTGGATGAAAGTTCTCTTTTATCTAGATTGCTCAATGAAAAATATTTCCACAACAATTCTTTCCATTCATCTAGAATAGGTAATAATCCATCATTTACCTGGAGAAGTATTCCAAAAGGATGGGATTTGATAGTAAATGAATTAATTTTGGTAGGTAGGAGTGACATTAGAAGTTAAAGGGTGGGATGAGTTGTGGGTACCAAAAAACCCGAGATTCTAAGTAGAAGAAGTTGAGTTGACTTAGTTCGCGGTCTCATTCATCTAGAAAGGTCAGCTTGCAACAAAGAGCTAATAAACTCTTCATTTTACAAGGAAGATGCTTTTCATGTCCTTTACATAATGGCCTTGAAAGAGATAGAATGATATGGATTTTTTGTTTTTAAATGGGCACTATAAGGTGAAATCTGGTTATCATGTGGCAAGGGAGGATAAGTTGCAATAGCTTGCGGGCTCTTCAGCGAGTATCGTGTTTCAAAATCTGTGGAGTTGGATATGGAAGCTTGACATTCCGGCAAAGCACGGGTTTTTTGTGTGAAAGGCTACACATAATTCTTTACCATTTGTGGATGGGCTACAAAGATGGGAAACGGATGTGGATGGTGATTATAAGCTTTGTGGGGCCGCGAGGGAGACACCGTGGCATACGCTCCCAGATTGTATTTGGCATGTTGCTTACCGGAAGTCATCACCCATTCGGCTAGATGACGAGCTGCTCAACTCAAATGCTACAATTGCAAATTAGATTGAGAATCTTTTTGCAAATTGAAAACTCAGGCCTACACAACCAGATTTGCATGCTATTGTGGATGGTTAGGCGGGCACGTGATGTGAACCTGTTCGAGGATGAGGTGATCACTCCATATTTTACGTGATTTTTAAGCACATATTCATAGCTAAAATGGTACATTATTGTGTAAATTAGTACTTCTTAACCCACGTTTTCATATGTTTGGCGAATTTCACTTGTTTATCAATTTTTCTAGTGTTTTTCAGTACAAAGCGGTGCGTTTTTGGAGTTAATGGTGGAATCGCAAGTCCAAACAGATAAAAGAAGGCTTACAAAATAAGGAGTTGAAGAATTGGGTCCAAAATAGTCTTTGGTTAGGTCCAAAACGGAGGGAGAAGCCCAAAAGACAAAGTAAAACCAGAGAAGAAAAAATGCCAAATGCACGACCGAATAGACTCAGGTCATTCGGTCTAGCTTCCTGCTTTGATCACTTAAAATAGTGTAAGCCTGAAGCATTTGCTAGACCGAGTACAAGTACCTAACTCGGTCTAGCTTCCTACGATGACCATGAAAACATGTACAAACATTTAACATTTTCTAGACCGAGTACATGCACTTCATTCAGTCTGGCAAAATTGCGAGTTTTCTCGTCTTGCGCATTTTTATAGAATTTTATCCGGTTAAAGCCCGGTCAGAACCTACTGTTGTGTACTTTTATAAATACCTAGCCTTAGGGATTATTTTAGACATCAGTTTAACATCATAGTTCAACAGTTTTTTACAACAACTTTGTTTGCTGCAATATTAGGTTAGTTTTCTGCAGTCTCAGGAGAGTCGAATAGGACATTAAAGATTCTTTTGTTGGAATCAGTGACTGTAGTACTTTATTTTCAGTTTATTTACTGTTGAACAATATTTTTAGTTAATTTATTGAATTTTATTTTTATATTATGGAGTAGTTGTGTTGTATCTTTGGGTTAGAGAGTATGTTTTAATTACGAATGTAGATTGGTTTATGCATGCTATAATTTTTTGCTTTTAATATTATTCAATATGTTGAGGAACGATTGATGTTAGGATAGGTTGATCACCTAAGCCTACCACTTACAATCGCATATCTAAAATAGGGCTGGAAGGTAGGGTATTGGTGGATAAACAACATATGACATAATACGTACCAATAGGACCAGAAGGTGAGGGCATATTATGGGTGTATTTCCTAGGCATCTTTAGGAGTTATAGACATGTCAACTTATGGTTGTATGTGGCTATAATATGCATCTTAGATGCTTAAGAAGGAAGTTTGAGAATGCACACTTGCGAAACCTTATAACAACTAGGGATATTAATTATAGTAATTCATATAACGTCTTCATTTGCGATTGTCTACGATTGCACAGTAGTTAATTCTGAAATAGAAATCCTAAGATTGTCTTAGGGTCCTGATACTTAATAAGTAGAGTAATAACTCAACGAATCAATCTTATAAATTCGACCTGCCAAGATATTAGGTTACTTTAAAACATTGTAGTAATTTAATAAAGATTCATCTTCACTAGTCTTGTGGAATAGGACATTCTTTACCACTAGCTATTAATTACACCGTACACTTGCGATTTAACTGGTAGAGATTAGAGTGACCACGAGGACCTCCAACTGCAAGTCTGTTTCCGATATGATGTTAGCACATTAATTGATTACCATGCAGTGAGGTGACCTTCTTTTACATGGGAGGGATGGTAGTGGTGGGAGAGAGCATGCACGACGTGGTGTCCACCCAAGGAAAGGCTACGTAAGGATTAATAGTGATGCTTCCATCATAGAGAGGATAGGCAAGGGACTTAGAACAATACATCGGGATGAGAACGGGGTGCCTATCCGGGTAAGTTCTATTCTTTTAGACGGCCTGTTAGAGGTGGAATCTGCTGAGGTGTTGGGATGCTTCGAGGGGGTTTGGTTGGCGACGAATCTTTAGTTGGAAAAGGTAGATATTGAAATGGATAATGCAAGCTTATTCTACAATCTTCGTGGACATAAGATGGATTTGACCTATGATGAACGTCGAAATACTCATTTTTTTGGCATTATCTACGTTTATATTTGATTATGAAATGCGAGTGTTTACCATGTTTAAGTGCAAATTCGTGTTTAATTGCATTTTTGGGTTGAATTTTATTTTGATATGATTTGAGCGGTTTTGGGTGTTTTTTCAGTTGTGTTTTGAAGGTTAGGAAAACTTGAAAGCTCAAGAAGGTCATTTGCAATCACTTCCTCACTCCAGCTAAAAAACTGAGGCCTAAAAGGGCCCGAGTCAAAGATCATCGAGTTATGAATAATATTCTTGAAGAAGTCGGGTCGAAAAAATGAGCGAAAAAAGGTCAAAACGATAAAAAATGGAGAGGAGGTTGTTTACACTCAATTCCCCACTCCAGCCCACAAAGCAAGGTCCAAACGGGCTTGAATTAGGTCTGGGTCAGGCTCGACTCGAAGGTCGCCGAGTTGTGAATAAAAGTCATGAAGAAGTTGGGTCGAAAAAATGAGTGGAAAGAGATCAAGCAAAGATAGGAGCTAAAAGACCCGACACTCGAGCGCTAGGAGCAACTCCACCTGTGGTATCACTTCCAGCAACACCACTCCGCCGGCGGTACTGTGCCTACGGGTGCGGTATTGCCCGGTGGTTCGGTCGAGCTCTATTTGGCCAACATGCGATCATATTTCGACCATAAGTTCCTCATACGACTTCCGATCAAGGTGATACAAGTTGCCATGTGTAGCCGAGACAAACATCTCCAACCTTTTTGTTGAAGTCAAAGGTTGATCTCGGACGAGGAATTCCCAAAATTGCCGAGAAAGACTAGGCAAGCGTCTCCAAGGGGTTCGACTCAATACTTATGAAGACCAAGCAAGCTCCTTTTGTAAATTTTCATTTGTACCCTTACTAAGGATTTATTTCCTATAGATTTTGAAGGGAGAAAGTGGAGAAAGTGTCCCCATATAAGTGTCCCTTCCTTCCCTCCCTGTATCATCATCATCATCATCTTTCCATTTACTAGAATTCAAGTTTCTGTTTACTCCCTCTATAATCTCTTTTCTATCTAGAACTAGGGTTCTTCATCTACCTTAAACATAAAAGAAGAATCGTTGAATTTTCAATTAGTTGATGTGTCTTTTTATGGGGTTTTTTCTGAAGATTATTTAAATCATAATTAATTGATATGTACCATAGTTGTTTGCTACAAATAAGGGGAGTTAGTATGGAACCAACCGATAAGATTTTCTTTCTTTTTTTGCTTTCCTCTTTAATATTTAAAAGTCTTATAACTTTTCCGTTTCAATTCGGTTTTTTTAATGAAAAGTATACCGAATTAATGTTCTTTTCACGATCTTCGATTTAACATCCATTATGCATATATATATTTATTAAATATCATTTTTTAAATGTAAGCTACTTATTAGAATTATTATGATATATTTCAAAAGCAAAATTTACATTTAGAATAAAAAATATCACATAATTTCAAAATAATATATTTTTGGAAGGATAAAATTATCTTCTTTTTTAAGCTTAATTTTTTTACTTTGGTTTTTCCGTTTTGTATTTTAATGATTTTTTATTTTTTGAATCATTTTGTTTTAAAGAAATTTGATAAAAAAATCACAAATTTGTTAAACTTACACTTTACTATATAAAAGCTTAGATATATTAGTTAAAGTAATTATTTTTTAATTATTTACTTTTTCTCCTCTTCTTTTTTTCGGTGAAAAGAAAAATTATGTTAACTACAAAAATAATGTGTCGATTATTTTTATTTAAATACGCCATAGTAATATAGTTTAGCATTGCCAGGCTTAATGAACTAATACAATTGTGTAATCTCATTCTAACATTACTAAAATATTTGGGAGAGTCATACATACTATAATTTTGATAGCGCAAGAAAATTAGATCTAATAGTTGAGTTCATGACTAATTTGCACAAACAAGAATTTTTTAATGTTATAAATTGCTCCGATGTTCTGGATCATGATTTAATGTTAAAGGTTTGTACACCATTGATGGCATTGCAGAATATTGATCCTACTATTGGATTGTGTGATGACACAAGATTGATCATCACAAGAATTGGTTCACAGGTGCTTGAAGGGAAAGTCATGACCGAAACTAATGTATGTACAAAAGTGTTAATTCCAATATTATCACCGACTCCATTTGATGGTGATAGTATCTTTCAAATTTCAACGTCATCAATTTTCTCTTACAGTTTCATATGTTATGGCCATCAGTAAGAGTCAAGGATTCTAATATAGGACTCTTCTTGCGCAGACCAGTTATTTTGTCATGGCTAATTAAATATTATTTTGCCAAGAGTTACAATTCTACGTGGTTTAAAGATCCTCACATGCGGTGTGGAGAAACAAAATGACAATTCTACTATTAATGTTGTATATAAGGAATTTTTTTAGAACCTTTAGTCTTTAACTTTTTCCATTAGTTTGCATTTTGTGTAGTTTACGATAATTAGATGTGGGTCATTATATCAAACTTTTACTCACTGTAGCACAAGATTTCATATAAGTCCTTTATACCATCTTATTAATTACGTATTTTGGTTTCCATTTTGATACATATTTATATTTATATATTAATAACAATATAATAAAGTAAATACCTAGCCCGTACATTGCACGGGTGGATATCTAGTATCTTGTAACAAGAACTCAACCTAGAGTTCTTGAGACTTGGAAGACTTGGGGGATTTTGTTAAGAGATTTGGTGAAAGTGTGCTACTACAAGAATTTGAAGATTCACTCCTTATAATTACAAGACTAAGCATTTTCTTCCTTTCTATCTAGTTCTTCCATTAAATTATTGATAATTCTCTCATCTTGTATTAAATGCTTGGGTGTTTGTATTTATTGGTTGTTGGAATGATATAAATGACTTGTGAGTAGTAATTTGCAGTTTCTACTCCCAACCCTAGGATTATGATCTTAGCCAATTGTTTGTTAATTTTGGCGATTTTGTGTAGGAATTGATGTAATGGTAATATATGGCTTATACCTTAGGCGTAGCTATCCGACGGTAAGTAGTTCTCCCTGATAGGCACATGGGAATGACTAGAGAACCCGAATCATCAATGTCAATCTTGTAGAATGTCTTAAGGCCTCGTTCCTAAAACAAGATTCATTTGGGGTGGGGATTAACGAGTTAATTTGATTGTGTTATTCATTCACTTGTATTGTCATTATTAATTCTGTTATCGGTCATTAGTAGTAGGAATTAAAGTGAATTGTAGGGCCAAAACCATTTTTGGTCTCGTAACTTTTCACTCGTACAATTTTGATCCCAAAAAAGTTAAAAATTCAATCTGTTCCTTTACCTTTGGAATTGGTCTAGATTTAGTCCTTTTCTCGCCACTGGAGACCAATTTGGTCGAAAAATCGCACATGTTGTTCACGCGACTCATTTTTCTGGCTAATTTCTTAAATACGTGTTGCCGACGAGCGACGAGGAATTAAAAAAAATTAAACTCCTCTTCTTTATTATTATTATTATTATTATTATTATTATTATTATTATTATTATTATTATTATTATTATTATTATTATTATTATTATTATTATCATTATTATTATTATTATTATTATTATTATTATTATTATTATTATGACCATAAGTAATGAAAGAGTAACTGTCAAGTGTCTCTTGGTTTTTCATCCTCTTACAATAAATATAACTTATAATATACAACTGTTACTTTGCATTAATTGCAACCCCTAATGGTGGCTTTGTGACATCTTTGACATTCATTCATGAAGTCTCTTAATTTCAAGGAGTTACACCTCTTGAGGTTATAGGCGAGTATTCAAATGGTCACTTGAGATCTATCAATCAGGTCGAATCCAAGTGGCAAAACTTAGATTTCATTAAGCCGAGCCGAGCACTCGTACGTACACGTGTGATGCTCATTTACCCACTCGCATGTGTAATCATTCAACACCTCTCTATAGTGTTCTAACTTATAAGTTAGAATTCACATCATGAACTCTTACTCTTTCAATAATGCGGGTTGGATACTCATCCATACCGGCTTCATATTTTAAGTGATTTGTGCATTAGTTTCTCACTCATCCCAATTTGAATTTGAGAAAGTCGATACATGATATTTTGATAACCAAAATAAGGATTTTGAATCTACAACATGATTCCTACTAAATCAAGTATACTGACACTTAAAACCTAAACGAAGTTAAGCCATCACTTAACTTTTTAAAGGCCAAATTCCAACAGTCCTAATCATGGTGGTTTAGAATACTTTTTGAGACAAGTTCGACCTACGGTGGGTCGATAATTTCTGAAATTGGTGCTTCGTTACATGTTTTTAATTTGGTTAGGTTTAGTTTGGCCAAGAGATCCGCAAACACTTTAGCGCATCATCTTGCCCAATATTTTTCGTTTAATTCCCCTATGCTAGTGATTGGAAGTGTTTTGAATACGCTCAAACATATTGTGATTGCTGAGATGGTTGTCTTGTGATTTATGAAATTTGTTTTCACTCTTAAAAAAATAAATCTCCCGTAAAATATAAATGATGAAAGCAAATACATTTTCCTACTAAAATAGTTTTTTCCATTCCCTTTTCCATTCCTATTCACATTCAACTATCCCCTAAAAAAAATGTAAACAATTATTTAGAGATTATTTGTTGGTTGATGGTCCCCTTTTATTTCCAGGAATGTCATAATGGATTTTCAGTTAGTTGAGTTAAGTTGTATTGCTATTTATTTGAGTTTATTCTTAAGGATATGTTTGATGAATGGAGCATGGCATGAGAAATATGTACGTGGAAATTTTGATGGTATAAATTCTACATTTTTTTTTTCGTTTTGGGATAAAATATAGTAATATTTATAAGATATTATCAATCATCCTTAAAAATCTTATCAAAATACATTAAATAATTAAATAATAATTTATAAAATTATTTGAATTAAATCATCACGTCTCTCCTCAACGGACAAATCCATAAATAAATATGTGATAATTGCTACTTGGACCGTGCTTCTCCTAAAATTGGAAACAAAAAAAAAAAAAAAAAAAAAAATAGAAAGAAATGTTTTTGGACAGTGCTCCGTGCAGGCAGGCCCCGGATTGATGCTCTTTGTAATTCTCTACTTGTTAAGTCGCTGGAAACCCGAAACCTGAACCCCCGACGGGCTTTTACTCCTAACAGATTTCAGCCTCTGCTCATCTTCTACTACGGCTTTCCATCTTTGTTTTTCCCTGTTGCAACAAGGAAATGAAACTGAAAATAGTCCACCAAGACAATCGCAAAGCCCAAGACCAAATGGAGGACCCTCAGATTCGTGTTTCGCTGGAAAAGGAGAATTCTATGCTGCTGGAGCCTCCTCCTGTTTCTGCTTCTGACCCTCTGCTTGTTTCTGTTAGTTATTTTGTGCCTGGAAAACTTGTTAATTTGATGGTTCTGTGTGTGTTCATGTCAGATCTGTCTTGTTGTTTCTAGGGCAAGAGGAAGAGGAAGCCCAAAGAGCTGATCGACGAGGTTTCTCCCATTTTTGTAAGAAGGAGGAAGAAGAAGCCGTCTCAGGATGTTAGTTTCTGTTCCCCCTTTTCAGTTGTTACAACACTTCATCTCACTTTGTTCTTAATTTTTAAGTGTATTCAGTTGGTTACAGAGCTCGATTATTAGCTAGGGATGGGATTAGTGGGAGGATGATTTTGCTTTTTACGTGTATTCAGTTGGTTACACAGCTCGATTTTTTTTCCTTTTTAAATTTGTTTTGTTTAATCTATGTTGCATCCATGCTTGTTTCAGTTTGCAAGGATTGCATTTTTTTTATTCAATAAAATCTTTAGACTTTGAAGAAACGTTATTGGCAATTGCAGGGCTGTGGCAGTTACCTGAGTTACTTACCCAGTTAACTCGTGTTAGCAAATAGGAGAATTGGATAGCTCATCAACTAACCGATTTAGTTAGTTTACAAGCCAACTGATTTTTCTGAGTTCAGTTTGCTCGTTACTAGAAAGCCAACATCATTTCATACCATGACTGGTTTAGGCAGCAGAGGAGCTGGACTGTTCAATAATGACTTGCATGACTGTGCAGGGTTTACGAAGTTCATTTTGAGGTTGCTTTATGCTTGCTGGAGAAAACTAGAACCTCCACAGAAAATAATTATTTTAAAATTTTCTACTGTACTGCAATACGACTAGTAGCTAGTGGCAGATCCAGGATTTCAAAAGTGGCGGACAAAAGGTGTTTAATTGTAGTTTTATCTAAAATTGGGGTTAAAGTTTTAAAAAATAAAATCTATTTTTACAAAGAAAAGAAAAAAAAAACTGATTTTTTTGTTTTTGTTTTTGTAAAAAAGTGGGGGTATATTTGTCCTCTTGTTTTGTACATTGCATCTGCCACTGCTAGTAGCCAATATTGGTTGAGGTTTATGGAATGTGATGAAAGAAAAGAATAAGACTATGGGTTTGTTTGCTTGAAAGTACGAGGTTTGTAATTATACTTTAGCATGAACATCCCAGGCCCTTTTTACTATAGAATAGCCAATTTCTTATCTAAAACCCAGGAAGAGTTTGAATTTTTTTACTAATTAGTATGGAAGATTCCAACTATAGTAAGTTGATAACTTTCCTTCCATGAACTCATTCAGTTGTTTGATACAAGTATGACTTCTTGTTTACTTTTTTTTCATTTTATAAAGGCAATTATTGGCTATATTCTCATGCTATTGATTTTTACTTCCTATTACTTTGTTTTGCATTATTTGCTTCATTTTATTGTTTCGTGAAACCTTTTTATTTTTACTTCCAGGAATAGAAACCGATGTAGCTTCATTTCAATTTTCCCTCGTAAACTTACTGAAGTTAAAACTTGCGAACGGTTTAGTGCTATTTAGAAGGACCAAGATTGTCAAGTGGCAAGTGCATCATTCTTGTATTTCAGTCCATGAAATAATTTCTGAAAGTAGGCTCTGAGATTGAACTACAAAACTATTTAATGGGGACAAGGCCAAGGGCGTCTTCCTTACAAAGAAAAGAAAGAGAAGAAAGATGAGTAACCTCTGGTAACGAGTCTTTCAGCAGTGATTATCTCAGCCCAGGTTACGTGGTTTGAATGTTAGTTCTCATGACAGATGAGTTAGACAGAAGTTTCTTCTTGTGGGGGACAACCGATTACTAGCTCAATTTATGTTGGTGACTAATTTTATTTGTAATGTAGGAGCATGTATGAGTCAGAGGCGGAGATTGGTCAGCCTTCGCCCCTTCCTTTATATTGAATCTCCATTTACGGTTCTACACTGTCATAGATGGCTAGCTTAGGTCTTAATGTTTTCCTACTAGTATTCAACCTTCTATTAAATCTCTGCCATGTCCGAATGCATTAAGTCCTTCCTATCCTACATTTTGTTGCTTTCAGAGCAAAACATCCAGATGTTAGTCAGCTTTTGATTGCAATGCAGGACTATGATAAGTGTCGGGTTTTTTTTTTTTTTTTTTTTTGTCCATGCATTTGATGGATACGTTGGTCTACTATGTTGGTTGTCAGTGTGATTTGTTTCAAAAGTATGTCGTATATTCAAATTCTGATCGATAATGTCTGACTTAGAAAATTGACATGGGAATTTTTGAGCAGGGGACACCTGATAATGGCGGAACACCGATGAGGTATGTTTAATGCGCAAAACTACATGAACCCTTTTCTAGAAAGTACTTCTGCACCTTCTTACAACAGCTACCTTCTCATATGAAGCAGTGAAGTTGATACTGCTGTTGTTCGATCAAGCAATGCTGTCCAATTGAAGTCACCGACCATGATTCGAGCCGAGGAGTTCCAGTTGAGTTTGACCAATGACCAGCCTTCGTTTTTGAAAGCGTTAGTCAGATCACATGTTGCCAGCTGTTTCTGGATGGTATGTCTGGAGCAATTTTATCTTGACCAGATTTTGTTGGCTGCATTTTCACCTTCGATTTATGTACCATTTGACTACAGGGTCTTCCTGTGCCATTTTGCAAGGCACATCTACCTACCAAGGACACTACAGTTACTCTTGAAAATGAAAATGGTGAAGAATTTCTAATCAAGTACATTGCGCATAAGACGGGTCTAAGTGCTGGATGGAGAAAATTCGTTGCTGGTAACAAATTAATTGAAGGAGATGTTCTGATCTTCCAACTAACTGAGCCTTGCAGATTTAAGGTGGGTGCTATCAGACATAATTTACGGGAACAAGATACTCTCAGGTGTTTTAGGTTAGATGGGAAAAAACCATATTTGATTGACTAATTGGTGGACTCGAACTAGTGAAATCAAGTCCAAGGGGAGAATCTTTCTATAGGCAAAACATCTCGTCAACGACAAACAATTTTCTGAAAATCTCTGTGTTTCTTGGGAACACATGGTATCATTTTGGTTTCAGTGTTAAGATGCTTCTGATTTATGCGCTTACTGTTATATCCTAATTTGTAGGTGTACATAATAAGGGCAAATGATTTGACCGAGGTTGATGGTGCTCTTAGCCTCCTAATACTGGACTCTCAAACAAAGCAAAACGATGCAGGTTAGTTGCATTTGTCCGATGGCAAAAACTCCTGTAACTACTCATTTCGTGTCACAAATATAATTCGCTTCCAAATTTGACACAGATTAAGAAGTTCATTTAACGTGCAAATTCTTGTTATATCCTTATTTAATAGGGGAAGTTAACTATTACTGATAATTTCGATGAATTATTTCGTAGGGGTATATTAGTTAAAAAACATTTAATATGAGTCCTATGGAGGACTATTTGGTTTTAGAATCTAAAAGAGGAAAACGAGACTATATGTGAGATGAAGGGAGCAAGTTAAATTTGGTCGTACTATGTCTCATATTTAACACATATTTGACTGTTTGACCATCCGTCTTGCTATAAGACAAGTCTTATAAGAGATCATCTCTTCTCTTATTTAGTTTGAAGTCATTTGCTTTCTTGTTACGCGTGGGACTACTATCTTAGTCCCGTCTAGGGATATGTCTTTGAAATAACTGAAAGCTATGACAGAGGGAGCTATGGATGCAAAAAGCAAGAAGAAGAGGCGTCCGAAATCTCTTCCCTTGACTGTTGTCCAGAAGAAGAAACTGAAAGGGGGGCCAGCGGAGGAACATTCTGGAAACGACAGTGACGAAGTTGCTTCCGAAGTTTTGGAGGGCACCAAGTTCTCTGGATCATCTTCTCATTTCAAAGACATCAGCAGCTTCGAAGAATTTCAAATTGTGGTGAACGGAGTGTGTCTCGACTCTGATCTTCCCGAGAACATCCGTCGAAAATACTACGAGCTATGCTGCAGCAAGAATGCGTTTCTTCACGATCGGCTTCTTCCGGGCCTCTACAGCAAGCTAGCTGCGGGTATGATTGTTGAATCCATTAACATAGCCGATGCTATACGGTCCTCGAAGCTGACCACCCCAAAGGAGGAGTTTGAAGTATGGGAAAAGTCTCTAAGGTCGTTTGAACTTCTGGGGTTGAATGTGGGGTTTTTACGGGCGCGTCTACAGACACTGTTGAGGTTGGCGTACGAAAGCGATGGTGCGTCGGAGGTACGAAGGTACAGGGAAGTTGAGAAGGATCAGAATCATGCTAAAGATGAGGTTGAGAAACTTGAAGCAAAGCTTGTGGAACTGAAAGCATTATCTGAAAAATATGATAATGAGATGGAGAATTTGAAGAAGGAAGCAGAGAGCTTTGAGGCTAAGTTCCAACAAGAGGTTAATGCACCGTGGTAGTAGCAGTATTAATATACCCAACTAATTTCTGTTTCTATTTAATTATCTAGACAACCTTTATTCACAATTTTCTTTTAGAAACTTTTAAATGGCTTGTGTGATCTTCAACTACATCTTACTAAATAGAAGGAGCTAACTCTTAAGATTTGCTGTCTTATGTATTTCATTTTACGTAATTTTAAAAATTGTTATATAATTTTTCGAAGAATCCGTCTCCTTATACGGTGCTCTAAGGTGCAACTACTACTTCTCCAATTCCTTTTTTCCCTTTTCTAGTAAAGGTGCAAGTAACCCTATTATTTTATTTGGGTATTTTGCTCTCATTTTTTATTTTCGGATCAAGCACATTTGTTGAGGTCATTTCAAATTCATTAAAACAATCATCCAGGCAAATGCCCTACGTTCTGAAGGGAGAGTACATAAATATCGTTCGGGAGATGTTCAACCCAAACGCTATTATCATCTTGACCAAGCTTATAATGTGCAAAATCATGAGGTACATAATTAACCTGTTTAGGTACGAAATAAAATTGCTCACATTGTAAACTATGAGCAAGAAAATATGTCATCAAGAATCAAATGCTATTATCATCTTGACCAAGCTTATAATGTGCAAAAGCACGAGGTACATAAGTAATCTGTTTAGGTACGAAATAAAATTGCTCACATTTAAACTATGAGCAAGAAAATATGTCATCAAGAATCATGCCACAATAATTCAATTTTGCCCGACGCTTCGCCAATGTATGCATCAATGATTTATTATCACCTTTGGAAATAATATTCCAAACACCCGCCTCAATTGTCGTTGTCAAAGCTTACTGCAATGTAAGCACCTCAAGTAATATAGTCGAACCCTGCGCTCGAAATCGTGACGATCCTGCAAGAATGACATCACCACTCGCATCCACGAACAAATCTAAGGCCCACTGTATTATCTTCGAAAACCGCTGCATCATAATCTAATTTGTGCAACTCTCTTGTAGGCGGAACCCATGTACATGGCGGCTGGATATCAGGTGTATGGTGTGGATCAGTAAGCATCAGATGAGCTTCTTGGAAGTCATCAAGTTGCCATATTCTTGGGTATGATTACATTACAATCGACAACTTGTTTCTCAAATAAAAAATGCATTTCTTGCATTCCATATTTTCCATAATAGAAATGATAAATATTTTGCACCTTCTCTTGGCAGATTCTCCGCAACTTCTAAACTTTCAGTCAGAAAGAAATATTATCCCTCGTGTTGTCGACAGCCAAATAGAACTTGACTCCCATGCTTCCTTAAAAACGGGACAATCGAAAAAGAGGTGCTCCACTGTCTCATTAGCCTCGCCACAGAGAAGGCAGTGTGACTCAGTTCCCATATGCCGACGAACTAAATTGGCTCGAGCAGGAAGAGCATCCGCACAAGCGCTCCATAAGAAATGCGGAATCTTCAGGATGGCGACGCGTTCCATAATTTCAACCATGCCTTTTTGGGATTACTTGAACTTGGTAGGTCATATTAGGGAATTGTATATAGAGTGTACTCGTGTTGTTTAGCTTAGTCTCACATCGGGTTGTTTGTATACTTCATACTACGATTCTTTTGTATTTGTATCCTCTTGACTATATGAAAAGTATCCCTCATATTTTCTCTATATGGTATCAAGAGCCACTTAAGGCTAACACTCCTTATTTCTGATCCTTACGATCAAATAGATTCATCAAATCTGCCCTAATTTTCCTTCTCTCCCGCCTCTTTCTGCTGCTCCCATGGCTGCCCTACAGACACATGCTCCAGCTGGCACCACTAGCCTTGTGGCATTCAATGTTTCTCCCCAAGCTCCGTTGAAGCTGACCTCCACGAACTACACGGTGTAGAGCTTTCAGTTTCGCACCTTGCTCACGGGTTATGATCTCTTCGGTTATCTTGATGGTACCTCCGCCTGCCCGTCTTCTACCATCACCCAGAATGACTCTACCATCCCGAATCCCGCCTATGCCTCGTGGATTCACCAAGATCAATTGATCCTCTCCTCCATCATTGGGTCAATCACTCCCACAATGATTTTCCTTCATTGCTTCGGCCAAGACCTCCCGTCAGGCCTGGGATACACTTGCTACCACATACGACAACGCCACTTGCATATGGATTATTACTATCAAAAATAAAATTCATAATCCAAGGGTACTAAATTGATCACTGTATATATGATGGACATCAAAACTACGGTTGATGAATTAGCTCTTTCCAAAAGATCTTGCATTGAAGGTCCTGAACGGTTTGGACGACTCATTCAAAGAACTCTCTCATGCCATACAAGCACATGAAAAACGTTATTTCAATTGATGAATTACAGGAAAAGCTGCTCACCACCAAGGCCCATTTTGCGTCCCCCTCTACTTACTCTCATGTCCAGCCTGCTACTGCTTTTCCAGCCGTTGGCAATCACTTCAAGCAGCCTACTCACCCATCTTTCCGTCGTTTTTCCAGGCAGCCGCAACATTCTCGCTCGCCTCCGCCTAATCAGCTTTAAGGTACCACCAGACGTTCGGCCAAACATTGTTCGGATTTCAGCTTCTCACCTTTCTCCTTATCGGCGAGTCCACACCATCTCAGCGACCGACATACTCATTGTCGTCAGCTCATACAGTTGCATCCGCTCCATTGTCATCCGATCGGATTCTTGATTCCGGTGCTTCACATCATATCACGTCCGACTTAAATAATCCGTTGCTTCATGCTTCGAATGATAACAACAATGATATCATCATCGGTGATGGTAACAATTTGCGTACTACTCATATTGTTCTTTGCAATTTCCTACATGAAATTCTCTTCAATCTTTTGATGTATTGCTTGTTCCTTAAATGGCGAAAATTCAATATCAGTCTCCAATGTACGCCGTATGAATGATGTTAAATGTTGTCTTCTCTAATTCCGGATTTCAGATGAAGGATAGTTGTACGAGGGGCGCTTTGTTGTGCTGTCCTTGCGTTAATGGTCTCTACATTTGGCCAGCCACTGCATGGACTCATATCCCGCCTTCCACTTTCATGTCGATTGCACAAACTCTCCCTACATGGCATATATGCCTCCGCCACTCTTCCTCTAAAATACTAGACTGTGTTATGGCCAAGCTCCAATAATTTTTTAATCGCTAAATGATAAGCTGAATGCATACTAAATTGTTCATTTTCCATGAATTTCTAGTATAGTCAATCACTAGGCCACCGCCTGCTACGCGGATCAACTGGGTCAAACACCGAATTTTTCTTCATTTCATCCTAACCGTCATGACCTACATTCACAAAATAAGAGACAAGTGTACTAGCAGGAATTAAAAAAATATCGTCGGATGGTGGACTAGGATTATCAATCCTAAACCAGTTATCCCTACGAACATCAATGCTCTTTCCTTCACCCACACGCCATGTCATTTCGTATCGAATCAAGCTTCTTGCCTGTAACTTCTCCATGTATAACTAGGATTATAACTAATGATTGCCAAATCAAGAGAATTATTGGGAACTATTTAGATTTAAGAAGTCGAGCCATCAAAGGCGTAGGAGATGTAAGAATCCTCCAATACTTTTTGAGATCATACCCAAAAAAAAAAAAAGAAGATTTCAAGAAAGCCTAACCCACCTTTACGCTTTAGAACATGAAGTTTTTTTCTCCTAGCTAGCCCAATGATGCTCTCAGTCCGTCTCCGTGGAACCCTAATAAAATTGAGCAATTGCTCATTCAAACCCCTTGCATACTCCAATTGGAAAGAGGAAGCAACTCATTGAGTAAGTCGGGATCGTCTGCAAAATAATTTTAATAAGAATTTCATGTCCCACTTTGGTGACGCTTTTCTCCTTCCATGATTTCATCTGGTTAATCACTGTATCGACCACTGTTTGACAGATTTGCTTTTTTGACCAGCCAATAATGATTGGAAGCCCAAAATATTTCTCGAATTTTTCCGTGCCTTCAACTCTCAAGATCTCCCTGAACCTAAACTTATCACCCTCGCCAATTCCTCCAGGCTACCACTGAATAATAGGATATTGTTATCTGCAAAAAAGAGATGAGATATAAAATAAAAAGGTTTTTATCAGTATCTACTGATCACTTAGTTTCTAGAAACATGAAGTTTATAATGGTATTCCTACATTAAAATAATATGAAGGTGTATTGGTCAAAAAGTAAAAAATGGGGGAATGTTTGACTCGAAAAATTAAGAGTATATTTGTTTATGAATTAAGTGGGGCATGAAAAATTTATACTTAAATTTTTTGATTGTATGAAATCTAAACCTAGGGGATGTTTGCTTGGGGTTTGCCAAACCCATAATCAGTTTGGCCAACCCCAAGTGATGTTTGTTTGGCCAAGCCACGATATTAGGGTTTGGTGGGGGGACATCAATCACAAATCAAAAAATTATTTTAATTATTCTCCCAATCATTAATAACTACCTCTTACTCATATTACATCACATTTCACAATTAATAATTAAATTTCCCACCCAACCAAACATCACTCTTTAACATCCCAAGCCATTAACTCCAGCCACTTCCCCCAGCCCAGCCACCCCAGCCCCAAGCAAACATCCCCCTAATGTTTGTTATGAGAAAGAATGTGGTAAAATTAATAAGATATTATCAAATGATCATTAAATGTATTAAAACTTTATATAATAACTAATAAAATTATCACATCCCCTATCCGAATGTAAGACTTCATAAACAAACATAACCTAGAAGTTAGAAAGGTAGCTAAAGCCAATAAAAGGGGATGGGTGTGGATAATTGCGTTAGCACGTCTAGTACAAGAAAAAATGACAACAATATCTCAGAGTACTAAAAGTTATATATATTTGCAATTACAAGTATAATTACATAAAACTGCAAATAAATTTTCAACATACAACAATCAAATGTAATTGCATAGGATAATAAATAATAAACTATTAGTGACTACATGTAGTCGTAAGAGAAAATAGAAAAGCTTTTAACAATTACATGTAGTAATATACACACATAAGTGGTGGCAAAAGTGACAACTTTGTTGGCACAGTAAAAAAGTTCTTGCAACTATAATCGTAGGGGGTGCGCGATATGGTGTGGATCGAATATTTAAAATATTTATATACATAGTTAATTTCAATTATTAATAAATGAGTATCCAAAATTAATCCGAAAAATCGGGATGATGCTATATAATTATTGTTTTTCCGAAACAATTCGGTTCATAATTTCGGATCTAACAGAGCAATTTGATTCGATTCGTTTTAATTCGGATAACTAGAGAATTTTTTATCTTTTGAATGACCAGCCGATTCAATTTGAACAAAATGTATTAATGTCTAACAAATATGAATAATCTTATTACACCAAATTTGTTTTCAACTCACTAACTTGTGCTTTGAAAATTATATAATAATTGAATATAAAGTTCATTAATTATTTATGTTAAATATAAGTAGTTATAAAATTATGAATCCTTTAATTTCTAATTTTTATTTAAATTAATTTTGTAGAGATAATATCTTTTTAAATTAATAATTTATTATTTTATTCGATTGGTTATTCGGTTTAATATAGTTCGCTACGGTTTGGTATGATTTTTGGTTCGAAAACATGAGAAATATCCAAATTCGTAAAAGAAATAATCGATTCAGTTTGTTTCAGAAAAAAGTCAAATGATCAACGAATTTTTTCGATTCGATCTGATGCGATTCGAGTTTTGATGGAGTTTCAATAATCTTCGAGCACCCTGCATACCACTATATAATCCAATTCTGTCGCTTCTTGTTATAGTTGCCAATTAGAATAAGGTGAAGGAACAAATTGTTAGTTTTACCATTTTTGTCTCATCGAGGAACTATTTTAAGTTGTCTAATTGTAACGACCCGATTTTCATAAAATAATTTAAAGTAATCTTAGATAGAAATAAGTAATTTTTTTTTTCCTTTTATATATCTATAAAAGACAATACTAGGCCGTTAAAAGAACCGAATAATAATGCATATGAATTTATTTAACCTGTAATATTAAATTAGAAATTAAATCCCGATTAAAAACCTATATCAACTCACCTTATTATGCACTTGAAATTTCACAACACATGCAACAACAAAACACTTATTCAATTACTAGACAATCCATATTATTTATTAGCAAATAAGTTGATCATGGAAAATTAATTTAAACTAAAATAATAAAATAACATCATTCGTAAACATTTCCCTAACAAATCAACTTCACATAATAATCATGATTTTATCTAAGACAAATTTCATTATAGTAACTATTCAAGAATATTTGAATAATTACTAGCAACATCTACGACGTATTACATCATCACAATTTGGTCAAAAATCCAAAAACTAAACTTTAATACTAAAATCAGTTTGCATTTTGGGATAATTCAAATAACACAATTAAGCATCCATACAATACTAGGAAAATATTTCAAATAAGTTTGTATTATTCCTACGCATACATTCAATACAAATAATTCAATAAATATACAAACCTGTTTTTATCAAATTAATTCTAAGAGCATAATTAACTTCATATCAGGGATCTTTCTATAATCTATAACCTCAATAAATTCAAATATAAATTTATTTTACATATTATCGAAACCATAAGTCATAACACAATGTAAATAAGTACATATACAGTCTAGACTGTAGTAAGGTGGAGACCTATTTAACAACAACATACTAGTGAAATTTATAAATAAACATACACAACTCAACAACTAAGTATAGACAAATAATTTATTAATTTATTTATTAGTTAAATTATAGAAAACATAATATTAATAAACATGTCACGAATAAAATTATTAAGATAAACTTATCGCACCTCCAACAAAAATATAATTTAATCATCACATCTAATCATGCTTATAATATAATTAATTAACATGTAACATTGACCGTATGGAAGGAGACCCACATAATATAACATTGGGCCGTATGGAAGGAGGCTCATACGAGTGTACTTTAATTTATCCTTGTGTGTGTGAATGGACAAGCATACCTGATGTACAAGCCTATATAAAATGCAAATGAAATCAAAGTACAATAAAGTAATAGTACAAGCACATAAGCATATTACTTATTTTAATTCAATAAGAGATCATATAATAATTCACTCATGCATTGTCACACAATATTTGAAACCTAGATAGACATTAAAGCAAGTAATTTATGCAAATATCACATATTTCGCAGATATTTAAGTAAATAGCCACGTAACTTTATTAATATTTTAATTAATAATCTAGTCAACCCAAGCCATTTCAATACCTCCACATAAATTTCAAGCAGCTACATATAAATGGTAAATTATTTACTAAAATTTTAGTGACTATCATATGCTCCGAGCCTCGCCTCAACTTCACCGACCCACACCGAGGTAACCTAAAAGGATCAATATTGGGTTGGGGTGAGCTTCCTTTAGCTCGTGGAGGATTACAATTTATCACAACAATTATATAAACAAAAAGGCATACAATGCAACAATTATTATAATGATGCGCTTGTATTGGCAAGACACATAGAGCTAACTTGTATTGGCAAGTATCATACTGATAATGGGCTAAACTTGCATTGACAAGTAGCATAATGGCAATAAGCTAAACTTGTATTGGCAAGTAGCAAATTGAATAATTACTTGTATTGGCAAGTAACAACTTATAGTAAAACCCCCACATGAAATGTCTTGAATGAGATCGAGATAAAATGATGCAAATGAAATGTCCGAAATCCATAATCATTGCAACCTACAATTATAAATCTTTTGTTTTAGTTATTCAATATTAACATTTTATGGAACTTTGAAGATAGGAAAATTGAATAAGAAATTTGATAATAAAGATGATGACAAAGTTGTAAATAAAGGGAAGTTAAGTTAAGGGGCTTATCCTCCCGTTTCTCTTCCAGCACGTAGCATTCCCATTCTTATTAACCCCCCCCCCCCCTCCCCACCTTATATACAACCTCACACACATATATACATAGACTCACACACATGCACCTACACACACCACACATAACACGACACACACCTGTACACACACCTCACTCATACATACACAATACACACAATAACACACACACCACACTGATTACACACAGAACACACACGCATGTGCACACTCATACACACATTTTGCACTCCTGAACACACACACCAAACGCACACCATCACGCACACACAAACACACACTATCACGCACACCATCACACACAGCACACGCATAAACACACACACACAATATCGCAAGCCTGCACACCCACATGCACACACTCAACGAGTCACACATATACACGACTCTCACACCCAAACACACAGTCCCCACAGAGGCACATACAACCCGCCTCACATATACTGATCCGACAGCTATCGCCACAGCTTTACGCTCGGTGTCGAGACTAGGTTAACGGGGATGGTGAATATGATAACCGAACTATTAGTGGGAATGGAATCTGCGGCGATGGATTTCGCCAAACTAAAAGGTGTATACCGATCCCATCGGTGGATTCAAGGGTGAAACTAACAATATCTTAGCCGATGTTCTTCCAAATTCATAATCAATAGGATATTAGACGAGAAAATACCTTACTTCTGTGTTGATGATGATGATTTTGTAATTTGTGGATTCAATTGGGGCCTAGAATTTGGGGTGAGCCGATTGGGGTTTCGCAGGCTTAATTTTGGGAATGGTATCGACGGAAATCTGCCGAAAGTTTAGTTTGCTTTACTGGATTAGCGACGACTCATGAATTGATGGAGGCTAGGTGGTGGTATTGCTCCGAGTATGATTATGGGTGAAGGATGGTGGGCGAACGCGGTGTGAAACCGGTTGTTTGCTGCCAATATTGAATTGGTAGCCTAAACTAGAATAGGCTTTACTAATCTTATTTATAATTAGGTTTAGGGTAGAATTTATTTGATTATGCTGCATATTGGTTGCAAAGAATTCGGAAATTACTATGAGACGTATAATTCAAACTAGAAATTCTGTTTGGGCTCAAGACATAGACCCTTTTTTATTTGTAGTGATTTGGGCTTGAGTCTTAGGCTCAAAGATTTGAGTTTAAATAATGAGATGAATAATGAACTAAGTAGTTAAAATGTAACAAAGCACTTTTCTACATAGACTTTCGTCTTAGTAGTAAATAATTTGTGGATGTAATATTTTAAAATATAATGAATGATATTCCTATTGAGACTGTGGCCTAAATAAATTAATAAATAAATAAACAAATTGAAAATAAATGGATTCACAAGTTAATATAAATTTCCAATATAAATTGGGCTTGAATATATTAAATGGGCCAAATTGAATTGGTGTTGGGTCTAAACCCAATATTGAACACATGAATAAAATGATTGACCAACTTAATAAATCAACAAATAATAATAATGATGATAATAATAATAATAATAATAATGATAATAATAATAATAACAATAATAATAATAATAATAATAATAATAATAATAATAATAATAATAATAATAATAATAATAATAATAAGTGGGAGAAATACTGGGAGATATTTAATCAAGATGAGGGCCGAATATGTTATTTTAAAGTTTATAACTGGCCTGGAATCAAATCAAAATATTATAAATAAGATTTTGAGCTTAATTCAAGTAATAATATTTTGTTTTACAAAAGGATACAAAGACACTAGTTTAGAAAGACGTAATAAATTATATATATAATTATTTATACGAACATTTAAAATAATATTTTAGAATTAAATAATACACTAAAATTTTGGGATATTACACTAATGAACTAAAATGAAGCAACTTTATTAAGTCAAAGTATAAGGTGAAACGTTAAATACGGAGACAACACAATTATGACAAGTTTGTTAATACATGTCAACAATTATTCTGGGAATCAAGTGATGCTATGGCCCCTCCTTAAACAACAACATTATATATCCTACTTGCTCACGCCTCGTTTACTTCGGCGTATAAGGATAACATCGCCTTGGATAATTTAGTAAGATAATGATAAGTCGGAGAAATTATCCTACGTTTATTTGTCCACATAAAGTATGGATAAGAATATCTTTTATCTTTTTCCTATGTTTACTCTAGTGAATGTCAATTAGAATAGTGGGGGTTATATTTATAATAACTGATTAACAAAGATAGAAAAGAGGGGATCTCTACCCTTTCCTTCTTATTTTCGCCAAATAGATAAATGTTCGAATCTTTAGATCAGTCCTTCTTATTTAAATGGAGGACGGAGAATGCGAAAGAAGTGTTCGAATCTTCAATAAAATCAGGGGATACTTAAGCTGAGATGTAGTGACATGTGTCATGTTCGTTCTGGTACATGTTCAAATGGTACATCTATTTAAATAGTGTAAAAATATTTTTAATAAGGGATTTGTAGGCTAGGATGTATATTGAAAATTGTAAAAGGTGCATTGAAAATTGTAAAATGTATGTTGATAATTGTAAAAGGTGACGTAGAGAATAGAGTGTGGATGAGGACGGATGAGTCATCCGACAGTAAATGAAATAGGCAAAATGTATGTTTAGGTTCCTCAGTTATTGGTGAATATTTGTAAAGGTCCCTAAGTTATTATAATAGGGGCAAAAGTCCCTCAGTTACTGAATATGAATTTTTATAAATCCTTCCATTTTATTTTATTAGTGTTATACACACTGATATTTGTGAATGAATTTGGGGGTATTAATGCCACGTAATTAAAAAGGACACGTCGGTGGTTGTTAAGTTAGAAAATATGGCGGATGTACAAACTTCCGTCACATTCCAACGTATAACCTTTACAACTATTCAGGAATAGTTGAGGGACCTAAATATGCGTTTTACCAATGAAATATGTTGGAATGAAACATACTCTATCCAGATGGAGATATGCCAAAACAAACATTCTCATAGTAAGATTTAAAAGAAAATTATGTTTTATTAATTGTTTAGGAGTGAGAGTAAATATTTTTAGTGTCTGATGAAACCTCGCGGTCTCGTGCTAAAGATTCAAGACAGAATTCCCGAATACCCTAGCGAACTAACAATTATGCTATAGCAATTAAGCTTCAAAGAGATAATTCATTCACCAATAATCCAAAAATCCAGTATAAAGCAATATAAGTACCTAGACCTATAGCCCACGGGCCAAACCAAATACCAGCAAAATAATAAAATAGATGGGCCTTTGGCCAAACAAGAATAAAAACTAAAAATATAAATAAAGTTTTAAGAACGATAAAAATCAGGTCTCGGACTTCTTCTCCTTCTTTTGACGCCTCACGTACACCACAACCAGGTTCTCATCATCACCCCCGCCCCCGAAACGAACCTTGCCATCAAGGTTAAGCTCTGGAAAACACGCTCTAAGTCCGTCCACCTCTTCCCACGTCGTATCCTCGATCTCTAACTTACGCCATTGAACCTGTGCTTCATGTATAGCAGCTCCATGCTGATGAACCCAGCGATAATCAAGAACCTTGTCCGTAGTGCAATCTGGTGTGCCATCTTCCGAATAAGGTGGTAAAGTAGAGCGGACGTCCGCAGCGGGCCTCACACGCCGATGCAACAAAGAAACATGGAAGGCTGGATGAATTTTGGTGTCCGCTGGCAATGCCAACTTATACACGATGGATCCCAGCCTTGCCATCACTTGAAATGGCCCATAAAATTGACTCGCCGGCTTCTAATTAAGCCTCCTAAAGACTGAATGCTGACAATAAGGTTGTAATTTGAGGAAAACCCAATCCCCTTCCTCGAACTACTCCGGACGCCTCTTGGCATTCGCATACTGGCGCATCCGGTTCTAAGCAGTAGTCAAATTATATCGTAATTGCTGAAGCAACTCATCCCGCTCCCTTAATTGAACATCATCCTCATGAACAGCAGTGGAGCCGGGCTCATGGAAAGGAATATGTATGGCGGGTCTCCCATACACCACCTCAAAAGGTGTCATATCAATCAAACGTTGGTACGTAGTATTGTACCAGTATTCCGCCCAAGCTAGATGTCTCTCCCATTCCTTGGGCCTCTGGTATGAAAAGCTGCGCAAATACTGCTTAAGGCAGCGATTCACCACCTCAGTCTGACCATCGGTCTGTGGATGATAGGCGGAACTCATCTTCAACTGGGTACCCTGCAATTTAAACAACTCATGCCAGAAAGAGCTCAAAAATATCCAATCTCGGTCAGTGACAATAGATGTTGGAACCCCATGCAGACGTACAATATTACGAACAAATATGTCCGCCACATCCTTGGCCGTATATGGGTGTCCAAAGCGATAAAATGCGCATACTTCGATATCCTATCCACGAACACCAGGATAGTATCCTTTCCTCGCGACCGGGGCAACCCTATTATGAAATCCACAGAAATATCACTCCATACATGCTGTGGAATCAGAAGTGGTGAAAGTAATCCCGCCGGACTTCGACTATCAGACTTATTCCTCTGGCAATTATTGCAGGCCTGAACATGTGCGATGATGTCTTTCTTCAATCCGGGCCATGTAAAAAGCTGTTGTAGCCGCTTATAAGTTCAAAGTATTCCTGAACGCCCTCCGAATGCAAACTCATGGAACTCGCGGACCAACGATGCGCCCATCCTGCACAATGCAGCCATTACAGAGAGTGTAACCCCCGTCTACCCGAGTCCCGTCCTCCAAGGCCCGCAGCCGTGGCCCCCATTCCTCATCCTGTGCCGTGGTCGTGGCAATTTCCTCCCAAATCTAGTGCCTTTGGTGTAGACAGCCCCATCACCGCTAATTCCACCTCTGATTTTCCACCGTCTACGATTTCCCTTCGCGGCAATGCGTCCGCCGCATCATTCTCTTTCCCCGGCCTATACACAATCTCATAATCAAACCCCACTAGTTTGGCGATCCAACGATGTTGCTTCGGTGCGGTGATTTTCTGTTCTAACAATATCGGAGGTTGCGCTGATCCGTCACTATCTTAAACATAAAGTTCAAAAGAAATAATCCAAAGAAGAAGAGTCAAGGGTTCAAAGACTCCAAGGAGGGAAATGACAACTTCAAGAAATCTGGAGAAAGGATAGAGAAAAGGAAGTGTTTTAGCTGTAAACAAGTTGGAACACTTGAAGAAGAACTGTCAGAGGAAGAAGAAGAAAGAAGGATCAAGTGCTAAAGCTACTGCTGTTAAACAGGAAGAACACACACCAGAAGTTCTAAATATTACTGAGACAAAGATGGAGAAGGAATGGGTTCTTGACACTGGATGCTCTTTCCATATGTGTCCTCATGAAGACTGGTTTCAGAATCTAAAGAAAGAAGATGGAGGGTGTGTTTTGCTGGGAAATGATCAGTCCTGCAGAGTACAAGGCACTGGCTCAGTAAACATCACCATGTTTGATGGAATTACCAGAACCATCACAAATGTAAGGTATGTACCTGGTCTAAAAAGGAATTTACTCTCCTTAGGATCTCTTATTGCCACTGGATGTGAATTCAAGTCAGTTGATGGTCACTTACACATAACCAAGGAAAATAAACTGGTAATCAAAGGAAAACAACATAATGGTCTGTTTGTTTTGATTGGAAAGCCTGTTGTTGGCTGCGTGGGGAGTATTCTTGGGAAGAATGAACTGATACTGTGGCATAAGAGGTTAGGGCATATTGGGGAAAAAGGTCTGAAGGAATTATCCAAGAGAGGCTTAATTAGAGAAATTGGAAGTCAAACCCTTGAGTTCTGTGATAAATGTGCATTAGGAAAATCACAGAAACTGCCTTATGCTAAAGGGATTCACACTACTCAAGAACCATTGGACTATGTACACTCAGATATCTAGGGGCCATCTAGAACTGAAACTCATGGGGGAGGAAGATACTTCATGTCTGTAATTGATGATTTCAGTAGGAAAGTATGGGTGTTTGTATTAAAGAACAAGAGTGATGCATTCATCAAGTTCAAAACATGGTTGATTCAGATGAAAAATCTAAGGGGTAAACTCAAACACTTAAGAACAGATAATGGATTAGAGTATCTATCAACTTAGTTTACTGAATTCTGTGAAGCAAGAGGAATCACTAGACACAGAACAGTCCTAATGAATCCTCAACAGAATGGTGTTGCAGAAAGATTCAACAGAACAATACTTGAAAGAGTGAGGTGTATGCTGATTGATGTTGGTTTGCCAAAGGTTTTCTAGGGAGAAACAATCAATACATCAGGTTACTTAATCAACAGGTCATCTTCATCATCATTAGAATTCAAAACTCCAGAGGAAGTATGGAGTGGCAGATTTCCAAGCTATACAGACTTAAAGGTGTTTGGATGTCTTGCTTATGCTCATATTAAGCAAGATAAACTTGATCCTAGAGCACAAAGATGTGTGTTCTTAGGATATCCAGAAGGAATCAAAGGATACAAGCTATGGTGTTTGGAACCTAGGAATCAGAACCTTATGATAAGCAGGGATGTTAAGTTTAATGAGTCTGTCATGGGATGTTAAGTTTAATGAACCTTATGATATCACTCTGCTAGAAATCAGGAAGAGTTTGATGGTGCTATTAAAACAGAAAAGGTATCAGTTCAGGTGGAGCCTCAGATGAATGAAGATCCTCAAATGAATGAGTATCTAGATCAACACTCAAGTGACAGTTCATCAGGAGAAGAAGATGTGCAAATAGACAACCCAAATTTGAGAACCTATAGCGTTGCCAGAGACAGACCAAGGAGGCAAATTCAAAGGCCGGACTTCTATGGGAAAGCAGGGAGTGTATACTATGCACTAAGCATTGCTGAAGACATAGAACACCAGGAACCACAAAATTTCAAAGAGGCAGTCAGTGGCAGTGAAAGTGAGCACTAGATAAGTGCAATGATGGAGGAAATGGAGTCACTGGAGAGAAATGCCACTTGGAAACTGGTGAGTTCTAAATGGAGTTATAAGAAGAAGATTGAATCTGGAGAAGTATAGTGGGTAGGATACAAGGCAAGGCTTGTTGCAAGGGGCTTCACTCAAAGAGAAGGCATTGATTTCAATGAGGTCTTTTCTCCTGTGGTAAAGCACTGTTCTATTAGGCTACTATTATCTATGGTGACACAAGAAGACATGGAGCTACAACAGCTAGATGTTAAAACTGCATTTCTACATGGTGACCTGGTTGAGAACATATACATGAAACGCCTGAAGACTTTGTAATTCCAGGAAAAGAGGAGAAGGGCTTCCTCAAAAAGTCACTATATGGGCTAAAACAGAGTCCAAGGCAGTGGAACAAGAAATTTAATGAGTTCATAATAAGTGCAGGTTTCACCAGAAGTTTATATGACAGTTGTGTCTATTTTGATAAAACGTCTAAGGATGAACATGTGTTTCTTCTACTTTATGTTGATGATATGCTTATAGCTAGTTAGAGCAAACATAAAATCCAACAGCTCAAGAAGAAATTAAGCTCAGAATTTGACATGAAAGAGGAGATGCAAGAAAGATTCTTGGAATGGATATCAACAGAAACAAGAAATCTGGAGTGCTGTTCTTATCTTAGAGAAACTATCTTCTGAAGGTGGTTGAGAGGTTCAACATGCATGAGTCTAAGAGTCTGAGTGTGCCAGTAAGTCAGCAACAAAAGTTGTCCAAGGATCAATGTCCCAAGACCACTGAAGAAGAAAGACACATGAGACAATGCAAGTGGTGTTGGTAGTTTTATGTATGGAATGATTTACAGTAGACCTGACTTAGCATATTGTGTACCTTTGGTAAGAAAATTCATGTCAAATCCAGGAAGAACTCATTGGGAAGCTCTGAAACAGGTTTTGAGATATCTGAAAGGATCAGTGGCTTTAGGGTTAAAGTTTGAAAAACAAGCTCTGGATACTGTTCCATTATAGGGGTTTGTTGATGCTGATTTTGCAGGAAACATGGACACTAGAAGATCAATGTCTAGATATATGTTTACATTGTATGGGACTGCAATAAGCTAGAGGAGTATACAACAATCTGTAGTAGCTCTATCTACTACAGAAGCTGAATACATGGCCATTACTGATGCAATCAAGGAAGCTGTATGGCTTAAGGGAATTCTGTCTTAGTGATAGAATTGGAGAGGTTAGTAAAAAAGCACACTTCTTGTAATCATCACTCTTAAAGGTTGAAAAGATCATAAGATATATACTTCAATTGAGAGTTGATAAACAAGAGATCAGTAGGTTGGTTCGAGTTGAGGAAGTCAAATCTTAGGATTGACTTGATTGGGAATTGAGAAGGCGAGGAAGAATGACTATTGTTTGAGGGGTAGACGGGTAGGGTCCACTCGTTTAGTCCATTTTTATAGTCACTCTTACCTAGAATTACCCCACCTTACCCCAAGCCAACACTACAACCTATATAAAGACCTATTTGATTCTTTGGCACACTTGTCAAGTACGTTTTCAAGTTTAGATGATTGGCAAGCCTATGGTAGGCGGTTCATGCACTTCAATGCAAGTGTATACACATCCCACTTGATACACTCGAGAGTTGAGAGATACACTCACCCAGTGAGGATCTCAAGTCGAGAATGTCAAAGTGTAGAAAGTAGTGGATTTTGCCTATCACACATGCTCATTACTTTCATGTTTGCCTTGCTTTTAAGAAAATAGAAACCGATTGCCACATAAATCTGTCCTAAACACGTGTTCTTTCTTCTTTTTCTTTATTTGTTCGGAACGAACAAAGTTCTAAGTTTGGGAAGATTTGGTACACGTGTTCATGCACACTTTAGGACGCTAGTGTCAATTTAGTGATGATTTTGTGCAATTTCACGTGTTCTTCGTGCATTTAATTCTCATTGGGTAAAATAATACGTTTGGTTAATTTTTTTGCTAAAACAGGTGCAAATGGATCGAAAAAGAGCATCAAAAGATCGCAGAGTCGGTGGATCTATCGAGGCAACAAAGGACAGGGCTAAAGGCAGATCTCGGCCGAGACAGGTTACAAATCTCGGCCAGGATGACCTTCCAGGGAAAACTTGAAGTTTTGAAGAGTTGAAGATCTCGGCCGAGACGGGCAATGCATCTCGGCCTAGATGACTCTCCAGGGAAAATCCAGAATTTCAAGAGATCAAGATCTCGTTTTATCTCGGCCGAGAAGAGCCAAACCCTAACAAACCCTGAAAATCCTCTTTTCACGTCTCGGCCGAGATTCAGTTGCATCTCGGCCGAGATCAGCCTTTGATTCACCCAGCAGAAAATCCTCATTGCTTCATCTTTACCGAGACACACTTGAATCTCGGCCGAGATTCTTTACCCTGTTTTAAAATTGTGAATGCGATTTCGCCTAAAACTCAAGTGACAACTCTTTCCCTATATATATAAGTTCCATTTCGAATTTGGCCTATCCAACAACACAATTCCAGCCATTTTCTAGCCACCAAAGCCACCAAGGAGGGGTATTGGGCAAGAGATTGAAGAATCATCTTCTCCAATTGATATCTTGGGTTTTATCTATCTTACTATCATGTTTTCTTGGTTTTCTACTTATATTATGTTTGTTTTAGCTTCCATGGTTGAGTAGCACCCTTATTTCAGCCCTTGATCATTAGTTGAACCTTGGATTTAGAATGTTTATGTAATTTTTACTGTTGTTAACCGAATGGATTGTGTTTTTGGAATGTTCTATGTTATTTGGGATAGTTGATTCACACTTATGAATTAAATTGTAGTTTGATCACCCATTTGGATATTTGTTTGTGTGTTGCTAGAATTGGGCTTATAATCCGTAATTGTTATGAATCCGATTCTCGTGTAGCAAACAATAGATTTATTTTACTGTGCGAGCTTGTGAGTTTTATGTCGAATCTACTCTGTTGTCTTGATTCATAATGCACTTGACTATTGATTCTTAAAGAGCTTGTTTTAGGAATTGATAAGTTGAGTAGGATTAATTGAAGAGCTTGTTTTGATTAATCATACTTAAGAGACAACAAGATTGATAGAGTTTGTTATTAATCTTGGAGTAGGAGTTCTAAGGCTAACCAATTAGGTAATAACATCAATTACATAGATTATTTGAAACAAGGGGATACTTAATCATATTTTAAAACCCAAAAATCAATCTACTTATCTTGTCATCTTATTTTAATTGAATCTTAAGTTTATTTGATCATAGTTTAATAGTTTTTCTTGGTAATCACTAGTAGTTTATAGTCGGATAATCACCCCCCCCCCTTTTATTGCTTTCATTATTTGTTCCTACTTTTATTTAATTACAATCGCTTGATCTATCAAAATGACACTAGACTACCGTTCCTCGTGGGATCGACCCTTACTTGTGACACGCCGGTTTTCTAACCTACTGTTCCGCAAGTGTACGGTTATAGGTGCAGTGACAAACTGGGTTTTTAGGGTGAAAAACAAGCTTAGAATATGTGTTTTTAACATACATTTGTAGATTCTAAGCACCCGTTTGTTATATTCTTCGCATTTTCTTTCTCTTATCGAAAAAACCTTGTTTTCAAGCATTTTTGTAGGTAAAATAGGCCAAAAGTATGAAGAATGTAAAGGAGTGGAAGAAACGAGGGTGAAAGAGCAAGGGACAAAAATGTTGGGCAAAAAGAGGCGAAAGTGCAAAAGTTCAACCTGACACACCTTCGGTATTTTGGGCATATCTTGAGATATACATATCTAATGGAGGTGAAATTAGCGGCATTAGAAAGCTACCTCAAAGAGCTACAACTTTTCCAGAGAGAAGAAAATCCAAATTCGGAGCCGAAGACCTCGAAAAATGGCTTGGAAGTTGGACTACAAGTGCAGTTTTGGTCATGCACGGTCATGACCATGCAACCTTGCACGACCCGTGCAACAAAACAGCAAATCCATTCATTTTGGGGTCTTGCACGGTTATGACCGTGCGTCCCTGCACGGACCGTGCAAGACCTCCGGCCCCAAAGGTGTATAGAACCCTCACCACTTCAGTTTTTGAGAAGGATTTCATCATTTGTATAGTTTTTAGAGAGAGAAATTAGAGAGCAAAAGAAGGGGGATTCAACTTGAAGATCAAGATCAACATTAAAATAGGTTTTATCTTTCATTTTTATTTAATATTTGTATGAACATGATTATGTCTATATATTTGTGTTTATCTCTTATTATGATCATGGTTGGCTAAATTTCCTTAATCTAGGTTTAGAAAGTAGATTATGGGTGATTAGTGATTTTTACCCGATTAATTTAATCCCGTGTTATGCTATTAGTTGATTAATTGTTTATTATGCTTGTTGAATGATTTGGCCAATTGTTTAGCAATTTATTGGGGATTAAATTGGAACCGAGAGGGGAGATTTGATCCGAGATCACATTAATTGACATGATTAAACAATAGAACCGAGAGGTTTGAGCTAATTGTGGGAACTTTGATCTTAGGACCGATTGGGGGTTGTATTTGATTAATTGACCGGAGACGGCAATTAATCATATACAATCAACACGTAAGTTGCTCCGAGAGGGTATCTTGCATATAATTGTGATCGTTTCCTAATACATAGCATTCGGTTTAAAGGTTGAATTGATCGGGATAATAATTGCTAATTATCCTTAATTGAAATCTAAGCCTAGATTATCTTTATTAATCGGTTAATCCCTATAAATTGTTCTCTAGTCTATCTTATTAGTTTTAATTGCTTGTTGATTTAAATTAGTGCTTAAAAATACCAAAACCAACCACTCGATCGTCTAGTTAGCCACTTAAATGTTTAGATTACTTCATCTTTCTGATATCGAGCCGATTCCTCGTGGGATCGACCTTGTGCTCACTTAGTGCTACTTTGACGCCGTATACTTGCGGTTGCTCGATTTAGTTACAAACAACTAAGCGTGTGTGATGTAGTAGCGACAATCAAGGTCGATCCCACAAGGAATAGATTTTTAGGTAGTTCGATACCTCGATACTCTAGGATTGTCCTAACTAGATACTAAGTTGCAAAGGTTGATTTTACCAAAACCTGAAGAATTTAACTAATTAACTATGACTTAACACTTGGCAGTCAAAAAGGAATAACAATCCAGGAGACAAGGTATCATAGGGTTTCGATTTCAGAATATTACTTCAATGTTGAATATGATTAACCTATAGATTTACCAATTCTAGTGTTTATTAGGCGACACGACAATAATCTAACCCTTCTCTCGAAGTGATTAAACCGTTGATTAATTAAGCTAATTACCCTCTCAAGTCAATTAAACCTAATAACTCCCAAACGATCCTAAGCCACGGCCTACACAGTCATAGACAAATGCGCTCTATGTCATAAGTCTGATAATAATTCCCTCCTCTCGAAGCGGAATTGCTAAACTAAATTACTAAATCTAGGTGATCAAGCTAAATCTAGTTATAAGCACAAACATAGAGATAAACACGTAAAGAACGAAATTAATAAATTAAATCATAATCAAAACATTCCATCAGATCTACTCTGTGAGTTGTTATTATTAAAGGACTATGCTCAAAGTCTCGTTTCATTGAAGTGCAGAACTGACATTCTTTAATGCACTGGAACTATTAGTTTCTACAAACTTATTTTGTTACATAGTTCATTGATATTCTCTTGCAACAGGATGTCTATCTTCATGCTACTTGTCTGGTAACTTTAGCAAATTTGGCACCATATGTTCACCGGCTGAATGCATATGCTTCGCAACAGTTGGTTAGCCTTTTTGATATGCTCTCAAGGAAGTACGTCAATTACATCTTCACTATTTTGTCCTTGATAGCTTACTGTACTTTTAGTGCTTGAATAGCCATTAATTCCATTTTTCGAATCTTTAGGTATAATAAATTAGTAGAGGTTAAAAATGAAAAGATGAATACAACAGATGGTGTTCTGAAAGGAGACGAATTTCAAGAGGACCCCGTACGTCCATTTCTACATTATCGAGTCTTATACTGCAGTATGGTATTTACTGAAAGTTGTTATCAATGCTATAGTTAGCAGAACTGCATATATATACAGACTTCTTGGTACTTGTACTGGAGATACTAATTGCAATCCTGACTTATGCATTGCCTAGAAATCCTGAGGTATGATAAAGCGCACGTGAATGATGTTATTCATCTTATTTTTCAATCATATTGGCATATCACATATTTCACTGATTGTGGCTTTAACTCTCAGGTTGTTTACGCAATTATGCACAGGCAGGAGGTTCTTCTACCTTTCAAGAATCATCCACATTTTAGTCAGCTGTCGGAAAATATATATACATATACTGTATGTGTTCAGAAGATAATATATCAATTCCACAAGTAAATTTACCTGTTTTTATAATTTATGAGAAAAATCAAGTCTGGGTTAATATATTTGTAACTCTGAAGTTCTTTATTGCAGGTTTTGGATTTCTTCAACAGCCGATATTGATGCTCGAAAGATGGATGATGGATGGTCGGTGGAGAAGGTGCTTGATGTCAAAATTAACAACTGCAGATTTTGGAGAGGTGAAGGCATCAAGGTATGTAGTGAATGCTTCTTTAAGTTTACTTCAGTATTTATTATTTTATATTATCTTTTTCTTACCTCGCACATTTTGGTCTTAAAGATATTTTCACAATTACACGTTACTTATGAACAAGAGAGACATCCCGAGGAGTTCTTCATTCCATATGTATGGGAGGTCGTATTATTGCGCAGGTATATGTCCTAATCTACGTTTTTTGTTCACATTGTCTGCTCTTGTGTACTTTTTATGTATATGCAAATTCTGTGTGTGAGTCCAACTTATAAGTTGTACAGCTTTATTTTTGAGCGATTGATGTGGAAGCTATTGCATGATACATATACTATTGGTGCTTTTTCGAGATTCCATCTATGCACTTTTTTAAGTAATTGATGATTGATGGCATTGGTTGAAATATTGCTACCATGACTGATTGTGAACGGAGCCTATGATTCGACAATTTTTGAAGAAGTTCTTAGAAAATAGAAATTCTATATTTGTTGTTTTATAAGGTTGCAGATTAAAATTGCATGTTGTTGTAAGTTAAAGTAGTTTACTGAGTATTTGAGCGTCGTCATTCTCGACTTTAGGGAACCTTAATTCCGAACTTGTTAGCTTGAGCTTGATTTTGTCATATTCAACAATATGGAAGAAACTGAAACATGATATAATTGATCATTAACTAGATACTGGACAATATTCTTGCTACGATGTGCAATATGATATAACTGATCATTAACTAGATCAACTTTTTTTACCTTAAAATTTTCTCATTTCAATTGTCTAGTATGGTAGTGGTTCTTTCTTTTGTTTTGTTTTTGAGGTGGGGTGGGGGTAATAAGAAATGTTGCTCTTGAGAAATTTTGGTGCCTCCTGGTGTAGCTAAATCTGAGGCAAGGTAGAATTGTAAATTCTAATGAGGCAAGACTAGTTTCTTATTGTTTATATTCTTCTCTTCTCTAAATTAGAGGGCTTTTTTGTTGTAGAGAAGGAATTCTTTAGAGAAATGGATGTTAAAGTTACTATCAGACAATTATTTGTCGAGAAGCCTTGTCGTTGCATCCTTTCTTGATGTGGAAGTTGCTGCTAGGTAATGTACGTGGCACATCTGATGTGATAATTCCTACACCAGTGATTTGTTTTCTTATTGGATTAACTAAAGCAGTGTTGCATCTGATTTTATCATTAACCTGGTGGATTTTAGATTTCCGCACTTGTGCCAGTTATAAAATTGTATGTTATCTATTTGCTATGTGTTAGTGATGATTTTTTATTTATTTACTATATCAAATTCATTAGTGAAATCATGGGATATGTGAAAACAACATGTGGTATCTTATTAACAACCCTCTCGTCCATTAAAAGTGAAGTTGTTCGCTAATAAGCAAATATTTTTTCAAGTTGCAACAGTTCTTGGCGGCTGAATTCATTAAGATAGCAGACTCGCTGATCGGTATTTTAGAATATCTTGGTACAATTGGCATGACAAAAGGCATGTGGTTTTCCTGATTTTGAAGGGTTAATTTTAAGGTTATTAATCTGAGTGAGTTTTGTACTATTCCAGCTCGGCCAAAATATTCTGAAGTTCACAAATCTATCCTAAGGTGCGCTCATGATGAATTACCTTGCACATGTTAAAAATGGTGATTTTTATTTCAAAGAACAGGAGTTTTTGGGCATTGGAGCAAAACAAATTTAGTACATTATAACACTACAAAGCAGCATACCCTCTCTCAAATACAAAAACGAATACAACAAATTATTTAATCTATCCCTTTTCTCTTCAATGTATGATCTCTAAATAAAACCTGAATTTATTTTGGCACTTAATTGCAGATCACCTCACCGATGGTAATCGACTTGAGAATTTTCACTGATGAATCTCTTCCAAGTTAATGCTATCTTACTTTGCCAACTTTTTCAAGTACTTCAGCAAGGTAAAAACTTTCTCCTAATTTACCCTTTTTGTCTCAGACATCTTTGAGTTTTTTGGGCAGAATATTTGAATAGATTGTGTTAGGGCTACATGAAAATCTTCTTGCAGTAACTTACATGATGGTATCTGATCTAATAAACTCCAAACAGTTACGAGACACTAAACTTGGACAAACAAGTTAAGAACTGATTACTTTTAGGTCCATCTGAAAGAAAAGATGTGTTATTGCTACTAATGGACAAAGTGGTGCTAAGAGAAGTCAGGCAAATACCACCTGGAGAAGCATTATAAGAAAAGATCGTAAAGGAATAGAAAACAGAAGGATGTCCCTTTGTGGTGTAGCGTACCTAGATCACCATTTCGAGTGGTAATATTTGCCTTTACCATGATAAATACTGCAATTTTTTTTATTCTTACCATTACCAACTTCATGATCGTGTGATCAATCCTGCTCTAAAACATGTATATCTTGAATGTCTTGTATCTTAGTGGAAGAACTACTCCTTTTTTGTTATCTATTATCACCGTCTTCTTTAGCTATAGAAATACTTAACATGCATTACCAAAATACCTTGGTGAAAGAATGATATGAAATTTCATCTTGCAAAAGAAGCTCATATATCTTTTGATATGCTCTTAGCAACTCGAAAATATCATGCCTCAAATGATCCAGTTTCTTAAATATTTCGGTATCCAATATCCAAGATTTGGGAGTGTCAATGAATTATGATTTTTTCTTCAACATCAGCTCTCTTAATGTAGCCGAAGATAGTTCTTTTGCTTGATGTGATAAGTTCTGATATTAGTTTCCATATTTTTTGCAGATGCCTTTAAATACCTTAGAAGAGATTGTTCACATTGGTTTCTTACTCACTTCTATTTAGATCGTAAGTTAGAGGAAAAAACACTCAAGAATTCTATATAGAATGACATTGTTTGACCGACCTAGCCTGTTACTATCTATGCTACTTTACTAAAGGGGTATGTATTAATAAGAAATCACTGTCCATCATCAGGCCAACTTTTACTCCTTGTTAAAGATTTCTTAAGAGAGTCGGTGATGGAAAGTTGAAAAAATGCAACTATGCTTCTTGTGTATGCTGGAAAATTACAAAACCAAGTTATAGTTATTCAAACATTAGCCTAGATTGCCTTTCTAGCATTTATGTTATGACCGGTTATTAAATCCATATACATTGCGCAATGAAATGGAAATTAAACGTCTGTATGGCACATGTCTGCAGATTATCAAGGACTTACCAAGTCTTTCAGCCATTGGATGATCTATTGCTGCCAGTCACAGCAAAGCTAGTCAACCTGAATTCCATGTGACAAGATTCAAGTTTTCCCTCTCAATCAAAAGATCAACATTGCCGGAACATATGTTACGTGCTTCGATGAAAATCACTGCCTGGTTGCGGGATTCTAATATTGATCCTATTATTCGTGTATTCAGCCTGTACTCAACATTGGAGATTTCCGATTTTCTGGGAAATGACAGAAATGTCCATTCTGCATTCTTATCTCATCCATACTCTCATTCTTGATACAACCTACTCTAATCCCGAGGTACATATATGTAATGTAGATACTGAAAGCAAAACAATTTATTGGTTTGGTCGAGTCAAAGTAATTTTAGTGTTTTTTTAGTTGTAGAGCTACTAAAGTTACTCACATTAATTGCTTCTTCTTTACCTCATAGTTATACAACAAAAAGTTGATTACATTGCCTTATATTATATCCGGCCAGAATTGATTGATATATTTCGGACAACTGATATGAAAAAGTGTGCTAAGTATCTAGAGGGTGTTGTTCAAGTACCTTCTCTCACACAGGATGAACCTATTGAACCTCTCTCTTTATGTGCACCTACTCCTGAAGAATTGGTAATTCTGGTTTATGCAATTGTGGGAGTTCAGATATTCTTCTTGTTCATAAATTGACCATGGAAGTCTCTTTGTAGGTTATATTAAAGGGGATTAA
Source organism: Ajuga chamaepitys (assembly GCA_958295605.1). Classification (NCBI taxonomy): domain Eukaryota; kingdom Viridiplantae; phylum Streptophyta; class Magnoliopsida; order Lamiales; family Lamiaceae; genus Ajuga; species Ajuga chamaepitys. Next base: position 33,363,243 of record OY282495.1, read on the forward strand.
GAAAGGAGAAATCGTTAGTAGTGGTGCCCCACCGGTCGGTAAGGAGAGTTCTGGCCGAATGACAACTGATTTTATGCACGCTAGATAAAATCTCGGTAATCTTTTATTAATTTTTAAACATTGATTAGAATGGTTTGCCATTTTCAGTTTGTGTCCCATGTAAACTTTGGCTTGTTTATGTGTATGAATATTTGCAACTTTTAATTCCTGCTGTTTTGAATTGTCTAAGCAGGCAGTAAGAATGACTTGCTTGCTTCTCATGATGATTCTAAGCTTGTAAACATGGACAATCCTGAAGGTTATTCAAACAAAAAGCAGATTTATAGTTTGCCTAATGCCAAAGTTGAGGGGATGGAGGGTCATGAAGCCTTCCCTGATTACAAGTTGAATGCTGAAGGTATTCACATAGTGTTCGATTTGATAGCAAGACAATTGCAAGATCGAAAGAAATGACTTCTTTAAGAAGAATGTGATTAAAAAAATCTGCCAAAATGCGTTACTCAAATTTTTGTTGAATATAATGTCATGGTCAGAATTATGTAGCATACTTATTTTGTATCTTTTTTTACTGATACTTCAATTCTAGTTTCACAGTATAAGGGTCCTCTGGATCTTGTATTTTAGGGTGGTTGTACTTTTGATTAACTGTTATCAAAACATTGTCCATAACATTTAGCTGCACTCTGATCTCTAGAATTGTGAAGTAATTCACCATCTCCTATTTGATGATTAAACAAATTCTTTTGTTTCAGCTTTAAGGGAAGATTGTGGTATTCTTAGGAAGAATGATGATGTTTCTGTTGCTATGAAATCACGAACACCTGGGCATTCATCAGTTCTCATTGGTCCATGGAGATCTTCATCTTTTGGATAACGGTCACGTTTAACTTCTGACTGGAGAGAGGCACCTAGAGATGTTCAGAATGATTTTAACAATGTACGAGAAGCCAGTGCCAATAGATTCACCTAACACCAGAAAAGGAGCACCAAAATGGCAATTAAATGATGACCCAGTTATGAGAAGGTCACCTTCTGCATCAATTGCTTATTTTTTTTTTAATTTTTTTTCTGAAATTGATATATTCTCTTTGGATTTTGAAAGGTACTTATGATATAAATCATTGCTTATTTTTTCTGGAGTTGATATATTCTTTTTGGATTTTGCAAGGTACTTATGATCTTCATGAGTTGTTGGGAATGAAGAAATGAAATTTTTGCATCCTGTGAAGTTGCTTATTTTTTCTGGAGTTGATATATTCTTTTTGGATTTTGCAAGGTACTTATGATCTTCATGAGTCGTTGGGAAAATGAAGGAATGAAATTTTTGCATATCGTGAAGTGCGTTGAAGCTCAAGAAGATCTGGTCAATCTGATCGCGTAGTTAATTTTATATTAGTTTCGGAAGCATATTTATGGTTGTTTTTGCTAAAATAATGTGTTAGATATATTAAATTGGATGATTTGACTATCAAAATAATTGTTGGTTTATATAAGTTTTTCTCCTTTTATGTCATGTATTTTATTGAATTATTTATTATTTAAAAATATTAAAAAAATTAAAATAGGAAAATAATAGCTAATAACAGGTACCACAAACCTCTATTATAAAGGTACAACGACAACGGTCGTAAAGCAAAAACTGTTGTAATGACAGTTGTTGTAAAGGCACAAAAGACAACGGTTAATCACTGTTGTTAACAATAATTGTTGCGATCCAAAACGACAACGGTTCCGTTGCGTTGTAATGGCCGTTGTGATAAATATAAATTACAACAGTTTTAAACCGTTGTGAGAGACACCTTCGACAACGGTGAAAAGTCGTTGTGGTAGGTTGGGTCTACCACAACGTCAAGTACGACAACACTGAATTATCACAAACGACAACGGTTTTGTACCGTTGTCGTTTTGCAGAACTGTTGTAGTGAGTGTTCCTAAATTCCAAGTATTCTGTCATAATAGCACATACAACAAACAAAAAAGGTTGAGGGCCATGAGCCCTCCATCCTAGCTTTGTAACCTCTCGCGAGCATCTATGTCATGAATCGTTCTTCAAGTTGATACTGCACGCTGTTGACTCATTAGATCCACTAGAACTACAGTCGTGGTATACTGGTACCTGTGATAGAAACCTAAGTTTTTCACAAAGGTCATTGTAATGCCCATAACAATATGTCTAAAGATAATAGAGAGGTTAGAGTTGTATTCTTATATATCGTTTGAACGGATGATTGTTATCTTATAATTATTAGGGAGAAAGCAACATGGGGAGCTTTTGAAAATAAATATAATCTAATAATCTATATAAAAGATAGAAAAGACAATCTCACGAGATACTAACCTCTTATTAGTTTGCACAAATGGACGACTCTTTTGTTGCTACAATCTGTCAAAACTGTAACATTCAAACTAAATCATTGTTGAAATAAATCTTAAAAATATTCGTATTCATATATTGTGCATACAACATGGAGGTGAGTAATTAATGGTGGTTTGTTTTAGCAATACATGTCCAGTTATATATATTCTACAGACAAAATAGAGGTGAAAGTTAGTGGTGGTTTGATTCAGCAAAAACATGACCAACTATTTATCAGATGAACTACATCTGCCAATGACTAAGGAAACCAATACTCTCACTAACTTTCGCAGCACTGTAGCTAAACAGCCTTACTCAATATTAGGAAAAGTAGAGAATAAATTGACTAAATCTCCTGCTAATATTTTTAGTTAAAGGGTCAATTTTTAATGCAGTTGTTTTGCAAAAATAATAATAATATAATGAAAAATTGTAGTTCATATACCTTCAGTTCCACCATTAAGTTCTATCCATCATATTTTCCATGTGATAGCAAAAATCATTCCTTCTAATTGTGTACGTAATTAGTATGTAATCTAACTTAGCAAACTCGTCTTAGATTTGCACAATACTCCATATCCCAGAAATAGACCAAATCTTTCTCATTCTATCAATGCATATCATACATAAAATAACCGGCATAAGACTAATACTATTCATCGAACATTGTTATAATAAGAATTACAACTTAAGTTTGTTAGGGTGAAAGTTAACATATTCATATGGCAGCATAAGGAATACATTGATATATGTAAAGATAGTTTGTAAAGCACAACCTGCTTTTGTTTTGATTAATATGCAATCTTCATCCTCAACACGTCCTCTCTCCTCCTTTTCTTCCAGAGCTTTATTTTATCTTCCATGCTTCTGGAATCTTCCTCTTCTTGAACTCTCTCCATTCTTAGTTATAAAAGAAAAACAAAAAAAGTTTTTTTAGCTAAATGAGAAAAGAAGTAAATAACATCATTTACAAGTGCCTCCCCAAACTATAACAGTTTGTTCGATATATAAGTGCAAACGCTAAGTAAGCCATCAAAACTCCAAGAAACTTTCCAGAACTAATGAAACATTACATAAAAAATGACTATAATGGGACTTCCAGTTGAAACAATTTTCAAATTATAACATGGGTTAAACGAAGCTTCATATATTTACTAAATAGTAATCATTGTCTCTTTTTCCGTAAATTTGGCCTAATTTCTTAATAATTGTACGAGGAACAATTATAGACAGACTTCAAGGCTTCAGACTGAAATAAAAATGAAATTAATAAGAATATTCTTACACATTCTAGAAATTGGAAAAATAGTGTACACCTGTTTTATAATTAGTCCAGCTTTGTACTTTCTGCCCCACTAATGAATTTATACCATTGAAATCGTAGTTATTTTACTGCATTACAGGCTTGCATCTTAAGGTCAATAATGTGGGTTCACAATAATGCTTACAAAGAAATAGGTCCTTAACAAGTGTATAGACACATTAGCTAAGCACAAGGACATAATATAAAATAAATCATGGAATACTAATATCACAACAGATTGATAATGCACAGGAGGAAAAAAAATTAGAAAGAAGAAGCTCAGTACAACATAAATAGACACTTATCAATACATAATTCACATTGAGGATGTTGTTCTAACAGAGCGTCTCAAGTGTCGAAATAACAATTTATGAGTGAAAGATTTTAAACTCTATTAATCTCCAGAGTAAGACAATAGATGTTGAACTACACGAAGAAGATAAGGAAAATTAACCCGAAATTAAGTTGAATGGAGCTCCTAAATCCAAATCACAAGTTCCAAAACCTTGGATAATCTCTGCACTAAAAGAGTAGCTTAACTAAATCCAAAATTACCTAATAACTTGTGAATTTGATGGCATCGGGAGAATATTCACGACGGCGGTAGAAAAAATTGCACGAAATTGGAGAGAGAGAGAGAGAATTTTGCTTTGGGCTATCGAGAGAAGAGGAAGGAGAATAGGGTTTACACAGAATATGGAATGCATTGTTGCGCCCGGAGGTCCTATATTTTCTTAATCATTTTTATTTTTGATTAGTAATTTAATGTTTGTAATTTTATTCAAAGGAAATAATAAAAAAATCCAAAGTACAGTAGGAGCAATTATCTATATTCCTTATCGTAAAAAAATAAAACAAAAGAATCATTACCGTGCTTTACTAAAAAATTCTTTAATTTACACACTCTCTAGGATATTTGAGAGTTTATTAATATTATAGTGATGCTGAGAGCTTTTTAAGATCAAACTTAGTTTATTTTATTATTTTACTAGCAATGATACAATTTTATTATTATATATTTTGTATTTCTAATTTTTTACATATATTATATTTAATATATGATTATACAATATGTATTAGGTACCCGATTACTAGTCAAGTTACCAGAACCCTACCTGTCATCTGGGACAACTTTTTTCAAAGAAGACTCATTTTATGGGACGTAGTGAGTATGTTATAAGGTGGCGTCTAAGTGTAGGATCGGGTCTGATTTTTCGGATGTCGGGTTTTTTCGGATCGTGTACTCGATTAAAATACACTCGATCTTCAACCCGATCTTGGGCTACCCGCCCTTGTGGGTATCCGACCCTGTTGGGGACTTGTTGGCTCGGGTTTTGCTTAAGATTATATTTCTATATATCAACCTTTTTTTAGCTTCTTTAAGATTGTTGAAATATGTGCAGAATTATGGTTAATTTTGCTAAAATAAGATACCCGAAAACTCCACTCGACCTAAATCCGATACCTGATGGAGTAAAAATTACCCCGCAGGGTAGAAAGCCCGTCCCACGTTGGGTTATGTTGCAATGTTTTCCCTGAATAAAGGGGTCACAGTAACCTATCATTTTTTTATCATACAATATTATTATTCATAAACTTTTTTATAGGTTTAAAATAAAATAATGGACGGGTTTTTGTCATTGAAATTTAGTAGATTACTAACCTGATAAATATTTGAAAATTGTGAGGGTATTAATTTTTTTTTTTTTGAGAACATATATTGTGAGGGTATTATTAATTTCATAGAAATGACTTTTTTTTCTTATATTTCAATGCTCAAATCCTAAATAATAGATTATATATGCAATTTTCTATTATAGCCTCTCCATTTAAAATATTTACGGGCAATCTAAAATATTTAATATTAATCAAATTATTTATTCTTGTTTGTATTTTTATTAAACTCTAATTCGCATGTCTATAAATGGGAGATTTACAATTGTCAACACGTGATGTCTATTACTACAGAACAACGCTAATAGGCAACGGTTGAGGTACCGTTGTTAAAACTGTTGTACATGACAATCTTTTGGGTTTAATGACAACACAAAAATTCGTGGTCAAAAGCGATGTCTTTCAATGCATGTTTTAGATAAAGACAACACTCTCAGAACCGTTGTAAATAACGTCGTGTATTAGTGAAACTTGCGCTCATAGACAACGGTACATTAAAATTGTTGTGTATCTTAGCATTATTGTTGTCTTTCAATGCATTTTCGTGCTGAAAGACAACACTTTCAACAAAAAATGTTGTTAAATATTACAACAAAAATTACATAGAACCGTTGTCTTTCAAGTGTTGTTAATCTGCATTTTTCTTGTAGTGTAGCTGTTGTTATGTGATATTTTTGGCTAAGAGATAGGGCCTAGGCCTATTAATTCAATTCCCACCCTTCTTTTTTCTCATGGTGTGGTACAAAAGGAATTTTTATGGTGGTTTTGGTTCACTAAGGTAGCTTTGGACCTTAGGGGATTATTAGGGGAAAAGAGGTAAAATTTTGATGATGAAAAGAATAGGGTGGGCTAGGTAATTAAATTAAGATTTATGGGTTACAATGGGAAGAAATGAAGAATTATGACTTGCTGAAAATTTCCGTAAGACATTCGGTAGGCCATAAATCAATTTTGGTCCCGTAAGTATTTGCCTTTTCGATTTTAATCACATAAATATTTACTTTTTCAATTTAGTCCCGTAAGTGCTGAAATTATCCAATTTAAGGACATTTTTTTCGGAAAATACTAAATTGGCCGGAAATAGTCACGTGCAACTCATGTTACCCTAATATTTGGGAGAATCCGACCATACTAAGTGACATGGCGTAAAATAGCTGAGTAAGACTAAAATTTCTATTAAAATTAGTGAGTATAAATTTGGAGAAGTGAGAAAATATGTATATATGTGTGTTAGGACTAGGTTCGACAATTAGGAAAAATTTAAGGGGTTAAGTTGAGTTTTATTAAGTTGTAATATAGGACTTTACATATGGATTTTATTTGGTGTAAATGAGGAGTAAGTGTAGTAGGAAAAAGAAGAGGAAAAAGGGGGGAGGGGGACGAAAATGGTAACAAAAATGGGATAAAATAGCTAATTGGGCCTTGGTTCGGGCTAAGACCGAAGGGTTTTGGGCTTTAGTAAGCCCAATTGGAAAAATAGGAAATAAAGGATTATTAAATAAAAAGAAAAGAAATTCGAAATAGAATTTAAAAGGAAAAAAAGAAAAGAAAAGAGGAGTTGAGTAATTATGGTAAGAGGTTCGAATAAGGCATGCTATGAGTTAATTAGATGATACCCGAGCTTAAATTAATTAGGGTTTGATAATTAGACTATGCAGATTGGAGGGAAATAAGTAAGTAAACTAAGTGTTAGAAAAGACTATAGGTATAAATTGGAAGAAAATGAGGAAATTGTTTCGGATATATCTATGTATAAGTGAATTTGATTTTTCGATTAAATAACAAAATAGTTAAGTTCATTCGGTATCAAGAAGGATTAATTAGGAATGAATAATGTAGAACAAGTGTTTGAAACTGGGCAAAATAATGAAAGGTGGAATTAGGATTTGTATCGAAATGCCTCAATAGAGAATTAGGGTTTATGTAGCAATGCGATTGTGTAATTTGAATATGTGTTTTATATTATCTAATTTATGTATAATAGAATGCTTTTGTGAAATGTTCCTTGATTGCCAAGATAGTATAACGTTAACTGAACGTGTAAATATGATACTTGAGTATGTGATATCAACATATGTTGAAAATATGATAATGTGACAATTAGGTTAATCTAGTAATAAAACATAACTGGATTAATTATAAGTAGATAATCCTTGTTGAACGCTTAAAAACATTAAAGTAAGTAAGTAATAGGCTAATAGACAGGACATCAGTAATGATATTGAGTAATCATAAAGAAAAGAATAACGGTTTAGTAATTAATAGGTTGCACACTATTGACGGGGATCGAACTCGGATTGTCTCCACCCGTTTTTGAATCAACTCAATCTACGGAAGTAGGTAATGCTATGTAATGCCTTTTTATTTAATGTATATGTTTGTGAAATGAGCAAGCCGTTTAGGGGCCGCAACATGTTATGGCTATTAACTGGTAAGGGGTTAATAGTGAACGACAAACATGTTGAGAGTCCGATTGATAAAATGGTTGTCACAACGTCATTCACGTGGGTATGCATATGCGATTAAGTTTCTAGATATCTTATAGTTTTATCCACTGAGTAAAACTCACATTTCCAAAACAAAAAAACCATTTTCACTGAGTCTAAAACTCACATTATTCTTTCTTTTGTTCATCCTAAATTATAATCATTTATCTTATTTAAGGATAAAATTTCTCTTATCCCTGCTTAGTCAGGGGCTGATAGGGTCATTGCCCCCAAATTCTTTTATAAAGTTTTTTTCATATATATTTAGTATGAATATTTATGTATATATGTCATATGTGGGAACTGATATAAAAAATTGTCCCCCTAAAATCAATGACAATTTCTTTTATGTATTTATCATTATATATTAATGTATATATTTAAATGTGTGGGATACTGATATAGAAAAAAAATTAAATATATCAAAATTTAGCTAGTTGAAAAATGTATATATGTCATTTAAAAAAATCGATGCATATACTTCTATTTATGCGATCTCTCTCCCGAAGATAAAATAATGCATCCGTCATTGTGCTTAGTCTTCGTTGTCAATATTTTTGTGAGAAAGAAGAAGTATATAAATATGTAAAGGATATCTATTACTACAGAACATGAATCGATATTTTATGGAACCATTATTTGGCCATATTATGGCTGGCCATAATTTTTTTGGTTAAGATTCATTTTTTTCGATTATCTTCTAATTAAAGTTATAAATATAATTAATAACTATCATAAGACGAAAGTTATATATTACTCCCTCCGTCCCGATCTAATTGTCCTACTTGCCTTATTTGTTTGTCCCAAGCTAATTGTTCTACCCCATAAATAACAAATTCTCCCACAATCTCCACCATCAAAATCTCCACATTCAATCTCCACCTTTAAAAATGTCAAAGATTCCACAAAATCTATTTTTTCTTAGTCTCCGTGCAGGCCAAGGTAGGACAATTAACTTGAGACGGAGGGAGTAACTATCATTTGAAGCATTCTAAAAAGATTGACTTTTTTTTTTATTCTGTTTTCTTTACCTAATATCTAGCATAAATGTTAAAATTTTAATTACCTTTTACACTAATAACTTATCATTAACACATTTTAAAAATTAATTTTCTAAACAAAAAGAAAGAAAAATTGTGGACAGCCATAATCTGGCCCTTTTTTATCATACATACATACATACACTAGATACATGCATTTACTAAAGTGACATCCATAAATTTCTGTAACTTCATGCACGGAAACATTTATGAGACTTTTGACCATAATGTAAAAGAAAAATAATTCATTTATCTAAGTAGACGTTAAATTGGCAGATTCTGGCCGTACATAAAAATATATACTATTTTTTTAAGATAGTTTTTAAATTGTAATAAACCTAATATTATGATAATAAAAAATTTATGTGTGACTCCTTTTAATTATTGTGTATTTTAAAAAAGTTATTTGTTTGAAAAAAGAAAAAGAAAAATTTATAGGATAGGAATGAGAATGGGAAAGAATTTGTGTTGAGAAGTTGGATGGGAGTTGTTCGGAAGGTCCATCCAAAGAGGAAACTGGATACGGTGTAGTACTTTACTGCCACCGCTCTACATTTATGTAAGAATACCCATTTGCACTTTGTCAGATGTTTATTTTTCTTTTTTCTTTTTAACTTTTACTCCTATTAATCTTCAACGTGATGCTCTGCCACACGCACCAGCTGTCATATTAGCTGTCCTCTTGACCGTTGACTCTTACAACTTAATTACAACAATTACCAATTAATGTCATCTTTCCCATTCAAAATTCAACTTATTCATTTATTTCCCGCCGATCAATACCAACTACTTGCATAAATAACAATGCTTTTTTACGACTACATCTTTTATTTACAAATCCAAATTGCATTAATACTATTATCCAAAATTCAACTAATTATATCATAACTTCAACCAGCTTCCTCTATATTTCTCAAAGGAAATTGAATTGAACACAACATATACTTCATATTTGCAATCCAACAAAAAGTAAACTACTTCACTAATCGAATTGAACTTGGTGGGTGCCACTCAATTGAATTTTGCGCACTCTTAATTATAACTGTACAAACACACTTCATATAATACACGTAATTTAAAGATTATTTTGTCCATGTGCACAAATAATATTGACTATTGTACATAGTTTTTTTTTTTTTTTTTGTTTAGAAAAAATAGACTAGTATATATAGGTACTTGTTTATTATGTTTAATAATTAAGTAATGATTTATATTGAGGGACTGTGTTGTTTCTGTTTTGTACTATTACATAGGCAGCCAAACCAAGTACACGAAAGGGTAAGAAGACAACACAAAAATAGGAGAAAGATAATTAGGAGATGAAAATTACCTGAACACTTACAAACTACCATAAATAAAACTCAAATTTCCAACTTCACTAATACAATGGACTTACCACATGATTAATTAATTAACCCCAAACCTCAAAATTTGCCAAGCACTCTCTCTACAAACCCATAGTAACAAGACTCTTATTGTCAATCAACAAATTCCTGCACAAAAGAAGACATCACTTTAAATCTATATCACACAGACATATATATATATAAAGAAGAAGAAGTTTAAGATGAAAAAATAACCTGGGATGAGTTGTTGGTGGTGCAGTGGACATCATCATCATGATGAAAAGGTGTTCTTTTGTCAAGAGACTTGTCAGATTTCTTGGAGCCAATGTGGGATTTTCTGAGGCCAAGAAAGCCCCTCCACCTGGTGGGATTCTTGGGAGGCCTTAAAGAGAAAGTGTTGTCGTTGTCGTTGTCGTGATGGTTTTGAAGTTGGTCGCGGAGAGTGGTGGTTTTGTGAGAGGTGGAGGTAGAGGTGGCTTCTTTCAAAGGGAGAAGGCGGCCTTTGAAGAAGAGCTCGTCGGCGGACATCATGGAGTAAGTAGGGACAGAGAACTCGAAATCGGAGGAGACGGGGGCATCGCGGTAGGCGGTGGAGCGAGCGCGTGTGGAGGAGGATTCCACCAAGTCATTGGAGAAGGAGATCCTGGGGCTCATGCCAGCTGAGTTTTGGTTGTTGTTGTTGTTGTACATTTCTTTCTACACAGATACATGCCATGGAGCACTTACTACAACCAACAACATTACTTACATATGGTGGGAATTTGTGATGCCAAAAAACAATTACAATCTCTCTCAATTAAATTCCACAGGGGACCCTCCAGCACTGTTGCAGTGCAGCAGTAGATGTTTGTATTTATATCAGATGAGGGGACCTATTCTTCATGTACATTTCTTTAATATCAGCTACCTTCACACACATATATATATATATATATTATAATCACAGATTAAGTGTGTGAGTGGATGTGGATGAAGCCAAATTATGATGAGTTGGCAAACTGTTAGTGTTGGAGATGATTTTGTGCATCTTTGATCACCTTTTGACGAGCAAGATTCCCAGCTACAAAACATTTTTAGAAAGAGTACTATTTTGGCTATATATTCTTTGGCAATCATTTTCGGCACAATCTCTTCAGGCAAATTTAATTAAATGCAGTACTGTTCATGCTTTAATTAATATTATACGTGCATTTTTTTTCTATTGATCATTTTAAGTAAACTCGTCTATGCCACAGGCGAATTCACTTAAATTTGACACCATCTGTTCAATGTCGCCCCTGCGAGGGGCGACTTCTATTTTTTTTTTTTTTTTTTTTGTCCAAAGTGACTCTATTTTTTTTTATGAATAGTGATCTCGCCTATGGCAGGGCGACATCAATGTATTTCTTTTTTTTCTTTTTAATTCCGGTTATGATATTTATATATATATACATATATATTTCTTAATTTTGAATGGTTTATTTAACAAACTTTCAATTATTTGACTCGCAATATATATATATATATATATATATATATATATATATATTATTGTATGGCAAAAACTTGGGTGCATAAGATGCACCATAGTGTTATTGTACACCTTGTGGGCCTCACCGGTTCAACCTAAAAAAATCGCGCGGTTCAGATTGGTTTGAACCGGCCAATTATTATTATATTAATTTTTATGCGCGCGCGTGTTTATATATTTAATGGCCTGTTTGTTGAACACTAAAAGCAAGTGGTCTGGTGATATTTAATGTAGTCTTAAATATCTCAACCTTGAGGTCAAGGGTTCAATTCTGTTTGCATCTTTTTTCCTTCTTCCTTAATTTTTTTTTGCCTTTTCCTTTTCTGTTTGCATCTTTTTTCCTTCTTCCTTAATTTTTTTTGCCTTATATTGTACAATATACAAGAAAAATTAATCTAACAAAACCTATACTGTCATACATCATAATATACACCGTATCGAAATATTAAATATACTGTGAGTATTGTAAGTTGGAAAAAATAAATATATCGCAGTATGAAACAAAAATTAACTAAAACAACATATACTGTCAAGCATCACAACGTATACTGTATCGAAATATTAAATATACTGTGAGTATTGTAAGTTGGAAAAAAAAAAAATTCGCAGTATAAAACAAAAATTAACTAAAACAACGTATATTGTCAGACATCATAACGTATACTGTATCGAAATATTAAATATACTGTGAGTATTGTAAGTTGAAAAGAATAAATATTTCGCAGTATGAAACAAAAATTAACTAAAACAACATATACTATCAGACATCACAACGTATACTATATCGAAATATTAAATATACTGTGAGTATTGTAAGTTGGAAAAAAAAAAATTCGCAGTATAAAATAAAAATTAACTAAAACAACGTATACTGTCAGACATCATAACGTATACTGTATCGAAATATTAAATATACTGTGAGTATTGTAAGTTGGAAAAAATAAATATTTACGTATACTACATCGAAATATTAAATATACTGTTAGACATCATAACATATACTATGCTCGAAATTTGAATATACTGCTGGTGAAAAATAAAAGGTGGTGTTCATATACTCTCAGGCTTTATAAAATATACTATGCTCGAAATTTGAATATACTGTTGGTGAAAAATAAAAAGGTGCTGTTAAGATTCGAAACCGCGCACTGAAGGGTACAATACCGCGCCTTTACCAACTAAGTCAGCGCCTATTTTGTGATTCCAAACACACCTTAATATATATATATATATATATATATATATATATATATATATCACGCGCGCTAAAACCATAAGTGGGCCCCACAAGGTGTACAATAACACTAATGTGCATCTTATGCACATGAGTGTCACTCTTATTGTATATAGAACCCATCGGTGGATTTTCTTATAGATCCCACCTGTTGATATGTTCTGCCACCTCACACTCACACCACTTAGCTAAAACACGCTATATATTTTTTTTAATCATTCCTTACATCTTACTCTGAAAATTGATTTTTCACCGCTTAAAAAAACACGCTACATTTATTTTTCATTTTTTATGGAATCCTTTATCGTATTCTACTAAAAAAATCAGTTTTTCCACTATACAAGATCTTTTTCTCCCCAAAATTTATTTTATCAATTTTTTTTCTTCTCTCATCTCTCTCCCAGGCCTAGTTGGGTGAACATCAACACAGACGGTAGTTTTACTGGCACACCGGGGGATATCTTTGACGGGGCGATCTACAGAGGATCGGATAGGTTGATCCTCGGAGGGTGGGCCTCCGAATTTGGGGTTGGCTGCGCATTTGATGCGGAACTTGAGGCTTGTATTCTTGCATTAGAAGTTGCTCACGACAACAGATGGAGGCACATTTGGCTCGAGAGTGACTCCGTAGCAGTGGTTTCCTTGATTACAGGTCCCTGTCCTTCGATCCCTTGGCGTTTGTGTGCTCGCTGGTCGAGAGTACGTGATTGGTATGATCAACATCATTTAGTTGTCTCACACATTCACCGGGAGGGTGACCGAGCGGCGGACGCACTTTCCAAACTTCATGTGCCGTATGTTTGGTTCCAACAACTTCCGGAGTATATCATTCGACTGGCGCTGCAGGACTACACAGAGGCCTATGTCCGCCAGACGACCTGATTTTTTGGGTTGGTACTCTTTTTCCTTCGTACGGATTTCCCACTGGGTTTTGCCGGACGAAGGTTTTTTAATGAGGCCAACCTCACCTGTGCTAGCTATTGGCTTGTAATAGCAGCACTTGCATGATTTTCCATGTTACACAGCATTTGCATGGTCTTCCATGTTTGATCCGTTGTAAACTGATTGCTTTTTCAGTTATATAATATCAATTAGCTCATCTCTCTCCCAAAATCTTAATATTAAATTTTAATAAATTTTGAAATATATCATATTGATGGATAATAATAAACAAAGAGAAGATACATAATCCAGAATTCCAATATAAGTGAATAAGATTGAGAAAATAAATATTTTCTTGACGATTATTCTTATATAAAATCTTTTATCAGTTTAGTTCATCAATTTTTTATGCCTATTAGGATATAAATCCAAATTCAACTTTATTTATATAAATGAGCTCATTATATGAAATATTGAAGATTATTGGATATAAATTTGAAAGTTTTGAGTTCATCTATATCTATTAAATTTCTAAATCCAAATCCAACTCTATTTATATCAATGAGCTTATCATATGGACTATGCATATTCAGTTCATCTTAAATAAAAATGTATTTTCTATATCTTTCTTAAAATTTATTTCTAATAGAGGGTATTTTGTAGGTAAATTAATAAAATATTTTATATAAGAATAATCCTCAACAAATCTTTTGTTTCTCAATCCTATTAAATGATATTGGATTATAGATTATGTATCTTCTCTTTATTTATTATTATGAATCAATGTGATCTAAAATTTATGATAATTTAATATAAAGATTTTGGGAAGATTTTGGTAGGGATGAGAGAAGCAAAAGAAACAGGTAAAATAATTTTGGAAAAAATGTCTGGCATATTAGAAAAAGTTAATTTTCTAGAATAAATACGAGGAAGAAATTCGTGGAAAAAAATAAAACATATATGTAGCGTTTTGTTAGTAGTGGGTGAGTGTGAGCTGGTGGAAACCCAATAATAAAATTATTTTGGGAAGAAAAGAATGTATAGTGAAATTTTGACTTTCTAGAGAGAAGATTTTTTTTTTTGATAAAATAAATTTTGGAAAGACAAAAATTATTGTATAGCGGAAAAAACTGATTTTTTTTTTTTTATTAGAATACGATAAACAATTCCGTAAAAAAATGAAAAATAAATGTGGCCTGTTTTTTTTAGCGGTGAAAAATCGATTTTCAGAGTAAGATGTAAGGAATGATTAAGAAATATATATATATATATATATATATATATATATATATATATATATATATATATATAAATACCATAACCGGAGTTAAAAAAAAAAAGGAAATACATTGATGTGCCCCTAGTATTCTACTTGATCTCGCCCCTGCCATAGGCGAGACTACTATTCACCCAAAAAAAAAAAAAAAATTTAGATCTCGCCCCTCCCACATGCGAGATCACTTTGGACCCAAAAAAACAAAAAATAAAATTTAGAAGTTGCCTCGCAGGCGCCCCATTGAACAGATGGTGTCAGATTTAAGTGAACTCGCCGGTGGCACAGGCGAGTTCACTTAAACTGATAAATAGAAAAAAAAACGCACATATAATATTAATTAAAGCGTGAACAATACTGCATTTAATTAAATTTGCCATCTCTTCATGGCTACAAATTCCTTTATTTATAATTTACTATTATGATTATGATGAAAAATTATTATAAAAAGTTCAAATATTAACTCTCATTTTAAATCACTTTGACTTTTTTTTACATTTCTTTTATCCCTTAATCTAGTATCAACGTTAAAATTTTAATTATGACATCCACAAATAATTTATCATTTACATTTTTTATACGTTTACCAAATTAAAAATTATTTTTTAAACAAAAAGAATTTTTGTCCGGTCAAAATTTGATCAGCCAACATTGCCAAATTCTTTCGCACTCGCAACTTTCAACTTTCATTGACCAACAAAAACACACCCACTTAACCTCTCTTCATGAAAATGACAAACAAACTATCAAATCAGTCTCTCTCTCTCTCTCTCTCACACACACATACACACATACACACATTCCTCTATTTCTTTTTGGCTCGGAAACTGGCTTGAATACACATTGGTTGATGAATTCCATAGGCATGTCGGTCTTTTCTCTCACAAATAATCTCTGATTATTACATGCATGGGACTTGGGTTCTGGAGGAGGCCTTCATGCACACGTTCCCTGATATTTGCTAAGATATATTGGCGGTTGTACCATTGCCCACGTCGGACGAACTTGTTTGGTCGAAGAGCACCAAGGGCAATGTTACCGCTTCTATTACTTATGATGGCATGCAGTCAAAATATCCAAATCCTTCTTGGGCTTCATGGATTTGGAGTAACTACATACCGCCATGCCGCTCATTTATTATTTGGCGTGCCATACACAGTCATCTCCCTGCCTGGGATCTGCTTAAGCTTCGGGGATTCCATGGCCCCTCGATGTGCCTCATCTGCCTTCGGGATGAGGAGACGTTGGATCACCTTCTCTCTCGTTGCCCATTTACTCTTATTATTTTGAAAAAACTTTGTTGGGCTTTTGATATTAATATATCTTGTACTCAGGGCTTTCATGATATACTTTTGCAGGCGATGTCGTTTCATTTTGGTTCTCAACTTTCATGGTTATGGCGCGTAGCTTTTGTTACGTTTGTATGGGCTATTTGGTTCGCCCGGAATAGCGTGGTGTTTGATGAAGTGTTTTATAGTCCTACTCGTATCTTGGTCTTCATTTGGACAACCATTAAAGAATCGCCCCCTTTGGTGAAGGGTTATATGTTCAACTCCATGACGGACTCGTTAGCTTTCGTCGCCTTCGGATATCGCCAAAAATCAAGCCTCATTTGCCTCCGACTATTGTTCGTTGGCAGCCTCCAGATTGTAATTGGATTAAAATCAACACTGACGGGAGTTGCGCTGATGGGTTCATTTTCGGCGGAGCGGTATATCGCAACAACTTTGGGAATGTACTGGGGTGCTTTGGTTCCTCTTTCGGCCGTGGGTCAGCTTTAGAAGCCGAATTATACACGGTGGTTCTTGCTTTTGAGTTGGCTTCTGCTTTCGGTTGGAAGAAGATGTGGTTTGAGTCAGACTCAGCTTCGGTAGTTAGTTCGCTCCTCAATTGCTCTTCGTCGGTCCCCTAGCGCATTAAGTCCAGATGGCTCGCGGTTTGGCAGAAGGCCTCCAACATGGAGGTTCTTATCTCTCATATCTTTCGCGAAGGGAATCAGGTAGAAGATGCTTTGTCCAAGCTTCACATAGATTTTACTTGGTTCGTCTCTCCTCCTCCGGAGATTACGGATTTGGCCATCCAGGATATTTACGTTGATTTTGTTAGATTTTCTTGATTTTTGGCTGGTACTCTTTTTCCCGTTCATGGATTTTTTCCACTGGGTTTTGCCATGTCCGGGTTTTAACGAGGCCAGTCAATATCTCAGCAGCTAGCTACCGGCTTGTGGTAGCAGTTTTCTTTCTTTTGCATGGGCCTTACCATGCGTTTCTCCCTGTTTCTGTTGCTTTGGACACTCTTACTTTGTTATGCTAGTATTCATTTGATCTCTCTCTCTCTCTCTCTCTCTCTCTCTCTCTCTCTCTCATATATATAAATTATTTCTAATGAAAGATTCATAATTCATCGACCTTCGAACTGAAATAAACACCATAGCAAAATGATTACGAATCTTCCCAAGTAGGACATTCATAATACAAGTCCATTAAGTATGAGCTCACGAGTACGATACCTCCATAACAAAGACAAAACACTTCCAAGAGAAGACTAAAAAATCCTAAAAAGAAGACTGGTGACAACCAAACAAAAAACACTAAAATCCAATCTAAGCACTGTACCAAGAAAAAAAGAAGGTAAAATACAAAAAATAAATTGCATAAATTAAATGAAAGGGGCCTCTTCCTCTATCCCCACTCTCCCTCCCACTCTCTCTAATCTTAAAATAAAAGTTTTCTTTTCTTAACAGGATTAAATATATTATTATTATTGCCAAATCATTTTATTTCTAAGTAGTGCTAGGGCAGGAAATGATTCAAGCCGAGTTGAGCTTGTTGTGTTTGTGTGTGGTTCATTTATTTTTAATCGAACTCGTGTCGAGCCGTATTTAAGAGTGTTTGATTATTTTCACGAACGTGTTTGATCATATTCGTAAATATTTAAGCTTGTGAATAACTAATTATTATTCACGAGTATCAAATAAACACACATTTTCTAATCTCCACACAAACAAACAAATTTAACTAAATACTCATTATAACAAGAGGTAATATAAGAACACTATATTATATGTATTATAAATACTGTTGTTTTTTGTTGTTATTTTTGTTTTTATTGATTAATTGAGCTTCGAACAAACTTGTTCGCGGACTTTTAATGAACGAGTAATTATGTTCAAGCTCTGTTCGTTTACAAAACGAGCTCCAAAATTTGTTTGTTTTTCAAATAAATAATTTTATTAACGAGTTGTTCAATGAACGCTCTGTTTGTTTGTAGCCCTAAGTAGAGCCGGCCCTAATGACCTAATATTTGAATTGGGGTAAGCTATACTTTACTAGCAATCAAGTATTCGCCCACAAATAATTAAAATATCATTACAATTACGTTATTCAAAATTAAGAAATAAAATTATCATATGTTAATGGTTGACTGATCGTACTAATCACTACCAGCTAAACCATAAGTGAATAGTGTAGTAGCAACTATTGGCTAGTAAGGTCGTATCTCATAAGAAATAGTGAAGATAACCTAACCAATTAATATAGTGATCCTAATACTCAAATATCTAGGCGGATCGAATAGATGATTGGGTTGTGGTTATCCTACTTACTAAGTATCTACACTCTACAAAGAGAGACCATAGGATAAACTCAGCGTGCAAGAATTGTGAGATTTACGGGCAGTACAAAAGTCAGCGTACCCTGAAGCCCTCACGATATGACAGAAAGATTCCACCAATAACAAGAGAATAATATTAACTTTAATTAAAAAAAATGATTTATTAACTAACGAAGATTAACACCCGTACATGTAAATGTGTGTATATATAATTATAATTGTCATATCTTATTGTTATGGGCTTCACAATTGTGCATTTTAACCTCCTTCTGAAGTGTCTAAGGTGTGGATTATAAACAACAAACAACTACCCTAGTTGAAGTGCTTATAACTCCTAAACGAACCAAGAAAATAGCCCCACGATATAACCTTACCCTTCCGGTTTCTCTGTATATACTCTATCGTGTGTTGTTTGCCCATCAATACCCTCACCTTCGGGTCCTATTTTGGATATGTTATTCTAGAGTGCTAGGCTAGGTGATCAGTCTATCCTAACATCAATCAATTCTCAACATATCAAATAAGAAGAAGAACATATAATTATAGCATACATATAAATATTCACATTTGTAATTAAAACCTACTTTCTAAACCCTAAGATATAAAACGACTACTTCATACTATAAGAAACAAAAACTGGAATTTGCATAAATAATATCATCTATCAACAATAATTAAAACTGACTTAAATAAGAGTCTGAATGCTACAGTCACCGATCAATTTCGGCGTAAGAATCTCCGTCGTCTTCTCCGGCTCCTTACAAATTGCTCTCAAAATATAAACTATGAATGTACTAAAAACTATAATAAAAATTATATATTCGAAAAGACCTAAGGCTACATTTTTATATGAGTACACAACAATATGTGAATATGAGGATCAATTCGGATAAACCCTAAAAAATACGTCAGTGGTCAAAACTAACGATGATTTGTACTACTGAACCATTAGGTTGTTTGGTCTAGCAAACGCTCTTTATCTGCTAACACAAATGATTTTTGCAGGGTGCACGACCAAACCATATGCTTGTTCGTTCGAGCATATGTTGTCTAATCCAACGTTATACTCTCGGTAAAGCTTTGCATGACCGAACTACTATTAGGTTTGGTTGAGCAAATATTGCTCACTTTTCTTTTCATTTTAACTCATTTTTTAGGCATCTCCCCTCCACCTTAGGTTGATCTAAAAGTTATTGTGGTCTAATTCTTTAACTCCTTCAACCTAGGCCTTATTTTATCAGTTTGGACTTGCGATCTCACCATTAACTCTAAAATGCACTATTTGCATAGAAAATACTATAAAATCAACAAACACGTAAAATTCGCCAAACACATAAAAACGAGGTCAAGAAGTACTCATTTACGCAATAATATACCATTTTTAGCTATATATGTGCCTAAAAATTACGTAAATTATGTGGCGATCATTAATCACCCAAACTTAACTGTTATGCTTCCTGAACAATTAAAAAGTAAAAAAATGAAAAATAGAACCTACACAACTTGTATTAAACGCAAATGAAGCACTAGACTCCGGATGGCAACTGACTTTCGCTTGCTCTTTGGGGTGCTCCTAAGACACATTCTAAGAGCAGTGGAGATAGAAATCTTGTCCCAGATATCGATTAAAGGCAGATTGGCATTATAGACACTATTGGCAGGGAATTAAAACACTCGATTAATTGATCCATAGAAAGGCTGAAAGGCCTATTCCTCAGCTGAAAAGTGATGTGATCTTAGAACATGTTAACCCTTTGAAGACTGTAAGTGGATACAAACTCCAGTTTCAGGGGGTGTGGAATCTCCTTATCCATGGCTGCAAAGATATCCCAACCGATCCATCGAACAGATCGTTCACATCTCTCTCTATCCATGGACACTGTCATATCTAGTCGGAATAATTCTCCTCTCGACCAGCTTGACCTAGAGGGCTATTTCAGTGTCAGAAAGCTGAATACTGTAGCACTCGGGCTCATCGCGTCCATACTCATAGATTAATGAAGCTTCTTGCTCAGCTCTTCTTCTTCTTGGAGGCATTTTATGCATTTCAAAATTCTAGAGCGTAAGTACAATTTATAATAACATTTTGCATCCAAATGTAAGAATAGTTGATTAATTCTAAAAGTGTTCGCATTGAAACCAAATAGATCCAAAAGACCCTAAATTTAGAAATAAATCTGCAGAGTTTCCTTTGTATTTTCATCGACCAAGTCCTCGATGATGAATATGGAAAATACTCGTTCTTTTCGTATTATCCACGTTCATATTTTTATGTAAATTGCAAGTGTTTATCATTTCTATGTGTGATTTTGTGTTTTATTGCATTCTTAGGCCCTACTTCCTTTTTATATGATTTAATTCATTTTTGGGAGTAAAATGTCCAAGTTTGTGTGCGTGTGCTATGTTCTTAAAAAGAATGACTTGTAAAGGAACAAGTATCAATCGTAAAAGTATGTTCTTGTAAAGTAAAAACTATAATGAGAACATAAGTAACAATTTGTATTTTAAAATAATCGAGGAAGAATCCCTTCTTCCTAAACAGCCTATACAGTAATTACTCCCCTTAACAGTGTGCCCGGCCTCCTAGTCCCCCAGTTGGACTTCTGGTGTAGAGAATCCCTTCTTACTGCACAACAAAAGTTCTCTAGAACTATACAAGTTCTCCTGAACTATCTAGACATAGATCTCCCAATATATGTCCTATCAACTACTAGATGTTCATCAACAATATGAACATCAATAGTACAGTAATAAGCTTTTGACCGAATACACAAATGTATGGACTCAAAACTTGATAATGGTCTTCATGGCTTTTCTTCTCTTTATAGTGACTGAGTTTCTTCTGGTCTTTGCTTGATTTCCATCATCTTCCAATTTGCCTTTCGAGTTCAAGAGTTAATAAGGTAAGTTTGACTTGTTCCTTGATTCAAGGGATGTGTTTCTTGCTCCAACATGTAAGGATTAACCTGCATGATCCTCTTCAATATTCTCCAATCTTTATGCCAATCTTCCAATTATTCAAACCTGTCAACCAAAATCATCTCCAAAAAGGTATTTTTGAAAGAATGTCATAATGCTAGAAAAGTTCTAGTTTAACAATCTCTCCATTGGCATTCAAGTTCGAAAAATACTGTTGATTGACCTACAACGAGATATTAAGAAATAGAGTTCTACAGAGTATGAACATTAACAGAGATAATTGTTCAGGCAAACTGTAGCAACATTAGCATCAGTATCAGCCTCCTTGTCATCCTCCCTTTCATCAACCTCTACATCAGTAACAACCTTCTCCCCCTTTTGCGACCTTGAATGCCAAGGTCTAAGGAATGCATGTGATAGCAGCAGCAACAATGTCCATGTCCTCAATGAGTTCGTACTCCGGGGGAATAATTAAGCACGAGACCTTATGAAATCTAAAGGATGCGGGGTCAGTAATAGAGGAAGTCAAATTAGCACAAAACTCCTCAACAATAATCCCAAAAAAATGTGGAATTTCCTAACACATTCTTTTCAAGTCCCACAACAGAAATAAGAGCCAAGAGATTGTAATGTTTGAAAGAAAACACATACAAAGATTTCTCAGCCCAAAGACCCATACTAGAGAATATTTTGAACCTATCTTCGGCTAGAAGGGAGTAGAATTCCTTGGATAGGGCTTTGGGTTTATCGAACTCATTTGTCTTTGGGTCGACTTGGACTTTTTGCTTCCCCTTATCTTGGGAGGTGGCGTTCAGTGTTCCCTTGTCTTTATTTAGTCTGAACGATTTTCAAGGGGACAAAAATCACTACCCTATAATTGGTCATTTGGGGAACGATCAGAGTAGGGTGGAGAATCCTCGAATCTCAACTCAATAGTGCGAAGTGACGGCATTGGATACCGTCTACTGATTTGAAGATAATGCAGGAGCAGATTTGAGGGTGGCCTTTCGCTTGGTGGTTTTGGTGGAGGAGATCTATCAGAGAACGAACCTGATGAGTATCGCACACCCAAAATTAAGGGTGAGCCAGTGGACGGAATGGAATGAACCGGAAGGGCAACGGTGATTGGTGTGGTTTCTCTGGATTGGTGATGGCACTGTGGTGGTGCGTTTGCACTTGGCGGCTTTCTTGGGTCGGCCCATGGAGAAACTTAGTGAGAAGTTGAAGAGAGAAAACCCTGGAACATACTTAGAAGAGAATGTGCTTGTAAAGAAACCGAAGAAGCCGAGGAGGCGCTTATAAGTATTAAAGAAAGTGCAAAGTTAAGGAAAACAATTAACGAGAAAGAGTAGAATCCCGTATCAACATAGTTTGTGGAAAATGTGAGAGATCAGTTATTTAGGGACATAGATAGGCTTCCATAAATCAAGGAAATTTAACCAGTTTTTGCACTTATTATGCTTTTCAAAATTTTCAACAAAATTAAGGATGATATGCATATGCCTAATTAAAGAAATAAAGCTCTAAACTCTAATTCTCAAGACTAAGTCGTTATCCCACAAGATTGTTAGACGTCAGAGAAGGAGTAGGAGGCACTAATTTTTCACATTTTTGTGTAATACTATAAAAAGGAATAAATTAAGAACAGTAAAAGAACAACCTTATAACCCCTTCTTTGTTTTTTTTTTCTTCATACGAGTGGCCACTTTTCACTTAGAGACGACATAAATATTTTCATCTGAAGTCTACCCATTACTCTGTGGCTTCTTCTTTAGGCACGCATAATCATGTTTCACTTAGAGCTATTACTTTATGATAGCCATTGTGCCCCTGCATCACTTTTCACTTAGAGCTGTCATAATTTTCGCCCATAAGCTATCCCATTACTTTATGATGTTGTATTATATCAAGTTTCTTTTAGAGCTATCAAAATTCTCGCCCGAAAGCTACCCCACTACTTTATGATATTACATGTACGAACATGAAAAGAACAAGAACCTTATGATGCCAATATAAAACAACACACACGAAGTATGATGCTTGTCATTAGCTTTCACACGCTCACTCATTTTCTGTGCATGAGACCCTTTTCCTCAAACGGACGGTTTCTCACTACATCATTTTCCAACGGTAGCCCTTTCTGACAGTAAGAGATTACACAATGAGAATAAAATCAGTAATATTAAGCCTCAACAACTACCTCTATAGGTCTTAAATCTATGGCAATTCAGAAACATAGTTTTGAGGTGATACGCATGGAATAGGCAATAGAATGACTAATGTAGAGTACTGTAAGTTATGCATTTTTTTTTTTTTTTTTTTTTTATATATATAAAGTCTATCCAACTACAATCCCACAAGGAAAATCAGACAAATGTAGATACCTAAGGACTTCCTTAAAGTTAAAAATCTGTGAACACCAAGTGCTTTGGTAAATATGTCAGCAAGTTGTTATGTGTAGAAACATGTTCTAAAACAACCGTTCCTTCTTCCACCAATTTACAAATGAAGTGATGTCAAATATCGATATGTTTTTTTCAAGAATTTTGAATGGGATTTTTCAAAATGTTTATTGCACTAGTATTATCAGAAAATAAATGTACAGAATTTAAATCAAACCATAGTCCAAAAGCATTTGTTTCATCAATCACTAGATCACTTGGATAATCCTTTTGATTCTTGGAAGGTCAATATCTTCTTATATCTTTGGTGCTATTCTTAATGTACAGGACATCATCAACTGAAGGAATTTCAGTTTTGGGTTCTTCCAAAGGAAGAACAACTGTAGAACTATTAGCATCTTGAGAGACGTTCTCAGTAACACGATCAACCTCAGTCCCAGAATTTTCATCAACCACAATATTAGTATGCCCAGGTTTTTTATGCCAAATTTCCATTTCACTCAAGGTACAAGTAATATTGTGATCTAACAAATAACAATTATCAGCTGACCTTGTTCCTGTAAGAACAGAACTATACTTTTCATAGAAAACACGACATGTATCTTGAGTAAACTTAACATTCAACCCTTGTCACATAGTTGACTGATGCTTATAAGATTTTCCTTTAAGTTTTCAACAAGTAGTACGTCTTCTAAATTAGGCAAACCACTTACAGTCAAGGTTCCAACTCCTATGAGTTTGTTTCTGACTCCATTCCCGAAAGTAACAAATTTACCTTCCACTAGTAAGATACATAACAAGTTAGCACTAACACCAATCATGTGTCGGGAGAATCCACTGTCAAAATACCAAGTCCCTTTGAAACTTGATCTTAAGGCAAGCAAAGAAGTAAAGCATTTATTTCCTTCTTTTCGAACCCAAACTTTGGGTTACTTGTGATTTCCAAGATCAATTTTCCTTTTAAGAGTTGCATTTTGATTTCCTCTTGAGTGAACTTTATATATGTCATGAATTGTTACCTTACCAGTATAAAGATCATATTGCATCATATAGCAATTAGGACAAATATGACCTTTGAAACCATAGTAGTGGCAGGTCGGAGCAAATCTAAAGTTATCTCGATGTTTGAGCCTGATAGGGACAGGGGTTTCGTTGTTAGATTGAACAACATGATTTAATTTCTTATGTTGCAACGCTGTTCAAACATGACCGAAACGTTTAAACAAATCTGTTCCAATTTTTGAACCAAAAAATTAACTTGTTTCATTCCTTCTTGCGTTGTGAGGAAGAGTAGTTAGGTCAACTGGTTGTGGTCCTCCGATCTCCTTCATCACTCTGGTAAGCTTAATCTTGAGCATCTGAATCTCCTCTTCTTTCTCCTCATTAAAGTGCTGCAAATTAAACATTTCATGTTTTAGAGAAATCATTGAAATATCCTTAGATACGATTACCTGTTGAGCTATTTTAAGCTCGTTTTCCAAAGATAGTTGTTTTGACTGATGCCATGTCTTGAGACTGAGAAGAGGTGCTTGGATTGTCTCTTTTTTCATAAATTTTCACTTTCACCTCAAGAGATTTAATGATTCTAGCTGCTTTATTTTCCCTTGAGGACACTTCTTCATACATGGCTTGAAGTTGTTCTGCTGTGGGATAAGATTCATCTGAGAAGTCTTTAGAATTGGATTTATCTCCACTGTACTTCATGTTCAGTTCCTGGGAAGTTCGAACATTCGCCACATGACCTATGTGATTTCTTAAAGATGTGCAAGCAGCAAGACTGTTGTTATGCTAAGTTCCTTCTTCAGTTTGAGTCTCATCATCTGACCTAGAGTCACTCCAGGTGGCTTTGTATGCTTTATTCTTTCTCAAGAAATCTGGGCATTTGGCTTGATAGTGTACAAACCCTTCGCGTTCGACACTGATCATTCTCCTTTCTGTTTCCCATTATTTTGAGTGAGGAGTTTCTACCACTAGGGTTTTTCGTATGGTTTATTCCAGCAGAGTTCTTACGGGGTCCCTTGGAGTCGTTAAACTTCTTCACCATCTTCCCATAATTTTTGGCCAAGAAGGCCATTGTCTCTTTAAAGCCTTTTGCATCTAGATCTTCAGATTTATCTTTTAACTTTTGAGACACTTCAGGTTTTAAGGCATTCCCTTTGGCTTTGATTGAATCATAACCATTATTGATTTCAAAGGTGGATAGTTCTCCCATGAGGTCATCCAATGTTATGTCTTTAACTTTCATGAAGGATTCAATGACAGTGATTTTCTCACAAAAGTGAATTGGAAGTGTTCCATGATTTTTGAGATCTGCCTGTCTTCAGAGATTACCTCACCAAGGATGTAACACTCATTTACATTATCATAAAAACGAGTGTAGAAGGCATCAATGTTTTTATCCTTATTCATGTGGATTTTGTCAAACTGTAATAACAGTCTTTGAAGTTTTGAGGACTTAACCGAAGCATTTCCCTCGAACTAGCTTTGCAATAATTTCTATGCTTCTTTTATAATGGTACACTTCATGATCATTGTGTGACGCATCTGATCTATAGAGACAAGTAGTGTGTATAAGGCAGTGTAGTTTACCTCTTCTTCTTGTCTTTCCTCGTTACTGAAGGACTCCTCCAGTTTCAAAAACATTTTCTTTTCTTTATCTTCTATTTGTGGCCATTCCCATTCTTTTTCAACCACATGCCAGCACTTCTTTAATTGAAGATACACCATCATCATATATTTCCAATATGAGTAATTTGCCTCATCTAAATACGGAGGACGCAACGATATCCGATCAACATAAGCCATTACAAGTTCCTTGATCTACCTGTTTAAGAAAAACTAGAACCTACTCTGGTGCCAACTGAAATGTCAGAGCTTGTGCGAATGTGCTATGTTCTTAAACAAAATGACTTGTAAATGAACAAGTATCAATTATAAAAGTATGTTCTTGTAAAGTAAGAACTATAATGAGAACAGAAGTAACAGTTTGTGTTTTAAAATAATCGAGGAGAATCCCTTCTTCCTATCAGGCCTATCATTAAAGAAGTATTACAATATGAAATTACAGAACTTTTAGGACTCTCTCCTAAAGAGCCTATACAATACTTGCTCCCCCTAACAATGTGCTCTGCCTCTTGGTCTCCTAGTTGGACTTCTAGTGCAGGGAATCCCTTCTTTCTACATAACAAAATTTCTCCCGAACTATACAAGTTCTCCCGAATTATACAAGTTCTCCCAAGCTATCTAGACACTGATCTCCCAAAATATGTCCTATCAACTACTGGATGTTCATCAACAACATGAACATATAAATTAACATGCTTTTGACTGAATACATAAATGTATAGACTCAAATCTAGATAATGGTCTTCATGGCTTTTCTTCTCTTTAGAGTGATTGAGTTTCTTCTGGTTTTTCCTTGATTTCAGTCTTCTTCCAATTTGCCTTTCGAGTTCAAGAGTTGATAAGGTATGTTTGACTTTTTCCTTGATTCAATGGATGTGTTCCTTGCTCCAACATGAAATGATTGACCTGCATGATCCTCTTCAATCTTCTCCAATCTTTATGCCAATCTTCCAATTATTAAACCTGCCAACTAAAACAATCTCCAAAAAGGTATTTTTCAAAGAATGCCATTATGCTAGAAAAGTTCTAGTTTAACAGGGTGTTTTTAGTTATATTTTTAAGATTAGGAAATTCCATGAAAGAAGGGAGGTTAATTGCACGCACTTTCCTATTACGG
This sequence comes from Ajuga chamaepitys, assembly GCA_958295605.1. Lineage (NCBI taxonomy): Eukaryota > Viridiplantae > Streptophyta > Magnoliopsida > Lamiales > Lamiaceae > Ajuga > Ajuga chamaepitys. Next base: position 33,391,022 of record OY282495.1, read on the forward strand.
CCCGCAAATAGAGGACTATATGGGCCTAAATCAAACCCCATCAAAGCCCAACTTAAAGATCACTAAGTCATAAATAATAGTCGTACAGGGGTCGGGTCAAAAAATGAGAGGAGACGGTTCAAAATGACGACGGAAGAAAATGGCGCACTAAAGGAGCACATGACACACTCAACATTCAAAATCGGGCAAAAGGGTGGAATTACCGAACTGATACCGGCCCCCTTTGATCCAATACCAGCTCAGTACCGGTTTGGAGCCCCAAGTCAATGAGCAAAGGCTAGATCTAGTACTGGCCCCTCAGGGTTTGCTATTAGGTCCGGTTTCGGTCTGTCAACGCAACCCATCCGCATTTTTGTCATAACCTTTTGGTTTGAACTCCGATCCGAACAATTCAAGTTGCCACATGACAAGGAGACAAAGATCTACAACTTTAATGCTTAGACCAAAGGTTGATTATGATCGAGGAAGTGTCAGAATTGATGAAAATGTCGAGTCGAGCATATTCGGGGGTTCCGACTCAACATTTAAGGAGTTCAAGCTATTTAATTATGTTTTTACTAATCTACCCTTAATTTTATTTATTTATTTTTTTTTTTCCAGATTTTGTGAGGGGTGTGTGTGAAAGTGTCTGCCATACTAACACTCCCTCACCTAATTGTATCAACAACTTATTTCATTTGCAAAATTTCAAGTTTCTAATTATGATCTCTCTAAAAACCTTGTCTCCTTTTCTCTCTAGTAAGAAATAGGGTTCTTGAGTGTTCTTGAAGAACCTAGTTAAGGTTCTTGAGTGTTCTTGAATAGTTTTGTGGTTTTTGCTAGGAGTTTTAATTGGAGACAATTACAAGCAAGAATTAAGACTGTCATCATCACATTAACTCGAGGCTAAGCTTTTCTCACCCTCTCTCTTCATTTATTTCTCTTGCATTTATAATTTTTTTTCCTCCTAATCTAAGAACAAAGAAAAAAAATAATTTATTTAGGCAAGAATTTGTGGTTCCTAGGGTTGGGAGTAGCCCAACCCTAGGGTTTGATATCTTGTTGGTGATTTGATTGACTTAAGGGAGAATTTATGATTAGTAAATTGATATTGTGGTATTGTATGACTTATATCTTAGGAATAGTTAAGCTAGGGTATATTGGGTCTCCTCGAGGGCCCATGGGGTACGACGGGAGAATTCAAATCCAAAATATCAATCTCGATGGTTTTCCTAAGGCCTCACTCCTTAGGCAATATCCACTTGGGAAGAAAATTTTAGGATATATTGGATTATATAATTAATTTTCTTGTATTTGGCTTAATAATTCTATTATCGATCTTTAGTAATCGGGGTTAGGGTGAATTTGTAGCGCCCTGATTTCACATTTCGAGATCGAGGTGCCACGGTGGGATAAGTTCATACATTCTTTTCTTTAAACTTTAAAATGTATAAGCGGAAACAGTTGTGATTCTGAAAATAGGTTTTATTCCAAAAATACGGAAAATAAAATTGCGAAATGTATAGATATATGTGGAAGCGTATAATTATTACGGACCTGAAATATAAATTATTTATAACCGTCATCAAAATAGTTTATAAGTATCATGGGTCCTAAGTGGAATTGAACAGAGCCCACAAGATCCGCAACAGCCCGCTACACGTCTCCTTCATCCTGAAATATTTGTAGGGGATATGAGTTTCAAAGAAACCCGTGCATAACTCTACAAATAGTTATATTATGTAGGATAGATAAATTCAATCACATAAATATTCATATAAAGGTAATGCCCAATTTTCACGGGTTCAAATACCGTACCCAACTCATACGGGGTTAAGATCTCATGAACAACTTTCACGGGGTCCTGTACTTTCAAAATATGTATAGGAATGCAATATCAATAGAAATCAATAAGCATTAGACTATAACTTTTATGTCTCATACCCGAAGGTAAAGATCAATATATAACAATTTAAATCTTGTCCACATTATAACTGATAGCTAACTTGCAATCATCATTAGCCACTTGTTTTGCTTTTTCAGAAAGCAGTGTCGGGATAGTGTTCTTCGCGAGCTCCTAAACTCAGTCCGCCCACCTAGCATAAGTTGTTTGCAAATTTTTTGTAACTTATCGGGTTCATTATGTCTTAGTAGAATTTCTATTCTCAAATATTGTTTTAAGTAGACACTTTTTCAATCATAAGTATTTTATCATAATCAAACATGAAATAATTTTCAACTAAACTATCTAACATTATAAATAACTTCAGTTTACTCACATAAAAATTTCAAAAATATAATTTATTTTCGAAAATAATAGTTTAATAATAAATAATTAACTTAATAATTAATATTTACATATAAAATAAATCAATTAGCAAATTAAATATCTTATAAATATTCGTTTTCTTTAAATATTCATCAACCGATTTTTTCTTTGAATAAAATTCTACAAAATTACTTTTTGTACTTCTAGTTACTTATGTATCATATCAAAAGAAAATCAAAATAAAATCATTTCCTATTTTTTCTAAAATAGGCGAAAATACTAGGTTTTTTCCTAATAAAAATTATAGTTTATTTTCTTACACATTTATGAGAGATATAATTATATCATCATCATATATAAATTAAAACATGATAATATGTTAGTTATAAGAATTAAAAATTATACCTCCCATATTTTTCTTGTATTTGTTCCATTATAATTCTATTATCTTTCAAAATTTATTATAATAGCTTCCAATAATTATTTTACTTTTGAAAACATAAATATATTTATAAATATATAAATCAAACCTGAAAATTTAAATTTTCAGCTTATAGTTTTTAGAAAAACAGAAAATTAGAAACTCATTTAAAAAGCTTCTAAAATCTATATTTCACTCTTTAATTTCCTTTTAAAATTTCCAACTTCAAATATAGTATGTATATTACTTATTATAATTATATATGTGGAAAAGAATATTTCCAGATGTTTTATTATTTTCGTATTTATCCAGTTTTTTTTTTTCAAAAAAATTGTTTATTAGTTTAAAAAATATTTTAAATCCTCTTTTTAATTTTTCAACTTCAAATATAACATAAATATAACTTATTATATATATATATATATATCACATTAGAAATTTCTAGATCTATTTTATAATTTTTGGATTTATCCATTTTTTTAAAAAAAACTGGTTTTTAGTTTTTTAAATGTGTTAAACTTTCTTTTAATTTTTTCGACTTCAAATATGCCATATATATAACTTTATTATACCTTTATAGACCAGAAATGAAATTTCCAGAATATGTAAAAAAAAGGAAAATAATCAACCTTATATTTATGTATATATATATATATATTGTTTTTTTCTTTTCTTTGAATTTATTAGAGTGGAATAAACTAGAAAAATATTTATCCCATCTTTCATCTCCCTTTTTATTTGTCACCCATAAATATATCTTATATACACTTTAACAGACCCATTTACCTCATAAAATAATTTCCCAAATTTTATAAAATTTCGGCATTATAACGACGCAAAATGGCCATTTACCGAAAAATAAAAAAATGGGGGAAGTTGTTTCATTCCTCAACATATTCTCAACAACAAAATAAACAATCAATAATTCAACAATATTTGAAGAAAACAGTAAATACATAGAGAGACTGAGCCCCTATTATATCGTTTACATAATACTCCCCCCTTCCCACTCAAATTTGCATACTTTCATTTTCGGTATGTCCCACGCAGATTTGCACACTCTTAAAAAGGAAATTTCTCTTACGATCTCCACCTTTGAAAAAGTAAAAAAAAATGCAATTTTTTTTTCTTAATATACGTGTCCGGGCCCTACGTGCTAATCTGAATAGGACGGAGGTAGTAGTAGTTTAAAGTAATATTTCTTCGATTTCCACGGAGAAAATAATTTTTCGTTGTCATCCTACATGTCATAAAACATGATCCTCGGACTATACAAGATTTAGGAAAATTAAAATTGAAGAAAAAAAAAAGTAGGAGAAGAACGTACACCGGAGCTGTAGGTCCGACCTAGACTCGAGAACGAGAATACTCGAAAATATTCTTGAAGTAGAACTACTACCTTGAGTGAAAATTTTGAGGAGAAGAAGTGAATTGGTGAGTTTTTGGAGTGAGGGGAGGGTTGTATTTATAGAAAGAAAAAAGTGAATAGTAAGGAGGTGCACTATTCTTGATGTTTTCTATATCCGACAATTTTTTTATTTTAGAAATTCATTCCGTAAACTATCTAGAACTCGTTTATATTTTTTTCTTTTTCTACCATTACACATACTATAATAGACTGTTCTTCCCTCAAAGCGTTTCTTTTTTTCGATTTAAAAAAATATATCCATAAATTTCTTTCTTTTTTTTTTTATTTTTTTTGTTTTTTTATAAATGTATTCCGTAAATTATCAAAAACCAACTTTTAAATTTTTCTGTTTGTAAATATTTCAAACACCATTTTTAATCATTCAATTTTTTCAATTTTAACACTTTTGTGAGTCTAAAATTTTATCCGTAAACTTTCTATTTTACAACTGTATTCTGAAGACCATATAAAACTCATTTTTAATTTTTTCTGTTTTTCATTTATCCTAAGTATAGTTTTTAACCATTCCATTTTCTTAATTTCATCATTTTCAAAGTTTAAAATTTTATCCGTAAATTTTCTGTTTTATAACTGTATCATGAAACTATCAAAACCTCATTTAAAATTTTTTGTTTTTCCACATATCTCAAGCATATTTTTTGTCCATTCCATCTACCTAGTTTTATCTTTTTTCGGGTCTGAATTTTATTTGTAAATTTTCATTTTATAACTGTATCTTGAAAACTATCTAAAACTCATTTTAAATTTTTTCTTTTTGCAAATATCTTAAATACAAACTTTGATCATTCCAATTTTCAAATTTCTTCTTTTTCTGAGTCTAAAATTTATCTGTAAAATTTCTGTTTTATGTCTGTATCTTGAAAACTATCTAAAACTTACCTTAAAATTTTTCTTTCTTCAAATACTTTGAACATAATTCTTGACCATTTCATCTACCTAGTTTTACCCTTTGAGTCTGAAATTATATCCTGTGAATTATGGGGTTTTAGAGATAATGTTATTTACTCGTTATAAACAAAATTTTAAATTTTATTTGTTTCATATATATTGAACCCGATAGTTAACCTTTTTATTTCTTAAGTCTTACTTTTTTCTGAGTCGTAGGTGCGGATGAGTTATGGCATTTCGATATCACTTTTCCGACAAAAAAAGAAAATACAAAAATTATTTCCTTAGTTAAATATTGTAAATAATGCATAAAAATATTTAAAAATATATTTTGAATATTTTTCTAAGAATTCAGAGGCATGGGGTATTACAGAATTACTGTGTTATTGATTAATTTGGTGAATCTCTCTTGTTTATCCACTTGGATTTCTAATATGGAACATGAGCCACAACCCTTAGATTAATCAGTGATCATTTGATCTTAATCCTAGGAGTAGGGTGAAACCATACCATAGGATCCCGTTTATAGTTGAGAGTATTGTTTACTTATTTAATAGATTTATCTATGTTTATCTAGTAATTAACAAAGTCTCTAAATTTCAAATTTGCTTAACCTAATTATTCGATAGACCTTAGGTGTGTTTGTTGAGAGTATCCTCTCTATGGTTCGACATTCTTCATACTACCTCTATCACAAGTCGTACGCTTGCGGTTTGCAAAAAAGGCGTTTGAATCGTAATGATTTAATGCAATTTTTGAGACAAGTTCAATCGAGCAAACAACAAAGTGACAAATATGAACTATTTTACACATCCCCTAAGTTCACAAAATCAATCACAACGAATCAAAACACACATTAGATAAAAGTAAGATAACAAATTCACATAATAAACCTAAGACTTGCCAATCAAGGCACAAACTATCAATTTCAATCAAGTACAAAACTTCCAATTTCTAACAGGCCTATTATGAAATTGTAATCAACCTACTACACATACATGGCATATACCCGTTACATAATTCTACAAAAAACACAATGTATATGTCCATATGCATATTATGCCAACACTTGCAATTCAGTCCCCGACAATCTAAAATATCTTATTATAACGTACGAATGCAATCGTAAATGTAAATAGAAAGAGAAGGAAACATACCGTATAGGTATGAACTCTAAAAACTCGAACGTGAAAAAGTAACCAAATTCATCAACAGGATCGATTAAAATGCTCTACTCTCAATGGGTAATCTAATGGTTCTTTGGATTTTAAGTGAATATGTGTGATTTTGGAGAATTTTGAAAGTAGAGTGTGAGAAAACTTAAGAATTTTGAACGAATTTGAAAAGACAAAGAGGAGAATGAGCCCTCCAAACTTCAACTCGCGTTTAAGTTAGGGTTTTTCAAATTTGGCAGGATGCTCAACCAAACAGATTGATATGTTCGTCGTGTAAAAATTAAACGGCCTGATGCTCGAACGAACTATTGGGATGTTTGGTCATTCAAACCGTGTCAGATTTACCTGACTTTATTTTGAGAGCATTTGCTCGACCAAAAGGGTAGGTTGTTCGGTTGTGCATTTGCTGCAGCGCATCCACATCTTTTTTATTTCATTCCTTTCGCCCATTTTTGCTCTGTTTTGCTACAAATTCGATCATTCTTCGACCCTAGCACTTGGGTCACTGTTCTTGTCCTTGTATTTACTTTTTTTAATTATCTACCAAACTATGTAAAATATTAAAACTGAAAATAAAGAAAACTAGTGCAAAAATTTAAACATGAGTGGGTGGTAGCACTATGTTTTACGTCTATAACTATAGTGTTACCGGATTTTCAGAACAACTGACGTTGGACAATTGTTGTTCCACCCCAAGCTCCTTTCTCAGTCCGAATCGGAGGTGTCTTCTCGTCTGGTTGTTCTCCTCTTTCTTTCCTTTTTTCATTTCTTGACCACGTAATCATCGGACCTCATAAAATATTTTTTAGCAGTTCACATTCCGCGACATACAAATGTGGCCATTCATTCATGAGCCAATTTGCAGTATCATTGGATGCATTCTTCCAGGCTTTATTTGGGAGTGGAAAGTATGGCTCATTCAATATTTGGGTAAAAAACAACCTTTCAGTATGGTCGAGTCTTAGGAAGTTCTTACCTATATATACTGAGAAGAGTAGAACCCATTTATCCCACTTAGAAAGGTCTATCCCACGTCATCGCTCAATTGGGTCAGCGTGCCCCCGATTCAAACTTGTGACGTCCCCATCTCAAAGAAACTTATATTTGTTAGAAAAATGGGCAACATCACTAAAATCTATAAAAATCATTGAACTTTAATTGATGAAAAAATATTTTTCTTGCTCGAAATAATAAATACTCAAAAGATGTTTGTAAGTCACATTGACGCAATCTTAAAACAAGCGGAAGTTCATAATTACTTCAAAATAGTTCAACATAACTTTTAAATAGAGGTCGCATAGTTTGAAAACATAGTTTAACAAAGTTTAAAGCGGAAGTGCGTAACAAAATCTTCACAGTTTGCTTACATGACCCACAAAATAGAGTTTAATAAAGTTCTTTATCAATTATCAGTAACTTTCACTTCGGACGAGGGCCCACATCCATCTTCATTCCTCTTCCACGTTAGTACCTGAAAGGAGGGGGTGAGTGTTCGAGAAAAACACTCCGTGGGTTCACTCGGTTGCCCACTTAGATGTCATACAAAGAATTGCAATAATGGACAGTTACATAAACAATGCATATATCATCAACACATAAAACACACCCGAAAACATGATGGACTCTAAATTAAAATAAATATACACATATATACATACTATATAGATACACATAGGAGCACATAGGTGGGGCACGTGTTGCCCCGCTCGAGCAGCATAGCATATTCGGGAGCGACCCGAGGGTGATCTTTCGATCCCTAACATGTACGGTGTTACCCGTAGAGCATAATCATATACGGTTTTACCCATAAGCATAATCATATACGGTTTTACCCGTAAGCATAATCGTGTACGATTTTATCCGTAAAGCATAGCATGTACGGTTTTACCCGTAAGGTTTTTTGTAAAGCATAACGTGTACGGTTTTACCCGTAAGGTTTTTGAAAAGCATAGCATGTACGGTTTTACCCGCAAGGTTTTTGAAAAGCATAGCATGTACGGTTTTACCCGTAAGGTTTTTTGAAAAGCATAGCATGTACGGTTTTACCCGCAAGGTTTTTGAAAAGCATAGCGTGTACGGTTTTACCCGTAAGGTTTTTGAAATGCATAGCATGTACGATTTTACCCGCAAGGTTTTTGAAAAGCATAGCGTGTACGGTTTTACCCATAAGGTTTTTGAAAAGCATAGCATATTCGGGAGCGACCCGAGGATTTGTACGGTGTTACCCGCAGTCCTAACATAGCTAGTACGGTATTACCCGTATACAATACACATAATATGGCTTACCCATGACTTCACATAAATTTCATACAAGTTTCACATAAATTTCACATACTCGTCACATAAACATAGGCGTAAGCAATCATTCATGTAAAAACCATTATAACAATAATTTGCATGAAAAGCAAGTAGACAACATAAAATAGCCACATAGAGTTACCCCACCTAGAAGTGTGTACGACTAGTTGATTGTATAGTCCTTCTCTAGATAGAGGTCCTCTTCTACTTCAACTTCTTTTAGTCCTACAATATAGAATACTTGTCTTAGCAAAGGTGGGTACTAGGCTTTAAACATAAATTGAAGCATTGGAGCAAAATTTGTAATTTTATAAAAGTTGTGGGACCATTTTGTAATTTCTAGAAAAATAGTGGCAAATTTGTATAAAAAGGGAAGTGGCATTTTCGCAAATACATGGATTTGTTGACTTCCAAAAAAAAAGGCTGATAGAAATTGAAATAAAAAATTGCATTTAGCCCTTAAAGAATATCTAATTTATTTTTTTAAAAAAAATGGTACAAGAATTTCTACAGCAATTTTGACCAAACTTTACCGATGACTCGGTCGTCGGAATTATAATTAAGACACGGCTATGGAAAGCTCTCGTCAAGAGATTTTCAGAATGACCAACCACAATAGAATCGGAGTTTGGAATAACAAGCTATGACTCTTTGAAGGTGGTTCGGTTATATAGGTTTCGCCTAAACTTTGACTGGCCATAACCAGAGTTCTAGAGCTCGGATTGAAATTTCGAAAACTTTTCCGGAATCCTCTCGCCAAGCACTATCATATTATATAATAAAATATGGGTTTTGATAAAGGGACAAAAATGAAAATGGGGCAGTAGCTGATCCGACGAGTCTAAAAAGCCGTCGGGTCAGTTTTCCCGCGACTTCGCCGTATTTCGGTGGCTGGGGATGAAACATTTGAGATGGAAAGAAAGAAGACTTACCAGCTATACTTTGTGGAAGAAGAAATGAAGACTTCAAGCTATGTTTTGGTGGGAGGAGGTGATGGAATGAAGACTTCCTCACACCTCTATTTATAGACCTATCAAGCACAAAACCGTGGGAATGAAACCGTGGTATCGGCTGCTAGTTTTGAGCAATAATGTGGGTATAAAACCCATGGAATTAGCCATTGGTTTGGGAAATATTGTGGGCATAAACCATGGAATTTAGCCATTGGTTTTAGGAAATATTGTGGGCATAAAACCATGGAATTTAGACATTAGTTTTAGGGAATCTTGTGGGTATAAAACCATGGAATTTAGCCATTAATTTTGGGAAATAATCCTATGGAGAGGACTTGCCATAAAATGTAGACTTCTCTTATCATTGGGTAATATAGCGTTTAAGTGTTGTCTAATTAAAATTCCGTATCCCGATCCATTAAAAAATATTATTCATACCATTACTTACAAGGATCAATAATTATGCACGTGTAAGAAAATAATCACAACAAGTATAATGCGCACAAAAATAATGCAACTAATATATATTCAAATAAAATAATGCAACTAGAAAATTCGGGTCGTTACACCCTCCCCCTCTAAAAAAATATTTCGTCCTCGAAATTTAGAAGTTACCTAATCTTGGAAAGTCTGGGTATAGGGCCAAAATCTCACTCTCAAGCTCCTAAGTGGCCTCTTCTTTGCTATGGCGAATCCATTGGACCTTTACTAGGGGAATCTCCCGGTTTCGTAGCTTATTGATCTTTCGATCGAGTATAGCAATCGGCCTTTCCTCGTAGGACAAATCATTCTCAAATTCTAGCCCTTCATGGCGAATCACGTGTTTCGGGTCAAATACATACTTCCTCAGCATGGAAACATGGAAAACATTATGTACACCGGAGAGATCGGGTGGCAGTGCAAGGCGATATGCCACCTCTCCCACACGTTCCAAGATCTCATAGGGTCCAATAAATTTCGGTTGTGGCTTCCCTTTCTTGCCAAAACGCACAACTCTTCTTGTGGGTGCTACCTTGAGAAAGACTTTATCCCCAACTGCAAATTCCAACTTCTTCCGTCTTCGATCTGCATAGGATTTCTGTCTATCCTGAGCCATCTTGATCCTCACTCTGATCTTCTCAATGGCCTTAATTGTTCTTTCAATTATCTCGGGGCCTAGAATCTTTCTTTCTCCAACCTCATGCCAGTACAAAGGCGATCTACACTTTCTCCCGTAAAGTGCTTCATAGGGTGCCATTCCTATGGTGGCTTGAAAACTATTATTATAGGCGAATTCGACTAAGGGTAGATATTCCTCCCACTTTCCTCCAAAATCCAAAACACATGCTCTTAGCATATCCTCCAGTATTTGAATTGTCCTCTCAGTCTGTCCATCTGATTGTGGGTGGAAAGCAGTGCTAAAGTTGAGATTAGTTCCCATGGCCTTCTGCAGGCTTCGCCAAAATTGAGAAGTGAACCTTAAATCTCGATCGGAGACGATGGATACAGGGACCCCATGGAGTTTAAATACTTCTTCCAGATATATCTGCGCTAGTTTATCCAAGCTAAATGTCATCTTGATTGGCAAGAAGTGGGCTGACTTGGTCAAACGGTCCACAACCACCCAAATTGCGTCGTTTCCACGTTTCGATCTTGGTAATCCAACGACAAAATCCATTGTGATGTGTTCCCACTTCCATTCTGGTATCTCCAGCGGTTGTAGGAGACCAGTTGGTCGTTGGTGTTCGGCCTTAATCTGTTGGCAAGTTAAGCATCCTTGGACGAACAAGACTATACTCCTCTTCATACTCCTCCACCAGAAGACTTTCCTTAAATCTTGGTACATCTTATTGATTCCCGGGTGAGCAGTATATGGAGTACTATGCGCTTCTTCTAGAATCTCTCTGTGGATATCCTCATTCTTTGGCACACATATTCTACTGCAAAATAGTAAAGCACCGTCGGCAGCTATGGTAAATCCCTTGATGGTACCATCCGTGGCTCTTCTCCTCAGCTTCTCCAGAAATTCATCTCTACACTGAGCTTCGACTATCTTCTCTCGAAGTGTGGGCTTTGCAACGAAGGCTGCTGTGACAGCGCTAGTCCTAGCTGGTGGCACTACAACTTCCAGCTTCATCTTATTGAACTCTTCAACCAGTCGTTCTTGACTAGTCAACATACAAGTTATGCTTCCTCCTCCTTTACGGCTCAAAGCATCAGCAACCACATTAGCTTTCCCTGGATGATAGAGGATGGTGCAGTCGTAGTCCTTGACTAATTCCAACCACCTCCTTTGCCTCATATTCAACTCTTTCTGTTCAAATAGGTACTTGAGGCTCTTGTGGTCCGTGTATATCTCGCATCTCCCACCATAGAGGTAGTGTCGCCATATCTTCAAAGCATGAACAACAGCAGCAAGTTCTAAGTCATGGGTTGGATAGTTTTCCTCATGTTTCTTTAATTGTCTGGAGACGTAGGCTACTACCTTTCCATTTTGCATCAGGACGCAACCAAGACCAAGTTTAGATGCATCGCTGTAGATAATGAATCCCTCACTTCCATCGGGTATAGCCAGGACTGGTGCAGTAATCAACCTCTTCTTCAGCTCCTGGAAACTTTTCTCACACATATCCGTCCATTAAAAACTAACACCTTTCTAGGTTAGACGTGTTAGGGGTACTGCAATCTTCGCAAAACCTTCGATGAATCTTCTGTAGTACCCTGCTAAACCAAGAAAACTACGAACTTCATTCACATTGGTCGGCGTCTTCCAGTTACTGACTGCCTCCACTTTAGCTGGGTCCACTTCAATTCCTTTGGCTGAGATTATATGTCCAAGAAAGACTACCTTGTCCAACCAAAATTCACACTTCTTGAATTTGGCATAAAGTCTCTCCTTGCGAAGGGTTTCTAAGGTGACCCTTAAATGTTCCTCATGCTGAGTCCTATCTCGTGAGAAGACCAGAAAGTCATCGATGAAGACAATCACAAACTTGTCTAGATAAGGATGGAAAACTCGATTCATGAGATCCATAAATATTGCCGGTGCATTGCTGAGTCCAAAAGGCATAAACTCGAACTCATAATGTCCATAACGTGTTCTAAACGCCGTCTTAGGTATATCTCCTTCCTTAATCCTCACTTGATGATAACCCGACCTAAGGTCAATCTTAGAGAACACGCTGGCTCCCTTTAATTGATCGAAAAGATCCTCAATCCGGGGAAGCGGATATTTGTTCTTAATCGCGAGTTTGTTCAATTCCCGGTAGTCAATGCACATTCGAAAGGTCCCATCCTTCTTCTTAACGAACAATACCGAAGCTCCCCAAGGTGACACACTTGGTCGGATAAATCCTTTATCCAGTAACCCTTGTAGTTGAACCTTTAGTTCCTGCAGTTCCTTTGGTGCCATTCTGTAGGGCGCCTTTGACACAGGTGCTGCTCCTGGAAGTAGGTCTAATGTGAACTCCACTTGTCGGGTTGGTGGTAAACCGGGCAAGTCTTCTGGGAAAACATCACTGTATTCCCTTACTATTGGCACATCCTCAACTGTTGGCATTTCTTTCTTGGTTTCCATTACGTTCACCAAGAAAGCCTGCACGCCTTTCTTTTTTAGCAATTGGGTTGCTTTCGCTGCTGATATACCACAGAAACTAGACCCCACCTTCGAACCAATGAAGGTAAACTCTTCCCGTTCGGGTTTTTGGAACAACACCTCCTTTTCCCGACACTTGATCGTCGCCTGATGTGTTTGAAGCCAGTCCATTCCCAAAATTATATCGAAGTCCCTCATGTTAATGACATGCAGATCGGAGTTCAAGACCCTATCCCCAATACCGATTACTACATCCTTACACAACCAGTTCGTTCTAATAACTTTATCAGAAGGTATACTATCTTCTAGATCATCATTAACTACTTTGAGGTTATTGCCTCTCAGCCTTTCATACATCCGGGCAGAAATAAAAGAATGTGTGGCACCAGTATCAAAAAGTGAGAGGGCAGGTATATTGTATAAGTTAGCATACCTTCATGGTTCCTGGGTCCTCAGCTGCATCTTCTATGGTCAAAGCATAAGCACGAGCTCTGCCGCCAATGGGTTGTCCTACCTTGGCCTTTCCTTTGTCATTGTCTCAGTTCCCTGGGTTTGGACAATTCTTAACGGTGTGGCCCGGCTGGTGACAATGAAAACATCTTCCAGATCCATAGAGGCACTCTCCACCATGGTGTTTCCCACACTTAGGGCAAGCAGGTATATCCTTGAATGTATTAGGTCCACGATTGCCCCCGGTCCTAGCTTGCTTGTTCTGAACCGGCACCTGATTTGCCCATCTCTTTTTGCTTGTGGTTCCTACTGGCTTCTTAAGTGCATTTTCCAACCTCAATCTGGTAGCAATCTCATGAGCTCGTTCGACCACTTCACCATAAGTCATAGCCCCTCATCCAGCTAGAATGCATCCGATCTCGGGACGTAGTCCCCTTTCGAAACGACGAGACTTCTTTTCATCTGAATCAACCATGTGAACGGCATATCGGGAGAGCTGTGTGAACTTCCTCTCATATTCCATTACAGTCATAGTCCCTTGCTTCAGGTACATGAACTCCGTTTCCTTCCCCTCACGATAAGAGCGTGGCAGATAGTTTTGCATGACCGCTTCCTTGAAATCATTCCACGTCATTGTTTCCATCTGAGCCTGAGTTTGGGTCCTACAGTAGGACTCCCACCAAAATCCAGCATCCTCTGTAAGTTGGAAGGTGGCACACGATATTTTCTGTCTATCGGTGTAGTTCAGGTGAGTGAAAAGTCTATCAAGCGCTCTAAGCTACTCCTCAGCTTCAGCAGGGTCTCCTTTTCCATTAAAGGTGGGTGGCTGAAACCTTCGAAACTGATGAACTACAGAGTTTTCATTGGCGTGCGGTGTTGTGGGTGCAACGGGTGCTTGGGTGGCATTAAAGTGTTTAGCCAGTCCCCTAAGTATGGTGATAAAATCCTGGGTTGGAAACTCAGCATTCGGAGCAACTGGTTCCTGAGCTGGACTATTTCGTCTTGGAGTAGGCGGATCTTGGGTAGGTGGCTCATTTCGACGAGGGCGACCTCTACGTGCCATGGTCTATTCCAATAACCAAGCAAAATCCTTAAATGCCCAAGTTAACCCCGTTTTTCTCATCCTAACTCCTCGTTTAATACCAGGGGAGGTTCGTATATGACACGACTCATAGAGTATGCATCAAAAGTTCAAAACCTCATATATAAACTAAGAAAACATACCGAGCTTCGGGGCGGATTGAAAATGGTTGTAAGTCTCATCTCGAAGTGCTATTTGATTTGAGTTTGAGTTTTGAAAGGAAATACTTTTAGAACACTTTTAACCTTTCAAAAGAAATTTGGAGAACATAAATTTGAAAATAAATTCTGGAGAACCTTTTTTTTTCCCTTCTTGAGACGAATCTTTGGAAAACGTTAGTGAGCAAGTCTCCAAAAAAGTAGACCTGGCTCTGATACCACACTGTGATGTCCCCATCTCAAAGAAACTTATATTTGTTAGAAAAATGGGCAACATCACTAAAATCTATAAAAATCGTTGAACTTTAATTGATGAAAAAATATTTTTCTTGCTCGAAATAATAAATACTCAAAAGATGTTTGTAAGTCACATTGACGCAATCTTAAAACAAGCGGAAGTTCATAATTACTTCAAGATAGTTCAACATAACTTTTAAATAGAGGTCGCATAGTTTGAAAACGTAGTTTAACAAAGTTTAAAGCGGAAGTGCGTAACAAAATCTTCACAGTTTGCTTACATGACCCACAAAATAGAGTTTAATAAAGTTCTTTATCAATTATCAGTAACTTTCACTTCGGACGAGGGCCCACATCCATCTTCATTCCTCTTCCACGTTAGTACCTGAAAGGAGGGGGTGAGTGTTCGAGAAAAACACTCCGTGGGTTCACTCGGTTGCCCACTTAGATGTCATACAAAGAATTGCAATAATGGACAGTTACATAAACAATGCATATACCATCAACACATAAAACACACCCGAAAACATGATGGACTCTAAATTAAAATAAATATACACATATATACATACTATATAGATACACATAGGAGCACATAGGTGGGGCACGTGTTGCCCCGCTCGAGCAGCATAGCATATTCGGGAGCGACCCGAGGGTGATCTTTCGATCCCTAACATGTACGGTGTTACCCGTAGAGCATAATCATATACGGTTTTACCCATAAGCATAATCATATACGGTTTTACCCGTAAGCATAATCGTGTACAGTTTTATCCGTAAATCATAGCATGTACGGTTTTACCCGTAAGGTTTTTTGTAAAGCATAACGTGTACGGTTTTACCCGTAAGGTTTTTGAAAAGCATAGCGTGTACGGTTTTACCCGCAAGGTTTTTGAAAAGCATAGCATGTACGGTTTTACCCGTAAGGTTTTTTGAAAAGCATAGCATGTACGGTTTTACCCGCAAGGTTTTTGAAAAGCATAGCGTGTACGGTTTTACCCGTAAGGTTTTTGAAATGCATAGCATGTACGGTTTTACCCGCAAGGTTTTTGAAAAGCATAGCGTGT
This sequence comes from Ajuga chamaepitys, assembly GCA_958295605.1. NCBI lineage: Eukaryota > Viridiplantae > Streptophyta > Magnoliopsida > Lamiales > Lamiaceae > Ajuga > Ajuga chamaepitys. The sequence continues at coordinate 33,407,001 of OY282495.1, forward strand.
ACGGTTTTACCCGTAAGGTTTTTGAAATGCATAGCATGTACGGTTTTACCCGCAAGGTTTTTGAAAAGCATAGCGTGTACGGTTTTACCCATAAGGTTTTTGAAAAGCATAGCATATTCGGGAGCGACCCGAGGATTTGTACGGTGTTACCCGCAGTCCTAACATAGCTAGTACGGTATTACCCGTATACAATACACATAATATGGCTTACCCATGACTTCACATAAATTTCACACAAGTTTCACATAAATTTCACATACTCGTCACATAAACATAGGCGTAAGCAATCATTCATGTAAAAACCATTATAACAATAATTTGCATGAAAAGCAAGTAGACAACATAAAATAGCCACATAGAGTTACCCCACCTAGAAGTGTGTACGACTAGTTGATTGTATAGTCCTTCTCTAGATAGAGGTCCTCTTCTACTTCAGCTTCTTTTAGTCCTACAATATAGAATACTTGTCTTAGCAAAGGTGGGTACTAGGCTTTAAACATAAATTGAAGCATTGGAGCAAAATTTGTAATTTTATAAAAGTTGAGGGACCATTTTGTAATTTCTAGAAAAATAGTGGCAAATTTGTATAAAAAGGGAAGTGGCATTTTCGCAAATACATGGATTTGTTGACTTCCAAAAAAAAGGCTGATAGAAATTGAAATAAAAAAATTGCATTTAGCCCTTAAAGAATATCTAATTTATTTTTTTTAAAAAAATGGTACAAGAATTTCTGCAGCAATTTTGACCAAACTTTACCGATGACTCGGTCGTCGGAATTATAATTAAGACACGGCTATGGAAAGCTCTCGTCAAGAGATTTTCAGAATGACCAACCACAATAGAATCGGAGTTTGGAATAACAAGCTATGACTCTTTGAAGGTGGTTCGGTTATATAGGTTTCGCCTAAACTTTGACTGGCCATAACCAGAGTTCTAGAGCTCGGATTGAAATTTCGAAAACTGTTCCGAAATCCTCTCGCCAAGCACTATCATATTATATAATAAAATATGGGTTTTGATAAAGGGACGAAAATGAAAACGGGGCAGTAGCTGATCCGACGAGTCTAAAAAGCCATCGGTTCAGTTTTCCCGCGACTTCGCCGTATTTCGGTGGCTGGAGATGAAACATTTGAGATGGAAAGAAAGAAGACTTACCAGCTATACTTTGTGGGAGAAGAAATGAAGACTTCAAGCTATGTTTTGGTGGGAGGAGGTGATGGAATGAAGACTTCCTCACACCTCTATTTATAGACCTATCAAGCACAAAACCGTGGGAATGAAACCGTGGTATCGGCTGCTAGTTTTGAGCAATAATGTGGGTATAAAACCCATGGAATTAGTCATTGGTTTGGGAAATATTGTGGGCATAAACCATGGAATTTAGCCATTGGTTTTAGGAAATATTGTGGGCATAAAACCATGGAATTTAGACATTAGTTTTAGGGAATCTTGTGGGTATAAAACCATGGAATTTAGCCATTAATTTTGGGAAATAATCCTATGGAGAGGACTTGCCATAAAATGTAGACTTCTCTTATCATTGGGTAATATAGCGTCTAAGTGTTGTCTAATTAAAATTCCGTATCCCGATCCGTTAAAAAATATTATTCATACCATTACTTACAAGGATCAATAATTATGCACGTGTAAGAAAATAATCACAACAAGTATAATGCGCACAAAAATAATGCAACTAATATATATTCAAATAAAATAATGCAACTAGAAAATTCGGGTCGTTACAAAACTAGTTGATTAGGTGCACGTTGAGGTTAAAAGGTGTAGATATTAGTTCAATATCATCAAGTGCTTATGGTATGAAGTAGAGGTTTTGAGGATTCCAGAACCGGGTTCGAAATGCAAGGAACCGGGTCAGAGAATCGGGTTTTAGCCAGAATTAGAAAAGAGGTTAGAAGGAGAACCGGGCTTGTGGTAGTTATGACCGCTCATTACAACGGTTTTATTCTGTTGCATAAGAAACCGTTGTAGAAGCTTCGCTGCAGCAGTTTTTTGAATAGCTTGAGTCAAAGTGGTTACAACTTCCAGATTCGAGCTTCAACACTTACATACATTGTAAACACTTGTAGTTGCATGCTGGTAGACGTAATTTTCCCTCTGTAAACATTACTCAATCAAGAGAATAAGATCTCTAGGGTTTTCTGCTCAAATCAGGGTGTGATTTGGGGTTTTCTGGATTTTCTGGATAATTCTTGTAATTGGTTGATTAGTGAAGTGAATTGAGGTGTATAGAACCTCCGTGGATGTAGATCACCTTAATCGAACCATGTAAAATTCCTGTGTTCATCATTTTTCTTTCTGTTCTTGGTTCGGTTGTTGTTGGCCGATTTCTTGTTTATTATTCGTTTGAATTCTGTTGTGTGTTGTTTTGTGAGAGGTTGAGCTAATCCTAACAAGTGGCGCCGTCTGTGGGAAGCATTCTCACGCAAACAGAAGGTAAAGATGTCAGGAATGAAGATGGATTTGGATAAATTCTCAAGGAAGATTGATTTCTACCTATGGAAGATCAAGATGAAGGCCATCCTGGTGCAAAACGGGTTGGTGAGTGCTCTCAAACCTAAAAGTGACTGGGTGGAGACTGAGAAGCCCAAATATGCAGAAATAGACCAAAAGGCTTTGAGTTTAATCATCTTGTGTCTTGGTGATAAGCCTTTGAGGGATGTTTCGAGGTGCAAGAATGCAATTGAGGCCTGGACCAAACTGGAGGACCTCTATGAGTCCAAGTTAGTATCAAATAAGCTGTTCCTCAAGCAGAGATTGTTGGCTTACAAAATGGTGGAGGAAAAAGACATTTCTGATCAACTAGATGAGTTTACAAAACTTCTTGATGAGCTGGAAGATCTTGGGGTAACAATGGAGGATGATGACAGAGCCTTGATGGTGTTAAATGCTCTACCAAGATCTATGGAAGGATTCAAAGATACTTTGATGTTTGGGAGGCAAGATAAACTTAGTTATGACTCAATCATTACTGCCTTGAAGACCAAATGTTTACAGAATCAAGAAGATAAGAAGGCAAATCAATCTGGTGAAGGACTAAATGTTAACTTCAAAAGAAACTCCCAAAAGAAGAAGGGCCAAACCTCAAAGAATCCCAAAGGTGGCAACACTGCTCCAAAGAAATCTGGAGAATGGGTAGAAAACAAAAAATGCTTCAAGTGCAAACAAATTGGGCATCTAAAGAAAGATTGCCCACAGAAGATGAAGAAGAAGGAAGGCCAGGGTGCTGAAGTTGCTACAGTTGAGCATGAAGAGGACACACCAGAGGTCTTGAATGTTACTGAGTCAACAATGGAGATGGAGTGGGTATTGGATACTGGTTGCTCTTTCCATATGTGTCCCTATGAAGAAAGTTTTCAAAATCTCAAGAAAGAAGATGGAGGGTGTGTACTGCTAGGAAATGACCAATCCTGCAGAGTTCAAGGCACTGGATCAGTAAGCATCAATATGTTTGATGGAGTTACAAGAAAAATCATTAATGTAAGGTATGTGCCTGGACTTAAGAGAAACTTAATCTCCCCAGGATCTCTTATTGCTACTGGGTGTGAATTCAAGTCAGTTGATGGTCAATTACACATAACCAAAGAGAATAAACTGGTAATCAAAGGAAGACAACATAATGGCTTGTTTATTTTGGTGGGAAAACTAGTGGTTGGAAATGTGGGAAACATTCTGGGCAAAGATGAACTAATACTGTGGCATAAAAGGTTAGGACACATTGGGGAAAAAGGATTAAAAGAGCTATCCAAAAGAGGTATAATAGGAGAGGTTGGAAACCAGACACTTGAATTCTGTGACAAATGTGCATTAGGCAAATCACAGAAATTGCCTTATGCTAAGGGGATTCTCATTACTCAAGAACCTCTAGATTATGTTCACTCTGACATCTGGGGACCATCCAGAACTGAAACTCATGGAGGAGGAAAGTACTTCATGTCTGTTATTGATGATTTCAGTAGGAAAGTATGGGTGTTTATCTTAAGAAACAAGAGTGATGCCTTCACTAAATTCAAGACATGGTTGCTTCAGATGGAAACATTGAGGGGGAAGAAACTCAAGCATTTGAGAACTGACAATGGCTTAGAGTATTTATCTACTGAGTTTACAACTTTCTGTAATGAAAAAGGGATTACTAGACATAGAACAGTTCCTATGAATCCTCAACAGAATGGAGTGCCAGAAAGATTCAACAGAACTGTTCTTGAGAGAGTAAGGTGTATGTTAATTGATGCTGGACGACCAAAGGTGTTCTGGGGAGAAACAATCAATACAGCATGTTACCTAATAAACAGATCACCTTCATCATCTCTAGGGTTCAAAACACCAGAAGAAGTATGGAGTAGAAGAGTTCCAAATTACTCAGGTCTAAAGGTGTTTGGATGCTTGGCATATGCTCACATGAAATCAGACAAACTTGATCCTAGAGCATACAGGTGTGTGTTTCTGGGATATCCAGAAGGAATGAAAGTTTACAGGTTGTGGTGCTTGGAACCTGGAAATCGGAAACTAATGATAAGCAGAGATGTGAAGTTCAATGAATCAATTATGGGATATCACTTCACTGGAAATCAAGAAGAACGTGATGGCAATACTGAATCAGAAAGGTTATCAGTTCAGGTGGAGACTCAGATGGATCATGGGCCACAAAGAGGTGGAAACTTGACTGAACACTCAAGTGACAGTTCTTCAGAAGAAGAGGATGTGCCACCCAGAAATACAAACGTGAGAGACTACAACATTGCCAGAGACAGACCAAGGAGGCAAATTCAGAGACCAGACTTCTATGGACAGGCTGGAAGTGTTCATTATGCACTCAATATTGCTGAAGACATAGAACATCATGAACCACATAATTTCAAAGAAACTGTCAGTGGTGATGAAAGTGAATACTGGGTTAGTGCAATGATGGAAGAAATGGAATCTCTGGAAAGGAATGGTACTTGGAAACTGGTGGATAAACCAAAAAGTCAGAAGCTGGTAAGTTCAAAATGGATATACAAGAAGAAAGTTGAAGCTGGAGACTCAGATAGGATAAGGTATGAAGCAAGATTGGTGGCAAGGGGTTTTACTCAGAGAGAGGGTATTGATTTCAATGAGGTTTTCTCTCCTGTGGTGAAACATTGCTCAATCAGACTATTTTTGTCAAAAGTAACACAAGAAGACATGGAGTTATAATAACTGGATGTAAAAACAACATTCTTACATGGAGACTTAGTTGAGAACATATATATGAAGCAGCCTGAGGGGTTTGTGATTCCTGGAAATGAAGAAAAGGTATGTTTTCTCAAGAAATCATTATATGGATTGAAACAAAGTCCAAGGCAGTGGAATAAGAAGTTCAATGAGTTTATGTTAAAAGCTGGTTTTGTCAAAAATCTGTATGATAGTTGTGTATACTTTGATAAGAGTACAAGTGTTGATCCTGTGTACCTGTTGCTGTATGTGGATGACATGCTTATTGCAAGCAAGAGTAAACATAAAATACATCTGCTAAAGAAGAAGTTAAGTTCTGAGTTTGACATGAAAGATCTAGGAGATGCAAAGAAGATTTTGGGAATGAGTATAATCAGAGATAGAGCTGCTGGAAGTCTATGGTTGTCTCAGAAGCATTATCTTCAGAAAGTGATGGAGAGGTTTCAGATACATGAGGCTAAAACATTGAGTATTCCAGTAAGCCAACAACTCAAATTATCAAAGGAACAGAGTCCTAAGACATCAGAAGAAGTGAGATACATGAGAAATGTACCTTATGCAAGTGGGGTTGGAAGTTTAATGTATGGTATGATATGCAGCAGACCAGACTTAACATATTGTGTGTCTCTGGTTAGTAGGTATATGTCAAATCCAGGGAAAGCTCACTGGGAGGCTTTGAAGTAGGTGTTGAGGTATCTAAAAGGGACAGTCAATCTGGGGTTGAAGTTTCAGAAACCGGCAAACATGTCTATTCCATTGGAAGGTTTTGCAGATGCTGATTTTGCTGGTAATGTTGACACCAGGAGGTCAATCACAGGATATGTGTTCACTTTATATGGTACTGTAGTGAGCTGGAGAAGTGTACATCAATCTGTAGTAGCTTTATCAACTACAGAAGCTGAGTACATGGCTTTGACAGAATCAATTGAGAATGTTGTGTGGTTGAAAGGAATTCTGAAGGATCTGGGGATAAAGCAGGAGTGTGTAACTATATATTGTGATAATCAGAGTGCACTACATCTGGTAAAACATCAAGCTTTCCATGAAAGATCCAAGCATATAGATGTTAGGTTGCATTTTGCAAGGGATGTGATTGATGCAGGGTCAGTAGAGGTTAAGAAAGTTCACACAAGTGACAATGCTGCTGATTTCTTAACTAAACCAGTGCCTGGAAGCAAGGTAGTTCATTGCTCAATCCTGATTAGGCTTGAACGATGTGATTGAAAGGTAAAGAACAAAGCAGGATTGAGGTAGTGACATACACTTGAATTCATTGAGGTGGAGATTTGTAGGTATTAATTCAATATCATAAAATGCTTATGGTATGAAGTAGAGGTTTTGAGGATTCCAGAACCGGGTTCGAAGTGCAAGGAACCGGGTCAGAGAACCGGGTTTTAGCCAGAATCAGAAAAGAGGTTAGAAGGAGAACTGGGCTTGTGGTAGTTATAACAGCTGATTACAACGGTTTTATTCTGTTGCATAAGAAACCGTTGTAGAAGCTTCGCTGCAGCAGTTTTTTGAATAGCTTGAGTCAAAGTGGTTACAACTTCCTCAACTTCCAGATTTGAGGTTCAACACTTATATACATTGTAAACACTTGTAGTTGCGTGCTGGTAGACGTAATTTTCCCTCTGTAAACATTACTCAATCAAGAGAATTAGATCTCTAGGGTTTTCTGCTCAAATCAGGGTGTGATTTGGGGTTTTCTGGATTTTCTGGATAATTCTTGTAATTGGTTGATTAGTGAAGTGAATTGAGGTGTATAGAACCTCCGTGGATGTAGATCACCTTGATCGAACCACGTAAAATTCCTGTGTTCACCATTTTTCTTTCTGTTATTGGTGCGGTTGTTGTTGGCCAATTTCTTGTTTGTTATTCGTTTGAATTCTGTTGTGTGTTGTCTTGTGAGAGGTTGAGCTAATCCTAACACAAGGCTCGGCCTTTGCCATGCACCACATGATGAACAACTCATTCTCTCTCATCTAGACATTAGGATCTCATGTGCATATAGTGTGGGCCACGACTCGTTGTATATATCGCAATACTGGAAATTCTAAGTAAATAGCCTCTCTCTTGTCATGGACCGTCATTTCGTCTGATATGCTCACCAATCTACTCCAGGTTTTCTGCTTATCATGTTTGAGAGGCTCAACATAACCCCCGAATAGTTTACTCTGTATATGTCGTCTAGATCAACGTCAGTTAGTTCATAGTTTGTGTTGTTTAGACGAAACTTTAATTCGATAGGCTTGTTAATCACTTCCTCTCTTAGTACCTCAAATGTGCTCTTTATTTCAAAGGCTACTCTTGGATATGGCTGCCACCTTTCTTACATCGCCGTGCCCATTCTACATCGATGGAACATAGGCCATACATCATTATATATTCCCACTTTCTGCATGGCTTCATCGTCGGCGTGTTGTGTCGGATTATGCTCTATTTCCATAAGCCTATCCCAGGTTTGTATATGCTCAAGTTTCTAATATCACTCCCCACTAGAGTACCTTATTTGCCATTAGTTATTTCTCTTTTGCAAGCACTTGATTTGCCTCTCCTTCTTCATACATGTCGAAGAACTCATCATCAATTGTATGTACATGTTCATTATGTGTAGGTTTAAGGACAGTCAGTTCATTTTCCTTATCAGATTCTAAGTCTAGTTCAATGACCTATTCCACTATGTGACAATCTTCTCTTTTACTAGGACTCATTATTTCGAAAGTAATTTTTTCATCATTAGAGCTAAATGTTACTACGTATACTCTCATATCAAATGGAGCTTGGATCGTGGCCAAGAATGGTTGTCCCTAATAAGCGTAATCTCTTTACTGTCAGCGATAGTGAAGTCAATTGGAAAGATCAAAGTGCCTACTCGTAAAAGCACTACTTTTGACCTCCTTGCTCTTCACCTCTTCCTTTTCCTTAGTCCCCTCTTTGTACATTTCTCTCACCTTTCCTCCCCATCGAGGGATTTCTTTCCACTAGCTTGCAATGCACACTCGAGGGTTCTCATTCATTTTTAATGTCATAGGGAATCGTACTTGCACTTTGTTTGGTGGGATGTCTTCATCGTAGAATGTAATCCCTTTTGTCCTTGGGATTTCCTTGACATTTTCCTTCGTTACTTTCCTTTCTTCTTCATGTCCTTCATCCGATATCGCATTACAATGCTCCTTGACAAACACGGTTTTATATAGGAAAATGTGTTTATTCAAGGTTATGTTGTGTATTTACACATCGTAAGCTTCGATTTGTCGTACTTTATTATATTTTATCTCTTATGTCGAAAAACCATGTTTTAAGTGCTTTTCAGGTAAAAAAGGCGATAATCGGAATGACCAGAGAGAAGACGAAGGAAAAGGGAAAAAGGGAAGAGAAAGGACCCACATAACCGGGAACTGTGGCCCAGTTATACGACACACAACCCATGTGTGAGTCCAGGCAACATTGGAGGAATTCGGATCGTGTGACACAGTGCAATCTCGCACGAGCCGTCTGGGAGTCTAGGGAGAATCTCAAGATTTGGGCAAGACATGACCGGGTTGTGTGAGCTATTGCAATCTTACACGACCCGTGTCAAAACCTGGTTAAAAGATGGGCATTAGGCTCTAAGCTTTCCCCTTTTGGCCTATTAGCCTAAAAAGCCCCAAATTGTACTAAAAAACTCATCCCCTTTTTAGATTTTGAAACACTTTTCATATTGTAAACTTTTATAGAGAGAGAAATTTAGAGATCAAAGGGTGGATAAAGGAATATATTGAGGATCAATGTTCAAGATCAACATTAATTATGTTTATCCTTCTATTTCTCATTAATCTTTGTATGAACATAATTATATTTATATATTTTTGTTTATCGTTATTATGATCATGATTGGCTAAATTTTCTTAATCTAGGTTAGTAGAGTATGGGTGATTAGTGATTATTATCCAGTTAATTCAACCCCATGTTATGTTATTAGTTTATTAATTGTTTATAATGATTGTTAAATGATTTCATCACTTGTTTAAAAATTTATTTTGGATTAAATTGGAACCCAAAAGGGAGATTCAATCCTAGTTCACATTAATTAACATGATCAACAAACAATAGAACCGAGAGGTTTGAGCTAATTGTGGAAACTTGGATCTTACGATCGATCGGGAGTTGTATTTGATTAGTTAAACGAAGACAGTAATTAATCATATACAATCCATACGTAATTTGCTCTGAGAGGGGGTTTTACATATCATTATGATCGTTTTCCAATACGTAGCATTCAGTCTAAAGGTTGAATTGATCGGGTTATTAATGATTGGATGCCCATAATTAAAATCTAACCCTAGATTATCCTTATTAATTACTTAAACTCTATAATTTGTTCTCTAAACTATCTTATTAGCTTTAGTTTCTCATTTAGTTTACTTAGTTCTAAAAATATTAAAAACCAACCACTCGATCGTCTAGTTAGCCATCGAAATGCTTGATTCATTTATCCGATATCGAGCCGATTCCTCGTGGGATCGACCCTGTACTCACTTAGTACTATTTTTTACACTGTACACTTGCAGCTGCCAATTTTAGTAGCAAAAACTAAGTCGTGTCACTCTTTTGGATTCTCAGTGTCACTTGGGAACTTCCCTTGCTGTTGTGTGGTCATTATCTTCTTCCCTAGCTGGCCAGTATATGTTTCCAAATTCTTCACTTGGGCTCCTATGTTGCCCACATTAATGCTTAGTTGCACTATCTGACCATCTAGTTTATTCATTCGGGCTTCAGTCTTCTCTTTCTGGGCTTTCGACTCATTTATCAATGAGGTAATCATTTCTTCTACGCTTTGCTTTTTTAGTTCTTCAATCACCCTATGGTTAACTGTAAAGCCCGGCGGTGGTTGTAGCGCATTATTGGGGTTGACGTATGATAGATTCTGATTATTTCTCATCCCTGTATTGTACCTAATGCCTATTTGATTCAGCCTGAAGTTTTGAAGTTTCAATTACCTATGTTGTTCATGTAGCAGGCCTCTTCATAACCACTATCCATGCACTGTACCTCTTGGTTTAGGGTTTAGGGTTTGAGAGCATTTGCTCGACAGAACGGTAGGTGGTCTGATTGTGCATCCCCATCTTTTTTATTTCGTTCCTTTCGCCCATATTTGCTCTATTTTGCTCCAAATTTGTCCATTCTTCGACCCTTGCACTTGGCTCACTGTTCTTGTCCTTCTATCTACCTTTTTTTTTTTTTTTTTTTTTTTTTTTTTTTTTTTTTAATTATATACAAAACTAAATAAAACACTAAAACTAAAAATAAAGAAAAATAGTGCGAAAATTTAAACATGAGTGGGTTACCACCCGCTCAACGCTATGTTTTACGTCTATAACCACAGGGTTACCGGATTTTCAGAACAACCAACGTTGGATAACTGTTATCCCACCCAAGCTCCATTCTCAGTCCAAATCGGAATTATCTTCTCGTCTGGTTGTCCTCCTCTTTCTTTCATTTTTCGTTTCTTGACCATATAATCATCAATCCCCATAAACTATTTTTTAGTAGTTCACATTCCGCGACATACAGATGTGGCCATTCATTCATAAGCCAATTTGCAGTATCATTGGATGCATTCTTCCAGGCTTGTTCGGCCTTGCAGTAGGCTTGTTGATGCAACTGCAATGTACTGTCTTTAAGGTATCAAAATTCTACATGTAATTCTATATTTTTTTTTTTCAATGAATGTGGATTGTAAAGGAGTCGTTAGAAATAATGCATTACTTTTTTGTGAACAATTGTGTATAAACAGATCCAATGCATGAATAATAGATTATCGTCGAATGTGGTGTGGAACATAAATATTTTTTGTTGTGCCTGTTAGTAATGTAGTTCTTGTCCATTTTTTATTTTTTCTCATTACACTAATATTTAGTCATTGAAACTTAAATGTTACATAAAAGTGATATGTCCTTATAAGTAAGTAGTATTGTGGTTACTTTAGTTGTGCCTGTTAGTTGCATTTTTTTCCACCTAGTATTTTTACAAGTTTAGTTATGATATCATCCCTATTTTATTATTATTATTATTATTATTATTATTATTATTATTATTATTATTATTATTATTATTATTATTATTATTATTATTATTATTATTATTATTATTATTATTATTATTATTATTATCATTATTGTTACTCGTATTAATATTTTATTTTTAGAATTCATCATTTTTATTGTCATTTTCTTTTGCAAACTTATTATTATTATTATTATTATTATTATTATTATTATTATTATTATTATTATTATTATTATTATTATTATTATTATTATTATTATTGTTATCATTACTATTGTTTTTATTGTTACTATTATTATGATTATTGTTACTTTAATTACTATGGCTATCTTGATTATTTTGTTTATTATGATTAGTTTGCTATCATTATTTTCTTTATAAATATTATTTATATTATTATTGTTAATCATTATTTTCTTTATAAATATTATTTATATTATTATTGTTATTTTTATTATTGTTATATTTTTAACTATCATTATTATTATTATTATTATTATTATTATTATTATTATTATTATTATTATTATTATTATTATTATTATTGTTGTTGTTGTTGTTGTTGTTATATGATTCAAACTATTGTAGCTTAATATACACTAAATCCTTACGTTTTGAAGATAGTGGAACCTTGGGGAAACTTTGGAATTGTCAAGCACCATGGATGTGGTACGAACCGGCAACCTATTGGTAGCCGAAGGGTATCTCGTGCCATTGGCTACTTGGGACTGCTTTCGATATTATACCAAATGTTGTAAATCGATAGTAATCGATATATGTTGAAGGTATCTGCAGTGCTATGTGAAAATAATATTTTACAACTAATACCAATCAACAATGACGGAGATCTGTGATTCTTCTTTGATCCTGATGCTGGAAATTGTTACGTGCACCTTCAAGTTGATAATGTAGTACTCTAGATGACCACGACACAATATGTTCCACTTACATATAACTACTACCAATATGCAACATATCTTAGTGGTGACAGCCCAAGCAGTCATGTATTTGTCACACATGGCCATTTTACTGTTGATAGCGATGACTACTCCGGCCGCCCTTCAAAACCCATTCACCATGATGCCCAGACTGAAGGTACAAGCTTCAATGAGGTGGACTTGTCAGAGGATCAGACTTATGACCCATTAGTAGACAGTTTTGGTCCAAATGAAATTGAAGATTCTGAATTGGGTGACAGTGAATCAGACAGTGAAGACGACGGGGATGATGTTAACATAGAGGATCTCCATGGTTTTTGTAATCATTAGGCTCATGATGCATCAATTGGGCAGCAAAATCCGGCTCCAGCCAGCCAGTTAGAATATGCAATGGATCATGTCATTCCATTTTTCAACTCATCGTGCCCATAATTTTTTTATAGATTCGCACGAGAGGCCAAAGAAACTTAGACTTTATGATGCTAATGAGGGAATATTGTCTAAATGTGTGGTATTCACTGATAAAAAGAATCTACAATCAGCTATCAAAGATTTTTCCGTCCGAGTTGCAAGGCATGAATATTTGGTGGTCCAAAGCACGTCAGTTGTGGAAGGTCAAGTATAAGAATAGCATGGTAACACAAACTACAAATGGGCATTACGTGCTATCTTGAAGAATAAGTTTGATATAAGGCAAATCAAAAGGTACACTACAAGAAAAATGCAAAACAACAACGCTTCTAAGACAACGATTTTAGATCGAAACCGTTGTCTATTAACAAGTAACCGTTGTTGTTTAGTATGTAAATTCGCTCAACAACAACGGTTATACTGTACCGTTGTTGTCTCGCGTTGTTGTTTATGATCTTAATATTTTTACGGCAATTTATTTGTTTAGGACTACCATGGTTTTCTTTTAAATGATAAATTAATTTTTTGTTTTAATTTATAATAAAATAACAAATATTAGTCGTAGAAGTTCATAAGGCGATTTACAGTGAAAAATTCTGTGAACCCTAGTCGCACCTTTGCTCACCCGCCGTCGTTGGCACAAGGCCGCCGTCGTCTTGCCCCCGGCCCGCCGTCGTCCTGCCCCGTCGTCTCCCAATGCCCTCGCTCTCTCCCTCCCTGCGATGATGCCCGCTCTCACCACGCAAAAAATCGCCATCCTCAAAATGCGGTGCTGAATGGTGTGTGGCTTGGATTACGGTGCTAACTAACTCGCTGAGTCATGTTGGTTCGCGGATTGGATTGCTAACAGTGAGATTTCACGTTGTTGTTGGCCCCAGATTCGAACATAGTTTTCCAGCGAGAAGCAGGCTTCGCTCATGAGTTTTCTCTTCACTGCTGAATCAATCGTCATCCTTACATCCTCAAAATCCCCTTTCAACAAATTCTCTAGTATTTGGTTTTCCCCCAGGTATTCTCTTATTCAAGTAGTTTGTACGGTGAGAGTGGATGAATGAGACCATCGAATTGCAGGTGTACTGATTAGAAAATTGAAGATTTATGAGGTCCACATACTCATTTTCAATTTGATTGTAAATTAATCATGGTTTCTCAATCATGCGTTGGAATTCAAACCTAGTAGTGCTTTAGTCTAATTTTGTTTGCTGATAGTTGTGCAATTAGTTTTTCTGCTTCACGAGTGTTAATACGATTTACTCAATTTGAGTTTTGAATGGCCGGATTTGGGTAATAGATTGTTTAGAAACAATATTTTCCAGCTGAGAAATTTAGAAGGGGAATTTGAGGTGTCTAATATGATGAGATAGGATGAACTGGTTCATTAAATTTGGTTTTGATGCTTTTCTATACATTAATAATTAAATAAGAAAACATTTTTTCGGAAAGTTTTAGTGCATTTTTGGGATGTCAAAGTTATGATGTATAACTCACTGTCTATTGATTTGTTCTTTTTTTTAACAGTCAAATGAAACCAATGTTAGATTAGATTGCTTGTCATTTCATCTACTCATCCAAGCTTTGTTTGTGGTTGAGGCATTTATTTTTATTTGTTGATTGAATGTTTTTATGAGAAGTACTAATCAATTTCTGGTTCCTTGTGAAGGAAGAAGTAGCCAAAGAATTTGGCATTCTAGTCTATTTTCAACGCTTCTGGATATGGGCAAAAAGACAAAACCATACTTATCGCCCAAACCGACCATTGATGCCGCAAGAGGAAGCACAACCTGTAAGTCTATTACTCCCCTTTTGATTTACTTTGATGAGGGGTCAATGTTCTTTAAGAGAATTCTTACTTTGCCCACACATTAATAGGTTTTTTTTTTTTTTTTTTTTTTGTTCATTATGGCTGAGTTGGTTTCAAGTACCCGCATATAGTCATAAAATCTTCAAATACCACTTCAACTCCATAAATTTATATTAAGTGGATTACCTCCATCTTAAGATAAATATATAGATCTACTATTCCCCATCTGTCATACCTTATTTTGCATAATGCCCCCCTACTAAAAACTTTTTTTGTTAATTTTGACCCATTCTTATACAATATTATATAAAACATGTACATGTATTATATAGAGGCCGATTTCAATTTTTATACGATATTATATAAAACATGTACATGTCTTCAATAGACACAAATATCATACATTTAAGATTAGCGACTTCAGTTTTTCTCTTTTTCTTATTGCTATTTCTTTTAATGGTATAATGAATCTTACCTTGTGATTAAGGTATGCATGGATAACTATAATTTAATGCATTCCCAGTTCATACCATTTATATTTTGTTTTGCTGGATTAATATATTTTATCAAAATCTAATGACGTGTGTGGTACAGTATTTATTGGTAACATTAGAGAGAGGTAAAAGTAGGTGTGCATGCAGAATCTAGTGGATGTATACTCTTCATGTTCTAGCAATTTATTTGTGAATGCACAATGGAAGGTAGAAAATTCCTTATAATATAGATCAACTAGTGCAGATTTTCTAATGGAAAATGATTTACAGGGATGCATCTTTCTGGAGTATATTCTATTAATGGGCTTATTGTCAATAAAATTTGTATGAGATAATTTTAATACAATGTCTTCTCTTGCACTATTGTAGCCATAGTTTCCTATTTATGTTAGGTGAAGATAATCAAAGGCTACTAGGCCAGTATTAGAATGCAGGCCTCGGGTAAATCGATAAATAAAAAATTGTAACTACATAATATACCATATAACAGAAATTAGTTGTCAGAGATGTGATGACTAGTAGCCTTATGTAATCCTCCCATTGAGAAATCAAGTAAATCTTTTTCGACATTATTTATTTATTACATGCATTATTTTTTTATTTGAAATTGCTGCTTGACTAGAATGGCATTAGTGTACTGTAGTCTGGTTCACCATGTTTTTCTTAAACTGAAATCGAGAAATGAAAATTAATGTATCGTTGGCCTTCAATTACCGGAGTCATCATAAAAATGATTAGGAGTAAAAAAATCTCGATTCGAGATCCTAAAGCTCCTTTCAACTTCATTGGATAAAGATATCAAATAAACACGATCATAATTTTACATTTCTAGAATCTAAAGTTTGACTTGAGCGATATATAAATTTTGTTACGACGAGTATAAAAATGTCAAACTACTCGAGCTCGCTTGTGTATGCTTGATTAGAGCCCATTCAAACTCAACTCAACTAATAATCAAATAAGTTCAACATGATCTTAAAAGATCGATAGTATTTCAAACAAGCTCGATTAGTATGTGTGGCTCGACCGGGCTCGACCACTTTGAGTCCTAAATATGGTTGCACACGTTTAATATCATTTGAAATTTACCTATTTGGATCCACGAGTTTACCTTGCTCTATTAAAATACCATTTTCAACTACTTGATATTCTTGATTTCTATTTGGGTGTTATTTTATGCAGAAAAGAGACGATGATATTGCTGAATATACGATATTTTTAGTGTAAGGGCCAATATAGAAATCAAAGCACTTGATATTTGATCACATTTATTTAAGATAATCTCCACTACAGCTAGTGATGGGCTTCAAATTTTTCCTCATAATAAAAACAGACACTCTGTAAGTTTGTTTCCTGTAATTTTCATTCCTTAAAATATAAGAATGACGTTGCACTTGGGTCAAGTCTCCAGTTAGAATATAACCTCTTATTATCCATTTTTGGATATACCAATTACTTTTTGTGAAGCAACCCTACCTACTGATTACATTTACATCTCTCACTTTGTTTATTTTTGAAATATTTCACTTCAGAGACCTTAGTTTCAACATGTTAAGTGGAGACATCCCAAGCACGCTCCAACAGCTGTCAAGAATGAGATTCATGTATGTATCATGATTTTTCTAGATTTATTACGATATCTACTTAAATTTTAGTATAACTTTTATAGTTGAGGAAATAGTTTTAGTTAAGAGGAAGAATAATGCAAGGTATGGTCTACTAATTCCTGATAAATCACAATTTCTTTTGAATGGGAGCCTACTTTTATATGCCTTCATCACCCCTACGGAAAAGCTACTTTAGGGGTGTTGTAATGTTAATAGTTGTGTATTTATGTAAGCTAGCTGCTAGCTTCTATTTTTTAGTCATATCATATTTACCATTTTATGTAAGCTTGATGTAAAAAATGTGTGTCCATTATGATGCACTTTCATAATTATTGATTCATTGTTTTCCAACTTGTGGAGATTTTGAATACAATTTGAGTGATATAAAGTGCACTAATAAGGGCTTCAGTGGATGCAAATCGAGTGATTTCAATCCACTTGGGATGGTTCCAGTACTTCCTCTAGTGGCTTTTGAACTTAATGATCAAGTTCTCCCAGTACTATATTAAAAAATTCAGTCTAAAATGTTGAAATAATGTCAATTAACTGTATTAAACATATAATTCTAACTTTTACAGATCAAGTTGTAGATACAAATGGTGGAAGTATCAAGGGGATTGCAGTTCTTTAACTGGAAATTGAGGTGCTTACTACTCCGAATCATAATTTCTTTATGCATTTGATTGAGAATTTGTAGGTTTTGTGATAAAGAAATTCCATTGGAGTGACTATGATAGTTCGAAAGTTATGGTTATTGATGAGGATGAATTGCAGATGCATCATTAGTTATAGAAACTATACAAATCCACTCGTTTTGGAAGGGTAATTATACCACCACCGTTGAAATCTTCATTAGGAATATTATTTACTAATGTAAACTAGATGCTTCTGTTATGATTAGATTGGTATAGAAACTTATCAAAAGCTTGTTTGGTTAGTCTGGTTAAGTGTGAGATTAAGAAACTTATAATATATGACAATATTGTTATTTATTGTTGATTTCAGTTTTCTTTTCTTAAATCATAGTTCCTTATATATAATATGAAATAGGGCAATCTTTGTGACCAGAAGGTTCTTAGTGGTCTTCTTTACTACAATAACACAATATGAAAATGCACTCCAAGGAAAGGGAGTTGGGGCTTTTTTTAATCAATATTATGAAGATGCCATGCTGGACCAGGATTTTATATAAACTAATGATGTCATGTTTCATGAAAATGCATTTAACCATATTGGTCACTTTTTGTTGTGCATCTAACAGCTTAAATATAAGACTTTTAGAGGGTGTTTGACAGAGCTTATAAGATCTTTAGAACATTTTATAAGAAGTTCAAGAGCTTAGAGCTCATACTCATATCTCTTGCCCTGCTGCAGACTTGAGAAACTAGCACTCAAAGTTCGAGGAAGATTGAAGATTATCAGTCAATTAGACTATCTTATTGATTTCAACAGCCAAATCATGTGTTACTTAGGTACTTATTAATTGAAGTGTTATGTTGCTAAGTATACAAGGAATTAATCTCATTATTTAATTATTTTTTAATTTCAGGCATGATGTTGTTGCTGAAGGAATCTTGCTAGCATTTTGAAAGTCAACAGAATTTGATGTTTGTTATGATCATGAAAGTGAAGAAGGGGGAAACACTGATGAAATTTCTTAAGGCAAAAGCTGAGCCTATAGTCCTCACGCTAGGGATGAGCTCAAAACAACTAGCTTTTTTTTTCTTCTTACAAAGCAAAATTGAAGGTAAGCCAACGTGTTTCTTGATTTCAACATCTATACTCTACAGTTGTCTTACAATTTTCTGTAATATAATCATGCAAAGCAAGAACATAGACAGAAATGCAAAAATTAATTGAGGAAGTTGTGAAGGCTGCTAGGCTTGGTGAGAGAGACGTTACTCCATTTTTTCGTGTCAAAGTGGTTGGTTCGATGAACAAAAGTCATCCACAAGAGTGTAGTCTTAAGAAAGTTTTGATAACAATATGTAATCCAACTAAAAATAGGTGAAGTTAGCATGGTTCATGGCATAGATTATCTAATGTACATGCATCTCCATGCCACATGGATCCGAGTTTCTTGGCATTCTTGTTCTCCAATTTCAAAATTCGTAATTCTATGGGATTTTTGTTACTTTCTAGATACTAGAGCTATATGGAAGACAAGCATATGTTGCTGGAGGTCTTGTACCATCTAGCTCTGATTCAGGTATGTTGTATTTACAAGCATGAGGATCGACTAATAATTGGTCCCTCCCGACAATGGAAACGTATGAGTAAGTTTACTGGAAACTTCTTTCTTACCTTTTTCACTTTATTTGGTTAGGGGAGTGATGGTGAGAGGTATCTTGAACCATTGAATGACCACCAAATGGTCCTTGTAGGCCATTCTTCACTCTTCGTTCATCAGCTACACTATCAAGTTTGGGAGATGGTCCTCTATCCAAGTAAGTCTTGTTGGTCATGTGATTGCTTGTGCTTTTGAAATTGACAGAAAGACTTGATAACGAGATATTTGGCTTTTGTACAACAAGTTTGATATTGCAGCTTTGTTATTTATGGGGGAGAGGTATGTAGACATGGTCATCTCCAAAAGCAATTGGTGTTTGCGACGATGGATCCACAACTGAACTTTGTCCTAGTGAATCACCAGATGCATTACTGGCCATCAAGTTATCCTTGCCTTTCATTGAATTTGATTCATCTCTACTAGTTAACTCTAATATTGCAGGATCTGTGATAAGTATAACCCGATCTTCTGAATGTATGCATACGGTTTTCTTCTCACTGATCAATTTTCCAACAATCAATTTTCGTCTTGGACGTTGTTTGGTTAAACAGATTTTTAGATTGACTTTTTTTTTTTTTTTTGGGTTGTTTTAGTTGTGAATGTTGGAATAGTTTTCAATTGTTGCATGATCTTATGAAGCATTTAGACATTGGCTTCATCGGAATTTCATTGATAACATGACCATTTATTTCATTCTTATGATATACAGGATGAAAAGGAAGGGAAAGAATTTTCCATTGTAACACTTTCAAAGATGGACAACTTTTCTCTTAAGGTTTTCTCTGTTAACTCTACTTGCTTGTTGTGGATATGGTAGTGTCTATACATGTAAATGCATAGATATTAAACTTTTATTAGCCTATATACATAACTAAAACATACACATGTATGTATATATATGGATATTGTATCGAAATTATGTAAAATGTGTGTCAGATTTTGCACTCATCAACTAAATAGGTGTGTTTCTAGCTCATAATTAGATTATACTTCAATGTTTGGCTTACAATTATCTGTTAATAAATTATGAAACAACTTTTTCTTTTGTGAAACTTGCTATTATTGTAAATTGTAATCTTAAATTTGAGTTGTGCTTCTAAGTGTGGGAAGTTTGAAAGTGAATCATTTTACGAATGACCACTGGCAGATTTACAATAGGTATAGAATAACAGGTACCAACTATTCATTTTTACTATGTAATTGGGAAATTATAGTTAAAGTTAATGTGTTTCAGAGTTGTTGTAAATATTTATTTTCTTAATTCAGAGTTCCTGGGGATGGAAGCCAAACTGTTTACTTTTAGGTATGCAGCATTTCAAAGAAGTCGGACTTGAAAAGGAAGTTGAGGAGAAGGACAGTTATACGGTACAATTTGAGCATCGCAAAGATGAAGAAGGAAATTCTTCTAATATTTGTAATTGATTAGCAAGTTTGATGCTACTCAAAATTTGGTCGTGTAGTTAATTTTTTTATCTTAGTTAAATTGGATGATTTTTTACTATCAAAATAATTGTTGATTTATTTAGGGTTTTCTCCTTTTTTGTGATCTATTTTATTAAATTATTTATTATTTAAAGCAGGAAAATAATAGCTAATAACAGTACCACAAACCCCTATTATAAAGGTACAACAACAACAGTCATAAAGCGTTGTCTTTACTGTTGTTTTAAAGATTGAAACAACAATGGTAAAAAACCCTTGTAATGACTGTTGTTGTAAAGGCACAAAAGACAACGGTTAATAACTATTGTTAAGAATAAGTGTTGCAATCCGAACGATAATGGTTCGGCTGTGTTGTAATAGCCGTTGTGGTAAATATAAATTACAACGATTTTAAACCGTTGTGATATACACCTTCGACAAAGGTGAAAAATCGTTGTGGTAGGTTGCGTCTACCACAACGCTAGGTAAAACAATGCTCACTTATCACAAATGACAACGGTTTTCCACCGCTGTCGTTTTGCACAACTGTTGTAGTGGTACAGAGGCCCTCATACATGTCTTATGAACGTTGTATCCATTGACCATCAGATTTTGTGTAAAAACATGATCGTTATGTTGCTCACAGACATGGTTCAGATCGATCCAGGATATGAGGTTAAGTTGGTCCAAAAACAAGTTAAGGATAAATACCAGTACAAAATCTTGTATCATAAGGCGTGGCACAGTTTGAAACGGGCAAGAGAAAATATGTATGGCACATGGGAAAGCTTGATAATTAAATTACCAAATTTTTTTCAAGCTATACAAAAATGGAATCCTGACACGGTGGTTAAGTGGCATCATGTGGACAATAGAGCTCCTGGAGTTAAAATGCTGAAGTATGTTTTCTGGGCGATTAAACCCAACATCGATAGTTTCAAATAGTGTTGGAAGGTCATCAATGTTGATGGAACATATCTATACAACAAATACAAGCACAAAATGTTGATTGCTGTCGCAATGGACGCCAACAAAAAATTGGCGTATGCTATTGTCGATGAAGAAACTTTCACCTCGTGGAAATGGTTTCTTAAGAAGTTGACAAAACATGTTGTTCAAGGAATTGAGGGTGGGCCAATGTCTTATATCTGATAGACAACTTGGATTGATTGAAGTTGCTAAACAATTCGCTCAATTTATGTCACCACGTGGAGTTCACAGATTCTGTTTAAGGCATGTTTGCTCGAACTTTAACACGTTGGTGAAAAATGTTAAGCTGAAAGACTTGTGCTAGGAGGTAGGATCAACATTTACTGTACGACACTTCGATAATGCTATTGAAAAAATTAGGTCGTTAAGTGAGAAGGGTTACGCCTACTTGAAGAAGATCGAGGAATCTCAATTGACTATTGCACATGATGGTGCCTGGCAATGCGGGATACTAACAACAAACTTATCAGAATTGATGAACATAGTCTTGAAGGGTGCAAGACGACTCAGTCACTTTATATCGATCTACTAAGTACTTCTTTGATAGCTTATCATTAGGTCATCAAATGTAACAAAGAAGCCAACCATGGCTTGATGAGATATTTAAGCAATATGATCAAAGACAGAGGAAAACCTTGCATCACGCCATGTTCAGGGTTGATATGTCAGAACAATCAGCGTCTGTTTTCGCCAGGATCAAACAGTACATTCACACATGTAGTGAAATTTTCTACTAGAGAATGTACATGCGAAAAATGGAAGCAAAATGGGATCCCTTGTTCTCACACAATGCAAACTTGTCATCATTACGATGTTGACCCCAGAGTTTACATGAAATCATACGACAACATAAGCTTTTATGTTGATACATACAGCGGTAGATTTAACCCCTTGCCAGACGAATACTATTGGATAAACCATCATTTGCCTTATACCACAACCCAGAATTGCGTAAGACAAGGCGTTGCGGGAGAAATAAGATCACAATAATCCAAAACGAAATGGATTTCCCTTAAGTCCATGCAAGACAACAATATCCGGCAGAAGAGACTTCTAGAGATCAGCCGAGTTCTTCAACAAACTGAAGATGATTTACGACCTGAGTAGTCATGCAGCTCGAGTTTCCTACTCAAGTAATTCTGGTTTTGTTCTTGAGTACATCATGATAACTTGTTTTGTATGTAAATTTTAGAGCAACGTAAGAAATATGTAATCTTAGTAGCATTTGCTACGTATGGATATAACCCTTTACTTTTATTGAAACTTAACTATTATGTAATTTATAATGTTTTGTGTTATATCTATCTCAATTCGGTGTACGAACATGAACATATTTGTTTTCACAAACTGTTGTATCTAATATGAATTTTTATGTACTCGATATTTGTAGGATGACCAATCTTGGACAATATGGACCCATTGACAATAGGGTCTTAACTGAGCAAGAAGACCACCGATCTGCATTTTCGAGGGTGATATTGGCAGTACATTGAAAGGCCGTCATGGGAGCGGTATATTTTGGAGGATTGATGACTATGCCGACGAGGATTACGATGATCAAGATAGTGAAAAAATCAAACAAAATCAGAGGTTGCATTATCGGGTTATAGCTCTATTACATGAGATGGATTTTTATGAGGTTTACACATGCGGTGATTACCCCATTAATCGATCCATAATCATTGCATTAGTGGAGCAATGGAGGCCAGAGACCCATACATTCCACCTTAGGTGCGGAGTGGCAACTGTCACATTACATGACCTAGCCTTTATATGGGGCTTGCGCATAGATGGTAAAGCTGTTATCAACATGGACACAGACTCGGATGACAATCATTGGGTAAAACACTGTGATAATCTACTAGGTTGGACACCAGAACAAAGTGATATAAGTGGTTCAAGGTTTTCACTTACAACTTTTAGAAAACATTTGAGCAACAACCCGATGGATGATGACACACCAGATCTAGAGTTAAGCAATATAAACGTGGTGTTGCATTGATTCTTCCATTATGTGCCCAGACATGCCAGGAAGATATGAATCGCTATTGTACTTGAGTGAATTGGAATATATTTCTGATTGCTACGAATACAGTTGGGGTAGTGCCATATTGGGTTTTTTGTGCCACTAGTTATGTGGTGCAGCACATAGAGGTCGTAAAACTATTAGCGGGGCTATGCAATTAGTTCAGGTGCAACTTCATACTCTTATCACAATTTGCTTGTTCGTACCAATTTATTGTGATTCCTTCATCATTTTATTTCTCTATAATTTTCACAACAAATCTAAAGCCACTTATTTTTTAACTTTCCTACAGATTTGGGCCCGGTCACGTATAACATTTCTGAGGCCTTGAAATATGGGGAGGCGTTTCGATACAAGTCCAATTAATGGTGTAGCTGATGAACTTTCTATCGCACCATATGTAGCTGAATGGTTGTTATATCACAATTTTATGCACAAACTTAACAAAAACGTGAAAATTATCTGGGAGTACCTTGATAGACAAACCCCAAATCCCAAATGAGGTATAAACTTCTTTTTTCTCTTAATACTTTCTAAGATAAAAATAATGTATATATATATATATATTAATTTGCTTTAATATGCAGTTTGTTTGGCGATATTATGAGCCAATTCCACAAACAGTCCAATCATATATTGGTGACGCCTTTATCACTGTTACATTTACATGAATTTCGAAATGCCCACTTATTCATTACTCTATCGTTGGGCTATATTATCCGAGCGGGTTTTTCGGCAGTTTAGTATGCAACAGTCTATTCCTCCTGTAGTTTTGGTTGTGCACAAGAGTTTGCATAGTAGGACAAATCAACGAGGAAGCTGCAATCAAACTAGGCTGGAACATACACTCATTTTGTGAAGCAATGGAATTCCAGAAATCATATTGTAACCTGCCCTCAAGTCGGAGGAGAAGGTGATGAAGTGGACATTGGATACATGGGGTGGTATCAAGAGATTACTCGGCGATTGATAACTCCTGGATTAGGTGTGCAAGAGGGATCTCGGTTGACAATTAATATATCTATAGAAACTTTGGTGGGTAAACAATTTCAATTTGACTGTATAACTATATATATCCAAAAGGTTTACATTTCATACTCACATATCTTTATCAACCTATCATTATAGGAAATGATCATTGAGAGCATGCATCAACTAGCAGTCGGGGAGAGGGACTATATGAGGGAGCCGACAAGAAGATCTTTTGAGGAGTTATATCAGGAAGCGAGGCTTCATTTTCATGATCATCATCTATCCTACCATTAGCCGCAGCCACACGCACAACACCAAGATGATCCACCGCCCATGCCATATGAGAAAAACTAACAGGGAAGGAGGCATAGTACGTCTACACGTACTAACTTTAGACAGAGAGTTGATGCAACCACTTTGTGTAACCCCTATCTATTTAGGTCTATGACAAGAAATCTACCAGGACTTTCACAATCTACCGTTCATGAGCATCCTGGTGTTGATATGCAGTCATACTATATGACTCCAATGGTACACGAAGATTTCATTACTCCTCATCGTGCTTCAATGCAATTTGATCAGTTATTCACTTTACTGTTAGAGTCCGGCCACTACACACAGACATGCCAATTTTCCCTCATCAACCAAATTTGGTAGGTCATCGAGGACATTTTAATACGTCTTCGATTCCATATTCAGGTCAAACATCAACTTCATCTGGTCTGCCAACATTTACTTTGAATATAAACACACCAGATGATGTCAAACACAATACGCCCAAGATAGTGAATTCGATGCTAATATCGAGGAACGAAGAGGGAGAGCTAAACGAAATAGGAAAAAACTCATTGTGGAACTGGCCATGAGTATTAAGGTTTCTCTTTGAAGTTATATGTTATATTTTGGTACTGACTTCTTTATCTTTTAAGTATTTATGATTAACTAAAATATAGTATTTTTAATTTGAAAATGATTTAATAGTTGCCTATGCTCGAGGCGTCTTAAACCAAAAAAAAAAAAAAAATATTAAATCGCAACTGCCACTCTAATTAAAAAAAAATTATTGAAAGAAAAATATATATTCTATGTCGCCTTCAGCACATGCGTCTTTTAATAAATATATATATAATGAATGTCGCCCCTGCCAGGGATGACTTTGTTTAAATGGAAAGTCGCCTCTGCGACAAGAGTCTTCAACAAAATAATATATATATATATATATATATATATATATATATATATATTTATTTTAATGAATGTCTCCCCTGTCAGGGGCGACTTTGAAAATAAATTCGAATTTAATTGAGAGTCGATCATGACATAAGCGACTTAACACATAAAATTAAATCGCCCCCAAACAAGCTTACTTTATTAATGTCTTCATGACCAGTGCCGTAATTTGTTAAATTTTATGTGGTAAACATAAGCGCCCAACTAATTATTAACACTAAAAGAATAATTATAAAAAATGTAAAATTGTACGTCTAATGGCTCTAATTTGCCGCCACCTCATGCCACCCATGCAATTCAATTAATTAAATTTAGGAGATAGGGTTTACACATACATCACTCCTAAAACAATAAATGCCTGTATATTTACATATGTATATATATCACAATAAGGTATAAGAGAGCAAAAGTCTTTCTTTTAGCGTGCTAGATGCTAGTTCAAACAAAAAAACATACATTCTTTAATTTTTATTTGAGATACCATGAAGATTGTAGGAAGTTTTTCAAAGAAAGATCATCATAAGGCTTCAAGGGAAAAGGAGAAAATGTCCTAATTGCTTTTGTAGTGTTTGATGTTCGAAGGAGAAATAAGGTAAAATGGTGTAATTCTTAGCTAGTAAGGTATATTTATGGTTAGGGATTAATTTGCTATATCATTTGATTGATCAAGGGTGATTCCTTTTAGTTTTAGTTTTAGTTTTAGATTTTGAATATCGCTTGTTGGTATTATACAAGGCTTAGGGGTCTTATAAGGTAGATCGTCAACTTATCGATTTTTCTACGTGATGCAAAATCGATATACATATGTTAGTTAAACATGTTTGTACCTTCAGGTATTTTTATTATTAATGATTATTGAGTTTTATATGGTTATAATTATTTTATAAATAAAAATTATATTATCTAAATGTGTGAACTTTACTGGACTACATTGTTCGTCGAAATGCATGTTCAGGATACAACTTTCGAGATTTACATAAAAATATTTACTTAGATTTTTTAAAAAATATTATATTATAATGAATTTTAGTAGTCTATGGTTAAAATTTGAGGGTATTTTGTCAAGTTTAGGAATTTTACTAAATAAACTGATTTTAGGTCTAAATTTGATCGATTTTGATCCTAGATTTTTTATTTTTATTTTTGGATAAAATTACTCCCTTTGAATCTTATAAAAATGTTTACTATTATAAAATAAATGATGTTTTGAGTCCATGGTTAAAAGTTGAGAAGTTTTCATGGAATATATAATTTATAGTGAATTTTCCAAGACATGCTAGTCATAAGACCAAAAATTGTTAAGTAGAAGATCTTTATAAAAACGCACACTTCAAGTTTTATCGAAATATTTAGTATTTTTAAGGGAAAATTGGTAAAAATGTCCAGTATGTTTCCCCTATTTAGAAACTAGGACACTAAGTATACCACTTTTTAAAAATGGCTTCTAACTTACGAAAAATTGGTGAAAATGCCCTGTGGCTGGCTATAGGCTGTTAACCAGCCGGTTACCTGTGAGTTGTGTTTTTACTTTCGGGAAAATTGGTATAAATGCCCAGTATGTTTCCCTTATTTAAAAACTAAGACACTAAGTATACCACTTTTTAAAAATACCTTCTAACTTACCAAAAAATGGTGAAAATGCCCTATGATCGTCTATAGATTGTGACACAAAGTGGTCATTGATGAGATGAAGCTCTTTTTCTGACGTGGCATTAATTTTTCATTTTTTTTATTTTTTCTGTTGACTCGCTTGTTAAGGTGGAAACAAATATGTCGTCGACTTTGACGGTGGCGGATTCGGCAGGGAGGAGGCGAATAAGTGAAGAATCGGGTGATTGGTCAGGTTCCAATTAGTTAGTGGATGGGTGGGTTGGGCAAAACATTGTTGGCTT
The DNA here is from genome assembly GCA_958295605.1 of Ajuga chamaepitys. Taxonomy (NCBI): domain Eukaryota; kingdom Viridiplantae; phylum Streptophyta; class Magnoliopsida; order Lamiales; family Lamiaceae; genus Ajuga; species Ajuga chamaepitys. The sequence continues at coordinate 33,434,333 of OY282495.1, forward strand.
CTTCTTCGTCTTCCATGTTGGTGTCTTTGTAAGATTGCAGGACATCCATAAATATTAGGGTTTAGTATGTTGGAATTAGGGAAGAAGAATGGAACAATTTAGTTTTAAATTTTTTAAAATATTTATTTAAAATTTATTTATTAATATTTCATATAATTATCCTAATTCATAATTTAAAATAAAATAATAATAACATGAGAAAAGTAAAAAACAAATTTGAAAATATTAATGAATTTTAGAATTTTTTAAAAAAAAATCATAATTTTTTTTATTTTTCTGATTTTTAAATAAATTTTAGAATTTAAAAAAAAATATATATCAGAAATAATTTTTTTAATTTTTTAATTTTAAATCAATTTTATAATTTTTAAAATAAATTTTAGAAATAGATTTTTTATTTTTGAATTTAAAATGAATTTTGTAATTTTTTAAATAAATATCAGAAATAAATTTTTAAATATTTGAATTTAAATGAATTTTATAATTTTTAAAATAAATTTGACAAATAAAGTTTTTATTTTTCTGAATTTTAAACATTTTTTTTGGGGTTATAATTTTTTATAAATTCAAACTTATATTTATTTTATTTTTCCACTCTAACAAGTGAGTCAACAGAAAAAAAATGAAAAATTAATGTCACGTCCCAAAAAAGAGCTCCACCTCATTAATGAACAGTTGTATCACAGTCTATAGACGGTAACGGGGTATTTTCAACAATTTTTTGTAAGCTAGAAGAGATTTTAAAAAGTGGTATACTTAGTGTCCTAGTTTTTAAAGACGAGAAACATACTGGGCATTTATACAAATTTTCCCGAAAGGAAAAAAGACAGCTCACAGGTGACCGGCTGGTTAACAGCCTATAACCGGTCACAGGGCATTTTCACCAATTTTTCATAAGTTAGAAGATATTTTTAAAAAGTGGAATACTTAGTGTCCTAGTTTCTAAATAGGGAAAATATAACGGGCATTTACACCAATTTTCCCTATTTTTAATCATAGAATATAATTTATAGTTATGGAAATTTTCATAAGTTTTAGATGATTATGTGAATTGTGTGATTTTTATGCAATAGGCTATCGAATAATTAATAAATAACTATATTCCTACTCTAGAAATTATATTTTTCTATAAGATGTATTTGTACTATTAGAATCTAAGTTCTTGCGATTAAGTGAATATGAGTATAATAAGTTAGCTAAGTTATACTAACATTACCTTGTGGTATCGTCTAAACGTGTTACGCACTATTATACTTGTGTGATCTATATGTAGTTCAATGTGTAAGTCTAAATACACATATTCACAAGTTATACCCATAAACTAAGATTATGATAAACAAAATAATTTATGATAAATAAAACAAGAGTAATACAGAAAGTTATATAAGACAATGTTTTGAATCGGGAGTGCAGTACGAGTTGGATTGGACAACCTTGGAGCTTATTCAGAGAAATTCAATCAAGAAAGTCTACATCAATCCAAGAAAGTCTACACAATAAAGGGTAACTGTTATTTATTATCCTTCTACTTGTATATTATTATGTACATCGGCTTGACCTCAAGGTCGTTCCGTTATATATGTCGTTCGGATCACTTGGTTTTGCCTCGCGGTCATTCCGTTGTACAAGACCTTTGGGTCACCGGCTTAGCCTCAGTGTCATTCTATTATAGGAGCTTCGGGTTAATCGGTGGTTAGTCGATGGTTTGGCTAATTATAGTGCTACATGTCAGTACACAATCTTATAGAATATTAAATAAGTGTTTTCCACGGGTTGGCATAACTCATGATGCTATGCTTAAAATATTTTCAAGTGCAATGGATGACAGGAGATCTAGGTAGCGCGGGCAGGTTCCTAATAAAGAAGAGTAAAGAGTAAAGTAAATGTATTTGGGATTAAGAACCAAAGTATAAGTCTTTAATTTTACATTGATTAGTTACAGTTTCAAGTGTTTTAAAGTATTTTTAAAGTTTAGTAAAAGTTATTGGATTTTGAAGTTTTAAGTCTCAAGTAGAAATGTGCTCATATTATATTAGTTAAGTTGAAGTTGTAAGTATTGTATCTTTTAAATGTTTTTAAGTTAGAATTTTTACTACTTATGATATTCTAAAAATATAATAGAGATTTTAACTCAAAGATGTAAGTTTTTACGAGTTAGTTTTATGTAAAGAATATATTAGTTTTTTAGAAATATTCTAATTCATATTTTTATTAAAAGATCTTTTGTTGATAAATGTTTTAAAAGTAGCAACATCTTTAGTGGGCACCCTTCACCTACTTGCAGGGCTGGAGTGCTCCAATGCATAACCAAACCATATGTTTGTTCGGTCGAGCATATGTTGTCCAATTTAACCCTGTACTCTCAGTAAAGCTTTGCACAACCAAACCATTATTCTGTTCGGTCGAGCAAATACTACTCACTTTTTTCTCTTTTTAGCTCCTCTTTTGGGCTTCTCCACTCCACCTTAGGTCTATCTAAAAGCTATTTTGTGGCCAATTCTTTAACTCCTTCAATCCAAGCCTTCTATTATCCGTTTCGACTTGCGATTTCACCATTAACTATGAAAATGCATTATTTTGTACTGAAAGCACTACAAAATCAACAAACACGTGAAATTCGCCGAACATATGAAAACAATGTTAAGAAGTACTCATGTATGCAATAACCCATTTTAGCTATAAATACGTGCCTAAAAATCACAGAAAATATGGAGTGATCATTGATACATTATAAGTAAATGAGCGTTTACGAGTTTTAAACCTAATATGCAACTAAATACATCAAGTGTGGTTAGATAGGTTAGTGATCCATGGGCCAACTCAACCAAAATAAAATAAAAGTTTAGCTATGCGGTTAAGAAAAATGAACAACACCAAGAAATCCATGAGAGACTATTTTGTGATAAATTAGGCTACACATAATTTAAACCAATATGTGTTATCTAAATTATAGCCAGACTGTAGTTAGCAAATTTCCACACATATTTTAAACTAATATGTGCTACACATTTAAACCAAATTGAACATGCCTTAACTCGTTGAGCTTGGATCGGGTTGTAGGCATCAAATTGCTACCTCTAAATTATAGTAAGGACTTTGATGAAAAAATCCTACCTACCAATGCTATCTACCACCTTGGGAGGATACATACAAAATAATCCAAAAACTAGCAATTAGTACAATAATTAACATTCTAAAATCCTATGTTTTTCTCCTAATTATTTGTTTTAGCCTTATTATATCCTCTAGAGTAACACTTGGATAAGACAGACAATACTTTCTATTTATTAATTATGTGACAAAGGTTTAATTTTTGAGTAGTGACCAACATCATTACGTGCACTTATAGGTAAATAGATACAACAGAAAAAGAAAGTCACATCTTCATCACATGATCACAACCTTTTTAATTATTTTTCATAGTAACCCACTGTCCAATTGTTTCTCTTTTTTATTTACTAAAAAATAGTGTCCACGCTATCTCCAACAAAACAATTGATAAAGATAAAATGATATAATCCCTTAGGTTCTGTTTGGTTATGGCTGGGGGTTAGTTGGGGAAAGTAGGTTGGGGATAAAATGAGGTGTTTGGTTATGTTGGTTGTACAAAATGTTGAGGATTTATTTATAATATCTAACTGAAACGGTGATAAGATATGTATAAGATTTAGTTAGGAAATGTTGGTTAAAGATTACAATAGGTATTGGAAATTGTGATTGAATGATAATTAAAGTTGTTAGAATTTCAATGGGATGGGGAAATCTTATAACCAAACACCGGTTGAGTTGGGTCCTCCCTCAATGTTTTTATCTTTACGAGTTAATCTACATAAGGTCATATTATTTTTATATATATATATATATATTATATGTATATATATTTTAAGCTACAAATTTAGTTTAACTGAGAAAAATTAAAGAATTTACGAGTATAAAAAATTCTGACCTAGAAAATATTAGTCTCCATACAAGCCTAAAAGACCTAATTAAGTAGCACAATCAACGAATTAAATTCTTCCGCTGCTAGAGAAACAACAACAAAAGGAAGGTGAAAGATCTATCTAAAACCTAAGATCAAAAGTTTCGCGAGGCGTTGAAGGTCAGGAAGAACCATCCAAAGATTAGAGAATATAGGAAGAAGGAAACAGAGATCTAAAATTTCAAGAGATGGAGATGATGGTGGAAGAATGAGATTTACATACACTTGGTGTGTTTATTAGGAAATCTATCACAATATAAGTATCAATTTTCTGTATTTGAGTAATCACTCCATATATTGCGTAAGTTTTAGGCACATGTTCATAGTTAAAAAAAATAGTGCTTAATTTCATGAAATACTACTTCCTAACCCTTGTTTTCGTATGTTTGGCGGGTTTCACTTGTTTGTTGACTTTATAGCTATTTAGGTACAAAATGGGGCATATTTGGAGTAATAGGAATATCCTAGTGCAAATCAAGTAACGAGAGGGTCTAAATGGAAGAATACAAGTGCTTGGGCTGAAAGAGGACCTTAGGATGACCCATAAAATGGAGTGGGACCGGCCGAAATGAAGACGGGTAAAGTGGAGTTAAATTGCATAGCTGTAAGAGAATGAACATAATGTTTGATGTATAAGTCAGAATCTCTTGATTCTTGATTCCTTGGAAATCTCAGAACGAGAGAGCTACAACTTATACATTGATGACATTTTCCAATTCCTTCTCCAAAATAATAGAAAACACAAAGAAGGTCGAAGGTGTAGAAGTGTTCCAGTTGGTGACATGACATAACTCTGGTGATTGGATTATAACTTGGTTATACACATCCAATCGAGGTGAGACTAGTGGCAATGGATATCTAAAATTTATCTACAACTTTGTCAGAAATAGAAAATGACAAATTCCGACTGGAAGACCTCTTAAAATAGCTTCAACCTTGGACGTACACTGCAATTTGTTGCATTTGCTCGATTGAACAAGAATCCACTTCGGTCATGCAAGTTGATGAACACATAAATGTGTTTCACGCGATTTTCATCCTAAATCCAATTTTTCTCACTCTCTATCCTAGTTGATATACTCTATAAATACCCCCAAGACTCTAATGCATCAAAGGGACTCCATTTTATCATTATATACACTCTATATAAGAGGGAAGGAGTCTGTAGGCGAGCCTGGAGGGAGGAAGGAGTAGTAGCGGAGTATCTGAGAGGAGCACGCTGCCACGCCTCCACCATCTTCGGTCTAATATTTTAGTTAGTTGTTCATGTTTTCCTCTATTTTTTATATTATGGAGTAGTCCTTTAATGTCTTAGGATTCTAGAAAGTAGGTTTCAATTACAGTGCAGATGTTTATATTTTATCACGATTTATATGCATTCGATTATCATTTGATATATTGAGATATGGTTGTTGCTAGATTAGACTGGTCATGTATGTTTAGCACTCAAGAATCACATGCCTACAATAGGACCGGAAGGTGAGGGTATTGATGGGCAAACAACACATGTCATAATATATACTGAGAAACTAGAAGGGACGGTTATATTGTGCGAGTAATTCCTTAACACTATTAGGAGTTATGGGCACTTCATCTGGGAGGTTTCCTGTTGTCTATAATCCTACCGTAGGCGCTCCGGAAAGGGGTCTAAGATGCACACTCGTGAAGCCTCATAATAGTTGAATCATATAGTTATAGATAGATGTATGTGTCTACATGTGCGATTGTTTATGGTCGTACGATAATTGATTATGAAATCAAACATCCTAAGATAATCTATTAGTTATTGAAATTAGTCTTTATTAGATAATAACGTTAATTATCCAATTGCTTTAATATATGTTATAGTTAGACTAGTTAGGGTAATACCAACCAATCACTTATTATAATTTGCTGGTGTGTGATTGAGAGTGGTGTACATAAATTATAAAGATGGAGAAAGGTGATTAAATAATAAAGTGTTAAATGGGATAAAGTAGCCAGATTTAAAATGGTGGCAATAACAGTTTCCATTGTTGACAATGAAACCTCAACTGTGTGTCATTCTCAACAATAGAGCTCTATAGAGTTAAAATTGCTCCTCAGTAATTCTGGAAAAAAAATGTTTCCAGTGGCATAAATTTCAACCATATCGAAACTAAAGCATCTGATTATACATGGATTTTCATTTTGTTTTATTTTTAAAACTATTATTCAGAAAAGTGTGGGAGAATTACTATTAAAATAATAATCAAAATAGGAAGAAGGTTTAGGCTTGTTAAACACAGTTTCCTTAAAATAGATTCGTCCCCTCGCATTGTGCTAGAGGATACAACGGATGTTTATTTCCCAAGATACAACAAGTAGCAAGTTTAGCACGAACTTCTACTCTGAAAAACTGAACATTATGCCCAAAATGTATCCCAAAAATGTGAACATGAGGCCATGTGAATTTCAAAGAAGAATAGGAAGGAATAACAATTGCTCCATTATTTCGTCCTATATTTCTCGTATTCTTTTATTTATTTATTATTATTATTTATTTATTTTTTTGTACTTTGTCAGTCAATGGAGGCTCAATTTATAGCCTCCAATATGACTCTTTAAATCAAGTTGCCGGAATGTTCATACATGCACCAAATTTGGTCAAGTGGACTAAATTAATCGTTGACCCAAATGCACAGTGTACAATCCATGTAATGATTCAATTCATTTGACCCACTTAAATAGGAAGATTCAAAGTCACAAGAAGTTTGGATGAAAATTGAGTTTTAAAGAAATTTATTACAAGCCCACTGAACCGGTCTGAAATCTATCCCAAACACTTCTCTTTAATTTATCATTCACCTATTAGAATTTTGGCAAATGTCATTGTTGAGGAAATAAGGTGTTATAGAAAGTACAAATTCGTCTCTCTCTCCCTTTCCACGATTTTGTCTCTCTCCTATAGGGATAATATCATGGGGAAGTTATAATTCAAATATATCTTTTTCCCTCCATTTCTCTTTCTCTCTATCTCCCACGTTTTTCTCACTCATTATAACTGTTCTGCAGGTGTGGAACTCAATAAATAAAAGTTCCCACGAAGATAGAAGTGAACCCTTTTGTCAAGGTTCCTGCCTATCGAGTGTCTTCAACACCTTCAACATCACCTCAAGTTGCACACACACACTCCCACTTTTTCTTTGTGGGTTGTGTGATCCTTGTGTCGGATCATTTGTGTGTGTGTGCGCGTAAATTAGTTTTAGAAAATAGATCAGTGGTGATTTTTCTTTTCATCTTGGTCTATGTCATTTTGGGATGTATCGGCAATATACTCTTTTGTTGAGTATAAAGTTTGACTTAAGCTTTTGAATTGCTTGAGATTAAACTTATTTCGTCTGTTCTTTATTTGTATTTTTTGTTGTGTTTGTTTGTTTTCATAGTTGTTTGTTTGCTCTGTTGCTAACTGCATAAACGAACCCAAGGTGTTGCAGTACTTATTACAACACCTTGCGCAACACTTCTTGTTCTGCTTGGGATGAGATTTTCACAAGTGGTATCAAAGCCCACACTTGACGACACTAAGTGGGATCCTGCGAGAGAATCATGGAATTTCCGGGTATTGCAGTTTTGAGAAGTCCAATTTTGGAGGATTTCAACTATTCTATATGAAAGGTCAAATGGATGCTTATATCAAATCCTTTTTATGAGTGTGCATGGAGATCCACTTTCGTAGGTTGGACCCCTCCGAAATTTGCCGAATTTGATGAGACTACTTGATAAGAATAACTTCAATCTCCTATATCAAGAAGGAAAAGTTTCGTCCATTGAACTCCATGAAGAAATCCTATCAAAGGAGTGTACAATCCTTTGTTTAGGATATTTGAAGGTCAAGGTTGCAGCAAAAATCAGAAAGAGAAGCATTTGGACGTGGAAATCAGCCTCAAGGACGGGATGGAACAACAAGGTTCAAGAGGTTGAGTTCCATACAACATAGAGAATTTTCGGATTATGATACTACCTTGATAAAGATGGGCGAATCTGGTGGTGATTGTTGGTGGTGATGAATCTGGAAGAAGAGTACGAGAAAGATGATGTAGGAACATGCTGCAGTGATGATTAAGCTCGAAGATGTAGGTGCTGCCAAACGTGTCATAACACCTTCCTCAACACCTTCGGAAGATGAATTACAGAAGGTGTCACAACACCCTCCTAAACACTGACAGAAATTCAGAAGATGAAGATTCAAATTATTATCAGTTGTAGCAAGCCTTCTTGGAGAATGCCAAACTGATAGGGAATTACAATTATCAAGAATCAGTGTTCATACAAAAGGATCATGAGTTTGAGAAGGTAAAATTGAGTTGATGCAAACGTTTGTGGTAATTCATACATAAAACTCAATTTTTTATGAATCTTATGATCTTGTGTTATCTAAAATGCATTGTAAAACTGATCTTGATTATTGTAGTTGTTCTAGACTTCATACCTTGTTTGAAGAATATAAAGTCTTAAATTTTGTTGAAAGTTGTGATGAATCTTTTCATTACTTTTCATTTCTGAAAATTGTATTTCTTCAAATCTATTTGATTTTGATTCAAATTCTTAAGTTGATTGATAATTTGAAAAATAAAATATTTGAGAAATAATTTCAAAACACACTTTTGATGTTGGTGATAAAGCATAGAAAATTGTGTTGAATGATAATCTTGTTTCCTTTGATTAATTTTCGAAGGAAAAATAACCTAAGGACGACACTTTCATGTGTAATTATTATCCATTCTGTACACATTTATTCATTTTGCTTTATAAAAAGAAATCTCTTTCTTGTGATAGATTTACTGAAGTATTCTCCAAAGTGTTTCAATACCCTGTCCAACACTCCAGAAATTAAAGTTTATCTGTCTAATAGACCCTCAAAGACGCCATGGGTTGATGAGTATTCTGATATTATTTATACTTCTTTGAGTGTTTATATTTCATGTTCATGGTATTTTGATAGCCGTTATCCATGTCCTACGATGGGTATGAAAGGCTATCTCAAGAATTGTGAAGAATGTTATGGAGGTAGATTTACTTTTCGGTGTGGTGTTATAAGACGAATCATGGGCATAGAATCCTTAAATGTGGAAGACTCACCACACCTAAGTGATATCTTTCATGTTAAGGGTGATTAATGGCTAACTTGATCATCATTAATCAACTCTGTGATAATGATTCTTTCTTTCAAATTTGAGACAGATGTATGCACTATTTTTAACCTTAAATATAAGTGTGTTTTGACAGGTATAAGAAGAATGAACTATTTTTGCTCATTAAAGACGATGTGCCTTGTCATTGTGCTCATATTGTGAAGTGCAAATATGGCACCAAAAGTTTGCACATGTGAATTCTGGAAATTTTCGTAGGCTGGTAAAACTTGAGGCTATTAGAGGCCTATCCAGGCTTGATGGAAAGATTGTTCATGTGGTTCATGCAAAAAGGGTAAGCTATCTGAAGTATCTCACAAAGTGTTGCCACACTTAGTACCACACATGGGTTCTGAACCATTTCGCATGGTCATAGTTGGGCTAATTGAGGTTGATTTCTTGGTGAAAACATTTGTTGTGTTAATGACGTTTCTTGTGTTACATGACTTGAATTATTTTTTGGAAAAGTCATAAACTTTTGAAGAGAAAGTTATTTAAAATGATTTCATACATGCATAAAGTCATAATTTCTAGGAGAATTTATCCATGATAGGTTTTTTTTTTTTTTTTTTTTTTTTTTTAAATAAATCTTAATTTACTTCTTTTGTAATGAAAGAGGTATTTTTCAAAATTTTCAAACGCCTAAAACCTCCCAATAAATTGGGATTATTGGATGGAAAAACTAGATTTTGTTTTGATATTGACTCATGTTGCATTATGTACATAAGATCTTTCTAAAAGATTTTGGACTTAGGCCCTCTATATAGTGTATCACTTTATGAGTAGAGTCTTTTTGAGATTATGGTGCACAATGACTCCCTATGAAACTCTCAAAGGGAAGAGACCAAATATTGATTAGTTCTATTTATTCGGTTGTTGCTATATTCTGAATAATGGTGAAAATATGGGCAAATTTGATGTAAAATGTGACTAAGAACATTCTCTTGGATATCCTATAATTTTTTGTGTTTTTAGGGTGTTTAATGTTAAACTTGATATATCCAAGAAATTGTTAATGTTGTTTCTGATGATCTTTCTGATTTTGCGAGGTAAAAGAGGATAACTACATTTTGAACCTATTGGATGTAGAAGAATTCTTAAATCAGTCTAATGAAACTACAACTGAACCTAAGGTGTCGCATCACCTGTTGCAACACCTAGTGCAACACCGAACCAGAATGCAGCAATAGATTCAGAAACTGATGTAGAACAAAGCTAAAAAGATCACTCTACTAGGAAAACCATAGTTACCATTGTCCCCTCCTAATAGAATACAAAGGGATCATCCTCTAACTCAGGTTTTTGGTGATGATGGAGTAAGAACTAGGAGGAAAAGATAGAGTATACTACTCTAACATGGTAAGACTTTTTATTACTCACATTTGCATTCACTAAGGTAAGTTCTTGTTGTTTCTTGTCTAACACTGAACCAAAGAATGTGATTAATGGTTAAAGTGATATTTGGATTAATGATTTTCATGATGTGCTAAATTTGTTTGTGAGTTGATGTGTGGGATCTTGTTCCATGTTTTGAGAAGGTCTTTGTAATGGGAACAAAATGGATGGGTTTGGTAATATAACCTGCAATAAATTCAGATTTGTTGCCTAAGGTTATGCAAATGTAGATGAAGTGGACTATGATGAAACATTTGCCAACTTACCTAAACTTGAATCTATTTGGGTCCTACTTGTTGTGTCTTATTTTCTCTATATCAATTTTCACCAAATGGTTGTTGAAAAGAGTCTTTTAAGTGACTATTTTGTGATGAAACTTTTGTTGTGCAGCCTAAAAGACTTGTTGATCCATATAAGCCTAATTATGTTTAAGAGCTTAAGAAGGCCATATATAGATTATAACAAATTCCAAAGCCTTGGTATGATAGATTGACTTATTCTTTGCTTCAACTTGGTTTAATCAAATGGTGAAATTGATTAAACTTTTTTCATAAAAATGACATTGAAATAATTGTTGCTCATTTCTGCTAAATAGGTAGTATTATAAATAAAGAAAAGAAAAAAAAGGAACGAGAAATGTGGAGACCACAGGGCGATCACTCACAAAAAAGTCGAACGAAAAACCTTTTCATGCCACAAGCCGGCAGATAAAGGTATTCTGAATAAAACTAAAATTGACTAATGAAGATAAAGCAATTACAAGACAGCCAATTTAGAGCAAATGAAAACTGGAACTGGCCGGTTCGGTTGGAGAGAATAACTGATTTGGAATTGTCGTCGAACAAAATACATAGGTCGAGCTCTCAAACATGTTGCTCTATGTCACGAAACCCGAGCGTGGGGGATTAGCAACGCTCCTCACATCCGTGTGAGTCCAAAAATCCCTCTGATGATTTCAATGCCTTAGCTCAGAGCTATCAAACCTATGAGTATGACCCGACAACAAATTCCAAAATGAGAAAAATCCTCACCAATGAAAACAAAGCAGCCCATGATCATATCGTCGAAACCAGAAAATCAGCAGGAAGCGAAATAAATAATCAGAACAACCCAATAAACGACCTCCTATAACTGATCTTTGTGGTTAATAATAACATCAAACAAAATCTTCAGAAACGGTCCAGCCAATATGTACTTGTATTCCCGAATCATTAAAATCTGAAGAAATGTTCATAGTGCAAAGACAAAGGAAGCCCATAGCTGCCTGACAAAACAGATGAACCAGAGTCCTTTGCCAAGATAAATGGCGCACAGGTTATTCAAAATTCAGCATCATAATCCCTAATCCAACCAAAGCAACCACATACAAAAACAAAGATCAGCCTGAAAGCAGCTGGAGAAGCTGCTGTAGTGAGCAATAATACAAAGCTGCCAGGAGTAGTACAAAGAAGACGGTGCAGCCGTCGTTAATGGACAGACCCGGTTCACAGGCAAACCGATCCGGATGAACCTGACTCAGTGAGGCAAACCGATCCGGTTCACAGGTTATTCAAAAAGTCTTGAATGTCTATGTGCAGTCTATGTCCTCTATATTTGAAATGAGTGTACTTGGTGGCTTAAACATCTTTCTTGGTCTTCATATTTAAAATTGCATGAAGAGATTGTTAGGTCACATTCTAGATATGCCAGATTTTTTGTGAAAATATTTAATATTGAGAATTCGATGCACATGAAAACCCCTCTAGGATCCTGTTAGAAGGTGTCTCAGAAAGTGTTGTAGAAAGCGTTTGAAAACACCTTCTATAGAAGTATGATAGAAACCCTTATGTAAGTGAAGGCCAACACTCCATATGTTTGTTTTAGTGTCTTTGTTTATGCTAAGTACCATATTAACCCAAGAGTCACTCTCTTAGGTGTTGCTGAAAGCCTTATATTTGTTTATGGTACATTTGATCTTGGAATATGGTTTACTAATTCCGCTAATACAAATGTTGTGGGGTTTATTGGCTTAATTTTTGTTGGGGATCTAGATGATTGGAAGAAAAATTTCAGAGGTGTTCCCATCTTGGATCATTGATAGAATCTCATACCACACTCATTCACCAAACACATAAACTTAGGGACTCATATTTCTGCGTGCTTTGGTGGGAATGAACATAATTCAGATTAAGCACATTATGAGTGAGAAATAGCTGACTTATACCTTCACCAAGCTATTGACTTCTAGAGATTTTCTCTCGTGAGGAAATCTCATGGTTTGTGTGTTCTATAAACAGTGTTGCAGTAAGTGTTATAACACATTGTACATCATTGTTATAACACTATCTTTTGCATTTTTTTTTTTTTTTGTATTCTTGTTTTTATTTTCTTTCGACGTACATTGAATTTTTCAGAATACTTTGCTTTGTGAATAGGTGAGTAATGTTAAAAGTTTTAATTATTTTGAGGATTTTAGATTGTTGTCACTTTTCAAATCTCTTACTAACCTTATGGCTTTTCTTTAAGCCATCACCTTTGTCTTATTTTTTCTTTCTCCAGTCAGATTTTTCTTGGTGATGACTATTGGTCCAAGGTTATGTAAGTCTCTTCTTTCTGATATGTTCAGATATGGAGTTTCATCTTGCAAAATATAGTCAGAAAATTTTGATCAAAAGTGTTGTGCAAGGTGGTGGATCACTTGGGACACAACAATTTTTTTTTCTTGATCTACAAAATAGTTTCTAAGTTTTTCATTACTCACATTATTTTCATATTTGCATTTTGATTGATTTTAATATATGTTTGTGTTTATAAAAAAAACAAAAAAAAATATTAAAAAGATAAACATAAAAAAAAAGGAGAGAGAAAAAAAAAAAGGATCATTCTGCATTGTCATTTAGGTATTGATCTTTGGTGAAGGTTAAGGAAGACTGATTTCCTTAACTCATTAATTGTGCAAAGACATGGACATCTTAGTAATCACCCACTTATTTTTTTAAGGCGACCTTGTTTTGTATGGAATAGTGGGTTGTTGGTAAAATTCAAAAAGTCATGTTTTTTGTCATGTGAGTTGGGTTGTGTATGTGTATAGGTGTAAAACATTCCATCATATATTTCACACACTACACAATTTTCTTGAAATTGTGCTTACTTGAGTTAATTTATGTGGTTATTGCTTTGTGTAGTCATGTCTAATTTGGATGATGAAGTGATTAACACCCTTAACTCGTTTATAACATAATTTGTTTATTGAATTATAGTCTGACTCTTCACCTTGTCTATCAATTCCTAACATTTCATCTTCTTTTGCATATCAAACATCGAAATCCATATCTTCTCACTTCTTCAATTTTTTCGATCAGAATATGCAAGTATCACAACTGAGGTGTGACACAAGGTACTGCAACACTTTCTGTAACACAAACAGTTTCAGATAAGAATTTGAGTATTAATTGTATAGTATGAAGAAGCTTCCATTCCAGTTGCCTGAAGAACCTGAAAATCCACTCAATGTTGAAATTCCATCTGATTTTGTCCAAGGAATTCATTTGGTTGATGAAAGACCAACCCATGTGAAGTGTTTTGAAAAAAGGCAAAGAGGAATTTCTCGATACTTACTGAATCAGGTTATGGATAGAAGAAGGTATTACAGGAGGGCATGACTTGAGCGCGTTGGAGAATTAGGCTAAATCTGCAGGAAGTGATGCAGAATATGTTGCTGAAGGTGTTGGAACACTTATTCCAACACCTCATCCTGAAGTTCCAAAAGGTCGTCCAAATAGTGTTACTGAAAAATGTGACAATCAGTTGTTCACAATGACAACATCATTCATGATGTCACTGAAAAAAACATTAATATGGAGACCACATTGGCCGACTTCATAGTTTCTCTTAGGAACGCACTCAATAAGAGGACTCGTTCTACTCCCTTATATTCTCTATTCATTGGTTGTGAGTATGACGCTGAAGAAGAATAAGAAGAGGGGGAAGAAGAATGTCTTGAAGAAAAGGAAGGAGAAGATCGAGAAGCTAAGAAGAGGAACCATGTCTAGTTGATCAACAAGGTGATGTTTCTAACAATTAGCCACTAAGGTACGAATCCTTACTTCATTTTCTATTTTACTAAAATAGTTGATAGAAGAGGGAGTATCTTATGAGGATATGAAGGTTTAGTTGAAAGAAACATTCATTATGTCATTTGTGCAATAAGAGTTGTTCGGCTTGTTGAATAAGTTGTGTAGGGAATTCGCATGATGATGAAAATTATGAATATAATTTGTTCTATTAGGTTTGGTGTCATCTAAGTGAGGGGAAGAGTTTATGAAAATGTTCCATGTCATCAGTTTCTTCTATGAAGTCTTGTTGGTTGATGATAAGTCTTAGACAACTCTCACATCTCATTGTTAGTGCCTCAACTGGAGGTGTTATAACATAGTATCACAAACACCAACTCCACAATTTCCTCACTTACTTCTGAAAGATACCCTCCACCAAACTGTTTACTTAAATTGGTCTTCAAACACCTCCATTGCCGCTCATTAACTGATGTGTTGCTGTAGACGATACGGGTAGTTTATTTTGTATATGTTTTGTACTCTTATTGGACAATGTACCACTTATTTTGCCTATGGAAACTAACTATTATATTTGTAAGTGTTGATCAGCCCTGACATGAATCTTTTGGCAAGCTTCTCATGTAGATCTGACTATTAACAAAGATGACATTTCTGTACTTCCAGATCTGGCTTTCTACCACATGTTCCAGATAGTGTTACAACACCATCCTCAACACCAGTATTTTGAAAACGAGCTTTCTTTCCTTATAAAATTTGGGACTGTACCGAATATGCTTCCTGGACAAAAAGGGGGAGAAACTGGTGTTGTGTATCTGCTGGTGTGTCAAGAGGTGCACAAATCTAGATGGTACAGAAGTTAAGAATGATGCTGTAGAAAATGGAGTCTTTAGTTGTTTTACGTAGGGGGAGAAATTAAGGGTGAGTGTGATTATTTGAGTCTCAATGTTCTTTCCTTGTTACTTCCAGTGTGTTTTCTCTAACATCTTAGTTTTTTGCTTTGTTTTATGGGTTTTGTCCAGTAAGGCAAAAAAGGGGGAGATTGTTGGAAATGGTGTGGTGCAATGTGTCGCAACACAATGCTCCAACACTTTTCCTATCTCGTTCTTTTGTAAATATAATTTTGCCTTACTTGACCTTTATGTTTGACTAATCTTTTCTTTTGTTAGATGTTTGCAGGTTTATATCAGTAAGACAAAAAGGGGGAGATTGTTGAGGAAATAAGGTGTTACAGAAAGTGTTTCAACAATCTCTGCAACACATTATTTCTGAAGTTTACTCTTATTGGATAATTTACCACTTATTTTGCCTATGGGAACTAACTATTATATTTGTAAGTGTTGATCAGCCTTGACAAGAATCTTTTGGCAAGCTTCTCATGTAGATCTGACCATTAACAAAGATGACATTTTTGTACCACCATCAACTAGATCTGGTGTCCTACCACATATTCCAGATAGTGTTGCAACACCATCCTCAACACTAGTATGTTGAACGAGATCTTTCTTTCCTTTATAAAATGAGGGAGTATACCGAAAATGCTTCCTGGACAAAAAGGGGGAGAAACTGGTGTTGTGTAGCTGCTGTTGTCTCTAGAGGTGCACAAATCTAGATTGTATAGAAGTTGAGAATGATGCTGCAGAAAATGGAGTCTTTAGTTGTTTTACGTAGGGGGAGAAATTAAGGGGGAGTGTGATTGTTTGAGTCTCAACGTTCTTTCCTTGTTACTTCCAATGTGTTTTCTCTAACATCTTAGTTTTTTGCTTTGTTTTGTAGGTTTTGTCCAGTAAAGCAAAAAAGGGGGAGATTGTTGGAAATGGTGTGGTGCAATGTGTCTCAACACAATGCTCCAACACTTTTTCTATCTCGTTGTTTTGTAAATATGTTTTTGCCTTACTTGAACTTTATGTTTGACTAATTTTTTCTTTCTGTTAGATGTTTGCAGGTTTGTATCAGTAACACAAAAAGGGGGAGATTGTTGAGGAAATAAGGTGTTACAGAAAGTGTTTTAACACTCTCTCCAACACATTATTTCTAAAGTTTATTTTTGATTTTGTCTTACTGATCTTTTTCGTGTTTTATTGTTTTATATTCATAATTTTATTATTGTTTTTTGTTCAGTTTTTACTATCTAGAATCATGGGGAAGTTATTTTCTTAATTAACTTCCAATGGAAGTTTTTATCCAAAAGATAAACTTCCAAGCGAAGTTATTATCCAAAAGTAACTTCCTATCCTTGATTCTATAAGTAAAAATTTGTCTCTCTCTCACTCTCCACGTCTTTTACTCTCTCCTATAGGGATAAGATCATGGGGAAGTTATATTTCAAATATGACTTCCTTATCCGTTGATCTTTTTCCCTCCATTTCTCTTTCTCTCTATCTCCCACATTTATATTTCAAAGTAACTGTTCTGCAGGTGTGGAACTCTATAAATACAAGTTCCCATGAACATAGAAGTGAACCCTTTTGTCAAGGTTCTTGCACCCTATAGAGTGTCTCCAACACCTTCAGCAACACCTCAAGTTGCACACACACACTCCCACTTTTTTTTTGTGGGTTGTGTGATCGTTGTGTCGGATCTTTTGTGTGTGTGTGTGTGCAAATTAGTTTTAGAAAATAGATCGGTGGTGATTTTTCATTTCATCTTGGTCTATATCATTTTGGGATGTATTGGTAATATACTCTTTTGTTGAGTGTAAACTTTGACTCAAACTTTTGAATTTCTTAAGATTAAACTTATTTCGTCGGTTCTTTATTTGTGTTTTTTGTTGTGTTTGTTTATTTTCGCTGTTGTTTGTTTGCATTGCTGTTTATTGCACAAACAAACCCAAGGTGTTGCGGTACTTGTTGCAACACCTTGTGCAACACTTTGTGTTCTGCCCGGGATCAGATTTTCACAGTCATATTATTTCCAACCTCTCCCGGAGGAGAACACCATCCAACTTTATTTTCCTATTCGGATATGTTTTCCACAACAATGTTGTCCCAAAGTAGGCAAATTATTTCATAATTTTCCAACAACTCCCTACATGAAAATTGATATAGAAACAAAAAGAATATGGTGATAAAGTTCAACATTTGAATACTGCATAAGCCAGGTAGGTGTTACACTTCGAACCTTCCATCGCGAAAACACACATTTACTTTACTAGTTAATTAGTAGATGCGATGTCCTTGAATCGATATGTCATTTTGTGTTATCGATGATGAGCCTCACACACGATTCTCCCTGACACATTTTAGTTCTCATTATAATGTATGTTATGGCCATGAACATCTTCCTGGTTCTGGGAGTTTTTATAGTCATTTCACTATTCCCTTTGAGTGGCCCCACTTCTCTTTCAAATAGATGATGCTTAGCTAAGAGAAACTTGCATTACTCTGCTCAAACTAACGTGTAAGAATCATTAAAAGTCATATGCTAAATCTTATCCACATGAGTATCACTATTTCATCCTAGGAATGGGCTTATGATTATCCCCCACAGTGATTACAGACTCGTGCCAATATGTTGTCCCTTTAAACTCAGATCTTGAGATCTCTAGTTAACTAGATTGAGTTTCCTTTGCCTCAACTCTGTTAAAGTAGTGTGCCTGCGATTATGCTAATAGATAGTTAACAAGTTTATTGGAATTATATGTACTCAATACAACAATTATGCTAATAAACTACACCTAGTAGACCTCAGATTTTTATGAAATTGTAGTCTATTGGAGCATGAACCACACTTTTGGGTGAAAGTGTAGTCTATTAGCGGAAAATTCACTAATAGACTACGATTGTTGCTTGATTTTTCAGAAGTGTAGTGTATTAGCTTATTTTTGTAGCTAATAGTCTACATTTTGGTCCATGGTTTCTATGGAGTGTAGTCTATCTAGGAAAAAATTCGCTAATAGACTACACTTCTTGGTCAACAGTTTATACAAGCATAGTGTATATGCGAAAAGTGGTACACCTCGCATCCAAAACCGTAGTCTTGTATTATAGTTAATGGTACACGTGTTCCGTGCACGCACTTTAGGGCACTTTTAGTGTCATTTTAGTGTCAATAATGTGCATAATCATGTGTATTTAGTGCTTTTATACTCTCATGGGCAAAATAATGCGTTTGCGTTGTTTTTGTGTTAAGACAGGTGAAAAAGGGTCGAAAAAGAACATCAAAAGACCGCGGACTCGAGGGATCGATCGAGGCAACAAAAGGAAGGGCTAGCTGAAGTTCTCGGCCGAGACAGGATGATAATCTCGGCCGAGATGAGTCTCCAGGGTATTCATGAAGAATTGAACACACTGAAGATCTTGGCCGAGATAAACAACGAATCTCGGCCGAGATGTGTTTCCAGAGAATTTCAAGGCTTTCAAAGGACCAAGATCTCGGCCGAGATGAAATCCAATCTCAGCCGAGATGAGTCAGCCCTAGCCAGCCCCATTTTCCCCTTTTTAAGTCTCGGCCGAGATGAAGTTGAATCTCGGCTGAGATCAGCCTTCGACCCACCAATCTGGAAAACCCTTTTTCACGTCTCGGCCGAGACACACTTCCATCTCGGCCGAGATTTATTACTCTGTTTTGAAATCCTGAATGCGTTTTTTCCTATTTTTGACTAGCACTTTCTCCCCTTATATATATATCATCCCATTCGAATTTAACCTAACTTTTGATAACTTTTGGAAGAACTATTCAGCCACCAAAGCCACCAAGGAAGGAAGATTGGACAAGAGATTGAAAGATCATCTTCTCCAATTGACATCTTTGGATTCATCCATATCAGTATCATGTTTCTTTATTTTTCTACTTATTTTCTGTTTGTTTTAGCTTCCATGGGTGAGTAGCACCCTTAGTTCATCCTTGATTATTGTGGAACCTTGAGTTGAAGACATTAATGTGATTATTGCCGTCAATGTTACCGAAAATATTGTGTATTCAAGTGTTTTGTGGTATTTGTTGTTATTGAGTCACATTTATGAATTGATTATTGGATTGATCACCCTTTAAGGGATTTGTGAATGTGTTGTTACAATAGGAAATTACTATCCGTAATTGTAGGATTTCCGATTCCCGTGTAGTAAACAATAGATTTCTTTATTGGTGATAACACAAAGTTCAACCACTAAAACCGAGTTTGCGAGTTTTATGTTGAATTTCTCTCGTTGTCCTAGTGTTTAATGCATTTGGTTATTGAGTCTAAGAGAGCTTGTTCGAGGATTCAATTAAATTGAATAGGGTTAGTCGAAGAGCTTATTTTGATTAACTAAGATTAAGGGACAACAAGGCTATTAGAGCTTGTTAATAGCCTTGAGATAAGGGCTTGAATCAAAATTTAATCAGGCATTAACTTAGTTGCATCAATCATCCAAGACCAAGGGGAAGCATGATCAAGGGTGGACCGTTTTATTACTTGAAAACCAAAATAAAAAAAGATCTCTTCTATTGTCTTTGATTATTGGTTTCGTTGAATTCGAATGTTAAATGCTTTTAATTTCGTTTAATTGCCTTTATTTGTTACTAGTAGATTGTGAGTTTCTTATCCAATCCCCCAACCTTTATTGCTTTCCTAAGTATTTATTTCTTGCATATTAAATTATAAATTGCTTGTAATCGGAATCAAAACTGTTCGGCCGTTTCCTGTGGGATCGACCCTTATTTACCATTCTACTAGTTAGAATAGTGATAAGATTTAGTATAATTTTATACAATTAATTTGGTAAAGCTACACACGACAATCGCCCGTACCAAATTTTGGCGCCGTTGCCGGGGAACGGTGATTAGAATAGTGTTGATTTGTTGATCAAGCATTATGATTAATTCCATATATAGTTATCTTCTTGTTTAGATTAGTAATTTTATAATCTTACTTTGTTTCCTTATTTTTGTTTACTTGTAGTGAATGTTCTTGCGTTCGCAAGGAGAAAAAGGATTGTTATTTGAACCTGATATTGTTGAACGTGAACGAGAATTGAGAAGGAGAGCTCGAGATTTGGAGCAAGTCCGAGAAGGAGTCGAAGTATTGAATTTAAGGGGGGGTGAAGAGATCATCAACTTGGAAGAAATGGCTGAAGATCAAGGTCAAGAAAGGACAATGAAGGAGTTGGCTAACACAAGGGTTGCCCAAGAACCCTTGTGCATCACCTTCCCAGCTATAGGAAACGATACTGCTTTCGAGTTGAAATCAGGACTCATCCACCTACTACCTTCCTTTCATGTGCTGTCCGGAGAGGATCCTCATAAACACCTTAAAGAGTTTCATGTGGTTTGTTCAAGCATGAAGCCATCGAGGGTGACGGAAGAACAAATCAAGCTTCGAGCATATCCGTTTTCACTGAAGGATCTTGGTAGGGATTGGTTGTACTACTTGCCATCCGGATCAATCACCACTTGGGAGCAGATGGAAACCCAGTTACTTGAAAAGTATTTCCCAGCTTCTCGAGCCACCAACATCCGAAAAGAAATTAGTG
The DNA here is from genome assembly GCA_958295605.1 of Ajuga chamaepitys. Classification (NCBI taxonomy): domain Eukaryota; kingdom Viridiplantae; phylum Streptophyta; class Magnoliopsida; order Lamiales; family Lamiaceae; genus Ajuga; species Ajuga chamaepitys. Next base: position 33,455,361 of record OY282495.1, read on the forward strand.
GAGTGAGGCAAATGCAGGGGGAAACATTGTATGAGTACTGAGAACGATTTAAGAGGCTTGTAGGAAGTTGCCCTACACATCAAATCACTCCACAGTTGCTAATCCAGTACTGGTATGAGGGATTGTGTCTGACGGATCGAAATATGATTGACTCGGCGAGTGGAGGGGTTCTATCTGACAAGACCCCAACCGAGGCCCGAGCATTGATTTCCAAGATGGCTGCCAACACTCAACAGTTAGGATGTAGAGAGCCGGTGAGACGAGTCAAGGATGTGATCGATTCAACTGTGGAAGAAAGATTGGACCAACTCACCGACTTGGTGAAGAAAGTGATCTTGGGTGGCGCTCCTACTCCAAAGCCTTGCAGAATCTGTCAAGTAACCAAGCACTCCACTGACACTTGCCCGGTTCTCGGAGAAGTGATGGAGGCCCATGCCAATGCGGTTCACAACTTCAATCCTCACTCATCCGGGAGGAAGTATGATCCTTATTCACAATCATATAACCCGGGTTGGAGGGACCATCCGAATTTCAAATATGGCAATCAGAATCCAAGCATGAATCAACAAGGTGATCACAGTGGGCAAAACCGACCCCTTTTTCCTAGGGGAATGTTCCAGCAAAGACAGCCACCCGAGCAGGTACCCTGTGATCCATCTCTTTCTGACATAATGAAAAGGCTAGCCACTAGTACACTCCAATTACAGAAGGAATCAAGTTCCAGGTTTTAGAGTATCGAGAATCAAGTCAGTCAGATAGCATCAGCGGTATCTCGATTAGATAATGCACAAGGAGGAAGACTACCGGCTCAACCAGAAGTCAACCCAAAAAATGTGAGTGCCATTGTCGTTATGAATGAGGAGTTACTTGGAGAGCCTGAAAAGCCTGGGTACACTTCACAAAGAAAGACTGAGGAAGTGGATGATAGTCCGAGGAAAGAAGAGACATCAACTCCCCAAGTGGCTGAAGTTAAAATTCAGGCACCTAAGTGGAAGATTGCCAAGGAGTTGCGAAAACAAAAGGAGGCATTAGCTGCATGCTTCCCCGACCACCTATTGCCTTTTCCTACCAAGAAATACTCTCCACAAAGCGAAATTGAAAATGTTAGTGTGGCGGTTTTGAGAAGCGGGAAGGTCCTTGAAAAGGAAAAATCGAGAGATGGAAAAAGAAGAGTCGGAAGTAAAAGGGAGTATGCTGAGAACGAAATCTCGGCCGAGATGCATCAAGATCTCGGCCGATATGTCCCACCTCGCCCAGAAGAGGAAATCCCCTGCACACTTGTCTCGGCCGAGACACAACATAATCTCGGCCGAGATTCTCAGAAATCTAGAATCATTCCTAAAATTTCACCACTTCCATTTCCAAGTCAAATGAAGAGGATTCCAGACAGAAATAGAGACAAGGAGACAATGGAGGTATTTAGGAAAGTTGAAATCAGTATCTCCTTGGTGGAGGCCGTAAAACAGATTCCTCGATATGCAAAGTTTCTGAAAGACTTGTGCACTAACAAAAGGCGGTTGCATGGGAATGAGAAGGTCCTAATGGGAGAAAATGTCTCGGCGGTTTTTCAGAAAAAGATGCCACAGAATTGCAAGGATCCAGGAATGTTCGTCATTCCGTGCAAAATTGGTAACACTAGAACAGAGAAAGCCATGTTGGATCTAGGGGCATCGATCAATGTGATGCCCCGTTCCATTTTCGATAGCTTAAACTTGGGTCCCCTGAAGGATACGAGGGTAGTCATCCAACTGGTGGACCGAAGCACCTCGTTTCCAGGCAGGGTGATTGAGGACGTGATAGTTGAGGTGGATAACCTCATATTTTCAGCGGATTTCTATGTATTGGATATGCATGGAAATTCGTCAAATTCCACTCTAATCTTGCTTGGGAGGCCGTTCTTGAACACCTCCCAAACAAATATTGACGTGCAAGAGGGAACTCTTAGCATGGAATTTGATGGCCAAGTGGTGCAATTCAACATCTTTAAATCGATGAAATATCCTGAGGATTTGCATAGTGTGTATTTTATTGATGTTATTGATGCTATTGATCCCCTTGTAGAGGAAGTGTTTGAGTGTTATTGCAGGGACCAAGAAGCAATTGAATTGGAGAATGATCTAGAGAAGATAGAGCCAATGGACACCAAGGAAGAGTTGGTGGGGACAGTGGAACAATCACAATTCTCCAAGCCATTCCGGACCAAGTCCTTTCCCAACTTCATACCATTGCCGGAATCTCAAGAAAAACTGCTACCCTCTACCATCAAGGCACCAACCTTTGAGCTCAAAACCCTTCCCCCCCATCTCAAATGCGCATATCTTGGGGAGGAAGAAACCCTACCGGTGATTATCTCATCAAAGCTCACACCCACTCAAGAACAAGCATTGATTGGGGTCCTTAAGGTGAAAAAGGAAGCTATAGGGTGGACCATTGCCGATATCAAAGGCATTAGTCCGTCCCTATGCATGCATCGAATATTGCTTGAGGATGACGCCAAGCCTAGCCGGGAGCCTCAACGACGACTCAACCCGCCAATGATGGAGGTTGTCAAGAAAGAAATAATCAAACTGTTGGATGTGGGGATCATCTACCCCATATTCGACAGTAAGTTCGTGAGCCCGACCCAGGTGGTCCCGAAGAAGTCTGGAGTGACAATGATAGAAAGAAATGATGGTGAGATGATACCTACACGCCTACAGACAGGTTGGAGGGTCTGCATGGACTACAGGAAGTTGAACTAAGTAACAAGGAAAGATCACTTCCCTCTACCCTTCATCGATCAGATGCTCGAAAGGTTAGCAGGGCATCCTTTCTACTGTTTCTTGGATGGATTCTCGGGGTACTTTCAAGTGCCAATAGCACCCGAAGACCAAGAAAAGACAACTTTCACATGCCCGTTCGGAACATTCACGTAGAGGCGCATGCCCTTTAGACTATGCAACGCCCCTGCGACATTTCAAAGATGCATGGTTAGTATTTTTTACTAGTTTATTGGTCATTTCATAGAAGTTTTCATGGACGACTTTAGCATCCACGGTACATCTTTTGAAAATTGTCTTGATAACTTGGTAAAAATCTTACAACGATGCATTGAGAAAAATCTTGTGTTAAATTGGGAGAATTGCCACATGGTGGAACAAGGAATTGTGCTCGGCTATGTAGTTTCTAGTAAGGGAATAGAAGTAGACAAAGTGAAAATTGATGTTATTTCTTCTCTCCCTTACCCCGCAAATGTGTGGGAAGTGCGTTCTTTTTTGGGCCATGCAGGATTTTACAGGAGGTTTATCAAAGATTTTTTGAAGATCGCTGCCTCTTTGTGCCGGTTTCTACAAAAAGATGTGGATTTTGATATGATCAGGGAATGCAAGTTGGCATTTGATGAGTTGAAGAAGAGATTGATTACTCCTCCGATTATTCAACTGCCAGATTGGGAATTTCCTTTTGAGCTAATGTGCGATGCTAGTGAACAAGCCTTGGGGGCAGTTTTGGGACAGAGAAGAGGAAAGGTGACCCATGTCATGTACTATGCCTCACGTACTTTGAACCCAGCTCAGATGAACTATACTACCACAAAAAAGGAGTTGCTGGCTATTGTGTTTGCATTAGAGAAGTTTCGGTCGTACCTTGTTGGGACAAGGATCATTGTATATACCGACCACGCAGTATTGAGGCACCTCATGGCTAAAAAGGAGGTGAAGCCTAGGCTTATTCGCTGGATATTACTTCTCCAGGAATTTGACCTAGAGATCAAGGATAAGAAAGGATCAGAAAATGGTGTTGCAGATCATCTCAACAGAATAACCCAACAGGAAACGAACTTGCCTCTTCAGGAAAGCTTTCCGGACGAGCAACTACTAGCAATGACAGGCGCGAAGTTTCTTTGGTATGCCAACATGGTGAATTATTCAGTGTCCAAGAGGTTTCCTATTGGGATGAGTGAACCTCAGAGGGACAGGTTGAAGAGTGAGTCGAAGCATTTTGTTTGGGATGATCCATACCTTTGGAAATATGGTTCAGATCAAGTAATCAGGAGATGCATCCCCGAAGACGAAGTGCAGTCGGTACTCAATTTTTGCCACTCATACGCTCGTGGAGGCCACTTCGGGCCGAAGAGGACGGCATACAAAGTTCTTGAGAGTGGACTGTTTTGGCCCACCATATTTAGAGATGCCCTTGCTTTTTACAAGTCATGTGACAACTGCCAAAAGACGGGCAATGTCTCTCAAAGAAATCAAATGCCCCAAAACCCAATTGTAGTTTGTGAAATTTCTTATGTTTGGGGTATGGACTTCATGGGACCGTTCACTTTGTCTTATGGGAATTTGTACATTTTGCTTGCCGTTGACTATGTGTCCAAGTGGGTGGAGGCAAAAGCAACCCGAACCAATGACTCTAAAGTTGTGGCCGAGTTCGTCCAATCCAACATTTTTGCTCGGTTTGGGATACCAAAAGCCATTATAAGTGATAGAGGCACATACTTTTGCAACCGAACAATCGACGCATTGCTGAAGAAATATGTTGTATTGCACAAGGTTTCGGCGCCTTATCATCCACAAACCAATGGGCAAGCTAAAACTTCGAATCAGGAAATCAAGTCGATTTTAGAGAAGACCGTTCAACCGAATCGCAAGGAATGGAGTTTGAGGCTCATTGATGCATTATGGGCGTATAGGACCGCCTATAAAACTCCAATTGGTATGTCTCCCTTTAGAATTATTTATGGAAAGCAATGCCATCTCCCGGTTGAACTTGAACATAGAGCTTATTGGGCTATTCGGAGATGCAACATGAACCTCGATGAAGCCGGTGAACACCGAAAGCTCCAATTTCAAGAGCTTGAAGAAATTCGAAATGAAGCCTTTGAAAACACCATGATCTACAAGGAGAAAACGAAGGCTTTTCATGACTCGAGAATTACCCGGAAAATGTTTGTGGTTGGGGAGAAAGTGCTATTATATCACTCGCGGTTGAAGTTATTTCCGAGCAAGCTCCGTTCGAGGTGGATAGGACCCTTCGTTGTCACTAAGGTGTTCGATCATGGTGCCATCGAGATTGAAAGTGGTAAAATCGGTAAAATCTTCAAAGTCAACGGGCATCTTCTTAAGCCTTATCTAGAGCATTGTCAAGAAAGTTCCGGTGAAGAAGAACGAGTAGAAGACCCACCACTGAGCTAAAAGAGCTTTCGTCGAGCCAACGACGTTAAACAAAGGCTCTTGTCGAGAGGCAACCCGGCGGTTACTCGTTTTCTCACATTTTAAATTCATAGTTTTGTAGCTTTACTATTATTTTAGTATTTTGAATTGTTTTGGTTAAAATGTGTGTAGGTACCAAACAAGCCAATCAAGACAAGATATGGTGTGGAATGGGGGTGAAGAATACCAAAAATGAGAAAAAAATGCAGGGGAGGACAATCTCGGCCGAGACATCATGCGGGTGAAAAAGGCAATCCTCCCTGGAAACATATCTCGGCCAAGAAACATGAATCATCTCGGCCGAGATTCAGAAGGGCCCAATGTAGGTGTCAATTCAATTTCTTCAAGTGAGCATGTCTTGTAGTGGAGGTCGAGTAGGATCAGGAACCGGGTTTGGGTTGGGAAGAACCGGACCGGAGAGCCGGGTTTATATCAAATCAGATTTGGAAGTTATTGAAGAACCGGGTTGGTGACGATTATAACAGAAATAAGCAACGGTTTTGGACTGTTGCATGTAAAACCGTTGTTAATGACGCGTTTCAGTTTGAATAGCAGTTGAAACTGAATTTGATTCCAGCTTCCAGAACTTCTTGATTCGAGCTTAGCTCTTTATATACATTTGTTCTACTTGTAAAGGAGAGTTGACACACGTAGCTTTCCCTTTGTAAACACTAATCAATCGTTAGAATTTGAAAGCTAGGGTTCTTGAGCTCAATTCGGATTGTGAATTGGGGCTTCTAGTTTTCTGGGTTGTTTCTTGTAATTGATTGTTTAGTTGAGTGAATTGAGGTGTATAGAGACTCCATTGATGTAGATCACCTTGATCGAACCACGTAAAAGCTTGGTGTTCTTCATTTTATTTCTGGTTTTGCGTTCGGTTTGAAGTGTCCGATTTTCAGTCCGTTTTTCATTCATTTCTGGATTGAATCTTGTTGTGTGTGTGTGTTGTAAGTGTTCTCAAACCTAACAAGTGGCGCCGTCTGTGGGAAGCATACACACAAACTTAAAGAAGAAGAATAATGGCTGGAGTAAAGATGGATGTGGAGAAGTTCTTAGGAAAGAATGACTTCTCACTCTGGAAGATCAATATGAATGCAGTACTGATTCAGAATGGCCTAGACTCTGCACTTCTTCCTGTTGATCAATGGCCTGATGATGAAAAATCCAAGTTTCCAGTATTGGATGAGAAGGCTCTGAGTTTGATATTTTTATGTCTGGGTGATAAACCTTTGAGGGAGGTTTCGAGGTGCAAGAATGCAGTGGAGGCATGGGGAAAACTGGAGGAACTTTATCAATCAATGTCTATATCCAACAAACTATTTCTGAAACAGAAATTAATGTCCTTCAAAATCTCTGATGATAAAGTCATTTCTGATCAACTTGATGAGCTTGTCAAGATGATTGAAGAGCTGGAAGATCTGGGGGTGAACTTGGAGGATGATGATAAGGCTCTGATGGCGTTAAATGTTCTTCCAAAATCCATGGAATGCTTCAAAGATGCACTGATGTTTGGAAGAGATGGAAAAATCAGTTATGAATCCATCTTGTCATAATTGAAGACCAAGTGCTTTCAGAATCAGGGAGAAAAGGGTTCTACACGAGCTGGAGAAGGCTTGAACATTAAGTTCAAAAAGAATTTCCAGAAGAAGAAGTTCTAGGGAGTTAAAGATAACAAATCTGGAACTCAGAATGCAAAGAAACAAGGTGACTGGGTTGAAACCAGGAAATGTTTCAAATGCAAGCAAGCTGGACACTTAAAGAAGGACTTTCCACAGAAGAAGAAGAAGCAGGAGACTCAGAGGGCAAAGGTGGCAATGACAGAGCATCAAGAAGACATCCCAAAAGTCTTAAACATCACAGACACAAGAATGGAAAAGGAATAGGTACTTGATACTGGATGCTCATTCCACATGTGTCCCAATGAATCCTGGTTCAAGGATCTACAGAAAGAAGATGGTGGATGTGTACTACTAGGAAATGATCACTCCTGCAGAGTCAAAGGCACAGGATCAGTTCAAATTAAAATGTATGATGGAGTCATCAGAACTATTTCTCAAGTAACGTATATCCCTGGTTTGTAAAGAAATCTATTATCCTTTGGTTCTCTTGTGGCAAATGGCTGTCAGTTCATTTCTCTAGATGGTCATCTTGACATCACTAAACACAATAAGCTGGTAATCAAAGGAAGGCAACACAATGGCCTGTTTATTTTGATTGGATCACCTGTGATAGGATGTGCTGAATCTATGATAAGCAGAGAAGATGTTATGAAGTGGCATAGAAGACTGGGTCATATTGGAGAGAAAGGGTTGAAGGAGTTATCCAAGAAGGGTATCATTGGTGAAATGGGAAATAGAACACTGGATTTCTGTGACAAGTGTGCCCTGGGGAAGGCAAAGAAGCTGCCTTATGCAAAAGGGATACATTCCACTAAAGAACCCCTGGATTATGTACACTCTGATATTTGGGGGCCTTCACTAACAGAAACACATGGAGGGGGAAGGTATTTCATATCTATCATTGATGATTACAGTAGAAAAACCTGGATATATGTCTTGAGAAACAAAAGTGATGCATTCCTCAAGTTTAAACCATGGCTAAATCAGGTGGAGAACCTAAGAGGGAAGAAACTGAAACATCTTAGGACTGATAATAGCTTGGAATATCTATCCACTGAATTCACAGGATTTTGTGAAGAGAAGGGTATCACAAGGCACAGAATTGTCCCTCTAAACCCCCAACAGAATGGAGTTGCTGAAAGATTTAAGAGAACTGTGCTGGAAAGAGTTAGATGTATGTTGATTGATGCTGGATTACCTAAATCCTTCTGGGGGGAGACAATAAATACTGCATGCTATTTGATCAACAGGTCACCATCATCAACTCTAGGATTTAAAACTCCAGAAGAAGTGTGGAGTGGAAAGACACCAAACTACCATGACTTAAGAGTGTTTGGGTGTTTAGCCTATGCTCACATTAGGCAAGACAAACTTGATGCAAGAGCACAGAGATGTGTATTTCTGGGATATCCTGAAGGCATAAAAGGCTACAGGTTCTGGTGCTTGGAACAGGGAAACCAGAAGCTCCTAATAAGTAGAGATGTAAAGTTCAATGAAGATGTGATGGGATACAACTCTACTGGAAGTCAAGAGGAAGCTGATGGAGCTGTGGAACCTGAAAGAATTTCTGTTTAGGTGGAGCCTAATAAGGAGCAGATACCTCCAGAAGAGAATACTCAAGCTCAGTAAGAAGATGACAGTTCATCAGAAGAGGAAGAAGGTCAAACTGAGATGGCAAATCTCAGAACCTATGGCATAGGAAGTGACAGGCCAAGAAGACAAATCCAAAGACCTGATTTCTATGGCTTAGTTGGCAGTGTATAATATGCACTGAGTGTAGCAGAAGACTTGGAGTTTCAAGGAAGCAGTAAGTTGCAGTGAGAGTGAAAACTGGATAGGGACCATGATGGAGGAAATGGAATCCTTAGAGAGAAACCAAACCTGGAAGCTTGTAGACAAACCAAAAGGGCAGAAGCTAGTTAGCTCAAAATGGATTTTCAAGAAAAAGGTGGAGGCTGGAAAAGCTGATAAGATCAAGTACAAGGCAAGGTTGGTTGCCAGGGACTTCACTCAAAGGGATGGCATTGATTACAATGAAGTATTTTCTCCAGTAGTGAAGCATTGCTCTATCAGGTTACTTCTATCAAAGGTTACTCAAGAAGACTTGGAACTACAACAGTTAGATGTCAAGATAGCATTCCTGCATGGAGATTTGGTTGAAAAGATATACATGAAGCAACCTGAGGGCTTTGTGATTCCAGGAAATGAAGAGAAGGTCTGTTTTCTTAGGAAGTCACTCTATGGGTTGAAACAAAGTCCCAGGCAGTGGAATAAGAAGTTCAATGAGTTCATGATGAATGCAGGATTCATAAGAAGCTTATATGACAGCTGTGTATACTTTAACAGAGGTTCAAGAGCTGAACAAGTGTTTCTGTTGTTATATGTGGATGACATGCTCATAGCCAGTAAGAGCAGTGATAAGATACAACAGCTAAAAGGAAAGTTGAATTCAGAATTTGACATGAAGGATCTAGGGGAAGCCAGGAAGATTCTGGGAATGGACATCATTAGAAGAACAGAGACTGGAACATTATGGCTTTCACAGAAGCAGTATCTGCAGAAGGTTGTGGAGGGATTCCACATGCATGAGTCCAGACCAGTAAGTATTCCAGTTAATCTACAGACAAAGTTATCCAAGGATCAGTGCCCTAAGACTGCAGTTGAGGAGATTCACATGAAGAATGTTCCATATGCCAGTGGTGTTGGCAGTTTAATGTATGGAATGATATGTAGCAGGCCAGACTTGGCCTATAGTGTGTCTCTGTAAGCAGGTATATGTCAAATCCTGGGGAATCACATTGGGAAGCCTTGAAGTAGGTTTTAAGATATCTAAAGGGGTCTGTCAGTATGGGGTTAAAATTCCAGAAACAAGAAGCAAATACTATACCATTGATTGGATATGTTGATGCAGACTTTGCTGGGAATTTGGATACTAGAAAATCCATTACAGGGTATGTCTTTACTTTGTATGGTACAGCTGTGAGTTGGAAAAGTGTGCAACAGTCAGTGGTTGCATTGTCAACAACAGAAGCAGAGTTCATTGCATTAATTGAGGCAATCAAAGAAGCTTTATGGCTCAAAGGAATTCTCAAGGACTTGGGAAGAAGACAAGGCTGTGTTACTATTCAGTGTGACAATAAGAGTGCTCTTCATTTGGTGAAGCATCAAGCTTTTCATGAGAGGTCTAAACACATTGATGTTAGACTTCATTTTTCAAGGGATATCATTGAAGCTGGATCTATTGAAGTAAAGAAAGTGCATTCTTTGGACAATGCGGCAGATTTCTTGACTAAGGCAGTTCCTAGAAATAAGATGGTACATTGCTCAAGCCTGATAAGGCTTGAACAGTGTGATTAAACCTGGAGATAAAAAGACAGTAAGAGGTGGTGAAGTGCACTTGAATTCATTGAGGTGGAGATTTGTAGGTGTCAATTCAATTTCTTCAAGTGAGCATGTCTTGTAGTGGAGGTCGAGTAGGATCAGGAACCGGGTTTGGGTTGGGAAGAACCGGACCGAAGAGCCGGGTTTATATCAAATCAGATTTGGAAGTTATTGAAGAACCAGGTTGGTGACGGTTATAACAGAAATAAGCAACGGTTTTGGACTGTTGCATGTAAAACCGTTGTTAAAGACGCGTTTCAGTTTGAATAGCAGTTGAAACTGAATTTGATTCCAGCTTCCAGAACTTCTTGATTCGAGCTTAGCTCTTTATATACATTTGTTCTACTTGTAAAGGAGAGTTAACACACGTAGCTTTCCCTCTGTAAACACTAATCAATCGTTAGAATTTGAAAGCTAGGGTTCTTGAGCTCAATTCGGATTTGAATTGGGGCTTCTAGTTTTCTGGGTTGTTTCTTGTAATTGATTGTTTAGTTGAGTGAATTAAGGTGTATAGAGCCTTCGTGGATGTAGATCACCTTGATCGAACCACGTTAAAGCTTGGTGTTCTTCATTTTATTTCTGGTTTTGCGTTCGGTTTGAAGTGTCCGATTTTCAGTCCGTTTTTCATTCATTTTTGGATTGAATATTGTTGTGTGTGTGTGTTGTAAGTGTTCTCAAACCTAACACCCAAAATGGAGTAAAATTGCTGGAAGTGAATCTCGGCCGAGACACTACAACATCTCGGCCGAGATGGAATTGTATGGAATTTGGGCTAATTTGCTGGAAGATACTCTCAGCCGAGACACACATTCATCTCGGCCGAGACCCGCTTGTCCAGAATGGGGGTAAAAGTGCTGGGACATTATCTCGGCCAAGATCCTAAACCATCTCGGCCGAGATCCACTACTGAGTCAACTGGTCCTGAAAGCGAAGAATGGATATCGGCCGAGACACTGAGCCCAGAATCGAATCTCGGCCGAGATGCAGCACAGGTATAAATACACCTGCGCGCAGAATTAGGTCAGTTCTTCCCCTAAATTCGCGATTTTCATACACACGCACGCACACACTCTCAAAAAGCACCCTTGCACTCCCTTTCCTCCTATCAAATTCACACCACACCTCACCCACATCACCACATACACTTCTCTCCGAAAAATTTCGGATTAATTCGTTGTATTGCCACGAGTTTTAAAGATTGAGTGTGTTGAATTTAGGTACCCATGGAACCTCCTAAAAACCCGAAAGGCACCACTCAAGAAGGCACTTCTGGCAGAAGGTTCACACAAAAAATCCGATAAAGCCAAGCTAAGGGCAAGGAGAAAGCTGTTGAGCCTACTCCGGAGGCTCCCACACCGAAAATTCCATTGATTACCACCGACAAATCCACAAAACCTATTGACTTTGACATAGTGCTGAGCACGGAGGTTCAGAGAAAAAGATTTGACAAGTTGATGAGGAGGGGGGTGTCAGCTACCCGCTATGGTGATCCCAAGATCTTGGACGCCATGGGAATCCGCCAAAATGTTCTGGAACTGTTAGACAGAGTAGGTCTAGCCCAGTGCCTAGCACTCCGCCCGACTTTTCTCAAATTCGTGCTCGAGTTTTTCAGCACACTCGCAAAAGCCACGTCCGGTGGCACAGGTTAGGAGCACGGGAGTTGAGGGAGAAGGCAGTAGCCAGCCAGACCAACCATCAAGGAAGAGTTCATCAACAACCGTTCTGTCTCAATCCGAGTTCCAGGAACGGCAAGAGGGACTGATGGCTGCTATGGGGGATGAAATTAAGGGCATAAGAGCCGAGTTGGTGGACATGAGGACATCCATTGGGGCTGAATTGAGAGGGATCAAAGAGACGATACACGAAAATCAGACAAAGCTCCTCGACCTCTTCAAGTCTATAAAGGGATGCTTCACCGGCTCGAACCCCCGACCTTCTCGCTCTCTGTGAGTAGAGTACTTAAAAGCCTTATCCCTTTGACCCAAACTTAGTTGAAAAACTAAGTTTGGGGGAAAACAAAGAGGTAAGACAATTTCGGCCGCTCGAAACCCCCGACCCCTCGTTATTTTCCTTTACTATCTTTACTATTGGCTAGTGAGCCACTTGATATGATGTGTTTGACAGATTCAATGTGATGGCCTGTGTGCCAATATTGATTTGTATTTTAATTGCCTTTTTGATATGTGACTCTGTTTTGATTGTTGATAATGTTGCCGGCCTGTGAGCCAATTGTCATCTTCTATTGGTCTTGGTTTAGGTGATATTATTGTATATGCATTTGGATGCTTTTGGTTTTTGATAATTTATTGGGTGCCTTTGAGCCAAATTGCTTGATTGTGTTAATAGACACACAAATTTTTCTCTTTTTTTTAGGAGTAGGGTTCTTAATAAATTAGTTAATTAGTTAATGGCTGCGAATAATGGTGCATAAAATGGTTAAGTTCGGCGAGCACCAAATTATACTCCTCCTGTTCCACAAACTTAGTTTAAAATTAAGTTTGGGGAGGGGGTGGGATTCGTACAAATTGGCAGCTCGAGAAAGCAATTGGATGAGTTTAGGAAGGAAAAATGTGGCATTGATTAATGATGAAAACTTTTGACAAATATTTTTGAAAGAAGCACATGGTAGAGCATGATAGACGTTTTGAAACAAAATTGAACTTACACTCAAAACTTTTGATCAAAATTACAGCCGAGTGAGTTTTTGAGCCTTTGAACTTCCATCTTTGGAGTAATTTAAACTTTCTTCCGGTGTGAAATTCATTGACTGCATTTAGTTGTCTCTAGAACTTGCCTTGATTCTCTATTTTGCATGAGTCGGTGCATTGTGTGACATTGAAAATGATCTTAGGCAATTCTTGACTTGAGCCTATTTTCAAGCTTGAAAATACTTCCTTTTACCAAATTTGATATTGTCTCTTGTTGATCCCCTTGAGCTTTTAGCCTCTTGTTTGACAGCCCAACTCTACAAATTGTGTGACATTGAAAATGATCTTAGGCAATTTTTGACTTGAGCCTATTTTCAAGCTTGAAAATACTTCCTTTTACCAAATTTGATATTGTCTCTAGTTGAGCCCCTTGAGCTTTTAGCCTCTTGTTTGACAGCCCAACTCTACAAGCCGAAACCCTTTCAATTAGCCTTTGGACCTAATTGGACTACATGAGTATGAGGGAGGCGGTTGGAAGGTAGTCGGGTAAATTTGGGATTGAAAGGGGTGAACTATTGGGAATATTGAAGGGTGGAAGGAATTGAAACAATAGGCAAAGAATCGAGAATACTAGTTTCTCTCCAATTTTTGTTTATATTTGTTACGCAAAAAAAAAAAAAAAAAAAAAGGAGTCGAAAATCGGAAAAAGTCAAAAAATCAGAAAACAAAAGAAAAAGTTAGTTGTATATACTTAATTGTTGCTTTTGATTTGGAGAGACTAGTAGTGTAAATGCCTTTTAATCGATGTTCTCAAAGTTGTAAAAATTCAAAAGAAAATACACCCCAAGGGAGAATTGAGAAAGCATTTAGATTGTGGACTTTGTGGTGAGAAGAAGAAATCAATTTTTGGGATTGGTTTACTAAGGTAGTAAAGAGTGAGGTTGAGTGACCATTGTTTGAGGGGGTAGATGGATAGTGCACGACTCATCTAGTCCGTTTTATAGTCACTTATACCAGAAATTTTTCCACCATACCCCAAGCCAACATTACAACCTGTTAAAGACCTTTTTTATTCTTTGTCACACATGTCAGGTATACATCGAAGTTTAGATGATTGACAAGCCTATGGTAGGCATTTTATGCATTTCAATTTGAGCATATACACTACCCATTTGATACACTTGAGAATCGAGAGATACACTCACCATGTGAGGATCTTAAGTTGAGAGTGTTATGTCTCGAGAGTAGTGGATCTAGTCTATCACATATGCTCGCTTTTATCATGATCTCTTACTATTTTTCATGAAAATTCTGAAATCAAATGCCACTAAACTCTGCCCTAAACATGTGTCCTTTTATCTTTCTCTTTATTGTTCGGGACGAACAAGTTTTAAGTTTGGGGAGATTTGGTACACGTGTTCCGTGCACGCACTTTAGGGCACTTTTAGTGTCATTTTAGTGTCAATAATGTGCATAATCACATGTATTTAGTGCTTTTATACTCTCATGGGAAAAATAATGTGTTTGTGATGTTTTTGTGTTAAGACAGGTGAAAAAAGGGTCGAGAAAGAACATCAAAAGACCGCGGAGTCGAGGGATCGATCGAGGCAACAAAAGGAAGGGCTAGCTGAAGATCTCGGCCGAGACAGGATGAAAATCTCGGCCGAGATGAGTCTCTAGGGTATTCATGAAGAATTGAACAAACTGAAGATCTCGGCCGAGATAAACAACGCATCTCGGCCGAGATGTGTTTCCAGAGAATTTCAAGGCTTTTCAAAGGACTAAGATCTCGGCCGAGATGAAATCCAATCTCGGCCGAGATGAGTCAAGCCCTAGCCAGCCCCATTTTTCCCTTTTTACGTCTTAGCCGAGATGAAGTTGAATCTCGGCCGAGATCAGCCTTCGACCCACCAATCTGGAAAACCCTTTTTCACATCTCGGCCGAGACACACTTCCGTCTCGGCCGAGACACACTTCCGTCTCGGCCGAGATTCATTACTCTATTTTGAAATCCTGAATGCGTTTTTGCCTATTTTTTACTAGCACTTTCTCCCCTTATATATATATCATCCCATTCGAATTTAACCTAACTTTTGATAACTTTTGGATACTTTTGGAAGCACTATTTAGCCACCAAAGCCACCACGGAAGGAAGATTGGACAAGAGATTGAAGGATCATCTTCTCCAATTGACATCTTTGTATTCATCCATATCAGTATCATGTTTCTTTATTTTTCTACTTATTTTCTGTTTGTTTTAGCTTCTATGGGTGAGTAGCACCCTTAGTTCATCCTTGATCATTGTGGAACCTTGAGTTGAAGACATTGATGTGATTATTGCGGTCAATGTTACCGAAAATATTGTGTATTCAAGTGTTTTATATTATTTGCTGTTATTGAGTCACATTTATTTGTGAATGTGTTTTTAGAATAGGAAATTACTATCCGTAATTGTAGGATTTCCGATTCCCGTGTAGCAAACAATAGATTTATTTACTTGTGATAACACAAAGTTCAACCACTAAAACCGAGTTTGCGAGTTTTATATTGAATTTATCTCGTTGTCCTAGTGTTTAACGCATTTGGTTATTGAATCTAAGAGAGCTGGTTCGAGGATTCGATTAAATTGAATAGGGTTAGTCGAAGAGCTTATTTTGATTAACTAAGATTAAGGGACAACAAGGCTATTAGAGCTTGTTAATAGCCTTGAGATAAGGGCTTGAATCACAATTTAATCTGGCATTAACATAGTTGCATCAATCGTCCAAGACCAAGGGGAAGCATGATCAAGGGTGGATCGTTTTATTACTTGAAAACCAAAACCGAAAAAGATCTCTTCTATTGTCTTTGATTATTGGTTTCATTGAATTCGACTGTTAAATGCTTTTAATTTCGTCTAGTTGCCTTTATTCGTTACTAGTAGATTGTTAGTTCCTTATCCAATCCCCCAACCTTTATTGCTTTCCTATGTATTTATTTCTTGCATATTAAATTATAAATTGCTTGTAATCAGAATCAAAACTGTTCGGCCATTCCCTGTGGGATCGACCCTTATTTACCATTCTACTAGTTAGAATAGTGATAAGGTTTAGTATAATTTTAGTTTAGTTTAGTTTTAGTTTAGTTTAGTTTTAGGTTAGTTTAGTTTAGATAAGTTTGTTTAGTTTGTTTGTTTAGTTTAGTTTAGTTTAGTTTAGTTTAGTTTTAGTTTAGTTTAGTTTAGTTTAGTTTTGTTTTGTTTAGGGTTTAGGTTTAGGTTTAGTTTAGTTTAGTTTAGTTTAGTTTAGTTTAGTTTAGGGTTTAGTTTAGGGTTTAATTTAGTTTAGTTTAGTTTAGTTTACCGTACCAGTTAACATATATCATTTTCTTTTTTTTGCTTTTTATTATGATAATTGATATTGTTACACCCTTTTGCAACTTCGGACAAAAATTAAAAAAAACTAAAGGTGATTAAGTAAAACACATTTTCTACGATCCTTAGACTCAGGAAGTGAAAAGTTCCATTCACTCGTTTCATCACTTGGGAATTTTTTTCTCTAGGGTTTTGTTACTGCACAACCTCTATTTTTCCAGTCTTCCTCAGGTTGAATTCACTGTCGCCGTCTCCTTCGGCTCCGCCGTTAAAGTACTATTTTTTTCCACCAATTTCCGTTAGGGTTAGGAGCAGAACAAGAGGAAATTTACAATCTATTTTCCCAAAAGGTATGTTTTCCTGCTTTCATATTTCTGTACTAGCCCAATTTGATGGTTTTGTACTTGTTCCCAAAAAAAAAATTTGTTTAACCCTAAGGGCTCATTTGTTAGGTGGTATTGGATAAAGGAGTCTAAGCTATCATAAGATTTTTTAACATGGTTTGGGTGTATAATTTAACTAGTCTTGCATTTGGTAGGGGGTATAAGGTGTTATGATTAATTTTTATTTGGTCTTTGGTAGCGTATATTATATTACTGTTACACCCAAATTGTAGTAGTGTATGTACAGTTCTACCCTTAAAGAAAACTGAAAATTAGATTTTCCCTCTCTCTCTCTCTCTCTCTCTCATACCGTGATGCCAAGCAATTCAGCGTGCTCTAGGTGTTCAAATTTTGATTGATACGAATTTGCCCAAATCTTGATTTTTCCTTCATTACAAGGATTTATGGCTTCAACTTCAACATCACAATGCCCTAGCCTATTTTAAAGAATGAGATGTGAAAGAGTAGTAGTACAAAGTAGACAACATATAGCTTATGGCCCGTCTCCATTGTTTCTCACTTTTTGCAAGCACTTATTCGTTCTTAAGGGTAAATGGTGTTTTTGCCTATTTTCTAATCACTGGATTGTTTTAGGGGAATAGCCGGAGGTTTCATCAAAATCAAGATGGTGTGGCTACAAACTTTAGCCCTGTTTCTGGTGTCATCTTATTTTTATTAATTATATATATTAATTTATTTTTATTTCATGTTTTAGTCGGGTCAGTATAAATTTCAGAAATGGAGAAATCTCAAAACTTATTTGGAAGTTGTTAGCAAACCACCCAAGGACTAAAATAATTAAATTTTTTTCTTGTTTTTGCTACAATGCAAATAAATAACGTAGTAGAACTGAAAATAGACGAAAATACCATTATATAATCTGGATAATCGGCTGCGGCGTGCCATCTTCCTTCTTGGCGGGTTTGTAAGAACTAAGGTTTTTCTTTTTTTGTTCGGATTGAGGAAAACTATGGAATAAGGTGGGAAAGTAGTCTTAGTGAGGCTATTTTGGAGAATACAATTTGTTATATTAGTTACTACTCAACCCATGAGATACTATCATGCCACTTTGGTAAGATAGCTAACAGGGCCTAATATGGTCTTATACCGGGCCCCTTGCTTAAGATGTATATGTAATAAGGGTTACCAAATGACCGATAATGGGGGTATAAGTAATATAATCAGGCCTTATAACCCCTACCAAATGAGCCCTAAATGTTCAATTTGTAATGGTTTTTGAAAAGTACGCATGTTTTTACTGCTTATATTTATGTCTAGTGGAACTGAAAGTACCCTAGTTAGATTATGTGAACCAGTGTACTGTTAGGGTATACTTATGGGCAGTGTTCTTGTTTTACTTGTTTGTGATGAAACAATATATAGGCTGGCAACCTTGCGTCCTGCACGGCCTCCTTGGTAAGACGATGACAACTCCTTGGAGGTTATGGGTGATAGCTCAAACAAGACCTCGTACCTTTTATTGTGTTGCTTTGTTTGTTACTTAAAACTTATTAGAATTGCAGTGTTTATATTTTTGAAATTGTTTATTATGAGGTATGTCCTTCTTGTGTAGTTACAAGTGTTGCAATTGTGTGTCAATATGTTTAATGTTAGATTTATCAATTATGTGCCCTTATTTATATGTTCCGGATGAAACAATATATATGCTGGCAACTTTGTGTCCCGCAGGCCTCCTTGGTAGGACAACTACAACTCCTTGGAGGTTATGAGCAATAGGTCAATTAAGGTCACGCACCATTTATCCTATTCATAACACTTGCTTTCTCGTGCCTATTCTGTTGGCACTAAAAATTTCCTAGATTACGCATTTCAAAATGGTTTTGACCCAAACTCAATGACATGTCCCTGCTCACAATGTGGTAACCTGAAGTCTAAGAGAGTTGATATTGTAAGGGCTAATTTGAGTGCACATGTAACCTATCATACATGGATATGGTGCGGAGGAGAGATCTCAAAAAATGAGAAAAACTGAGGAAGAAGATGTGGTTGAGGAAGGTGAAGAGAGCTTCTTTGCTGAGGAGCCAGTAGATATGGTACAGGCTGCGTACGAAAGTAATGCCGATTTAGACCAAATAAGAAAACTCCTTGAGGATGTGGAGATACCTTTGTATCCTGGCTGCCTGAAATTTTCAATGTTATCCGCTCTTGTGAAGATATGTAATCTGAAGGTAAAATTTAGGTGGAGAGGCAGGAGCTTCCTTCATTGAATTCCTTGGCCTGGTTGGGGTTGTTTCTGCCACTTAATCAACTACCGCTGCCTTTGTATGCTTCTAGGAAAAACGTATCTATTTAAAGGATGAAGTACGAGAAGATTGATGCTTGCCCTAACGATTACATTTTGTATCGGAAGAGCTACGAGGAGTTAACAATTTTCCCAACCTGTAGGGCTCCAAGGTACAAATTAGACAATCAGCCAATAAAAGAAGCGGTCTACCTACGAAGACAATGTGGTACTTTCCACCTATTCCCAGATTCCAGCGAATGTTTCGAAATAAGAAAATATCCAAAGATCTGACTTGGCATGCGGACAAGTGAGTTTGTAATGGATTATGCACCATCCTATTGATTCGCCTTCTTGGCAACTGGTGGACAGCAAATGGGCTGACTTTGCTTCTGAAACATGGAATTTGGGATTAGCCATATCAGCTAATGGCATCAACCAACACAACACAATGAGTTCGATATACAGTTGTTGTCCAGTTGTGACG
Organism: Ajuga chamaepitys; assembly: GCA_958295605.1. NCBI lineage: Eukaryota > Viridiplantae > Streptophyta > Magnoliopsida > Lamiales > Lamiaceae > Ajuga > Ajuga chamaepitys. The sequence goes on from OY282495.1 coordinate 33,474,665, forward strand.
GCGACTTATAATCTGCCTCCATGGTTGTGTATGAAGAGAAACTTCATGATGCTAAGTATGTGGGGCCAGTATGGTATAGGTGGATGTACCCATTCGAAATATTGATGGAGATCTTGAAAGGATATGTCTGTAACCGCAGTCGACCCGAAGCGTATATAATTGAGTGTTATATTGCTGAGGAGGCTGTTGAGTTTTTCTCTAAGTACCTACTAGACGTACGCAAGACTGGAGTCCCATCAAGTCATCACGAAACAGAACTTTCTAAGCCAATTTCAGTAGCTCAAATGTACCGAACTAGCTAAGAGGATTTGGGCTAGTATGGTATAGGTGGATGTAAGTCATTCAACTAGGCTGAACATGTTATGTTACCTGGTTTTAAGTTTTTTTAAGTTGTTGCTTACACATGCGGTAATCCTTTCTTTCGTCGTTTGTAACCCGAAGTGGAGGGTCCAATGCCTGAAATAAGCCAACGAGGAGTGGCTCTAATTTAAAATATTCTTCACCCAAAAATTCATCAATCTGCACCCGGATAATCCTAAGAAGCTGAGGAAACCACCGAGTGACTACATAATTTCACTAGCCATTTGGAGTGAATTTGTGGTTAGTCGGATGTCTGGGGGATTTAAAGTAAGATTTTTGGTAAACGTGTTCCGTGCACGCACTTTAGGGCACTTTTAGTGTCATTTTAGTGTCAATAACGTGCATAATTATGTGTATTTAGTGCTTTTATATTCTAATGGGCAAAATAATGCGTTTGAGCTATTTTTGTATTAAGACAGGTGTAAAAAGGGTCGAAATCGAACATTAAACGACCGCGGAGTCGAGGGATCGATCGAGGCAATAAAGGAAGGGCCAACTGAAGATCTCGACCGAGACAGGATGCTAATCTCGGCCGAGATGAGCCTCCAGGGGTTTTCTGAAGTTTTGCAAGACTGAAGATCTCGGCCGAGATTCAATCTCATCTCGGCTGAGATGAGGCTCTAGGGAATTTCTGAAGAATCTCAAAGATGAAAGTCTCGGCTGAGATGCAATCCATTTTCGGCCGAGATGAGTCAAAACCTAAAAAGCCCTAGTTTCCCCTTTTCACATCTCGGCCGAGATGCAACCCAATCTCGACCGAGATCGACCTTCGACCCAAAATTCTTGAAAACCCTTTTTCATGTCTCGGCCGAGACACACTCCCGTCTCGGCCGAGATTCACTACCCTGTTTTAAAATCCTGGATACGTTTTTGCCTATTTTTGTCTAGCACTTTCTCCCTTTATTATATATCATCCCATTCGAATTTAACCTAACTTTAGAAAACTTTTGGATACCTTTTTGATACATGGAGAGCACATTTCAGCCACCAAGGAAGGAGATTGGACTAGAGATTGAAGGATCATCTTCTCCAGTTGACATCTTTGGATTCATCCATATCAGTATCATGTTTCTTTGTTTTCCCATTTATTTTCTGATTGTATTAGTTAATATGGGTGGCTAGCACCCTTAGTTCATCCTTGATCATTGTGGAACCTTGAGTTGAGACATTGATGTGAGTATTACGGTTAATGTTACCGAGATTATTGTGTATTTAAGTGCTTTGTGTTATTTGCTCTTATTGACTCACATTTATGAATTGATTATTGGTTTGATCACCCTTTAAGGGATTTGTGAATGTGTTGCTAGAATAGGAGATTACTATCTGTAATTGTAGGATTTCCAATTCCCGTGTAGCAAACAATAGTTATTTATTGGGGATAACACAAAGTTCAACCACTAAAACCGAGCCTTCGAGTTTTATGTTAGATTTATCTCGTTGTCCTATTGTCCTAGTGTTTAATGCTTTTGGTGATTGAATCTAAGAGAGCTTGTTCGAGGATTCGGTTAAACTGAATAGGGTTAGTCGAAGAGCTTATTTTGATTAACTAAGATTAAGGGACAACAAGGCTATTAGAGCTTGTTAATAGTCTTGAGGTAAGGGCTTAAATCACAATTTAATCGGGCATTAACAATAGTTGCATCAATTGTTCAAGACCAAGGGGAAGCATGATCAAGGGTGACTTGTTTTACTATTTGAAAACTAAAACCGAAAAAGATCTCTTCTAGTGTTTTTGAGTACTTGTTTCTTTTAATTGTGTCTATTTGCTTTTAATTGTCACTAATAGATTGTTAGTTTCCCATCAACCCCCCCATTATTAGTTTCTTAAGTATTTATTTCTTGCATACTAATCATAAACTGCTTGACATCGTAATCAAAACTGTTCGGCCGTTCCCTGTGGGATCGACCCTTATTTACCATTCTACTCAGTAGGATAGTTAGTAAGGTTTAAGTGTATTCTTCATACACATTTAATTTGGTAGTAGGAAACGATGCTACCAAATTTTGGCGCCGTTGCCAGGGAACGGTGATTAGAATAGAGTTGATTTGTTGATCAAGCATTATGATTAATTACATATATAGTTATCTTCTTGTTTAGATTAGTAATTTCATAATCTCACTTTGTTTCTTTATTTTTGTTTACTTGTAGTGAATGTTCTTGCGTTCGCAAGGAGAAATAGGATTTCCATTTGAACCGGATATTAAGGAACGTGAACGTGAATTGAGAAGGAGAGCTCGAGATTTGGAGCAAGTCCGAGAAAGAATCGAAGTGCTGAATTTAGGGGGTGAAGAGATTATTAACTTGGAAGAAATGGCTGAGGATCAAGGTCAAGAAAGAACAATGAAGGAGTTGGCTAACAGAAGGGTTGCTCAAGAGCCCTTGTGCATCACCTTCCCAGCCATAGGAAACGACACTGCCTTCGAGTTGAAATCCGGACTCATCCACCTACTACCTTCCTTTCATGGGCTGTCCGGAGAGGACCCTCATAAGCACCTCAAAGAGTTCCTTGTGGTTTGTTCAAGTATGAAGCCATCGAGGGTGACGGAAGAACAGATCAAACTTCGAGCATTCCCGTTTTCCCTGAAGGATCTTGCTCGGGATTGGCTATACTACCTTCCATCCTGATCAATCACCACCTGGGAGCAGATGGAAACCCAATTCCTTGAAAAAATCTTCCCAGCTTCTCGAGCCACCACCATTCGAAAGGGGATCAGTGGAGTGAGGTAGATGCAAGGTGAAACACTATATGAGTATTGGGAACGTTTCAAGAGACTTCTCGGAAGTTGCCCTCCACATCAAATCACTCCACAACTGCTAATTCAGTACTAGTACGAAGGACTTTGCCTGGCAGATCGAAATATGATTGATTCGGCGAGTGGAGGGGTTCTATCTGATAAGACACCTACTGAGGCTCGAGCACTGATATCCAAAATAGCTGCTAACACTCAACAGTTTGGATGCAGAGAGCCGGTGAGACGGGTCAAGGATGTGATAGACTCAACTGTTGAAGAGAGGTTAGACCAACTCACCAACTTGGTAAAGAAGGTAATCTCGGGTGGCACACCTACTTCCAAGCCTTGCAGAATTTGCCAAGTCACTGAGCACTCCACTGACACTTGCCCGGTTCTCGGAGAAGAGATGGAGGCCCATGCCAATGCGGTTCACAACTTTAATCCCAACTCATCCGGGAGGAAGTATGATCCGTATTCACAATCATACAACCCGGGTTGGAGGGACCATCCGAATTTCAAATACGGCAATCAGAATCCGAGCAATAATCAACAAGGTGATCACAGTGGGCAAAACCGACCCCCTTTTCCTAAGGGAATGTTCCAGCAAAGACAGCAACCCGAGCAGGTACCCTGTGATCCATCTCTTTCTGATATAGTGAAAAGCTTAGCCACTAGTACGCTCCAATTACAGAAGGAATCAAGTTCTAGGTTTCAGAGTATCGAAAATCAAGTCAGTCAGATAGCATCGGCGGAATCTCGTTTAGAAAATGCACAAGGAGGAAGATTACCGGCTCAACCGGAAGTCAACCCGAAAAATGTGAGTGTCATTGTTGTTATGAATGAGGAGTTACTTGGAGAGCCTGAAAAGCCCGGGTATACTTCACAAGGAAAGACTGAGGACGTGGATGATGGTCCGAGGAAAGAAGAGACTCCCCATGTGGTTGAAATTAAAGTTCGGACACCTAAGTGGAAGATTGCCAAGGAGTTGCGTAAGCAAAAGGAGGAATTAGCTTCATGCTTTCCCGACCACCTATTGCCTTTTCATACCATGAAATACTCTCCACAAAGTGAAATTGAGAATGTCAGTGTGGGGATTTTGAGAAGCGGGAAGGTCCTTGAAAAGGGGAAGTCAAGATAAGGAGAAAGAAGAGTCGAAAGTGAGAGGGAGTATGCAAAGCATGAAATCTCGGTCGAGATGCATCAAGATCTCGGCCGAGACGTTCCACCTCGTCCTGAAGATCAAATCCCCTGTCCACTTGTCTTGGCCGAGACATATAAAGATCTCGGCCGAGACTCTCAGAAATCCAACAAAAATCCTGAAATGTCACCACTTCCGTTTCCGAGTCAAATGAAGAATATTCCCGACAAAAAATAGAGACAAGGAGATAATGGAGGTATTCAGAAAGGTGGAAATCAGTATTCCCTTGATGGAGGCCGTAAAACAGATCCCTCGGTACGCAAAGTTTTTGAAAGATTTATGCACCAACAAAAGGCGTTTACATGGGAATGAGAATGTCTTCATGGGAGAAAATATCTCGGCGGTTTTTCAGAAGAAGATGCCACAGAAATGCAAGGACCCGGGAATGTTTACCATCCCGTGTAAGATTGGTAATTGTCTAATCGAGAAAGCTATGCTTGATTTGGGGGCATCGATCAATGTGATGCCCCATTCCATTTTCAATAGCTTAAACTTGGGTCCACTGAAAGACACGAGGGTAGTCATCCAACTGGCGGACCGAAGCACCTCGTTTCCGGACGGGGTGATTGAGGACGTGATAGTTGAGGTGGATAACCTCATCTTTCCAGTAGATTTCTATGCACTTGACATGCATGGAAATTCGTCCGATTCCACTCCAATCTTGCTTGGGAGGCCGTTCTTGAATACCTCCCAAACAAAGATTGACGTGCGAGAGGGAACTCTTAGCATGGAATTTGCTGGCCAAGTGGTGCAATTCAATATCTTTGATTCAATGAAATATCCTGAGGAATTGCATAGTGTTTGTTCTATTGATGTCATTGATGTTATTGATCCCCTTGTGGAGGGAGTGTTTGAGTGTTATTGTAGGGACAAAGAAGCAATTGAATTGGCGGCCGATCTAGAGAAGATAGAGCCAACGGACACCAAGAAAGAGTTGGTGGGGATAGTGGAACAATCGAAATTATCCAAGCCTTTCCGAACCAAGTCCTTGCCCAAATTCTTACCCTTGCCTGAATCTCAAGAAAAGCTGCTACCTTCTACCATCAAGGCACCAACCCTTGAGCTCAAATTTTGGCGTCGTTGCCGGGGAAGCTTTCCAGACGAGCAATTACTAGCAATGACAGGCACGAAGGTTCCTTGGTATGCCAACATGGTGAATTATTTGGTGTCCAAGAGATTTCCTATTGGGATGAGTAAACCGCAGAAGGATAGGTTGAAGAGTGAGTCAAAGCATTTTGTTTGGGATGATCCATACCTGTGGAAATATGGTTCAGATCAAGTAATCAGGAGATGCATTCCCGAAGACGAAGTGTAGTCGGTGTTGAATTTTTGCCACTCACATGCTTGTGGAGGCCACTTCGGGCCGAAGAGGACGGCATACAAAGTGCTTGAGAGTGGACTGTTTTGGCCCACCATATTTAGAGATGCCCTTGCTTTTTGCAAGTCCTGTGACAACTGTCAAAAGACGGGAAATGTCTCTCAAAGAAATCAAATGCCCCAAAACCCGATTGTAGTCTGTGAAATTTTTTATGTTTGGGGTATGGACTTCATGGGACCGTTTCCCTTGTCTTATGGGAATTTGTACATATTGTTGGCTGTTGACTATGTGTCCAAGTGGGTGGAGGCGAAAGCAACCCGAACCAATGACTCTAAAGTTGTGGCCGAGTTCGTCCAATCCAACATTTTTGCTCGGTTTGGGATACCAAAAGCCATCATAAGTGATAGAGGCACACACTTTTGCAACCGAACAATCGACGCATTGCTGAAGAAATACGCTGTATTGCACAAAGTCTCGACGCCTTATCATCCACAAACCAATGGGCAAGCCGAAACTTCGAATCGGGAAATCAAGTCGATATTGGAGAAGACCGTGCAACCAAATCGCAAGGACTGGAGTTTGAGGTTCAATGATGCATTATGGGTGTATAGGACTGCCTATAAAACTCCAATTGGTATGTCTCCCTTTCGACTCATTTATGGAAAGCAATGCCATCTCCCGGTGGAACTTGAACATAGAGCCTACTGGGCTATTCGGAGATGCAACATGAACCTTGATGAAGCCGGTGTACACCGAAAGCTCCAATTGCAAGAGCTCGAAGAAATTCGAAATGAAGCCTTTGAAAACGCCATGATCTACAAGGAGAAAACGAAGGCTTTTCATGACTCGAGAATTACCCGAAAAACGTTTGTGGTTGGGGAGAAAGTGCTATTATATCACTCTCGGTTGAAGTTATTTCTGGGCAAGCTCCGTTCGAGGTGGGTAGGACCCTTTGTTGTCACTAAGGTGTTCGATCATGGAGCCATCGAAATTGAGAGTGGTAAAACCGGAAAAATCTTCAAGGTCAATGGACATCTTCTCAAACCTTATCTAGAGCATATTCAAGAAAGCCCCGGTGAAGAAGAACGAGTGGAAGACTCACCACCAAACTGAAAGAGCTTCCGTCGAGCCAACGACGTTAAACAAAGGCGCTTGTCGGGAGGCAACCCGGCGGTTACTCATTTTCTCGTATTTTAAATTCATAGTTTAGTAGTTTTACTATCATTAACATATTTTGAATTGTGTTGGTTAAAATGTGTGTAGGTACCAAACAAGCAAACCAAAGCCAAGACATGGTGTAGAATGGGGATGAAGAACACCAAAAAGGTGGAAAAATGCAGGGGAGGACACTCTCGGCCGAGACACAGAAGCAATCTCGGCCGAGACTCCATGTGAGTGTAAAAGGCAAATCTTCCCTGGAAGCCTTTCTCGGCCGAGACACATGCATCATCTCGGTCGGGATTCAAAGAAGCCAAAAACTGGAAAATTTGCTGGAAGATAATCTCGGCCGAGATGTAGAAGGGCCCAAAATGAAGAAATTTCTCTGGAAGCAAATCTCGGCCGAGACACTACAGCATCTCGGCCGAGACGAGTTTGAATGGAAATTGAGCCAATTTCGCTGAAAGAGCATCTCGGCCGAGACAGGACAGAATCTAGGCCGAGACGGGGTTGTCCAGAATGGGGGAAAATTTGCTAGAGGATAATCTCGGCCGAGACATACATGAATCTCGGCCGAGACGGGGTTGTCCAGAATGGGGTAAAAAAATGCTGAGACTGCATATCGGCCGAGACACTACAGAATCTCGGCCGAGATCCCTTGCCGGGTCAAGTTGTCCTGAAAGCGTAGAACGGATCTCGCCCGAGACACAGAGCCCAAATTCGAATCTCGGCCGAGACGGAAAACAGGTATAAATACCCCCTGCGCGAAAATTAGGTCAGTTCTTCCCCAAAACTTGCGATTTTCACACACTCACGCACACACTACTCCAATAATCACCCTTGCACTCTATTTCCACCCCTCAAATTCACACCACACCTCACTCACATCACCACACCCACTCTCTTTCGAAAATATTTGGATTTGGAGCACATTTGAGGTCGAGTCAAAAAGGGCGCGAGCAACCCAAATTCAAAAACTTTTCGATTAAACTCAACTGGTAAGTACGGCTATCTCCTCCTTTCGATTTATTATTGCATATTAGTGTATACATTGTTGAGATTGAGAGTTAATTTTACGTTTATATGCATGTTCATTGAACTTGGTTATACATACAAGTACTTGTATTAATTTTTTGCCAATTGATAAGTGTTATGCATTTAAATGATAGAATTGACATGATAGTTCATATAGTTGCTTGATGATTGAGTGGGTGGATTGTTGAGTATAGTTTTGTGAGTTTTTGAAAAGGCTAAATTCGTTGTGGCATATCATCTAACATGTGCTAGGCGTTAAATTGTTGTGCCTAAGTTAGCTAAATTCGACTATATTCTCTAGTTTCTAAGACTAATTGTTGATATTATCGTAATGTATGACCTCATTTGAATATGATTTGGTTATCATTGCATGGTTGATACATTTTGCCTTGTTTTTGTTGGATATATAGTCGGATTCAAGTGAACCAAGGCATCTCTTACTTGCACTTGAACTAGTTATTTTGCCACAAATTTTTTATGATTGAATTGTTGATTTTAGGTACCCATGGCACCTTCAAAAATCACAAAAGGAAACACTCAAGAAGGTACTTCTGGCCGAAGAGTCACGCAAAAAATCCGAAGAAGCCAAGCCAAGGGCAAGGAGAAGGCTGTTGAGCCTACTCCGGAGGTTCCTCCACCGAAAGTTCCACCGACTTCTACTGACAAGTCCACGAAACCCATAGATTTTGATATAGTGCTGGGAACGGAAGATCAAAGGAAACGTTTTGACAAATTGATGAAGAGGGGGGTGTCAGCTACCCGCTATGGCGATCCCAAGATTTTGGACGCCATGGGAATCCGGCAAAACGTTCTGGAGCTGTTAGACACAGCAGGTCTAGTTCAGTGCCTCGCACCCCCCCCCCCCCCCAACTTTCCTCAAATTTGTGCTCGAGTTTTTCAGCACACTCGATATCGAGGAGGAGGTCATTTCCGGCTATTCAGTTCATCATTTCAAATTCCAGCTTCTTAACGAAGAGAAGGTACTACGCCACGACACTTTGAAAAGCATTTATGGCTTCAAGAGTCCAGCTGTTTATCGTAGCCATGAGTCAAAGGAGTTCAACGTGCAACAATTCTGGGGGCAAATCACTGCCGCCCCAGGAATAGTTGCACCTCAGGCATATGATCCAAGGAGCTCCAGGCTCACTTCCATTCGAAGCCCCGTGGTAAAGTATCTACAGAAGCTGCTGAGTTCCACCATATGTGGACAGAAAGAAATCACCTCTCCTCGGTTATACGAGATGGAAATTCTTTGGGGCATAGTGGACATGAAGCAGAGGGACTTCGCGCAGGACCTGGTATCATGTTTTCAGAAGATAGTGAAAGAATTGAGGATGGAGAGGAAAAGAGAAACGAAAATGCCCGACCCGATCTATTGTGGGGCGTTGATAACCCCTATACTCGAGCACTACCATGTTCCCCTTCTAGAGTATACACTATCACTACTGATTATTATTTGGATTGGGAGGAGATGGAGAACATGCGCATTGCCATGCTCGGGAACAAAGAGGGCATATCGGGTCCGGCTGTCCCTTACGTTCTTCAAAACGAGGGACCTTACCTACGCCTACCCAACCCCGGACTGACATACATCACCAACTTGGAAAGCAAGCTGAACTTGAAGCTGAGCTCCGAGGCACACCTTAATGCCTCCTTGGAGCCAAACCGGGAAGAATTGACCAAGTTCCAGCGAGCTAAAAAGCCACGTCCGGTGGCACGGGTTCGGAGCATGGGGGTTGAAGGGGAAGGCAGTAGCCAACCAGAGCAACCGTTAAGGAAAAGATCATCCACTGCCATTCTATCTCAATCTGAGTTCCAGGAACAGCAAGAGGGCTTGATGGCGGCCATGGGGGATGAAATCAAAGGCGTCAGAGCCGAGTTGGTGGAGATGCGAGCATCTATTGGAGCTGAGCTGAGAGGGATCAAGGAGACTATCCAAGAAAATCAGACCAAGATTCTCGATCTCTTCAAGTCCATCAAAGGATGTTTCACCGGCTCGAACCCCTGACCTTCCCGCTCACTGTGAGTAGAGTACCGAGAAGTCTTACCTTTTTGTCCCAAACTTAGTTGAAAAACTAAGTTTGGGGGAAAAAAAAGAGATAAGACCATTTCGGCCGCTCGAAACCCCCTACCCCTCGTTTTTCCTCTTTCATTATCTTTACTGTTGGCCTGTGAGCCACTTGGCATGACTTGTTTGTTGGATTTCATTTGATGGCCTGTGTGCCAATCTGATTTGTATATTGATTGCCTTTGTGATATGTGTCTATTTTTATTGTTGGTAATATTGCCGGCCTGTGAGCCATTGTCATTTTTTTTTATTAGCCTTGGTTGGTAATATTATTACAATTGCATTTGGATATTTCGGATTTTTGAATAATCATTGGGTGCCTTAAAGTCAAATTGATTGTTTGTGTTGATAAGTACACACACATTTTCCCTTTCTTTTTTATAGGAGTAGGATTGTTAATGAATTAGTTCATTTAGTTAATGTTTGCGAATAAAGGTGAAATAAAATGGTTAAGTTCGGCAAACCACCAAATTGTACTCCTCTTTTTCCACAAACTAAGTTTGCAACTAAGTTTGGGGAGGGGGTGGGGTTCGTACAAATTGGCAGCTCGAGAAAGCAATTGGATGAAGTTTAGGATAAAAAAATGTGGCATTGATTAATGATGAAATTTTTTGACAAATATCTTTGAAAGAAGCACATGGTAGAGCATGATAGACTTTTTGAAACAAAATTGAACATACACTCAAAACTTTTGATCAAAATTGCAACCAAGTGAGTTTTTGAGCTTTAGAAGATACTCCCATCTTTGGAGTAATGTAAACTTTCTTTCGGTGTGAAATTCATTGAGTGCATTTAGTTGTCTCTAGAACTTGCCTTGATTCTCTATTTTGCATGAGTCAGTGCATTGTGTGACATTGAAAATGATCTTAGGCAATCCTTGACTTGAGCCTACTTTCAAGCTTGAAAACACGTCCTTTTTACCTAATTTGATATTGTCTCTAGTTGAGCCCCTTGATCTTTTAGCCTCTTGTTTGACAGCCTAACTCTACAAGCCGAAACCCTTTCAATTAGCCTTTGAACCTAATTGGACTATTTGAGTATGAGGGAGGTGGTTAGAAGGTAGTCGGGTAATCTATGGGGAATATTGAAAGGTGAAAAGAGATGAAACACTAGGAAAAGAATCGAGAACACTAGTCCTCTCCAATATTTGTTTACAAAAAAAAAAAAAAAAAAAAAAAAAAAAGAGTAGTTGTATATATTCAATTGTTGCTTTTGATTTGGAGAGGCTAGTAATATAAATACCTTTCGATAGATGTTCTCAAAGTGGTAGAAATTCAAAGAAAATACACTCCAACGGAGAATTGAGAAAGCAATTAGGTTGTGGACTTTGTGGTAAGGGGAAGAAACCAATTTTGGGATTGGTTTACTAAGAAAGTAAAGAGTGAGGTAAAGTGATTGTTGTTTGAGGGGTGGATGAGATTAGCTAACTCATTTAGTCCATTTTATAGTCACTTATACCAGAAATTTTCCCACCTTACCCCAAGCCAACATTACAACCTATTAAAGACCTTTTTGATTCTTTGTCACACATATCGGTAAACATCGAAGTTTAGATGATTGGCAAGCTTATGGTAGGCATTTTATGCATTTCAGTGTGAGCGTATACACTTCCCTTTTGATACACTTGAGACTTAAGAGTTACACTCACCATGTGAGGATCTTAAGTTTAGAGTGTTTTGTCTCGAGAGTAGTGGATCTAGTCTATCACACATGCTCACTTTTATCATGATCTCTTACTCTTTTTCATGAAAATTCTGAAATCAAATGCCACTAAACTTTGCCCTAAACACGTGTTCTTTTGTCTTTCTCTTTATTGTTCGGGACGAACAAGTTTTAAGTTTGGGGAGATTTGGTACACGTGTTCCGTGCACGCACTTTAGGGCACTTTTAGTGTCAATAACGTGCATAATTATGTGTATTTAGTGCTTTTATATTCTAATGGGCAAAATAATGCGTTTGAGCTTTTTTTGTATAAGACAGGTGTAAAAAGGGTCGAAATCGAACATTAAACGACCGCGGAGTCGAGGGATCGATCGAGGCAATAAAGGAAGGGCCAACTGAAGATCTCGGCCGAGACAGGATGCTAATCTCGGCCGAGATGAGCCTCCAGGGGTTTTCGGAAGTTTTGCAAGACTGAAGATCTCGGCCGAGATTCAATCTCATCTCGGCCGAGATGAGGCTCCAGGGAATTTCTGAAGAATCTCAAAGATGAAAGTCTCGGCCGAGATGCAATCCAATCTCGGCCGAGATGAGTCAAAACCTAAAAAGCCCTAGTTTCCCCTTTTCACGTCTCGGCCGAGATGCAACCCAATCTCGGCCGAGATCGACCTTCGACCCAAAATTCTTGAAAAGCCTTTTTCACGTCTCGGTCGAGACACACTCCCGTCTCGGCCGAGATTCACTACCCTGTTTTAAAATCCTGAATACGTTTTTGCCTATTTTTGTCTAGCACTTTCTCCCTTTATTATATATCATTCCATTCTAATTTAACCTAACTTTAGACAACTTTTGGATACCTTTTTTATACTTGGAGAGCACATTTCAGCCACCAAGGAAGGAGATTGGACTAGAGATTGAAGGATCATCTTCTCCAATTGACATCTTTGGATTCATCCATATCAGTATCATGTTTCTTTATTTTCCCATTTATTTTCTGATTGTATTAGTTAATATGGGTGGCTAGCACCCTTAGTTCATCCTTGATCATTGTGGAACCTTGAGTTGAGACATTGATGTGATTATTACGGTTAATGTTACCGAGATTATTGTGTATTTAAGTGCTTTGTGTTATTTGCTCTTATTGACTCACATTTATGAATTGATTATTGGTTTGATCACCCTTTAAGGGATTTGTGAATGTGTTGCTAGAATAGGAGATTACTATCCGTAATTGTAGGATTTCCAATTCCCGTGTAGCAAACAATAGTTATTTATTGGGGATAACACAAAGTTCAACCACTAAAACCGAGCCTTCGAGTTTTATGTTGGATTTATCTCGTTATCCTAGTGTTTAATGCTTTTTGTGATTGAATCTAAGAGAGCTTGTTCGTGGATTAGGTTAAACTGAATAGGGTTAGTCGAAGAGCTTATTTTGATTAACTAAGATTAAGGGACAACAAGGCTATTAGAGCTTGTTAATAGTCTTGAGGTAAGGGCTTAAATCACAATTTAATCGGGCATTAACAATAGTTGCATCAATTGTTCAAGACCAAGGGGAAGCATGATCAAGGGTGACTTGTTTTACTATTTGAAAACTAAAATCGAAAAAGATCTCTTCTAGTGTTTTTGAGTACTTGTTTCTTTTAATTGTGTCTATTTGCTTTTAATTGTCACTAATAGATTGTTAGTTTCCCATCAACCCCTTCCCCCCCCCCCCTCCATTATTGCTTTCTTAAGTATTTATTTCTTGCATACTTAATCATAAACTGCTTGACATCGTAATCATAACTGTTCGGCCGTTCTCTATGGGATCGACCCTTATTTACTATTCTACTCAGTAGGATAGTTAGTAAGGTTTAAGTGTATTCTTCATACACATTTAATTTGGTGGTAGGAAACGACGCTACCAATTTTTTTATTACTTGGCCCTCTTTATTAGACTAAAATACAGGTTAATAAATGGCCCCATTTTAATATTTTAGAAGTTGATCGAGGAATAACGGAATAGAAGGAATGGAAACAAATACCCGCACCATCTTTCTCGCAAAGGATATGTCGGTCTGGCCAAGGAAATTGTAAGTATTTTTTTATAGGGATTCCCCTGTTGTGTTTTTTCTTGCCTTATCAAGGTTTTGATATGATTTTCATGATTTTGATTGCGTTTATTCACTGTTTTTTTCGTTGACTAAAAAAATATTTGTACTTTGTTTTATGTAAGAGAAGGATGAGTACATTGAGGCAAAAATGCAAGGCAAACTACCGGCGGAAGAGAAGTTACTTCCCAAAGTTCTTAAGACAAACGAACATGGCATTCGGGTGAGAGAAGTTAGAGGATATATAACCCCATTGTGTACTTAAATGTCTTGTCTACTAGGAGGTCACAAACTAGCAATGTCGTACTCAAAGAACAGAAGCAAAAGTTGTCAGAAGCCAAAAGAAGGATTGATGAGCATGACGTACATATTGAATGATTGGAGAAGAAGAACAAAAAGCTTGAGGAATAAGAGATGCACATCGCGCAACTGGATGCCACAATGAAGAAAAATGGGGCACTATCTCCCGACACGGATAAGAAGGGTAGTTGTTTAGTCAAACTTCACACTCCAGCTAGAGTAATTGGGAAGATTGATGAACAGGAAGAAGAGCAACTAGATGGCATATTCATTCTTGAAGGTGTTGATGTCTACCCGGAGGACGTTTTTACACGCAATGTTTTAGTAGGAGTGTGTTTGGTATATTATAATTTACTGAAGGTTCTTAATCTTAATACATTGTTTATGAGCTTGCAGGTGATCGTTGCACGAGCTGTGCTTATCCACAAGGCTAGAGAAAATTTGCATGACCTTTCATTTTCAAAGGCTGCAAGCGTGTCGTCGAGGCGGTTGACAATTCTTCCCCCTCCCCTCCTCCAATCCTGATTTCAAACGAGCATGACTGTAGGCAATGCTGTTAGGACACACATTGCCTGGCCAAAACACCTAATTGTTATTCTAGTTAAAGAAAATGACAATTTTAACCTGATAGATAGTTATAGATATCAATTAATCTTGCACATACATGAACTTTTTTAAACTTTGATTAGAGTCTAAAAAGGCAAAGAAGAGCAACTGAGCTGCGCAAGCTGGTCCAAGCAAAGAAAGCACAATGCAATGCACCGAAGCCACTGCACGTGCTCAACCGTTATGCTATGCGAGTTTTACAAGGGGCGAAAAACACTATCCTAGTACCGATTGATTTTGAAGTGTTTGGAGAGAATCTCACACTGTACATCCTACTTGAAGACATCGAGAAGGTCCACGACTTGTTGTCAGTTACCTACAATGCCATAGTCATCTATATGTGGTATGTATTTTTTTAAAATTTGGTAGATGATTACCTGCCTGTGAATCTGATTTATTATATATTCATTGCTTTCTAAACTCTATATTTTGAAAATAACAGTTACCTCTTCAAAAAAATGGCCGCAACAAATTACTCGGAGAGATTTCGATTTGTGAATCCACAACATCTGCCGCATTTCTCACTCGAAACATTAACCCAAGAAGAAATTTTTGACAAAATGGAAAAGAAGTCACGTGCCATAGCCGATAAGCTGATAGAGTCAGATGTAAATCAGTTGGTCCTGGTTCCGTCCAACACAGCGTAAAGTTACAGAAAAAATATTTGAATAGTGTATTTTTCCCCTTCAATAGCCTTGCCCCTATTTATGTCAACTGGTTATATGTGGTTTACATGTAGTAACCACTGGATTATCACTATCATCGACCCATACATGGAGATTGTCTACTATTTGGACTCGACTGCCCATTGCTTTCATGATTCAGATTGGAAACTTATGGTTAATACTTAAGTCCATCTACTTGTATTATTTTAAACCCAATAAATTATTCAGTTTGGTGCTTATGTAACTTCTTCTATATTCACATTGCCTTGTAATTATATAATGTGGAGAACGACGGAAGAGGTAAAAAGACGCCTACGTGAGAGATAGTCAAGGTGTGTATACTTTTCATTTTAGTTATCTTATATTGCATCTCTGTTTTATGTTGAAGTTTGCTGGCCTAGGGTCCAATGCAACCTGATGCGGTATAGTGTGGGTTCTACATGATGCGGTTCATGCGAGAGATCATTGAAAAATTCGGAGATAAGTACAACACGTCGATACGTTCAGTGGTACTTTTTTTTAAGTTAATTATCCATTATGTTTAAAGTTTAGGTACTAGTAAAGTAACATTACAATTACTGTTATTATATTGCTGGTAAAAAGTTTAAACCAGGGGAGTACACTAAAGCAGAAATTGACGAAGTGCAATCTAAATTGGTCGAATGCATTAAAGACCTTATCTGACTTCTGCGAGCATGACAGGTAATGAGCTTTATAATTACAAGTTATACGTAAATCGCCGTACATCATTAATACGGGATTTTATCATGATTGTATAAGTCATAATACAATTATATTATATTTTTTAGGGATTGGACACACTCATCTTTTTACTAAAGATTTCATGCTTCATGGTATGCTAATGCAACTTGGTACTTAGGCATACTGTTATTTTGGACAATTTGCTGATGAAATTACATTCCAAGTATTGTGCATAAGTGTGTAGAACATTTTGTTATACTGTGTTCAGATTTCACGATCAATAATTTAAATGATCTTGTTTGATTTTTAGGAATTTGATGAATTTGTATGTAGTTTGAATATTCTATACTTTGTTGATTTGATTAAATATAGGTGGTGAAGAATTGGATTAGCGACATGGCGGTTAGAAGATTTGTGTGTCGGTAATGGGGAGGGTGTGGCCTGTAGTTAAGAAACAGTTAAGTTTTTTTCAAGTATTTATATATATGGTGAAGATTTGGGTGGTTTCAATCGTCGGCTAGTTTTGCAATAGTTTACTGTTAATTTGGGTGGTTTGAATTTGAATTGTTGGTGAATTGTTGGCAAGTAGTACAATATGTTTTAAGGTGTGGAATTGTTGGCCTGATGTGCCAGTTGTGAATGGTAATATTGTGGTATAAATAGTTTATTTCAATGAAGTGTTTCATGTTTGATGTATTTTGGTGTATTTTATTTCAATGAAGTATTTTGTTTGTTGCCTTGATTAGCACTTTGAGCATTCTTTGAAACTATGCTAAGTAGTATTCTGGGCATTCTTCTAAAATCTGCTATAGTAATTTGAACAACATATCAAACCGGTCTTGAAAGACAAAGATAGTAAATTAGACAGACAATAGAAAACAAAGACAAGGACAACAAAAAAAGATAAAGACAACAGATAAATTGACAATGACAACAGAAAAATGACAAAGAAAACCGAAAAAAATGACAAACAACAGAAAAATAATAAAAAAGTTAACCTTTTACCTCGTTTTAAACAACATAGACCTCGGCTATTAAGTAAATAAAATTGTTGACTTTATTAACCAGACTTTGATTTTATTTAGTGATAAGAATCGGTGTGTATTAAGACATAGACTTCGATTTTCTTTAAATAGACATCAATTTTCTCTATGAAAAATTGCACAAAAGACCTCAACTGGGTACCGGGGTAAAACCGAGGTCTATACCCGAACATGCCTCAATTATTCAAGTAAGACCTCGGTTTTTCTATGGTAAATTGATTAACGGACTGTTTCAAAAAGTCAACGGTTCAAGTGGTGGTCTATGTTTGAATAAACCACGGTTTATTATCGTTGAGAAAATCGTAGTGTATTCTTAAATAGGCTTCAGTTTATTTTTCTTAGACCTCAATTTTCTGGTGTGGTAAGTCGGTTGGTAAAACACCGAAAATGGTCAGCTGTTAAAAAATCGATGTCTATTACGGGTAGGACCTCGATTTTAAGAATGGAGGGAACCGTGGTCTATGCTGACATAGACCTCGATTTTCGTTGGGAATAGACCACTGCACCTCTAACCGCAGTTTTTTCCTTGATAGACCTTGGTTAAAAATCGAGGTTTATAAGCGAAAATGTTGTAGTGACTTGTGCATACGATGAATACTTGTAAGACGAGAATACTATATTCCATTAATATTAGTATGGTGACACGGATTCATGTATGTAGATGTTTGTTATGGAACAAGTTCATTAGACAAGATCCGTGGAAAATTCTTAATTGGAGATATCTTGTCGAAATAAGAATTTCTAATTGCGATAGTACATAATTAGTCCTTAAACTTGAGGCATGACGGTAGTCTTATGTACATTATGTATACTTAGATATGTCTTTTGTTTGCTTGACAATCACAAGGGGATATGTTGGGTATTAAATAAGCGTATATAGAGACTTGCTAATGGCCAACATAGAATCCGACACTTATCATTGACAAGAGAATCTCTTGTGTTATCATTGTTCTTATTCGAAGACCTTGGCTAAGGCAGGGTGCATATGAATTCATAAAGAATCATTATAACTTGAATAGAATAACACAATTATTGGTTTAATGGGGTTTTGACTTATAATCCATACCCCATAATCAATCAGGAGGAGATCGCACTACTTCCTAGGTGTTCTCTTGATAATCATCACTATATAGGTTTACTCGCTAGTTCACCTAACACTGGGTGATCGCACTACTTCCTAGGTGTTCTCTTTATTTGTAGTTTTTAGAATTAGAGAGTTAATTCTAAATAATCAAATAATTGTTATTTGCAAAATTGCAAAAGTTGTAAGCCTACTGCTAGTGTTAGTAGTGAACTTAAAGGGTCGAACCTAAAGAGTCAAACCTAAGTTTGACTGACAATATTTATCAATTAGTGTAATCTAATACTTAGATACAATTAATGAATATTTACTAATTCAGTAGATTTATATTTTAATTCAATTGTTGAATTAAATATAAATTCAATTACATAATTGGATTATTTAATTGACGCTAATGGTGTAAAAGAATTAATCAGTTGACTTGATTAAAATTATTGTTGATTGAGTATCAACGAATTTGAATTAGCTAGTTAAAAACATTAATATTTAGTAGATCCTATGTTGAAAGCCCTCTAATAATAAACGGAGATAAAATTATTTATATAAATTAGTTTACCTAAACAATTATAATAATATGTATGTTTTATAAATATCTTTATATAATGTATGTATAAAATTTTAATTACTTATGCAAGATGGGTTTTAACTCCATCATCATATTTTTGGATGTGGGTTTTTTAAAAGAAAAAATGGTCAAAACAACTTTCTCCAAATCCGCCGAGATATGAGTTCAGAGAATGTTTTTTTTTCTTTTTTAATTCATAAAACCTTTTTTCTTTTACTGGCAACAGTAGGGGACTTAGTTTGTTAGGATACATATATATATATATATATATATATATATATATATATATATATATATATATATATATATTCTTTAATTATATTAATAGATTGGGATGTCAAACAAAAAATAAAAACGTCCTCTGTGTAGTCACAAAAGGAAACAAAATTGTAGACCTTTTTTTCTTTTTCGGCAGTTTTGAGAACTGTTCTCAAAACTTTTCCCTCATACAATATTATTCAATTGATAATATACAAATCGACACTACTAGAAGAGTGTTGATCCGGGTGTTGCCGATTCAACGGTGAACTGATTGCAGGGATTACTCGTGAAGTCCTTGCGAGTTCTGGTTCAGACAAAGAATTGATTCTTGCTATCCTCTACATCAAATGAAGGAGAATTTTCGGAGGTAAAATTTGTGCACCGGATTTAATATGATTTTATGCATTCCTTTCAATACTTGTTCTGTAAATTATTTTGAGCACCCGGGTTTATATATGGATATATATATGTGTGTGTGTGTGTGTGTGTGTGTGATATATTGTGTTTTAATAAAATTTTACGTTTTGTTGCATTAACCCGGGTTTGTTATAACAAATGCAACAGTGGTATCAGAGTCACGTTTCACAATATTGAAAGTTGTTCAGTGTGAAATTAATATTTAAATTGTTTAAAATATGATAAATTATGTCATGTTTCAATTATTTGGGATATCTACGAAAAATATTATATGATAAAATGATACACAATATTGATTAATTTGAGAAATTATTTCTCATCTTGATTAATTATGTTTGGCTAATTATAATCTAGAATTGTCCACCTTTCAATACTAAGGGAAATGATTTTCCTAATATAAAAAAAAAAAAAAAAGTGTTTGGTAAAAATTATATTATCCCAAATAATTGTGAAATATGACATGAGAAATTACTAGGTAATTTTAAATATGCTTCATTTGATGAATGTGGCTGCATATTTATTTATTTAGGGATGATCATGGGCCACAAACATTTGTGATAAATGTGTTTATTTTCTTTGGGTTTTTGAATGGGGACTGCAAGTCTCTTATTTACATTTGTAAGTTCTTCAAATTTATTCAATGAGAGTAGATTAGTCGATGCGAATTTTTTTTACTGTGAATTTGAAGGACGTTTGAATTGAAGACTCATATGTGATGGGTTATACTTTTGTAATAAATTTGACTCAAGGCCCATATATGTATGTGATTACATATGATTTAATAATTTAGTTTCCTATTTTTTTTCCTTGAGATTGACCATTGACCCGTTTTGGCTCAAACGGATCGCATAGGTTGGCCATGATCATCCCGCCGCTTTATGTATAGGATGCATGCTAGAGTTTATTTAATGCTTTCTACTTGCGCACTTATGATGATAAATCATTAACCAACCCACTTAGTAATTTAAGTTGATGAGGTCAAAACGAACCCTAAGTTTTTTAAACTTAATAAATTTTTTTATAAAAATTTTGATGTTAAACATATAGAAAATTTAAGTAGGACATGCGTACCATCAAAGATAGACATGACGATTCTACCATACTTGATCAATGGGTGGTCCTGTATTTAGAAAGTTGTGTTCTCTACCAAGCATATTGATGCCCGTGAGATAGACTCATCTTTACACTGTCCATGAGTCGTGGGGTGTCTTGATCCTCTGTTTACATTTGATCGTATTATTTAACACTTAGTACTATGTGGGCTCATAAAATTGGGGTATATGGGAAAATTACAGCAAAATAAAGAGGGTTGTATAATTATACAATTGTTAAAATATTAACTACTAGTAATTATATCTTATGGTCTCATATAATTGGGGTATAAGATATTTTTATAGGGTCTCAAGTCCACTAGGAAATTTGATTTCCCGAATTCCGTTACGGTTAAAGAATTTGAATAAAATAGCGGGAGACATTTAATAGTTAATACTAAAGACCTTTGATTGAAATTTTCCCATATTTTGCTTCTTTTCTGCTTCATTCTTTGTAGATTCATTTACTAAAATGACTATCAATACTATTTCTAGCATCCTTGAACAAAACAAACTGACTGGACCCAACTATAACTATTGGTTGAGAAATTTAAAAATTGTTCATCGTTTAGAAAACAAGGAAGATGTTCTTGATACTAAGCCACCTAAAGCACCTGCTGAAGATGCTTAAATGAGGACTTGAGAAGTACCAGCATCATATAGATGACGATAAGTGGGCGTGCTGCTTCATGCCGCCATCAATGTCAAATGAGCTGCAGAGGCAACATGAAGGTCAAATTTCTGCTTATGCAATTCTTCAACGCTTGAAAAAGTTGTATGCTGAGAAAATTCATACACAGATGTATGCTACCTCAAAGGAGCTATTTTGCTGTCACATGATTCAGAGCTCTTTATTCCCAGGTCATGGGTTGAAGATGTTAGCCTTATTGAAAGGTTTACATCTTTGGGAATTAAAGCTCCAGATGAGTTTTTCACTGATCTGATGCTCCAGTCTCTAGTTCCTTCATTTGACTCCTTTGTTATTAACTTCAACATGCATAACATGAAGAAGACTCAATCTAAACTTGTTAACATGTTGAAGACGGCTGAATCCTCCATTTAAAGGAATAAGTCGGTCATGCTTGTTGGATCCTCTTCTAAATCTAAGGCTGTAAAGTCAAAGAAAAAAAAAGGGAAAGGAAATGGTTTCTATAACACCAACACACTGAAAGTAAAAGGAGTTATCAAGAAAAAGAATTCTAAGGCCAATTACAAGTGTCAGTACTGCGAAAGAATTGGGCACTAGAACAGAAACTGCAAGGCCTATCTTGCATCCCTAAGGAGTTCAGATATTTATGCTGTTGAAGTTAATTTGTCAGCTAATGATACTTCTTGGGTATTATATACTGGTTGTGCCTCACATATTTGCAATGATTTGCAAATAATGTCAAGAAGTAAAAGGCTAGAACGAGGCGAGATGGTCCTGAGAATGAGGAATGGAGCAAAGGTTGCTTCATTAGCTATAGGGACTGTTAGTCTAACTTTAGATAATGATTTTGTTTTGGTGTTAAACAATTGTCTGTATGTTTCCTAGATTATTAAGAATATTATCTCCATTCCTGTTTTGGATGGAGAGGTTTTTGCTTTTTTATTTGAACATGGAAGTTGTTCCATTTCTAAATGTTCTTCTTTAATCACTACTTGTATATTGAGTAATAGTTTGTATACTCTAACTCCCCCAGATTCCATTTTTTGTTATAAAAAAAAACAAAAGAAAATTTGGTAGTTGTATTTCTATAAGTTTATCCAACACAAGATTAGGTCACATCTCTGAGAAATGGATTAAGAAGTTGGCTCAATTGCTTTACTTAAAAATTGAGAAAGGTTTGCAAATTTGTAAGTCTTGCCTCAAGGTAAAATGACCAAACCCCAATTCGTTGGACAAGCTGAGCGAGCCAAACATCTGTTAGGATTAGTTCACACGGGTGTGAGTGGGCCATTAAGTGTTAGTGCCTGTGGGAACTTTAGCTATTGCTTAACCTTTATCTACGAATTCTCTAGGTATTGTTATGCGTACCTTCTAAGGCACAAATCTGATTTTTTTGAAAGGTTCAAAGAGTTCAGAACTGAAGTAGAGAAACAAACTGGTTTATGTATAAAAGCCCTTCGATCTAATCGAGGAGGTGAATACTTAAGTTAAGAGTTTCTAAGTTATCTAAAAGAGATCGGATTCTCTCACAGTAGACTCCTCCTTCTACTCAACTCAATGAAGTTTTGGAATGTAGGAAGACATGCTCTTATCAATGATGAGTTTCACTTCATTACCTCTTTCATTCTGGGGTTATGCCCTAGAAACAGCATCATATCTATTAAATAGGGTGGCTTCTAAGTTTATGCCCAAAATACCTTAGAGTATGGGGATGTGCTTTTTACGTTAAGCAAAAAGTGGGACATAAGTTGGATATGAGATCCTAATTATGTAAGTTCATAGGATATCTAAAAATAGTCTATTGGAAACTACTTCTACGATGCCTCGGAAGAAAAAGTATTTGTTTTGAGAAATGCCACTTTCCTTGAGGAAAAATTTCTATTTGATAGAGATGGAAAAATTGTGGTACTTGAAGAGGTTCAAGAATTACAAATCATCCTATATATTGTAGTAGATAACACACCGGCTGATGTTGGCCCTTCTCAAATACAACCTCTTCGGCGATCCAATAGGGTCCCAAGGTTACCTAATAATTAACCTTGTTATAAGAGAATAAGGAAGAGGAACTCCCATTGGATAATGATCCAAGAAGCTATAATGATGCAGTGTCAGACGTTGACTCTGAAAAATGGAAAAAAGTTATTCAATCCGAGATGAACTCCATGACTCCAGAACAGTATGGACTTTGGGGGACCCACAAGAGGGAATAGTTCCCATTGGCTGCAAATGGATCTACAAATGAAAGCTTAGAGCTGATGGAGAGGTAGTAGCTTATAAAGCACGCCTAGTTGGAGGTTATACTCATAAGCAAGGAATTGATCATGAGGAACTTTTCATTAGTTGAGACGCTTAAGTCCATTCGAATTTCGCTAGCCATATCTGCATACTATGATTATGAGATGTGGCAAATGGATGTGAAAACTGCTTTTCTTAACGGACATATTAAAGAAGAGATCTATATGAGACAGCCAGAAGGCTCCCTATCTAGTGGGAGTGCACAAAAGGTTGTCCGTTTATGGACTTAAACAATCTTCGAGGAGTTCGATATCCGATTCGATAATACAGCCAAATCATTTTATTTTGATAAGAATATGGATGAGCAATGTGTGTATAAGAACGTTAGTGGGAGTGCAATCACTTTTATTGTACTCTATGTTGATGACATCCTACTTATTGGAAATGATATTGGAATGTTGCAGTCAACAAGGACTTGGTTGTCTACATAGTTCTCCATGAAGGACTTGGGAGATGCATCCTTTGTTCTAGGAATAAAGATCTATAGAGATGGATCTAGAAGGATGAATGGACTATCCCAATCTACATACATAGTCAAAATTCTTAAAAGGTTTAGCATGGAAGAATCCAAACGAGGATTCTTGCCAATGAGTCAGATGTTTCACTCTCTAAGGTCATGTCTCCAAGGACACTTGAAAGGAGAGAGAGAGAGAGAGAGAGAGAGAGAGAGAGAGAGAGAGAGAGAGAGAGAGAGAATTACTCACATACCTTATTTGTCAGCTATTGGAAGCATAAAGTATGCAATGTTATGTACAAGACCTGATGTCGCACATGCTCTCAGTGTCACGAGTAGATATCAATTAGATCTAGGTGAAGAGCACTAGAAATCCGTCATGATGATACTTAATTACTTACGAAGGGCTAAAGATATCTTCTTGATATACGGCATTGTAGAACGGAAACTAGAAGGTTACACTGATTCTAGTTTTCAGTCTGATATAGATGACTCGAAGTTCATGTCTGGTTATATATTCACTCTCAATGGTGGTGCAGTCAATTGGAAGAGTTCCAAGTAAGAGACCTCTGCAGACTCCACCACCGAGGCTAAATACATTGATGCATCAGATAAGAAACTTCATCCAACAGTTAGGTGTAGTTCCATCTATTGTTGATCCAATAATTGTTTATTACGATAACAATGGGACCATTGCTCAAGAAAAAGAGCCAATATCTCATCAAAGGGCCAAGCACATATTGAGACGATACCACCTGATCAAAAAAATCATTAGTAGAGGCGACGTTGTTGTAGACAAATCTCTTCAGCAGAAAATGTAGCAGACTCATTGACGAAGCCCTTAGCACCAAAGATTATTTGACAGGCATCTTGAGAAGATGGGGCTTAGATACATGGGCAATTGGAGTTAGGGCAAGTGGGAGATTGTTAGAATAGTGTGTCCAATGCACCAATTATATTGGATTATTTTACTATATCATATTTCATATCTAAATAATTTGGTTGGGAATTCTATTAATGAAGACATTATTCTTTATCTTTTATATGTTATTCATATATGCAAAATATCAGATAAGTTCTTAGATCAAAATAAGCTAGGGGGCATGGTCACGCATGTGATGGTGATCATGGAATATGCTCTTGAAGCTTTGGTCATAAATTAGTCCCAAGTCAAAGCTATTTAAGATAGGACATTGAGTAGCTAATAAGACTCACTACAACAATTATGCTAATAGACTACACCCAATAGACCTCGGTTTTTTTATACTAATGGACTACACCCAATAGACTTGATTAAAATTATTATTGATTGAGTATCAACAAATTAATTGGATTAACTAGTTGAAGTCCAACATTAATATTTAGTAGGCTTTATGGTGAACGCCACTAATAATGAAAGAAGATAAAATTATTTAGATAAATTATTTTATCTAAAGAATTATGATAATATGTATATTATATAAATGTGTTTATATAAATATATGTATAAAATGTGACAACATGTGCAAGATGGATTTTCACTCCATCATCAAATTTTTTTACGTGGATTTTTTTTAAAAAGAAAAAGTGGTTAAAAACACTTTCTCCAAATTTGTCGAGATAGGAGGCTTAGTTTGTTGGGATATATATTCTTTAATTAGATTAATAGATAAAGAAATCAAACAAAAAAATGTTCTCTGGGTAGTCACAAAAATGAATCAAAATTATAGACCTTTTTTCTTTTTTGGCAGCTTTGAGAACTGTTCTCAAAACTTTATCTCCCTCGTACACTATTATTCAATGGATAACAAACGAATCAACACTACTAGTGAAGTGTTAATTTGGTGTTGTTGATTCAACGGTGGACTGATTAGAGGGATTACACGTGGAGTCCTTGCGAGTTCCGATTCAGACAAGGAGTTGATTCATGCTATCCTCCATATCAAACGAAAGAGAATTTTCAGAGAAAAAATTCGCGAATCGGATTTAATATGTTTTTATGCCTTCCTTTCAATACTTGTTCCGTAAATCATTTTAAGCACTAGGGTTTATATATAAGTGATGTATTATGTTTTAATAAAAAATTAAATTCTGCTATGTTAACCCCGGTTTTGCTATAACAAACTCAACAAACTCTTCTTTCAAAGGCTTTAGTCTCACTCGTCTTACTGACTTTGCAACTAACTCTCTATTCAACCCTTTGTTTATGGATCCACTATATTATCTTTAGACTTGACATAGTGTATTTAGATAAACTTAGTGTAGAGTAGTTGTGTAATAGTATTATGTCTATGATGTATATGCCTAGACGTACCATTACACATGTAAATTTTTGCTCTCCCAATAGCTAATTGGCTATCACAATGTATATAGATTGTGAGCACAGGTTTTGGCCACATTTAATTATCTTCTAAGAAATGGAGAAGTCATTCCGCTTCTTCTCCACATTTGTCTAGAACAATGAGCCTATACTCCATAGTGGACTTGCTATAATCGTTTTATAGAAAACTTCCATGTACAACTACACCGCATAAAGTGAATATATATATATATATATATATATATATATATATATATATATATATCCACTTGTTGACGTAGAGTTCTTCATATGTGATATCCAGTTGGCATCATTATAGCCTCCAATCAAAGTAGAATATCTAGAGTAGTGCAGTCCATAATCACGATTATATCTCAAGTATCTAAGTACTCTTACAATAAATTTCTAGTTACCACCACCTGGATGACTTATATATCTAGTTGGCTTGCTTACAAATAGAGGTGGCAAGATTTGGCTGGCCCATCGCCGGCCAGTCGACCTAATATTTTAGATGGATTGGGACATAGAAATTTAGGGCCGAAGTACTATTTGGTGTGGATCGGCTCGATAATCGTAGTATATCATAGGGGGAATAGTTTGGACCGGATCGAATAATTTTAGGCCCGATCAAATTTTGGCACAACCCAAAATATGACGTCTGCCCGACGGGCTAGGCCCGACCAGGCCAGACCCACAAAAATTAGTGAAAATCCAAGTTAAAGTACAGTGGAAATAGTAGTGATTTATCAAGGTTATCGAAGGGAGTTGATTTGATATTCCTGACTGATCTAATTAAGACCTAAACTAAAGCAGAATAACAATTAATGCAAATATTAAAGTAGTGTAGACTCAACAATTTATAGACTTAATTCAACGACTAAAGATATGTGCTAGAGGTAAATGTTTCAAATTCAATTAAAGTGCAAATAAATATAGTCATCCTAATTAATTTATTCCTATTATTATGAGGCTTCACTAATGCATCTCAATACCCCTCGGAGCGATTGAAGTGTTGATTGTATACATGGGTTGACATTTGCACGATAATTGATTTTGAAATAGGAGATCCTAAGATAACTTTTATATTAGTGAATTTCATTTTGCTTAATTATTTGCAATTAGTTATAAATCTGTACTCTGTCACTAGAGTCTTAGGGTTTTGACTTTAGTAATTAGAATAATCACCCATAGTGTGATACCCGCGCCTCTCCTAACTCACTGGCCAATATATTTTTTGCATTTCATGCATTCCATATTGTTATGTGCTATTTGCGTGATAGTTTGATAGTAATTAATTTATTATATTTATTACGTCATTTTATATTTTGCGACTAATTTGGACATGTTTACCTTGGTAGTCAAGAACCCCCTAGTCTAAAATATTGGGACATGCTACAAAATTTAAGACTACGCGTGACAAGTTTAAAATGTGGAATATTATTTGGTACGTGGAAGTGTTAGATGTGTAAATGATTTTATTGTCAGAATAATAATAACAACAACAACAACAACAACAACAACAACAACAACAACAACAACAACAATAATAATAATAATAATAATAATAATAATAATAATAATAATAATAATAATAATAATAATAATAATAATAATAATAATAATAATAATAATAATAATAATAATAATACGGAAGAAAAAGGGAGAAAGTTAACCGGATTAAGTAATATGGAAAAGAAAGGCGGTGGATAACTATTATGGTATATAAACCTAACCGCCATCATCTAAACATCACAAGCATAATCAAAAGAGTGCTTAAGGGGTTGGGCAGCTCTCTCACAAAACTTGGTAAGGAAATTCAATTCCTTTTGATTAACTTAATTAGGAATCATGTATAGTAGAGCAAAATCATTATATTAATTACTAGATATAAAAGTAGTTATATGTGGCCAAGCTTATTAGTGAAGTATGAATTAGGTTAAACATGTAAGATTAGGGAGTAATCATGTTGTTGACCACTATGATAGAGGAATATTTTAATTTCCAAATAAGGTGAAGGAAGAATCTGATTACTTTACTCCTATGCTGTATTTGCAATAATTACTCACTAATAAGCCTAATTTGACCTTTTTGTGCGCTGAATTTGAAGAAGTGTAAAACATAATAGTTGTAGCCTGGTGTGTTAACTTTACAACCCAATTGGAATCATATAAATATCAATTTTTTAGAAAAAGTAAGAGCCTTATTACCAAAATGAGACGAAGCTGAAACTATCGGAGTAAAAGTACGTAACAATCTAGAATTTAATAAATTGTGCATTGATTTGATTTAAAATTTGTCGTAGATTGATTGCCACTGTGGAATAGGAAATTTCAAAAGCTACTCCGGAGGAGAGGTAAGTAAAAATCCATCTACAACTACAATGCTTGAACATAGTATTTGTGCTTATTGTTTGTGGTAATTGATTGTTATATGTGTTGTTGTATACTTTTGTATCAGTGTTTTGATCCGTTGCTAAAAATAAACTAATGTGCATCAATCATGAGCATTAGCATCTGCAATGTATTGCATGTGTACAAAAAGGAAGTCAAAATTGCATGATTTTGGGAGTTGAAAATGTTTTGGGGTTGGTCATCACTGGTGCTTTGAGAGTCTCTACGATGTATATATGGTGTCTCTCGGGATGCTTCCGGTGACAGGTGTGCACGCGGAAGAGGTTCCCACTTCAGCACCTTTGTGATGAGGGGTACGGGAAGAGGTAGACTTCCCGGTGGACTGCGGGGGCAGGTAAGAGGCGGACCCCTGGTAGTCTCGAGAGGATAGCCACTTGGTCGTACCAACCATCACGGATATCTCGGGTGGACTATAAGGGGGGAGGAGGGACCCTTGGTAGTCACAAGTATGGCCAATGAGTGGTATTTTGGGGAGGTTTGTGACAGTGACGAGAGCCAATTCCCACCAAATATGATTTTTCTTGAGAAAGAGTTGAAAGAAATGGTTTTGTCTATCGCATCTCACCATTCACGCATTTGTCATGCATGATTTCTTCTTACTGAGTTTTAGCTCACGTAGTTCTTGCATTGTAGGTGAGTTTGACTACGCATGAGCTCGTGGACTGATCTGGCATGTTGTTGGAGTTTCTGCAAGTTCTGAAGCCTCCGTGTATATGAATGACGACCTGTGGGGCTAAACCTTGGACTCACTATGTTTTTGCTAGTATTCTAATAATCTTTTTGGACATGTTCAAATTAAGGAACTTTAATATGTATATTTCTGTAAATATGGTGTTGAATGGAGTGTGACACTTTTGTACTCGATCCGAACCTATGTAAATATATGTAGGTGAGATTTTGGTCTTGAAGAGGTATTCTAAAACGTTAATTTTGAAAAAAAAAAAATATACAGGTTTTGTAAGGCTAAAAGTTAGTATAAAATAAGTTTTTACAACGGTGGGTGTGACAGAGTGGTATCAGAGCCCGGTTTGTGCCCTGTAGACTGTTCGTATACATGAGCTCAGAACTTCTGAAGCACAGACATGCCAGTAAGTTTTACTTTTTCTTAATTTGCATTCATTATTTCATGAATCATATTGGCCTGTGACAGAGGAACAATAAAATTAGAAAGAAATCATGGAGGTCGTTATAGGAGAAGGAGTTGAAGGAGATAATGAACAGGAACAAAATGCACCAGCAGTAGGTGTTGGCCTGGAAGCGATTGTGGCTCGGTTGACAGGATTAGTCGAACAACAGTCGCAACAGATTCAGCAACTTAATCAACAAAGGGGTGTGGGTGGACAACCAGAGAATGGTGTAAATCAACAGCAACCTCGAGCTGAGTACTTAGAGGTCATCAGAGAGAGGTTTAGAAAGCTTAATCCACCAACATTTTAGAGTGCAGTGGATCCCACTGATGCGGAGGATTGGCTTAGAACTATAGAGAACATGTTTTTATATAGTAAAGTCCCTGACGGGGAAAAGGTACTGTGTGCATCATTCATGTTACGTGGAAGTGCGGGACATTGGTGGGATACAATGAAGACGATCGAGGATGTGGCGACAATGACGTGGGATAGATTCAAAGAACTTTTTAGAAACAAGTATTTCACTGCCCCAGTTCGAGTAATGAAAATGAACGAGTTCATACAATTAAGGCAAGGGGCAATGGATATCACGGACTACATCGCCAAGTTCGAGCAACTCTCTAGGTTTGCGGAGCACATGGTTAGTACTGATACATTGAAAGTAGAGAGATTCCTAGAAGGTCTGAGGCTAGAGCTATATAGAGATGTGTGTATGGCTGGTATACATGGAGTAACTTACTCACAAGTTGTTGAACGAGCGTTGATTACCGAACAAGCTGAAATGAAAATTAAGCGTGCTCAGGAGGTTAGGCGCCAATTTAAACAGAGACAAGGACCTCATTTTGTAGGAGATGGAAAGAAAAGGCCACCACAAGTGCAAGGTCCAAGGCCGGGTTCTCAACCAAAACCAGGACAACAATCATGGGATCAGAACAAACGCCAAAAGGGTGAACAAGGAAAACCACCAGTTACAGGCCCTACATGTCCCACGTGTGGAGGTTCGCATAGTGGAAAGTGCTTTGCAGAGTACCGGACTTGTTTTAAATGTGGAAAAGCATGACACCTTTCCACGGTTTGTCCAGAGAACTCAAACCCTGCTACACAAAAGAAGACGCCAGCTAGAGTCTTTACCATGACCACAAAGGAAGCGGAAGCAAATACATCTGTAGTAACAGGTAAAGTTCCCATTTGTGATACGATTGCATTTGCATTATTTGATTCTGGAGCTACGCATTCATTTGCATCCACTGAGTATGTGAAGAGGCTGGGCAGGAAACCTGATGTAGCAGACGTTAGTTACAATGTAGTGGTCCCCTCCGGAGAGTCAAAACAAACTAACCAGATTCTGCAAGCATGTCTTATCTCTATTGAAGGAAGAGAACTTTATGCCGATCTGATCATATTAGATATGAATGATTATGATGTGATTTTGGGAATGGACTGGCTATCGAAATATGGTGCTACAATAGATTGTCAGAACAAGATAATCACATTTCAGCCGCCTGGTGACACATCTTTTGTCTTTGTTGGAGTAAGAAAAAGGTTCAAATATCACATGATATCAGCGGTGAAAGCCAAACGATTATTGGAAAGCGGTTGTGAAGGCTACCTAGTAAGTGTTATGAGTATGGAAAAGAAGCATTATCCGACTATTGAGGAGGTAGCAGTGGTGCAAGAATACCCTGAAGTATTTCCAGAGGAACTCCCAGGATTACCCCCAGACAGAGAGATAGAGTTTGTAATTGACGTCTATCCAGGGACTGCTCCTATATCGAAGTCACCATACAGAATGGCGCCAACAGAGTTGAAAGAATTGAAGATTCAATTGCAAGACTTACTGGACAAAGGCTTCATTAGACCTAGCTTTTTGCCATGGGGTGCACCAGTTTTGTTTGTCAAGAAGAAAGATGGTACTATGAGGATGTGTATAGATTACAGAGAACTGAACAAGGTTACGATCAAGAACAAATACCCCTTACCCAGGATTGATGACTTGTTTGATCAACTCCAGGGAGCTTCCATATTCTCCAAGATTGACTTGCGTTCAGGTTATCATCAACTAAAAATTAAAGAGGGAGATATTCCAAAAACGGCATTCAGTACAAGATACGGGCACTATGAGTTTTTGGTGATGCCATTCGGTTTGACAAATGCCCCAGCAGCTTTCATGGATATGATGAACCGGGTATTCAAAGACTTTTTGGATAAGTTCATTATCGTGTTTACTGATGACATCTTGATCTACTCCAAGAACGAAGCAGAGCATACTGTGCATTTGAGAAAGGTTTTAGACGTTCTAAAGGAGAAACAATTGTATGCTAAGTTCAAGAAATGTGAGTTCTGGTTGGATCGAGTAATATTTCTAGGGCATGTTGTGTCAGGAAAAGGAATTTCAGTTGATCCAAGTAAAGTTGAAGCAATTAACAATTGGCCACAACCTACAAACCCTTCAGAGATACGTAGTTTTCTCAGGTTAGCTGGGTACTATCGGACATTTGTAGAAGGATTCTCGAAAATTGCATCTCCCTTAACACAGTTGACTAGAAAGAGTGTAACATTCAAGTGGACAGAGGCTTGTAAGCAGAGTTTTCAGGAACTGAAGAAAAGGTTAACCTAGCGCCGATCCTTTCAATACCAACGGGGACTGGAGGCTTTGTGGTATACAGTGATGCTTCGAAGAACGGTTTAGGGTGTGTGTTAATGCAGAACAACAAAGTAATAGCATATGCATCCAGACAGTTGAAGGAGTATGAGAAGAACTACCCTACTCATGACTTGGAGCTTGCAGCAGTAGTATTTGCGCTAAAAATTTGGAGACACTATCTATATGGAGAACGATGTGAGATTTACACAGATCACAAAAGTCTGAAGTACTTTTTCACACAGAAAGAGTTGAATATGAGACAGAGAAGATGGTCAGATGTCGTGAAGGACTATGATTGTGTTATCAACTATCATCCTGGTAAAGCAAATGTCGTAGCTGATGCCTTAAGCAAAAAATCGTCCCAAGGTACTACATTGATGGCTTTGATTCAGAAACCAGAGTTACTAGACTTGCAAAGAATGAATGTTGAGATTGTTCAACTAGGGATAGTGGAGGCAAGACTAGCAGCTCTAACCCTTCAGCCTACCCTACTTGATAGAATTAAGCAAGGACAAAATGCAGATGAATATTTAGCTAAAGTAAAGAAGGATACCGCATCAGGGATGCCATCAGACTTTCAGTTATCAGAGAATGATGTCTTAAGATTCAAAAATCGTTTATGTGTGCCAAGTGTTGATAGCATTCGTAGAGATATTATGGTTGAGGCGCATTCGACACCATATTCAGTACATCCAGGAGCTACCAAAATGTATCGAGATTTAAAGGTGCAGTATTGGTGGCCAGGTATGAAGAAAGATATTGCTCGGTGTGTAGAACAGTGTTTGACTTGTCAGCAGGTAAAAGCCGAACATCAAAGACCGGCAGGAACCTTACAACCCTTACTAATTCCGGAATGGAAATGGGAAAACATTACAATGGATTTTGTGGTGGGATTGCCGAAAATTGTAAAGGGTCACGATGCTATCTGGGTAATTGTGGACAGATTCACGAAATCGGCTCATTTTCTCCAAGTCTGTACTACTTACTCCATGGATCGTTATGCTCAGATATATATACAGGAAATAGTTAGACTTCACGGAGTATCGTTATCCATTGTTTCAGATAGAGACTCAAGATTCCTGTCTACCTTCTGGAAGAGTTTACACAAGGCACTGGGAACACAGTTGTCTTTCAGTACTGCGTATCATCCACAAACTGACGGACAATCGGAAAGAACGATACAAACTCTAGAAGATATGCTCAGAGCTTGCGTGTTAGATTTCCAGGGTCAATGGAGCAAATTCCTACCTTTGATAGAATTTTCCTACAACAACAGTTATCAATCTACTATAGGAATGGCCCCTTATGAAGCACTATATGGTAGGAAGTGTCGATCTCCGATACATTGGGATGAGGTTGGCGAAAGAAGACTTCTAGGTCCAAGTGTAATACAAGAAATGTCAGAAGTTGTGTCACAGATTCGGGAAAGAATGAAAACAGCTCAGAGTCGCCAGAAAAGCTATGCAGATAAGAGAAGAAGAACACTTGAGTTTGCAGTGGGGGATCTAGTATTCTTGAAAGTTGCACCAATGAAGGGAATAATGCGGTTTGGTAAGAAAGGAAAACTTAGTCCCAGATATATTGGTCAATTTCCTATTATTGAGAGAGTTGGTGATGTTGCCTACAGACTCGATTTGCCAGCATCAATGTCTCAAATACACAATGTGTTCCATGTGTCAGTATTGAGGAATATATTGCAAATCCGTCTCATGTCCTGAACAGTGAACCCGTAGAACTACAAGCAGATTTAGGGTATAAGGAAATACCAGTACAGATTTTATTAAGGGAAGTAAAACAACTCAGAAACAAAGAAATTACGTTAGTCAAAGTGCTATGGAGAAATCAATCAGTTGAAGAAGCCACCTGGGAAAGAGAGGATGAAATGAGAGCCAAATAACCTGAACTCTTCAAGTAAGTAAATTTCGGGGACGAAATTTTTATAAGGAGGGGAGGATGTGATACCCGCGCCTCTCACAACTCACTGGCCAATATAATTTTTGCATTTCATGCATTCCATATTGTTATGTGCTATTTGCGTGATAGTTTGATAGTAATTAATTTATTATATTTATTACGTCATTTTATATTTTGCGACTAATTTGGACATGTTTACCTTGGTAGTCAAGAACCCCCTAGTCTAAAATATTGGGACATGCTAAAAAATTTAAGACTACGCGTGACAAGTTTAAAATGTGACAACAACAACAACAACAACAACAACAACAACAACAACAACAACAACAACAACAACAACAACAACAACAACAACAACAACAACAACAACAACAACAACAACAACAACAACAACAATAATAATAATAATAATAATAATACGGAAGAAAAAGGGAGAGAGTTAACCGGATTAAGTAATATGGAAAAGAAAGGCGGTGGATAACTATTATGGTATATAAACCTAACCGCCATCATCTAAACATCACAAGCATAATCAAAAGAGTGCTTAAGGGGTTGGGCAGCTCTCTCACGAAATTTGGTAAGGAAATTCAATTCCTTTTGATTAACTTAATTAGAAATCATGTATAGTAGAGCAAAATCATTATATTAATTACTAGATATAAAAGAAGTTATATGTGGCCAAACTTATTAGTGAAGTACGAATTAGGTTAAACATGTAAGATTAGGGAGTAATCATGTTGTTGACCACTATGATAGAGGAATATTTTAATTTCCAAATAAGGTGAAGGAAGAATCTGATTACTTTACTCCTATGCTGTTTTTGCAATAATTACTCACTAATAAGCCTAATTTGACCTTTTTGTGCGCTGAATTTGAAGAAGCATAAAACATAATAGTTGTAGCCTGGTGTGTTAGCTTTACAACCCAATTGGAATCATATAAATATCAATTTTGTAGAAAAAGTAAGAGCCTTATTACCAAAATGAGACGAAGCTGAAACTATCGGAGTAAAAGTACGTAACAATCTAGAATTTAATAAATTGTGCATTGATTTGATTTAAAATTTGTCGTAGATTGATTGCCACTGTGGAATAGGAAATTTCAAAAGCTACTCCGGAGGAGAGCTAAGTAGAAATCCATCTACAACTACAATGCTTGAACATAGTATTTGTGCTTATTGTTTGTGGTAATTGATTGTTATATGTGTTGTTGTATACTTTCGTATCAAGTGTTTTGATCCGTTGCTAAAAATAAACTAATGTGCATCAATCATGAGCATTAGCATCTGCAATGTATTGCATGTGTACAAAAAGGAAGTCAAAATTGCATGATTTTGGGAGTTGAAAATGTTTTGGGGTTGGTCATCACTGGTGCTTTGAGAGTCTCTATGATGTATATATGGTGTCTCTCGGGATACTTCCGGTGACAGGTGTGCACACGGAAGAGGTTCCCACTTCAGCACCTTTGTGATGAGGGGTACGGGAAGAGGTAGACTTCCCGGTGGACTGCGGGGGCAGGTAAGAGGCGGACCCCTGGTAGTCTCGAGAGGATAGCCACTTGGTCGTACCAACCATCACGGATATCTCGGGTGGACTATAAGGGGGGTGGAGGGACCCTTGGTTGTCACGAGTATGGCCAATGAGTGGTATTTTGGGGAGGTTTGTGACAGTGACGAGAGCCAATTCCCACCAAATATGATTTTTCTTGAGAAAGAGTTGAAAGAAATGGTTTTGTCTATCGCATCTCACCATTCACGCATTTGTCATGCATGATTTCTGCTTACTGAGTTTTAGCTCACGTAGTTCTTGCATTATAGGTGAGTTTGACTACGCATGAGCTCGTGGACTAATCTGGCATGCTGTTGGAGTTTCTGCAAGTTCTAAAGCCTCCGTGTATATGAATGACGACCTGTGGGGCTAAACCTTGGACTCACTATGTTTTTGCTAGTATTCTAATAATCTTTTTGGACATGTTCAAATTAAGGAACTTTAATATGTATATTTCTGTAAATATGGTGTTGAATGCAGTGTGACACTTTTGTACTCGATCCGAACCTATGTAAATATATGTAGGTGAGATTTTGGTCTTGAAGAGGTATTCTAAAACGTTAATTTTGAAAAAAAAAATATACAGGCTTTGTAAGGCTAAAAGTTAGTATAAAATAAGTTTTTACAAGGGTGGGTGTGACACATAGATCATAATTCGATCTGCCTAGATACTTTAGCACTAATACATTTGTAGTAATCCAATTAGGTCAACTTGACTAGTCTCTGTGGCATATGACATTGTTTGCCACTAGGCTGCTACTACATCGTACACTTATGGTTTAGCTGGTAGAAAATAGAGCTACCAAGTTGCTATATACTTGTTGGGTTAAGTATGATGACATAATAAAAATAGTTAATTGTGATTGAAATCTTGGCACTAAAAATTTATGTGGCTCATTGATCTTGATATTGGATGAATGAAAGTGTGCAAGATTCAACACATAATAGCCTTTTCTATGAGTTTTGTTTAGCCTAAGTGCAATATATCAATCATGTGTGCTCTAATTTTATTTTATTTTTCTTTTGTGTGTGAATCAAGCATAACATGCTCATTCTAGAACTTGTTTTCTTATGCATTGTGAGGCCACAATCATGTATTTTTGCATTAAAATGATAAGTTATTTAATTTTAACCAATTGATGGTCTTTTATTTTGAAGAACATTCTCTAATAATGTCCCCTAGTTGAACACGTTGAGCTTGAAGACTTTTCTTTGATTTTTTCATGTCTATAAAAAAATATTTTCTCTTTTTATTTGTATTCGTCTAGCTTAATTGAAACTTCTTGTCAAGAAGTGTGAGAATGAATTTCATCTAAACGACGGATTCTTGTTTGGATTGTGAACATAAAAAGGAGGTGGGAAGAAGTACAGAAGACATTGTGGCAATGTTAAAGAAGAAGAAAAAAAGAGATGTTCAAAAGAGAATCAGGGAAAAAAAAAAGAAAAAAAAAAAAGAAAGAAACTAGCCATGATGAAGAAGGGTGGAGAAATTTTAAAGTTGTCAGTACCTTGTGTTATTCTCTTCATGTCAAACTTTTCGATATTATATTTGTATTGGGGAGTTGAAAATTATAGATTGTTGTTTGGTTACCTTTGGATTTTTTTTTATTTTTTTAGAATTTTAGTGATGAATTACCAAGTGGAAGTGGTAGAAAATGGTCTTCTAATCTTGTTGGAATTGAAAGTGTCACTACAACAATTTCATTGATAGACAACAGTAAAAAGACAACAGATTTTTCCAGCAGTGTTGTGTATTCATGAATTAACAACAGTTTTACCATAATCTGTTGTCTGTTACCACCAAGACTGACTAATAGACAACAATTATACAACAGTTTTCAGCGTCTGTCGTCTATTAGCGCATTTTTACGCAGATAGACAACATCTTTATCAACTGTTCCCCAAACCTGTTGTCTATTGACAATACTTTACTCCAATAGACAACATTAATATCAACGTTTCTAACAAAACTGTTGTAAAGGCAAAACATTTTAATTTAGAACAGTTTTTCTATGTTGTAAAAATATGTTGTGTTATTTAAAATTCATTAAAATTATGTTCAAAATTAAAGAGTAATATATAGAGAAATGTTATTTAAGTTTTAGAAGAAATGTTTTAGAAAAGATCTCAAATTTAAAATCAAATTATAAATTTATTTTTATTAATTAATTAAATAATATTTGTTTACTAATTCTTATTATTAATTTTATAAATAATATATAAAAAAATAATTAATAAATTATAAATCAAAAGAAAATTTAAAAAATACCACAAACGAACTAATTAAAAGAATTAAGAATTATATAAATTATCGATTTATACTTATTATTAAATTAAATGATAATTATTTTATAGTTATTGTTATTATTATTACAAATTTAAATTAAAACATACAAAAGATAATTGATAAAATTTGCAAGGTATAAGGTTTGAACCATGACCTTTCATTTTAAGAGTAGGTTGCTTACCATCACACTACTAAAGCCCGTAAGAATTGTTACGCATTTTATATATATATATATATATATATATATATATATATGAAAAAAAACACAGAAAACAGGCCGTAGCCAGGATTCGGACCCCCAGTCCATCTGGCCAATGCCATATGTCGGGCTAGGATGGGACGGGCAAGGCCAAAATATTGATCGGACCTAAAATTATTCAGTCCAGCCCAACTTATCCCTCAATAATAGATTAAGATTATTGGGCTGGTACATGACCCATCAAGTCAGGTCTGTCGGACCAATTTTTTTATGGCCAGCTTATCTAAAACATAATTCGATCAATTTTGTCACCTCTAATTAATCATGGATGTAATAATTAATAGGCTTAATTAAAAACTTAATTAAAAAATAATACACATGTTAACTAATAGATTATTCAAATAAAAAAGCCTGAATATACACTTAATCAAAATTTATTAAGTCAAAATTGTGTTTTCACGAGAAAATTGACCACTTCCTCTTACTTAAAAAAAAAAAAAAGACCACTCTCCCTCTCTTGCTTCAACAGATCAAAATCTTCCTCAAACAGAATTTTTTTTTATCAAAATTGATTTCACTCTTTTCTCCAGATCGTAATCGGAGACATCAGTCGTCATTAGAATTGCTACGCGAATATTAATCGAGTATTTGTTTCACCAGATCCAAATCAATCTCCCCGGCGAACCCGCAGGCTTCGCAAATTGCAATCTGAGGTCGCAAGTCGTCATCAGAATCTCTATCGGTGGATGGTACTCAAATAATCACTTGGCGGATGTATTGTTTTAATTGAAACACCAAATATCACTTGATTGACTTTGGCGGTGCCCTGGTGAGTACTAATTTGATAGATATATTGTTAGGCTTTAGTTTAATTATATTTAGAAGCAATTGGAGATTGATATTTTTGTACTATATAATCTTGGATGGGAGGATTTAGAATGGATTCGGAATCTGCAACATACCTTGTTTGGATTGATGTGAATTTGTAATCCATCAAATTCATTTCTAATTAGGAATCTATAGAACATGTCATTAAAGTTTGTTATTTATCCGATGAAGTATACTAGTTAATTAGAGCTTATGGTGTGACTTGTGGGTATGGAAATAAAGTTCGAGCGAAGTAATATCTTGAATTTCTTTCTTTAATGAGTCATAAGACCAGTCATTGTGAGAATAAAACGAACACAATGGTTACTTGGAAGTAATTGGACAACACGGAAAGGTTTCTGCATCTATGACGAACTGTGGAATATTAGTATCTATGGATGACGCTTGTTGTTTCGTAACATTCTTAAGTCTCTGGAGATTCTAAATTAATTAAGGAATAAAGAATCCTGATGTGGCTTATGTGACCTATGAGAATTATTTTTGCCAAGAATGTCATCAAAGTAGGTTAGAAGAGTAATAAGGAAAATAGTATGATTCTATTTTGTTTCCTCCTGAAATATAACTTGCTTTGCTTTGTTAGAAGAAGTGTGATTTAGGTCTTGTAACTTGGTTTATACCGTGTGCTAGATATATTTTGATCACAAGGCCATCAGATAAGCAGTTGGATGATCATAATACTTCCATGATTCGTCTTAATTCATGGTGGCGGATGATTTGCTATACTTCCATAATTCGTCTTTTGCTTTTTTTATTGCTTATTTATTTATTTGTCTAGGTTCAATTTCCTAAATATCCAGGTACTATAACCTGTTTGAAATATTCACATCAACGTTAGGTTCAGTTCAGCGAGAGAGAAATTGGCGCAGCTCCGGTCGTCAAAATTATACTGCCTCTGGCTGATTTTAGATGACATTAAAGCAATTGGTGGAGGAATTGTAGGTTTTACTCCGACGTAATGACGAATTTGGCAAAGGAAATTAAAATCTTGATCGATGAACACAATGGAATTAGGGCTTCAACAGAGAGATACAAGTGCTACACAGTGGTGGGAAAAAAATGGCATTCCTTTATTTCCTGATTGGCTCTACGTCTCTGGTTTCGCTCCTTGTGAGGATGGCGTCAATTTCGTGATACAGCATACTGTCATTCCATACGCTCGTTCGGCGATGAAAATGGAGGTGACCTTCATATTTAAAGCTAGCAAACATTAAAGTTGAAGACTATCTCGAGCAGTTCACCACGATCTTCACCGGTATAATTAACTTCCTTTATCTTCTAGGGAATGCAATTCTTGATTTATTGACAGAATTCACTTTATGATGGATATTTTATCATAGTTGCATGTTCTATATATAATTCGTCACTTAAGTTTTATATATTTACAGGCCTTTCAACGATTTTAGAAGAACCTTTTGCTGGCCGTGGAAGGAAAAACGTTGATCAAAGGGCTAATAGAAGAAATAAAACTTTGTAGGAGAGATTAACAAACGACATATTGTACATTTAGGCACTTTATGGTATGCACCTTCAGAGTTTTAATTTTAGAATGTTTTATCAAAGTTAAATCCACTGCTTTTAGTTGTTAACTAATTCACTATTATAGTTATTAAGCCTGGAGCCAGCTGAAGGAGAGAACTACTGCCGAGGAGGTAGTCATGGAAGGGGCCGTGGGAGAGGATGAAAAGGAGGATATGGAGGAAACAACCACATAGCTGAGGCCCCTGCTTTCGAAGATGTTGGGAAATTGCATTCTCTGGGTGGTAAGCGAGGTTTACAGACTGGGCCATCTGCTTATGGATTATAAGAACACCTAATTTCCCATTTGCTAGGCTTTGTCAAAAGCCTATCTAGAAATGGAGTTTACCTGGTAGTAGGGGTGTTGAAGAATGGAGGGAAGTGTTGTTAGGCTGCAAATGAGTGCAAAGGACACCGGTCGGATCCTATCTGTAAGTGAGTTTTTTGAGTTTGTTCTTTAATGGTGTTGTAGTTAAATCAGTATTTGAATTATAATCTATAATCACTAGCTTTTCCTGCTGGATAGTAGCATACCATTCTTAGTTAGAAATTTTGATTATGTAGACTTGCGTCTCTATTAACGGCTCTTTAGTTATCTTCCAAAAGTATTTGAAATTAAAACAAAATGCAAAAATTCAAATTTTGGTGTCCCTTAGCATACGTCTTACACAACAAGAAAAATTCTTATAGACAACAGTGTTTAGCCGTTGTGTATGACAGAACCGAAGTGTTGTTGAATCCACTGTTGTCTTTTACTGTGGTGAAAGACAACGGTTATGCGACGTTTTATAATCGTTGTTTTTCATAGAAAAGACAATGGTGTAGACAACGAGTGTGAACTGTTGTATTTGCAAACAACGACAATGGTCCTGCATCACCTTATAATCATTATCTTTTAGCTATACAACAACGTTCTGACAATGGTTTATGGCGTTGTCTTTCTGTTTATATACAATGCCCCAAAACCATTGTCTTCCCATGCAACAACAACGGTTATAAACTGTTGTTTATCATAATAGTAAAAGACAACAGTGGATTTAACAGCACTTAAAATTAATGAAAGATAACATTTTTAATCTGTTCTCTTTTACAGTCATAGACATCGGGTTATTTCCGTTGCCTATTACCTTTTCCAAACAATTTTTACCCTTTGACAACAGTTTACATCTGTTGTCTTTAAATTTAGAGAACAAAGTGTGTGTTGTCTTTCAAAAAATTTTATACATTGTATTTTTTGTTGATCCTTAACGACAGTATTTTACATTAAGCAAAATAAACCAATCTTACTTTATTTTTTGGACAATTACAACATTACAAGTAATAGTTTAGAGAAACAACACATACCTTAAAGAAACTTATAAACAATTGAACCAAAATACTATGTCCATAATAGTATTTAGAGATTCAATACCATCTTAAAATTGAAAGTGTGCATTCAAAATCTGGATTTGACAAATAGGTAAAAATTAAAACAAAATGCTAGTCATACACCAACTGCAACTTTGACTCGAAAAACGCATCTACAACTCCATAAGCTGCAAGTACAATCTGAGAAAATGAAAAATGACTCAATTAATAGGATTCTACAAACAACAATTTTGTATAGTGCATATTCATATTTATTGACACAAAA
This sequence comes from Ajuga chamaepitys, assembly GCA_958295605.1. Taxonomy (NCBI): domain Eukaryota; kingdom Viridiplantae; phylum Streptophyta; class Magnoliopsida; order Lamiales; family Lamiaceae; genus Ajuga; species Ajuga chamaepitys. Next base: position 33,516,880 of record OY282495.1, read on the forward strand.
CGAAAAAGATGTAATGTTATACCTTTTCTATTCATATATATGCTCTTGAATGCATTTTGCCTGTTCGGTACGCACTACATCAATGGCTTGATATCAGATGGAGAAAGAACTATATTCTATCACGAATAACAGCTTCCAAATCTGTCTCCATAAACTCAAAACAAGGTGCAAGTTCCCCTTATGAGGAAAGGCACCAATCAACTCGATTGTATTAGGATTTCAATCTTCAGAGAGAATTATACTTTTTGAGAACATGAACCTGTTTGTTACTCCAAACAAGTTGGCTAATTGCAAGACAACCGTATGGCATATGGAAATCGTTGGTGACTTGACTTTTGGAAGACATGGTATGCATTCTAGTTGGAATTATACCTTGTCGAAAGATGGAGATTATAGGGATAACACTGCTCGACATAATACAAACCTTCATATAACCAAATGAAACATCATCTCTAGAGCATCTATTAAATGATGGAAAGGGATAGCATTGAAAAGACGAGGATCACAACCTGATAAAAAGCAATAATAATTAAAATTATATTAAATTAGTGTTCATAAAACTTAGATCCACACAATGGCCAATGAATTTGTTATAATGGTATTCAAATCCATCATCAAATCCTCCAATCCATATACATGTTTAGAAAACCAAACTTCTTTATTAACATAGTCTATAGCAATCATGGTAGTCCACTGTATTAAAATGCCACTATATGAGATTTTATTTAACATAGACCACACAATTCATGATAATTGGAATATAAGAACAAACAAAAAGCCAATACAAGACCTCTAAATTGCTAGTTATCTCGTTACATGAAGCATATAAAGATTCTTGCTACCTATGAAAAGGAGCAAAAACAAATAATGAAGAACATAGAAAGGAGATATCAAGAGACAGAATAATGTAAGAATGACTTAGAAGAATATAAATTGGAGGCAAATAGAACAAAGGTAATCACAAACCCCTGAAAACACAAGCATATAAGCATTTACTAACATCTATGAGAAAAATCACTCATCAATAAAAGTGTTCTTCCCAACAAAAGATTATATTATCAGCAGTTCCCTTAGTATCAATCCTTCAACTTCTTTCCACAATAAAGCAATGTCTTCATATAAGTGATAATAGAGTTCCCTCAGTATTTATACTTTTGCAAAAGTACTTCTACTGCAACTTCTTGCACCAATACAAAATTGAAATTTTAAGTGTCTGATTAGGCAAAAAAGAAGTAGATACTGCCTTGAATTAAAGAAGACTATGCTAGCAAAGAAATGGTGAACAAACCCAAAATGGAGTGTGCAAACTGGAGTTAGCTAGCTAGTAAAAATTAGTATGTGACTACTATGATACATATTATAAGAACTATGTAAAAAGAATAATAAAAACATATATAAAATGCTCTGTTTTTTCATCAAAAGAATACATCCAAATTAAGTGTATGAACCAAAAATTCATGTAATACTTTTCAACATTTAAATGACATAAAAGCATAAAAAGAAGAAACCTATAAGAAACTGAGAGGCCCATGGCTTTTCAACAACCCTGCTTCTGAAGCAGCAAAAGGAATTTCAAGAGATGATACAAACTCTACAGCCCATGCACTTCTTGTAGGAATTTTCGAATTTCCCTAGGACCTTCTTGGTTGTCATATTTCAATATACACATTGATTAATTCTAAACATGCATCTATTAATTTAAATACAACACATAGGTGTTTTAGAATTGACCTGAGAATCGTGCGCACAACGAGTCGATGTTAGACTCCAGAATTGACCTTCTGGACTGTATCCCTGCTCGATCCTCAACGCCGGATGGACGACAAACTTTGAGAAATCCCAAGTGTGGGAACCAACACTACCGCCGCTGCCCTTTCACTCTCTCTTTTCTGCTCTGTGATTTTTACGTTAGACTGTTCTTTTTCATAGACTGAGAGTTATGTATTTAATACATAATAACTGAATGTGGGCTTGGCCTAATAGTTTAATTCCCTACTGGGCTAGGAGCCTCATGGGCCAGTCCAGGGATCAAATATAAGAAATAAAGATGGGCCTAACTATGAATTAATTCTTCTATGTTCAGCCCAGAACATAATTAATTCATAAATATTAAATCATTCCACTAAAGAATTAATACTGACTTACCCCTTTATTCCCGAATTGAGTCGGGGTTTGAATTAGACTTAATTAATCCCCGTATTTAAGATATCGAATATCCATTAATTAATTAAAGCCTCTGACAGCTTAAATTAATTAATTGCTTATTAATTCCTTAAGTAGTACCACTCAACTTCATTATTGTACCTGAACTTAATCAACCTGGAGGTTTTAGTACAATAAACATTTTGAGCTGCTTCAGGCGATATCATCGTCCTAAACTGATATGGTTACCTAAACAAAAATTACCAGTTATCATATGCAAGTTGCTATCACCCAAGATACAGAGTATAAAGAGTTAGCACTTAACTCTCACCCATAGTAAATAAAAGTGACACACAGACATGCACACATCATTGTAATCTTATTTAGGGTTTAGATTACAATAAGTCACCGAGATCTCTTGTTCTTCACTAAGGTCATGCAGAAGAACTTATCTCACTGTGATCCTATCAATACGTAAAGACATACCAGTATAAGTAAATAGTCAAGATAAACTATTCCTACTTGATACTGCAACCTATACCAACAACTCGTCCTCAAGTTGTCTCAGCTGTGATATTTATTTGATATCTCATTAAGTTTAACCAATCATATGATCTTCTGTGATCTACAACACACCATATGATCTACTTATAGAGAGAGATATAGGGACATATATAGTGATTAGTGTAAACAGAATCAGATAGGAGATTAATAGTGAATAACTGGAAACATTTTATATAAAAGGTCTTGCTTTCAGTATACAAATCCAACACTTCTTCCTAACAAAATAGGCTGCCATGCAAGATAATGTCCCATCAATGGCTGCAAAAGTGAAATAGAGAAACATTAAAGCAAATTGGCATATATAGAGGAAAATAGAGTGGCAATTTCTTACAAGCAGTGACCAACAACAAATGTAATAAACATATGCACCATATTGGATTGTTGGATCAGTGAGCCCATTTCCAATAGCAAATCCCTGTGCAGTTACTTCATGTAAGTATATGAAGATAGTCACCAAATGACCACTTGAAACATTATGGAAGAGATTTTAGGAATTACCTTAGATTTATATGAATTCCTTCATTTTCTTTGTTCCTCTGGTGGATATGAGCAGCAGGAATGCAATGTCTAGTGGTTAAGAAATTGTGCTCAAGCTCTTGTAATCTAGCAACCTGGGTTCGAAACCCAGCAATAACAAATTTTTAATCTTTTTTTCAATTAAAAGTGTTACATAAGGAGGTTACATGTAACATTTTTTTAGTGTTACTATAAGTGTTACAATTTAGAATGTAATGTAACACTTATTAAAAGTGTTACTAAAGATCATCAAAAGTGTTGTAACATTTTTTTAGTGTTACCATAAGTGTTACAATTTAGAATCCAATGTAACACTTATTAAAAGTGTTACTAAAGATCATCAAAAGTGTGACGTTAGACTTTAGGTAGCACCGGCAAATGTAACACCAATAAAGTGTTACTTAAAGTCTATAGTAACATATTTTAGCATATATGTAACACTTTTTGAGTGTTACGTAAACTCATTTATGTTGTAGTGGAGTTCATGAGTTTCTCTGAGGAATTGTTACCAAGACTAATGACATTAACTTTGAGTCTTATCCCCTATTGGCAATGCTCCAGGCGGAGAATCAGATACAGCCACCCAACTATCAAGAGAGAGAAAAGGTAACTAACACTTGAGCAGATATATCAAATAGTATAAAATCATTTAGTTAGATAGATAATATAAATGAAAGATATTTTGGAAAGAAACAAACCAATGCTTTAGACCAAAACTAGATACCCCCAACGATTTCATTTTCAAGCATGTACTAGTGTTTCAAGACAAACTAAGAGAGAATAAATTTGAAAAAAGTACTCTAGTATTGTAATTGCACCAGTAATATGACTATGGTATACCATTGAAACAAATACTCATACACATATATATATATATAAATATTGCCCAACAATGCAAATTTCACATCAACAATGATTAATGATACCTAGATTAAATATTGAATATTGTTGTATATGTGTTGATAGTGATACCTAATAGGTTTTAGATTAATGATACCTAGATTAAGTATTAAATACAAGAGTGAGCAACATAGCAACTATAGCTACAGCTAGTACACAAATTTCCAACCCCCAACATATTGAATTCTACACAAATATAAATAAGCAAAAAATCGGCATAACTCCACAATTATTCAGGATGCGAGCATGCCTCTAAAAGTGGAAAACATACTTAAATATGACAGAAATATCACAGAAGGAGGTACAATTATGAACAAGATACAAGTCACAAATTCTAAAAGAGAAGATACAAAATAAGGTACTCACATCATATGACCCAAAAATAGCTGCCAAAATGAGATTGGAAATAATATTCTGCTTGTTCTTGGTATAAAATGAAGATCAGTTTAGCACATATAAGAAGAATTAATAATGTTTCCTATCTCTTAGCAAGGCAACATAAAACTATAGGGGAGAGCATTAAGTCTGTTCGGTTGAAAATTGAACCAAATTGACAAAACCATAAATCAAAGTTTGTCAAACAAGAACAAGCAAAGTTTGTCAAACAGATTCTAATAATGGGATACTTGTTACGGAATATAAACCGTCATCTAAACTTCTAATTTATTAAAAAAACAGAGAATAAAACTCAGATCATAAGTTAGTTTTAATAGCTCTTTTTAAACAAAGTGCCTTTACACCCCAAGATCAAGAAAGCAGGATGTTTGCCTAATGTTGGGTATAATGCAAATACCAGAATCTAACCTCCTCCTTCTAAGAGATAGCTCTCAACCAAGAAACGCTTGTCACATAGAAACTTGATAAAGGATTCCGTTGATACAATGGGTTTGAACAAAAGCAAGCAGTCATAAAGGGGCATATTTCCTCTCAATTGCCGAATCGCCGTAATCTAGCTTTTGGCAACCAGAAACTGTAAGCAAAATGAAATTATACTTCCCTTCACTTGTGCGCAAACTTTGCTATCGATTATTGCCCTATTTGGGCCAGAAATCATTACATAGAGTGAAAGAGAGAGTAACAAAAATGAGAAAAAAAATATGCCTAGGGTTGAATTGAGAGAGAGAAATGATATCAAACCTATCCATACCTGATGCTCAATCGTCGATGGTGATACATCGTCGGACCTGGTAGAAGAGGGAGGGAGAAGGGTTTTCCACTCTAGAAGAGACGATGCGACCGAATCAGGGATGACTCATATTCTTTCTTTGAGAATGACATTTTATTTGGTCATACTTAATTAGTATTTAGCCTTTTCTTATTTTTCTTTTTAATTAGTTTTACTTTTCATTATATTAGAAAATTAGTATCGGAAAAACGAATGTTACTATAAATATTAGTATCAATAACTGTCTTTTTTTACACTAAAAATATATCGTATCAGAAAGAAACTTGACACTAAAATTAATTAGTATTTGAATTACAAGCCAAGAAGTTTCAAGCACTAAATGTGAATTTACCTGAATTTAGTGGTGCACAAGTGGAAGATCAAATTCAAGAATGAATTCAAACTATGTCTCTTCTACAATTTCATAATCAGACACATCAACCAAAAATATATAAATAAATAAAAAAAGAAAAAAAAAACATATAATAAATTTAAGAAGAACCAGAAATCCTAATTTCGAAAATAGTCCATATAAACAAATCTTCCAAGAAGCGTATTTCAAAATTAGGAGAAAGTATAAAATAAAAAATTTAATTACCTAGGGTTCGGAATTAGTAGCGGCAAGCAGTGGAGAGCAGCCATAACAGAGACAAGAAGCGCATTTTGAGTGGAGAGCAGAGACGACGAGCACCGACGCGCGGTGGAGGAGCAGCGACGAGCGCAACTGTGTGATGAAGCAGCGACATTTGTCTGTGAGGGAGCAGCAATGAACAAGTGAAGAATGTGACGTCGGGTGCCACCAATCTGCTGTTTTGGGCCTTAAAATAAATTTAAGAAAGATTATTTTAGAGAACGTATTTAACATATGTTAAGCAATTATTATTAAAGGTTCCCCTTCAAGAGAAAAACCATTTAATAATAAATCTGACATATTTCAATATAATTCATAATCCGAGAAGGATGATGCTATCTAATGCATGTATATTTTTTATTTATTTATGTGCTATATACAATACAATATAGGCTATCATGTATATTAATATCTATATAATTTTTTTAATTTATATCTATTATATTTATTCATATTTTGCTATATATAAATGTTTCATTCTCCAAAAAAACATTCTACTAATATTCTTATATAAATATACATATATTACAAATTATAAATATTATATATATATATATATATACATATTTCATACAAAATATAAATTTTGAAATATATATACATGTGTATATAAAGTTGTCAATACTCAATGTTATAAAACTCATTAGGCCATAGTCCAGTGGCAAACTAAGGCTTAGCACCCTGACCGGGAAATAGACATTGATAGAGTAGGAAAAAAACTTAGATGGCTAATTAGAGCGTAGCGCCTAGTCGGAGATAGTTGGAAAGTTTTGCAATATAGTCAATACTATATAAATGAACGAATCTCATAAAAATATTACATTTTTATTCAGTTCTTTTACTTGTCTTGAATTGGTTATCAGTAATATGATAAATTAAGAATTTATAAAATTTATATTATTGATTTTATTATTATCTTTTAATACTCAATATTTATGATATAGAGAGTAAATGATGTTTTTAATACGAATTTTTGTTTACAAAAATTAATTTATAAGTGATTTAAATTATTTCAGAATTTCTAAGAAAATAACTAATATTTTTACTCTTTCTAAATATATTTTATCTTTAAGTTTAAATAGTCTAAAGTAATATTAAAGCTCATTTGCTTCAATTAGTTTACTAGTAATTTAAAATATATGAGAATTTATTGAATATTTAAGAAAACGTATTTGTGTCATTATTATTGTTGTTATTATTTTAAAATCCAAATCCTGAAGTCATTACAATATTAAAAAAGTCAACAAAGTTGTGTCTATTACTAGAAAGGGTGCAATATAGCCTTTAAAAAAAAAGAACATTGAGGAGAACGATTTTGGCTAATCGGTGTTTCTACTCTGTTAGAAAAAAGGCTTTTTCAATCTAACTTACATGTTTCAATTTGGGGGAGTATTTTCTACTTTATTGGCAAAAGCGAGGGGGTTTCAAAGGAAAAGGAAAAAAAGTAACAAGCTTAATTAAGATTTGTGATAAAAAGAAAATTATGTACTAAATTAGAATGCCCATAACAACCATAGTGTAAATTCGTCATTCTTCAACATTTTATCTGGGTAGAGATAACGATGGAATATTTCCGTTACTACTTAGTGACGGATAGAATTCGGTCACTAATCCGTCAATACGAGTTTAATGGCGGATAATTTTCGTCACAACCCTATAGTATTGGTAATATTTCTTGTAGTGTTTAGAGACCGAATTTTGATGTTTATCCGTCTCCAAATTGTGATTTTTTTGTAGTGTCATGGCAAATGGTGAATGTTTCGGCTAAATGAGATATTTCCTGTAGTGGATAATGGTGTGTAATGCACTTAATCCAGATTAATCTAATAAAATATAACATTTACTTATGGACGGGGTGATGAGAAATGAATAGAAAGGGCTCGACTTTACTATTATTAATCTCTTTTATTGAAATAATTTACTACTGAAGAAAAATAATTAAGAATGTTTTAAAAAGTATTAATATTTTCTTTAAAAAAAATATATCTCTCCTAAATGATAGAATATGATAATATAACAGAATATGCAAATAGACAACTGTATTGAAATTGTTATTAATATTGTTGTGTTTCAACTTCTTCTTATGCAGAGATAATGGTTCCTAACTCCGTTGTGTGCAGTGTTGTCTTTCAGCGTAATAACTTGCATAAAGACAACACATTCCAACCTGTTGTAAATAGTGATATCTTTAAGCGAGAAAAAGCGGCAATAGACAACATTAAGTCGAAACTGTTGTTGTTGTTGACGTAACTGTTGTCTTTTTGCGCAATTTTTTTGGAAAAGGACAACACTTTCATAACCGTTGCAAAGATTGTTGTTTTCTAACGAGAAAATACGCTAATAGACAACAGTAAAGCAAAGTTGATGCCTATCTTCACATGACCATTGTCTATCAGCGCATTATTGCGCTAATAGACAACGCTTTTTAAGTAAAGTGTTATTGAAGACTAAAAGACAACAATCTATTACCAAAATCGTTGTCTTTGCAGTGTTGTTAATCAACATATTTGTTTTAGTGTTAGTATTTACTTCTTGGAGGTGAGACTCCCTGGGTGTTGCTTGGTATCGTGTACAAACTCCTACAGCGAACAAGATGTCAGGCTGCTTGCTATAAGATACAGAAGTGAGCCAATAAGTCTTATGTATTGTGTAACATCAACATCATTTCCATCTACATCGTTATCAAGTCTGGTTGAAGTGCTCATATGAACTCTTACTAAAGTTGAGTTATTTTTCCCAAACTTCTTGATCAGCTTCTTTGTGTGCTTCAATTGAGTAATATAGATGCCATCATCGAATTATCTTACTTGTAGTCCAAGAAAGAAGTGTAACTCTCCCATCATGCTCATCTCATACTTGCTTTGCATCAGGTGGGAGAACTTCTTGCATAGTTCTTTGTAAGTTGACCCAAAAATTATGTCAACAACATAAATTTGAACTAACAATTTTCCTTGCCCATCTTGGATCCGAGATAAGGGTTTGTCCACAACACGTTTCTGGAATCCACTTTGGACTAGATGATGTGATACAGTAGCATACCAAGCTCTAGGTGCTTGCTTAAGTCCATGCAGTACCTTTTTTAGCTTGTAGACTTAGTCTTCAGTTGAACTTTCAAAACCTAGAGGTTGTTCAACATAGACTTCCTCAGCTAGAAATCCATTCAGGAATGCACTGTTCATATCCATCCGATATACAATGAAGTTACTGTGTGCAGCATAGGCCAGAAATATTTTGGTAGCTTCAAGGTTAGCTACAGGGGGAAAGGTTTCATCGAAATCTATACCATATTCCTAATAGTAGCCCTTGGCAACTAACCTAGCTTTGTTCCTGGTAACAAGCCCTGACTCATCTAGCTTGTTTTTTAACACCCATTTGGTCTCAATTACACCTTGATGAGTAGGTCTAGGTACCAAATTTTATACTTCATTTCTCTCAAACCCATTGAGCTTCTCTTGCTAGTACCAAGTGTCATTTGAGATACGAAACAGGAGAGCATGACTTCGTAAGGTGCAGATCTCCTTGTCCTTACTCCATTATTTATTTTCCCATGACCAGGGTGGATGGATGGTCCTTTAGCCATCTCATGTCTGGCTCCAAGCCTTAATTCACAGCATCTTGCTGAGTTGTCTGTTGACCTCCTTACTGTGATGTAGGTTCTGGTACAGTAACTTCTGTTGTGGGGTTCGCAGTTTCTTCAACAGTTACTTTCTCTAGTACAGTAGGCTCTTCGTCAGTAAGGATTAGTTGCTAGATCAAGGACCACGTGTGGTGAGTCTTCCACCACAAGTGTTCTCTTGTTGAAATCTCTAAATAACTTGCTTACTTAGGAGTATCCCAAAAACACTCCTTCATTAGATTTAGCATCGAAGGCATTTAAATGTTCCTTCCCATTGTTCAACATAAAGCATCTACAACCAAAGATATGGAAGTATGATATGCTAGGCATTCTTCCAGTCCACAACTCATATGGTGTCTTATCCAGATCTTTGTTGATAAGATATCTATTCTGAGTATAACATGTTGTGCTAGTCCAATATCTCTTAAGCAATTGTGCTTCAGCAATCATGGTCCTAGTAGCTTCTTTCAATGTTCTATTTCTTCTTTCAGCTACACCATTCTATTGAGGAGTTCTGGAAGCTGAGTACTCATGGTGAATCCCGTTGTTGCTGTAGAAACTCTCTATAAACTTGTTAGTGAATTCAGTACCTGATCTTGATAATGTTGAGGCATTTCTCATTTTGAATTCTCTTCATAAGGTCTGGAAGCTTTTCCAGAGTGTCTGATTTCTTGGCTAGAAACACAGTCCAAGTATATCTGGAGAAGTCATCCACCACTACAAGTGAGTGTTTCATCCCATAACTGGTTCATTTAGTTCGAAGAAGTCCATATGCAGCAGGTCCAGAAGCTTGTGAGATGACCTTACTGGTTTGTCTTTGAATGCCTTTCTGATTTGCTTGCCTTTCAAGCATGCATCACACACGCTTTTCTTCCTGTATGTCGTACCTGGTAATCCTCTTACTAACCCTTTACGTGTCAGCTTATTGATAGTCTTGAAGTTCAGATAACTCATCCTCTTGTGCCACAACCAGTTGAGTTTAGGAGTGCTTTTGGCTATATAGCAAGAGAGTTGTCCTCCAATAGTCTCCCTGTCAACTAGATACATGTTACCCTTTCTAGTTCTTGTGAGTTCTATTTGGTTGGACTTGGCATCTTTTATTAAGCATTTCCCTTGATTAAACTCTACAGGGTGTCCCTTGACATAGAATTGGCTTATGCTCTATAGATGATATTATAAGTCTTCGACGAAGTAGACATTTGCTTTGCTGACTTTGCCCTTAGAGAAAGTTCCAACACTTTTGGTGATGCCTTTGTCATTGTCTCTAAACACCGCCTTGGGTCCTTTGCAGTCTTTGAAATCCCTTAAAGACTTCTTGTTGCTTGTTATATACCTAGCACATTCATTGTCAATGTACCGGATATCACTGTGTCCAATAGGCAACTTGACCTGCAGAGTAATCAAGTAGACTTAGGTACCTATTGCTTAATGGGTCTTTAGGAATTAATCTTTCTTGCAACTCATTTGTAACTGAAACTCTGAGCAGCAAGTTGTTCTTCTGGGCCAGCTTGCTTAGTGTACACCTTGGAAGGTTCCCCTTTTTCAGATGTACCTAGAGCAGCTTTCTTCTTGGTTTGGAGTAACGTAGGATGGTTCTTCCTTGCCTTGTGCGGAAGCCTCTGAGCATCCAGCCTAGTCTTCTGTTGGTTGCTTTTAGGCTGCTGTAGGGAGTACATGCACTCAGTAGCCAGAGCTTGTTGCATGTTGTTACTTCCTACTACATCAGTGCCTGGTGTGCTTATAGTAGTTGACTTTCCCTTGTTAGGTTTACAACCTTACTCCAGTCTTGAATTCCTTGTGGGGATATTCTCCATCCTCCTAGACTTACCTTTACACTATTTGGGGAGCATGTGTGACTTAAACTTACATACTATTGGAGCATCAGTAGAAGTACTAGCTGCTTGAAAGTTAGAAACTTTGTTAGAGAACACTATCACTGTTATGTCAGATAGGTTTCTTTGAACATCCAGTATCTCATCCAGATTCCTAGATGATCTACTGGAAGACCTGATGGTTGATATCGGTTTCTTTTTCTTCTTAGACTGAAGGATGAGAGACATATTTAGCTTACTTACTTCCTCTCGGAGAAAACAATAGTCAATTGTTTCAGCTGTAAGTTTCTCAACTTCAATTTTAAACACTGCATTTTCTCTAAGAAGCTGCATGTTCTCAGTCTTCAGCTCTTCATATAACTGATTGATTGTGTCAAAGTCAGCCATAAACTGTCTGAACGAAATGAGTAAACTTTTAGAATCAATATTATTTCATCTTGAAGAGGTACTGGGAAAATCTACCTCATCATGATTGTTAGTCTCTTTTTCCATGAGGTAACTGAGTGTTTCAGTGTCAGAGTATGAAGAGTCGTTGTCCAATTCTGAATCTTCATATAATGTTGGTTCCCTTGATGACAGTGGAATTGATGGGTTCTGCTCAACTCAAGAGAGCCTGAGCTTTCTCCTGCATCCTTCTATCCCCTTTTTCCTTGAGAACATCATCAAGATACTTGTGCACTTTGGGATATGGGCATTCTCTTGCAAAGTAACCAGTTTTTGCGCAGTTGTAACAAAGATCTCCAACTTCCTTCCTCATCCTTAGAGGTTCAGATGGCCTGGTGTAATGAGGCTTGGATGGGTTTACCTTTGGATGCTTCTTTATAAAACGTGTGAAGCTTTTCATGAGTAAAGTCGTCTCTTCAAGTGTTTGCTCCTCTTCAGCAACAACATGAAATTGCTGCTTTAGCACGATGGTGGTTACTGGGACAATTTGGATTTGATGTGAGGGGATGCATGCTACTAGGGTGCAGTATTCTCGTCTTCTTCTATCCTTTTCCGATAAATATCATATTCAAAGGACTTGATGTCGGAGAAGAGCTCGTGAATGCTCTTCTTACCAAGCTTCTTTGAGCTTCTCATTGGAATGGGCTTCATCCTAATCCGATGTGAGTGCTCGTAGCATTTTGGTGTTTATATCCTACTGAGTGTACCATTTCCCAGCTGACAGCAACTTATTCAGGATGGTTGTGTATCTTGTATCTAAATAGTTCAGAGACTCTCCAGAATTAGCCTTGAAGAGCTCAAAGTTCAGGGTTGTAGTAGCCACCTTGGTCTCTCGAAGTAGAGTGGAGCATACATAGATTTCCGTCAGCAAGTCCCAAATGTCCTTGGCAGTCTTGCAGGCCTTGACTTTTGTGCAGGTTCACTTGTCCAATGTAGCAAAGAGTACATTCTTGGCTAGATTTTCCAAGATTGACCTTTTCCTATCATCAAAAGTCCATTCATTACGTGCCTTTTCCACCATGGGAGGAGATGTGGGTTCTCCATCCACTCGCATAGCATTGTTGATCTTCATGATTACTGGTGGACCTTCTATGATGATTTTCCACATTTCATCATGCTAGAGGCCAAGTGTGCTTACATCCTTATGTCTCAGTCCTCATATTCCTTAAAGGAAAACATAGGAGCTTTAGTTGAAGAAGTCTCCATCGTTGTGGCTTTTTTACTCAAAAATCTTTTAATTTCAAAAGTGTTTTTTGGCTAGAAAATGGTTGGATCTGGTTTAGCTACCAAAGATGATTGGGTGTGTGAAAGCAACCGCCCTGATAACACTTGTTGGTCCCAAGTGATAGGGGTTTAAAGGGGGTGAATAAACCTCTAACTCAATTTTCTCTTTTTCAAATATTTTGAGCACAATTAGCTGCTTACTGCAAGAAACTAGTTCTTGCAGTGAAGTTGTTACAATAGGCTTACTTAAGCAGTAGGCACAAAACAGACTAGATAGAAGTAGCTTACAGTAAGCAAAGCTCAAGTGAGTTTTATGTGCAGCGGAATATGGTTAAACATTTTCTTACAAATCTATGCAGTAGATAAGTGGTATGCCAACAACAATAATAAAAGCAATATAAAAGTAGATACAATATTTATAGTGGTTCAAAGATGGGGGTAATCCTTCTATATCCACTCTTCCGTCACACGATGGGAAATTTTACTAAGTAGTTTACACACTGTACAACTTAGCAACTCCAAAATCTAAGTCCAACTTAACTTCCTACAGTAATTTTTGCTTATCCTCAGAAGGCTACTTCTCTATTGTGCACACGTTCCTCGAGACACAAGACAACTTTAAATCCTAAATTCAAATGAAGATTCCCCTTTTCAAAAACCTTTCATGAGATTGGTTTAGTGAAAGTTTTTCTTCAACTTCTGGTAGTTGCCTCTAAACTTGAATATTGTTGAGATGTGGGCAAGCTTCCTGGTTTGAGAAGGATTAGGACCGAAGTAAAGCTTGAGAGCTAGCTTGACCTTGAGAGTGATTGCAGCTTTTGATCTTTACTAGATTGCTTGTTGCTTGTTATCTTACTCTTGTATACATTGCATAAGCACTGGAACGACTATCAGAGCGCTTTGAAGCTTTGAATAGGAATGCTGAGTGCTTAATGCTAAGTAATCTTGAATGCTTGAGTTTCGGTAGCCTCTACTTCATCATCCATCTCCTTCTATTTATAGCAGTTGGGATTCCTTCTCATTGAAAAAAGAAAAATAATCTCATTGACATTTAATGCTCCTTGTACGACAAAGAGCCGTTTGTCCTTTCTCGCAGAAAGTAGGTCAGAGTAGTTGTGGCTTGGTGTCAGTGTCCAGTGTTGCTTTTGCTTTATGTCTGGTGATGTGTCCCCACGCTATTGGATAGTGAGTACAAGGTTTTAAACTAGTCTCCACTAGCTATATATTTGAATTTGGATATCCAGATGTTTGACCTTGACTTGCACACTATTAACATGACCCCTGTTTGCTTGTTGGATATACCTTTCTTGTTGCAAGCATGCATACTGGATGGACATATGCTACCTTACTACTTGCTCACTGCAATCTCTTTCCTTGTTGCTACAAGTAACCTTGACGATCTTGCTGCTTGCTTGTTGTGACCTCTGCTTAAGTAGAACTAGCCATATCTATTATAAGATTTACAGAATTTCTAGGGGCACTGATTCCTACCTTACAAAAGGTTTTGTCATCATCAAAACAAAACATAAATTTCCTAACACAAGAGAAATTAAAAGAAACTTTAAGTGTATCAGTCCAAGACTTTGGTGCCTATTTAAGACCATAAAGAGATTTTATCCATTTACACACATGAGTTGGTTTTTGCGGGTCAGTGAACCCTTCAGGCTGGCTCATATAAACAGTTTTTCTTAAGGTTCCATGAAAAAAAGTATTGTTCATATCAATTTGTTTAATATTCCAGCCCTTAGAGCCAGTAATTGAAAAAATAGTAAGTTTCAAAATAATCTATCCTAGGGATTTGTTGAAAGCCTTTTACAACAAGCCTAGCCTATATATTTCTATCGACTCATCAGATTTTTTTTCACCCTAAAAACCCACTTATTTTGCACAAGTTTCATGCATCAATCCTTGGAACCAAAACCCAGGTTGCTTGGAATTCAGCCTCCATGGTTGCTTTCTGCTTAGCATTTTGCAATGCTAGCTTTACTGACAATGGTTCCAAAGGATTTACTTGAAGTAATTAAGCTTTAGTTTTGAAAAATCCTAGCTTACACCTTGTTACAATTGGTGTCTGTTGAGATGTGTAATTGGTGGAACATTGGCCAGTGAAATAGACTCTTCAGGATATGTTATCTGTTTGGGAACTAGAAATACTAGACATCTTGTTAGATTCAACAAGTAAAGCATAATTATCTAGTTGTTAAGCAGTGTGTGATGAGTGATTAGGATAAATACCACCATTACCATTGTGTGACATGTGATGAGATCAAGTATTTAAATTACTAGCTTCTCCGAACAGAGATATTACCTGATTAGCTTTATCAGATCATGGAAAACTAGAATCAGAACTAGACTAAGGAAAAACATCAGTAGATATGGGTAAGATAGGTAAAAATGACTTTTGACTATGAACAAACAACTTAACCTCCTTATTAGAGAACATTTCTTCATATGGATATTCTTTTTCGTTAATTGTAACAATTCTGCAAATATGTATTCTACCAGATTTGTCAAAACACCTATATCGCTTGTAACGCCCCGATTTCACATTTCGAGATCGAGGTGCCACGGTGCGACAAGTTCATACATTCTTTTCTTTAGACATTGAAACTGTATAAGCGGAAGCATTTGTGATTCTAAAAATAGTCTTTATTCCAAAAATAAAAAAAAATGAAATTTCGAAATATATAGATATATGCGGAAGCGTATAATTATTACAGACTTGAAATATAATTTATTTATGATCGTCATTAAAATAGTTTATAAGTATCACGGGCCCTAAGTGCAGTTGAACGGAGCCCACGAGATCTGCAACAGCCCATTGCACGTCTCCTTCATCCTGAAATGTTTGTAGGGGGTATGAGTATCAAAGAAACCCGTGGAATACTCTGCAAGCAGTAATATTATATAGGACAGATAAAGTCAATCACATAAACATTCATATAAAGGTAATGCCCAACTCTTACGGGGTCAAATAACGAACCCAACTCATACGGGGTTAATTTCTCAAGCCCAACTTTCACGGGGTCATGTACTTTCAAAATATGTATAGGAACGCAATATCATTTGAAATAAATATGCATTACACTATAACTTTTCTATCTCATACCCGAAGACAAAATTCAAGATATAACAATATAAATTATGTCCAGATTATTACTGAAAGCTAACTTGCAATCATCATTACCCACCTGTTTCAATTTTTAGAAAGCAGAGCCGGGAAGTGTCCTTCGTGTGCTCCCGAACTCAGTCCGCACACCTATCGGATATCCTTTGTCGCATATCGGGTTCTTTTTTATCTTTAATAGAATTTCTATTCTCAAATATTTTCTTAAGTATAGACATTTTTCGAACTTAAGTTTTTATTAAAAATCAAACATGAAATAACCAACTATATAACATGACAAACAACTTCACTTCACTCATATACAAATTTTGTAAATATAATTTATTTTCAAAATTAATATTTAATTAATAAATAATTCATTTAATAAGTAATATTTAATTAACCAATTAACAAATAATTTCACTTAATATAAACTAAAATTGCATAAAACATATCGCGTACATGTCCACTTAATTAGCGTCTCATGTGCGGCATAATCATACAAGAAACAAAATATCTATTTACTGTTCACAAATATCTATTTACTATTCATTTACTATTCATAAAAATATCTTCTTACTGTTCATTTTTTCCGAAAAATAATAAAATCTCCCATAATGCTCATTTATTATTTTTCATGTATCAAATTAATTTTCCATTTTTTATATTTTGAATTTTCAAGAAAATCAAATATCTTATGAATATTCGTTTTATTTAAAAAATTCATAAATCGATTTTTCCTTTGAATAAAATTCTAAAAAAAATTACATTTTATACTTCTAGGTACTTATATATCATAGTTATATCAAAGAAAAATTGAAATAAAATTATTTCCTCTTTTCTTTAAAAATAGGCAAAAATACTAGGCTTTTCCCTTAATATTTTTATATATTATATTTGTACACTTTAATGAGAGATGTAATTATATATATATATATATATATATATATATATATATATATATATTAAAACTTGATAATGTGTTAATTATATGAATTAAAAAGTAGACCTATCTTATTTTTCTTGTATTTTTCCACTGTACTCATATTATCTTTCAAAATTTAATATAATAGCTTCCAATAATTATTTCACTATTTTAACAAAATAAATAAATTTAGACATATATAAATTAAACCTGAAAAATTAAATTTTCAGTTTATGATTTTCTGAAAAACAGAAAATTAGAAACCCACTTAAAAAGCTTCTAAAATCTATATTTCACTCTCTAATTCCCTTTTAAATTTTGCAACTTCAAATATATCGTGTATATAACTTATTATAATTACATATGTGGAAAAAATAATATGTTTTATTATTTTCAAATTTATCCAGTTATTTAAAAAAAAAATTATTTATTAGCTTTAAAAATATTTTAAATCCTCTTTTGAGTTTTTCAAATTCAAATATACCATAAATATAACTTATTATAAATATAATACATCAGATAAAAAAAATCAGATTTTTTCTTTTATGATTTTTGGATTTATCCAGTTTATTTTTGAAAAAAACTAGGTTTTAGTTTTTAAAATGTTTTACAACCTCTTTTAAATTTTCTAAATTCAAACATACCATATATATAACTTATTATACCTTTTTATAAAAAAAATAAAATTTCCAGAATATTAAAAAGAAAATGAAAAATCATCAGCCTTATACATACATATATATATATATATATATATATATATACATATATATATATATATATATATATGTATAAGGCTGATGATTTTTCATTTTCTTTTTAATATTCTGGAAATTTCATTTTTTTTATAAAAAGGTATAATAAGTTATATAGAAACTAGGACACTAAGTATACCACTTTTTAAAAATGTCTTCTAACTTTCAAAAAATTATTAAAAATGCCCTGTCACCGGCTATAGGCTATAACCCATCCGGTGATGGGTGACGTGGATTGCTTACACGACGTGAGAAGGCTTTTCTGCTACGTTTTTTGTAACCTGGAATTATTTACCAAATAATATGGGTAAATAACATGCCATTAGTCTAGGAGGGAAAATCAAGGTATTCCCTCCATTATCTTCCCCATTATAAACCCTAGCTCACAATGTTGCAAGACATCTCCTCCCCTACAAGCCGAAATTCAGTCCCAAATCCAGCTAAAAATTGTCGAAATTTAAGAGCTGCTCCAATTTATGGAGTGTCTTACTCAAGTAACTCCTCAGCTAGGTTTATGCTTTGCAATTATGGGATACGAGTCTCGCTTTAAACATCAAGGAAAGAACCAGATGTGGGTCGGAGGTTTTACGCATGCCGCAATTGGAATGTAAGTTGTCTCGATCTCAAACTCCATCAAACTAGTATTGCAAAAAATTGTGATTATAAGATGTTTTTTATGTTTTTTTTTTTTTTTTTAGTAGGGAGGTGGTGTCTCTTTTTCGAATGGGTCGATCCACAACCAATGTCGGGGTCTAACTCGGTCGCCCACGAGTTACAGGCTGGAATCGAGAAGATCGAAGGGCTGGAAAAAATAATCGAGAAGAATAACTGAAAAATGGAGTTAATGATATTTGTGACATGGGTGCTTTTACTTGCAATTATGTTCAAAATCATGTAGTCTGCCAACTTGGTCTTCATCTTGTAGGAGGTTTTGATGTTGTATCTGTTGTAGCACTTGGTTTAAATGTTTAAATGAACTTTGTGTGATTTACGATTGATGGAATTAATTGCTCGATAGGAGTTTAGTTAATGTAAGGTTCAGTTTGTGTGATTTAAGAATTGAAATGAATGGCCAGAGATGAAATGTATGTGATTTGGGAACTATGTAACTTAATTTGTATGACATTTGTGTAAAACAAAAATTGTGTGATTTGTTTGAAATTAGTTTATACTTTGTGTAATATGAAATTTGTTGCTTGTAATTAGACAAGAACATTCTGATGGGTGAAATATATTATTTAAAATTAGACAAGAAATATGGAAAAAGTAAACCTTTGTTAAATAAAAAAAGACTCAAATAAATCAGACTTTGAGAAATAAATCAGACTCAAACTAAGTAAAACTTTGTTAAATAATTCAGACTCAAATTGCAAAATAGTTACATTATATTGATCTGAGACAACCTATTCACCACTGTTTAGTACATACTCCCTAACAAAAGGACATAAGCTAAGCAGTAACTAAGATAATGGGGCAAAATGAGTTGAATAAAAAAAAAAAGCCACTTTAGTGTTTGTTACAATTGTTCGAAAAAAGCCTAATCTACAAAACAAACAGTAAGTTGAAATTGTTTAGTCAATAGACATAGACACCATATACAAAACGTAACACCCCCGTCCAACATATCACTATACTCAACATCGATTTTGAGGGTCTTCTCCCATTGAAAGAAAAATGCCAGATGCTATCTCCTTCAAGGTTGGAAGGTGGACGTATTTTCTCCCGTCTCTTTCAAATACATGATCCGGTTGGGGTTGTGCTTCCGCTTGTTCAATTATGTTGTTGTTGAATGCTATCGAAGCAGCTCCATCTTCGTCACTCCTTTTTTTACTTTTTTTCTGCAAATAAATTTTGAAGGCATCTTGCAATGTGTAAACCAATGATAATCAGGTTATATATTCTTTTAGAGCCATACCTTTCCCCTTACTGGAAGCTTTTCTAGTGGGGCTGGAACATCAATTTCCACCGTTTCAAATTCAGCAGGATTTGCATCACCAAGAACTTAAGGGTAGATTTAAATTGTATTCAAACAAAATGATACATTAGCCAACATATTTACTCAACGTAATCCTAATTTAAATTAAAACTATTATACCATCCTCTCCATCGTCTCATTAACTTGTGTCAACTGACTTAACGGGTCCCGAGTTTGGTTATGGCTAAAATTATCCTACACATAATTCAGTGTCAGCACAAATCATAGAAAATAAGATTGATTTTCTGAAAAATGATATACAAAAATTAACAAAAATCATATTAAATCAAATGTACACAAAAATTGCTACACAAAACCGAAACTAAATTGCAACAACACAAAATTGATACACTATACTCCACAAAAAAAAACACCAATTCTGAAAATAGATACACAATAATCCATAAAACTAATGTACAAAACAACGTCAAAACTGGAACACCATAAAGCTGATACTCAAACACTCCAGAAGAAAGTACCAAAACTGAAATTCGCACAAAACTTCACAAAAACTCATATTACACCAGATTTAAACAAAACTGATCCACAAGCTGAGACAAGACTGGGACATCTCGAAACTGATACATAAAACACCACAAAACAACACCAATTCTGAAAATTAACTAAACTAAACTCCAACAAATTCACCAAAATGATCCTAACACTAATTGCAATAGCTAACTCAACAGATTCATACTACTATAAATTTATTAAATTTCAAAAAATCACCAACATATTCACAAACAAACTCATCTTCCAAGTCACATTTCTAATCATTTCCCTAATCATTATAATCCCGCCAAGTTCATAATATTTAGATTCAAACTGAAATAAATTTTCACATTACCTCTTGTGCTTCATCTTCATTAAATATTACTTCTAACACTCCCTCATTTTCCAAGTCTTCTAGTCCACATTCTTGTAGAATTTTCCGTCTAGCAGCCCGTTCTGCCTCATCGGGCTCTGGTTCGTCCTACATACAAAATAATTTAATGAGTATAAACAAGTAATAATTCGTCCAACACTACAGACAGGAAGTAAGAAAAATTGAAAACTAAAGCTTTACACCCATTTCAATAAAGAAATGGTCCCCCATCTACCACACGCTCACACATAGCAGTTATATTCCTGTGAACCCCCACCTCGGGCAAAACCCTAAAATTATTTGAGCAATCGACAATAACAACTGTAAAACACAACAACTATATTGAAAAACTATTAAACCATAATAAACGACAATACCGCATCAAATTTCGAAGAACTAACAAGATTCCTTCTAAAAATGTTACTGAACTGAAAAAGACGAAACCTAAACTGAAAACAAGGAGTGACACTTGCCATAATCAGGTGGGGGGTCATCATGCCGGCGAATGTCCCGGAGCTTTATCCTGTGCACCAATTTTTCCAGTAGCGACTGCGAAATTTGTGAGATTTGGGATCCTAGGGCTTTTTTCGTTAAATGAAAGGGTGTAGTATTAGGGCTAAACTATCCTAAACCCACCAAATTCGAACCTGACCCAAAATCCGGTCCACGTCTGAATAGCCCGAATGACATAGCTTGCCCCGTCTGTTAATTTAATCCATGTCACCTGTCACCGGATGGGTTACAGCTTATAGCCGGTGACGGGGAATTTTTAACAATTTTTTTAAAGTTAGAAGGCATCTTTAAAGTGGTATACTTAATGCCCTAGTTTCTAAATAGTGAAAACTTACTGGGCATTTACGCCAATTTTCCCATTGTTTTTATATTAGTTTATTAGAGTAGAATACTAGAAAAATATTTATCCCTTCTTTTAATTTCCCCTTTTATTTTTCAACCATAAATATATCTTATACACACTTTAACATACCCATTTACCTCATAAAAAAATATTCAAATTTTATAAAATTTCGGCATTATAACGATGCAAAAGGGCCATTTACCGAAAAATAAAAAATAGGGGAAGTTGTTTCATTCATCAACATATTCTCCACACCAAAATAAACAATCAATAATTCAACAGTATTTAGAGAAAGCAGTTAATATATAGAGGGGCTCAGCCCCTATTATATCGTTTACATAATAGTAGTTTAAAGTAATATTTATTCAATTTTCACGGAGGAGGGGGGGGGGGATAATTTTTCCTTGTCGTCCTACATGTTATAAAAACATGATCATCGGATTATATATGCTTTAGAAAATTAAAATCGAAAAAAGAAAAGTAGGAGAGGAACGTACATCGGAGCCGTAGGTCCGACCCGGATTCGAGAACTAGAACTCTCGAAATACTTCTACTAATACTAGAAACTAAGAACTACTATATTTGAGAGAAATTTGGGAGAGAAGAAGTGAATCGGTGAGTTTTTGGAGTTGGGGGGGGGGGGGGGGGAGGGGAGGGTTTTATTTATATAAAAAAAAAGGTGAATAGTAAGGAGGTTACTATTTTTTATATTTTCTATATCCGGCAATTTTTATGTTTTAAAAATTCGTTTCGAAAAATATTTGGAATTCGTTTTATTTTTTTCTTTTCTACCATCATACATACTATAATAGACCGTTCTTCTCTCAAAGCCTTCTTCTTTTTATAGTAAAAAGAAATATATTCCTAAACTTTTTTTTATAACTGTATTACGTAAATTATCAAAAACTTACTTTTAAATTTTTCTTTTTGTAAATATCTCAAACACCATTTTTAATCATTCCATTTTATTCATTTTTAACCCTTTTCCGAGTCTATAATTTTTATCAGTAAATTTTCTGTTTTACAATTGTATTCTGAAGACCATATAAAACTAATTTTAAAATTTTTCTTTTTTCATTTATCCCAAGTATAACTTTTAACCATTCCATTTTCTTAATTTATCCTTTTCTGAGTTTAAAATTTTATCCGTAAATTTTCTTTTTTATAACTGTATCATGTAAACTATCAAAACCTCATTTTTTAATTTTTCTTTTTCCAAATATCTCAAGCATAAACTTTCTCATTCCATCTACCTGTGTTATCCTTTTCCGAGTCTGAATTTTTTTTCCGTAAATTTTCGTTTTATAACTGATATCTTGAAAACTATCTAAAACTTATTTTTAATTTTTCCTTTTTACAAATATCTTAAATACATACTTAGATAATTCCAGTTTCTAAATTTCTTCTTTTTCCGAGTCTGAAATTTTATCCATAAATTTTTTGTTTTATACCTGTATCTTGAAAACTATCCAAAACTTACACTAAAATTTTTCTTCCTTCAAATACTTGAAACATAATTTTTTTACCATTTCATCTACCTTGTTTTACCCTTTTTCGAGTCTGAAATTATATCCATAAATTCTTGGGTTTTAGAGATAATATCATTTACTCGTTATAAACAAGATTTTAAATGTTTTTTGTTTCATATATATTGAACCCGATAGTGAACCTTTTTATTTTTTAAGTCTCACATTTTTCTGAGTCGTAGGTGCGGATGAGTTCTGGCATCGCGCTATCACTTTTCCAACCAAAAAAATCACAAAAATTATTTTGTTAGTTAAATATTGTAAAGAATGCATGGAAGTATTTAAAAATATATTTTGAATGTTTTTCTAAGGATCCAGATGTTTGGGGTATTACATCACTTACGAAAGATGTTATACCTTAAGAATAAACACTTGGATGACATGTACATCATTTTTTGCTTGTTATATGGTTTTCTTATATATGGATAGCAGGTACAGCCAAAAACCTTAATAAAGCTATCATCTAGTTTTGGGTTGTGAAGCTTATAGAAAGGGGTTTCATATGACAGAAGTGGAGTAGAAAGTCTATTGATTAAAAAGACAACATTAGCAAAGGCCCAAAATTTCATAGGCAAATTTGACTGCGTAAGTAAAGCAAGTCCATCTTCTACTATGTGCTAATGTTTTCTTTCCACTTTTCCATTTTGAGGATGATTATAAGGACATGGATGCCTAAGTTTCACCCCTAATGAATTAAGCATAGAGAAGACTAGTTTAAACTCACCAGTAAAATTAGCCTGGAAAGCTTGAATTTTAGTATTGAACTGCATTTCTACTATCAATGTAAACTGCTTAAAAGCTTTAAAAACTTGAATCTTAGTTTGCAAAGGAAAAAACCAAGTATACCTACTATAATCATCCACAAAATTTATGAGGATTTAAACCCCTCAAAGATGGTGTGGCTGCAGGACCCCACACATCAAAAAGGAGAAGTAGTTTTAGTCTCAACACTAGGGAATGAAATGTTGTGTATTTGACCAAGTTGACATAGCTACAAAAACTCAAACTCTTAACAGAAGCATTTTTATTAACAAGCTTTAATGCTAGAGCTAATACAGCAAAATTGTGTCCGAATCTGTGATGCACAGATCTATGTCACTATTTGCAGTTAAAAAAGCTTGGGAAACAAAACCAATACAATTTGCAGGAATAGAATCAATATTTATAGAACCACTGGTAATAATAGAAGCATTACATTCAGAAATATTGTGTTTATCAGCAGCTATGTTTGGCTTTCCAGAAGCAAGATGTGATGAGTCACGCTGGTAGATTCCATGCTAAAATCATGTGTGTGCCCTTGTCCTTTACAAAACAAACACTAGGATGAAATTCTACATAAACATTGTTATCAACAATAAACTTTGAAATACGTAAAAAAAAAAAATTAGTTATATCAGGCACACACAATATATTTTGAAGTACTAGCTTCTTATCATTAGAATTAGAAGTAGGGTGGATCATGTACTAATATGAGAGATCTGAAGTTTAGAACCAGTACCAACAGCAAGTGTATCACTCCCTCCGTAGGTTACTTGTTGAGCATATGTGGATTAGATGTTACATGATTGTTGTCCCACTATCTACACACCAATTCATGTCAACATTCTAAAATCCGGTCAAAATGCCATTGCCTACTAGATTCACATTAGATTCATAACCACTCGTTTCTTGACCCCGCTTGATCTGAGTTGTTATGTTAGCCTGTGCAGATCACAAATTGATTCCAAGGAAATTCTGGTCAAACCTCTTAAAGCAGTTTGAGGCTATATGATTATTCTTGTCACAAATTTCGCAAGTCACTATAATCTCGGTAGTATAACCTCTAACTGTACGTCGATTTCCCCCTTATTACCATTCCAATTGTTCTTAAAACCCCTCTTAGGATTATCCAATGTTGCAACATTTTTTGAAGAAAAACCCGAATGTGAAGAAGCATTGAACTATCTAAGCCTTTTTTCATGAGTTTGCAGTGCATATTGCATTTCTTGAAGACGTAATGCTTCAGGTCTTAAAGACAAATTGATTGTTATAGATTCAGATTCAAGACCCAAACCAGCAAGAACGTATGTGACTAAATCATCAAATAAAATTTCTTGCCCGGAAACATGCAACCCATCAGCAAAGCCCCTCATTTTAAGGGTATATACTCATCTACATCCATTTCTCCCTTTGTCAATGTTTGAAGTAAGGTCCTAAGATGCATTGCACGCGCTTTAGATTGAGCATGAAACAAGGATTCAAGAATCTTCCACCTCACATGATTTTGTGCAGCGATGAAGATAGCCCATCATTGATTCAGAAACTGACTGCAACAGCCAACTGAGAACTCACTGATCTCGCCTGACCCAGACTTCAAACTCTGGATTGAGTGTTCATCGGACTTCAGTAGAACCAAACGAATGAGGAGACTTAATAAATTGTTAAGGAGTTGATGTTAGACCAGTAAGAAAATCGTCAAATCCATGTGTGCACACTATGGATTGAATCTGCATGATGCCCTATTTTATACCTATGAGATCACCTATTACACTTTGATGTTACATCTTGTGTTTCACTCATTCACTAATCGACACGTGTATGGTATGATGTCACAAATTAATATGTGTCACCTAGTGAATTGAGTGTAACAGAGGATGAAACACCTAGTGTAACAGGGAATCCGAATTGTATTTTATAACCTAGTGTTCCGCAAGTAACATTTCTAAAGCAGATAGTGGCATAGACTGTTAATTACGTAACTCTAATACCATAATTTTAATATCTCTACTCTATCTAAACTCTCGAATTAAAGGTTGAATTTATATTATCTAAAATAATTGCAAATAATTAACTAATGAAGAATTTCTTGGGAAAACGGTCAATCGAATGTTAAGGTAAACTCGGATGCGTAAAGATGTATTTCAGGGCATAAATTTCAATAACTCTAGACTTTTAGACCAATTATATTATTTATTAGACAACACTTATGTGAATCTAATTCTTCTCCCGAAGCGACTAAACTATTGATCAATTAGGACTACTCACTCTCCCGAGTGGACCAATCCTAAAGACTCCCTAAAGCCCATACACCAATGTACACAATTATCTCACTCCTCTCGGACAATATTGATAACTACGCTATGTGTCATACATCTATTAATAATTTCCTTCTCCCAAAGAAAAATCATTAAACGTATAGATATTTTTCAATTTAAATAAATCATAGGAATCAAACAAACATATAGATAAACAAACATAAAATTAGAGTCTAGAATTTAAAGATAAAATCAAAACATAGTTATTCACAATCTACTTTCTACCCCTAGAACACGAAACATGTTACCTACTCATAATCAAAGTTAAAATCCAACTATATCCGTAGACAAACATATTGGAAAAACTAACTAAAGAATAGAAAAACCCGAGTACCGATCGTCGATCTTCGTCTTGTCACGTTCTTGTTGTTCGATCTAGCTTCCAAGGCTTCTTTGAATGTATCTTATCTCTTAAAATTGGATCTAGAGACCTCTTTCTAAAATTGGGGATGATGTGGTGTGAATTAGGATTGATCTAGGAGAAAAACGTGTGTAAGTCAATTACACCGCCACACGGACGCGACTAATCCGGCTGACGCGGTCGTTCTTCTGACGCGGCCGCAACGCCCAACACGGTCGTTCTCGCTTCACAATTCTCCCAGGCTTAACCAGGCTAATTTTGATGCGGCTGCGTCAGTTTTTGTCTTCCAGACTGGTTCTTGGCCCTTTTCGTCCGTTTTCACTCGTTTTTTACTTGTTTCTTCTACCAACTTCGTCCAAATGTCCTTTTTGACATATATATACCTATTTTTTCTTCAAAACACTCATAAATACATTAAACGCTCGAGACGAGGAATATTACATAATTCAACCATTAATACATGCAATTGTCATAAGATATCTATAAAAAACGACCTAAGATGCATGTATACACAAAGTGTATCAAAATCCCCCAAACATAAACTGTTGTTCGTCCCGAACAATAAAAGAAAATAAAATAAGAGCAACATGCTTTTTAGGGTGATTGGACGATGATATTTGTCTCAACGAATTTTTTTCCAAAAAAACCAACAACTAGAAACCTTGAGCATTTTTTACATGGCAAGATCTTAACTATTTTTTCGAGACAAGAGACTTATAAATAAACATGATCATCACTAGTTAAATGTATCACTCATCTCTCAAGTGAATAAAATATGGACATGTTTTCACTCAAATTGGACCACATGCATTGTCTATCATATGCTTGCCTATTGTCTAAATTAGACCTCGTTCTTGACATGTGTGACAAAGAATCATAAAGGTCTTTACTTTGGTTGTAATGTTGGCTTAAGGTCAGGCGGGATAAATTTGGATATAAGTGACTACTTATTGGACCAATCAAGTTATTCCTAACCCGACTACCCCTCAACATTGTTCCCTCAATCCTCACTCTTCAACTTTCATAAAACTAATCAATATGGTTTCTTCACCCATTCAAAAGCATTTTTCTATTCTTTTTTTTACCAACCAAAAACTTCAAATGCCTATCATATTTGAGTACCACATTGGGACTACTCATCTTTCAAAAATTTAAGCATACTTAGGCCCTTTCTCATTGTTATCCCCTCTTAAATAAAACAAACCACAACATGTATTTACAACATTCTTTTTTTCTCTTTTTTTCTTTAATTTTCTCATTTTTTTCTTCTATTTTTTCTTTAACAATAAAACGAAAAAAAACTAGGAGAGGTCATATATTTATTTTATTTTGCTTAATTTACATATCTCTTCATCAAATCATCCCAAACATGCATTCCACTTCATGCTTTTACCCTTTTTACCTTCCAAACCACCTCCCTCTAACTCAATTAGTCCAATTAACGGGTTAAAGACTAAAAGAAATGTATAGTAGTGTTCGGTTATGAAAAATAAAGTTTAAAGCTTAAAGTGGCCAACTAGGAATTTTTTTCAAGATTTGCTACAAAGGATTATTTTTAAGGCTAAAAAACAGGCATATAAGAAAAAAATGTCTAATATCATTTTCTAAGTCACAACATGTACTTTACATATTCCTACAAAGATGCGAGGTAAATTCTAGAGACTAAATACATTATGACCAATTAAGTCACACCGAAAGAATGAAAAATTACTCCAAAAATAGGAGCATAAATTAGGCTCAAATCTCATTGGCTACTTGTGACCCTAAATTTATAGCTCTTCTAAGTGTCAAAATACCGTTTATATTTTTTAAAAAAAAAATCAACTCATCATTTATCAATCCCTTTTTCAGCTCTTCCACAACTATGACTCAAGCTCTAGACTCTGACTCAACAAAATAACTAACACACAAAAGCACTACATTACGAAATAAATCGCAAAAAAATCAAATAAAGTAAATAACAATTCTAAACTAATCAAAACAAGTTAAGTGTACAAACAGGGCTCAAAGACCCTTATCAATCCTCCACTCTATCACAATTGGGTTCACAGACCCTCAAATCCACCAAGACAAAATAACAAAGATAAATGGGGTACGCAGAACCTCACAGAATTCAACAAAAATAAGCAAGAGTACAACAATTACATACTTAAGCAAATAACGAACATAAATCGTGAAAACTTCCAAGACGTCCCACGTTCACCATCTCCCCAAACTTGGTCCAAGGCCAATGTTTGTAGGAAAAATAGTGGTACGCCTTAGTGCTTACTTATAGTGTGCTACTGAGGGGGAGGTGGCAGTGATGGATTAAAACCCTACTGCTGCCAAAACTGGGTCATTATGTGCAGTTGTTGTTGTTTATGTGCCCTGCTTGCATCCTGTGCTGTCTTGAAGCTTGCTCTTGCGTCCATCTCTCATCTTTCTGATGCCTCCATGCTTGCTCTTGCTCCCAGCGTTTGTTATGCGGCTATTGCTATTTTTTTTATTTTCTGAGCATCCTAATGCTACTGCCATGCCCTATTCTGCTCAAGACTTGCTGTGTAAGCATTCATAAGCTGAGTCTGAGTGTCGGAAACAGATCCAACTCGCCTCTATACAAATTCACTTCATCTCGAAGGGATGCAATCAACCCCTCCAAGTCATTGTACATCTTAGAAGCAGACTCAATAGTCCTAGCAGGCCTTTTTCGCGCCGATCTAGCAGAGCGGCTACTTCCTTCAGCAGGTACATCCTCAGCTTCATCTCCTTCTTCCAACTGAGCGGGTACTTGACAACCAAAAGAAGGTGTGAATATTGGTTCAATTTCATCAAGTGGTTTGTTGTATGAAGTATGAGTTGTGAAGAATTCAGAACCGGAGTTATGATTTGAAGAACCGGATCAGAAAATCGGGTTTAAAATCAAATCAGTGGAAGAGGTTAGGAGGGAAATGGGCTTAGGTTAGTTATAACTGCCAGTTACAACGGTTTTAGTCTGTTGCGCTAAAAACCGTTGTGGAAGCACTATTTCTGCAACTTATAGCAGTCGAGCTAAAGTCAGTTACAGCTCTCTCGTCTTCAGTATTCGAGCTTCAGTACTTATATACATTTGTATCACTTGTAAATGCGAGCTAGATGATATAGTTTTCCCTCTGTAAACATTACACAATTGAGAGAATTAGAAGTCTAGGGTTTCTGCTCCAAATCGACTTGTGATTTGGGGATTTTCTAGTTTCTGAGAGATTCTTGTAATTGATTTTGTAGTGAAGTGAATTGAGGTGCATAGAGCCTCCGTGGATGTAGATCAACTTTGATCGAACCACGTAAATCCCTGAATGTTTGATTCTATTTCTGTTTTTCCTGCGTGTGAGCACTGTTCGGCCGTTTTCATTCTTATTTCATCCGAACATGGTTTTTTCTTTGATTTTGTGTGACTTTGATCTTCTCATAACAAGTGGAGCCATCTGTGGGAAACCTCTCACACAAGAAGAAGAAGAGAATGTCAAGAATGGAGATGGATCTGGACAAATTTTCAGGGGAAAACGATTTCTCTCTGTGGAAAATCAAGATGAAGGCTATCTTGGTGCAGAATGGGTTAGCAAATGCTCTCAAACCTGAAGATGAGTGGGTGGAGGCTGAGAAACCCAAATATGGTGATATGGATCAGAAGGCATTGAGCCTGATCATCCTGTGTCTTGGGGATAAGCCTTTGAGGGAAATATATCCAGATGTATGTATGCAATTGAGGCCTGGACCAGACCGGAGGAGCTTTACCAGTCCAAGTCAGTTTCCAATAAGCTATTCCTCCAGCAGAGATTACTTGCTTTCAAGATGGTGGATGAAAAGGAAATTTCTGATCAACTAGATGAGTTTACAAAGCTTTTTGATGAACTGGAAGATCTTGGGGTAAAAATGGAAGATGATGACAAAGCTTTGATGGTACTAAATGTCTTGCCAAGATCTATGGAGAGTTTCAAGGACACTCTGATGTTTGGGAGGCAGGATAAGTTGAGTTATGACTCAATTATTACTGCCCTGAAGACCAAATGTTTGCAGAATCAAGGAGATAAGAAAGTAACTCAATCTGGTAAAGGTTTGAACATTAAGTTAAGAAGAAACTATCAGAAGAAGGGCCAAACTTCAAGAAATTTAAAGAATGAAAATCATGCTCAGAAGAAATCTGGAGAGTGGGTAGAAAACAGGAAGTGTTTCAAATGTAAAAAAACTGGACACCTGAAGAAGGACTGCCCACAAAAGATGAAGAAAAAGGAAGGCCAAGGTGCTGAAGCTGCTGCGGTTGAACATGAAGAAGACACACCAGAAGTTCTGAATGATACTGAGTCAAAGATGAAGAAGGAGTGGGTTCTTGACACTGGATGTTCTTTCCATATGTGTCCTCATGAAGAATGGTTTCAGAACCTCAAGAAAGAAGTTGGAGGGTGTATTTTGCTGGGAAATGATCAATCGTGCAGGGTTCAAGGTACTGGATCAGTAAACATTAACATGTTTGATGGAATTACAAGAACTTTCACCAATGTAAGGTATGTACCTGGTCTCAAGAGAAATTTACTCTCCCTAGTATCTCTTATTGCTACTGGATGTGAATTCAAGTCTGTTGATGGTCAATTACACATAACTAAAGGAAATAAACTGGTGATCAAAGGTAAACAACATAATGGTCTGTTTATTTTGATGGGAAAGCCTGTGGTTGGTTGTGTGGGCAACATTCTAGGAAAGAATGAATTAATACTGTGGCATAAGAGGTTAGGGCACATTGGGGAAAGAGGATTAAAGGAATTATCCAAGAGAGGCATAATTGGAGAGGTTGGAAATCAAACACTTGAATTTTGTGATAAATGTGCATTAGGCAAATCACAGAAATTGCCTTATGCTAAGGGGGCTCACATTACTCAAGAACCTTTAGATTATGTCCACTCAAACATTTGGGGACCATCTAGAACTGAAACTCATGGAGGAGGAAGATACTTCATGTCTATGATTGATGATTTCAGTAGGAAAGTGTGGGTGTTTATTTTAAGAAACAAAAGTGATGCCTTCACCAAATTCAGAACATGGCTGATTCAGATGGAAAATTTAAGGGGCAAGAAGCTCAAGCGTTTGAGAATAGACAATGGCTTAGAATACCTATCTACTGAGTTTACTGACTTCTGTAATGAAAGAGGAATTACAAGACATAGAACAGTCCTAATGAACCCTCAACAGAATGGTGTTGCAGAAAGATTCAACAGAACAATACTTAAAAGAGTGAGGTGTATGCTGATTGATGCTGGAATGCCAAAGGTTGTCTGGGAATAAACCATTAATACAGCATGTTATTTAATCAACAGATCACCTTCATCATCTCTAGGGTTCAAAACACCAGAAGAAGTGTGGAGTGGCAGAATTCCAAGCTATACAGGTTTGAGGGTGTTTGGATGTCTGGCTTATGCACATATTAAGCAAGACAAACTTGACCCAAGAGCATGCAGATGTGTGTTCTTGGGGTATCCAGAAGGAATAAAAGGATACAGGCTATGGTGTTTGGAACCAGGGAATCAGAAGCTCATGATAAGCAGGGATGTTAAGTTCAATGAATCAGTTATGGGATATCACTCCACTAGAAGTCAAGAAGAACTTGATGGAACTATTGAAGCAGAAAAGATATCAGTTCAGGTGGAGCCTCGGATGGATTTTAATTTTCAAAGGGTTGAGGATTTAAGAGAACACTCAAGTGACAGCTCATCAGAAGAAGAAGATGTGAAAACTATTAATCAAAACTTGAGAAACTATAGTATTACCAAAGATAGACCAAGAAGGCAAATCCAAATACCAGACTTCTATGGGCAGGCTGGGAGTGTGCATTATGCACTTAGCATTGCTGAAGACATAGAACATCAGGAACCACAGAACTTCAAAGAAGCAGTCAGTGGTGGTGAAAGTGAGTACTGGATTAGTGCAATGATGGAAGAATTGGAATCTCTGGAAAGAAATGGTACTTGGAAGCTGGTTGGTAAGCCTAAAGGGCAGAAGCTGGTGAGTTCCAAGTGGATTTACAAGAAAAAGATTGAAGCTAGAGGCACAGAAAGGATAAGATACAAGGCAAGACTTGTTGCAAGGGGTTTTACTCAGAGAGAGGGCATTGATTTTAATGAGGTTTTCTCTTCTATGGTGAAACATTGCTCTATTAGACTGCTGTTATCAAAGGTGACACAGAAGACATGGAGTTACAACAATTAGATGTTAAGACTGCATTTCTGCATGGTGACTTAATTGAGAACATATATATGAAACAGCCTGAAGGTTTTGTGATTCCAGGAAGTGAAGAAAATGTATGCTTTCTCAAGAAATCACTATATGGGTTGAAACAGAGTCCAAGGCAGTGAATAAGAAGTTCAATGAGTTTATGTTAAATGTAGGATTCATCAAAAGTCTGTATGACAGTTGTGTATACTTTGATAAGAATACTAATGTTGATCCAGTGTATTTGTTACTATATGTTGATGACATGCTTATTGCAAGTAAAAGTAAGCATAAAATACAGCTGCTGAAGAAGAAGTTGAGTTCAGAGTTTGACATGAAAGATTTAGGAGATGCAAAGAAGATTTTGGGCATGAGTATATTAAGAGATAGGAGTTCTGGAAGTTTATGGTTGTCTCAGAGGCATTATCTTCAGAAGGTGGTGGAGAGGTTTCAGAAGCATGAGGCCGAACCTCTGAGTATTCCAGTAAATCAACAACTTAAATTGTCCAAGGAGCAGAGTCCAAAGACTGCAGAAGAAGTGATACATGAGAAATATACCATACGCAAGTGGTGTTGGCAGCTTAATGTATGGCATGATCTGTGGAAGTTAAGAAAGTTCATACACTTGACAATGTTGCTGACTTCTTAACCAAAGCAGTTCCTGGGAACAAGGTGGTACATTGCTCGAGCCTAATTAAGCTTGAAAAATGTGGTTAATGCTCAAGGAAAAAGGACAGGTTGAGGTAAGGACATGCACTTGAATTCATTGAGGTGGAGATTTGTGAATATTGGTTCAATTTCATCAAGTGGTTTGTTGTATGAAGTATGAGTTGTGAAGAATTCAGAACCGAAATTATGATTTGAAGAACCGGATCAGAAAATCGGGTTTAAACTCAAATCAGTGGAAGAGGTTAGGAGGGAACCGGGCTTAGGTTAGTTATAACTGCCAGTTACAACGGTTTTAGTCTGTTGCGCTAAAAACCGTTGTGGAAGCCCTATTCTGCAACTTATAGCAGTTGAGCTAAAGTCAGTTACAGCTCTCTCGTCTTCAGAATTCGAGCTTCAATACTTATATACATTTGTATCACTTGTAAATGCAAGCTAGATGATATAGTTTTCCCTCTGTAAACATTACACAATTGAGAGAATTAGAAGTCTAGGGTTTCTGCTCCAAATCGACTTGTGATTTGGGGATTTTCTAGTTTCTGAGAGATTCTTGTAATTGATTTTGTAGTGAAGTGAATTGAGGTGCATAGAGCCTCCGTGGATGTAGATCAATTTTGATCGAACCACGTCTGAGTGTTCGATTCTATTTCTGTTTTTCCTGCGTGTGAGCACTGTTCGGCCGTTTTAATTCTTATTTCGTCCGAACATGGTTTTTTCTTTGATTTTGTGTGACTTTGATCTTCTCATAATAGAAGGAATGTTGGTAGCTTGGAAATTTGACAGGTCTATTTTCTAATCCCTAATTACTGCAAGTGTACGGGTGTAGGTGTAGTAACGGCAGTCAAGGTCGATCCCACAAGGAATAGGTTAGGTAGTTCGATACCTCGATTATCTAGGATTATCCTAACTAGATACTAAGATTGCAAGGTTGTTTTCAAATAAATTGAAGAACTTAAACTACTTAACTATGACATATCAAACAAAAAGGAATTTCTATTAACAAGAAAGTGTCCTAGGGATTCGATTTCAAGACTTACTTCAACGATGAATTTGCTTAAATTATAGCCTTTGAACCAAATTCTAGTGGTTATTAGGCAGCACTCAAATAACCTAGCCCTTCTCTCTAAGCGACTAAATCGTAGATTAATTAAGATAATTCCCCTCTCGAGTCAATCAATCCTAATAACTCCCAACAGCTCATAAACCAATGCCTACACAGTCATAGACAACTGCACTCCATGTCGTACGTCTGATAACAATTCCCTCCTCTCGAAGCGGAATTGTTAAACGAGATTACTAAACCTAGATGGCTAGTCTAAATTCAGTTAGAAACACAAACATAGAGATAAACACATAAATCGGAGTCTATAAATTAAAACATCATTCAAACATTGTTGTAAAAATCCCTACTTTCTAACCCTAGGACAAGAATAGCTTAGCTACTCATTCCTAGTATCAATTCAATACAATATTCCATGAAAAATATCATAAAGAACAAAACTAGAAAAGAATTAACTAAACCCGAATGAATCGTCTTGTCGATCTTCGTCTTCTTCGTCCTCCAAGTCTTCTACTTTTTGTTCTAAGTGTATTTGAGAATATGGAGTGTCTCCCCTCTAAATCACGAGTTTGGGGACCTATTTATAGGTATGGGTTGAAACCTTGAAAGATTAGGACAAAAAGCCCAACTTAAACCCGATTTGGAGTTTTGGAATGAATTTGACACGGCCTTGAACGTCCTTGACGCGCCCGCGTTAGGCCACACTGAACTCACCTGTGTGGGCTGAATTTGACGCAGCCTTGAATCGTTAGTGACGCGGCCGCGTCACTTTTTGCCCAGAAATGTGATTTTCTATTTTTGGGCACATCGTGGCCCATCTCGCCTTTTCTTGATCCCTTTCGCCCCTAGTCCACCATATACTCAATATTTTGGCCTAAAATTAACAAAACACGTCAAATGGTCCAATGTAACCAATATAAGCAATTCTCGACCATATATGCATGCAAATGCTATAAATACACACCTTAAATGCATGCATACATGACGTGAATCAAAATCCCCCAAACATAAATTATTGTTCGACTCGAACAACATAAAAGAGAACAAAGACACATGTATTTAGGGCGATTAGATGACGAATTAGTTTCAGACAGATTTTTCAAAAGCCAGACATCATAGTGTAAGTGAGCATGTGTGATTGAGCCAAACTTTACTACTTTCGAGACTTAAACTTTCAAAGTATTTGATCCTCACCAAGGAAGTGTTTCTCTCATCTCTCAAGTGTTTAGGCTAAAAATATCATTTCACTCAAATCAGATTACCTGCACAATTTACCATAGGCTTGCCAATTGTCTAAGCTAGAATCAGTACTCGGGATAAGTGACAAAGAATCAATTAGGTCTTTATTTTGGTTGTAATGTTGGCTTAAGGAAAGGCGGGATAAATTTTGACAAAAGTGACTATCTATTGGACTAATCAAGTTATTCCTAACCCGACTACCCCTCAATACAATCAAGCGATCTCACTCTCCCAATCTCAGCAAATCACCCCTCAAGTTGACTTATTCACCTTTCCAAAAGTGTTTTTTATACTAAATATTCGAGTAGCACATCATGGGACTACCCGATTTTTCCAAATCAACTAAGCACTTCTTTCTTCTAACCTCTCCTTAACACACTAAAACAGTACAACATCTTTTTACAGCTGACTCTTTCTTTTGCTTTTCCGATTTTATTTTTTTAACACATAAATCCGAAATTAAAATTTAAAACTAAACATAACACTAGGAGAGGTTATACTTGCTTGATTTTGCACCTGACACTTCAAATTCCCTTTACGCTTCAATCTATCCATAAGTGCACCCATTTTGTTTTAATCTAAACTACCTTCCAATCCACCTCCCTCTTTACTCAATTAGTCCAATTTAAGGCCAAAGGCTAACTTCAAAAGGCAATTGGCTTGTAATGTACGGTTGTGAAACAAACAGGCTAAAAGCTCAAGTGGGCTGACTATGGATAATTTTCAACAATTTTTGGTAAAAAGGATAGCTTTAAAAGGCTCAAAATAGGTTGCAAATCAAAAACTGCCTATATCATTTTCTAAGTCACATTACGCACTTGACATATTCATAGCAAAGTCTTAAGGCAAATTCTAGAAACTAATACACATATCCAATCAAAATCACACCGAAAGAAAATATATTGCTCCAAAAATAGGAGTCACATTAGGCTCAATTCCTCACAAGGGTCATTCTAATCAAAGTTCTAGGCGTAAGCTCAATTTCGTGTCAAATTACCTATCATGCTCTACTATGTGTTAATTTTCCAAATTTATGCATAAAATCGTCTCATCATTAACACATCATCATCAATCAAATCCCTAAATTTTTCAACGATTACAACTCGGGTTTTTTTTCTACTTCTAGACTCCAACAAAACTAAAAACATACGACCAACATAACTGGGTTCACAGACCCGACACTTTCAAACAAATACCAAATCACAGCAAACAGCACGATATTGACTCTCATGAAACAAATGGAAAGCATATAAAACCACCAAAAATAATACATAAAAGTAAATAAGCGGCTCAAGTCGTCCCACTATCACCCCCTCCTCCAAACTTGGTCGAAGGCCAAGTTTATGGGAAAAGAGTGAGACGGCTGGGTGCTTTTACTTACAAATGTCTACTGTGGTGGCGGGGGTGGTGGTGGAAACCCGTGCTGAGTCCACACATTACCCCAATGCTCTCTCCATTCACGGTCGGCAAGTGCTTGAGCCAAAAGTGCGTCAAGCTTTTCATTGACAATTTTAGCAACTTCTCGAGTCTCCGCCCTATGACAGATGAATTTGGTCGAGAGATCAGCAAATCCTTCTTGAAGAGAGACTATCTGGGAACATATGTCATCTTTTTCTTCTTCAACAGGAGCCGATGAAGATTCACCGGCTATAGCCGCCTTCTGTTTCTTCAACGGACGAGGTACTCGAGACCTTTCCTCGGCAGGATCTCCAAATCGGAAAACAAGATCATTGTCATCAACGGATAATGCAAGATGGGCTGGTGATGACATAGCAATGTTGGGATTATCATCGAGGTTCAGCACCATAGTCAAGTCTGGGTTGGGAAGCCGGAAGTAAGGTCCCACATTTTAAAAGACAAAAGGAACCTTACCCTCGTTTCCCATCTTCACTACCTCCAGCTTCTCCAACAATGGCCAAGTGATAAATATTCGCCTTGAACAGGTGTCAGCTCACTAAACCATGTATTGCGAACATCCAAATAAGAAGCAATGGGAGTGATTAGACCCCCGATGAAGATGCTGTCAGACTGCTTCGTGGCCACACTCTCAAGGTGGCTTATTAAGAGGACCGCATTGTCTGGTGTACGTTCATGCATGACAGACCATATGTAGCGCATATCGGTTTGCCTAAAAGACCCTGTCTCCCTTCTCACGAATAATGTATGCGCGAGCATCTTCTGGAAATATCTGATCGCTGGGTTTCGGATCCAGGTTGCCCGAGCAGTCTTGGATCTATACTGTTGAGGTTGTAAAAGTGGTGGGGCAGTCGTCAACTGCCCATAGAGTGCCTGGGGATCAAATTCCCCGTCTTCTGGATGGTCTCCAGAGGGCTGTTTGAAGCTATACAGGTCATCCAGCTCATTAAAATGTCAGTGTGTGTGGAGAGCCCATCAGCTGGAATGATATACTTTCAGGTCTTCGCTGATGTGGCTGACTAGCTGCATTGATGAAGAAAGTGCTCATGAACTCCATAGTGAGGCGTTCATAAATGAGGGTCAGCTTCATGAACTCTTTTAACCCTACAATCGTCCAGAATGCTCTGATACTGTCAGCAATGCCCATCGCCTTTGTTATCTCGGCTGTGGAGAATTGCGTGGGCACAATAGGACGTGCCCGAAGTTGCTAAAACCTTGCGCGGTGAGCGGGATTTCGCAGGATGAACCCATATATGAGACGATTGTCCTGAAGGTCGATCATCACCCTTTCCGGAGGCTCCTGCTCTACCTGCTTTTTGCCCTTTCCTTTGCTCTTGCTGGTACGTGCCTTAGGCATCTTAGTGAACCTGGAAAAACACAACACACAATTTCATCTTCAAAAACCAACAATATTCCACAATTCAGAAATTAACTCCGACTACTAAACCGCATGTTGTTTACCTAACATGTAAATAGAACCTATTTATGTTAGATTCAAATGATGGCTTTAGCTTTTGAAGAATAATTCAATCATATTCATGGAATTAATCACCACTTTCAGCAACAATTCCAACTTTTAACTCAAAATTTTACCCCCCCTAAACCCTGCTCTAGAACCAAACTAATGAACTTAAGCGTAGGAATGCATGAATGGACTCATTTAAATTCTTAGAACACATAATATGATCATAATTTATCATCCTATCACATATTTTAGGTCTAGAAAGATCATACTCTAAAGGTAAAGCTAGATATCATGAATGCACATAACATGTTCGATGAAATGCCTCAATGAAAATAACATGTTACATCAATCTTGTTGCTTCCCACCCACTCCTAACAATCACAAAGCACAATTCCACAACAATTACGCACCAATTGACTCTAAATTAAACACATATGGCACAAAGTTCATCCACATTGCATAATAAATGTGACTAAACTAGAATCTTAGACAAGAACTTATTATAATCCTTAATCCAAAACTTTTCACCAACAACTTCCATAACAATCAAAGAATTAAGCGTAGAAGATCGAGTTAGTTAATCTTACCGGATAAATTTAGTCAAAGAGGAAGGAATGAGCTTGTCCCGGTTTTGTGCCAATTGGGTCGAAAAAACCCAAATCTAATCGGTGGAAGTGTGTGAAACTGATGTTGGGTTATGTTTATGGGTGAGAGTGTGTGAAGATTTGGTGTTTTGAAAATTGAGTGAATGTGTGAGAAAAAGGGAAGAAGTCGCGAATTTGAGAGGAAGAGGAATGAGATTAACCCTTTAATATAAAAATTAACCTGGGCCTGGGTTGTCCGATGCAACCTTGAAGGCCTACGACACGGCAGCGTCAGGCTACTATGAACTCACCTTTTTGGGCCGTTTTTTAACGCGGCCTTGAAGGGCTACTCTGAACTCACCTTTTTGGGCCCTTTTTTATGCGGCCTTGAAGACCTGCGACGCGACCACGTCGTTTTCATTCAGTTTCACTCGTTTCTTCTCCGTCTCACGTTTTCCTCTGTAGAGTTGTTGGTCCCTACGCATTAAACACTATAAAATACCAAATAAACTCAAAGTTAACACGAATTTAAAACAAAATTAACAAATAAAAAGCAAATAAAAGTTTGGGCTGCCTCCCGATAAGCGCTTCGTTTAATGTCCCAAGCTGGACCACCTGGTTTGGGATTTACTTGAGTTCTTTCAACCGTACTCCGTGTATGATTGCAATCTGGTCCGGATTGTAGTACTTCTTGATTCTTTGCCCATTGACGAGAAACATACTCCCATCTTGATTTAGAAGTTCCACCACCCCGGAAGCTCGAACTGTTTTTATCATAAATGGACCCGACCACCTGGATTTTAGCTTGCCCAAAAACAATCTCAGTCGAGAATTGAACAATAAGACTTGTTCACCGACTTCAAAAGTGTAATTCTTGATCATTCGGTCGTGAAACCGCTTGACACGCTCCTTGTACAAACTAGAATTCTCGAACGCTTGGTTTCTGAACTCCTCTAATTCATTGAGCTTAAGAAGTTGCTCCTTACTAGCAGCCTCGAAGTCAAAATTCAACTTCTTGACCACCCAATAAGCTCTATGCTCCAACTCCATCGGTAGATGACATGCTTTTCCAAACACTAGCTGATATGGCGACAGCCCCAAAGGAGTCTTATATGTCGTCCTATACGCCCATAGTGCATCATCTAACTTCATCGACCAATCTTTCCGGTTCCCATTCACCGACTTTTCCAGAATTTGCTTTATTTCTCGATTGGCGAGCTCCACTTGACCATTGGCTTGAGGATGATACGACGTTGTTACACGATGCTTCACGCCATATTTAGCCAACAAAGCTGACATCCACTTGTTACAAAAATGCGATCCCCTATCACTTATCAAAGCTCTTGGAGTACCATACCTTGTAAGAATGTTCTTTTGGAGAAATTTCAGCACCACCTTGGCATCATTTGTTTGGGTTGGAACAGCTTCCACCCATCTAGACACATACTCTACCGCAACCAAGATGTATTGGAACCCATTCGAAGATGGGAAGGGTCCCATGAAGTCTATGCCCCATACATCAAACAGTTCGACTTCAAGGATCGTAGTAAGGGGCATCTCGTGCTTTCGTGTTATTCCTCCTGTTCTTTGGCACCGATCACATTGCAAGATAAATTCATGACAGTCTTTATGAATCGTTGGCCAATAAAAGCCACTTTGAAGCACCTTTGTGGATGTCCTTGCTGATGCAAAATGTCCCTCAGTTGGGGAGAAATAGCAGTGAGCAATGATGTCCCTTACTTCAGAATAAGGGACACACCTTCGGATGATTGTGTCTGTGCATCTTCTATAGAGATAGGGATCATCCCATATGTAGAACTCACATCGTGGAAGAACTTCTTCTTCTTATGAGATGACAAATCCAGTGCAATCCCACTCGCGATGTAATTCGCGATGTCACTGTACCATGGACCATTCTCCACAACCATCATATGCTCGTTTGGAAATATGTTGCTTATGGCTATCTCTTGGCCCTTTGCATCTGCTTTATTCTCAATTCTAGACAAGTGGTATGCTACCATGTTCTCGCAACCTTTTCTATCCCGGATCTCTAAATCAAACTCTTGTAACAACAATATCCATCTGATCAGTCTAGGCTTCGAATCCTGCTTGGCAAACAAGTACTTAAGAGCAGCATGGTCAGTATAAACTATTGTTTTTGCCTGTATAAGATATGAACGAAATTTATCACAAGCATAAAAAACAGCTAACAATTCCTTCTCTGTGGTCGTATAATTTTCTTGGGCCGGATCAAGAGTCTTGTTGTCATAGTAGATGACTCTAAAAAGCTTTTCCCTCTTCTGGCCCAATGCAGCTCCCACAGCCATGTCGCTTGCATCACACATTATCTCAAAGGGTTGAGACGAATCAGGTGTGATTAGTACTGGAGCAGTGATCAATGTCTTCTTCAGTGTCTCAAAAGCCTGCACACATACATCATCGAACACAAAAGGAGTATCTTTTTCTAGTAAACGAGATAAAGGTTTAGAAATTTTTGAAAAATCCTTAATGAACCTTCTATAGAATCTCGCATGTCCTAAGAAACTTCTAACTCCTTTTTCATTCCTAGGAGGTGGTAATTTCTCTATGGCCACTACCTTAGCTCTATCAACTTCTAGCCCTACAGACGAAATTTTATGGCCAAGGACTATGCCATTCTTAACCATGAAGTGACACTTCTCCCAATTTAAGACTAGATTGGTGTCTTCACACCTTTTCAGAACCTGAACTAAGTTATCTAAGCAAGTATCAAAACATGACCCAAAAACAGAGAAATCATCCATAAACACCTCCATAATGTTCTCTATCAAACCCCCAAAGGTGGCCATCATGCAACGCTGAAAAGTAGCAGGCGCATTACAAAGCCCAAACGGCATTCTACGAAAAGCAAAGACACCATAAGGACATACAAAAGAAGTTTTCTCTTGATCTTCCGGGGCAATCATAATTTGATTGTATCCCAAATAACCATCGAGGAAACAGTAATACGCATACTCTGCTAACCTATCAAGCATCTGATCTAGGAATGGGAGGGGAAATGGTTTTTTCGGGTAGCTGCATTGAGTTTCCTATAGTCTATGCACACACGCCATCCCGTAATTACCCTAGTGGCTATGACCTCGTCTAGATCACCCTTCACTACAGTCATCCCCTCTTTCTTAGGCACTACTTGGGTTGGACTCACCCACTTACTATCTGAAATCGAAAAGACTATTCCTGCATCTAACCATTTAAGAACCTCTTTCCTAACTACTTCCTGCATCATGGGATTGAGCCTACTTTGATTTTGAACTGAGGGTTTATACTCGTCCTCCATCAATATCTTATGCATACAAATTGTGGGACTAATTCCCTTCAAATCAGCTATTGACCAACCTATCGCAGACTTCTAAGTTCTCAGCACTCGCAGCAGTTTATCAGTTTCAACATCAGTCAAAGAGGAAGAAATTATTACCGGACATCTGTGTTCGCTATCTAAAAATTTGTACCGCAGATGATCTGGTAATTGCTTAAGTTCTGGGCATCCCTCGCCTCCTTTTGGTACTTCCTCTACCACTTTCTTGTTGATGTCCTCTTGGATTAAGCTTCCCTTGGGAGCTTTCTGCAAAGAATTCAGCGCACTAACACTTTCCAAAAGATCAAGGTCAGTAGGGTCATGGAAATCAGTACTATAAACAGAATTGATCAGATAAGTTTCAAGGGTATCGCTATCACTTGGTGAAACTAGTTTTCAACACAATGCAGCATCTACTGAATGAATAGAACTACATATTTCAACTTGAACTAACTCCTCACTATCATGCTGTTGAAGAGCCTTATAAATCGAAAATGTGACTTGCTCTTTATCTACCCTTAAAGTCAACTCCCCCTTTTGTACATCAATGAGTGCTTTACCCGTTGCTAGAAACGGGTGACCTAAGATTAGGGGAACATCCTTGTCTTCTATCATATCTAGGACTACGAAATCAGCGGGAATTATAAATTTACCAACTTTTAACAAAACGTCCTCTACAATCTCCCTTGGCCAAGTCATAGAACGATCGGTCATTTGTAGGGCAATTGTAGTGGGTTTCATTGTGCCTATACCTAATTTTTCATAAATAGACAATAGCATTAAGTTGATACTAGCCCCTAGATCACACAGTGCTTTATCAAAAGTTATGTTACCTATTTTGCATTCAAGAGTAAAACTACCTGGATCTTTGCGCTTTAGTGGTAGCTTCCTCTGGATCACTGCACTGCACTCTTCAGTCAGATTCACTGTCTCGTACTCTTCGCACTTCCTCTTCTTTAATATCACTTCCTTCAAGAACTTCGCATAGTTAGGCATCTGCTGTAGTGCTTCAACGAATGGGATATTTATCTTGATCTTTTTTAGCACATCCAAGAACTTTGCGAACTGTTCATCAATCTTCTTCTTCCTCAAGGCTTGTGGAAACGGGATAGGAGGGACATATGGTGGTATGTCTGCTTTGATTTCTTGCCCATCACTTGATTTCACGACCTCTTTCTGCTTCCTTGATTTCTCTACCAATTGTTCCTTCTCCACCACCTTTTCTTTGTCGACGGGCAGCTTTGGTCCTTCATACTCAGTACCACTCCTCAACTGAATGGCTTGGCATTTTTCTCTCGGATTCACCACTATATCACTCGGGAATTGCCCCTGCTTATGTTGGGCTCCAACAATCTTTATAGGTTGACTCATATTTGAAGATACCTCACCAATGCTTGCTTTTGTTTGAGTCATGGTATTCTCGAGCCTTTTTATGTCAGCTCCCTATCCAATCATATTCTTGTTTAGCTCATAAATGTAACATCCACCTTTTTCTCCAGTTGAGCTAGTTTCTCATCATACTTAGCAAACTGTGACTGAACAACCTCCTCTGTGTTGGCTTCTTACCGCCATGGATCATACCATTTGTAACAGCAAATCCGGGTGGTGGATTGAGTGTATTCTTTGAGTTGCCATGAGAGAAACTCTGTTGATTCCGATTCTGAGGGTACTGATCGTACCTTGGCTGATTGTTCTGAAAGTTGTTGAAGTTCCTTTGATTCACAAAATTTACATCTTCAACTTCTTCCTGACCCCCTAGCTACTGCGCCGGAGTGTCTGTGTGTTGTGCTAACGTCAGACTAGTTTGCAAATTCACCTGACTCGTCAATGTTGTTAACTGCGATGTAAGCTTTTCAAGTGGCTCATTATTGACTGGCTAGACTTCTTGGACACTCGCCACTCTTCTCGGCTGATTTCTCTGATTTGGCCACTGATAGCTCGTTCTGGCCATGGCATCAAAAATTGAGAATGCAATCCTCACTGATTTCTCCATCAGACTCCCTCTTGCAGCTGCATCTACCTGATTCCTTGTTGGAGCAAGCAGTCCCATTGTAGAACTTGCAACTTGTTGCTTCTTTGTAAAACCATGTTGAGGGCAACTCCGGATAAGATCCCGGAATCGCTCCCAAGCTTCACCAAA
Organism: Ajuga chamaepitys; assembly: GCA_958295605.1. Classification (NCBI taxonomy): domain Eukaryota; kingdom Viridiplantae; phylum Streptophyta; class Magnoliopsida; order Lamiales; family Lamiaceae; genus Ajuga; species Ajuga chamaepitys. The sequence continues at coordinate 33,561,477 of OY282495.1, forward strand.
CGGCTCTTGGTCCATTTGCTTGAACTGGTTTATCTGATTCTGCAGATCTAGCATCTTGCTCGGCGGAAAATATTTCAGAAGAAATGAAGTGCTCAAATCCTCCTAATCTGCGATGTCTTCCAACGAGTTGAACCATTGTAAGGCTCTGTCTTTCAGGGAGAATGGGAACAGCCTCATCTTGACCTGTTCGTGAGGCACATGATTGATCTCTATTGTGTCCGCCAGCCTGCGAAATTTAATCAGGTGCACATTCGGATCTTCGAGAGCACTTCCCCCAAACTGGTTTTACTGCACTATATTGATTAGTGCAGGCTTCAGCTCAAAACTGTTGGCATTCAATGGAGGGGGTTGTACTATTCCCGTCTGCTGATTTGAGTTAGGTCGCAGACAATCACTGATGGGAGTTGTCATCCTCATCTACTTCATCTGGTTCTTCCTGAACTTGTTCCTACTATGTTGCAGTTGTGGCTGCTGTGGAGGTTCTGCTGCTAAATATTGATGACTCGATCATCCAAGCGTGCTAGAGCTCGCAGTACTCTGTTAAGAACTTCATCCTGATTCGGTTGTTGTGGTACGTTTTCCATCTCAAATATGTGATTCCTTCTTATTCGGTGTCGGCGGGCAGTCTCTTCAATTTCAGGATCGAGAGGGACAAGTTGTTCTGTCCCTTTTGATCTTGTTTGCATAAGAACCCTGAACACCAAAAAAAATGAAATACCAAGTAATACGAAAATTAACTAATTAAATAAAAAATGAAAATTAAGATAAAAATAAAAATTACGAAAAAGTAAAATCTAGTCTAGTATCCTCCTATTACTCAAGATAAAAACTAAAGCGCTAAGCCTATTCCCCGACAAAGGCGCCAAAAACTTGACAGGTCTATTTTCTAATCCCTAATTACCGCAAATGTACGGGTGTAGGTGTAGTAATGGCAGTCAAGGTCGATCCCACAACAAATAGGTTAGGTAGTTCGATACCCCGATTATCTAAGATTATCCTAACTAGATACTAAGATTGCAAGGTTGTTTTCAACTAAATTAAAGAACTTAAACTACTTAACTATGATTTATCAAACAAAAAGGGATTTCAATTAACAAGAAAGTATCCTAGGGATTCGATTTCAAGACTTACTTCAACGATGAATTTGCTCAACTTATAGACCTTTAAACCAGATTCTAGTGTTTATTAGGTGGCACTCAAATAACCTAGCCCTTCTCTCGAAGCGACTAAATCGTAGATTAATTAAGATAATTACCCTCTCGAGTTAATAAATCTTAATAACCCCCTAAAGCTCATACACCAATGCCTACACAGTCATAGACAACTGCACTCTATGTCGTATGTCTGATAACAATTCCCTCCTCTTCATTCGCTCTTTGTATAAAATGGAGTTCTCGAATGATTGGCTTCAAAAATCGTCCAATTCATTGAGCTTAAGAATGCGAGATAAATCGGTCGACTCGAAATCAATATTTAACTTTTTGACGGCCCAATAAGCACGATGCTCTTGCTCGATTGGTAAGTGACATGCTTTTCCAAAGACTAATTGATACGGCCACATTTCCAAGGGAGTTTTATACGCCATCCTATACGTCCATAGTGCATCATCTAACTTCATCGCCCAATCTTTTCTATTTCCATTCACCGACTTCTCCAAGATTTACTAAATTTTAGATTCGCCAATTCTGCTTGGCCATTAGCATGCCGGTGATATGGTGTTGTCACTCGATGCTTTACTCCATATTTAGCTATACGTCCATAGTGCATCATCTAACTTCATCGCCCAATCTTTTCTATTTCCATTCACCGACTTCTCTAAGATTTACTAAATTTTAGATTCGCCATTTCTGCTTGGCCATTAGCATGCGGGTGATATAGTGTTGTCACTCGATGCTTTACTCCATATTTAGCTAGAAGAGTTGCTAGCCACTTATTACAGAAGTGTGAACCTCCATTGCTAAGTAAGGCCTTTGGAGCCTCGTACCTTGTGATGATGTTCTTGTGGAGAAATTTCAAGACTACCTTAGAATTATTAGTTTGGGTCGGAATAGCTTCGACCCATCTTGAGACATAGTCCATCACTAATAAGATGTATTGGAACCCCTTTGATGATGGAAAGGGTCTCATGAAGTCGATGCCCCATACGTCAAATAATTCAACTTCAACAATACTCGTGAGAGGCATCTCATATTTTCTTGATTCTCCTGTTCTTTGGCATGTATCGCATTGCATTATAAATTCGTGATAATCCTTGAATATTGATGGTCAATAGAACCCACTCTGTAGTACTTTTGCCGTTGTTCTTGCCGAAGCAAAATGGCCTCTACTTGGAGATGAGTGACACTGCTTGATTATGTCCCCTACTTCAGATCGAGGAACACATCGCCGCATAATCGTATCCACACATCTTCAATAGAGATACGGATCATCCCATACATAAAATTTAACATCACGAAAGAACATTTTCTTTTGATGGGACGTCAGAGCATATGGTAAAACACCGCATGCTAAGAAGTTGACGATGTCATTGTACCATGGAATGTCTCCACTGTTAAGATGTACTCATCGGGAAAAGTTTCCTTGATCTCTCCCTTTTGGCCTTCTTCATCGACTTCATTCATGATTCTGGACAAATGGTCCACAACCACATTTTCACACCTCTTCCAGTCTTTGATCTCAGCATCAAACTCTTGCAATAATAGAATTCATCTGATTAGTCTTGGCTTCGAGTGCTTCTTGTCGAACAAGTACCGAATGACTGCATGGTCTGTATACATTATCATCTTCGCTCCAATCAGGTAGGATCGGAACTTATCAAATGCGTAAACAACCAATAGCATCTCTTTCTCCGTAATGATGTAATTGGTTTGAGCTGAGTTAAGGGTCTTGCTGGCGTATTATATGACTCGAAAGATTTTGTCTCTATTTTAGCCTAAGGCTGCCCCAACAGTCATATCACTTGCGTCACACATCAATTCGAACGGTAGAGACTAATCCGGTGTGATCAATATTGGAGCAGACACTAATGCCTTCTTTAGATTCTCAAAAGCATGTATGTCTGCATCATCAAAGAGAAAAGCAATGTCTTTTTCCAATAAACGAGATAAAGGCTTTGAAATTTTTAGGAAATCATGAATAAACCTTCTGTAGAACCCTATGTGGCCAAGAAAGCTTCTTACTGCTTTTCCATATACTAGAGGTGGTAATCGCTCAATTGCGACTACTTTTACTCTATCCACTTCTAAACCTGTAGCAGAATTCTTATGTCTTAATACTATGTCATCTCTTACCATAAAGTGACATTTCTCCCAGTTTAAAACCAAGTTAGTGTCCTCACATTGCTGCAACACTAGAGAAAGGTTATAGAGACAGTGGTTGAAAGACGTCCCAAAAATAGAAAAATCATTTATAAACACCTCCATAACATTCTTTATGAGTCCACTGAAAATTGTCATCATACAACGTTGAAATGTAGAGAAACAAATATTCCATAAGGGAAAATGAATGCAGTTTTCTCTTGGTCTTCCGGGGCAATCGTAATTTGGTTGTACCCTGAATTACCATCTAAGAAACAATAAAACTCATACTACGCTAACATATCAAGCATTTGATCTAAGAAGGGAAGGGGAAAATGGTCCTTACAAGTAGTTGTATTTAATTTTCTAAAGTAAATACACACACGCCAACCCGTTACTAATCTAGTGGTCGTGACTTCATCATTGTCACTTTTTAGTATGGTCATCCCCCTTTCTTAGGAACTACATGAGTTGGACTAACCCATTTAGTAATTAGAAAGTCGATACCCGCATCTAACCATCTAAGTACCTCTTTCCTAACCACTTCTTGCATCATTAGGTTTAGTCGACACTGATTTGGGACACTAAGTTTATAAACATCTTCCGTTAGTATTTTATGCATGCAAACAATCGGGATAATCCCTTTTAAGTCATATATAGTCCACCCTATTGCGACTTGTATTTCCTAAGTACTCTTAACAGTTGCTCGCATTCTGAATCCGTCAAATATGCAGAAATAATTACCGGTTGCTTTTTCTCATCATCAAGGAATTCATACCTTAACTGTTATGGTAATGGCTTCAGTTCAGACCCATTTGCACTCTTTAGCTCTTCTTGCATAGCTTCTTTACTTATGTCCTCTTTCGTCGAGCTATGTTTGGGTGTTTCCTGCAAGGAGTTCAATGCACTGACACTTTCCACAAGATCAAGGTTAGTAGCATCAATATCATTTATAGCAAAAATAGAATTCGACAGACAGACATCTAAAGCATCCTCATCAATAGGAGCCAAAAGATCTCTATGTAATGTAGCATCTAAACACTGTATAGAACTACATATCTCAATATGATTATTTATCCTCAAAGTTAATTCCCCTTCACATCTATTATTGCACTACCCGTTACTAAAAATAGACGACCTAGAATCAAGGGAACCTCTTTATCTTCCATCATATCTAAGACTATGAAATCTGCCGGGATTATGAACTTATCAACTTTCAATAAAACATCCTCTACAATCTATCTTGGATAAGTTAAAGATCGATCAACCATTTATAGGGCGATTGTAGTGAGTTTTATTGTGCCTATTTCTAATTTTTCACAAATACATAAAGGCATAAGATTAATGTTGCTGCCTAGATCACATAAAGCTTTTTCAAAGACCTCATTACCTATCTTACAAGTAATCATAAAACTAAGTGGATCTTTCGTTTCACATGTAGCTTTCTTTGAATCACAGAGCTTCACTCCTTTGTCAAGTTGACAGTTTTATAATCTTCAAGCTTTCGCTTCTTTGCTATCACCTCTTTGAGAAATTTTGCATAGTTTGGCATCTTCTTTAACGCATCAACAAAGGGAATGTTGATTTTTATCTTCTTGAATATCTCGAAAAACATTGCAAATTGCTCATCGACCTTCTTCCTTCTAAATGCTGGGAAAAGGAAAGTAGAGGTACATATTTCAGACCATGATCAATGTTAAGCAACCTCGGCTCAGTAGTCTTAGTCTGGATTGGCTCGGCTCTTTCTTTCTCTTGAGGAGACTCTTTTCTTCTAAGGGCTCTTTCTCTACAACTTGCTATTTTTCCACATGCATCTTGGGTCCTTCATATTCAATGCCACTCCTCAGGCGAATGGTTTGGCATTGTTCCTTCGGATTAATAATTGTATCACTCGGAAACTGCCCCTTTTGATGTTGATTACTCAAGGCTTGTGCTATCTGGCCTATGTTTGTTTGGATTGATTTTATATCAGCTCCCTTGTTAGTTTGCATGGCCTTCATGTTTGCTCCCAAACTTACTATATTCTTATTCACCTCCACATTAGTTCTTTCCACCTTCTTGTCTAAACGGCTTAACCACTCATCATACTTGGTCAATTGCGCCTGTACTAACTCTTCTTGAGTTGGTTTACGCCCTTCATGGATCATTCAGTTAGTGACCGCGAATCCCGGTGGTGGCTGGAGAGAATTATTTGGGTTGCCATAAGATTAGTTATTTCGTGCACCTTGTTGGTACTAATTGTACCTTTGCTGGATGCCTTGGAAGTTATTGAAGTTTCTCTGATTGACATAATTTGCATCTTCAACTACTTCCTGTGTAGGTTGCTTATGTACGTTTGAGTCAGTATGCTGGGCTAATGTCACACTTGTTAATAGATTTAGCTGATTAGCCAAGGCGGCCATTTGAGTTTCGAATTTGTTTACCACAGGCTCTATTGATTCTACTTATGTGATGTTGTTGACTCTACGAGGCTGATTCCATTCATTCAGCCAGTACCAACCAAGGCTGTCAAACTCACGATTTTAAGTAGAATCGGTGGCGTGTCAGTAAAATCGAATCATAAAATCGAATCGTAAAATCGTAAGATTCTACTACCTATTCAAAATAACCATATATATATATATATATAAATTATTCAAAATATATTTGAATTACAAGAAGTTTTGAATAGATATCACTTATAAAAAATACACATATTATATACACAATTAATCAAAAAGAAAAAAAAAAATCATATGGAGAATTATTTTAGGCATTATGGTTCATATATATATTTAGTAAATCATTCCTAAATTGTAATTATGAATATTTTAATTTTAGGAGAAATTTATAAATAACTTTAGTGAAATTAAGTACTACATAAAAAATATAATTTATGAAGTTTAGATTTTAATTTATAACTTGATAGTTAGAAAAAAAGATTCAGCAAAATTGTCTCTCACAATTAATCAAAAAGAAAAAAAAAATACAATATGGAGAAATGTTTTTGGCATTATGGTTCATATATATATTTAGTAAATCATTCCTACATTGTAATCATGAATACTTTAATTTTAAGAGAAAATTAACAAATAACTTTAGTGAAATTAAATACTACATGAAAAATATAAGATATATTTTTTATGAAGCTTAGATTTTAATTTAGAACTTAATAGTTAGAAAAAAAGATTCAGCAAAATTGTCTCTCTTTGTGCATAATTTGCTCTAGAAAGGTTTTAAAATCCCAATTTTAAGTTGGTATAAATTCTACAATTCATATTATATATTTTTAATGGGTAAAATAGAATAAAAAGCACTAGGATATAAAATTGTTAAACTCGTACACAAAATCGTAATATCATAAAATTCGTGAAATCGAGAAATTTGCACTTTTGGTTCCACAGGACACGCCCCTGTTTCAGAATGGTCCCAGCCCTTGCACTTTTGACCCCAATAGTTTCAAAAGTTGCACTTTTGGTCCCAAACTAATTTTTTTTTGCACAAACAGTCCCAAAAATTTGCATAAGTGGTCCCACACCGTCTAACACTAACGGTTTAAGGCATGTGCAAGTCACATGCCCGTTAGTGACGTAATAAAACGCTGAAAAACCATGGATGACGCAAAAAAAACGTTTTCTCAAACTGAAGGATGGGTATTAATTATATTTTAACGGCTAAGTTCATTAATTAGGATTTGAAATAATATCCCCAAATCTGTAACCCTAGAATTGAGCCCCAAACTGAAAATTTCCTGAATCAAAACCTTTGATCGATCTGCATTGCTCCAATAAAGACGCGAAAGGGTTCTAAATTAGTGTGAGATCAAATGGTGATGCGCAGGAAATGGATGGCGCACTACCCTGCGCCAGAATATGAAAAACGTAAGTCCCTTCTCTGATCAATCCTCTGTTTTTTTTAGTTTAGTGTTGAAATCTTGAGGTGTATTCGTAATTCTTGGGTTAGTGACACTGTTAACTCCCCCACATTGTCTATTAGGGTTTATTTTTTAGCTTTGCAGTGTGGCGTTGTAGTGTGGGGATGTGTAGTTGGAGAATGTGCATTAATATAGTAGAGATTCTATTTTTGCTGATGTGTGGTCCAAGCCATGTGTTGTTGTCCGCCAGTATATACAGCCTGTCCCCCACATTTGTATTCTAGCCATTGTATATGTGTAATTTCAAATAAATTTGTCTGTGTACTTATTTCTTTAATCAAAGTGGGGTCTGAAAAGTGCTTATTTAATGTGTGGTAGGTGGGAAGGAATACTGGTACACATTGAAGTTAAAGCATGGGGGAATGATAGTAAAGGATGTTGGGGGTCTAGCCTGGATTGAAGGCACTTTGTCAGCTTTTGATTGTGTTGATTCAAGGAAGCTAGATTTGAGGTACATTGAAAGCTTGGCTGAGCAGTTGGGCTACATGGGGAAGAAGAAGTTTTATGGTGTGATGGAAGGGGCTGGCTTGAAGAATGTAGAAAGTGAGCATGACATATGGATGGTACTACAAAGCTCTAAATGAAGGGAGTTCACTCTATTTCTAGAAGGGAACAAAACTATAGTTCCAGATGAGGATGAAGATCATGTTGGGGAAATTGAGTGGGTTGAACCAGATGATAATGTTGAATCCTTGGTGGATAACCTACGGGTCAGCTTGTCCACTAAGGCTGCTGTGAAGTCAAAACAGGGGCATAAGGCTAAAGAGACAGTTCCAAGAGAAAAAAATCTAGAGGATGAGGGCCATTGTAAGGAGATCATTATGGTTGATGTTGAGGAGATTGATGATAGCACTGATGAGGAATTTGTTGGGAAAGAGGACAGCTGTGATGAGTTGCTTGATGACATTATTTTTGATGAATTTGTTGACTTAGATGCAGAGTGGGTTGGTCCAAACACTGCCAAACAGGTTGAGGACCAGGAAACCTCAGAGAGTGATGGTGCAGGTGATGATGATCATAGCAATGAGAGTGACTTTGAGTCAGTTGGGACAGATTCTGATGCTGAACAAAGGAAAGATGTAATTGTTTTTAGAGCTTCAACAGCACTTGATCCAGAGTTTAGGCTCCAGCAAAGTTTTTGTAACAAGACTTTTTATTGGCTCCAAAATGGACCAATTTTCCCCCCAAATCGCAACTCTTCCCTCCCTTTTTAAAACTGAATTTATGTAGCAGGTTAATAAGAAAATGGGACTGAAAGTGCTAAATTTATGGGACTAAAAGTGAGACTAGAATTAACAGTTTCAGTAACGTTGGGACCAAAAGTGCAACTTTTGAAACTATTGGGGTCAAAAGTGCAATGGCTGGGACCATTTTGAAACAGGGGCGTGTCCTGTGGGACCAAAAGTGCAAATTTCTCTCGTGAAATCACATGAGCAAACTCGAGAGTTTACTTCGATTTTATCAGATCTCGATTTTATCACGAGTTAACTCGTTTAGGGAGAAATAATTCGTAAACTCGTAGAATCGTAAGAGTTAACTCGAGATTTTGACAACATTGGTACCAACTAATGCCAGCCATCTCATCTAAAACAGTATAGTTGCCCTCATACTCTTCGCTAAAAGGGATCCACCTGCTGGTGCATCTACTAATAATCTTGTGTGCCCAAGTAGCCCTTTATAGAATTTGCATATATGATGATCTTGAGTGAACTCGTGTTGAGGGCGATTGCGGAGGAGATCCCGAAATCGCTCTCATGCTTCCCCGAATGGCTCTCCGTCCAACTGTCATAATTGAGTTATCTCGGACTGAAGTGCGCATCTTACCTGGAGGGAAGTATGTAAGCAAAAAATGAGTGCTCAGCTCATCCCATGTAGTCTAAAGAATTGAACCACTTCAAAGCCTTGTCTTTTAAAGAGAAAGGAAATAACGCAATTTCACTTATTCATGTGGCACTTGATTGACCTTCAGAGTTTCAAATACCCTCTTGAACCTGCCTAGATGAACATTGGGGTCTTCTAATGGGCCCCCTCCGAATTGATTCCGTTGCACGATTAATATGAGTGCTGGTTTTAGCTCAAAATTGTTAGCCTGAATTGGTGGAGTTTCGACTCCTCCAGATCGGTGATTTGGTATGGGACGTAGACAGTCTCTGATAGCTGCCTGATCAACAGCTTCTTATCCGACTGGCACTAATACTGGCGGCTGATTTTGTTGTCTCATTGTATTCGTATCAGCCCGCATGGTATTGACTGCTCCGAAACACTGTCTAACCATATCTTCTAAGGTCGCGTTTTCCAGTGGTGGTGTGGCCATATCTTTATCCTGGTCTTTCTTTGCTCTTTGTCTACGGGCAGTTGCTTCAATTTTCGGGTCAAAAGAGATGAGTGTATCTTTTCATTTAGAGCGGGTGTTGGTATGCTACCTGAGATCACAAAAACACGAAACCAGTGTAAAACTGAAAAGAAAATTACAACTAATAATTAAATATGCAGAAAAATAACATATAGTCTAGTATCAAGATACTTATCAAAATATAAGCTTAACACAATTGTCAGTCCCCAGCAACTGTACCAAAAACTTGATGCACTATTTTATACCATAGTGTTCCGCAAGTATACGGTTCTAAAGCAGATAGTGGCAGACAAGGTCGATCGAAAGAGACTGTTAATTACGTAAGCCTAATACCCTAATTTTAATATCTCTACTCTATCTAAACTCTCGAATTCAAGGATAAATTTTGTATTATCTAAACTAATTGCATATAAATAATTAACTAATGAAGAATTTCTTGAGAAAATAATCAATCGAATGTTAAGGTTAACTGAGATGGGTAAAGATGTATTTTAGGGCATAGATTTCAATTCTGAACTCCTATGTAAAATTAATCTAAAACACTAGACTTTTAAACCAATTATGTTGTTTATTAGACGGCACTGATGTGAATCTAATCCTTCTCCCGAAGCGACTAAACTGTTGATCAATTAGAAGTACTCACTCTCACGAGTCGACCAATCCCAAAGACTCCCAAAAGCCCCTACACCAATGTATATGCAATTATCTCACTCCTCTCGGACAATATTGATAACTACGCTATGTGTCATACGTCTACTAACAATTCCCTTCTCCCGAAGCGGAGTAGTTAAACGTATAGATATTATTCAAGTGATCAATTTAAATAAATCACATGAATCAAACAAACACATAGATAAACGAACATAAAATTGGAGTCTAGAATTTATAGATAAAATCAAAACATAGTTATTCACAATCTACTTTCTACCCCTAGAATAAAAACCGTGTTTAGCTACTCATAATCAAAGTCAAAATTCAACTATATTCATAGACAAACATATTGGAAAAATTAACTAAAGAAAAGAATAGAAAAACCCGAGTATCGATCGTCGATTTTCGTCTTGTGATGTCCTTACTCTTCGATCTAACTTCCAAGGCTTCTTCGAATGTATCTTGTCTCTTAAAATTGAACCTAGAGACCTCTTTTTATAATTGGGGATGATGTGGTATGAATTAGGATCGAACTAGGAAAAAAACGCATGTAACTCAATTACACTGCCGCACGAACTCGGTCGTTCTCCTGACGCGGCCGCATTGCCCAACGCGGTCGTTCTCGCTTCAAAGTGCTCCCAGGCTTAACCAGGCTACTTTTGACGCGGTCGCGTCAGTTCCGGTTCAAATCCGATCCAGAACCGATTTTTGGTCCTTTTCCTCCGTTTTCACTCGTTCTTTACTCGTTTCTTCTCCTGACTTTGTCCAAATTCCCTTTTTGACATATATTTGCCTATTTTTCTTCAAAATACTCACAAACACGTTAAAAACTCAAAACGAGAAATATTACATAATCCAATCATTTATACGTGAAATTGTTATAAAATATCTATAAAAAAAAACTAAAATGCTTGTATACACAACGTGTATCACTACACTTTCCAGAATGGGTAATTTGTGCGATCCAGCTTGAGAGTAAAAATTGGAAGGGTTGATAGCACGACGGAGGAAGACGCCATTTTAATTAACAGTATGAATCACAGGATCGAAGAATCAATGAATCTTCAAGAATTAAGAAATTGAAGAAAAACATTAGAACGAGAAATTGAAGAATTAAGAGAAGAAGAAACGAATAATTCAGGAGTTAGGATTTTGAGACTCTGAATGATACCATGCTAAATTTCATAAAACCAACTAATTCTTCATTGATATGTGATGAATATATTTATATACAAAGGGTGTGTTTTTTTGAGGTTTCTTTCCGTGAATTTGAGGGACTAAATCTCAATAAAGCACAATCATTAACTCACTTAATTAAATTTGGCTCAACATTCCCCAACCTTAAGCAAACACTCCCAAAGTGCTAAGCTGAGAGACTCTCGGTTTGTTCGGTTACTAACTCTAACAACCCCTCCCAACTATAGTTCTATTCTAACCAGTAGTATCTTCTTAACGGTAGTTCATCTTCCGGGTCACCGCTATTTACTAAATACACTCTAATACAGATAAATTTGGTTCCTCAGTTATGATACGTAAATAGCCTATCCATCATTTCAGTTCAACAAATGTGTTCTCCATCCATAGAGAACCGAACCAGTGAAGCCCGTCATTCAGCTATTCTTTCTTGTTTTTATTAGTTGCTCGAATATTCTGTTGATTCATCATGGTTAATAATGTTATTCCTTTTTTTTATTGAAAAATAGAAACAGAATATGAGAAAAAAAAAATATAAATGTTACTTGGATTAGGTACTCCTTCCGTCCCAGTTAACTTATCATAGTTGATCGGGCACGGATGTTAAAAAAAAAATAAATTTTGTGGAGCCTTTGTCTTTTTTAAAGGTGAAGATTGAATGTGAATATTTTGAGGATGGAGATTGTTGTCTTTAATTACCATTTATGAATATGACAAGTTAGTGGGACGGATCGAAATAGAAAATAGGAGAAATTAACTGGGACAAAGGGGTAGTATTTTGGGAATACTAGCCGAAGAAATGCAGATTCTTGAATCTGGATAAATTGCGTCTGGAAGTTTGTTTATTTTTCAAGAGATAGTTTTTATTGATGCTAATAGTTCATCATGGTGATCCTCGTTACCAATCAGCTCTCTCGCCCTGTTTGCTTCAACTACCCAATTAGTTCTGCTCAACATCCATACCATAGCAACTGCAGTCACAACCTGTGCCCCAAGTAGGCCCAACCACAGCCCCAAAAGCCCCATTTTCATGACAAAACCCATAAACACAGCGAGGGGTAAGCCCACACCGTAAAACGAGCCCAAATTAATATGAAGACCAAGACTGGGCCTGGCACTGCCCCTCAGCACCCCACACCCTGTGGTTTGCGGACAGTTCCCCAACTCACACAGCCCCACCACCGGCATTACCGCCGCCGTAAGCCCAACAATGGCGTCGTCCTCCGTGAAGGTCCGCCCCCACATATCCCCTAGCGTCACCATCAATGCCATAGCTACCAAGCTCGTCAGAAAAGCACACACCAGCGAAATCATAGATGACATTCTGGCCTTGCCGGGTTGGCTCGCCCCCAACTCATTCCCCACGCGAGTCGACGCAGCCGAGCTCAGCGCCGACGGGAAAACGTATACTAGCGACGTCGCCTGCATGAGGATCCCCATGGTGGCAACGGCCTCGGCGGCGTTTGTCAGGATTCCGGCGAAGAGTATCATGAGCTCGTACCACCACCACTCCAAACAAACGGATAAGCAACTCGGCAACGCCAGCTTCAGAATCAACCTCCATTGATCCCGATCGACTGAAACCCTACCCAGCCACGATTTTCTCCGAATGGAAAACATCAAGAGGGTGGAAAGGAGGGCGAAATCAGAGACAGAGGCGGCGAAGGCGACGCCGCGGACGCCGAGATTTAGATTAACGGTGAGAAGGTAGTTAATAGGCGCATGCAGAGCGAGAGCGAGGGCGGCGCTGGCCATGAGCGGGAGGGTGATGTTTTGTGACCTGAGGTAGATCTTGAAAGGGTTAATAAAGGACTGGAAAATGAGGTCCGGGAGGCAAAAAGTGAGGTAGGTGGCAGCAATGGAGGAAATGGTGGGGTCTTGGTGGAAAAAGAGGAGAATTGGTTGGATGTTTAGCCAGAGGAGAGAGATTGGGATGCATGCAAAGAGGAGGATAATAAGGGTGCGTTGTAAAGTTTGGGACATGAGAGGCCAGTGTTTGGCGCCGAAGGCTTGAGAGGATATGGCGTCCATGCCAGAGGCAAGGCCAGAGATGACGGAGTAGCCGGTGATGTTGGCTACGCCCATCGCCAGGGACCCACCGGCTAACGCATCCTTGCCTAGTCTTCCCAGGAACATCATTGATATCAATGATTTGCCGTATGTGAGTAGGCCGGTGATCATCATTGGGAACGCTATTGTGTACAGCATTTTCATCTCCGAAATCACCTGTATCAATCACTATCAAATTTGACATGCAGCAAATATGCAACGCAAAAAATAAAAACATATATATTTAACCTCGGAGGAGTGAAAATCTGAATCTTGAAGTAACATGGTTTTAAATTTAGCAACAAGAGGAGCAGAAGTAGTTCCGGAAGCCATAAATTAAAAGCTTATAGATATAGAAAGCTAGGTAATACACGGATGAGTTGTGAGTAATTTTGTTGGGGTTTGGTGGTGTAGGAACAGATGTAGGCAGGATAAGGTGGAAGGTGGCAGCTGTAACTAGAGATATATTTGTCCTATTTCCAACCCAACCCCCCAAACTTTTGTTTCTACTCCACATACTAGCTCTAAAAGACACATATTTTATTACTGAATAAAAACTCAACGAATATACATAAAATATGTCTCTCTCTATTTAAAATGCGAGGTCAAGTATTCAAGAGATCTAAATCGGACTAGTTTCACCCACTTATTACTCTTAGGGACAATACACTATCAGGATTTGAAATTCTAGTATCATCCCAAACTTCATTACTAGCTTCCAAAATTTAATGTTCAAAGTCGAAATAGAACTTACAAAGATTTGTACTATATCGTCTCAAAATTCGAGACAATTTGCTACAGTTTTTCAAATCTAAATGATCTAGTTAGTGAGACATTTCAATTCAGTACGACATACTCGCTTGTTCAAAAATTTATTTTAGATTAAAAAATATAGGCAAAAACTTGGGTGCATAAAATGCACCATAGTATTATTGTACACATTGTGGGTCCCACCGGTTCAACCTAAAAAAATCCCGGTCTGAACCGGCCAATTATTATTATATTAATTTTTATGCGCGCGCGTATTTATATATTTAATGGCCTGTTTATTGAACACTAAAAGCAAGTGGTCTGGTGGTATTTAATGTAGTCTTAAATATCTCAACCTTGAGGTCAAGGGTTCAATTTTATTTGCATCTTTTTTCCTTCTTCCTTCATTTTTTTTGCCTTTTCCTTTTCTGTTTGCATATTTTTTCCTTCTTCCTTCATTTTTTTTTCCTTATATTGTACAATATACAAGAAAAATTAATCTAACCAAACCTATATTGTCATACATCATAATATACACCGTATCGAAATATTAAATATACTGTGAGTATTGTAAGTTGGAAAAAATAAATATATCGCAGTATGAAACAAAAATTAACTAAAACAACATATATTGTCAGGCATCACAACGTATACTGTATCGAAATATTAAATATACTGTGAGTATTGTAAGTTGGAAAAAAAAAAAAGAAATTCGCAGTATAAAACAAAAATTAACTAAAACAACGTATACTGTCAGGCATCATAATGTATATTGTATCGAAATATTAAATATACTGTGAGTATTGTAAGTTGGAAAAAATAAATATCTCGCAGTATGAAACAAAAATTAACTAAAACTAACATATACTATCAGACATCACAACGTATACTATATCGAAATATTAAATATACTGTGAGTATTGTAAGTTGGAAAAAAAAAATCGCAGTATAAAACAAAAATTAACTAAAACAACGTATACTATCAGGCATCATAATGTATACTGTATCGAAATATTAAATATACTGTGAGTATTGTAAGTTGGAAAAAATAAATATTTACGTATACTACATCGAAATATTAAATATACTGTTAGACATCATAACATATACTATGCTCGAAATTTGAATATACTGCTGGTGAAAAATAAAAAGGTGGTGTTCATATACTCTCAGACTTTATAAAATATAATATGCTCGGAATTTGAATATACTGTTGGTGAAAAATAAAAAGATGCTGTAAGATTCGAACCTGCGCACTGAAGGGTACAATGCCGCGCCTTTACCAACTAAGTCAGCGCCTATTTTGTGATTCTAAACACACCTTAATATATATATATATATATATATATATATATATATATATATATATATATCACGCGCGCTAAAATCATAAGTGGACCCCACAAGGTGTACAATAACACTAATGTGCATCTTATGCACATGAGTGTCACTCAAAAATATAAGGTACTCATATCAGAGTTGCAACTAAAATTAAAAAATTAATGTTGGCACTTACATATAAGTAAACCTTCAAGTAAGGTTGTACAAACGTAGTAGTAATATATGAAAATTATGCACAAAACTTGTAAACTCTCTTATGTTTGAAATTATTAATAATTATATATTTTTGTAATCTCTATTTTCGGTACGGGGCAATTTAGACCAGTTCGATATAATTCTCGATACGTATATCTACTAGATATCCAGGGCCATACTATATTTTTTTCCGATGCTCTACGGTTTATAGAAAGTCAAATATCAACATGGTCTTATTGATTCGGTGTGCTTTAAGTTCGATAAATATCGAGTCTATACACATTCTAATTACTCCTGCTCCTCACACAGAACCTAACAAACTTTGTATTTAACTTATTCTCCGCTTATTTTTGGAACGTAGTATTCCTTTTTTTTTTCTTTCTTCTTTAAGTACTATATACTTCACATAAGAGAAAACGAGAATGATCATGAAAGTGTGGATATGGTTAAAATGTATGTAGTGTGTAGTGCTCATACATATGTGAACAAGAGATGATGGATTTAAATTATTAGATTATGGAATGAATTTCAAAAATTCCGAAAATTAACTAAAATTAAGAAGCTGGGGGTCTAAAATATGTTGATTTAAATCGTTAGCCAACCAGGTTAAGTAAGCTTACTTGTAAAATTCAAATCCATCTCTTGCCAACCATGCTGAGTAATTAAAATATTTAAAAAATCAAATTACACTAGAGTTAAAAGAGATTTTATATATATATAATATTTATTCTCTCTTGTACACTACTCACTCTGTTTTAAAATAAATATCTTTTTAGTTTTTTTTGAAAAAATTAAGGATTGATATTTAATTGTTATGTTTTGTGGAATAAGAAAATAATCAACTAAATTAAGTAAGTTGTTTAAGGTAATATTGGAAGATTTGTAATTTTTTTGGCAAAGTGACACTTATTGTGAAATTTTTCAAAGTGTCTAAAAAGACACTTATTTTGAAACGAAGGGACTATTTTTTAAGAAATATTCTGGATCTAAAAAAGATAAAAATTCCTTTCCCTTTTAGATTTAATCCACGGCAGCTAATTCCAATCAACTCTAGCTAATTTTATTACGGTAAAATATACAAATATATTACAGTGTTTAGAGAGTTCTATCAAATTTAATGTAATATTTCAGTTATTGCTGATTAAATCACAATCTTTCAAAATTTTAACAATATAGCATCCATTTAAATTTCCATCTAAATTAATCTACGTGACAGACGGAAGTGCACGGTGACAAAACTGACTCTGAAAATCATCAATGCTATTATACAAATATATCTCAATATTTCACATTTTTAACAAATTTAGCACAAAATTCCAATAATTGCTAAATGGTTCGCAACCTATATCAATCCTATCATTTGAGACTGCAGAAACGTCTCAAGTATTTCTTTGTAACTACTAATTGTCTCTAAACAGCAGTCAAAGAAAGTGTCTTAAATTATTTATAGATTGTGTCTCCACATGAATTTTTTTATAAAGACGACAATTGTCGTCTAAAAGAATGTCTCACAAAAAATCCTTTTTATTGTAGTGACATATGATAGAATTAATAAAAAAAAAAAAAAAATTAACGGGTAGTGAACAAATTAGCAATTACTGGAAATATGAACTAGATTCGTCGGAAATTTGAAACTTTAGAATATGTTTGTGTTACATTAGTGATTTCTGAGTTAATATTGCTACGGTAAGTCTTCCGTCTGCCAAGTACAGGAGTGAGCATTCGGTCGGTTCAGTTAAAAATCAAACCCACGATAAGAATCGAAATTAAATTTTTTTATTTTTTCTAAAATCAAACTGAACACATATTTTCAACCGAACTGAATTTTTTATAGCAAAAAATCTCAATTTCCATGATAATTTTTCTCTAAAATAAGCAATTAGCTAAAAAACCAAAATATAGGCTTAAGTTAAGAATATACAATAAATAAATAATTGAAAATATAATTAAACATGAGTATTTCGGTTCGGTTCGGTCAACCAAATTCTTTTCTGTTAAAAATCGTACCGAATCAAATTATAATTCGGTTCTAATATTTGTAACCAAACCGATTGTATATAAAAAAATCGAACTGAGTGCGGATCGATTTTTCTGTTTTGGTTCAATTTTGCTCACCCCTAGCCACGTAGGCTAATTTAGACAGAGGCTATAATTGCCAAAATTGTGATAGGTTGTGATTTAATCAGTGATTATTAAAACATTGTGTTAGATTTGTTAAAATCTTGAAATATCTTTGTATATTTTACATTTGGTATCAATGGCGCAGTAGTAAATTAGCGATCCTGTGGCAATAGGGGTGTCAGTATTTAATTTCAAATCGATTCCAGTTATACCTTTAATCTTTAAACTATATAGTTGTTACATTTAAGATAATTTAGTTCGAGTGAAATTAATTTCAAGTTTCTCTCAGTAAATGCAGATTGGTTGGTCGGGTCAATTAGAAATACCCCTATGGAGCCAGATTAAATGACTAAAGATCGGCTTGATTGCAAATCATCAATGGCAATGGTAATGGGTATGAATGACGAGTCAATCATACTATGAAATAAAATGAAGGGAGTTGCTAATAAAAGAAGATAATGATTAACTTATTTATTATGTATCAAGCACCATAAATAAAAATGGGTCATTATTCATTTCTATTCCCTACCCCCAAAGTCCCCAACCCAACAAACGGCAACTGCACCCTAAATGCACTACAAAATTAGTCTTGAATTTATAACATGTGAGCCTCGAATACAATTTAAATACAAATTGTTTGTACAATAGCATGCAGCACGTGCCTTTGTGGAGCAAACAGGAAGATAAATCCAAGATATCAGTACCTCACGTGCCACAGATTTCTTCATAATGCAACGACAAAAGTATATGTACCTTTTTTTACCGTCACTAACCTTCACAACAATACCATACAAGAAATTTACACAACCTGCTACATTTTTAGGGGGTAAAGTCTTTTTAGTGGGGGATGAAGGAACTAGGAAGTGTGCCTTCACCATTAACTAGTAAGATAGATCTCTGGGCAGAAAACAGGCTCAAACCAAAGGAAAATTCATCCTCTTCATGGATTAGTTGATTTACCCACGAACACGGAAGGGGTAAAAAAAGAAAAATCATAAACCAGTTCTAGCATCAAGTTATGTCGTGGATCCGGGATCTTGTATTGTGCATACAACAAAACTCCAGCTACTATAGTTAACTAAGATTCCGATAGCTAACTAATTTTCCTTCTTGTAACATAAGCTAACTGAATCAACGACTCAAACTATCAGAGCTGGCACTGCATTTTGAGGATCCAAATCCAAAATCCATGCATAAGATTTGGGGACCCAAAAAGGTAAAAAGTCCCTACAAAGAAATTTAGCCTGCCAGGCTCAAAGTGTGATAAAGGTAAAAACTATCATAATCAATTTCCTAATTAAACGAATTCTAAAAGAAGCAAACTGATGCCTCATTGTCCAGAAAAATATCAAAGAGTACCAACTGCTTTTATAATGCATTGCATTCCTTTCAATACAGCACACACAGTCAGGGTTTGGCACTGTTAAAACCAGAGGGGTAGCCCACCAAAAAGGGATGTGTCGAAAGGAATACAAAAAATGATTAGCAGTGTGATCATAAAAATACAGGGGGACCATATTGTCATCAAAACCCCCCTTTTCCTGTCCTCCTTCCCTTAAGCCAGACAGGATCTTGATTTCTCATATCCCCACTTCTTGGGTGTCATTGCTCCCAAAGGCCAAAACATGGACAAACTTTCACGACTTATCTCAAAACTATAGTTGTTGAAATGTCAATTATATCCCCCAATTGACACCACTGCTTCATCAATCAATTCAAAAACATACCAACTTCATCTAATTTGGACATTATTATCACAAGGGATTGGACTATCGAATTCATTCTTGTCACGAATTTCTATGCAAATCAAGGAGTATTATGTAAGATTATGAACGTCCTATTGTCTTCACAAAACGATACAAGGTCACCATGAGAAGAGATCATGTTGGTGTGCTTGAAAATTCGTACATATCCAGGCAACTCTCTGGCTGGTTTTATTTCGAGAGATTCCATTATCACTGCAAAAAGGAAAATAAAATATTTATTAAAACACGCAAACAAAGATCGCAATGCAGTATCATAATCTGTAAGGCAAATCATTTTAATACATTGTCGCTCCAAAATTGTGGAGATTGGAGTGAATCATATCCTCAATTTTACATATTTCCAACTTCAAATCTTTTAATTTCCAAAAGGGAATACATAAAACATTTTAGTACGTACAGCGGCTAAGAAATCAAGAAATGTCCACTAGGTTTGAGAACAAGAACTAGTCAAAATCACTCATTTAAAAAAAAAAAAGAGACAACAGATATAAATGTAATGTAGGTCACACAACCACTCTAGTTCTACAAACTTTTAAAAGTCCTCATAAAACAAAACCCAAGTTAAAAATCTTCAACTACAGAATAATCATTTCAAAAGACGAGCTAACTTATAAGTGGATGAGATTCAGAGACAGAACAATTAAACATCATATAGCTTCAGTCATAATGCATCCTCTCCAGATGGATAAGATATTCCACAATTCGTAAGATAATGTACAATAGAAAAGATGACCTCCAGATGAGACTTCCTTTATTAGAAAGAATAAATAAAAATATAATAATAAAAGAAAAGGACTATGCTTACCGTGGGGACCTAAAGCTGGACCTGTAAACCTGCTCAAGGACATGCAGGGCATTCATTCAGCAGGACCTAAAGTGGGCCTATTCTAAACTTCAGCGGAAAAGCATCATATAATCACAACCTTTCTCCTAATATATATCCTGGTCCCCCACCATCCTTGAGTAGGCAGGTGATGCAGGCACAACTTACATGATGCAAAGTTCGTTCTCTCTAGCAATATAAATAGTATCACACTCAAAGAAATTAGAAATCTCAGATGAAAATGTTTCCTATTTACAAGTGTAATGGTACTTAATTTACAGTACTTCAAGCCATCGGTTGCACCAGCAGAAGAATGTTGCTAATAACAGTATAATAAAGTGAAAAAAAGTTCACTAACTGCAATCTACAACATATTGACTTCAGCGAAGTTAATATTTGGATACATGAAACAGGAGCTGAATTAAGTTTTTGAATTTTGGTTGGCAAGGTGAAGAATACAATCACGAATGACTCTCTTTCCAAGGAAGACACTTTCTCGAATTCTTCTCAATGTAATTACAATCTATTGTTACACATCCCTATGTTGATGGCTAAAAGTGCTGCTTCTAGATGGCCTTTTCACTTGCATGCAAGCAGCAAGAGACAGGACAGACCCTCTTGGTCTTTCCATATCTTTTTTGTGCAAAAAAATCAGGATTACTTTATCTAAATCTTGGAATTCTATTTAATTCAAGACCTTGCACAGCTTGATGATTGAAAAAGGAGAATTTAGAATCATGCAGTGTCATCGAACCTTACTGTAAGAAACCAGAAGGATTCCACAATTGGGTCAAACAATTAAGATTTTACATGTTGATTGGTTCTGGTACAAGGATTTCCAATGCATAATGACAAATTCAGTGAAATTATACTAATAATTTATCGTGCAATGAATTCAACTAATTGAGCTCTATTATTGAGTCATCGTGGTAGATCCTGAAAGCCACATAATATGTCTTTTACGTCATTCCCCAAGTCCTTTCTCAAATCCAACTACCCGAAACCTAATTCTAAAATAAGTATGTTAACACCTATCAGGCATGGGACTGTGAAATCTGGAGACTCTCCTCCCCCTCCTATATCCTGTTTAATGAGATTTGGAGGGCATTCCACACATGAAACCAGAAAAAGATGACAGAAAAATCTAATCTTTTTTTCCTGGGGAAGCATAGTTCTTATCTCTTCCAGCTGTTTGGCTGTAGGGATACAGATGAGAACCCCTTATGTACCTTCCGACCAATTGCAAGATTGGCATCACTTAACAGATTTCAGACTTTCAGCTTTTTTCGGCAACTTTCTTTTTCTTGAAATTCGAAAAAGCCAGAAATCTAAGATAAAGAGAATTGACAATTCATGCGCTTGCCAACGTTGTATGCTTTTGTCCAAATTTAGAAAATGAGATAAATAAAAAGTAATCTAGGTTTCTATGCTTCGCCATCCACATCATTTCTGCAATCCACACTAACTACTTTGTTTGACCTGAAGAAGCCAAACAGCACTTTCTTCCTAACTGAAACAACATAAGCTTGTGACATTCTTCAACTGAGAAACTTAGACATCACAAATCAAATACACACTTTCAGAGTGTTAAAATTTCACATTGAACCAGACATGATAATGTAAAATATAAGACCCATGCTTCTTGAGTAGGTAGATGTATTAAACCTTACATATGTTACATTCCTTCTGTCACTGCAAGACGATTGATATTTTCAAATCATCTCAAATATCTGCTTGAAACAAACAATTCATCAGTTACCAAATATGCATAGAATGAAAAAACAAACTAACAAAGGGCAACTAACTGAAATGCATGATAAGTTCTGGTGGTTGAAAGAATGAAAGCTATGATTATCATATTATAACACCATAATATTATCTATCGGAATAAAAACGAAAATAAGATATCACTAAACCTTATATAACATGAAAACAGAACTTACATGTATAGGCATTTCAGCCATGACAAGGCCACTGGTTTCTTCAAGGCTTCTAAGAATCACAACCTCTCCTCCAACAACCATGCTAATCACTATTCCATCTATGCTACAGCAAGAAAAAATGACAATATCATTTCGATAGACAAAAACTTAATATGGTGCAAAGAACGGAAATGTTGAAACTGATTACCCTATTTCTGCAATAGCCAATTTGGGAGAAATTTAGGACAAAAAAACATAAAATTGCATGTGAAAGCCAAATTAACATCATTCAGTATAAAACAAACCTGCTGATAAACAGGCAGCCATGCGCCTCATGTATATCTCCTGTGAAAGAACATGATCAATTTTTTAGTGATTACAATTCTATGGAGCTAAATTATTTCATACCAAAATTACAAGTGAGAATAGGCTCCAAAGAATACATATTCATGCAACCCCATTGAAAGACAAATTGTTTTATCTGTAGTAAGATTTTGTTCATATGAAAATAGACAATAAATGGTTCTATTGTTCATTGTCTCTAAGGAAAAGCAACATAAGTTCCATTCTTTGTAAGCAGATCTTTTTTAGTTCTAATTTCTTTGATTCGAAAATACAAACCAACATAAAAGTTGTGTAAGGACCAGGACAGAAAAATAAAATCAGAACAAAGCACAATGATATTGCTTTCTCCTCCTAGTAGATGCTATGATAGTGCTAAAAACATGTGACTTCAAATCAGAGGCTCGGGCTCTTCAGAAACTAAGGTCAAGCTTGTAAGTTAGGTTCAAGCTACCTTTGTTGGGCTCATTGACAGATACTCGGGCTCAAACTCAGCTGCACAAAACACAAAAAGTTCAAGTTCTTTTTTCTCGTACTCTCACATGCGCGCACCAGAACTGAGAAGTTTTAAACCCTGTCCAGGAAACCCTGAGCTAACTCAAGGTCCTGTTCAAGTAAATAGAACTACAAAAACAGAGGCCAAGCCTGGTCAAGAACCCAGCTTGAGAAGCATTCAGAGGTATCATGTAACTATAGCAGCAGAAGATTGGCCACAATAAAGAACTGAATATGCCCCAAAACTTGTTTCTTTTAAAAAAAATATATATATATACCCCAAAACACAAAGATCGTCTAAAGACTCGCAAGAGTTCTCAAAACTTCTCTTGTTTCTTTCTAATCAAATGGACCAAAACACGACCGGGACTACAATCCTCCACAAAGATTTAAGAACAGGAAAAGGTGAAAATATGTCTTTCATCTCATACTTGAGGAACAGATGAGCCCGTATACCTTCTTCCTTGCAATAAAGAACAAATTGGCCCCCTAATATTTCTTATTTTAAAAAGGGGGTGAGGTGAACAAAAAGCAATTCGACTAATATTTACAAGTTCAATTCTCCATTATGCTTTGGAAATTCCGATTATCATAGATTGATGTTATAATTTGTCTAGTGCCAACAACTATCTCCTAATTTTTAGCCTTTAAATAGAACCTATCAGAGATTAAATTCCCAGTTGTATACAAGATGCTTTGATAATTACATATTGGCTGGCAGCTATAGGAGGAACTTTATGCTTTGAACAGGACTGGTCTCACACTGCCAGCTGTAGGGATTAGGGAATAGGCACCACGAAATGGAAGCAGAAGTTTAAATCGACGACAAGGATGGAAGTGTGTATCCAAGGCTCGATATGATTGCAAAGATGTTTGCTCAGGGAGTAGTCTAATAACAGCCTTTACCCTAGCTGCCCAAACTTGGCACATCTATAAAATATACGAGAGAAGGCTTTCCCAAATGTTATCTAAATGAGTCAGCTTACATCTCAATGGCTCAAGTTCAAAATGAACAAAGTATGCAAAATGATAATACTTATGTACGGCCTAATGGCAAAAGAGGTCGGAGATGTACAAAAGAGGTTCATTCAGCCCAATCGAGTAGACTATTAAGAGCTTTTGACCCTAGATGCTAAACTTGGCGCATCCATAGATAGATGAGAGAATACTTTACCAAATGTGATATTAATCTGCCGTTATGTTTAGATATCTCCGAGGCTTGACATCCAATTAACGAGATACACAAAATTAGACCTTCTTATACGGTCTAATTGAGTCCCTCAAAAAGCATGGTTTTAAAGATACCCAATGCTTGTGAAAGAAACATCGGTACACATAGGAACTAAGTGGATGTACCTTTATCTTCACACTTAAGCAGGCAACATAGTTAATTTTTTTTTTTTTTTTTGTATATGTTAATAATTTCATGATTATAAGAGATGAACCCTATCTCAAAGTTAAAAGCCACTTCGTTGAAAAGTAGAAAATACAATTAATAGGACTTGAGATTGGTCAAGTACTTCTTGGGAACAGAAATTGTTCAGAATCAGACTAGGAAATTAGTGTCACAACTCAAATATGAATTCAACTTGTTAATGAGTTTTAAATGCTGGGTTAGAACTAGAAACCGGCACAGACACCAATACAACAATGAGGTTAAATTAGGCTAAAAATAGTCCACTGGTACAAAACTTAGTTTAGAAACTAATTTATTTATCCTACATCATCACAAATAGCAGGTGTTGTATGTGCAGTTATCACTTTATAAATTCCCCTGAAAGAGAACACTATGTAGCAGTTTCTTGTATTAGTTACTCTTGATCTTAGCCAGAAGGCCGAGAAAGGTATCAGTTTCCTGTATTAATTGATACTTAGAATTTAGAAATGATCCAAAGGGTCATATTTTCAGGAGCAAGAGTGGGGTCATTTATATATCTTGTGGTGCCTATAGGGGATGTGTGTCTGTGAAGTTAGTGACTTAGTAAAAAGAAAAAGGGGAAACAAAAAAAAAAAAAGCAGTGCAAAAAGCAGCACTGGGGCTACCTATAGATCTCGAGGGTGTGAAGGAATATGATTCAAACAAATCATTTTAGGACCTAAACCACATCAGTCAATTATCCTATGATATTGCAGAAAAGAGTAGCTATGAGTATTGCTCGTAGTCCATAGCATCACAAGAAAAGAAAGTACAAAAATTATAGGGGTCTCATCCTAGAGAAGATGCAGAGATCCTTTCCATAGGTTACATGCCAAGGTCTCTAGCTGATATCTTCACCAAATTTTCACCAAGATCAACATTTGACTTCCTCATAATAAAATAGAAACGCCTAATCCTCTTCAGGGTGGGAGCGTACAAAACCTAAAAAAATTATAGCTATTTGAACTTCAGTATTGATATTTGGACTTCTCTAGAACCTCAAAGCGACAACTAACACAAGGTTTCAGTTTCTCACTCTATCTCCCTTCTCAAGAAGGCATTATAGCTTCAATTTCCTTGACATCTTTTTTTTTTTTTGCTTTTCCAACTTTAATTGTTTGTGTTGGTTAGAGAAACAGCCCACTCTCTCTCAACTTAATCATCATGAAGCTAACTTAAGAAATTCCAACGTTTAAATAAATCTGTTGACCTTGGCAGCCTCTTTGGTGCTCCTAGCATTTTAGTATTAGCCAAGTTTCTGGTAGAGTATGTGGAAGAAGACAAAAAGGAAATAACCCCCTGTAATAATATCTAATTTACTATGTATCTCAAAAAATTATGCACATACACACACGCCTGCACATTAAATTTCAATTGCAAGCCTAGATAAATGTGTTTAGGAAATTATGCTTGCATCTTTGGTTTGCCTTGCAGTTAATCTGGTCCAGTTTCGTCATCATGAACCAGAGATGTCGACGCAATTAGTAAATATAGTCTATAAAGCCGTGCAGGCAAGAAGCTGCCCTTCCTTCTTGAGGCATAATCAGATTCCACTATGTGCATTTGTTTTATAGGCAAAATCAAAGCATATTTTGATGTTATCAATGCAGAAAGAGGTTGCAGATTAAAAGTAAAAAACTAGCCACTGTACGAAAAGAATGCAGCCAGCCAAAAATTGGAGAAAAGCATGGATTCAAGAAATGAACCTTCTTCGTTGGCAGCTCATAATTGATCAACATGCGAGCACAAAGAGGGGACTCCACAGACCCTAACAGAGGAAGGCAGGCATCCGTTACAACAATCACATGTGATTTTCGGTGTTCTTCTGTTCCTGCCTCCTCATCAGCTTCCTCTTCTCTTCCGAACCTATTCCATCTCACAGTTGCTTGCCGAAAATTTTCCAAAACCGCAGCTCTATCCACGCCCGAAAGGTCACTATACTACAAACTTAAAATGAAAGTTTAACTTCCAAATGCATCAAAGAAATGTAATTACAATTTAGACATTTGCAAAAAAAAAGGAAAACGATACAAAAAAACAAAAAGGAATACCAGTGAGGAAACAGAAACATGAGACGATAGATTAGAGACGTTGGAGCAGACGGCGTCGAGCTCATCACGAGTGCTGCAGCAGACAACCATTGGAAGGCAAGGACGCCGCCCAGCGGTGCTTAGAAGATCCAACAGCGTCTCCTGTGGAAAGTTCCATTTCCAATTTATAAGGAAGTTAAATATACAGAATTAAGAAGCCAAAATATGCAGTAGAAGGCTTCTCTGAGGACCATCTTGAATTCGAGTCTGTCCACGGCAAGGTAGAAATGGCGCTGTTGACTGAAACGTTACAGGAATTTGAAATTAATTTCGAACAATTCATCAGTAAACAAAAAACCTCGACAACTGAGCAATTGAGAGAGAGACCTGAAAGAAGATGGTGGTGAAGGAGAGGTGGACAGAGGGGATTCTATGGCATCCATTTTTTTTTCTCCACAATTTGCACCACAATGAGTTTGTCTTCACTTCCTAGGTGGTTCCCGTTGGCCACAATTTGTAGGAAGGTCTGCATTCCTATCCCTGAACTATTTCTAAGTTCTCCATATCAAAATCTTAAGGGACATTTGGATTGGGATGTAGTAAAATATGTCCAATCTGCTGCGGCACATCGACGGTTGGTATATTCATTTGAATAGTAAAAAAGTATTGTAAAGGATGTAGGTAGAGGTAGTGTTTGCAAACTTATTTAAACACCCAAAATTAATTTTAAAAATCACTTTTTATTATTAGTGGTGTTTGCAAACCCACTTTAAGGACCCAAAATTAATTCTGAAAATCACTTATAAGCAGATTTTGATAAGCACCTCAACCCCAGCTTTTAGCTTCTAATCTTGTTTTTTTGTAAATATGAAGAACTTTTTCAATATTTTATATGTCTTCAGCTTTATCTTTTCACATCCCAATTAAAAAAGCCCTGATATTAGCTCTCCACCACCAACCTTCGCTACTTCTCACATCCCCCCATTGAAGAACGTCCAGAAAAATCAAGGAAGAAATGGCCATCATTCTTCTTCAATCTTCATCTTCCTTGCGATTTTAATCAAATTCCTCCATCGATTTGTTGCTACCTTCGTTACTTCTCTCTCATACTCCATTAAAGAATGTCTACCCAGAAATAATCAACGAAGAAATGGCGCTCGTTCATTTTCAATCTTCATCTTCCTCATGATTTTAATATGTCCTCTATCTATTTGTTGCTATTAATTGTTTTTTATGATTTGTATGAATCTCTATGGTAGCTCCATATTGAGGAAGACCCATACAGATTTGAGGATGAGAAACCCTTGTCCTTTTTTCGCAATGTTTCTTCTGAAAGTTATGAACTAGATTAGGATATGGGCTTTAATTAATATTAGGTTATACTAATTAATTAATTAAAGCAGGCCAGAATATTAGGCCCATATACCTAGGGTATATGCATTATATATATGTCTATTCCCTATTGTAGGAATAATTTAATCTTGTCAGACAAAACACCATATTGTTCAATAAGGGATTTCCTAGCGATCATTATTGAACAATTATACCGAGGATAGTTCCTGCGGCGGACGATACATACGCGTGGATACCTGAAGTGGTGAATCATTCGCGCAATTCAGTCCGATCAATTACGCAACAAGTAAGTTGTTTCAACTTTAGCGTAATTTATGCTCAACGTTTAAATCAGTTATAAATCACGATCAATATTCTCGATTTATTATTCCGCTGCGTACATTAGATGTAGTCGAGAATTACTAACAGTGGTATCAGAGCCCAGGGCTCGATTTATAATTGTTTTGATTATTTGTGGATTAAAAGCTCTTACAAATTGAAATCAATTTGAATTTTGTAAAACGGAAATTAAAAAATTTTGAATACTGTTTCATAAACAGTTTCGCAACTATACATTGTTTTGGAATATATATATATATATATATATATATATATATATATATATATAAAACCAAATTACGCAACAAACTGAGTTTTCAAAACGTCAACGCGAGGCGGCGGCGGGGTCTTGACGACAATGGCGGAGGCGCTGCGGTCGTCGTTGATCCTGCTGCGCTGCCGATCTGCTTCGATGAACGATTCCGGCAGCGACGACGGCTCTCGACGTCTCGCTGCTGCTGCGAGCCTTTTGTCCGGCAGCACACAGCGGCGGCGCGGCTCTGCTGTGTGCTGTTGATGATGACGACATGGCGGTGGTCGCGGCGACGGCGTGGGTAATCGCTGGACGAGGAACCGGAGGAGTTGTGGCGGCAGCGGCGGTGGCGGCGCGCTGGCGGCGGTTGCGTGGCTTGGGAAAGGGGCTGCTATCCCAGCCCAAACCCTAATGGGTTTTGGGCTGGGTTGGGCTGGGCCGGATTTTCAATATTGGGCCAGGAGGAAATTGGGCTCAACCTGGACTTGGGCTGGCTTTATTTAATAAGCAGGCCCATTGAGATTAAAATTAATTAAATTAAAATAGATTTAATTAATTTGATTAATTATATTAATTTTTCAATTAGATTAATAAAACTTATTATTATTGTTGTAAAATAATAATAATAGACTTATATTTTATGTTAATTTGAAATTAACATTAGAGTATTCTTATATTAATTTAGAATTAATATATTTATCTAATTGATTAATATTAATTAGATTAATAATTTTGATAGTATTATTAATTTTGAAAGAATAATACTAGACTTATATATTTATATTAATTTGGAATTAATATTAAATATAAATTTATATTAATTTAGAATTAATAGTAATTTTAATCCACATTTAATTAAAGAATAAAATTTTAAATTGGATTAATAATTTTATTCGTTGAGCTTTTTATTTGATATCTTATGTGATAAGCAATTATTTGATTTTATGCTTATTTCATTTACTATAGTAGTTAAGTCCGCATTATGTTTGGGTAGGCGGCGCCCAATACATGTAGTCCGTAAAATTATGTATGGGTAGGCGGCGCCCAATATTTGTGGTCCGCATTTCTTATGCCTGGGTAGGCGGCACCCAGTAATTGCGTTTAATTTAATATTAGATATTAAATTTAACAATTAGTATCACATATAAAATCCCCAAATAAAACCAAGTCTTATTTAGAAATAAAAGCGTCGTCCATCATAATTGTATGAAATTCTTGATCTCTTCGTCCACGAGTTTTACACCAAAGTGTTTACTCTAAAACAACGAGGTCGGGGCTCATACATAGATGCATGGTTGGCATCGTGTGACGGAATTGACTTGCTTAAATTATTTTGTGACGCCAAAGCGACCAAAATAGTTTAAGGACGTGAAATTAATTGGATTAATTAACCAAGAATTGCAAAATTGTTGTTGCAATTGGCTTAGAGGCCTACCTAGTGATATTATTGTAGTCATCAGCCAAAGCAGAGGCTACAGTAATATAGACTTGGATCTTGGACCACTAAGATATATAATTATTATAAATCCGTATTTTGTGTTTGGGGACGCAAAATATGTTAAAATTAGTGGGAGCTAATCATTACAATAAACCCTTGTTTTGATTAGTGATATGAGTGTGATCTTTATTTACTTTATTCTAATTTACGTTTTCCGTTTGATTATTTTCTGATCAGATAAAAATGTCGAATTTGGCTTATAAATGTTTGATGGAATCAAACAAGTTGACTGGGTCCAACTTTACGGATTGGCTCCGTTGCTTGCGCTTGGTGCTAAGGCAAGAAAAGGTTGAGTACGTCTTGGACGAACCAATCGGTGTCATCCCTGACAAAACTTCTCCTGAGTATGCTAAGTTTGACGCAGATGCTCATAAGAAGCATGTTGAGGATGCCACGTCGGCTCATTGTGTCATGTTGTCTTCGATGAGTATCGAACTGCATAAGCAACATGAACACATGCTCCCTTATGAGATGATAAAACACTTGGAGAGTCTGTACGCCTCACAAGCTCAGACAATGGAGTATGAGATACTCAATGACCTCTTTAAGTGCAAACTTCATAATGGGGTCCAGGTTTCTGAGCATGTACTGAAGATGATTGGATTAATTGAGAGGTTGACATCGATTGGAACGGTGTTACCCTCAAGTGTCTCAACTAATCTGATCTTGCAGTCACTTCCTAGTTCTTTTGAAAACTTCATAGTGAACTTCAACATGAACAATACGAAGGTGACTTTGCCTGAGCTTCACAACATGCTTAAGACCTATGAGTCTTCCACTTCTAAAGGCAAATCTGTGCTCATGGTGAGCTCTTCTGCGAACTCTTCCAAAAGGAAGAATAAGCAAAAGAAGAAGAAGAAAGCATCTAGCAATGTGGCCTTGAAGCCTAAGAGTGGAGGGATTCAAAAGAAGCCGAAACTGCCAAAGGATGAGTGTCTATTCTGTCACGAGAAGGGACACTGGAAGAGAGACTGCCCAAAGTTCAAAGCACAAGGTGCATTGAATGGGAGCTCAGGTATGTTTGTCATTGAGATAAATATGTCTATAAACAATTCACAATCCTGGGTATTAGATACAGCTTGTGGCTCACACATTTGTAATAATGTGCAGGGTCTAAGTGACAGCAGGAAAGTGAGGCCTGGGGAGGTCGACTTACGCGTGGGAAATGGAGCAAGAGTTGCTGCTGAACGTGTAGGGACTTATAGATTAGATCTTCCTTCAGGATATAGACTAGATTTACATGATTGTTATTTTGTTCCTATAATTTCAAAGAATATTATTTCCATTCCAATGTTAGACATTCAAGGTTTTTCCTTCCATTTTGCAAACAGTAGATGCTCGTTTTCGCTTAATGGATTGTTTTATGGAAGTGCCTCTCTTTCGAATGGTTTATATATGCTTGAATGTGAACAAAATATTCTCAATGTACAAAACAAACGACCTAAGCTAAGTAATACGAATAATAAAACCTATCTTTGGCATTGTAGACTTGGTCATATCAATGAGAAAAGAATAGCAAGATTGAGAAAGTTAGACTATCTCACATCATTTGATTTCGAATCATATGGTGCTTGCGAATCTTGTCTCAAAGGAAAGATGACAAGTAAACCACTTTCTGGGAAAGGGCTACGTGCCAAGGTTGTGCTTGAGTTGATCCACACAGATGTGTGTGGACCGTTCCCAACTCAAGCAAGAGGTGGATATTCGTACTTCATAACTTTTACTGATGATCTCTCAAGGTATGGATATGTGTATCTGATGAAACACAAATCTGAGGCCTTCGAGAAATTTAAGGAGTTTAAGTTAGAAGTTGAGAAACAACTTGGGAAAAGTATTAAGACTCTTCGATCAGATCGAGGAGGGGAATACTTGAGCCGAGATTTTCTTGATTACTTGAAATCACATGGAATCCGGTCAGATTGGACACCTCCAGGTACACCACAGATGAATGGAGTATCTGAAAGGAGAAATCGAACTTTATTAGATATGGTTCGATCCATGATGAGTTTCACCAGTCTCCCTTTATTCCTTTGGGGTTATGCCTTACTTACCGCAGTTTATATTCTGAATAGAGTTCCTTCTAAATCGGTCGAGAAAACACCATATGAATTATGGTGTGGCAGAAAGCCGAGTCTTAACCATATGCGGACCTGGGGTTGTCCTGCTTTTGTTAAGAAGATGATGACTGATAAGTTGGAAACAAAAAGTGAAAAATGTTATTTTGTGGGATATCCTAGAGAAACCAAAGGATATGAATTCTATTGTCCTGGAGATCACAAGGTGATAGTATCCAGAAATGTGACGTTTCTTGAAGATAATTATGTCTCCAAGGAACAAGGTTACAACACAGTAGATCTTGAAGAAATTCAAGAACCACAAGATGACATAGAGGATGAGGTATTGTCCAATGGAGTGGACAAGAACTCAGTGGGAGTTTTTGATGATCTATTGGGAGGGGAAATGACTCTTAGAGGGTCACCTCAAGACAATGAGATGCATCAAAGACAAGATATTGTATCAACCCCACCTCAAGAAAATCATAGTGAAATTCTTGAGAATATCCCAAATGTTGAAAACCTCAACACGCAGGAACCTCATCACGATCAGAATAAACCGCTTGAACCAACGCAAAACCAACTCAATAGGCCTCAAAGGAATCGTCGTGCACCTGAAAGACTAAATCTATTGGTTGAGAACCAAGATGATGAGGTTAATTCAGAAGACGACGAACCTAAGACCTATATCGAAGCGGTGTCAGGCACCGATTCGAAGATGTGGCTGGCTGCCTTAACATCTGAAATGGACTCGATGTACCTCAATCTAGTCTGGGAACTAGTTGATTTGCCAGATGGGGCTCGCCCCATAGGCTGCAAATGGATCTTCAAAAAGAAGAGAGATGCAGATGGCAAGGTACAAACCTACAAGGCTAGGTTGGTGGCAAAGGGTTATAATCAACGCGAGGGCATTGATTATGATGAAACCTTTTCGCCAGTCGCTAAGATCAAGTCCATTAGGATATTACTTGCAATAGCTGCATACTATGACTTTGACATTTGGCAAATGGATGTTAAAACCGCGTTTCTCAATGGAGAACTCGAAGGAACTGTGTATATGTCACAGCCTGAAGGTTTTATATCCAAAGAAAAGCCGAATGGAGTATGCAAGTTAAAGAAGTCCATTTATGGACTCAAGCAAGCATCTAGGAGTTGGAATATTTGCTTTGACAGAGCTATCAAATTGTTTGATTTTGTCAGAAGCAAAGAGGATCCATGCGTTTATAGTAAACGCAAGAATGGAAATGTGGTCTTCCTTATCATATATGTTGACGATATACTGATAATGGGAAGCGATCGTTCCATGTTGCAATCCGTGAAAGATTGGTTGTCTAGCTCCTTCATGATGAAGGATCTGGGTGAGGCTTCCTACATCCTTGGAATTAGGATCTATCGAGATAGACCTAATAGGATGTTGGGATTGTCTCAGTCTACTTACATAGACAAATTGCTGAGACGTTTCTCAATGGAAAATTCTAAGAAAGGATTTCTTCCTATGGGACATGGCATTATATTGTCTAAGAAAGGTTGCCCTTCTAATGACAAAGAAATGAGTTACATGAAGAAGATCCCGTACGCTTCGGCTATAGGATCTATTATGTATGCCATGATATGTACTAGGCCAGATGTGGCTTATGCACTCAGCATGACAGGCAGATTTCAGCAAAATCCCGGTGAGATACACTGGAGAACTGTCAAGACTATTCTTAAGTACCTTAGAAGGACTAAAGAATATTTCTTAGTCTATGATGGGCAACCAGAGTTATCAGTTATTGGGTATACTGATGCTAGCTTCCAAACAGACCATGATGACTTCAAGTCTCAGTCAGGATATGTTTTCATCCTCAATGGTGGTGCAGTGAGTTGGAATAGTTCCAAACAGAGCACAACTGCCGATTCTACCACTGAAGCTGAATATATTGCTGCATCTGAAGCTGCCAAGGAAGCTGTTGCTTTGTTAGAGTTCGTAAAGGAACTAGGTATCGTTCCAAGTGCCAGCAGTGCAATACCGCTGTATTGTGACAACACTGGTGCGGTTGCGCAAGCAAAGGAACCCAGAGCCACGAACAGAAACAAACACGTTCCCCGGAGATATCATTTGATTAGAGAAATAATAGATAGGGGAGAAGTAAAATTAGATAGAGTATCCACTGATGACAACTTGGCTGATCCTTTCACCAAGCCGTTGTGTATAGCAAAACATAACAAGCACTTTGAGAGCTTAGGTGTTAGACATGTTAGAAGTTGGCTTTGATTCAGTGGGAGTTTATAGTTTGTATGTCTTAGAAACCTTTTTGTAAAGACATTCAAAACTTGATCACATTCTATGATAATATGATTATCTTATGGGTTTATGCATTTATTAGAATAATTATTTTGATGGTTTGTTATTATTCTTGTGATTGTTCCCTTGAATTATGACTGTCATTTATGGTGTGAGACATAAATGATATAGTATGATTCTAAAATTGCCATAACCGATGGTCATCAAGAATGGGATATTGATGACACGCGATAGGTTAGCATGTGGTCCGCATCACATTCTCAGAGAATGTAGTAGGTCTCACGACTACGAGATATTAGATATCCGTGATGGACACATGGGTACTTTGGAGAGTATTGGTATACCCTACTATTAAACCGTTTGTTTTCAGTGTCTACGGTTTATTAGTGTGTGGAGTATGTAATGATCCTTTGACCTGAGGTCAATACTCATTTTGTTTGTTAAGTGATGAACTTTGACCAAGTACAACGCTTGCCTCCCAAAGGAGGATAAGACACGTCTTGTGTTGGGTTCATCATGAGGCAAATGAAAATGGTAGTTGAGCCAAGAATGGGATTCATTCCTCGATTGAAACTCGAGAGAACACTCATATTTCTCTATATTATTTGACAATAAAGTCATTGGCCAATGCAAAAGATATATTCAATTAAAGTAATTGAATATGATCGAATGTGTCATATAATAAAGATGAGAAAAAATGATTGAGCTATTTGGATAGACACATGGCAGATCCTAGGCTCGATCAGGTGGTTCGTGAATGAAGGGATATTACATAAACTTCATATAAAGGTTTGTTTACTAGATTCACGTAAACGTCCTTCATATATAGAGTTCGCTGCGCAACGCAGTCTAGGAGTTTTGTGCAGACTTTAATTAGATTATCGTCGATAATGGGGGCCTGAAGGGTCACACTTTATGTGTATTGTTGTTCTGCTTAAGGGTACAATATTGGTGTTACGAATTATATCTAATGCTAGTCCAAGTGGGAGATTGAAAGTTATGGACTAGATTAGGATATGGGCTTTAATTAATATTAGGTTATACTAATTAATTAATTAAAGCAGGCCAGAATATTAGGCCCATATACCTAGGGTATATGCATTATATATATGTCTATTCCCTATTGTAGGAATAATTTAATCTTGTCAGACAAAACACCATATTGTTCAATAAGGGATTTCCTAGCGATCATTATTGAACAATTATACCGAGGATAGTTCCTGCGGCGGACGATACATACGCGTGGATACCTGAAGTGGTGAATCATTCGCGCAATTCAGTCCGATCAATTACGCAACAAGTAAGTTGTTTCAACTTTAGCGTAATTTATGCTCAACGTTTAAATCAGTTATAAATCACGATCAATATTCTCGATTTATTATTCCGCTGCGTACATTAGATGTAGTCGAGAATTACTAACATCTTCTCCCCAAGGGAATGAGGTTGCGCAGATTTTTTATGTTTTCATCAGTAAAATATAAGTGGAGTAAAGGGTTAGCAAATTATAATATAAATTATTAGAGGGCATTTATATAATTACTTATTGAAAAGTGTTTTTGGTTTTGCAAACAACTCCACATTTAAAAGCACTTATAATTTGTATAAAATCACTTTTTTCCAAAACACTACCAAATTTTTAACTTTACCACAAAATCACTTAAAATCACTTTTTCACAATCACCTTTGTTTGCAAACACCTCCGTAGTAGGGTAGGATATATAAAGTGATATCAAATCAATAGGTATTGAGATGATAGGTAATGATGAAAATATGGTTTATTACCAAAACCAATTTGTGGTATGATGCTTTTTTTCCACTTGCATCCCAACGTTCAAAAAGCTTTTCAATGCAACTCCTAGTAATCGGGATTTTCCGATAACAACCTATACTCGAATTTATTATTTTTTTTCGGCCACTTAACCGCCACGTGACTTGCACACGTGTTTTGGATGGCAAACTTGTAAATTTCGCGAAGTTTATGATACAGTCTTTGCTAATTATCCCTCCCAATGGTAACATTCCAAAATTGGAGATAAAAAATGGGGGTTAGGATTCTTTTCACTTCTGTACGAACATAGACAAAGTCAATGGTATTGCAGCCATGGAGCATCGTTGCCACTGTGGAATAATCACCGTCAAGAGCGGTCCGAACAGCTGCAGCACTGTTATTTGCTCGTACTATGTCCGCCTCGAGGTTCTTAATGCGTCTCAAGAGTCCGGACATTATTTGACGAGCTCTCTCCCCGACTCGCGAGTCAATTCACACAAAGTAGATGTACCCTATGCAGGAAACAGAGAGCCGCACAAATATAAACTAGTATGCAAAAAATCCATCTCCCAACTCAAATTAGACGAGTACAACAACGATTTCATGTAACAGGGTAACATTAATTCATCCTTAATCAATTTAATTCGTACTTCATTCCAAAATTTAAAAGATTATCCGGTAGTCATGGCAAGCAACGTATCATCGGCTTGAGTTGTTATCAGTCCAAGAAGTTCTCTCGGCGGTGATTCTTCCACAGTGGCAACAATGCTCCAAGGCAGCAATGCCCTTGACTTCATCTATGTTCGTATGGAAGTGAAAAGAACCCTAACCCCCAATTTTTATCTCCAATTTTGGAATGTTATCATTGGGAGGGACAATCAGCAATGAATGTATCATAAACTTCGCGAAATTTACAAGTTCGTCATCCAAAACACGCGTGCAAGTCAAGTAAAAATAATAAATTCGAGTATAGGTAGTTATCGGAAAATCCTGATTACTAGGGGTAGCATTGAGAAACTTTTTGAACGTTAGGTTGCAAGTGGAAAAAAGGGTCATACTACAGGGTGATTTTGATAATAAATTCTATATATTATTTTTCTTTTATTTTTTTATGTTTCAAAGAAGAAGTACGGCTTCCTTTTTATATATCAATTTGTATATAAATTATACTAATTCGTTTCGATGTGGGATAAGTTTAATGAAATTGAACCTGTTGAAATGAAGGTATGCATTTTCGTATAACTTTTAGGTTGCCAAGTTGTTGTTTCACAAATTCCAACTAAAAGGCAAACTTACTAAATATAGTAATCTTGTCTAATGCATGCTTTTGTTATTATCATTATTCATCTTCAATATATATATATATATATATATATATAAATATATATATATATATATGAGTAATCTATGTGTTTACCCTATTATTAGAATTTCATTATTATATTATTATCATTCTTGTTGTTGTAATACCACCTCTAATTAAGTATTTAAATATATATTTTATTATGTCATTGTCGTTACTATATTATATGTAAGTAATGTAATTTTATAAAATAAATTAATACTTCTTAAGTCCGATGTTAATTTTAGATTTCTATATTGTAAGCTTTTAATTCTTACTTTTAGGTGCTAGGAGTGCAGTTCTAAAAACAAAATCATAAGTCAAATAACTTTGCAATTTAGATTAAAATAAAAATTGGTAAAAATATTCTAAAATGCAAGAATGTATTATTATTGCGTTTCAAATATTCAGGGTATCACATCTTCTTATATATAACAACAATTAAGTTTATACCCGGAAAAAACATCTATTTTCCCGCCCGCATAACAATCCACTTTTAATAAGACACCTTTTAGAAAATAAATCATATTCAATAAATGCCACGATTTTGTGCAATTAATACCACGCTGTTATTTTAGAAAATATATCATATCCAAATAGCATTATTTTTGCCATTTTTGGAAAACATTATTTTCGGTATAAACCATTTTATATGGAAAACATTATTTTTGGTATAAAGCAGTTTATTTGGAAATAGCTTAATTTGAATTTTGTTTTCCTCTTTCTATTAATTTTTTAATCATATACAAATATAAAAATTAAATTATTTAGTAAATATTTTATAATTTAATTATTTTTTTTTTCAAAAAAAATTACTCCCTCCGTCCCGGCTTAACTTTCCTACTTTGACCGTGCATGGAGGTTAAGAAAAAACAGATTTTATGAAATCTTTGACTTTTTTAAAGGTGGAGATTGATGATGGATTTGAGGGTGGAGATTGTGAGAGAAATTTGTCATTTATTGGCTGACAAGTTAAGTTGGGACAAACCAAAAAGGAAAGTGGAAAGTTAAAGCGGGACGGAGGTAGTATTTTTTTGAAATAGAAAATATTTGTTATCATTTATAATGTGATTTTTTTGTATAATAAATTAAATTAGTCATCTATTATCGATCTATAGTTTGACTACATATTGCATAAACCAATGAAATTAAAG
Organism: Ajuga chamaepitys; assembly: GCA_958295605.1. Taxonomy (NCBI): domain Eukaryota; kingdom Viridiplantae; phylum Streptophyta; class Magnoliopsida; order Lamiales; family Lamiaceae; genus Ajuga; species Ajuga chamaepitys. Next base: position 33,600,159 of record OY282495.1, read on the forward strand.
ATAAATAATTGTTTGTTGGTTGCTTATGTGGATTAATTATTAGTGTATTTGTGCTACGAATTAAAATTAATAAACTTAGAATGTAGTGCTATTGTTACTCACTAAAAGCTTTTGAATTATATTTGAAAAAAAAAAAATTAGGTACTTTGAATAAATATAAACGTCTCATAAAATTATAAATATAAATATATATACACTCATCATTTATACAAGATTGTCAACATGACCTATATACATGGATGCTAGAGATATTCTTACATTAAGAAAAACAAATATGATACTACCTCCGTCCCGCTTAGATTTGCACATAGGGAAGGGCCCGGAGGTTAAGAAAAAGTTGTTTTTTACTTTTTTGTTGACTTTTTCAAAGGTGGAAATTTTGAGGGTGAATGTTATTTGGGAAATTTCTTTTTTAAGGGTGTGCAAATTTTAGTGGGACAGATCGAAAAGAAAAGTGTGCAAATCTGAGCGGGACGGAGGAAGTATTATGTAACTTACTCAATTTTTTTTAATATTTTTCATTGACTCTTCTTTTATTAACATACAACTTTTCAACTCTTATTATATATTAATGGTAATATTTTATTATATTAAATTTTTTATTATTTATTCATTTAAATTTACAAATCGTGCATCGCACGAGAAATACTGCTAGTTCTATAAAATAAAGTTAAAACATTTTTGTATTATAGATTGTGATAGATTATCCATCCATGCAGTTCAGCAAGAAACGTTGTTGAAAATGAATGTATGCCCGATTTTTATCATTTCCCTAAATTTATATATCAATTCCCGCCGGAGCACAATCAATATCATGAGTTGGTAATATTTTAATTTACGCGTGTTCTTTATTATTAAATATATTTTACTCCATTAATAAAGTTATTGTTTTTTATAAAAAAAATTAATACTGACTTTATGGTTATCGTCTATGCGGAAAATACCGAATAGATTTATGAGACATATCAATCATATTTCCGATGACTAGCAAGATATTTGTATATAGAGAAACAAAAAAGTTGGGATGTTCTTTTAAAAAGAAAGGAAGGAAAATTGTTCTTCGACAAGGGTTGGGAAGCATTGGTTTGTGACGTTGATATTGAAATGCACGATGCTATTGTCGTTTCATATGTCGGAAATAAACAGTTTCATGTTACAAAATTTTCTGATGATTTAGTGATGCAGACCGTTTATTTTGGAAATTGGTCTGTTCCAGGTATTTTTTAGTTTTTCGTTAGAGAATGATTTAAGTTTATTTTTTGAATTATAATATTCTTTTACAATATTTGTTACTAACTTTTTTATTATGTTTTTTTTCAGTGCAACCTTTTAGGGACAATTTCCGAGGATAGGATTTCTATCACCATTTTAATCAATTTTTGAAGCCATTTTCCTTAATTATCCAATGTTGAAGTACATTAGTTCTTTTGAACATTTTTATAAATATGTTGTCTATTTCTTCCGTTGATGCAGTCCATTTTATTTAATTTATAGTTACTATTTCGCCATATTGTCTGTAAATTTTGATTGTGATGAATCAATTTAATTATAAAGTCAAAAATAATGAAGACTGATGGATAAATGTCACCAACAGATTTGATTCCATCTAAATTTAAATATTAAAAATAAAAATAAAAATAAAAATAAAACAGTAGTGAAAATAATGAGATTTCAACAATGATGCATAATGCACCTATCAGAGTTGTATCCATTTTTTTACTTAAGTATATATTTCATAATTGCATTTTATTTTATAATTAATACAATTAAAAATACCCGAATTGTTAATTATAATTATAATTTATATTAAAATAAAGGAAAATGTAATTTGAATTGGGCTTAATTTGCATAAATAAACAAGTTTAATTATTTTTGTGTTAAAAATAATTGTAAATGTTAACTTAATTGAAACGTAAAATTTAAATAAAGTGAAAATACAAAAAAAAAATCATCTAATATTTTGGTAAATCAAATTTAATTCAAAATTATTTTATGATGGATATATTTTCTACCATTATGATCATCATTTGTAGTAAGTCAATGATAAAGTACATAATTAATTAAAATTATATGGAATTATTGTCAACATTAATTTTGTAATAATTGAAATTATTAATCTGTCTTAATTAGGATGAAACGCAAATTCCATAAATAAAATAAATACCTAAAACTTATTATTTAAACAAACTCACCCAACTCTTTTTAAATGTATATTAAATATAAAATAAACAAAAAAAATGTCTGCCGACGGTAATTTCATTCGAAAGAAGAAGCTTTATAGGTTGTATCACCCGTGCTTTCCGAAAAATGGTTGTGATGAAAACCAATGTGTGAGTAAATTTTAAAGATACTCCCTCCGCCCCGGCCCAATTTGCCTACCTTGGCCGGGCACAGAGATTAAGGAAAAGCAGATTTTGTGAAATATTTGACTTTTTCAAAGGTGGAGATTGTAAGAGAAATTTGTCATTTATGGGCTGACAAATTATATTGGGACAAACCAAAAAGGAAAGTAGGCAAATTAGAGGGGGACGAAGGGAGTATTTATTATTATTAATTTTGTTCTTCGTTTTTTATTTAATATTTTTAATGTTGTTTATTCATTAAAGTATTGCAGCGTAGTCCTCGAGTGTACGATCTAATAATAAAAGGGATTCTATTACACTTCAAAAAGTGAATATGGCTACGAATGCTATGTTCAAGTTATTATGGACACTGACGGTAGAGTGTATTTTAGACAGGGATGGTTTTCTTTTATTTTATTTAATAATTTAAAATTTGGTGATTTAATTGTTTTCACTATAGACAATTTCGCGGCCATTCATGTTGACATACCTACGTCCACTATGTGTTCAAAGAAGAATATCTAAAAAGATTCTGACCCTCCAATTACTTTTAACAAAGGTATAATAAAAAACTTATTTTAAACTTATTTGGAAAACATATTTTTTTTAATAATTTGATTATTTTTTTAATATAGATGATTCTCTTTGTTTATTTTGTTTTTTGTTGTTTTCTTTTTGTGGAATCTACACGGGGAATGTGGAAGTTAAGAGAGCTTCATCATTTACTTAGAAATGATATGATTTGTACTCATTTAATTGTGGAGAGTCGGTCAACAAATAGAATACTTTGTTACAGAATGTGTATGTTGAAAAATATTGGTCAGTCTCTAAAAATGATTAAACTCTTACCTTAATATTTGAAAGGAATATTACATAATTTATTAATGATGATATTAAGTTTTAATCAAATTCGTTTACTTATACAAATCCTTTTACAAGAGTTTTGTCAACAAAATCTCATTACTTTGGGTGTTGAAAAAAGAGATTCAAGTATCATTTTGGACGAAGTTACTTTCAAGGTTGGTGTTTTAAATGACGGAGATTCAGTTGTTCTTTGCGAAAGCTTGGAGTATTTTCTTATGACGAATGAAATAACTTTGGGTGTCGAATTTAAGGTCAAAGTTTTAGATTCTGCGAACTTATTGTTTAAAGCATCATTGAATGCTTAATGTTTATTTTTTTAATATTAATGTTTTCATTAACAATTTATGTGATGATTGTTTTGTAGTATATTCAATTTTAAGGAGCGTTGTTTTGTTCAGTAATTATTATTTTTTCTTTTTTATTTTATTTAAATACGATTTAAGTTCCAATCTATTGACAACCATTTCCATTTAATATTCAATCATATTTGTATAAAAATATATTATTATTATTATTTATTTTGTACTGAATAAAACAATATTCAAACAAAATTTAAGTTAAAATTTCGAATTTTCTATAATTCCTTATAGACACATTTATATGTTATTTTGTTTAAGAAAGCATTGTAGTTGTGTACATTATTTGATGTTCGTATAATTTTAGATTTATTTGTAGGAATATAATTTTTAGTTGTGATTATTTATGCACATGTGGTTTGTTTAATTTTATAATTATATAATGAACTTAAACTATTGATTTAACGTGCAAATGATCACCATATTAAGAGAAAAACTACACTTTTATGAATATATTAAAAAATCATGGTCCTCCAATATAATCTCTATCACAATCCCTGCAAATTTGATATAATAAAAAAGACTTAATTTTGGTTGATATATATGAAATGTTGGGTTCACTTCGGTTTTAATAATTTATGGAAAAGATCAATACTTACTTAAACTTATAAAATAAAATTTTTGAAAAGTCAAGAAAAGATGACCAAATAATTTAAAGAATAGGTAATGCATAGTCTAACTGGTATCATTGATGGATAGTAATATGTAATTAATATAAATTTGATTAGAAAACTGCCATAGAGAATATCAATTATTTAAATTAAGTACGGAATGTTTGAAAACTTATAGCAATGCATAATAATATGTGAGATTAGCAAAAGTTAACATATTTTGAATCATTAATATGATTTAATTGTAAATTAATATTTTTTTAGGGTTAATTGTAAGTTAATCTTAGACTTAATTTCATCATAACATTAAAATGTTGTTCATAACCTATTATGGAGGATAATAATTTCCAACCAAATTTATGTAGAGTTCCATGATTAAAGGGATATTATCTTATACCTTAAAATTTGTTGATTAATACATTGCTTAAATGTATTAAATATTCATTTCTTAAATTAATTATGGAATGTAAGAAAAGTCATAAATGAAAAAATACTAAGAAACATTGAGATTATAGTTTGAATAATCTCATTAGTAGAATTTTACCTAAGTTACTTTATAGTGGAAATATTGAGAGTTTTTTTTTTTTTTTTAAATTTATTATTCATTTATTTATTTATTTTATCTACCAAATGTTTGGTACACTTAACTTCTCGTTAATTTTGACATGTATTTTACAAACTATGAAATTTTAAGTAAATTGCCTAAATTTGGTTTTTATTTTTTAAATAATGTGCTATTTGGTAAGAGATATAGTTCATATAAATTTGATTGGAAGACTCAATAGAGAATGTGGATTATTTAAATTAATTACAGAATTTGAAAATTTATAACAATGCATAACAATGTGGGACCTTATAAAAATTTAGCAGATTTGGAATCATTTTCAATTATTTAATTTTAATTAATGTTAGACTTAATTTTTTTTCATAACATTGAAATATTGGGTTGACTTCGGTTATAATAATTTACAAAAAGTAATCATACTTAATTACTTCATAAACTTTAAAAGGTGTTTATACACTATAAGATATCTATTATGGACGAAAATTATTTATACATTATGTAGAGTTGCGTGATTAAACAGATATTAGCATATATGTCAAAATTTGTTTTAAATACATGTGTCGAATTTAGTTTTTATATTTTAAATAATGTGGCATTTGGTAAATTATATAGATCCATAAATATGGTTCGAAATATAGCAGTACAGTATATTCATTTTTAGATTACTTATGAAATGTTAGAAAATTATACATGATATAAAAAGTAAGAAACACCAAAATTATAATTTGACTAATCGCATTAACAGATAGTTCATTTAAATTACTCCATGATCTTATGCACATGTGCTTTGTTTAATTCTAGTTTTTTTTTTTTTTTTTTTTTTTTTTTTTTTTTTTTAATTTGATGATATATTTTTACCTTCAAACTGAATTTATGATTTTATTTATTATTAAGTTTGTTTTGTATTTTTTAGGCATTATACATCTTAAGGTCCTTAAAGTATTAATGTTTGTTTTAAATGGTCCTTAAAGTATCATTTTGTTTTAATTGGTCCTTGAAGTTATAAATTCTTAAATCAATTTGTCCCTGAAGTATTTTTTGTTTCAATTGGTCCCTTATGTTTTACAATTATTTCAATTGATCCTTAAACTATTACGAAATTCTATCTTAAGGCCCCCTAAAAGAAAAAAAGATACATAAAATATGTGAAATCGTCGATTTAATTAAAAATAATATTATAACATATCTTTTATTAAATAAATATTGTGTTATTTGTTTATGATACTTTTACCATCAAACGCGGTGAATTATACTATAATAGGATTTGAACAAAAGTTCGAGATTGTAATTTCTCAATAATTTTATCCAAACTTTGAGAAATACTTTGTGGTACTTTAATTTTAGTGATAATTTAGTTGAGATATTTTGAACTCTATCTATCTTGAATTTAATGTCAAACTGAACATTATTAACGAAAGAACTTTGAAATTTTATGTTTGAAGGTCTTTACAATATTTGAAAAAATTAAAGTTATTTCGTTGATAATTTTCAATTTTACTTTAAATTCAATATAGTTAGAGTTCAAAATACCTGGATCAAATTAGCACGTTTCTAACTAAAATAAAGTAGCACAAAGTATTTTCTCAAAGTTTGGATGAAATTCTTGAAAAAATATAATCTTGGAGTTTTATTCAAATCGATATTTTAGTATAATTCACCTTCGTTTCAGGGGGAAAGCATCATAATGATAAATTACAAAACATTTATTTAATAAAAGATATGCTACAATATCATTTTGAATTAAATCGGTGATTTCACATATTTTATGTATTTTTTTCTTTTAGGGACCTTAAATATATTTTTGTAATAGTTTAAGGACTAATTGAAATTATTCCAAAACATAAGGGACTAATTAAAATAAAAAATACTTCAGGGGACCAATTGAATAAAAAAACTAGAACTTTAAGGACCAATTAAAATAAAATGATACTTTAAGGACTATTTAAAACAAACATCAATACTTTAAGGACTTCAAGATATATATTGCCTATTTTTTATAGCAGCTGTATGGAAATATCAGTATTTCTGCACAGTTTTTACTTATAGTTCATGCTATGACAAGCTGGTATCTAAAATGAATAATATGAACTTTGATTATGCACTTTAACTGTGTACATCGAAGATACTTGAACTGAATTTTTCGATCCGGTTTTGGTTTTGAGTTTTAAAAGTTAGCGGTTATCGATTTTGGTTCGGTTTTCATTTTGAAAATCCGAAATGCGACCGAACTGAACAGATAATTAAAGACTGGGTTGCAAATTTTATTTTATTTAAACAACATCACACTTAATTTCTAAATATTAATCAAGTAAATCATGTATGGACTATGAAATTATCCTAGTTTTGTTTGTTTCAATCTCGGTGGTTATTTACTGCAAAAAAAAAATAAAAAAATTCAAAAAATTATCGGTTATTGGCACCGAATTTTTCTATCCGGTTTCGGTTTTGAGTTTTAAAAATTATCGTTTATCGATCTCGGTTCGATTTTTAATTGTTAATTTCCTAATGAATTTGTGGAGTATCTGCCTGGAAATTTAAACAAGAGATGCACTGTTGAAACAAACAAAAATAGGAAATGGGATATGGAAATTAGACTGGATGAAGATGAGAAAACTTTTTGAGTAAATGTTGGCGACAGTTTGTAAAATAGAATGCATTGAAATACTTATCAAATATGACTCTTCCTCATCTATATTACATGTTTATTTATATGATCATGATGAGTGTGTAGTAGATGTTCCAGATAAAATAAGGTCATTCTACGTGATTTTTAATCAGCGGGAAGTTCTTGAAAATCAGGTAATATAAAAGAATATTAGCAATGTGTAATTCGACATTAATTTAAACAGGTTTGTTCTTTTAATTAATACATCTTTAGTTTTCAGGTTATATTTATTTTGTATTTGGTTTTTTTTTTTTTTTTTTTTTTCTTCAGTCTATTTTGATGCCAAAGAAAATTGGAGAACGTTTGGAGGTTAAAATTCCAAATTGTTTTGCATTGGAGAATATAGATAGAAAACTTTGGTTTGTTTTGATTGAGAACATTGCTGATTAGTATTTATTATTTCTTTGTCATTGTCTTTTCTGGATCATCCAAATTATTGTGTGAAAGATACGTACCAAGTCAAATTGCAATTTCTTCTCATATTCAAGAACACCTAACTTCAACAGGTATTAGTAACGATCTGTGTGTTTTTCAAATTTTTAATATGCTTCACTGATCTTTTTTTTTTTTTAATTATTTGATATTTGTAGACATCATTATGCAAGATGTTGATTAAGACAATCATGAGATTATTTGTTGTTTGGACAATGCTAAAGATGGTGATAAGTCACGGTTGATTAAAGACCAAATTGAGAATTTTGTTTAAAGAATAAAACATAAAAAAATTTGAAGAATGTATTAGAAGATTTCAGTCAACAATATGGGTTCAAGGATGTGGCTAATTGCAAATCCAATGTCGTAGATGAAGAAAGACTTTTTGATTTATGTGTTTTTATATTGAAATCGAATTTATACCATATGAATATATTTCATTGTTTCTTATATATGGACTATTTTGAATGTGTTTGAAATTTTATAATTGTTCAATGTTACTTGATTAGTTTTGCAAAATGAATCTATCACCAGTTTCTTTTTTTTTTTTTTTGGGAATTACTTAGTATCTTATTATGTTCTAAATTTATCGATTTTTTCAACCCTGATGTCCGATTAATATAATTTATTTACATTTAAATATAGATTTGTTTGGATTAAGCTCTCATAGTTCATAGACACTGCATTCAAAATTTGGATAAAATCCTCAAAAATGTCATGCAACTAAGTGGATTGCAAACTTCTTATCTACCCTTTGGTGGGAATATAATTGTTCTCGGAGGAGAGTTTAAACAAATTATTCCCGTTATACCAATGGGTTCAAGACAGTATGTCGTCCACCCTACTATAATTTTGTCTTATTTGTGGGATGATCGCGTTGTATTGCGACTCACTGAAAGGAAATATAGAAAAAAATATATTAATCCGATATCAAGTTTAAAAAAATTTATTGAATTTAGAACATAATAAGATACTACGTAATTCCCAAAAAAATGAAACTGGTGATAGATTAAGTTTGCAAAACTAACCAAATAACATCGAACAATTATAAAATTTCAAACACGTTCAAAATCAATAAAAAAAACACACATAAATCAAAAAGTCTTTCTTCATCTACGACTTTGGATTTGCAATTAGCCACATCCTTGAACCCATATTGTTGACTGAAATTATATAATCCATTCTTCAACAATTTTTTTAGTTTTATTCATTAAACAGAATTCCCAATTTGGTCTTTAATCAACCGTGACGTATCACCGTCTTCAACATTGTCCAAACAACAAATAATCTCACGATTGTCTTGATCAACATCTTGCATATTGATGCCTACAAATATCAAATAATTAAAACAAAAAAAACGATCAGTGAAGCATATTAAAATTTTGAGAAACGCACATATCGTTACTAATACCTGTTGAAGTTAGGTGTTCTTGAAGATGGGAAGAAATTGCAATTTGACTTGGTACGTATCTTTCACACAATAATTTGGATGATCCAGAAAAGATAATGACAAAGAAATTATTTCCACCCTCATACATGAAGAGAACCACATTACCATCAACCAATTCATTTGCATTTGCAAACTTTTTCCATCCAAAAGTAAACAAATACTGATAAGCAATGTTCTCAATAAAAACAAACCAAATTTATCTATCTATATTCTCCAATTTTCTTTGGCATCAAAATAGACTGAGAAACAACAAAAAAAAAGAAAAAAAAAACTAATACAAAATAAATATAGCCTGAAAGTTACAGATGTATTAATTAAAAGAACAAGTCTGTTTAAATCGATGTCGAATTACACATTGTTAATATTCCTTTTTATTACCTGATTTCCAAGAATTTCATGCTGATTAAAACTCGCGTAGAATGAGCTTATTTTATCTAGAACATCTACCACACATTCATCATGATCATGTATGATAAACTTGTAATATATATAAGTGATAAAGCGCAATCCGGTTATCCAATGAACTCGAAGTAAAGTCCAATTCGTAACGTAACCCAATGCAAGAAAATTAGAGAACACGAGATGTACGTGGTTCGATCCGGAGATCTACGTCCACGGGCGTAAATAATCACCTTCCGGGGTATTTTTCACTATCTTCCTTTCAATCTTACACGTTGCCGTTTAGGAGTACAAAGTGCGAACCCTAAATCCGAGTACAATTCTGCTATTTATACTACTCGATTCAAACCCTAACTAAATCCCTACAATTACGCCCACCAAATTTGCATGGGAGTTGGAAGGAGACCGTGGGGATCTCACTTTCCAACTATGTCGCGACTGGGCTGTTCTAGGCTCGTGATCACTTCTGGGCCGACTTGGTTGCTGGGCTCGTTCTTCTGGGCTCAGTTGCTCCGGGTCGGGTTGATCCGACCCAAAGTTACTGGGCCATACATATCAATAAGGAAGAGTCATATTTGATAAATAAGTAATAACCATCTTTCACTGCATTCCCGTCTACAAATTGTCTCCAACATTTACTCAAATAAGTTTTCTCATCTTCATCCAATCTAATGTCCATATCCCACTTCATATTTTGTTTATTTCAACGTGCATTTCTTATTTAAATTTCCAGGCAAAACCTCCACAAATCCAGTTGGAAACTCCTATAAAAATTGAAATATATTGATTTAACAATAAAACAATTCATTATACCCAGTTAAAATGCATAATCAAAGTTCATGTTATTAATTTCACATACCAGCTTGTCATAGCAAGAACTATGGGTGAAAACTGTGCAGAAATACTGATATTTCCATAAAGGTGCAATAAAAAATACAAATTAAATTTAATAATAAACAAAATCATAAATTCAGTTTGAAGGTAAAAACATATCATCAAACTAAAAAACCTAAAATTAAACAAAGCATATGTGCATAAATGATCATAACTAAAAATTATATTCTTACAAATAAATCTAAAAATTGTACGAAGATCAAACAATGTACACAACTACAACACTTTATTAAACGAAATAAACTAAACTTTGAAAATAAGGAGAGACAATTTACAATTAGAAGAAGAAGAAGAAAAAAAAAAAAAAAAAACTTTACCTATGTTCGCACATGTCGATCTACTTCGGCCATTGGTTCGTCTAAAATTTGAAAACAGATAATAAAATAATAAAAATGTTTGCAATACACCTAAAAGAAAGAGTTGTTTTATTTTAAAATTTGGTTGGAGATATATATATATATATGCGTGTGTGTGTATGTGTGAAGATTACACGTTAGTCAAGGATGCTAATGGATTGGAACTTATATGGTATTTAAATACTATATAAAAAAAAAAAATTGATTAACAAAATGAAAATCATAAATGTGATAAAATTTCGAAATGTGTAAATTATTTAATAAATAACAATGTTGTTTTCTCGATTTATAACACATATAACCTAAATTAAATATATCTTCTAATTAAAGATTATAAGTTACAAAATAATGCTTCATGAAAAAGAAACAATATACTATTATTTTTTCTTAGAGAATGATGTAATATCTATTTCTAAAATTCAATAAAAAGAATACAAAAATCTATGACTGATTAGAATATAAAGGATTACAGAAAATTCGAAATGTTAATTTAAATATGTTGAATATTGTTTTATTCAGTACAAAATTACTAATAATAACATATTTTTATATAAATATGATTGAATATAAAATGGAAAGAGTTGTTAATAAATTGGAACTTAAATGGTATTTAGATAAAAATGAAAAAGAAAAAATAATAAAGTCAATAAAAAAACTTGAATTCATATGACAAAATAATCGTATGACTTACTTAATAACTAAGGATGTTACATTGTTGTTTTACAACACACATAATTTAAATTAAGCATATATTACAATCTTCCACTTAAATGCTTTATAGAGAGGATATAATTATACTATTATTTTTTCTTAGATCAATTTATTACAAAGTCACAAAACCAACGTTAAAAATAAATGCTTTATGGAGAGGATATAATTATACTATTAATTTTTCTTAGTTCAATTTATCTCTACAAGTTATAAAAAGAAGAAGAATCTAGGAAAAATTACTACTCAAGACATATAATTATGTATATAAAGAATTATAGAAAATTTGAAAAATTTGCTAAAGATTTTCATTAAATATTCTAAGTTTCAAGGAAAAAACATATCATCAAATTTGAAAATCCCTAAAATTAAACAAACCACATGTGCATTAATATCATAACTAAAAATTATATTCTTACAAATAAATCTAAAAATTGTACGAACATAAAATAATGTACACAACTACAATACTTTATTAAACGAAATAAACTAAACTGTAAAGTTAAGGAGAAAAAATTTACAATTAAAAAAAAAGACATTTACTTATGTTCGCACATGTCGATCTACGTCCGGCCATTGATTTGTCTAAAGTTTGAAAACAAATAATATGAATCAATAATATGAAAGTTGTTTTGTTTTAAAATTTTGTTGGATGATATATATATATATATATATATATATATATATATATATATATATGAAAATTATGCGTTTGTCAATGATTTTAATAGATTGGAACCTATATGGTATATAAATACTATAATAAATAAATAAATAATTAACAAAATGAAAATCATGGATTTGATAAAATTTCGAAAGGTGTAAATTATTTAATAAATAATAATTTTGTTTTCTCGATTCACAACACACATAACCTAAATTAAATATATCTTCAAATCTTCTGATTAAACATTATAAGTTACAAATTAATGCTTTATGGAGAAGATATAATTATACTAATATTTTTTCTTAGAGAATTATGTAATATCTATTTCTAAAAGTCAATAAAAAGAACAAAAGTCTAGGAGTAATTACTAATTAAGACATATAATTGTGTATATAAAGAATTACAGAAAATTCGAAATTTTAATATGTTTGAATATTGTTTTATTCAGTACAAAATTAAATATATTTTTATATAAATATGATTGAATATTAAATGAAAAAGGTTATTAATAGATTGGAACTTAAATGGTATTTAAATAAAATAAAAAAGAAAAAAAAAATAAAGTCAACAAAAAAAAAACTTGATTTGATATGACAAAATAATCGTATAACTTACTTAATAACTAAGGATGTTACATTGTCGTTTTACAACATACATAATTTAAATAAAATACAAATATCAATCTTCCAATTAAATTCTTTATGGAGAGGATATAATTATACTATAAATTTTTCTTAGATCAATTTATTACAAAGTCACAATTACACGTTAAAAAATAATATTTTATGGAGAGAATATAATTATACTATTATTTTTTCATAAATTAATTTATTTAATGTCTATTTCTAAAAGTTAATAAAAAGAAGAAGAATCTAGGAAAAATTACTACTCAAGACATATAATTATGTATATCAAAGATTATATAAAATTCGAAACATTTGCTTAATTTTTTTTATTAAATAGTCTAAGTTGTATTACTGAACAAAACAACACGCCTTAAGATTGAACAAACTACAAAACGATCATCACATAAATTGTTAATGAAAACATTAATATTAAAAAAATAAACATTAAACATTCAATGATGCTTTAAGCAATAAGTTTGCAGAATTTGAAACTTTGAGCTTAATTCGACACACAAAGTTATTTCATTCGTCATAAGAAAATACTCCAAACTTTCGCAAAGAACAACTGAATCTCCGTCCTTCATAGCACCAACCTTTAAAGTAACTTCATCCAAAATGATACTTGAATCTCTTTTTTCAACACCCAAATTAATGAGATTTTGTTGACAAAACTCTTGTGGAAGAATCTGTATAGGTAAACGAATCTGATTAAAACTTAATATAATCATTGATAAATTGTATAATATTCCGTGCAAATATTAAGGTTAGAGTTTCACTATTTTTGAGTTTGATCAATATTTTCAGCATACACATTCGGTAATAGAGTATTCTATTTGTTGATCGACTCTCCACAATTAAATGAGTACAAATCATATCATTTCTAAGTAAATGATGAAGCTCTCTTAACTTGTACATTCCTCGTACAGATTCTACAAAACGAAAAAAATAAAAAACAAAATAAACAAACAGACTCATCTATATTAAAATAATAATCAAATTATTAAAAAAATATGTTTTCCAAATGAGTTTAAAATAAGTTTTTTATTATACCTTTGTTAAAAGTAATTGGAGTGTCAGAATCTTTATAGATATTCTTCTTTGAACATAGTAGACTTAAGTATGTCAACATGAATCAGAATTCTCAATAGTGAAAGCAATTAAATCACCTGATTTTTAATTATTAAATAGAATAAAAGGAAACCATCCTGTCTAAAATACACTCTGCTGTCAGTGTCCACAACAACTTGAACATAGCATTCATCGTCATATTCATTTCTCAAAGTGTAACAATTTGGAAGAATCCCTTTTATTATTGGATCGTATGCTCGAATATGCTGCATTAATTTTACGAATAAACAACATTAAAAATATTTAATACAAAAACGAAAAGAAAAATTAATAATAATGCATATCCTTAAAATTTACTTACACATTGATTTTCATCACAATCATTTTCTGAAAAGCATGGTTGATACAACCTATAAAACTTTTCCTTTCGAATGAAATTACCGCCAGCAGACATTTTTTTGTTTATTTTATATTTAATATAAATTTAAAGAAAATTGGATGAGGATGTCTGAATAATAAGTTGCAGGTATTTATTTATAATAATTACGTTTTATCCTAATTAAGGCAGATGCATAATTTCAATTATTATAAAATTAATGATGACAATAATTTCATATAATTTTAATTAATTATGTACTTTTTCATTGACTTACTAAAAATAATGATCATAATAGTAGAAAATATATCCATCACAATGTAATTTGAATTAAATTTGATTTACCAAAATTTTGGATGATTTGTTTGGTTTTTTTTTTTTTTTTTTTTTTTTTTTTTTTTGGTTTTTTCTCTTTGTTTAAATTTTACATTTCAATTAAGTTAACATTGGGAATTTTTTTAACACAAAAAGAATTTTTTTTTATAGTAAATAAGCCAGATTGAGAATACATTTTCTTTTATTTTAATATAAATTATAAGTATAATTTAATAATTTAAAAGGTTAATTGTAATAAATTATAAAACAAAATGCAATTGTGAAATATATATTTAAATAAAAAAATGGATACAACTCTGGGAGGTGCATTGTGCATCATTGTTGAAATCTCGTTATTTTCACTAATGATTTTTTTATGGTTGAATTAAAATGGTAATAAATCTGGTAGTATCATTTATCCATTCATTGTCTTCATTATATTTGACTTTATAATTAAATTGATTCATCACAATCAAAATTTACAAAGGCGAAGTAGAAATTATACCCTAAATAAAATGGATTGCATCGACGGAAGAAATAGAAAATACATTTATAAAAATGTTTAAAAGAACTATTGTAGTTCAATATTGGATAATTAAATAAAGGGCTTCAAAGATTGATTGAAATGGTGATAGAAATCATATCCTCGAAAATTTTCCCTATAAAGTTGAGTTGAAAAAAAGAAAAAAAAAAACATAACAAAAAAGTTAGTAACAAAATTGTAAAGGAATATTATAATTAAACTTAAATCATTCTATAATGATAAAATAAAAAATACTCGGATCGGGCCAATTTAAAAAATAAACGGTCTTCATCACTAAATCATTAGTGAATTTTTTAATACGAAACTATTTATTTTCAGCATATGAAACAGCAATACAGTCGTGTATTTCAATATCAATGTCACAAATCAACGCTTCCCAACCCCTGTCGAAGAACAATTTTCCTTCTTTTCTTTTTAAAAGGACATCCCAACTTTTAGTTTCCCATATACAAATATCTTGCAAATCATATCAGAAATATGATTGATATGTCTCACAAATCTATTCGGTATTTCCCAATAACCATAAAGTTAGTATTAATTTTTTTTATAAAAAATAATTTTTTTATTAGTGGGATAAAATATTTTTAATGATAAAGAACATGCGTAAATTTAAATATTACCAATTCATGATACTGGTTGTGCTCTGGGAATTGAGATAATTTAGGGAAGTGATCAAAATGGGACATACATTCATTTTCAACAACACTACTTGATGAGCTGCATGGATGAATAATCTATTACAATCTATAATATAAAAACATTTTAACTTTATTTTGTAGAATATTAATTTAGATTATAAGTGCATAAAATATAAGAAATGAGTGTTACATGTTTGACATTAGAAAAGTATTCACTATAATAACTTGATATCGTTGGAAAGTAATGAGGAGAATAGTACAATACTCTTAATTTATAAAAAATCGATTATAATTTTGGAGTTAGATTAGTTATAGTTTGTTTACAAATCATCTTCCTAATTAGCGCATTTTAATAGTACAATTGAAGATTATATTAATTCATAATGGTAAGCAAATCAGATTATTTAGAATAAAACTAAACATTATTCAAAATCAATAAATTCAAATAAAATATTCGATTTAACATATATATAAAAAAAGATAGAAAACAATATATGAAAATAAAGTGAACGGTTTTTATAGAAAAAAATATTTTAAAGATTTGTTATAAATATTTTAGTGTATAAAGACTAAAGAGGAAAATAATTGAACTTTTTGATCCATTGTAATCAAAATTCCTAGTATTAAAGTCAAATATATTGATTTAGTTAAGTATATACACCTCTTTCACCTATCAAGAGTCATATATAACAATTTTTTTTAATACCAAATTAAATGATACAATGTTTGAATGATAATAATAATTCTGGAAGAAAAAATTTATAAATAATATCAAATATTTTTATTTGAATGAGTTTAAGTGTTGTTTTAATTTGTTACATATACTTTGTATATGTACGAAAAATATGAAATGGATAATGATTATAATCAATATTAATTAACAATCAAGTATATTACAATAAGTAAAATATCATTGTACGTAAAACCAAAATATATGGATTGACTATTAAGATAGGACAATATCTATCCAATCATTCACAAAATTAGATGATACTTACCATTTAGAATGATAATAATCTCATATAATAAGCAAACTAATTATTCCATCAATTAAGAATAATTCATATTGAATTTCATGATAACACAACCGTAACGTCAACATGACAAAATAATTATTATTTAAAATATTTTTAATTTAATAATTTAAATTAAATTATTGTTTTCATTGATTTATTTATATATATTTGAAATTTTATAGAAATTTTTTGATATTTTTTAGCAGTTAAATACATCAATATATTTGACTATGAAGTTTTCTAAATCCCTAAAAATTTCAAAAAAGTAAGATGATACAACTTTTGGATGACAATAATTTGGAAAAAAATATGCAATCTATATTTGAGATAATTAAAAATTATCCAAAATACCCAATATAACATTTGATAAAAGAAAATTTATAGATCAAATAAACAAATAATTAATATGTAAGAAATAAAAAGTAATAAATTATATAAATTCTTTTTATTTGACAAATATTTAAGTTGTCATCTTATTTTTTTACAAATATATGGTACGCACGAAAAAAATCTCAAATAGAAAATGATTCAAATTTATATTAACTGGCAATCAAGTTTAATTATAATAAGTAAAATCACATTGGAAGTAGAAATAAAATATATGAATTGACTATTAAGATGAGAAAAAATCTATTCAATCATTCTCAAAATTAGATGATACTTATCATTTAAGATGACAATAATTCCACAATTTTTATGAACAAATAATATATAAAATTTCATAAAAGATTCTTTATCGATAAAATAAAATAAATTATATTAATACGCAAGAAATAAAAAATAATAAATTTTATAAAATATTTTTATTTGAATGGATTTAAGTTTTATTTCAAAATTTTACAAATATTTTGGTATCTTCAAATATATAATGACTCAAATTTATATTAATTGTCAATCAAGTTTTTCTATAATAAGTAAAATTTTATTGGAAGTGGAAACAAAATATATGAATTGACTGTTAAGATGAGAAACAAATTCATTCAATCAGATGAAAAATTAGATGATACTTACCACTTAGGATGACAATAATCACAAATAATAAATAGCTTAAATATTGTGAATTCAGAATAATACATATACAAATTCAAGATAACACAACATTGACGCTAATATGAAAATAAAAACTCCTCCTTTATATATTTTTAAATTAATAATCTAAATTAATAATAATTAATAGTACAACTGAAGCATAAATGAAAATACATATGTCATAACTTTTAATACTAACTTCTCTAGATTTGCAAAAACATGTAATTATATTGTCCAATTAATTATCTCACTATGCAACGTCTAATTCTAGATGTAATTAATTATATATCATTTGTATGATGACATATATTGATTCGATAATAAATAGCCGGAAAGAAAATAGAGTATATATAATATATACACACATTAATTAGAGCCCTTTGCGGAAAAATTAATTAAATTTTGCTAAGTTAATTAATCCAAAGGCAAGATATTGTTCTTAATATATCCAACAAATTTAACCCATGAAAATGATAAAAAGTTTAGGAGTGCAAAATTTTATTATTAAATACTTCTTACAATTTCACAAAATTGTACAACTGAAGCATAAAAAGAAAAAAAAAAATCACATGCCATAACTTTTAATACTACTTGCATTGACACATAAGTCTCAAGATTTGGAAACCAATTATGCTTCAATTCTTTGTCAAATGTATAATCTGCCACAAATAAATATAAATCTGCATGGCAAAAAAATTGTTAATTAATAGACATATTAACTGGAAAAATAATTAAATTCCTGAATATGTAAAGTTTAAATAAAAAATTATTAAGAAATATAAAAAGGAACAATAGAAGTATCATCTATTTATTATTAAATAAAATACATCTTACAATGCGTAAAAAATTGTACAACAAAATCAAAAACAAAAAAAAATATACATACCATAACTTTTAATACTAATTGTATTGACACATCAAATACAACTTCTCAAGATTTGGAAACCAATGAAGCTTCAATTCTTTGTGAAATGTATACCGCCACAAATAAATATAAATCTGCATGACAAAAAAATATTAATTAATAGACATATTAACTTGAACAAATCGACGATATTCAATTTCTTTATAAACTCTATTTGGTTGGTTGATTATATGTCATAGAAATTCTTCAAGTATATCTACAAACCAAATTGAACTTTTTCATACATAAAACATGAATGAAAAAATTGTTCATCCAACATGATATTAATTACTAAATGAAAAAACTCTATTAGTAGAATTATGGATAATTGATTTGGTGACATGATCATAATTAAGTGTGTTGTATAATTTGCAATTATATGTTTATTTAAAGTTTAATTGTCGAATACATGAACTAAAATGATCAATGATATAACAATTAATTCTAATTTGACTGGATCAAGGTAAAAAACCTTAATTACAATACAAAAGTAATGTTTACATATAATCACTAAAATTGTTATATCATTGATCATTTTAGTTCATGTTTACATATAACAATTTCAACATTACTTTTGTATTGTAAGGTTTTCATTGTCTTTGAAATTCTAATTAAAATAATTTATCACAATAAATGTTTACATATAATCACTAAAATACGAATCGATAATTAGATTGGATCAAGGTAAAAAACCTTACAATACAAACGTAATGTTGAAAAAATAATGTTGAAAAAGTAGTAATCATTAACTTAAGATGATTGAAGAAACTAACTTCAATTTTTTATTGAACTGAAAAATGAATAATCCTATCATTCAAAATTGCTCCCGAAAGGCTGAGCTGCTAAAGCACAAAAAAAAAAAAAAAAATAGTAATTAACATTACATTATAAAGGAATAGTATAATTTACACAACTAAACTTAAAAGACTACATGCATAGAAAATGGTAAATACCCGGCACATAATGAAATTTAAAATTCTTAGTGAAGAGAATTGTGCAAGGTAGTTAATTTATATAACGTATAAAACGTAGAATCCTGAAAAAAAATGTTTTATTTGTTAGATAATATTTTCGGGAATAACCAATATTAATAGGTCATTTAAAAGTAAATAAATAGACCTTTAATTATGCTTTTGGTATAAATTTCAAATGTATTGAAGAAAATACTTTACAGATAAGTGACAACAAATAATTTATATAATAAGTTATTAAAAAGATCCTAAATTATGGTATGTCTTTCATGAAGTTCGTGATTTCAAAATGAAATAAAGTTTTTAAAATAAGACAAAAAGATGTCACTACAACAATTTCATAAATAGACAACAGTTTTTCCTATCAGTGTTGTCTATTCATAAATTAACAATAGTTTTCCTTCTATTTGTTGTCTATTAGCGACAGACACGCTAATAGACAACAATTTGACAATTGTTTTCAACATCTGTCGTCTATTAGCGCCTTTTTCCACAGATAGACAACATTTTTAACGACAGTTGCCCAAATCTGTTGTTTATTGGCAATGCATTGCTCCAATAAACAACACTAGTGTCAACATTTTTGTAAAACTATTGTAAAAAAGGCATTTTAATTTACAATACTTTTATTATGTTGTAAAATTATTATTTTAATAAACTCTTCAATGTAATTTTAATAATTAATAATATATTTGAAACAAAATAATAATTATGATTTTATTTTATAGATTGCTTTTTATTTTATATATTGTATTTTATTTTAATAAAGTCTTTGGAATTATCGGGCCGACTTGATAATCTTAAGTTATTATAGGGTAATATTCTGGGACGGGCCAACTAATTTTTTGCTCGGCTCGGCCTGACCCGATTAAATTTTTGAGGCTCCAACATTAATCACTATAAATTATTCAATTGCAAAATGTACTTTTAAATTTAGATTTTGTTACACAAGTTAAACATCATATATCACCTTTTCCTTTTCTTCGTATACAAACACTTTATTTTCTTATCTATAATTTTATATCAATATTTTAGGTATCTACATTTGATGAGAATCCTCTGGCCCAACGATATCTAATGTCAGAAAACTTAGCTATTTTAATGTGTGAGTCCCTATGAGTCCAATGCTCTGGCCCAATTAACAGCCAATCCTCTGGCCCAATGCTCCCCCCTATGAGTCCCTTAAATCTGTGAGCCCCTTAAATCAGAAAAGCCCAAATCAGAAATACATACAAATCAGCCCAAATCAGAAATGCACAAATCAACCCAAATCAGCAAAGCGCGCAGGAGCACGCCCTTCTTCCGTTCTCTCGCTTCTCTCGTAAAAGCACAATTTCAGTGGAATTTCACAATTTTGCTGGTATTTGGTGGTTGATTTTTGCATGCACTGTAAATCATCATCAGATTTCACCTCCACTTCTCTTGCTTAAGTCAGGTATTGTTTATTCGCGGATTGTGGTTCCGTCTGGTCCTACATTTTTCTGCTCTCTGTTTTACGCTATTTTTTCTCAAAGTGTCTCATGTGCATTCCACTTTTCGTTTTTGTATTTTGTTTCTGTATCAGATCCTGAAGCGGTGAAGCTGATGCTCAATTTGCAAACAGGAATGGATGCTTTCAAATTTTGTATTCTAGCAGATACCTTTTTTTGCAGAATAAATAATTTTGGTATTGTGTTGTTTTGGTAAGCAGGTGAATCCGAGGGAAGGTTGAAGATTCATCATCAAGGCAGATTGAACTTGTAAGATGTCTTAAGTTTTTGTAAGATTGAACTCTTGTTTCTACATATGCTTCGAAATTGGCAGTAATTTTGTAAGTTTTTGGTTTCTCTTATTTTCTTACTAATTTCTGCTTCCAATTTGTTAATTCTTGATAGATACGTTGTGTAGTATGAATCTATGCTTTGTATATAAGAGTATCATTTTGGTAGGATTTCTACTTCACTTTTATGCTTTTGTCTTTTCTTTTTTCTGTATATCATGTAAAATTTGGATTGCTGAGAAATACTGCACTGATGCTCATACGGATGCTCACTCTATTATATGTGTGAAACACTGTATAACAAATTGAGTTTTCAATGCATGAGCAAACCTAGATGGTTTAGTAGAATGTTTCAGATCTTAACTTGATGCTAGTTAATCAAATGCAGAATTTACAGTAGAGATTTATGTAAAACAGATTAGTTAAGTAAGAGTTTCCAATCTTGGAAAGACAGAAAACAGAGGAAATAGAAGGTAAAACCAAATTGCTGAACTTCAGAAAAAAATGTGGACAGATACCTTTTCTTCTGTGTGCAGTTACTTATCAGAAACTCCACCTATCTGCAGTTTTTCCTGTAAAGATGGTGTTTGTGGTTTCTCTGTATGAGTTTTGAGTTTTCTGCATTATTTATAAACTATTTGTTTGAAATTCTTTATGTGTTCACATGTTCTGAGGTGATTTCTTCATACTTTAGTTATTCAATTTTTTTGTTGAATCTATAGTTATGCAAGTCTTTCTTGAAATTTTGCTGCTAAATTGAATGTATAGTCAGGTGTATGTCTTTTGTATAGTTTTTTGGTACATTGTGTTCTTATCCATTTATACGCTCTCACTGTTATGTAAATTTCGGATTAATGGTTATTCACAATTGATGGCGATTGGCTCTTATCCGTGATGTCAATATAGGATATTCATATCAAATGATTTTATTTTTCTTTTGTAATCCGTTTTTCATTGACTGCCTTGAGTTTGGTTTAGTTAGGAGCAATAGAATCTGGAAATCACTATTTTTTTAAAATTCATGTGTGTTTGAGCCAGAAAACGACATTATTTAGTGTCGAAGATGTTGATGGTCATGGTGTGGTGGTGCTGCTGGCTATTTCTTGTGCAAATTAACAGTTAACGTAAATTGCTAGCATACACTAGTACGGCAGCATGTTATAAGCTAGTATAGTGCTTTTGTAGATGGACATCTTCAATGTATCAAGTTGATACTGGTATCTGCTGTAGACAGAATGCATTGCAGCCAAAACTTATGTTTCAAGTTTTAGTACCTCTTTTGTTGTTTTAAAATAATGTAATAATCTTGGTACAAGGTTCAGTTTTGTAATTTATTGTCTTGTGATGAGTGTGATGTGAAAAAAATATGATTACTAATTCTTTGGAACTCCTTGGCTAGAAAGTATAATGAAATTATTAGCATGTTCACAAATAGGCAATCTAGCTGAAGGATAGCTTGATTTATAAGCTTTCTTGTCATGTATAATAAAGGTTGTCCCGCAAGATCATTGGATCGATTTCCAATAAAATGTTTCTGAGTCACTGTTAAGAGCCAAATGTATTCCTTTGAGATTTTTTTCAATATAATGTTTCTGAGTCACTGTTAACGAGTGTTTACTAAGCTGAACCAGAATGGTAAATCCATGACAGGATTGTTGGTATGTGCAGAATGAAGGTACTAATCTATAGGTGGACACATTTTTTGTTTCTAGCATTGTGTTTACTAAGCTGAACCAGAATGGTAAATCCATGACAGGATTGTTGGTATGTGTAGAATGGAGGTACTAATCTATAGGTGGACACATTTTTTGTTTCTAGCATTGTGTACACAAAGGGGAAGAAGGAATTGAAATATCTGACGACCTTTTTGGCCGTTGATCCCACAGGGCTATCCAGATCTTGGATTTTTGTGCTTGCTTTGTGAGCAACGCCGATACATGACGTTGCGCACGTGTGGAGTGGCCGTCGTCTCCTCATTTTTTCGCTTGCTTCCTGACAAATTTAAATTAAATAAGCTATAAAACTAAAGAAGCTTAGAGAGCTCGTAAGGGTAATAGATTTGAGGGTAGAATTCTTACCAGATTCAAAGATAAACCAGCAAGTGTAATAATCTTGACATGAATGCTCCAAACGAAGCTCAGAATTCTCATGATTTCATTATCTTATAATCTGGAAAAAAAACTCATTGCAGTTTAAGGGGTATTGGTATTGTATATGCATGAAAATTTTGAAATTTGTTAATTCAGGATGATATATGGTTGTCATTGATTGTAATTGTGCGAGGATGCTGTTTTTACTAAAAAATTACACTGCCTTTCATTCTTGTCCATCTATAATTAGAACAAAATCCTTCCATTATATTACACTCCCTCCATCCCTCAATATTTTTATAGTTAAAGTTAGTTTCAAATTATGATACTTATTTTGGAAGAGAGCGCAATAATCATGAATGATAAATAACAATTAATATATTCTTATTTTAGTGACTATTGTATATGTTCTTCTTTGTTTCTTTGCTTTTGAGTTTGATGGGTTTTTTGGCATTAATTATATATATTACTAAAGAAGTTCCTGGTTTCTCTTAATTGCAGGTAGCTGTTGTTTGCACATGAGGCTAATTATGTAACTGAGGCTAATCAAATTGTTCTAATATTATCTTTAAATATTAAGTAACTGAGGCTAATCAAACTGTTCTAATATTATCTTTAAATATTAAGTAACTGAGGCTAATCAAACTGTTCGAATATTATCTTTAAATATTAAGTAACTAAGGCTAATCAAACTGTTCTTTTTGTTATTAGACAACTAAACTAACTAAACTGCATCCATCATAATATTTGTGGTTGCTATTTTCTTCCAATCAGCCATCAGCCTTTTAGCAGCACATTCATGAGAACAGTATTTGCAGATTAAAGCCACTTCTGAAATTAAAGCCACTTTTGAAATTAAATTAAAGCCACTTCTAAAATTTATATTCATATTAATTTTTTGGCACAATCTTAGGCTATCTCGTTCCTTGTTTGCATATTCTTTACTTGACACTTGTTGATTAGAAGAGTTCGTGACTACCCACTAGGCTTGCTTTTGAAGACTGCTGTCTACTTTTGTTAGTGAAAGGTACATTATTTTAATATGTTTAACTATACTACTAAATACTTATTTGGGCTTATTTATAAAGTATTTACCATTAATTGTTGCGGCTTTTATAAGTTTAATTCTTTGCTGTGATATAAACAACTCTTATATACTTTTTTTGGTGACTAGTTATATAAAAAATGGATAAGGAATGGATGAGAAAAGACATTTTTTCACATGAATATGAGGCTGGAGTAGAATCTTTCTTGGAATTTGCATTGCAACATGCGGATGACCCTAATAGGATTTCCTATTCGTGTGCTCGTTGTGGTTATCTACGAATGAAAAGTGTCGATGCGATCAGGGCAGATTTGGGTCGTTATGGCATGGACTTAACATATCAAACATGGATATGGCATGGGGAGAGGTTAGAATCAAGGAACTTAGCAAAAGAAAATAATGCAGTTGGTGGTCTTGATGAAGACCAATATTCTGAAGAGGAACCTATAGACATGGTTTATGCTGCGTATGATGAAGATGCTAATTTGAATCAATTCAGTCAATAGATTGAGGATGCTGAGAAGCCTTTATACCCTGGATGTGGAAAATTTACAAAGCTATCTGCTATTGTGAAGTTATACAATCTCAAGGCAAAACATGGTTGGAGTGATAAAAGCTTCACCGAAGTTCTTAGTTTGTTTGGAGATATGCTTCCTGAAGACAATGAATTGCCTTTATCCTCATATGATGCAAAAAAAACTTTGTCTGTATTAGGGATGGGATACGATAAAATTCATGATTGCCCAAATGATTATATTTTATACCGCAAGGAGTATGAAGATTTCACTAATTGCCCTACTTGTGGAATGTCGAGGTGGAAGCTGGGAAAGAATTCTAGGATCAATGAAGGGGTTCCGACAAAGATTCTTTGGTACTTTCCACCTATACCTAGATTTCGGAGAATGTTTCGTAACAAAAATATATCTAAGTAGTTGACTTGGCATGCTAACGAAAGAGTTCGTGATGGTAATATGCGTCATCCAGCTGATTCACCATCCTGGAAATTAGTAGACCATAGGTGGCCAGATTTTGCTTCAGAGTCTAGAAATCTTAGACTAGCCATAGCAGCTGACGGGATCAATCCTTATAAGATGATGAGTTCTAGGTATAGTTGTTGGCCTGTGGTGATGGTCACATACAATCTTCCTCCGTGGTTATGTATGAAGAGAAAATTTATGATGCTCACTTTGCTGATTTCTGGGCCTAAACAACCAGGTAATGACATTGATGTTACCTGGCACCACTGATTGATGACTTAAAAGGCTTGTGGGAAGTAGGTGTTGAGGCGTATGATGCATACCGAGAAGAAAGCTTTCGGCTTAAAGTTGTCCTACTATGGACAATTAATGATTTTCCTGCATATGGGAATTTGTCTGGGTGTTGTGTACAGGGGTATCATGCATGTCCTATTTGTGGTGAAGAAACACATGCAAAGAGGTTAAAGCATAGTAGAAAAATGTCTTTCACTGGCCATAGAAGGTTCCTACCTGCGTATCATCCTTATCGAAGACAAAAGAAAGCATTTGATGGAAGCCAAGAGTTAGCCGCTGCACAAAAACCATTAAGTGGCCATGAAGTGTTAGAAAGAGTTGATGGAATTAATTGTCGGTTTGGTAAAATGACCCACAAGAAACAAAATAAGGGCGATAATGAAAATTTTTGTTGGAAGAAGAAATCAATTTTTTTTTTTATCTTGAGTATTGGAAGCATTTACATGTTCGACATGTGCTTGATGTGATGCACATCGAGAAAAATGTGCTTGAAATTCTCATCGGAACATTACTAAACATCCCAGGGAAAACAAAAGATGGAGTAGCAGCAAGACTAGACCTTGTGGAGATGAATGTGAGGCATAAGTTGGCACCACAAATAATGGAAAAAAGAACATTTCTTCCACCGGCCTGTTATACGCTAAGTAAAGATGAGAAGGAGAAAATTTGCAGTTCATTGGTGGGAATGAAAGTCCCCACTAGTTATTCTTCCAATGTTAGAAACCTTGTCTCCATGAAGGACTTGAAACTTGTTGGCCTCAAGTCACACGACTGTCACACTTTAATGCAACAGTTGCTTCCAGTGGCTATTCGTGGTGTATTGCCCAAACATGTCAGATATGCTATTACTAGGTTGTGTTTCTTCTTCAACGTGCTTTGCAGTAAAGTGGTGGATGTATCAAAGCTTGATGGTTTGCAAAAAGAAATTGTGGTAAATTTGTGTTTTACTCGAAAAACACTTTCCACCTTTATTCTTTGATATAATGGTTCATTTAACTGTTCATCTTGTGCACGAGGTCAGATTGTGTGGACCTGTTTGGGCTATTGGATGTATCCCTTTGAAAGGTTTATGAGAGTTTTGAAAGGTTACGTGCGCAATCACAATCGTCCTGAAGGTTGTATAGCCGAATGTTACATGGCTGAAGAGGCTGTTGAGTATTACTCAGAGTACTTGTCTAATGTTGATACGGTTGGGATCCCACTAAGGCAATAAGAAATGATAACTACCAAGCCATTGTTTGGTGCTCAAGTACACCACTCTAGCCGAGAGGAGATGGAGCAAGCACATCGATATGTACTAGAAAATGATGAAGAGATTCAACCTTATATCGAGTAATTTCTTAAACTTACTTCAATCTTATTCTATATGGTGTAGTGGCTAATTGGGTTTAACATCTTTCAATAGGGAACATATGACACATCTGAAGGCATCATCTCATTCGAAAGGCAAGGGGAAGAAATGGTTTCAGGATGAGCATCATCGAGGATTTATTATGTGGTTACATGAATGTGTTGCCAATAAAATAGCCATTTCCACACATCAAATATCTGAAAGGCTGAAGTGGTTGGCACAAGGACCGAGCAACCAAGTGCTGAAATATCAGAGTTACATGATTAATGGAATTACTTATCACACGAAAGAGCGTGATGATAAACGAGTTGTTCAGAACTCAGGAGTGAAAGTTGTTGCAAAGATAATGCAAGTGTCTAGTGCGAAGGATAAAAATCCAGTTGTGTCAGACATGGTCTTTTATGGAGTTATACAAGAAATATGGGAAATTGATTACCACGATTTTCGTATTCCAATGTTTAGATGTAATTGGGTGGAGAATAATAATGGTATTAGAGTAGATGATATTGGTTTTACCTTGGTAAATCTCATTAGAATTGGATTTAAATCTGATCCATTCATCTTGGGTAGTCAAGCAAAACAAGTGTTTTATATTGAAGACCCTCAAGATAGTGAATGGTCTGTTGTACTTGCGACTCCAAGTAGGGACTATTTTGGATATGTAAATGATGACGAGCTAGGAGACACTGTAATTAGTTATCAATGCTTCTCCAAAGGGTTGCCGTCAATGGATGTTGATGGTGCCGATGAAAATGAACCACCATGCATTCGTGATGATTGTGATGGGACTTGGGTTGATAATATGGTCTCTTAGTATGGTAATTACTTTTTATTTGTAGTTTGTCATGAGATCAATTATATCTTTTTGTAATGATTTTATGTGTTTACATTTTTACTTTTTACATTAGACTTGTACTTACTATTCTCCACATTTTTATGCTAAAAAGCAGGTTTGTGAACAAATGGCAGCAGGTAGAAAGAAAAGAGCAGCGCATGATGATGATCGGAGTGAGGACACAACTGGTGTGGAGTCCGAAGTTACCCAGGAAAGTAGAAGAACGAAAAGAGGTCATACACACATGGATAGGTTGGCTGTTCAAAGGGGAAAGGGCCTCAAGAAAGATGTTAGGTTCAATAACAATGGAGTGCCAATAGGTCCAGAGGCTGCTGAAATGAAAAGTTATATAGGCGTCCTTGCTCGGGGAAAAGTCAATATCAACTACGACTCATGGAAGCGCGTGCCCCGGCAGACTAAAGAACTGATATGGGAATCTGTTAACGTAAGTAAACACCTTGTTCGATAATATGCTTTTCAATACACATGTTAGTATGTATTTCTGTTTCTTGTGTGATTATACATCATAAGTACAATATTGATTTTCATCTCTTATATCTTATTTCTGATTTTTTTAGTTAACATACAATGTTTGTATGTGGTGGAAGAGATCATGTTTGATGTCTGCAAACGATAAGTGGTGCGGATTTAAAACCACTCTAACTCAGAAACATGTTTATGCTAATATGGACAATTCTGATAAGTTGAAGAAGCCACCTGCTGATTACAATATTATACAAGAGGATTGGTCATCTTTTGTGATCAGCCGCATGTCTCAAGAGTTCATGGTAAGAGTACTTCTAAAATCCTTATGAGTCCAGCCAACAATTCATTGTGCATTACATTTTCACATATAATTAGGGTGATTGTTATCTTAGGGTGATTGTTAGTTAGTTTAGATGTTTATGAGTGATGATCAGTTTGATATTGTTGCATCCTTTACATCTTTACATATGGTTCTCGAAACTGTGGAATATGTCTGCATGCTCGTATTTTGTGCTGTTTAGGGTGATTGTTAGTTAGTTTAGATGTTTATGAGTGATGGTATGTTTGTATTAAGTCATATCCGGGATAGTGATCCACTGATTTCTTGATTCCTGATACTGAATGTAGCATGTTAAGTGATTGTACACTAAACAGGAAGAGTCTGCCAAACCTGATGGACAACCAAATCCAAAGCCCACGTGGCTTTGCTCCTAATACCAGCATGTATTTAATTATTCAAGATAACCAGAATAGACAATTGCAACAATTTTATTTCCCCTAAAAAATAAACTTCCATATATTTAATTATTTCTTTCCCAGAAAAATTAAACAAGCATAAATTCTGACTTGCTAATTCAGTTAAAACAAACAAGCATTGGGATTGTTTCTAATACCACTTTTTAACCTGCTACTTCAAAAGATAACCAACTTTTCACCTCTGTAAAAATAGAGTGACATGGGATTCCTTTTTATACATCTGCATGTGAGTTCAAAAAATATACTATCCCCGTCTCAATAACTCAATCGCAAATAATATTACTCACTTCGTCTAATAAAATAGTCTCATTTCATTTTTAAGAATGTATTAAATACTATTTTTTTTTCTAATGTGCCTCTACTAAATGATTCACTAAAATTACCATTTATATATAACACTCTTTTTTACTTATTTCTACATCCTAGAAACGAAGTGAGGAACATAAACTGAAGAGAAAGGCAGTCAAGCACCCCCATAGACTTGCTCGCAAGGGTTATTCAGGCTTAGCTGAAGAAATAGTAAGCATTGAAATTATATTTTCACTATGAATTCCTTGTCTTCAAACAATATTTTACAGTTACTATAATTAACATCTCTCTCTCTCTCTCTCTCTCTTATTTGGCAGGCTGATGAATTGTGTTCCGATGATGAAATAAACAGAGCTATTCTATATAAGAGGGCACGCATGAACAAAAAAGGGGAAATTGATTCTAAAGACAAAAAACTTAAAGAAACAGTGGAGAAAATTGTAAGCACATATTTTATATCAATATGACATTATTTTATGTTATTTGCTCTATAAGCCTATAGCAAAAGAATTGGGAATTGGTATACATACTGAATATTGGTTTTTGGTTTTTTTATTCCTTTTTGCTTCTTTGTTTATGCATCACATGATAAGTTTATAGAAGAAAGGAGACGGGGTAAGCTAAAAATCACGGGAGTACATGACGGTATTGTCCCACGGTCGCTTGAGTCGAAAGAACATCCTGGCCGTGTGATGGGAGTTGGAGGTTATGTGACTCCAACAGCCTACTTCAACACTCCCAAAGGAAAAAACAATCCCGACCTGAATCTTTTCAATGAGCAAAAGAGGGAATTAATGGAGACCAAGAAGATAATCGCTACCCAAGACGAACGCATCAGAAAACTAGAGGAACGGATGGCAAAACAAGAAGGGCAAGATTTAGAGGTTGATTTGGAGCATGACAAAGATTTGGATGATGTGCAGATTCTTGAAGTTGATGATGTAGCTTTGCAGGTAAAATTACCGAATTTCATTTACGTTACTTATCATTGAAAATATGGTTCACTATATGTATATCTCTTTGTAATAGAGGGATCCAGTGGGTTTTAGGTTAGAATCATCCAACGCCATTGCTGCATTTGGAACTATTGTTCTTGTTGGTGAGGAAAAAATGCATTCTGCTCCATTCCCAAACAACTGTGTGCGTGTATCCATCGATGAAGTAGTGAACAAATCAACACTTTTGCCTATCCCAATCTCGGGTGAGTGTGAACTGCTTATTGATGTTGTGGGAACTTTTGTAGTATGGCCAAGACACTTGGTAGTTTTGAAAGAAAAGGTAAATGTGACTCTTTATTTCAATACATATATATAATTGAAGCAAAACACCATTCTAACATGTGTATTCACTATATTAGAAACCCAAAAGAAGCACAATCTTCAAGTGAAAAAGGCATGCAAATGTTCCAAAATCATTGAAGATATTATTTTGCTATGCCAACCATGCTTTAAAGTACAAAACCTTACAAATCCCACCTGATTATGACGTGTTTGAGGTGGACTTTACGATTCATGTGCAACTAGAGGATATATGTTTTATCTACAACTTGCAACCAGTTACATGCAATTGTATAGTTGTCTACATATGGTAATCCTTGAATTTTAAATATTCTTTGCTAACTCGAGTTTTCATTGATTATTTATACTAACCTTGTATGTTTCTTGAAATACTAGGCATCTTTTTAGAAATATGCAAGAAAAGGGCATAGAAGACAAATTCTGTTTTATGAATCCAAATAGCATCCCATATTTCCAAGATAAGAAAGAGACTGAAGACCAAAAGGCTGAAAGACTGAATAAAAGGGCACAGTTTGTAGCAAATAGGCTGATAAGTTCATCACCAAATCAGCTAGTCTTGGTGCCAAGTAATGTTGGGTAAGAACTATTTCTCTAATTACGAATTCTTATATTTCCCATTTTATAGCTGGAATTTCTCATTATTGTACATGTATAGGTATCATTGGATTCTCAGTGCCATCGACTCTTACAAGGAGATTGTCTACTTAATGGATCTTATGAATCATAGAATTCGAAGTTCTGATTGGAAATATATTGTGGACAAGTAAGTCTAGATATTTTTTATCAATTTAAATTTTTATTTAGTAAGTAACATTCTGACTTAAACACTTTTGAATGTATGAAGAGCATTAACAAGTTTTAAGGAAGCCAAGGGTATTAAAGGGGAAAAACGGCCAATATGGGAAATAATACCTGTAAGCACTTTACTTCAAATATGATTACATATGTATTTTGGTTTACATGTATTTTTGTTAACATTTTTTAACTTAGGGTCCTCGCCAACCCGATGATGTTCAGTGTGGTTTCTATGTAATGCGTTTCATGAGACAAATCACTGAAGAAACTGAAACCATTGACCGGGTTTCTCTACGATCGATGGTAATTTTAACTAATGTAATTTTTTACATAAATAATATTACTTTTCTGTTATTTTTATGCGTTCGTGAAATGGAATTAATTATTTTTTCTTGTGTTTAATAGTTTAAACAAGCGGAATACAGTGTGGCAGACATTGATGAAGTTCGTAGTGAGTGGGCAGACTGTGTCCAAGATTACGTCTATGATGACTGAATTATGCTGGTATGTCAATTGTCTTAAATGTTTTTTTTTTATGTTTTGTCTTGATGCTTCGACTTCATTCTTTTGTTAACGTACTCGTTTATATATTTCCATTGGCAGGAAGGCAAAGAAGGTACATATCTTTTGAAGAAGTTGTTGTGGAGTTTCAAACATTTTTAGAAGTCGTCTTAGATTCAAATTAGTTAATATTTTGTGGCGTAAGGAGTACACCTGTTATCTTTTTTTATGAATTGCACATTTTTAGATATTACACAATCATGTTTTATCTTGGATTGGAGTGATTTATTTTGATCTATGAATGCATATTTGAGAGACGGGTAATTATTTTCAATTTATAATTATTTTTAATAAATTATCTGTTAAATAGACACGATTTAAAATGAAGAACAACGAGTAAAAGACAACAGCTAAAAGGAGCTGCTAAATTCGAAAATAAACACTAAATAAACAACGATTTATATTGTAGAACAACGGGGAAAAACTGTTGCTAAAACTAACAAAAACAACGGTTTTAAGATTAAACAACATATACAAACTGTAGTTAAAATTAACAAAGACAACAGATTATGTCTGTTATATGAAGTGTTGTTGTCCATGGAACAGACAACGATTTTTACTTGTAGTTAAAATGGTACTTTTAACAACAGCACTATTAATAACAGACTTATTTATAACTGGACAACAGCTAAAATCTGTTGTCTATTTCAAAAATTCTTGTAGTGCATGTAATTATTAATCATAACTTTGTTAAAAGAAATTATTATTAAAAAAATATTTTTGAGTTAAGATAATATTCTTCATATATATTATCCATAATACCTGTAACGACCCGAATTTTCTAGTTGCATTATTTTATTTGAATATATATTAGTTGCATTATTTTTGTGCGCATTATATACTTGTTGTGATTATTTTCTTACACGTGCATAATTATTGATCCTTGTAAGTAATGGTATGAATAATATTTTTTAACGGATCGGGATACGGAATTTTAATTAGACAACACTTAGACGCTATATTACCCAATGATAAGAGAAGTCTACATTTTATGGCAAGTCCTCTCCATAGGATTATTTCCCAAAACTAATGGCCAAATTCCATGGTTTTATGCCCACAAGATTTCCTAAAACTAATGTCTAAATTCCATGGTTTTATGCCCACAATATTTCCTAAAACCAATGGCTAAATTCCATGGTTTATGCCCACAATATTTCCCAAACCAATGGCTAAATTCCATGGGTTTTATACCCACATTATTGCTCAAAACTAGCAGCCGATACCACGGTTTTCCCACGGTTTTGTGCTTGATAGGTCTATAAATAGAGGTGTGAGGAAGTCTTCATTCCATCACCTCCTCCCACCAAAACATAGCTTGAAGTCTTCATTTCTTCTCCCACAAAGCATAGCTGGTAAGTCTTCTTTCTTTCCATCTCAAATGTTTCATCCCCAGCCACCGAAATACGGCGAAGCTGCCGGAAAACTGACCCGACGGCTTTTTAGACTCGTCGGATCAGCTACTGCCCCATTTTCATTTTCGTCCCTTTATCAAAACCCATATTTTATTATATAATATGATAGTGCTTGGTGAGAGGATTCCGGAACAGTTTTCGGAATTTCAATCCGAGCTCTAGAACTCCGGTTATGGCCGGTCAAAGTTTAGGCGAAACCTATATAACCGAACCACCTTCAAAGAGTCATAGCTTGTTGTTCCAAACTCCGATTCTATTGTGGTTGGTCATTCTGGAAAGCTCTTGACGAGAACTTTCCATAGTCGTGTCTTAATTATAATTCCGACGACCGAGTCATCGGTAAAGTTTGGTCAAAATTGCTGCAGAAATTCTTGTACCATTTTTATTAAAAAAAAAAAAAAAATTAGATATTCTTTAAGGGCTAAAATGCAATTTTTTATTTCAACTTCTATCAGCCTTTTTTTTGGAAGTCAATAAATCCATGTATTTACGAAAATGCCACTTCCCTTTTTATACAAATTTGCCACTATTTTTCTAGAAATTACAAAATGGTCCCTCAACTTTTATAAAATTACAAATTTTGCTCCAATTCTTCAATTTATGTTTAAAGCCTAGTACCCACCTATTCTAAGATAAGTATTCTATATTGTAGGACTAAAAGAAGTTGAAGTAGAAGAGGACCTCTGTCTAGAGAAGGACTATACAACCAACTAGTCGTACACACTTCTAGGTGGGGTAACTCTATGTGGCTATTTTATGTTGTCTACTTGTTTTTCATGCAAATTATTGTTATAATGGTTTTTACATGAATGTTGCTTACGCCTATGTTTATGTGACGAGTATGTGAAACTTGTGTGAAATTTATGTGAAGCCATGGGTAAGCCATATTATGTGTATTGTATACGGGTAATACCGTACTAGCTATGTTAGGACTGCGGGTAACACCGTACAAATCCTCGGGTCGCTCCCGAATATGCTATGCTTTTCAAAAATCTTACGGATAAAACCGTACATGCTACGCTTTTCAAAAACTTTACGGGTAAAACCGTATATGCTATGCTTTTCAAAAACTTTTCGGGTAAAACCGTACATGCTATGCTTTTCAAAAACCTTACGGGTAAAACCGTACACGTTATGCTTTTCAAAAACTTTACGGGTAAAACCGTACACGTTATGCTTTTCAAAAACCTTACGGGTAAAATCGTACAGACAGTACTTTTCAAAAACCTTGCCGGTAAAACCATACATGCTATGCTTTTCAAAAACCTTACGGGTAAAACCGTACACGTTATGCTTCTCAAAAACCTTACGGGTAAAAACCGTACACGCTATGCTTTTCAAAAACCTTGCGGGTAAAACCGTACATGCTATGCTTTTCAAAAACCTTACGGGTAAAACCGTACACGCTATGCTTTTCAAAAACCTTGCGGGTAAAACCGTACATGCTATGCTTTTCAAAAAAAAACCTTACGGGTAAAACCGTACATGCTATGCTTTACGGGTAAAACCATACATGATTATGCTTACGGGTAAAACCGTATATGATTATGCTCTACGGGTAACACCGTACATGTTATGGATCGAAAGATCACCCTCGGGTCGCTCCCGAATATGCTATGCTGCTCGAGCGGGGCAACACGTGCCCCACCTATGTGCTCCTATGTGTATCTATATAGTATGTATTTATGTGTATATTTATTTTAATTTAGATTCCATCATGTTTTCGGGTGTGTTTTATGTGTTGATGGTATATGCATTGTTTATGTAACTGTCCATCATTGCAATTCTTTGTATGACATCTAAGTGGGCAACCGAGTGAACCCACGGAGTGTTTTTCTCGAACACTCACCCCCTCCTTTCAGGTACTAACGTGGAAGAGGAATGAAGATGGATGTGGGCCCTCGTCCGAAGTGAAAGTTACTGATAATTGATAAAGAACTTTATTAAACTCTATTTTGTGGGTCATGTAAGCAAACTGTGAAGATTTTGTTACGCACTTCCGCTTTAAACTTTGTTAAACTACTTTTTCAAACTATGCGACCTCTATTTAAAAGTTATGTTGAACTATCTTGAAGTAATTATGAACTTCCGCTTGTTTTAAGATTGCGTCAATGTGACTTACAAACATCTTTTGAGTATTTATTATTTCGAGCAAGAAAAATAATTTTTCATCAATTAAAGTTGAACGATTTTTTATAGATCTTAATGATGTTGCCCAGTTCTAATAAATATAAGTTTCTTTGAGATGGGGACGTCACAATACCAATTGTCCAAAATAATTTTCCATATATGTCGTCCATAATACCAATTATCCAAAATGATTTTCCATATATATTGTCTATCGTAACAATCTTCTATTGTAATATGCCCATAATACCATTTTTTAATGATTAGCGTTAATATCATGATTACCAATAAGTTAATGATACAACTTAATATATATGAGGTGATACCATTCTGTTTGATTAGCATATATTATGTGCATTGATTTAAAAGTATAGATTGATTAGCAAATACTTTCCTAATTAGCATATACTATTGATAATAATTAGATATGATAAACAATCTATTTATTAATGATAAAAGAAACTGTTGTAAAAAAAAAAAAAAAAGATTTCAAAATTAATTAATTACATCCATTTTGAGTCCGTCTTATTTATCAATTTAAAAATACATGAATGTGTTATATATTTAATATTATTAACAAATCAATTATATCCTTAATTTTCTCTTAAAAAAACTAATAAACTTAATAGTTCTCAATAACATAAATTAATTGGTATAGATTCCTATCCATTTTATATGCAAATTTGACTCTATCGATTAAAAAAATATATGAATGAGATATATATATATGAAAGATCTTGTTACAAATATTTGATATGTGCGAAGACTTTCTAAAAGAAAATTTTAAAAACTGAAATATCTCTCTAACATTATTAAATTTCCAATTAATATTACAAAGACTTGCGAAGCAAAACTTATATAAAAGTTAATGAGATAAAAAAAAAAACATAATTTTCATTATTAAATATTTTTTACAATAAATCAAAAATTGTACAAGTGAAGCATAAATTAAAATATACTCCCTCTGTCCCGACCTAATTGTCCTACTTGCCTTATTTGTTTGTCCCAAGCTGTAAATGTTAGTTCAATATCATCAAGTGTCCATGGAATGTAGTAGAGGTTTTGAGGATTCCAAAACCGGGTTTGGAATGCGGAGAACCGGTCAGAGGACAGGATTTTAACCAGATCAGTGAAAGAGGTTAGAATGGGAACCGGGTTCAAGTTTGTTACAACTGCCGTTTGCAACAGTTTTAAACCGTTGCATGAGAAACCGTTGCAGAAAGCTCGCGACAGCAGTTTTGAGTTCTTGAGTCAAAATTGGTTACAACTTACTCAACTCCCTGATTCGAGTTCCGGCATTTATATACATTGTGAACACTTGAAGTGGCGAGCTGATTGACGTTTCTTTCCCTCTGCAAACATTACTCAATCAAGAGACTAGAATGCTAGGGTTTTATGCTCAATTAAAGCTGTGAATTGGGATTTCTGGTGTTTCTGGATATTTCTTATAATTGATTAATTAGTGGAGTGAATTGAGGTGTATAGAACCTCCGTGGTTGTAGATCACATTGATCGAACCACGTAAAATCCCTGTGTTCATCATTTTTCCTTTCCTGTTCTTGGTTAGGTTTCAAGTGACCGAATTCTTTGTTGTTTTTCACTCAATACTGGTTGTGTGTTGTTTGTGTGTGAGAGTGACTTGATCCTAACAAGTGGCGCCGTCTGTGGGAAGCCTCCTCATGCAACAAGAAGATAAAGATGTCAGGAATGAAGATGGATTTGGAAAAGTTCTCAGGGAGGAATGACTTCCATCTTTGGAAGATCAAGATGAAGGCTATTCTGGTTCAAAACGGGCTGGTAGGTGCTCTCAAACCTGAAAATGAATGGATGGAGACAGTGAAGCCTAAATATGCAGAAATGGACCAAAAGGCTTTGAGTTTAATCATCCTGTGTCTAGGAGATAAGCCATTGAGGGAAGTTTCAAGGTGCTCGACTGCAATAGAGGCTTGGACCAAACTGGAGGATCTATATCAGTCCAAGTCTGTATCAAATAAGTTGTTTCTAAAACAGAGGTTACTGGCTTTCAAAATGGTGGAAGAAAAAGACATTTCTGATCAACTAGATGAGTTTTCAAAACTTCTTTATGAGCTGGAAGATCTTGGAGTAACTATGGAGGATGATGATAGGGCTTTGATGGTGTTAAATGCTCTACCAAGTTCCATGGAAGGGTTCAAAGATACTTTGATGTTTGGGAGGCAGGATAAACTGAGTTATGACTCAATAATCACTGCCTTGAAGACCAAATGCCTACAGAATCAAGGAGACAAGAAGGTAACTCAATCTGGGGAAGGATTGAATGTCAAGTTCAAGAAGAATTACCAAAAGAAGAAGGGCCAAACCTCAAAGAATCCCAAAAGTGGCAACACTGCTCCAAAGAAATCTGGAGAATGGATAGAAAGCAGGAAATGTTTCAAGTGCAAACAAGTAGGGCATCTAAAGAAAGATTGTCCTCAGAATATGAAGAAGAAAGAAGGACATGGTGGAGAAGCTGCTACTGTTGAACATGGAGAAGACACACCAGAGGTCTTGAATGTTACTGAGTCAAAAATGGAGTTGGAATGGGTACTGGATACAGGCTGCTCCTTTCATATGTGTCCTCATAAAGAATGGTTCCAAAACCTCAAGCAAGAAGATGGAGGGTGTGTACTGCTGGGAAATGACCAATCCTGCAGGGTTCAAGGCACTGGATCAGTAAGCATCAACATGTTTGATGGTGTTACCAGGCAAATTACAAATGTAATGTATGTGCCTGGACTTAAAAGAAATCTGATCTCCCTAGGATCTCTAATTGCTACTGGGTGTGAATTTAAGTCAGTTGATGGCCAACTACACATACCAAAGAGAATAAAATGGTAATCAAGGGAAGACAACACAATGGATTGTTTACTTTGAT
Source organism: Ajuga chamaepitys (assembly GCA_958295605.1). Classification (NCBI taxonomy): domain Eukaryota; kingdom Viridiplantae; phylum Streptophyta; class Magnoliopsida; order Lamiales; family Lamiaceae; genus Ajuga; species Ajuga chamaepitys. The sequence continues at coordinate 33,638,943 of OY282495.1, forward strand.
AGAAAAACCAGTGGTTGGGAGTGTGGGGAATATCTTGGCTAAGGATGAAGTAACCTTGTGGCATATGAGGTTGGGACACATTGGTGAAAGAGGACTGAAAGAGCTATCCAGAAGAGGGATAATAGGATAGGTTGGGAATCAAACACTTGAATTTTGTGACAGATGTGCATTGGGCAAATCACAGAAATTGCCTTATGCCAAAGGGATTCACATCACCCAAGAACGTCTAGATTATGTTCACCCTGATATCTGGGGACCATCCAGGACTGAAACTCATGGAGGAGGAAAGTATTTCATGTCTGTTATTGATGATTTCAGTAGGAAAGTATGGGTGTTTATCTTAAGAAACAAGAGTGATGCCTTCACTAAATTCAAGACATGGTTGCTTCAAATGGAAACATTGAAAGGAAAGAAACTCAAGCATTTAAGAACAGATAATGTCCTAGAGTATCTATCTACTGAGTTCACAACCTTCTGTAATGAAAGGGGAATTACCAAACACAGAACAGTCCCCATGAATCCACAGCAGAATGGTGTGGCAGAAAGATTCAACAGAACTGTTCTTGAAAGAGTAAGGTGTATGTTACTTGATGCTGGTTTGCCAAAGGTGTTCTGGGGAGAAACAATAAACACACAATGTTACCTAATAAACAAATCACCTACATCAACTCTGGGGTTCAAAACACCAGAAGAAGTATGGAATGGAAGAATTCCAGATTACTCAGGATTAAAGGTGTTTGGATGTTTGGCATATGCTCACATGAGATCAGATAAAATTGATCCTAGAGCTTACAGGTGTGTGTTTCTGGGATATCCAGAGGGAATCAAGGGTTACAGGTTATGGTGCATGGAACCTGGGAATCAGAAATTGATGATCAGCAGAGATGTGAAGTTCAATGAATACATTATGGGATATCATTTCTCTGGGAATCAAGGAAAGCACGATGGAGGCTCTGAATCAGAAAGGTATCAGTTCAGGTGGAGACTCAGGAGGATATGAAAAACAGAGAGGGGAAAACTTGGTTGATCACTCCAGTGATAGTTCTTCAGAAGAAGAAGACATATCACCCAGAAATCCAAACTTGAGAGATTACAACATTGCCAGAGACAGAGCAAGGAGGCAAATACAGAAACCAGACTTTTATGGACAGGCTGGAAGTGTACATTATGCATCAGTGTTGCTAAAGAAATAGAACATCATGAACCACAAAACATCAAGGAAGCAATCAGTGGTGATGAAAGTGAATACTGGATTAGTGCAATGATGGAGGAAATGGAATCTTTGGAAAGAAATGGCACCTGGAAATTGGTGGATAAACCAAAGGGACAGAAGCTGGTAAGTTCCAAATGGATTTACAAGAAGAAAGTGGAAGCTGGAGACTCAGACAAGATAAGGTATAAGGCAAGGTTGGTAGCAAGGGGTTTTACTCAGAGGGAAGGTATTGATTTCAATGAAGTTTTCTCTCCAGTAGTAAAACATTGTTCAATCAGACTACTTTTATCAAAAGTAACACAAGAGGATATGGAGTTACAGTAACTGGATGTAAAAACAACTTTCTTACATGGAGACTTAGTTGAGAACATTTATATGAAGCAACCTGAGGGATTTGTGATTCTAGGAAATGAAGAGAAAGTATGTTTTCTCAAGAAGTCATTATATGGATTGAAGCAAAGTCCAAGGCAGTGGAATAAGAAGTTCAATGAGTTTATGTTAAAAGCTGGTTTTGTTAGAAGTTTGTATGATAGTTGTGTTTATTTTGATAAAAGTTTAAGTGCTGATCCTGTATACCTGTTGCTGTATGTGGATGACATGCTCATTGCAAGCAAGAGCTCACATAAAATACATCAGCTTAAGCAGAAGTTGAGTTCCGAATATGGCATGAAGGACTTAGGAGATGCCAAGAAGATTCTGGGAATGAGTATAATCAGAGACAAAGCTACCGGATGTTTATGGTTGTCTCAGAAGCATTATCTTCAGAAAGTAGTGGAGAGATTTCAGATGCATGAGGCTAAGACACTGAGTATTCCAGTAAGCCAACAACTCAGATTATCAAAGGAGCAGAGTCCTAAGACAGCAGAAGAAGTGACATACATGAGAAGTGTGCCTTATGCTAGTGGAGTTGGGAGTCTGATGTATGGGATGATATGTAGCAGACTAGATTTAGCATACTGTGTGTCTTTGGTCAGAAGATATATGTCAAATCCAGGGAAAGCTCATTGGGAGGCTTTGAAGCAGGTTTTGAGGTATCTAAAGGGAACAGTAAGTCTGGGTTTGAAGTTTCAGAAGCAGACAAATATGGTCATTCCTTTGGAAGGTTTTGCAGATGTTGATTTTGCTGGTAATATTGATACCAGGAAGTCAATCACAGGATATGTTTTCACATTATATGGTACTGCAATTAGCTGGAGAAGTGTGCAACAATTAGTGGTGGCTTTATCAACTACAGAAGCTGAATACATGGCTTTGACAGAGGCAATTAAGGAGGCTGTGTGGTTAAAAGGTATTTTGAAGGATCTTAGGATAAAGCAGGATTGTGTTACTATATATTGTGACAATCAGAGTGCATTACATCTAGTGAAACATCAAGCTTTTCATGAAAGATCCAAGCACATAGATGTCAGGTTGCATTTTGCAAGAGATGTGATTGATGCAACGTCTGTAGAGGTTAGGAAGGTTCACACAAGTGACAATGCTGCTGATTTTCTAACCAAAGCAGTGCCTTAGAGTAAGATGGTTCATTGCTCAAGCCTAATTAGGCTTGAATGATGTAGTTAAAGGGTGAAGAGCAAGGCAGGTTGAGGTGATGAAATACACTTGAGTTCATTGAGGTGGAGATTTGTAAATGTTAGTTCAATATCATCAAGTGTTCATGGAATGTAATAAAGGTCTTGAGTCAAAATTGGTTACAACTTACTCAACTCCCTGATTCGAGCTCCGGCATTTATATACATTGTAAACACTTGAAGTGGCGAGCTGATTGAAATTTCTTTCCCTCTGTAAACATTACTCAATCAAGAGAATTAGAATGCTAGGGTTTTATGCTCAATTCAAGCTGTGAATTGGGATTTCTGGTGTTTCTGGATATTTCTTGTAATTGATTGATTAGTGGAGTGAATTGAGGTGTATAGAACCTCCATGGATGTAGATCACATTGATCGAACCACGTAAAATCCCTGTGTTCATCATTTTTCCTTTCCTGTTCTTGGTTCGGTTTCAAGTGATCGAATTCTTTGTTGTTTTTCATTCAATACTTGTTGTGTGTTGTTTGTGTGTGAGAGTGACTTGATCCTAACACAAGCTAATTGTCCTACCCCATAAATGGCAGATTCTCCCACAATCTCCACCATCGAAATCTCCACATTCAGTCTCCATCTTTGAAAAAGTCAAAGATTCCACAAAATCTGTTTTTTCTTAGTCTCCGTGCCAGGCCAAGGTAGGACAATTAGCTTGGGACGGAGGGAGTATATGCCATAACTTTTAATACTATTTGTATTGGCACATCAAATACAACTTCTGTAGACTTAGAACCCAAGTATGCTTCAATTCTTCGTGAAAGGTTGAATCTCTCACAAACAAGTATAAATCTGCATAACAATAAAAATTGTTAATAAATGAACACGAACGGTTATAGAAGAACAGGGGCGATATCTTCAAATGATGTTCGAGAAGCAACGCAAATTAGGTACGAAACTGGTCAAGGGAGTTTCATCCACCAGCGAGAATCCTTCCAAAGAGTTAACAAATGTAGTACAAAATTTTCTTACCGAAGATAAATCAGTAGTCGAAGATGAAAATAAGGAATCAAAAAGTGAGCCCTAAAAGAAAAACATAAACGATGACTATTCAATCAAATATATTACCTTTGGTTGAAGATCGATATGAATCGATGTTCAAAATCTGCAAAACAAAAAAAACACGAACAACTAAAATTTTGAAAGGCTAACAAATCAGCAGTTTAATTTAAAAAAAAAAAAAAAAAGTTTGGCGAAACCAACAAAAACATCTATATATATATATAATAACAAAATGTATTGTTACAATTTTTGGAAAAAGCTGATTCCTCCCCCCCCCCCCCCCCCTCCCAATCTACTTACTATATTTGGTAATAAAAAATATTTTTTAATTAAAAAAAAAGAACATAATATATGCCTAAAATATCTCCGAATCTGGTACATATATATGTAATGGTTGCTGAATTTATTGGAATGAGTTTTTGTACCTAAATATAAGTAATAATTAGTTGTATCCAGATTTACTTTACAAAATTATCAAATGGTAAGATACAAATCAATCTTTAACCATAATTTTTCGAATGAATCTTTACCAATATTATTTATGTTACAATACCCAAATAAATCAGCTATTTTTTTTTTATCGAAATTACTATGCAAACGAATCTACAAATTTATTTTATCGCAGAAAATTAGGGTTAAAAACACTAATTACAAAGCCTATATTCCAACTATCTAAAAAATGTATTATTTTTGTATCTGGAAATAAAGTATTTCATCTCCCCCCCCCCCCCCAATTTATATACTTATTTGGGAAATAAAAAAGTATTTTATTTTATTATTTGGCTGTAACTTTTAATTTATGGCTGGCCCACTGACCTACCATTTTTTACTCCGATAAATTAGGAAAACAGTTTTCTTAACTAACTAATTTGGTAAAAAAAAAAAGTGAATCATATTTTTTGTGGAAGTTATGATATCCCTCCCTAAAAATAAAGAATAAATAAGCATATAGATTTAATTTACAAAATAAAATCCCTGAACTTTAGTACTGACAATATTTGACTGAATACATAATCCATTTTAATTAATATATTCACTTCGTTTGGAAAACTGAAATATATCAATCTTATCTTATCTTACTTAATATTAAGACATCCACCATTAATCTATTTTCACTACAACAAAAACTGTTAATCACTACGCCAAAAAGACAACGGTTTTACGCAATAACCGTAGTCTTTTAGTGTTCAACCGTGGTCATTGTACAAACCGTAGTATTTTACATTTTTTTTTCGCTAAAAGACTACGGTTTCGCAAAACCGTTGTGGTTTAACCATAGTGGAATACCTATTTTTCGCTAAAAGACTACGGCTCGAAAACTGTTGTGGTTTAACCGTAGTGGAATACCTATTTTTCGCTAAAAGACTACGGTTTAGCAAAACCGTTGTCGTTTAATCGTAGTCGAATACTTATTTTCCACTTAAAGACAACGGTCAGTATGTCCGTTGTTAAAAGGGCGTTGTCAATATATTTTTTAATGGATAATTTAAAAGAATTATTTTCTATGATTAACAACGATTACCCTTTTCAATTTTCTTTACCTTTTTAAATACGTATTTACAAGATTCAAATATTTTTTAATGTTTTTCAATTAAAAAATATTTTTTATTAATTTTTTAAAATATTCTTTCCTTGATTTCTTTTATTGTCCTATCTAATATTTCGAATTAATTAGTTGTACGATTTTTTTCTATGTAAATAATATTAATAGATTTTCGGTTGGAAAAAGGAAAAAAAAAAGTATTGTCATTATTGATTGGAAAAAGGAGGCGGTAACATTTCCCCTAAATATTAACGAAATAAAAAGAGAAGTCTTCCCCTTCTCAGATTTGTTTCGAACCCTCCTACCCCTCTGAAGTCGCCATCCTCCGCTCCAGCGACAGCTCCCACCTACGCCAGCCCACCGAAGCCCAACGCCGTCTCAATCTCCTTCTTCGTAGTCTCAATCCCCCTTTTTTAATGTTTTACAAGTAAAAAATGCTTATTATTAATTTTTTAAAACTATTTTTTCCTCGATGTCTACTATTGGCCTATCTAGTATTTTGAATTTAGTTGTACAATTTTTTTATAGTGGCAATATTAATAGATTATTGTTCATTATTAGCAATATATTTTATTTATTGTATATATAAATATATTTATATATCACTACTAAAAAATTACAAAATAGCAACGAAAATTAGAGACGAAAATAATTTGTTTCTAATTTGTGATAGAATAGCAACGAAATAGAGACCGTAAATTATAGTTTGACATTAATGACAAAATAGTGATCGAATAACAACTGAATTAATGACCTAAATGCACTACAAGTAAATTATCTTTTAGTGACAAACAGATAGTGTGGGTAGAAAAAAGTTCTCACTAAATGTGTAATTTATACACTTTTAGTGAGGGTAATTAACTCCCCTCGCTAAATACTCCGTCATTTTCATCGAATTTTAATTTCACAAGCCACACCGTCACTATTGCCGATAAAAATTATTGTGGCTCCAACTTTTCCCCCCAAATGAAATCTTTCCTCCTTTTTAACTTAAAAGAAAATAAAAAGGAGTTAAAGAAAAATAGTGAACCCAACACCATACTTTACCAAAATTTTCTGTCCTCTAACCGCTTCAACACTCCGGCGAGAGCAGGTGACGAAGCGGCAAGGAGTGGAGCAGCAGCAACTATGGTACACTGTCGTTCTTTCTACTCATCCGCATTCTATAATCTCTTTAATCTCCGTAATGTTTGATTGTTGTAATCTAGGGTATTGATTTAGTCACCGGAGGTTAGAGCAAGAAGACCAACCGTATTGTGCCTAAATCCAACGATATTAACCTCAAGCTCCCCGTCAAGGTATCATTTATCTCATAATTTCACGGTACATTAGCTCATGTTGAGATTCTCAATCAAATGGTCTATATCTGCAGTGACTCGTTACAGTAATAAATACAATATCATGGATTTTATCTTTGGATCTACTGGTCAGAACTTTAGTCTGCTTCAAGAGTTTTATCAGACCACCCTGAAGGCCCTTGAAGAGACAAAGAGTGAGGTAAATGATCTATGTCATTTGAATCTAGTGATTGTGTTTATCACTTGCGAAAAAAGTTTCACAAGTCCTTTTTCGTGCAGAGGCTATAGTTCAAGACAAATCTAAAGTTGTGCAAAATATGATTTGATATTGGTGAATATGGGCGGATGAGTAAGGTATTTAAAATCTGCAAGTTGTTCTAGAAGTTAAATCAAAATACTTTATCAGATTCTGAAGGAGCTTCACAAATCTTGTCAAAAAAGAAGATGGTACTGATGATCAAAAGAAAGGCGCACAATTGTTATATTGAGATCTAAATGTATACCGAGACTAAAAACAACACAAAATTGAAGGTAGGTTTGAAAGGTGGATTTCTATTGTCTAATGAGTATTTCCTTTAATGATATAGGACTCTTGTTTCTCTATTGTTTAGTTTGACTATCTATTGATTTGCTCGATTGCAGGAATTATATCAAAGCATCATCTATCAAATCTGCTATTCCACATACAAGAATCATGGGGATAATTTGTGAATGTGGTGGGAACATGCCTATGGCAGAGCAATAGTGGCCAGATGTAGCCACCAATTTCTTTGAACTTTGAAGCTTTTAAAAACTATGATGAAGCTGGAAACCGGAGGCGCATCGATGCCTAAAGTATGCCATGAACTCAATACTTCATTTGTTTAGGAGATGGGTGGGTCGGTACACACATATGTTTTTCTATCTGTATACATTTGCCTCTGATAAACACTGGTCTTGATCTGTAAACGTCCTTACTATATAGGTAATGCTAGAGTTGGATAGATGATATGTACTTATGTTGCCCTTTGTTAAATATCTAAGGTAATTACATTTCATGAAACGAAAATCATCACTTAGCTTTATAGACAGTGGTGGAGGCATATGTAAATGTCTAATATAATAAAGTTCAAATTGATTAGGAATTTAATTAAGTTCTGGAGACATTTCTTGTTTCTGGGTGACATAAATTGTGAAATCCAGGTTCCACTTTATCTCAGTTCTGCTTGTAGAACAGAAGCTTCAACGTGATAATATAGGGAATTTAATTGTTCTAGAGATTTCCTTTGATTGCCTTCTTAACTGGATAACATCAACTGATAAGCATCCCTTTCGTCATCCTTTTTCTCGTACCTGTTTGGTTGGTATTATTTGTGCATCAGGAATTCAAGTTTATTGTGGAAAAAAGGATTAATACCTTGTTCTCTAAGTGGAAGCAAGGATTCGCCACTTAAGGTAAGCTATCATTTGATAAATGAATATGCTCCTTTTTTCAAAACTGGTAGAATAATACTTACATGTGAAGGTGGGCATAGTGCAATGGAAGACTAGTACTTTGCTAGTTAGACCTGGACCCATGATAACTATTTGAAGAGTTTTTTTAATATTTCATGATGCACTTTGATTTATATGTAGACATGTTTCTTCTTTTGCAGGATTTTCAGAAAAACGTCATCAAAGCAGCTGAAATATTCACTATTGTAGGGTATAAACACATAGAAGCTGGTGAGTGTTATGAGTCCTGCTATTCATATTCAAGTGTCTTTAAGAGCTTGCAATGAAATAAGTTTAATTAAGTCTTGTCCTGTTGTATGTTTGTAAGGGGCATATCATTTTCTTAAGTTAGTGCTAATTATTATGGTGGTCAGGAACCAAGTTGTCAGAGGATTTTTACGTGATCATCACCTATTAGCTAGCTTATGCTTTGGGTCTATATTGCATTGGAGCTTTCCTATGTCGGATGAATTTATCTGCCATTTGTTTTATTTTACTATTATTATTTGCTTTGGGTCAATGGTATGGCTGCTGACCTGATTTTTATGTGTCCACTGAGAACCTGAAATACTCCCAGTTCTGAGGGTTATGTTTTAGTTTTGTGAGTAATTGCAACATAAAATGAGACAAGATGACCGGATTATTAGGTTAGTCACTCTGGAATAGCATTTTGGGAAATAATCCTCTTTTGGTTTGTTTTGTTTTCCCTTTTCTTGTATATAATTTGTGAACTGGGATGTCCTCGGAGAGATATATGAAAGGAAAACATTCCCTTTTGAATTTTCAACTGTCTGTTGAAATGTCATACTAGACGTATAATAGGAATTTTTTACAGGGACTTTGCATGAGAGAGATTTTGAAGAATTGCTGGAGAAATGTTATCCTTTGGGAACGTTTTCCGAGTTATACAGACTTGTGCTTATTGACACACCCCTGGCTCCATACTTTTCTAATAAGACTTTACAATTATTAATAAGACCTTTCTATAAGACTTTACAATTATTAATAAGATTTTGAATAGAGATCTGATTTCATCTTGATGCCAACAATTATTAATAGGACTTTACAATTGTTCTTAGCTTTTCTTTCCCCTAATGGCTGGAAGAGGACTAGTTGAATCTTATAATTATTTTAGTTTACTGGTTAATGATTATTATCTCTCTTTTTAGCTAACCTGCACATGATTTCTTATGTTTGTGGAAAAACTAGAAAGTTATTAGATATGATTCTACACTTAGCAATTTTATTTTCTTAGCATCTTTTACAAACGTTGCCTGTAGTTTGTCTTTAAATATTAAATTTTGTTATTGGGATTATGTAAATGTCAACATGTGTAATATTTGCACTGGAACTTTTTACAGAATGCATCCAAATGCAAGTTGGAAAGTCTAGATGCTTGATTGTGAGAGCCGACACATCCTTGCTCACCCAACTTTGATGGATCCACTCTAAATTTCTTGATACTTTGAGGTAAGTAACTGAACGGGCTTGTGTTTCTTTTATCCTTATTATTGGAGACAAAAGGAAGGTTCTTAGTTGTGTTCTTTTTCAATCTATATTGATATAGGGTAATATTACTCATATGTTATTTGTTTGTTTTTACAGATCTTATTGTTGGAAATTGCTTATGACTGAATCATGTCCTAGCACATTGCTCTTTGCTTTGGGATCTAATCTTTGCTCGGAGGGTACCGTGAAAAGAAATAAGTTAGAAGATTGGGAATTTTTGTTTCACTTCAATGTTGTGTAGTATTTCTTTTTGTAGTTTATTCTTGTTCTTTTAACACTTTGTATAATTATACTTTTATTGATATTGAGAAACAAATTTGGGACAATGTTTCTTTATTGTCCATTTTTTGTTTATATATATGATTTAGTAATTTTAAATTATTAACTATGTATATATCAATTATTAAATATTAAAAAATACAGATCATAAAATAAACACAATTATAACCGTTGTCTTTATTTTTAATAACTACGGTTCAGACCGTAATAAAAGAAAATCACCAACCGTTGTCATACATACCGTGGTGGTAGATATTGAATCTACCACTACGGTTGTCAACCGTAGTCATTAGTATAAATTACTACGGTTGAACCGTAGTCAAAAGGAAGTTCCAAACCGTGGTCGTACATACCGTAGTAGTAGAAGCTACTAGTACGACTACGGTTCACAACCGTAGTCTTTATTATCAACCACTACGGTTCATTAACCGTAGTTATTGGTGGTAGGTCTACGACTACGGTATCTACAACTACGGTCGCTCTATGCCTTTAACTATGGTTTTTGACCGTAGTCTTTTACGTTTTTTGTAGTAGTGTTTCTTAGAACTTTGATTTTAAAATCATTTATAAATTATTCAAATTTAAAAAAAAAAAAATTGAAATCTTTAATTTGTGGTGATAAAAATCGACATATTTTAAAACTCCTATATTTTAGATTATTATGTTATGATATTTTTGACCTAATAAGATATTATAAATATCACATCTTCACACTGCATTTCATAAAAAAATCATCATTCAACAAAAGCATCATCTCACTTATTTTCCAAGGTATATTCATAATTCTCTTGAATTTATCATTCTCATTATCCAAGGTTTACTTGACAGCCTTACATCAATGGAAATCTTGAGGAATGGCTCCATGGAGCTATGGCGCATCTCGGGCACCTCCTGTGGAAGGGGCGTATGAAGATTTTGTTTGGCACTGTCAAGGGGTAAGTCTTTGTTGTCGGTATTTCAACTTGCTCGAGGGCATTTGTTCATGTCTTAACTGTTCATTTGTGAATATGTTTTTGTGCATTTGCTTTATTTTATTTGGCATAAGATTAATTAAATAAGTGCGATTCTTGATAAATAACTTACAAGTAGCAAGACAGATGTTGTTACTATTGGTTCTTTTAGGGCATTTGTTTCTGATTCAGTAGGTTCTCTTCTTAGAGTGACATCAATGTGTTATTAAAGCTAATGCTGCAGGTTGGGTTGTGCTCGAAATACGGGTTGTATAGACAAACTGAGAATAGTTGCAAATTGTAAGACTAGGTATCGATTTAATACTTACATGTTTTCAAACTTTTCATCAAGTAAATTTCTTCTACTAGATCAATCAACTCCAATATTTCCAAATAAATTATTACTTATAAGTTATAATTAGAATATTAAAGTTATAGGGCAATTATTTGGTTTGCCCGATCAAAATTTTATCGTTGATCCAAATTTTATCATTTCTTATCAGGTTGACCCTATAACGACCCAGGTTTGATAGACATTCACCCGAACTCAAAATTATTATACGAGTTCGTGTCTTGGTAACGGGTCGTGCTGAGTTTTTCCGCCTCTAATTTCTTAACATTAAACAAAATGACATTGTTGTATATGAAATAGAATTATTTAAGGTCTTTCCCGTGCATCGCACGGGGGGACATACTAGTTTGGAATGAAAAAATGATGTAGAAGAAGAAAAGAATACAAGAAATGAATGCCGGAAAAAATGGATTGCAACCATATTTATAATGTAAGAAGGTTGAATATAGAATAATTAAATATGTAAAGTTTGAAAAAAATAAAAGCATATAATATAATTGCAAAAAAAAAAAAAAAAAAAAAAAAAAAAAAAAAAAAAAAAAACCTGCCAAATTTAAAGTAAGTAAAAGCAAATTAATAATAACTATAAATAAATGGCTCATTATCTTCCAAATTTAAAAAACTAATTAATGTGATCAGTATGCAAAAATGGAATAATTAGACTTTTGTCTCACTAATTAACCGGATAATTGAATTGTGATAATAATTAGACAATATTTTAATAAAATATAATTATAATAGACGAATAAGTTGATGCCAAGTGTCCTTCCCGATTGGGTAATGAAAAATAAGCGGAAAAATGCAAAAATTATCAATAGTGGCAAGAATTGTGTTATTATATATATATATATATATATATATATCATCATTAGGTGCATACTTAGAAAATAATTTTAAAATTATTACTTGTTTCATTTAAAAATATTAGAGAATTCTTCTAGAATGATAATTAAATTAGATTGCATGTTTAGGATGTGTCAAGTTGAACAATTATATTTTCCTCTACCAATTATTGATGCCATCTTAAAAATCTTTAAAGTCCGAGTATATTTTTCAAAGTTGACTTTATATTGTGTTATATCGTAATATATATATATATATATATATATATGTGTGTGTGTGTGTGTGTGTGCGCGCGCGTGCGCGCGCGCGCGTATGTGTGTTTCATAAATTTAGATGATTATGCTGAATTGCTTTTCTTTGTAATGACTTGATTAAAAAATAGTATCCAAATAAATAAATAAAATATTTTTGGCATTTTATAATAGACATATAAATATATATATATGTATGTATAGTCTGGAAAATTAGGCTTTTACACAACACAAATAATAAATTTATTTTATTTGACATGATTTTTTTAAAATTTTATTCATTTATTATGTCAAAAGAAATATCATTGTTTAAATAAATGATCATGTACTTTATTAAATTAAAAGTAAAAGTTAACATCTAATTTAATAATCGACTTATTATATTTGTAAATATTAATTTATTATAATAATAATTTCCGTAGGATTAATCACGAGGCTACGATTTTCACAAATTTATGCATTTATATGTGGCAATTAATCTTAAAAATATATTTTATTACTTATTCATTTTTTTCATATTTTATATTTACTAAATTTATTTTTTATAATAAATTTCACTTTGCAATCTAAATTTCTTTTTTAAAAATAAAATAAAATAAACCAGCCTGAGCTTTTTTTAGGGTTTGCAACTGAAACAATACTTTGTGTCGCATTAATCAACCCCGACTATGTATGTTTTCCACAGTTGTCTAGCTAAGACACATCATTTTGTATCTTTAAATAAATCTAATATAGTAAAAAATAGAATTTATTTGAATAAGTTTCGACATATAAATAAAATTATTTAGATATACTGAAGAGTTTTCTATTGTTATTCCAAACATTGAATAATCTTTGAATTTTATTTTGTTAATATCAAGATTTACTTAAAACCTAAAGAGTATTTGAGTTTATCTAAAATCAACAAGTAAACTATTAAAACTTGAAACCGAGATTTTCTTTTGAAAAAATAAAGTTAAATAGTTATTGATAAAATTTGAAAGATTAATTAGGTAAATTAAAATACCTAAAATGGAATGTACAAGATAAAATCAGACAATAAATTTTTTATAGCATTATTCAATTATTCTATTTAATATATTATTATGCGAGAGTATTAGTTTTGGCCCTATAGGATATGGCCTAGTCCGTTTTCGGCCTATTGTAGGGTCTTTTGACCTTTTAATCTCTGTTTTTGGCCCATCCGCTTGGAAATGCTTACGTGAATGCCATATGATTGTTTATTTTCTTCTCTTTTTATTTTATTTTTATCCAATTTCATATTATCTAAAAAAATTAAAATAATTTTAAAAAAGTAGAAAAAATAATTTTAATAAACAAAAAATAAAATTAGAAAAACAAACCCCTCCACACCCACCACCGCTCCAGTAAAAAAAAAAAAAAAATACCTTTTTCTTTTTGTTAATGCTCCCAACCCTTTTGTCATATTTTTTTTCCTTAATGTCCACACTCCACCATCCGACCCCCTACTCCCACCCCCGATCATTTTATTACATTTTTTCTTTTCTTTTCATTTTTTTTTTTTGGGGTAAAATTTTATTATTCAAGAGTGTGAGTGGCGTGTGATGAACCATTCAAAAAAAACTGGGAAAAAAAGTTACCGACAAGAATGGGGCATTAAGGAAAAAACTGAAAGAAAAAAAAAAAAACTTTTTACCCCGAGGCTAGGTGGGAGCAGGTTGGTAGGTGGTAAGAAAAATAGGATTTTACGAAGGGTAGGGTATTAAAGGGACTGGGGAAAAAAAAAAAGAAAAAAAAAGTTAAACATGAGTTGAGGTGGGTGGGTAAGGATTAGTATTAAAGAACTGGAAAAAAAAAATGATTGGAAGAGTTGGGTGCTAACGAGGTTTGGTAGATATTTAGATATTTATTTTTGTTTGAATATTCATTATGAATTAAGTTATTGATGGTGTTCATATAGGTTAGGATGAATACAAATACACAAAATGTATGCTTAAGTTTTGATAATGCCGTAGCCCGGGTATCAAGTGAATCGCAATCAAAGTAGTTATCTAACACAATCAAACATGCAAGAACATAAGTAACGCATGAATTGATGTGGTTCGGTCCGGAGATCTACGTCCACGAATGAAGGTAATAACCTTCTGAGATGTTTCACTATCTTTTTCTGAATACCGGAGTACAATCTTACAAGGATTGATTCTAGAATTGAGAGTTGGAACCCTAATCTCCACGATAATTCCCCTACTTATACTATACAATAACAGCCCTAACAAAAATCCCTACAAATCCGCCAATCATATCTGTATGGCCGTTGGAAAAGATCATGGGGATCTTTTCGCAACTTCCCAAGGATGCCGCGTATGGGCTTGGCTGCGTTGGGCTTGCGCTCTTGGGCTCAATTGACCCGTCTGGCGTGCTAGGCCGACCCGTGGAGATTGGGCCATACCTATCAGATGCCCCCCCACCAGCCGAAGCGAGGTAGGAGCTTCGGCTTAAAAGATGCGTCTGCCGGCCAAGGTGTAATCGCTGTAGCCGCAGCTGTATCAGAGTCGTAGTGTGAACTGAAGGACCCCCGGGGTGGCAGAAGCACTCGGGAGCGGAGTGGAATACTCAAAGGAAATGGACGAGAGTGGAGATATGCTACGCCGAAGTGTGATAGGCAGCCGGAGCTAAGAGGACAATTGCCCGTGGCGAAGTAGGTGATCGGAGTTGAAATGAAGCTCACTCGAGGTGAAACAGTCAACTGGAGTTAAGATAAAGCTCAGCCGAGGTGAAGCAGTCAATCGGAGCTGGAATAAAGCTCACTCGAGGTGAAGCAGTCAACCGGAGTTAGAATAAAGCTCACCCGAGGTGAAGCAGGCAACCGGAGTTGGAATAAAGCTCACCCCAGATGAAAAAGCCAACTGGAATTGAAGTGACGTTGATTCAAATCCCAAGACGCGTGTTCCCCACGCGCCTAGGTAACTGTGAAGCGCGTGACAAACACGCGTGCATAAAAAACGTTGAATGCAAAAGGATACGATCTGGGCCGTTATTTCTTGATTATATAAATAAAGCGTGTACAGGAAGTTTCCATCACTTTCATTTGCAATTTGCGACAGCCAAAGAGCGGGAGAAAAAGAGATTCACCTTGCAAATTCCTGATCCACATACAATTCGAAACAAGTAAGTATGTCTTCCTCTTCATCTTTGTCTTCGATTAGGGAAGTGGGGACGTTGGAAAGTCCCTTAGACGCAGAGCCATTGCGGTATATAGTGCCTGAGAGAAGGGAAATTAGAATAGTGTATAGGGCGGACGGTATGGAAACCGCATCCCGAGCAGTAGATTTTAGCGACTGCTATGAGGAGGACTTCAAGGTTGCCGCGGTGGCGCCGCGAATGTCGCGGGTGCAAGTAGAAGCAATGATACTGTCGTTTTATTTTCCATTTAACTTATAGTACATTTTGCCGGAGCCCAGTGATCGAGCCTGTTGTCCACCCAAGGGGTTTGTAGGGGTGTACATAGATCATTTGAAGGCGGGGCTTAGGTTCCCGCTGTGGGAGTTTATGGTGCAGCTATTGAGGTTCTACGGCATTGCACTATGCTAGCTGGCGCCCAATGCCGTGAGGCAGGTGGTGAGTTTCTTGGTAGTGTGTAAGTGGGCCGGGGTAGAGCCTGATGTAGATATTTTTAGGTTTTTCTTTCAACTCAAAGCCTTTGGGAAGGCCAAGGGCTGGTATTCTTTTAGCCCAAGGCCCCGGGGTGGTTTTAAGGTTAAAAACCCTAGCAAGGTAGAGGGTTGGAAGGAAAAGTTTGTGTTTGTGAAGGTGGGTGTAACCCTCCCGAGGTGGAGGAGGGGGGAAGTTGTGGACAGTGCTCCGGTGGTGGAGCTGGAGTCAGTAGAGGATTTCCGCACCGTGGGCGTGTTTAAATAGCTCTGCTCGGAGGAGGAGCTAGAGGAGGCAGGGTTGAGCCTCTACTATTCTGGAGGACCAGAGGAGAACCCATCCCGGGGTCAGGGGTCGTCTGCCGGGGCATCCGAGGAGGGTAGGGCCACTATTTGTTTTTGCGAGCTGTTATATATGGTAAGAATGCTAACTGTGTGTCGTGCTTGCAGTGGGACGCTTCGGGAAAGAGACTACGGGGAGCCCCTCAATGCCACCGGCGTTAAAAAAGAAGGGGAGAGCTACTGAGGTAGCGCCAGGAGCGGTGGTGTCTCCAAGTCAAAGGCGGTCGCAAGGGACCGAGGAAGAAGTGATGGTGACCGACCTGACACCGCGGTCGAGGAAGAGGCCGGAGCCATCATCGACGCCTCCTGCGGAGGCAAAGAGGATTCGTACGGGAACGGCCCCCGAGGTACAGTTAATGATATATGTCCTATAAGAAACTGTAACTTTCTAACAGCTTATATGGTGACAGGGTCAAACAAGCGTTCTGGGCCTCGAAGGGCCCGAGGCCGAGGAGCTACTGCACCTGGCTCGGGGGATAATGGTCCTCGGACGGAGGAGTGCGAGGGAGTCCAAGGAGGAGCTGGCCGAGGCGCTAAGGGAGCGCGAGTCTCGGAATGACAGGTTGATGCATGACCTGGCTGAGGCTCGAAAAAGAGCCGTCGAGGTGGGGAAAGAGGTGGCGCGACTGCGGGGGGTGGAGGCGGAGGCAGGATTGCTCCGTGGTAAGGTGGCGGAGCTCCGTACCGAGCTAAAGGGTAAGGAGGCGGCTGCAATCAAGGGCCAAGGTGCCCTGCTGAGCACTTTTGCTGGGAAACTCCTCCAGACGAGAATGTTCCTCAATTACCAAATGAGGTTCGTGTCCGTCGGCGACATTGCAACCCGTTCCACACTGCTGGAGAAGATAAAAGATGTCTATCCGGATGGACGTTTATCGTCCAGAATTCGGATATGACTATGACTCCGTTGGGGCCGTGGAGGAGGCGTATTATCAGGCGCTAGCTCAGGTGCCGGAGTGGCCCCTGGTGAAGGCGTTGGTGGAAAAAGGCAGGGTACTGACTGCCGAAGAGATCACCAGCTGCGACGCCGACCAGGACCAAGAGTTCTTGGCCTTCAGAAAGGGGGAATTCCCACCGGAGCCACGATCACGGCCTCCTCCCCCTCCCCCCCCCAGGATGGAGCCTGCAGCAGAGGAGCAGGAGGAGAGCGCTGGTGATAGCCAAGCAGTGCCCGGGGAGGGAGAGAAGGCAGCCGCAGCGGAAGGGTCCGAGCCAGGGGAGGTCAGTTCCCCCCCCCCCCCAATTTTAAATAAACTGTAATGGTGTAGATAGGAAACCAGATATATTGACTTGTTGCTGATGTATTTGAGATTCAATGTTTGTATCTGGAACTCTGATTGTAAAAATGTTGACAAGATTTGAACAACACTGTTGGTTTAATTTGAGTGAGAGTGACTCCATTGTGTATAGTATTGATCTGTTGTTGATAACAGGAAAGCACCGAGGAGTTGCACAACGTAATAAAGCAGCTGATGCGCTCCTTGGACTGGTTTCGGGGTGAAAGGGACAACTTGCAGAAGCATGTTGTGCCCCAGCTGGAGAGAAAACTTGTCGCTGCTGAGAAGAGGGCAACCGAGGTCGAAAAGGTAAGAACCAAGACTGCAGAAAAAAGCCTTGGATCACCAGCTGAAGTACTCATCAAAATGCGCCGAGGTGGAGCGACTCTTTTTCCATCAAAGGGAGTACGAGCGGATCTTATCGGAGTTCGGCCTATTAACCTTCGAGGAGATCGAGGAGCGAACTGCTGAAATTCAGAAGGAAATAGCAGGACTGATAGAGGCTGGACACACTGACTCCGCCGAGCTGGTTAGGAAGC
This sequence comes from Ajuga chamaepitys, assembly GCA_958295605.1. Taxonomy (NCBI): domain Eukaryota; kingdom Viridiplantae; phylum Streptophyta; class Magnoliopsida; order Lamiales; family Lamiaceae; genus Ajuga; species Ajuga chamaepitys. The sequence continues at coordinate 33,657,002 of OY282495.1, forward strand.
GGGAAGTGCTAGAGATACTCCTCAGCATATACGAGGATGTAAAAGGCCGTAGAAGGTGGCGGCGTGCTGCGGAGGAGAATATTGCCAGCTCGAGCCATGGGAACTCTTCGAAAGCTCCTCGGAGGAGGCCAAAGGGCTCGGTGAAAAAACCAACCGGAGTTGTGATCCGAGAATCGAGCCCGGTAGTGGTCGCGGAGGAGGAAGTCCAAAGATTTGCTGAGGAGATCGAAGTGATGGCCCCCGCAGAGTGGGACCCTGTGGGATGGGATAACACTCTAGGGCCAGCTCGGCAACCAAGTCCCCGCCGGGAGGAGACCGAAGGAGTGGGAGGACCGGAGTCCAATCCCGGAGCACTTCCAGATCCCAGATGACGCGGAGGAGCTCCCGGGGCGGGCCTCAGCGCCGGAGTGCTGGGTATTGGTTAGGGAGTGATAGGTAGATAAATGTAATGCATTTTTGTAAATAGAATGTATTTTGGAAAAAGGATCATGTATGTAACAAGTTCTTTTGCAAATAATAGAATAGTGATGCATGTGTAGCATGATGCGATGCTCCTTTTAATTGTATTAATACAATGTGATGCAAGTAATGTATTAGCTAGTACTCAGGAGTACAGGATGTAGATAAACCCTTGTGCGGAAACAAGGCATAAAATCTTCCCCGACGGATCAGGCGGGAGTAAACGTTTGTACGATGACAAAGTTGATAACCTCTCAGGATGAATCAAGCGAGAGGAAATTCATATCCGGGGACAAAGTTTATGGTCTCTCCGGACGGATCAGGCGAGAGACCAATGTGTCCGGGGACAATTAACGATTGATGCAATAAATATTCGTGTAGTTTAGGCCGGGGCGTCCCCGCGGCACAAAAGAGAAGCAGTGCATGCCTTTGTAGTAAAAACTTTTATTCATAGTTATTGTTGGAAAAATTAAAAAATACAAGAGTAATCTGAAAAAATAAAGTACCACGGCATAGAAGTAAAAGTATGTACAAAAAATGTAAAGGAAGAATAAGTACTTGAAATGGGAAACTACAGATAGAAACGCCGCAGATTGCTGACGTGCCAAGTGCGAGGCATCGGTGTGCCATCCAAATGTTCTAACTGGTAGCTCCCGGAGGCGTGAGCGACAGTGACGCAATAAGGCCCTTCCCAAGTGGCGTGCAATTTGCCCTCGGGGGCAACTTTCCTGGCAGAATTTAGCCGGAGTACTAGGTCTTCGACCTGGAGCTGTGTACCCCGGACCCGGTGGTTGTAATACTGAGCCACCTGTTGCTTGCATTTAGCTTGTCGGATGAAAGATTGTTCGCGGCGATGTTCAAGCTTGTCTAGGTTGGTACGAAGTGCTTCCTCGTTAGCCTCGGGATCGAGGTGTAAAAGTCTAGGGCTGGGTACTCCCACCTCAGCAGGAATGACAGCCTCGGAGCCGTAGGTGAGGCTATAAGGAGTCTCCCCGATGGAGGAATGTGGCATTGTGCGGTAAGCCCAGAGAACTTGCGGAAGATTCTCAGCCCAAAGACCCATGGCCTGATTCAATTACTTCTTTAGGCCGTCGACTAGAGTGTTGTTCGTGACTTCGACCTGACCATTAGCTTGGGGGTGAGCTACCGAGGTGAAAGTCTGCTTGATGTGCAACTCCTCGCACCAGGACCGAAAAGGATCATTGGCAAACTGTTTGCCGTTGTCGGATACGATCGTACTTGGAATGCCAAAGCGGCATATAATGTTACGCCAAACAAATTTTAGCATATTCTGACCAGTAATAGCGGTGAGTGGCTCGGCTTCGACCCATTTAGTGAAATAGTCTACGGCGACCACAAGAAATTTAAGTCCCCCAGGAGCAACAGGAAACGGACCTACAATGTCGATACCCCACTGTATGAATGGCCAGGCGCTTTGTATGCCGATGAGTTTGGTTTGCGGCAGGTGCTTTACTCGGGAGTGTCGCTGACACTTGCCACACTTCGACACCAAATTGTGGGCATCATTGAACAAAGTGGGCCAATAGTATCCCCACCGAAGCACTTTCTTGGCCAATGTACGTGACCCAATGTGACTTCCGCATGCTCCCTCGTGAAATTCCCGAAGAACACAGTCGGCTTGGACCGGGCCAAGACATCGGAGGCTCTGCTGCAAGTATGACTGACGGTATAGGACCCCGTCGTGAAGCGTATACTTCGGTGCTTTTAAAAGTATCTGTCGAGCAAGCAATTTATCTTCGAGGAGGGTGCCATTCCAGAGATACTGGAGGATCGGAGTCATCCAATTGGGATCGGCATCAGTCAACACAGAGACCACATGTTCATTAATTGAAGGTTGCGTAGCTTCTTTGACAATTATGTCTGGAGACACATTTGACGGGACCGCGGAGGCCATCTTACTGAGAGTATCGGCCTTAGTATTTTCCTCGCGGGGGATCTACTGGACATCAATCGAGGTAAAAGTTAACAAAAGTTTATGAGTTAATGCCAGATACCTTTTCAACGTATCATCTTTTGCCGCATATGTGCCCTTGATTTGACTAGAGACTACTTCAAAGTCAGTGTATAACCGGATATGCGAAGCTCCGAAGGTTTGAGCGAGTCGGAGCCCAGCAATGATGGCCTCATATTCAGCCTCGTTGTTCGTCACTTTAAACTTGAAACGCCGGACATATTTGACTTCGATGTCATTGGGACCAGTGAGAAGGACCCTGGCTCCACTGCCCCGGGTGACAGAAGCACCGTCAACATAGACATGCCACCTGTTGGCTTAGACTTCGGGAGCGGTTTGGGGCGCAGCCTCGGCACTTGTAATTGCCACGGGATCGTTGAATGGGACCTCGGCGAGGAAATCCGCGAGAGCTTGACCCTTGATGGCGCGGCGAGGTAGAAATTGTATATCATATTCCCCAAGTTCAATTGTCTTTTGGCCAATCGTCCCGATACATCGGCTTAGTAAGAATCTGACAAATAGGTTGACCCGAATAGTATGCCCGTGAAAATAAGGACGTAGGCGGCGGGCCGCCATGACTAAGGCCAAAACTGTTTTTTTCTGCCACGGAGTAGCGGGTTTCTGCCCCTTGGAGGGCTCGACTAACGAAGTATACGGGTTGTTGACTACCATGGTCCTCGCGGACGAGGGCCGCACTAATGGCTTCTGTAACACCCCGAATTATTATGTTTTGGGCTATATTAATGATTATTACTATTTCTATTATTTATTAGGCCCAACATGCATCATACACATTTTATGTGGGTCAAATCAAGTTATTTAGGCCCAGTTGAGCCCAAATCACAATTTATAATTATCCATAAGGGTTGTCAGTAAATTACGTATCTTGACCAGATTAATGCCTATCGATTAAATACTTTTCTACCGGATATCTATTAGAAAAGCACTTTTCCTATGGGGCTTCTGATTAATACCCAGTAGGAAATAACCTAGTATAAATACTAGGCAGTAGAATAGGAAACCACTTTCATAATACGCTCACCGCCGAAAAAGAAAAACCCTTCCTCTTCACATACAGCCGCCAGTTCAAATCCACCTCTTAGACAGTTGATTTCTTCCGGAGGTAAATCCAAAATCCCTCTTCTTCATTTGATTTAATGAAATTCTTCGTTGATTTATTAAATTCCCTTCTTCGTTTTAATTTACTAAATCAATAGGTGATTAGGGTTAAATTGATTTGAGTTAGGGTGATTAAGGGATTAATTTGTTTTGTTATTATATATGTGCGTGTTCCAATATGTGTATGCGGGGTTGTGTAGTTGTGAGTGCAAATATATATATATATATATATATATATATATATATATATATATACATATACATATATATATAAACGTAACTGTATGGGTGGATTTTGTATGGTGTGTGTGATATGTTGGTTATATGTGTATATATATGTATATGCATGCGAGGTCAGTAGTGGGGGGTGTGTGGCATAATGTATGTATATATATTAATATAGGTGTGCAGTGTGTTAGGTAGTAGAATATATATAGGTGTGCGTGTTACGTATGTATATGTATAGTGGTTCCTAGGGGGTGTGTGTATGTATGATGATGATGTGTGTTAGTGTGTTTTACATAGTATATATATATTAAAATGTGGGTGTGCTATAAGTACATATATATGTGGGTATACAGTAGGGTGGATTATGTTATTGTGTATGTAAGTTAGGGGGACCATATGTAGGGTAGTAAATGTAGAAAAATTTGATTTATTTCCCCTTGTCCAATTCTCTTTTTGGCAGAACCTCTACACCCTTTACCAAACTTAGAAAATTTTAAATATACAAGCTTATACCCTTTCCTACAAAAAATTATCTAGCTTCGATTTGCCTAATTAGGATCTCTTCCTTTATTAATTAAAAATGTACTACGTATTGATTAGGTCAGGAGTACGTGACTAAGCTGTAATTGCACAACATTCACGCATTTAACAGAAAAGGTGGGGTTTTCTTTCTTTGTTTGCTTTAATTAAATATTTGCCTGTTATGATGATATGATGCTATGGCGATATGATGAAATGAGATGCAAATTTAATTGATCTTATTATGATGATATGATGTAATGGTGATACTTGATGAAATGATATGGTGATATCTGACATGGTGATATTATGGTGATTTGATTATATTGATTTACTCGCTTATATTTAATTTTAGCAAACTGAACCCCACGAGTTGGATGTAGCTCACCCCATATTCTGAAATTAACTTTCAGGTTAAGGAGCCGGCGGAAGGAGTGGATGGAAAGAGGGGCTAGTAAATTTACGTTATGTTGAACATTTTTATTTTTATTTATGATGACTTTTATTGGGTTAAGTTATTAGGAGTATTTGAGTTCCTTTTAATCTCTTGGTAAAACTGGTTGGATTCATTTGAAGTGTTTTTGGATATTAGTCTTATTGGGATTCTTGTTTTTTTTAAAAAAAAAATTAACTGTTGGTTTAAAGTGGATAGATTGGTTGTTTTGCTATTTTCGTATGGATAGAAACTTTATTTCTTCTATGGCCTATTAGCCGAAACATATAGGAGTTTACTTGATTTACTATATTATTAGAATTTAATGGTGAAAATTATTATTATTCTCTTTATTTAGGTATTCTGTTTATATAAAAAAAAAAAAAAAAAGGCTCTGATAAAATAAATAAAAATTTATTTAGGATGTTACAGCTTCATCAGCGGAGGCCAAGTATATATAGAGGGGCTCTCCGGGGAGAGGCACTGACATAGTGGGTAACTATCTGATATGTTGTTTCAGAGCTTCAAAGGCTTCACCGCACTGCGAAGTCCACTCGAATTTTTTTGCCTGCGCAAAATTTTGAAAAAGGGAAGCTGGCGCTCCGCTGCCTTGGATAAAAAGCGTTTCAGAGCGGCGAGGCCTCCAGTCAGACGTTGGACGTCTTTCATGGTCTTCGGCGTCTGAAAATCCAATACATCACTGATTTTTGTTGGGTTGGCCTGGAGGCCATGCTGAGATACTAAGTGCCCAAGGAATTTTCCTGATTCGACGCCAAAAGTACACTTAGCCGGATTGAGTCGAAGATTATAGTGCCGCAATGTGTTCAATGTCTCGGCAATGTCCTGCATACATGATGTAGGAGAAGGATCTTTTTCTAAATACCGGAGTACAATCTTACAAGTATTGATTCTAGAATTGAGAGTTGGAACCCTAATCTCCACGATAATTCCCCTACTTATACTATACAATAACAGCCCTAACAAAAATCCCTACAAATCCGCCAATCATATCTACATGGCCGTTGAAAAAGATGATGGGGATCTTTCCCAACTTTCCAAGGACGCCACGTATGGGCTTGCGCTTTTGGGCCCAATTGACCCGTCTGGCGTGCTAGGCCGACCCGGAGAGATCGGGTCATACCTATCAAGTTTCATTATTAAGAGATAATCATTCTAAAAAATAGATAAATTTATTTTTTACGTTTAATTTTGTTTTAAATAAATTTCAGTGCATTGCATTGCATTGGAGTGATACTTAGAGTATCTCTTTTGTTTTCATTTGTATAAATAAAGTTAGAGTTAGCCCAGTTTGGGTACTTAATAACACGAGTCACAAAATAAAAATAAATTAAATATCATTACGGACAAGTTCCTCAAGTCACAAAATATGTTACTTATTTGCAATTGTTTCTTTCCTTCAATACAACTACATTGAATTGTTTATTTAATTTACAAGTTTTGCGCCATATGACAGAGAAAAATCTTGTGGAATTAATAGATGATGGATTATATTGGAGTGAGTTTTTGTCGTTATATATAAACTAGTATCGCTCCCGTGCGATGCACGAAAATTTATTTAAAAAGTAATTATTTTATTAAATTAAATATAATATTATCTAATATAAAAAAATAGAATTATTATATTCTAACTAAATAAATATTTGAAAAATCAAATTTTCTTTTTTACGATCAACTGAACTTTGTGTTTCCCACCTTTGCAATCTTTGGTAGCAATTTTCGGAGAGAAAAGAAAGTATTTAAAAATAATAAAAATGTTTAGAAAATACAACATTTATTTTTGAATTATAAAAAAATATTTAAAATATCATAAACTTAACTGAAAAAATGTAGAAATTATTTTAATAAAAAGTCAATTTTCATAAAAAAAGATCGAATAATTTTGATATTACTTCAAATAATTTTAAATATTTTTAAAAGAATTTATTTTTTCAAAATAATAATTAAAAAGATACGTATATCATAAAATTAGACTTTTCATAGATACTTCCACATGTCTTAAACAAAATTTTAGAAATTTTAAAATTATTTTTTAAGATAACTTTCAAATAGTTTAAATAAATTTTTAGAGTTTAAAAGATAATTTTTAGAAATTTATAATAGTTTTATGATTTAAAAAAAAAGTAATAACTTTTTATTTTTCTTGTTTAAAATTATTTGATTTGAAATTTTTTATTAAAAAAAATCAAAATTTTAATATATTTTCAACATGTTTAAGTTAATTTTCTGGTATTTTAAATGAAGTTTAGAATATAAAAAATATTTTTTAGATTTTTTAACAATTTATGTTATTTAAATGTTTTCTAATTTCTTTTATTTTTCGCACTTAAATTGCTGGCAGAGGTTGCAAGCGTGAAAAAACGTGTAGTTCAGGTTGTGATTGAAAAAAAAAAAAAGAAACTGAAAAACGCGCATACTACATGTTGCAAAATAATATAAACCCAAAATATAAATAATGTAAATATTAATTTCTCCCAAGTGATATATGGATTTAACATAACTTATATTTTATAAATATAATATTTTATAAATTTACATTAAGATAAATTATTAAATGTAAAAAATAAATTATATCTACTTTTAAGAATGAATATCTCCTAATATTGAAACCCAAATATATATTTAGTGTGTGTGTGTATCCACCTTAACCTATGCGAACACCACAATAGCTTAATTGAAAATGAATATTAAAACAAACACAAATACATAAGTATCACACGGCACACCAAAATATATCAAATAAAATAAATTGAATTGTATTATAAGAAAGTTAGTGTTTTCTTTTATTTTATTTTTTAATTTTTTTTAAATATTTTGATTTATACAAATAATTTTTCAAATTTTAACTATAACTATTTACTTTATTTTAAGAAAAATTAATTTTCAAGTTTTAATATTTTACATGGTGGTTTAATATACTCAAATACTTTTTAGATTTTAAATGAATCTTGATATTAATAAAATAAAATTCAATGATTATTCTATAGTTGGACTAACAAAATAAAGCATATGAATTCTTCAATATATCTGAGTAATATATATATATGTTGAAATTTATTTAAATATACAATTAATATATATATATATATATATATATATATATATATATATATATGTCTGTATATTTTGCTTGGGTTGCAAAATATGGAAAAAATGCGACAAAGTATTGTTTATATTGAAAACTCTAAAAAACCTAGTTAGCTCAAGCATGTTAATTTTATTTTTTAAATAGAAATATAGACTGTAGCACATATAAAATCTCATAGTTTAGATTGCAAAGTGTAATTATTATTTATAAAGAAATAATATTAATAATAGAAAATATGAATATGTAATAAAAAATCATTTCAAGATATCATATATAAATATATGTGAAAGTTATAACAAATTAATATTTGTAAATACAATAATTTAATTAGTTAATCATTAAATTATACATTAACTTTTACTTTTAATTTAATAAAGTATATATTCATTTACTAATGAAGGTAATACTTAATATTTTATTAATTTAAAGAAAAAAATATAATTAATGCCTTAAAATAAATTAATTAAGAATGCATTAAAGATATATTTTTGGCGGGAAAAGATAATTTACAATAATAACCCTCATTTTACTTTTATATATATATATAGATAGATTAACCAATTCTTATTTTAATAGAAATACAAATCCTACTTAATTAATATAAAACTATATCCGTCTATACATAGAAATATTATTTTTTTCCCTTCCAAAAAAATCATCTAAAAAAAGATTGTGAGTTTAAACATGTATTTAAGTTAAGTTTTGACTTATATATTGATAGTCATAAATAACTATTTGATTTACGCCGTAGATATAAATTAACACCAATCACAATAGGCAAGAGATATAATGAATATTGGTACACGTGTTTCGTGCACGCACTTTAGGGCATTTTAGTGTCATTTTAGTGTCAATAATGTGCATAATCACGTGTATTTAGTGCTTTTATACTCTCATGGGCAAAATAATGCGTTTGTGATATTTTTGTGTTAAGACAGGTGAAAAAGGGTCGAAAAAGAACATCAAACGACCGCGGAGTCGAGGGATCGATCGAGGCAACAAAAGGAAGGGCTAACTGAAGATCTCGGCCGAGACAGGATGCAAATCTCGGCCGAGATGAGTCTCCAGGGGATTTCATGAAGAATTGCAAAATTGCAAATCTAGGCCGAGACAGATTTTGCATCTAGGCCGAGATGGAAATCTAGGCCGAGACAGATAATGCGTCTAGGCCGAGATGAGTCTGCAGGGGATTTCAGAAATTCCAGAAATGGAGATCTCGGCCGAAATGCAATCCAATCTCGGCCGAGATGAGTCAAATCCTAAAAATTCCAAATTTTCTCTTTTCACGTCTCGGCCGAGATGCAACCCAATCTCGGCCGAGATCAGCCTTCGACCCACCAGCTGAAAATCTCTTTTTCACGTCTCGGCCGAGACACACTTGCATCTCGGCCGAGATTCCTTACCCTGTTTTAAAATCTTGAATGCGATTTTGCCTTATTTTGACTAGCACTTTTTCCCCCTTATATATATCTCCTCCCATTCGAATTTAACCTAACCTAGAACACATCCCCCTCACATAATCAGCCACTTTTCCCCATTGGAAACAAAGGAATGGAAGATCTTCAACCCTAACTTTTGGTTCTTTCTATCCTATTATTATGTTTTCTTTAATTTTCTGTTACTTTATCTTTGTATTAGGTAAAATGGGTGACTAGCACCCTTTTGTTCACTCTTGATTATTGTGGAACCTTGAGTTCAAGACATTTATGTGATTATTACGGTTAATGTTACCGAAAATATTGTGTATTCAAGTGTTTTGTGTTATTTGCTGTTATTGACTCACATTTATGAATTTATTATTGGATTGATCACCCTTTAAGGGATTTGTGAATGTGTTGCTAGAATAGAAAATTACTATCCGTAATTGTAGGATTTTCGATTCCCGAGTAGCAAACAATAGATTTATTTATTGGTGATAACACAAAGTTCAACCACTAAAACCGAGCTTGCGAGTTTTATGTTGAATTTATCTTGTTGTCCTAGTGTTTAATGCATTTGGTGATTGAATCTAAGAGAGCTTGTTCGAGGATTCGGTTAAACTGAATAGGGTTAGTCGAAGAGCTTGTTTTGATTAACTAAGATTAAGGGATAACAAGGCTATTAGAGCTTGTTAATAGCCTTGAGATAAGGGCCAGAATCACAATTGAATAGGGCATTAACAATAGTTGCATAAATCGTCCAAGACCTCGGTGAAACATGATCAAGAGTGAATCATTTTGTTATTTACAAACCAAAAACCTATAAAAATCTCTTTAATTGTCTTTGTTTATTTAGGTGTTAGTTGTTATTTCATTAACCCCCCCCCCCCCCCTCCACTTCTTTATTGTTTTCTAGTTTATTTACTTTATGTTTCTTGATAATAATAGCTTAATACATAAAAGCAAAATTATTCAACCGTTCCTCGTGGGATCGACCCTTGCTTGCCACTCTACTAGTTAGAGTAGTAGGATAAGGTTAAGTGTATCTTTATACACATTAATTTGGTAGTGGGAAACGACGCTACCAAATATGTTCCTTATATAAGTGAGGAATCTATTACTGAAAACATAATAATATTTACATTGATAAAAATTGTGATCGAAAAATATAATTTTTTGTTGGTTAATGTTTTGGGTTGGATTCGAAATATGAAATCTACTATATACTAGTATTATCCCCATGTGATGCATGGTTTGTAGAGTTAACATGAATATACAAAAGAGTTGATATGTGTTTATATAGTTATAATATAGTAAAATATTATAATTAAAACATAATAGACTAGTGATGAAAAATTATATGCTTGTTAATAAAAGAAAAGATCAATCAAAATATTAAAAATATAGAAATATAAGTTATAAAATACTTATATTGGTCTAAGATATGGATGTTCCCTTCATCCTTGCACATAAGTAATGTTGGTCATATATATATGATCTATTTATATATCATCAAATTTTTATCATTATAAAAAATTTCAAGATTTTCGTCATTTTATGTTGCTCTAGAAATGGGAGGGAGGAACGGTTAATCATCTTGCTAGTTGAAAATTTTGGGTGCATCTTGTCTTGGATATGTTGTAGATTCATTCGCATCTCAAATTTTAATTTTACGAATATAAAGGGAATCAAGTGAAACTCAATTAGTTGAATCCTAAGAAATCTAGGCTAGTGATTTGAAATCGATTCTCATCAATGCCTTTCTCTTACGACTATATTAAAAAACTTTGCGAATATAAGAATGTAACTTATGTTTATAATAAAATATTCCATTAATTTCTATTTGGTATAATAAGTTTAATATAAATAGTCTAATTAAATGCAAAAAGAAGAAGAAGTAATTATTAAGTTAATTTTGTTTGCAACAAAAATCAAATACAAATAATTTAACCCATAGTAATTACTTATATGATACAAATAGTCAACCAACAAACAATGACTTATTTTTAAATTAATAGTTTATTTTGATCTATCAATATGGGTGTTAAACTAAAGGTCTTGAAAAGATAATTAATTTGATATATTATTAGGGATGACAAGAACCGTCCTCGCTGGGACCCGAAAATATTGGGTCGGAAATTTTCCGAAAAGAATGGGGACCGAGATGGGGACGGGGATTCCTCGAAATTTTATGAGTGGGGATGGAAATCGTACCCTCCGTCCCGTCCCCGACCCCGAACCCGACTCCATATAGGCAAAGCGGGGATTCCCCATTCCCTGTTATTTTATATATGTAATATTCCTTAAATAAATTTAAATAGTATTATATACAAGGTTGTCAAAATCGCGACTCGACTCGCACGATTTTACGATTTTACGAGTTCAGTAACACCAAACGAGTTAACGCGTTCACAAAATCGGAGGCCTGTGAAATCGTGGCCGGATCGCGAGCCGAGTCGTTAGAATCGTCAAACTCGCGATTTCGCTGTGAAATCGCACGAGTTTGTATTTTCGCAGAATTGCACTACAAAAAACTAGGGGCCCAAATTTTTTAAAGGAGATTGGGCCTTAAATTAATCAATATCAGCCCATATCCTAAACAAAAACAGAAAACCCATCAGCAAAAGGGAAAAAAAAAAAAAATCTGAAAATAGAGAATTAGGGCAAAGATAACTCAGTCCCAAATTCAGCTACTGCTTGCGTATGCTGTTGCTGCTGCTGACGAAACCATGCTGCTCAATCTGCTGTTGTTGCTCGCGAATGGTGTTGTTGCTGCACCCTAAACCCTGCTGCTGCCCTTGAACGCTGCTGTTGCTGACTTGCTGCTCTGGAACGCTGCTGCTGCTCTTCGCCGACGCTGCTACTGGCTGCTGCTGCTCTTCACGACTTCAGTCACCAATTCTAACTAAACCTCTCAGTTATTTACCTTCAAATTCTTATCATCTTATGCATTTTCTTTTATCTTTTTTCCAATAATTTTTCTGATGTATCATGTTGATTATTTCATTTTTTCTGATGTATCATGTTGAACTGAATCACAGTCCCTGATAATCTGATATTCTGATATACAATGTATATGTACTTCTCAAGTTTTTCCCGGATATATGGTGTATAATTTATAATTTATTGTTTAATTGAAATCAGTACATTAGTCTCTTATTACTTCACTGTTTTTGGATCTCTGCTCCACAGAATTCTAGTCTCCACTTAATTTTATATAATCTTTATTGAATAATTTAAATTGAATTGATTTTTTTTGCTGCTCAATTTTTCTCAAATTTAGGATGTAGGAGTGAATTTTTATAAGAATATAAGTATATAACATATTAGCTACCTGAAATTGTTATTTGTTAATACTTAATATGATAATATCTTAGTGTTGACTCAATTTTTTTAGAAATTAACTAATTAAGAGCTGTATTTGACAAATTTAATTGATAATTTGATATGTGATGTTTATTTGTAATTTACTAGTATATTTGTATATGGACATGCTAATTAGATTTAGAGATACTCAATTGATGAATTGATAACTATGAACTTATCAATTATCACTTTCTGATATTATATATTTATATTAGTGTTTAAATTAATTTTTTCTCAATTAAATTGCATTCTTCTTTACTTGGTATAGTCAAGCAGTCAAGCTTAACTTAATTTTTTCTTCTTGCTAATTATATTTTTTTTCCTTGTTTTTCTTATAGAATGACCCGTTCAAGTTCATCAAAATCGAAGCCTTCCAAGAAAAATGCACCTGGAAGTAGGACTGATATTGGATGGAAGTATGGGATTGACGTGGATAGAGCTGCAAAAAAAGTCCAATGTAAGTTTTGCAATCGAATTTTTAGTGGTGGAATATTTCGCTTTAAAAATCATTTAGCTTGTACTAGAAAGGATGCAGAACCTTGTGTGAGTGTTCCAGATGAGGTGAAAAAAGAAATATTATCAGTGTTGGCTAAGAATGCTGAGGTGGCTGAGAAAAAAAGAAAGATAATGTGTAACATTAATGATTCGGAGGATGAGGAGGAGGAGGAGGTGCAAAATAATCGAGGAAAGAGTAAAGGGAAAGGTGTTATGGATTCCTTTGTAAGAAAAAGGCTTAGTAGCACAGCGAGCACTCAGACAACCATAAATGAGTTGTTGAAAAGGGAATTGAAGGAGGAAGTTTATGAGCAAATTGCTAGATTTTTCTATGCATGTGCTATTCCTTTTAATATTGTGAAACATGTTGAGTTTAGGAAGATGGTCGATCTGATTGGCAAGTACGGGGTTGGACTTAAACCCCCAACTTATTATGATATAAGGGAGAAATACTTGAAAAAAGAGGTGGCTCGCATTATGGAGTCAATTGAGGATCATAAAATTGAATGGAAGAAAACTGGTTGTTCAATTATGTCAGACGGATGGACGGATAGAAAGAGGCGGTCTTTGTGTAATTTCTTGGTGAATAGTCCAAAGGGAACTGTTTTCTTGTCTTCACTTGATACATCAGATGTCTCTAAGACAAAAGAGAAGGTTTTTGAGATGTTAGATGAGGTTGTAGAGAAAGTTGGGGAAGAGAATGTTGTCCAGGTTGTTACTGATAATGCTGCCAATTATAAAGCGGCCGGTGAGTTGTTGATGGAAAAGAGGAAACATCTTTATTGGACACCATGTGCAGCACATTGTATTGATTTGATGTTGGAAGATTTTGAAAAAAAGATAAAAGTTCATAGCTCCACCATTGTAAAAGCAAGAAGAATAACAACCTACATCTACGGAAAAACCCTTTTGATTTCAATGTTGAGGCATCTCACCAAAGAAAGAGATTTGATTAGACCTGCTGTTACTCGGTTTGCCACTGCTTACTTGACTTTGGGGTCACTTAGTGATAACAAGGGTGCATTGATGACTATGTTCACTTCGAGATCATGGAAGTCTTGTAGGTTTGCCTCTACACTTGATGGAAAGCGAGTGCAAGAAGTTGTCTTGGATAGTCGATTTTGGAAGAACATTGTCACATGTCTTAAGGCTGCTTATCCCCTCATTAAGGTGTTGCGGATGGTGGATTCAGATGAGAAACCGGCCATGGGGTTTATATATGAAGAAATGAGACGTGCAAGAGAGAAGATCAAAACCAACTTTAATGGAGTGAAAAAAGAGTAAGTTTACTTAAGTTCATTACATAATGTACATTATATTGGTTCTTGATTTTTGATCATCTATTTCTTTACTTTACTTGCATTATATGGAAAGTTTGCTTATTTTCCTTATTGGTTCATGATTTTATAGTTATGAAGTTGTACTAAATATCATTGATCAAAGGTGGGAGCTTCAACTCCACAAGCCCTTTCATTCTGCTGCTTATTACTTGAATCCTCACTATCATTATAGCCCAAACTTCAAAGTTACTGCTGAAATTAAGATTGGACTATACAAATGCTTAGAGAGGATGGTTCGTGATGAAAATGAACGAAGCAAGATAGACATGCAACTTGAATTGTTTAAAGATGCAAAAGGGTTGTTTGGCATTGAGGCTGCTATTCTTGCAAGAGAGAAAAAGGCTCCAGCGAAGTGGTGGGACTCTTATGGAGATGAGTGTCCGGAATTGCAGAAGTTTGCTATTCGTATACTAAGTTTGACTTGTAGCTCATCCGGATGTGAACGCAATTGGAGTGCATTTGAACGGGTAAGTAACAATTGAAATGAAATTTATATTTGCATATTATAGTATAGTATAAATTGTTTAGTAGCTGTTTTAAGAGTTTGTTAATATCTATTTTTATATAATATATGTTTTAGGTACATACTAAGAGAAGAAATCGTTTGCTCCAAAAGAAGATGAATGCCTTAGTTTTTGTCATGTTCAATCTAAAGTTGAAGGATAAGCAACCCAAAAATGATACCAGTCAATGCCAATTTGAAGAACTGTCCTCGGATGATGAATGGATAGTTGATGAATCTTGTTTTACTGATGAGTCTATTGGAAGTGATTTGTTTGGTATCTTTGATGGTGCATTGGAACATGATGAGAATGAAAGATATGAAAATGAGAAAGATGATGAACATGAAGACTTTGGAGGTCATGAAGGTGGAACCAACATGGAGCTCGAGAATGAAAATGACGAAGAAAATAGTCCTACTCGAATTGACCCCTCAACCTCAAGAGATTTGGAGATAGATTCCAATGATATCCTTAATGTGCCTGAAGATGCTAGTGAGGGTGGTGATGATGAGTATCATGATGATGATGCAACAACTGGAGACATAAATATATCCGTTGATGATTTATTTTGATATGAATTCGAGATTGTTGTCATGTTAATGTTGTATTACTTCCAACTTTGTTAGTTTTTTTGTTTATTTGGGACTTGATGATTGAGACTTGAATTTTTTTGTTTATTGTGATGTAGTTTGCAACTACTTTTATTATTTCTAATTTTTAGTTTGATTAACTTATGTAGACAATGCATACTATTTGAGTAATTGTGTGATCTTTGAATATAATGACTTATCAATTTTAACTATTTTTATAGTTATACACCTTACTGTATCTAAAATATGCTATATGTATGGTTATTTGTATAGGTTGTAAAATCTTACGATTTTACGATCCGATTTTACAGGTAGTCTACCGATTCTACGTAAAATCGCGATTTTGACAACCTTGATTATATATATAATTATATATACACTAAACACACGCTCACAACTTACTGCATTACTTCATCTTTAGTTAAAAAATATTATACATATATAATTATTTTAATACTTTTATTTTAGATTTTATTGACTTTTGACATGTTTTCGGCTTGGTGGTTGTATGTTATAACTTTATTATTCTTTTTGTCTAAAAGATTTGGGAAAAAAAAATACGGCGAACCCGAATCCCCATGGGGACACTCTTCCCCGAATGGGGATTCCCCATCCCCGACCCAAGGTCTACAAGCGAGGAATTTAGCGGGGATGGGAATCAGGTTGGGAGTTGGGAATGAGGATGGGGAGTCCAATACCAGCCCCGATCCCACCCATTGCCACTTCTATACATTATTCATAAGAATTGAATTAGAACTACATTTTTATATTAAATATTTTTTTAAAAGAGTTCAACCAATAAGGAATCGAACTTCTTGTTGTTAGCTTGCTTTTCCTATTATAGTTTTCTCCTAAATTTTGGCCTTCTAATTATAGGACGATATATAGGGGAAACAATTCCAATATGGTTATATAGTAGAATAATTGTGCATAAATATAAGTCTTACATTTAACTATAGTCCTAAAAATATAAATTGTTGTATATATATTAAATAGAAAAAAACGAAGCAGAAACTGGTTACTCAAAAATGATTTTGAAATACTTTGCGTACTACAACAAAAATGATTTTGTTCGACACACTCTTTAGAAGACAAGTCGTCAATAATAATAACTTTAGATGACGACTTGTAGCCACGAAAGTCTCCACAAATTGCTTAAGATCATTTTAAGACTTCTTTTAGAGACGATTGGTTATTGTAAAAACATTTGATGTTATTTGACACGACTTTTGTCATTTCAAATAACATTATTTGCGATAAGGTTCTTAAGATGACTAATTAGTGACACTATATTTTCTCTAATAATATAGTTGCGATATTATTGTGGGTGCATTTGCTCATTCGCATACAATTAGCCAACCATTCTTTAAGAAAATGTTGTTTTACAAAAGATTTGGCTCAATAGTGATACTACAGCCCAGTCGGCCCACAATCCAAAAACTAGTTTTTTTTTGTTTGACCAATGATAACAATATTGTATATTTTTTGTTTAAGAATATATATATATATACCCCCCCCCCACACACACACACACACACACATATATATATTGTAATTATTTGATTCACCCATACGACATCCACAAGGCTGAATTTTGTAATGTACCTATGGTAGAAATACTACAACTGTGGTTAATATGGCATAACGTGAAAAAAAAAATTGTATACTTTGATTCAACAACAGATATGTTGTATATATAATATATGATTAATCATATCAATTAGTATACCTACTAAAAGTATGGATTGAAGCAAAATTTACGGTAAGCTAATTTGAGAAAGTGGATAACCAAATTTAACATAGACTATTTATCCCACCTAAACCCATGTTTACTTTCAGGGCCCTTCAAAACGGATAATCAGCTGCACTAGGGATAATATCGACTATTTGGGACTACTTGAATGACTAATGATCCCACCCTCCCCCCCCTTGTGATTAAATCAGTCCCTAAGATTAATAATTTTGTTTTCACCTTGGGGTTTCTTCAATTGGGTACTCACACAAATTTGACTAACTTCACTTCCATTTATAGCTCGAAACTGAAGTTGACCGTCTGCAGGTATTTTTTTATTTGGAATATGAAGGTACCTATACTGCTAGTAACATGTGATGTGTTGTAACAAATTTATGATATTTTTATTCTGTAAAATATTGAGGTTATAAATCGGAAACCTAACAAATTGAGAAAGCTTGGGTCTGATGGAAATTACCTATTAGCGAGAGTGCATTTAGTGGAAAATTTTGATCAGGAATTGGTGTTATTTGCGTAGATAAAGGATGCTACAAGTGGAAAAGGAAACGAAGAAAAAGGGGATAACAGATGCAGAGTGATTTCAACATCCAATATACTTTGGACTTTGGATGGTATTAATGTCCAACTTTAATCCCACCAGTATGCGGCACCGTGAAAGCAAACATATGTCAGTCTGAGATTGTCACAAATTGAATAGGATTGATCACTAAATGTAAACATTAGATAGTTTGGGAACAATCGAACCTATCCTCGCAAGAAATCCCTTTAGCAAGGATATGTAAGGAAATCGAAATACCCAAAGTAAACAGGTCCTATATATATATATATATATATATATATATATATATATATATGATGATGATGATGATGATGATGATGATAATGATGATGATTATGATAATGTTGATGATGAACAAATAAAACGGTGGTTGTAATTTAACTAAATATAGTTGAGGCATGTGATTTTACCTAAAATATGAAATACATAATTTTAACTAAATATAGCCGACATATGTAATTTTTACCTAAAATATAAAAGGTTGGCAGAATATCTACACAAATAGCCAAAATCGCTACAATTATTTAGGCAACAATGCATTAAAAATGCTATTCCTAAATATAGAACCGCTGCCAAAATCGCTCAGGCAACAGTGAACTAAAATTGCTATTCCTATGTGACATTCCCATCTCAATGAAACTTATATTTATTAGAAAAATGGGCAACATCACTAAAATCTGTAAAATCCTTGAACTCTAATTGATGATGATATTTGCTCGAAATAATAAATACTTAAAAGACGTTTGTCAATTACGTTGATACAATCTTAAAACAAGCGGAAACTCATAAATATTACTACAAAAATAATTCATCATAACTTTTAAATAGAGATTGCATAGTTTTGAAAAGTAGTTTAACAAAGTTTAAAGCGGAGGCGCATAATGAATCTACAATGTTTGCTTACATGTCCCATAAAATAGAGCGTAATAAATTTCTTAATCAATTACTAGTAGCTTTCACTTCGCATGAGGGCTCACATCCATCTTTATTCCTCTTCCACGTTAGTACCTGAAAGGAGGTGGTGAGTGTTCGAGAAAAATACTCCTTCGGTTCACTCGGTTGCCACTTAGATGCCATACAAAGAATTGTAATAATGGACAATTACATAAATAATGCATATACCATCAACACATAAAACACATCCGAAAACATGTTGGAATCTATATTAAAATAAATATACACATATATACATACTGTATAGATACACATAGGAGCACATAGGTGGGCACGTGTTGCCCCGCTCGAGCAACAAAGCATATTCGGGAGTGATCTTTTGATCCATAACATGTACAGTGTTATCCGCAGAGAATAATCATATACGGTTTTACCCGTAAGAATAATCATGTACAATTTTACCTGTAAGCATAATCATATACGGTTTTACCCGTAAGCATAATCGTGTATGATTTTACCCGTAAAGCATAGCATATACGATTTTACCCGTAAGGTTTTTGAAAAACATAGCATGTATGATTTTACTCGTAAGGGTTTTTAAAAAACATAACATGTACGGTTTTACCCGTAAGGATTTTGAAAAGCATATTCGGGAGCGACCCGAGATTTGTACGGTGTTACCCGCAGTCCTAACATAGCTAGTACGATATTACCCGTATAAAATACACATAATATGATTTTATCCATAACTTCACATAAATTTCACACAAGTTTCACATAAATTTCATATACTTGTCACATAAAGATAGGCGTAAGCAACATTCATTTAAAAGCATTATAACAATAATTTGCATGAAAAATAAGTAGACAAAATAAAACAACCACATAGAGTTACCCCACCTAGAAGTGTGTACGGCTCGTTGGTCGTATATTCCTTCTCTAGACAGGAGTCCTCTTCTACTTCAAATTCTTTTAGTCCTAGAACTACAACATAGAATATTTGTCTTAGCATAGGTGACTAGACTTTAAATATAAATTGAAGATTTTGGGCAAGATTTATAATTTTATGAAAGCTGAGGGACCATGTTGCAATTAATAAAATATTCAAGTTTCTTATTTTTACGAAAACTGTATATTTTGGAATTTGAGTTCTTTTGCAATTGGTTTGAGTGGGATCGGGTTAAAAACGAACATTTTATGACACTTTGAAGATCTAGTTGCATCGTTGTAATTTCTAAAAAAAGAGTGGCAATTTTGTACAAAAAGAGCAGTGGGATTTTCGTAGATATATGGATTAGTTGATTTTCAAAAAGGCTGACTTTCACTAGGGACATAAATTGAAAATAAAAAATTGCATTTTAGCCCTTAAAGAATATCTAATTTAAAAAAAGATGGTACATTAATTTCTGCAGCAATTTTGACAAAACTTTTCCGGCGACTCGGTCGTCGGAATTTCAATTGGGACATGGCTATGAAAATGTCTCATCAAGAGCTTTCTAGAATGACCAGCCACAACAGAATCGGAGTTTGGATTAAAAAGTTATGGCTCCTTGAAGATGGTTCGGTTATATAAGTTTTGCCTAAACTTTGTCCGGCCATAACCGGAGTTCTAGAGCTCATATTGCAATTCCGAAAATTGTTCCGGAATCCTATCGCCGAGCCCTATCATATTGTACAAGAAAATATGAGTTTTGATAAAGGGACAAAAATGAAAATGGGCCAGTAGCTGATCCGACGAGCCTAAAAAGTTGTCGAGTCAGTTTTGCGGCGACTTCGCCGTATTCTGGTGGCTGGGGATGGAACATTTGAGATGGAAGGAGAGAAGACTTACCAGCTATGCTTTGTGGGAGAAAAAAGGAAGACTTCAAGCTATGTTTTGGTGGGAGGAGGTGATGGAATGAAGGCTTCCTGACACGTCGGTTTCTAACCTAGTGTTCCGCAAGTGTACGGATGTAGGTGTAGTACTATTGTCAAGGTCGATCCCACAAGGAATAGTTTTAGGTAGTTTGATACCCTAATACTCTAGGAATGTCCTAACTAGATACTAAGTTGTAAAAGATTGATTTTACTAAAAACTGAGGAATTTAACTACTAATTGGCAAACAAAAAGAACTAACAATCAATGAGAAAAGGTATCCTAGGGCTTCGATTTCAGGATATTAATTCAATGTTGAATATAATTAACCTATTAATTTACCAATTCTAATGTTTATTAGGCGGCACGACAATAATCTAATCCTTCTCTCGAAGCGATTAAACCGTTGATTAATTAAGCTAATTACCCTCTCGAGTCAATTAAACCTAATAACTCCCAAACGATCCTAAGCCACGGCCTACACAGTCATAAACAACTGCGCTCTATGTTCTAAGTCTGATAACGATTCCCTCCTCTCGAAGCGGAATTGTTAAACTAAATTAGGTGATCAAGCTAAATTCAGTTTTAAGCACAAACATAGAGATAAAACACATAAAGAACGGAATTAATAGATTAAATCATAATTAAACCATTGTCATAAAAATCCCTATTTTCTAACCCTAGGACACGAATAGCTTAGCTACTCATGCCTAGTAATAATCCAATACAAAAGTCTATGAAAAACATTGCAAGAATTAAAACTAAGAAACGAATAAATAAACCCGGATGACTCCGTCTCGATGATCTTCGTCTTCTTTGTCCTCCAAGATGTCTTCTAGGTAAAATAATGTAATTCGTGTTCTTCCGTGATTGATTCCCTTTTTCCTAGAGCTTGGGGTCCTTTTTATAGAGTTGGGGACGAATCTTGGCGAAGATAGGCTCAAAATCCTATTAGGAAATCAAAATCTCCTTTTAAACAGGATCTCCCTTATCGGTGGACTTTTTGACACGGCCGTGTTGCTTAAGTGACACGGCCGTGTTGCTTTGCAATTCTTCAATTTCTACGCAACATTTGACACGGCCGTGTTCTATTCCAGAACTAACAGCGCGTTATGGACCACTTTTGACACGGTCGTGTTGCTTTGTGACGCGGCCGTGTCGGTTCTTGCCCCGTTTTGCTCCTGGACCGGTTCAAGCCGGTTCGGACCGGTTTGGACCGGTTTTTGAACGGTTCTCACTCTTTTGGGCCGGTTTTCATTCTTTTCCAACTTGTTTCCTCGTCCGGTAGCCTGAAAATGCTCAAAATACCTTAAAACAAGTCGAAACACGTCAAATGACCCAAATATTATTAATATAAATAATTGCCGGTAAAATATGCACGTAAATGATATAAAATATGATCCTAAATCGACCTAAATACATGCATAAGTAACGTGTTATCACTTCCTCACAACTCTATTTATAGACCTACCAAGCACAAAATCGTGGGAATAAAATTGTGGTATCGGCTGCTAGTTTTGAGCAATATTGTGGGCATAAAACTGCCTTAAGTCAAAGCACACGAAGTCTAAGTCTAGGTGATGGAATTTAGCCATTGGTTTTGAGAAATATTGTAGGCATAAAACCATGGAATTTAGCCATTGATTTTGGAAAATATTGTGGGCATAAAACCACGGAATTTAGCCATTGGTTTTGAGAAATATTGTGGGCATAAAACCATAGAATTTAGTCATTGGTTTTTTGTTAGTAATCCTATGGAGAGGGCTCACCATCTAAAATGTAGGCTTCTCTTATCATTAGATAATATAACGTCTAAAATTAAACTTCTGTATCCTGATCAGTTTAAAAATATTAATTCATACCATTACTTATAAAGATCAATAATTATGCAAGTGCAAGAAAAATAATTACAACAAGTAAAATGTGCACAAAATAATGCAACTAATATATTTTCACTCAATTCAAATAAAATAATGCAACTAGAAATTCCGGGCCGTTACATCCTAAATATAGAAATGACTTTTGGGCGGGAAAACCAGCATTTGCTATTTATAGAGGGTTCCATTTTATTATTAAGTAAGATTTTTTATATTAATATAATTTTTTTGAATATCATAAATTTAATTAATATAAATTTGTTAAAATTAATATATACATATATATATATATATATATATATATTAAAAATTATTAATCTTTCATTGAAATGTAAAATTTTAATCTAGAATTTTTTCTTTTCCAATTTCTTAATACATTTTTTTTTTAATTTACTTATAATTTCTCATATTAATTATCTTTTGCATGATTTTTAATTTGACACTTAGTTGAATATACTTAAAATATAAATCATACTAGAAAATGCAATTTACATTGGTTATTACTTGAGTTAGACTTTAGTATTTATTGTGGACAGAACTATACATTTTATACTGTAACTGTACATAAATAAAATTAATAATCAAATAAATATACTTTTTTTTTTATTTACGTATTTCTAAAATTTACAATATCAAATATTTTTGTTAGGCTAATTGTAATATATTTCTATATAAACAAAAATGTGAGATTAATCAAGAAAAATAATAAAATAATAGATATAGTAACCCATCGCCCCATATGTGGCGAAGTAGCTCTCCGCAGTTGTTCAAAAGATGATTGAAATTGGCAGTGTAAATTGGTTTACTTATTTATTTAGGAAAACTTTTTCGTATCTTAAAAACATAATATATTTTTTTCTTAGTCCATTTCAAAATTTCTAAGATTTGATCAGACAGCATGTTGCATATATTAAAATTAAATATTTATTATAGAAATGTAATTTTTTAATATGTGATTATTTGTATGTTAGACATAAGTATTTATTGTGGCTGCCAATTTGTATTGTGTTTGGTAATAAAATTATTAAGACCTTGATAATCAAATATATATCAAGTGGTGCTTAATTTTGACATAAACAACATTTTTAGTTTAACCGTTACATGTTTTGATGTCCAAAAATATCATTACAAAAAATGATATTATTCAAGAAAAAATATATATTCGGAGAAAATAAGGTTATTAGTTCACTTTACTTTCTGGTATCTAAATATTTTTGGATTGTGTAAAATATTATGTTAAAAGTAAATTAGCAAAAATATCACGAATTCAGTTTACCTTAATATCGATTGAAAAAAATAGTGAAATTGGTCAAGTAATTTGTTAATCAGTTTGTTATCTTTTCTTTGTCTTTTTTTAGTTTTCCACCCAATAATTATTTCGAGGCAAAATGCATCTTTTTAATCCTTCAATTATCCACGAATATTTGTTAAGGTCTCTCACTTATCCAAAAAGATTTCACAAGGTCCCGCAGTTCTAAAAAATATTTGTAACCATGCAAATCATCTGGTTGCAAGGTGATAGTTTCGTGTTGTTCAGACACTGCATTGTTATTGAAAAATATCTTTTGTATCGCATATTGGACACATGATATACTTTTGGCTGGAAAAGTCACCGACGGATTGCAAATGACAGTTTCATGTTGTTCAGGAACTAAAACGATAGTAAAAAAATTTAGGAACCAAATTGATAATTCGACCATAGTTTAGGCTATAATTTTTTTAACCCTTAATTTAAATAGTATTTGAATATTATGATTTGATACTATTTATTATGTTAATTTAATTGAACAATCTTATTATTATAATCATTAATAACTATTGTTGTTTATTAAAATGTCTTAGACTAGATTCTTATTAGATCGACATTCTATATGCTTACAAATTATATTATTTTTTAAAAAATAATATTATAAGTTTAGAGACCGTATAATTATCTATATGTATTGTTTACGATTATTTCAAATATATACTTTAAAATATAATTAAATTTTATTTTACTAGATGTAATGCGCGAGAATTTTCCGATTATTTATTAAACTATTTTATGTGATTTTATCATTATTTTATTTAAATAGGCATATTTCAAATGATCAATTTTACAAGATTTGGGCAAATAGATTTAGTGGCCCAATATATTATTTCAAATCTTATTTCTGAAAAAATTATTTATTTTTAAGTTAATACATTTACCGAGTCCATTTATTTAATTCAATATAGCCCATTCATATTCATCATCTCATCCATTTGTATTACTGGCCTGATATTTAGGCCCCAAGCAATAATCATGGACTCAATTTGAGTCCAAAATCTATAGAACCCACAATGCACCTATAGAATTTTACGATCCGAAAGTTTTCTTCTGCCTGTGAGTGTGAGAATGTGAGTAAGGGAGTGGGGAGATCATGGAGTGGTGGAGATGGATTAAAAAATCGCTAAAGACCAGTTTGTATAAATAGACTAAACTTAGTTTTAAACGGATTTTACACGCTAATCACAAGAGACAACAAGATAAATTTCCCTTTTTTTTCTATCCTGTTATACTCATTGCCATGAACAGATTGGCCAATATCTTTTTTTTTTTGAGAAAATTGGTAAAAATATCCCCTAAGTTTGTCATATTTAAGAAAGTATCCTCTAAATTTGACAATTTTTAAAAATGTCTCGTAACTTACAAAAAATTATTAAAAATGCCCTACAATCGGGTATAACAGGTGATACAACCGGTCAGAGGCTGACTTGGCATTAATTTTTTTTTAAAAAAAAAAAATTATAAAAAAATCAGATTTCTTTAAACAAATAGAAAAAAAAAGAGAAATTCTGAAAGAAGAAAATATAGAACCCCTCCCCAACCACCCCGCCCTACCCCCACCTCACCCCACCCCACCTCCTACACTACCGCCGTAAACACATATATAAACACATACACACCACATATATATATACACATATACACATATAAACACATACACACATATCTATATACATATATAAATACACACAGAAAATTCATCCACCAGCACCGTCGCTGTGCCACTCCTCCCTCCCACCGCCGCGCCACTGCCTCCCTACCCCCGCCGCTGCCCTTTTCTTGCTAAGGATGTGCAGCTAAGCCTCCGCCTCCCTTCCCCTGTGGCCGCGCCACCGCCTCCCTCCCCCCGCCGCCGCGCCACAGAGGCTGAAATTGATTAATTTGGCGTTGAAAAAGAGCTGGGCCAGGGGATGAGGGGTGGGTGTGGGGATAGGGGTGAGGTGGGGAGTTGTGGGTGCGATGAAATATTATTATAAAATAAAATAAAAATATTTTTTTTGTTTTTTTTAATTTTTCAGATTTTATTATTATCCAAATAAGCATGTTATATCACACTACAATGACACATGTTTTTTTAACATAATGCCACATAGATTAAAAACGCCAAATAATATAGCCAAATCATCTCAAATGAGCCACATCACCTCTGACCGGTTGTGTCACTTGCTATACCCAGTTGCAAGACATTTTTAACAATTTTTTGTAAGTTAAGAGGCATTTTTAAAAATTAGCAAATATAGAGGATATTTTCCCAAATATGACAAACTTACGAGATATTTTTACTAATTTTCCCCCTTTTTTATTATTATTCCAGCGACCTTATTCCTATTTTTACCAATTTTCTCGTTTTTCTTTTTATTATTATTCCGGCGACCTTATTCCTTCAATCCTCACGGAGCCTCATCCCATCACCATCACCAATCACCAGTCCTACATATTTTAGCTGACAAAATCACTAAAATTGTCAATTTTAATTACACACATTAAATCCCAAACTAAATCAATTGTATTCGGTGTTCCCTGAATTTTCAAACTGCCGCTCTGGCTGGCCTCCCAGTCCGACTGCGCAAGTATATTATTCGGTGCTTCGGTCATCAATCAGGCCGAGGCCGTTCTCGGTTCATAAGTCCATCGCCTAAAAGTATGAAGAGAAGGAAGGTGTTATGGGCTGGTGCGAGTGAGTGACAAGGATGGTGGCGGAGGAAGAGAAGCAAGTGAGATTGGGGTCGCATGGTCTGATATAGTCCAACCACTCCAATCCATTATTTCCTCCAAAGGCCTCGTAAACCCAAATCAGCCCCTTTCTTACTAAAAGGCCCACAAAATCACTAATAATCCCAAGAGCCATACCTACTGCCTTTGAATTATTTTATTCTTTCATTTTTCTCCCTTTCAAATTTCTTTATTCTTCTTTGCTATATATATACACATATATTTATACAATCAAAAATACTAAAACATTGGCATCGATTAAATGTAGGATTTGATACATGCTTAGGACTACAGACTAATTCAAGCATTTGGGTCAAAAATCATTTTTGGTCCCGTAAGTATTTTTTTTTATTTTAATTCCACAAGTATTTACTTTTTCAATTTAGTCCTGTAAGTGCTGAAATTGTCCAATTTAAGGATAATTTTCGCTGAAAAATACTATATTGGCCGGAAATAGTCACGTACAACGTGACCCTAATATTTGGGAGAATCCAACTATACTAATGGTATAAAATAGCTGAGTACGACTTAAATTTCTATTAAATTTTAATTCAAAATAATGAGAATATCCACATCATTAATTCAAATATAATGATCGTTTTATTATTTGCAAGAAACAACATTATTAGTAATGTTAGAAGTTAAAAGAATATCAAAATTAAACTTAAGTTTAATCAACAACGTCGAATAACGTATTTGACATTCCAAAAGCCACAACCTTAAAACATAGAACCAAATTTCTTCGAAGAACCTGTAAAAAAAAATTCAGAAACTTCCCAAATAAAAACCCGAGAATTAGGAGTTATCTGCGATGAGGCAAGAGAACAGTTTCGCCATGGTTTTTGTGTAGAAGAAGGGGTTGTGAATCGGGGCCTTCTCAAGTGCGGATATTCTTTTTATTTTGAATTAAAATTTGACAAAAATATAAGTCTGACTCTGCTATTCAATGCCATGTCACTTAGTGTCGTCGAATTTTCTCGAATATTAGGGTCATGTGAGTTGCACATGATTATTTCCGACCAATTTACTGTTTTCCCATGAGAATTGTCCTTAAATTGGACAATTTCAGCATTTATAAGACTAAATTGAAAACGCAAATACTTGTGGGACTAAAATCAAAAAAATAAATATTTACGGGATCAAATATGATTTTTGGCCAAGCATTTGCATTTCAATCATCTCAATTTTCAATTGGGGGTTTATTTACTATTTATTGTAATTAATTGTATTTTTAGGACTGTATATGTGTTTACCGTTATTAAATGCTAGTTGGCTAGTTGTTGCAATACAATACATTGGCATGCTACTTGGCTAGTTGTTGCAATACAATACAATTGACATGCTACTTGACTACATGTTTCAATCAATAAAATGTGCCTCCATGAGGTGCATGAAGCTCACCCTCAACCCGTTATTGATCCTCAGGTAGAAATAAAAAGAGTGATTCAAGCAGAGACGGTATCGGAAAGCATGTGGTGGTATTAATTTACAACTAAAACTTTATTTGAATTTTGATATTGAATATTTGAACAATGTTATTATGATGCTTGAATTATTTTATTTTCGTAAGCTTGGACATGTAATAGGTGTATGTTGAGAGATTATGTGAATTACTAGTATGCTTGAAGTTTATTATGGTGTCTAAGTTAACTAGTATTATCCCGTGCGATGCACGCTTTGCAAATTTAATATAAATGCACAATACAAATTTATATATTTATATGATTATAATATAGTAAAATATGATATACAATACAAAATATAATAAGTGATGAAAAATTATATATTTGTTAATGAACGAAAAGATTTAATAAAAATATTAAAAATTTGGAAATATGAGAAAGTTGTGAAATACTTATGTTTATTTAAATATATGAATACTTATCTTATTCATCATTATAAAATTTCTAATGATTTTGTCCTTTTATGTTACTCGAAGGAAATGAGAAAAGATAATGGTTAATTATATTGTTAGTTGAAAATTCAGGTGCATATTGTCTTAGAAATTTTGCAGATTATTTCGCATCTTGATTTTCAACTTTAAGAATAATTGGTGAATCAAGTGAAGCTCATTTGATTGAGTTCAAAGAAATATAGGCCAATGATTTGAGATTAATAAATCGCGCGAGCATATTACTCGTAGAAGAAATATAACTACTTTTATTGGTTTGTTTAATATATTATTTTATCTTAACAATGAGTTGTGTGTTTATTAAATATTTTTATTTATTTGAATATTATATATTAAACTATTTATATTGTTTACATTGGTAAAAAAGAAATTGAGCAGTATAGTATTTTAAAATGATTATTCAATCTTTGAAAATAATATTTTAAATTTATTTGTACAAAAACTAGTTGGAAAAAGGGAAAAAAAAGTAGGAAAAACAAAACAAAATCAAACACCGTTTCTCTGTCTCTCTCGCAATCCCTGATTCTGTAATCTGTCTGTCCCTCCTACTAAAGTACGCAGTAGGGCTTCTCTCTCTTATCTCACATCTCTCTCTGCTCGGCGCACGTTAATAGCCCTGCCGCCTTTTCCTTACGCCATTCCGAGGTACGCTCTTGCCCTAACACTCCACTTCTCCAACAACCCCCATACATTACTTGCATGATCCCCGATTGATTTTTATCTTCGGTATTAAATCAGAATAATTTGATTGTTGCATACTGCTGAAATAGTAAGTTTTTAATCAGTTAATCCACTTTTGCTGGATTATTGTTATGAATTTCAAGGCCTAGGGTTTTTCATCTCATTTCTTTATCTGTTTGTTTCGGCAGCGAGATCTGTTACAGGCAATTGTTGATTCATTCATATTTTTGTTGTGGAGAGGAGAGATAGAGTGAGAGGGGCAGTACTTCGGTTAGGGTTTTGATGCGTTGGCGTGGTCTGAGAGATCCTGTTTCCGGGTTCGGGTTTGCAGATGGCCAATCATGGCGCCAAGTTTGTATCCGTGAATCTGAACAAGTCTTATGGGCAGCAGCATCATCCTTCTCATCATACTCATTATTCACAGTTTAATGGAGGTGGCGGCTCTTATGGGCAAGCTGCAGCTGCTGGGCGGGGTCGCCCCGGGAGTGGAGGTGGTGGGGGAATGTTGGTTTTGTCTCGAAATCGAGGTGTTGCACAGAAGGTTGCTCCAAAACTATCTGTTCCTCCCCCTTTGAATCTGCCCTCATTGAGGAAAGAACATGAGAAATTTGATATGTCAGGACCTGGCGGGCCTGGTTCCAATGCTGGTGCTGGGAGTGGACAAAGACCTACTTCATCTGGCCTTGGCTGGACCAAACCTATCGCAGCTGCCACTGCATTGCCGGAAAAGAACGAGAGTGGCGTGGAATCTCCTGGGGTTGACGGAATGAATGATACAGCTGGGGCAACTAGAGGAACTGGTTCTTATATGCCACCTTCTGCTCGTTCTACTGGGGTTGGACTTGTTAGTCCGGTTTCTGCATCTCGAGATTTTCTACCAGCTGCGGAGAAAGCCATTCTTTTGAGAGGCGAGGATTTCCCATCACTGCAGGCTGCAAGGCCTGCCTCATCTGGGACATCACAGAAGCAGAGGGATGGTTTAAATCAGAAGCAGAAGCAGGCTGTACATGACGAATTGACCCAGGATAAGGAGGACAGCTATCATTTGGGTCCGATGGCGGATGCGCATCCACTGGGGCAGTCCTTGGGGTACACTGGTGGAAAACGTTCAGAAAATGGTAGTATGGTCCATGGAAGGATTGGTGGACGAATGGCTGATCCAACTCGGAAGCATGAAGAATTTTTTCCTGATCCTCTGCCACTGGTTCACATGAATCCAAGGTCTGATTGGGCAGATGATGAGCGTGACACAGGTCATGGATTTGTGGAGCGGAGAAGAGATACTGGATACTCAAACAGTGAAAGTTACTGGGACAGAGATTTTGACTTTCCCAGGCACAGTGTTTTACCTCAGAAACTGGCATCTCATCAGTATGAGAGGCGGGGTCAAAGAGACAATGAAACTGGGAAGAATTTTTCCAGTGAAGTCCTTAAAATGGACCCTTATAACAAAGATGTAAGAGTACCTAGTCGGGAAGGTAAGGAAGTGAACAGTTGGAGAGCTCCACCTCTTTCTAAAGAGGGGTTTAGCTCTCACGAAATGGGAAGTTATAGAGTTGATGTTGGTACAAGAATGGCCAACAATAGTAACTTGTTAAAGGAGAACAAATACGCCGCACCTCGTCATGGAGATACTGTTCAAGATAGCAGAACCATGCTTAACAGGGATTCTACATTTGGGAGGAGGGATTTGGGACATGTAGGACCGGTTCAACGAAATACTTCAGTTGAATCATTTAATAACAGGGCGGCTGATCGATTTTCTCGGGATCGCCATGTCCCCGAACAATCTAATAGGTACAACCAGAATAGTACATTATCGAAACCCTCTCTTGCTTCTAGTGGGAGAAGGCCTCCTATAACTGACCCCATACTGACCATGGGTCGGGACAAGCGGTTTTCAAATAATGACAAACCGTTCTCAGAGGATCCTTTCTTGAGAGACTTTGGTTCTGCAGGATTTGATGAAAGGGATATTTTCTCAGATGGTCTTGTTGGGGTAATTAAGAGGAAAAAAGATGCTGCCAAATCAACTGATTTTCACGATCCTGTCCGGGAATCTTTTGAGGCAGAACTTGAAAGAGTCCAGAAAATGCAAGAGCTTGAGAGACAGAGAATCGTTGAAGAACAAGAAAGAGCGTTAGAGCAAGTGAGAAGGGAGGAGGAGGAAAGACAGAGAAGGATTAGGGATGAGGAGGAAAGGCGGCGTAGGCTGGAAGAAGAAGCCCGTGAAGCTGCATGGAGGGCGGAACAGGAGCAACGTGAAGCTATTCAAAAAGCTGAAGAGCTTAGAATTGCAAGGGAAGAAGAGAAGAAAAGGATGCAGTTGGAAGAGGAGAGGAGGAAGGAGGCTGCCAAACTGAAGCTTCAGGAACTGGAGGCTAGGATGGCCAAGAGGCAGGCTGAAGCTGCCAAGCATGATACTTTGACGTCTAACACAGTATTGGATGAACTGGAAGCAGCCCCAAAGGAAAGCAATGCAACTGGTAGTGTAGAATTAGAGTCCTGGGAAGATGGTGAGAGAATGTTGGAAAATGTGATGACTTCAGGTTCATTTGAGTCCTATTCTAATAGTAGACCTGCTGAGATGGGCTCAAGGCCTTACCCTCCTAGAGAAAGTTCGTCAAGTTCTCTTGACAGGGGGAAATCTATTAACTCTTGGAAAAGAGATGTGGTAGAAAATGGTGCTAGCTTCCATGCACAACTATCAGAACAGGAGACTGGTCATTACAGTCCATCGCGGGAGGCAATTGGTGGTGGCAGAGCTGGTCCACGGAAAGATTTCCATGGAGGAGCTGGATACATGCCTTCGAGGGCTTACATGAAAGCTGGAGTTCTAGAGCCTTACTCAGATGAGTTTGGATATCAAAAAGACCAAAGATGGAACCTTTCCGGAAATTCAGACTCTTATGGAAAATTTAGAGAGATGGATTCAGAATTTCATGATATTGCAGATAAATATGGTGATAGTGGTTGGGGGATGGGCGGCACTCGTAGTGGTGCACGTCCCCCTTATCCTGAGCGGTTGTATCCTAATTCTGAGGCAAATGAGTATCCCTATGGGAGGTCAAGGTATCCCACGAGACAGCCTCGTGTCCTCCCCCCTCCACTTACTTCTGCTCAAAGGACTAATTTCAGAGGAGTTGGAGAACGATATGGACCTTCAGCTTTTCTGGATAATGACATTCATTTTACTCAGGCAACAAGGACCGAATCAACCCGGCAGACAGATTATTATGGTAGTAATCATGGAGGTCTTGAGCTGCAGCAAGAAAGTAATCTTTCTGAAGGCCAGAAATTGAACAATGGCTCAAGGTGCGAGTCACAATCTTCACTTTCTGTTTCCAGCCCCCCAACTTCTCCACCTCATCTCTCCCATGATGAGTTGGACGAATCTGGAGATACTCCCGTGACATCGGCTGTAGCCGAAGGGAAAAGAAATCTACTGCCTGAGAGCGGATCTGTTGCACACAACGGTAATTCAGGAGATGGTGCAATAACAATTGTGACTGATTCTGTTTCTGCCATTGAGGATGAAGAATGGGCTCTTGAAAATGATGATGTGATGCAGCAGCAAGAAGAATATGATGAGGATGAAGATGGTTACAGGGAAGAGGATGAAGTCCGCGAAAGGGATGATGAGAATGATGAGCTGAATCGAAAGTTTGATAGACTGGAACTTGAAGAATGCGAGTCACCTCACGCGATGGACAATGTGGTCTTAGGTTTCGATGAGGGTGTTGAAGTTGTAATACCAAGTGACGATACTGAGAAAAATATTGGGAATCAAGAAAGTTCATTTGGTATTGACGGTTCTGTTGTTATCATAGAAGAAAGACGGGTTATTGATGGATTTCCTTCCGAGGAACAAAATCTTCTGACGACAGATGATTCTCTGGTTACGAGTGCTGATGGCTCCTGTGGAAAGGTACCAGAAAAGTCAGTATTGCAGGGTTCTGTTGGTCAACATGTTGGCACTCCCTATTCAGAAGCAACAGCAGATCATTTAGATGGTGCTGATTCCCCTGGTAGCATTTGTAAAGCTGCTGAGATAACCGTCTCTGCCTCATCAGGTGATATTACATCTGCCACCACTCAAACTGTTAATTTGCCATCAGCATCTTCTTCTGGAAGTCAGGGTGATTTACCTATCAAGCTTCAGTTTGGGCTGTTTTCTGGTCCTTCTTTGATACCATCTCCAGTGCCTGCTATACAGATTGGTTCCATTCAGATGCCTCTGCACATCCATCCTCCTGTTGGTCCATCCATTACTCACATGCATCCATCACAGCCTCCTATGTTCCAATTTGGTCAGCTACATTACACATCTCCAATCTCGCCAGGAATTTTGCCAATGGGCCCTCAATCAATGTCTTTTGTTCAGCCTAACATGCTGGGCCATTTTAACCTGAATCAGAATGCTGGAGGCATTGGGACTCATGAACCTCCTCGAGATGCTTCCAGGCAGAATGTGACAAAGGACGAGGAGCCATCTGTTTTGATAAATAATCAGCGAAGTATTGTTTCTATATCACCTGAGCAAACTAATGAGAGACTTCCCCTGGGCCTGAATACAGTTCCCAAGGCAGATAGTCATGACAACAATTCTGCTGTTAATTCTTCTTCTGGGGTCTCCAGGCCTCGTGATGAGAATTTGAAGTCAGACTCAGGCTCCCAGCCAGTAGAGAAAGGACGCCAACATGGAGCTTCAAAGAGTTATTTGCCAGGATCAAAGCCAAGGGGATTTGATGGTCAGTCACAGCAAATACAACCAATGATGCAGTCTGTTTCTGGTGAGAGGAACTCTGCTGGACTAAGGGGACTAGGTCCCGCATCATCTGCTAGGGGGAGAAGATTTGCTTATGCTGTTAAAAACACTAACACAAGATCATTCATCCAGGATCATGATATGCTGCCAGGTTCAAATGTGTTTCAGAGAAGACCTCGACGTACTGTCCAACGGACTGAATTTCGGGTTCGTGAGAATAATGACAGGAGATCAGCACCTGTACTGGGTTCTTCTGGTACTGCAGGATTAGATGTTAAATCTACTTACTCGGGAAAGGCTGTGGGAGTTTTTACTAGAAGTGGCTCCAAGAGAAATACGATTTCTAATAGAACCCATAAACAAAGAGTTCAACCGGAGGCCCTGCCTTCCGGAACCACAATCCCTCAAGATGTTAAACCTTTAGATGAGGCAGAAAAAGAAATGGGAAAAGTTTTATCAGTTAGCAGTCAGAGTAACTCAAACCCTGGTGGAGCAAATTTGAGGAGAAATGTTTCTGAGGAGGATGTAGATGCTCCTTTACAGAGCGGTGTTGTGCGTGTATTTAAACAATCCGGTATTGAAGCCCCCAGTGATGAGGATGATTTCATTGAAGTCAGATCCAAAAGGCAAATGCTGAATGATCGACGTGAACAGAGGGAAAAGGAAATCAAGGCAAAAGCACGCACCACTAAGGTAAAAGCTCATACTATATATATATATATATTTTCTGAATACATATTTTTTAATTGTTCATTTATATTTCCCATCTGTCAAAGCCAAATTACCTTTCTCCTTGAATCATGTCAGCTACCACGTAAGCCTCGTGTTGCCAGACAAAGGGATGTAGTCTCGAGAAGCCAAACAAAAAACTCCATTCCATTGGTCAATGAAGAACCGATCAACCCGCAATTGAATTTTTCTGCATCTGAGGGCCCTCACTTTGCTAGTGGAGTATCATCAGGATTTACTAGTGCAGCCTCGCAGGCTCCAATTGGCACTCCTCCTGGAAATTCTGAAACACAGGCTATCAAGTACATCTTTCTTAATCAAACTTCATTTTTATTTTTTTAATATTATTTAATGAGAGTAGCTTATATATTCTCCAACATATGCTTGTATCAGCAGGATTTCCCAACCAGGTTCTCTGGCTGTTGTTTCTGAGGGCGGGACAGAACGTGAGTCTGGCTTAATGTTTGATAGCAAAAACC
The DNA here is from genome assembly GCA_958295605.1 of Ajuga chamaepitys. NCBI lineage: Eukaryota > Viridiplantae > Streptophyta > Magnoliopsida > Lamiales > Lamiaceae > Ajuga > Ajuga chamaepitys. The sequence continues at coordinate 33,692,078 of OY282495.1, forward strand.
AGGTAATTAATCACGTTGAACTATTCTTGACTACTAGGGATCTTTCAGGGATTGATCATTAGCCTACGTTTGAGGTTGTGTTGGTAACTGTTTACGTAAGTCATTATTGGTTACTTTTCTTCTGGATAGCAGAGTTTCTTAGAATCTCTCAAATAGATTTCTGCATTAGTGATTATGTTGTCAGTTTTTAAAATGAAAACCATATTAAAAAATTTCTCGTCTGAACTGTTTGAAAGTCCATTTCAACACCAGGCATCATATCATCCAAGAGTTATTTTGTAATTAGTGTAGGAGCCATGTTTTTGTGTATTTCTTTTTTGCTTCTCGAGTTTTTTGCTGGTGGTTTCCTCTGTGCTAGTATTAATTAGTGAATGAAGGATTGAGTAGCCAACTTTGACGTTGATTTACTGGACCTCGCTGCTGCGTTATTTGGTGCTCAAAGGATGAGTTGTTGCTTGTTGTAAAATGTCAACATGTCGCAGTTCAATTCCTGTAACCAATACTTAGGGGGTGCTTGCAAACAATAGTGCTTTTAGATAAGTGATTTTAATTGATTTTGTGAAAAAATTAGAATTTGGTAGTGTTTGGGAAAAAGTGATTCTAAACAAATAAAAATAATAAATAAATAAACAAATAGTTTAATTTATTTGTAAAAAGCTAAAAGCTACCAAAATCTATAATATTGGGATTCTCAGAAGCACTTTTGAAGTGATTTGAGACCCCTAATATGATATTGCAAACACCCATTTAATTAGAATTGCTTTTCAAAAGTGATTTTGGTGTTGCAATTGAGTTTGCAAACACCCTCTTAATAGATCTACACAGGATCTGTTTTCCATTCTTTTCAGATGCTTGTAAATTTTAAAAGAGTTTAATTTACTCTACTATATTATTTTGTTGGAAAAACCTATTTGATAAATTCATTTTCTGGCAGGTTATGTCTTTAAGCCAGACGCAGATTGATGAGGCTATGAAACCTGCTCGGTATGATTCTCACATTTCAGCAGTTGGAGGTCATTCCAGCACAGTTACTGATCCTGTCTTGCCTGGATCATCCATTTTGGCGAAGGATAAAACCTTTTCATCTGCTACAAGCCCGATCAATTCGCTGCTTGCTGGAGAGAAAATTCAATTTGGTACATCATTTCACAATTAACTTGTTTTCACTGATACAAGTATCTTTTCTCTCAAGCTCACATTTTCTATTTGTCAGGTGCCGTTACATCTCCAACAGTCCTTCCTCCCAGTAGTCATGTTATATCTCATGGAATTGGTGCTCCAGGTTCCAACCGACATGATATGCAAGTATCCCGCAGCTTTCCTGTAACTGAGAAAGACAATTCTCTGTTCTTTGAAAAAGAGAAGCACCTGAGTAGTGACTCTTGTGTTCCCCTACATGATTGTGAGGCTGAAGCAGAAGCAGCTGCTTCTGCTGTTGCTGTTGCAGCCATCAGCAGTGATGAAATAGTTGGAAATGGCTTGGGCTCAGGTAACGAGACCAAAAGTTTTGCAGGTGCTGATATTGAAGGCATACCAACAGGTACCACTGCAGTCTGACTTACTTGAGAGGGAAAAGGCAGAGAGAATATCGGGTTTTGCATTCTTGAATCTGATTGATTGTCCTTTTTTGCAGGTGTTGTTGGAGATCAGCACAGGGCAAGACGGCAATCACAGGGTGAGGAGTTGTTGAGTGTTTCTCTTCCAGCAGATCTATCTGTTGAGACAACACCAATATCTTTATGGCCACCGTTGCCAAGTCCCCAAAGTTCTTCAAACCAGATGCTTTCTCATTTCCCTCCAGGCCCACCTTCCCACTTCCCCTTCTATGAGATGAACCCGTTGTTGGGAGGTCCAATATTTGCATTCAGTCCCCATGAGGAATCTTCTGGAACACAATCGCAGCCCCCTAAGACTGCACCTTCCAGTTCTGGACCTCTTGGAAACTGGCAGCAATGCCATTCTGGTGTGGATTCATTTTATGGTCCTCCAGCGGGATATTCTGGTCCATTCATTGGTCCACCTGGAGGCATTCCTGGAGTACAGGGCCCTCCACATATGGTTGTCTATAATCATTTTGCTCCAGTTGGACAATATGGACAAGTTGGTTTGAGTTTTATGGGTACGACGTATATCCCCTCTGGAAAGCAAGCTGATTGGAAGAGTAATACGGCACCCAACCCCGTGCATATTGGTGAGGGAGATGTTAATAATGCAAATATGACTAGTGTTCAACGAAGTGCTCCAATGACGGCTCCGATACAGCATCTGGCGCCTGGTTCTCCACTCTTGCCTATGCCATCCCCACTGCCCATGTTTGATGTATCACCATTCCAGGTAAAAGCCTCTTGCATAATCGCTCATTTTGCATGATAAAGTACATCTATTATGTGGGAACAGCTGAAATTTTTCACAAGTTGCTCGCGTATTATTGTCTGTAGATTGGTGAATAATTTAGTCATATGTGCAAACTTTGTGAGATATTTTCTTTTTTTCCTTGAACCACTCATTATAGATGTGTTAATTGAAAATCTTGCCCCGTTTCTTAAAAAAAGTGGGACCCTTCTTTTTCAGACTGCCTCTGATTTGCCTGTCCAAGCTCGATGGGGCCATATTCCCGCTTCTCCAATTCATTCTGTTCCAGTCTCTCGACCGTTGCAGCCACAGGTAGAAGGTGCATTGCCTTCTCAAGCCAACCATGGACGTCCAGTCGACCAATCATTATCTGCGAGTAGGTTCGCAGAGTCTCGCACTTCAAAACAATCCGATAACACCCCAGCTTTCACTGTAGCTTCAGATACAAATGTCACCCCATTTCCTACTGAATTAGGGCTAGTAGATTCATCGAGATCAACAGCACCTTCATCTGGGCGGCCTGCAAGTGCAAATGCTGAATCTGGCAAGAATACCGAGAGTGCTAATCACCCGAGTGCAAGTTCTATGAAGAGCCAGTTCTCTAAGAAGAATCCGTCAACTCAACAGGGGAATAATGCTGGCCTTTATTATCAAAGAGGGGGGCCGTCTCAGAGGAACAACACAGGAAATGAATTGCCTCATCATCGTAGGATGGGCTTCCATGGAAGGAACCAGTCCTCTGGTGTGGATAAAGGGTTTCCTGGTTCAAAGATGAAGCAGATTTATGTGGCTAAGCAGAGCACTGGTGGAAGTTCCTCTACGTAGTGTGTTTTCTTTGACAATAACACCTGGTTTTGGGTACTCCCCCCCTGCAGTTTTGGAGCTTCGTATAGATAGCGTTCTTATACCCTTCTGGAAAGTATTTATTGTGTATTCATCTGCGTGTCCAGCTGCTTGCTGTTGGAAAAGGACAGAATGACGCCCTAATGTGGTGTTTGTTTCACTACAGGATGATGACTTTTTATGCTTCATTTGTTAACTACTTGATTTTTGATGTATTGGCATATTTAAAGAGTAAGGTTTTTAAGGTAGTAGATGATTAGTAATGATTTTGAGTAGTAGGATTAAATGGGGAGAATCTGTTCCAATGAGAATGTGTTGGTGGGTTATTCATATCCAGATATTCTGGGACAAATGCCGTATTTTCTCATGTTACATTTTTGTACGCTGCCGATCTTCATATTCCTGTTTCCTTTTTTTATGGATCCTTAGCATGTGTTTGTTTGATAGAAATGATCTAATTCTTGTATCTTTTGTGATGGAATATTGTAGCATTTGTACAAAAAAATTTGAAAGATGATAATTTTTTTGTGTAAGGTGGTTCCTGAAGTTGGTAAGATAATTGGGTGATATAAGAAGGGAGTAGAAAAAAACATAGTAGCTACGCATCTTAGGAGGAGAGATTTACATATTTTTATACCCTATAACAAACGTAAAACTAAATTGGTATGTTGTTCATTCGTGCGGACCGACTCATAAATAAACATAATCGAAATGATTTCATTTAATCAAATCAAATTCAAATATACAATAATAATGTAAAAACTTCGTAGACAAACTTTATGGACAAATTAGTACTGAGGATAGTCATATATATTGCTTTTACATTACGCAAAAAGATGATGAATTTAGCAAATATGCTTTACGATATGTATTTTGTTAAAAATTACATCCTTAAAAGTTATAGAAATTGAAACATCAACATGGCATTTATACGTCTCATTATGCAATGCACGAATTGAGTATATTTTATATACTAATACAATATATAGTAAAGTTATCCCGTGTAATCGACACAGGTCGATCAATTAACTTATCATTAGTTTATTGTCCATCATTTTTTCTTCCCATTATGTTCTACATATATTTATTTATTTAATCACAAATAAATTGAAACTACCAATTCATTTGAATACATGATCAAATAAAGTTGAATGCTTAAATAAAATTTTAGATATAATCTTGAAATTTGATTCATCTATCCTTAGTACTGTCACTAGTGGCGGTGCATGGATTATAATATATGTGATTATGTATTAATATAATTCTATATTGATTTAAGAGCAGAGCAATATCAATTATTGTTTCAAAATCACATATACTATTTTAACGACACAACTGATATTGAGGCCATAAAGAGGCATTCTCAGAAAATACAAATTAAGAAAATAATTAAATTTGTTATCCGTATAAGTATTCGGACCACAACCAAATTGAAAGGTAGTTTTCACAATGTTGTATGTAATAAAGTAAAAGCCGGAGGTTTAGTACTAAAGTGGTTGTGTTGCCTGACATTGTTGGCATCTGACCACTTTCCTGCAGCTGCATATATATTATGCAGAATCACATGCGCTCCCCCGTCCCCATTCATATCAACATAACTCCTTCCTATTTCCTCTCCCAGCCCATATTCACCATGACTCATACACGCACCTAACACTGACTCAATCACCTCTCTTCTACAACCTAAATTCTTTACCATTTCATACGCCTCTTTCAAGTGCCCCCTTCTGCCAACCATATCCACCATGCACCCATAGTGCTCACTTCCTGGCAATATCCCCTCACGTATCATATCATCGAAAACCATCCTGCCTTGCTCCACATTACCAGCATGACTACAAGCAAATAATATGCCCATGTAACTTACTTTATCCACTTTCAAACCCAACTCCCTCATTTTTGAGTATAGATTTAAAGCAGCCACACCATCCCCATGCAATCCGTACCCATTTATCATTACACCCCAAGAAACGCCGTCCTTTTGTGGCAACATGTCAAATAGCGTCCTAGCACAACTGATGCTCCCACATTTAGCATACATATCAATCAAGGCGTTGCTAATTGCCACATCTCTCTCGAATCCTTTCTTAACCAGATATGCCAAGACAGAGTTTGACATCTGCAAGTTGTTCAGATGGACACAGGTGGAAATGAGGTTCACCACTGTGATCTCATCGGGGTCTGTTTCATGACAAAGCAACTCACGGAAGAAGGAAAATGCCATTCTACACTTTTTCATAAGTACAAGTGCGGATATACTAGTATTCCATAAAGAAATACTCGTCTTATCTCCAATACCAAACAAAATCAAGCAGGACCTTAGATTTTCAAATCTAGCGTACGTCATCATTAGAGATGTGAGAAGAGGAGTTTCAAGTGGAATCATTCTTCTAATGACATATCCATGGATGGATTTACCTTGACGAAGGGTCTCACATGCAGGCAATACGTTCAGAAAGGTTACGTAATTTGGCATATGATACCCCCCTACCATATCATGAAACAATTCAATGGTCTCCTTCTGTAAGTTATGGTAACGATAGCCAGTTAAAATAGCATTCCAGGAAACCACATTTTTATCTTTTATATCATCAAAGAACAATCTTGCAGCATTGAGGTCTCCACAATTGATATACATGCTGACAAGAGCATTAGCTAACGTACGATCAGCTGTCAACGCAGTTCTTATAGCGTAGCCATGAATAGCAAAACCGAGCTGTGCATTTTCACGCTCATGGAAAGAAGGAAGGATGCTTATCAACGTAACCAAATCAAATCCCACTCCTTCTTGCCTCATGTAATGAAACAAGTGGATTGCTCGTGACGATTCTCCATTATCGACACATCCGGATATCATTGTGTTCCATGAAACGACATCTTGTAGGCCCACTCTGCCGAATATCCTGAAAGAGTAGACCAACTCAGAGCAGTTACAATAAAATGCCAACAACGCATTGGACACATTGAGATTCAAATCAATATTCCTTCTAATAGCAAAAGCATGTGCAGACTTGCCCAAAAGGGTTGCTTTCAATTCAGAGCAGGATGCGAGGAGACTAACGGCTGAGATTGCATCTGGAATGAAACCATCCATCTGCATGAGACGAAGCACATCCAAACTCTGTAAGCAAAGGCCATTGCGACAATATGCTGACAACATTGAGTTCCATAACAGGATATTCCTTTTTTGTACGTTATAAAAAAGGAACTCGGCTGAATCTATATCACCTAGTTTAGCATAAGCTGGTACAAGAGCTGTGACTACAGAGAGCTCTTTCTCTAATCCAAATCTAATTACATGAGCGTGGAAGGACCCCACATACTGGATGTTACCAAGTATCTCGGAAGAGGGAAGAAGAGACACAAAAGTCACCATATTTGGCTTCATCTCATCCAGTAGCATCATCTGAAAAATTCCAACTGCGTTTTCTGGTTTATGGTTTCGTGTGTAAGCAGCGATCATGGCGTTCCAAATAGCAACCTCTTTTCTTGTTGAAATAGAAAAAATCTCCCTAGCAGCCAACAGATTCCCATAATTTGCATATGTTGAAACCAAAGCAGGCAATAGAAGTTCGTCCTCAATGGATCCAAGTTTAAAAGCCAATCCATGAAGTGAGATACCAAAATCATTCAATCCAATACGGGAGCAGACAGGTAACACACTTGCTAATGTGCTAGCGTTAGGCTTCACACCCATGACACTCATGTCCTGGAAGACCTGAAGAGCCTCATAATGAAAGCCATTAACAGAATACCCAGAAATCAGCGCGTTCAAAGTGATCAAATCTGGTTGAGAAATTTCATCAAACATCTTACGTGCATTACCCATTTCACCAACTCTCGAGTACAAACCGAGAAGCGCAGTTTGTACGACCAGGTTCTCTCCAAACCCAGTCTTCAAGACGACGCAATGCATCATATTACCAAAGCAGACGTCACGTAAAGCCGTGGAGGCCTTGATCACAAAGGGATAAGTATAATTATCAGATGAAGATCCTGAATTTCGACATTTTTTGTAAACAAGCACCACATCTTCAAAGAAGCCATTATCACATAAACTCCTGAGAAATAAATTCTGCAAGTAAAGACTCGGTTTTTGGATTGTTGTGAATGCTGAAAGAGCCAAAATTGGGAAACCCAGATGGCAGCAATGGTACACAAATTCTTTAGCTAGTTGCTTTTGTCCAATCAAGCCATGTACTAACAGCAAAGAATTTAAGGCCTTCAAGTCTTGGCTTTTCCGGCAGAAGGGTAATAGAGAGAGAAACTGATCGGCTGAAGGTGGATTTGTATGAAAGGAGTGGTTGAATAGTGAGAGATGAGTGCAAAAATTTGGCAAAAATGGACTTCGTAGAAGAACACGAGACAATAAGGTGGCCATATAGAGTTTAAAATCATCAAAGTAGTACTACTGTCCACGAAGGGATTTATCTGTTTCGAGGTAAAATATCATTAACATTTTAATAAAACCAAATTAAGATTAACCCAAATTCCAGGTTTTGTAATTAAACTTGAGCTCGGCTCGGTTCACTATAACTTGAAACCAGTTTCAAATAAGGTTTTCCTCGAAGATGACTTATCTGGTGTCAAACCCCAAGATAGTAAAAATCATGGACATGCCTTGTGTCCAACCTCACGGATAGAGAATAAATCATGGTGACTCAGCAGCCAAGTAAATAGGAGGATGTTTCTGGGTCTCATACAATTAAAGTGTTTTTTCTTATGTTATTGTAGATTAAGTAATAAATATTTCTTTGGTAACGATGGATCACATTAATTTATTTCTTGACGAATCATGGATATAAAACAACATAAATAGTTAAATATAATTAGATATCCACAAAACTTAAATTTGAGCTGTTGAGTCATTAGCTCAAATAAACCATATGATATTATCTAAACTTATTTTACATGTCTTTGAAGAACTGACGAGCATCAACCTGAATATATATGATATGTTTAGTCTAATGTTGTCATATTTTTATCCTTTTTATTGACTATTGTATTTCGTAAAGAGGTAAATTAAGAAAAGAAAATGTAGAGGGAAAAGAAGAATATGTGTTAAAAGTCGATGATAACATCTACCATTCATTGTAATTAATGTTTATTGTAAATGGAGAGAGAAAACTGTAATAAATGAATATATATGTTGGCATTGTACATGGTTTAGGTCAAACTGTTGGTGATGGTGCAGAGGGTGATTTAGTTGATCAAGATTGTTTGGGTTAGTAGAGGAAGAGGTTTAGAAAGAAGATAGTTTATTTTGATTGCTATGATGGATTATGTTTCAATGTTTGTACTAGAGTGATTCTATTTTGTTATGTTTGCATATGTAGGCAAGTACACGGTTTCTTGAAGCACAACAAGGGAAAGTTTCACTCAACGTTAATTTTCAAAATTCTTGGAGATTCTGGTTACATCTTAAAGGTAAAGGAGTTCACCAATTTATTTCCATATCATCAACATATCTATAACATGTTAGACATTTTCAAATTGAATGAAGAATCTACAAAAAGATCTTAGCAAGATATACATTCCATAACTAGATGTGAAAACATCATGTAGTTACCTGTTAGGTTTTGGAGTCCGAGCGACTGCTTCACGGTCCTCTAACATGACCATTTTTTGGGCCTTAAAAACAGTAGCCAAGATGAATGGGCTTTTAGGGTTGTAGCCCAGCTTGGATTATAAATAACCCTCTGATTTATTGTATTTGTTATCACCGAAATTATTAATTATCTCCTGACTTGGTAGTGCCCCCATACGTAGTCATTCTTGACGAACTGAGTTAACAAATTTTTGTCTTTTTATTTCTATTACTATTAAATTCTCTTTAATTGCACCCTAATTCCTAACATTACCATGCGATAAAAGAATCAAGATTCACACAAAATGTATTATGATCCAATATGTGACAAATAGTTATCTAGATTCGTACATACTTGTCCTACAAGTATTATGAATCGTTATTAGCCCATAAATATGAGAGTGAAAAATCAGGGCTCATTACATGCGAGAGAATCTTGAGCATTAAGAGTGTAATCACTCATTCAAAGGAATATGTGGTCCTAGTCCGTTATTAGAAGAGTGCTGATAGGATTGATTATTCGAATATGAGGAAGACCTAGTCCATAGTAACCGGAGATCGACACAACAACACTTTTTCTTGTATTAAGATTTGAGGGAAAAATAGATTCTTCTCTTTAAACTTCTACGACAAGTTTCATTTATAGACGTACCACCATATTATTTTAAACATCACACGCACACTGCGATAATTAGTGTCACAATATTATTTATGTTCTACTTCCTATATAAACATCACCTTGTAAACATCGGTAAGGCGTACTTGAATATCATATTTTCATTACACAATGATATTCATTACACAGACACACAATACACAAGAAACACACACTACACTAATTTCTTATACTGCACACACCACCTATACACATATTTTATTCCACACTACACATGTCATACACATACAAAGATTTTAAAGCACACTTCACACATGCTATACACATACTACACATACTTCACTTCACACACAGACATAGACATAGAGCGATATCTCATCGGGTTCAAGAGAATTACCAATACTCCAACTTATCAAATTGAAACACTACTATGAAACACAAATGGTTTCAGATATTAAAGTAGAAAATAATTTTCTTCTTGTTCTAACTTATAAGCTCTAAAACTTATTTTTATCTTATTTGGTCATATACTTTTTAAGAGCTTATAAGTTCATCTTAATAAGATATTTTTAGGAGTCTATAAGCGTAGCCAGACACCTCTTACTCAAAATTTAAAAATCAAACGGTAAGGCTCCCCTAATCCCGTTTACTCCAAACAAAAATTTACTTAAACAATAGTGATAATAGATGGAAGACCCATTTGCTTTTGATCTTCTAACAAATGAAAAACCAAGAAAAAATGTAAGTAACATTTATCCCACATAAAAGTAGTCTTTTATTTTGTACGACTGTGTATCTCTACACTACCCAACCTCTGCTCCATCACTAAGACTCCTGAGATAGGTGGATGTACCTTATTATTCAGTTATATACCTCACTGCTCTCACTCGGTGATGCAAAAATATTCATCCAAGGAGCATCCACCTCTACACTACTCTTCATCTTCTTTTTACAGTTCCCACACAGCTCACTATCCTCCCCACACAGCTCCTCCTTTCTTCACCACCACTCCAACCAATGTCATGCAACTTTCCTTTTCGTCATCATCATAATATTTAAAATTCTTGCTGCCAGCATCTCCGCAAGCACCGAAACTCATGATCTGGTTGATTTGGTCAAGCACCAGCTTCATGTTGCCGGAGAATCGGTGATTGTGCCAAGAATCTATTCGGGATGTAATTTCGAATACTATTTTCATAAATCAAATAACTATGATATGAACAATCAAATCATATAATTCAAGTAATTGAATAAACGGTAAATCACACAATAAGCCCTAAACATGCAGAACTAAGAGATTATTGTGTTTACCTTCGGATCGGAGAGACACCGTTGAGAAGAATTAACCTTTCAACCCAAAGATCTTCTTGAGTATTGCTAAAGTCCAAACTTGCCAGTTCGGTGGGAAATTAAACGAACTTTTAACTCTCAAGGAAGGATTAATTTTCTATGAAAAAACAGCCACACACTTGTGTATCTCATATGACATATGGGGACCAAGATTGGTCCCCTATTTATAGTTGTAGGGGCCGAAAACATGGTCTCCAAGTAAATAGGGGATTTCAAAATCCTCTCCTACTTGGGAGAGGAAAAATATGGATAAAATTCTATCCCCTTTGGAATTAGATTTATCCTTATCTTTTCCTATCTCCTACTCCAGATTAATCTTTATCCTCTTAGTTAATGGACTTTTATAGGACTACTCAAGGGGCCTTTAGGAGGAATAGAATTGGGCCTCCCAATGGGCCTAGATATCAATATTGAGCCATCAATATTATTCTAGCTCATTAATATTAATTCATTCCACCATATAATTAACATTGAACCACCCATCCTAATCCATATTATGAAATATGGCTCCCAGTTATTTTTTTCGCGTTTAAGATTCAATGTCCATTAATTAATTTAAGCTACTGAATGCTTTAATTAATTAATATCTTTTATTTCTTAGAATGAACAACTCAACATTATTATCATATTGAAAGTTAATCCACTGTACAGGTTTGATATGATAAACATTCTGAGCCCATCAAGGGGACATAATCAACTTGTTTTACCAAGACACGATTTTCTTTATTAATTTAGCACTCTGTCATATAATTAACAATATTGCTCAAAGTATAGAGTATTGAGTCTCATTGACTCGTTACCCATAATAAATCAAAGCAATATTAATTTATTAAATATAATCCTAATTAAGTAACAGAAATTAAGAAAACAATAACCACTGAGATCTAATTTTTCTTTCAAGTCAGTCTAGAAAAATTATCTCGCTGTTGGTCCATTTGAGTGCAACAAATGCACTAGTGTAATCTTTTGGTCAAGACAAACTAATCCGAGCCTTACACATCAACTTCTACCAATAGATTGTTTAATTCCATCTAAGTTGGGAATCATTATACTTATTACAAGGAACTGATAATGTGATCTTTAGTGATCTACTACACACCACATTGTCTACAATGTAAAGTATTCAAACAATATGCAATAACTATGTATAACATTCATAGCATTTAAAGAAAACAGTGATAATTTATACTCATTCATTAAAGTGCAAGAAACAGTATATATACAAAGCAATACTTAAAAACATGCTTTACAGTATAACCCTAACAATCTCCCACTTATACTCAAAGTCTGCTTTTAAGTACACTACAACATGTCCTAATAATTCTCCCACTTATACTCAAAGCAGCGTGGCAACACACTTGACTCCCATTCCTTCCACATGTTTCTCGAATTTATCCTGAGGCAGACTCTTTGTGAAAGGATCTGCTAGGTTGTCCTCTGATGCTATCTTTGCCACCACTATGTCTCCTCTCTTTATGATTTCTTGTATGAGATGGTATTTCCTTTTAATGTGTTTGCTCGCCTTGTGGGCTCGTGGTTCCTTCAAATTTGCAACCGCACCCGCATTATCACAATAAATTGTGATGCTTTTGGGCAAATTTGGAATCACATCTAAGTCCACTAAGAAGTTCTTGAGCCAAACCACCTCCTTCACTGCTTGTGACGTACTCAGCTTCCATGGTGGAGTCAGCAATGCATTTCTACTTCACACTCCTCCATGTGATGGCTCCACCTCCTAGGACAAACACACTTCCCGAGGTAGATTTTCTGGAGTCTATATCTGATTGGAAATCTGAGTCCGTGTAATCCACAGGACATAAACTGTCCGATTGAAAGACTAACATTCTATCTCGAGTTCTTTTCAGATACTTCACAATGTTCTTAACCACAGTCCAATATCCCTTACCTGGGTTACTTTGATATCTTGCCACCATGCCTGCTGCATAGCTTATATTCGGTCTCATGCACAACATTTCATACGTGAGGCTTCCAACTGCCGAAGCATATGGAACCTTCCTCATCTATTCTATCTCGTTTTGTGTCTTTGAACACATATCTTTTGATAGATGAATCCCATGCCTGAAAGGTACAAAACCCTTTTGGCATCTTTCATGCTGAATCGTTTTAGCATAGTATCGATATACGAGGCTTGAGATAAGCATATCATCCTTTTCTGGCGATCTCGAATAATCTTGATTCCAAGGATATGACCAGCCTCTCCTAAGTCCTTCATATCGAACTGCTTTGATAACCAAACCCTTAGGTCTGATAATACGTTTTTATTATTTCCAATAAGTAGAATATAATCTACGTATATCACTAAGAATACCACGACTCTTCCGACATACTTTCTATACACACAACTCTCAATCTCATTTTGATCAAATCCATAGAATTGTATCACTTGATCAAAACATTGGTTCCAAGCTCGCGATGCTTGCTTAAGGCCATAGATTGTCTTCTTAAGCTTGCATACAAGGTTTTCTCGACCTTTGTCAACGAAGCCTTCATGTTGACACATATAGATGTCGCCTTCAAGACTTCCGTTTAGGAATGCTGTCTTGACATCCATTTGCCAAACCTCGCAGTCTAGGTGCGCTGCTATCGACAAGAGAATGCGGATTGACTTAAGTATAGCTACAGGCGAAAAGGTTTCCTCATATTCGATTCCCTCTCTCTGAGTATACCCTTTTGCCACAAGCCTAGCCTTGAAGGTTTCAACCTTCCCATCAGATCCTCTTTTTTTTTTGTAAACCCACTTGCTCTAATAGGCTTTACACCTTTGGGTGGTTCAACAAGCTCCCACACTTACAGTGATCCATAGATCCTATTTCTAATTCCATTGTAGTTTGCCAAGAACTTGCATCCTTGTCTTGGATTGCCTCGTTGTAAGTCTAGGGGTCAGATTCATCTTCATTGGGGACCAAGTTCAAAGACTCTCCCACGAACATGAATCGCTCAGGTTGACGAACAACCCTCCCACTACGGCGAGGTTCCGGTTGTGTTTGTGTATCACGTGGTATATCATCTTGTACAATTGGTATAATAGTCGGCCCGCGTAATTCACTCAAGGTAATCTCACTCTTGGGCTTTTGTTATTCATATATTCTTCTTCCAAGCATCTGAGCTCAACACGATCCTTAGGACTATAGAATAAATCCCCTTTTGTTACTTTAGGATAACCTACAAACAATCTTAATTTTGAACGAGGTTCCAACTTATCAGCTTCCTTGTCCAACACATATGCATGACATCCCCAGATTCTCATATGTCTCAAAGTTGGTTTGCGCCCAAACCACAATTATGAGGAATTTTTTGGAACTGATTTAGAAGGTACTAAGTTAAGAACGTAAGCTGCTGTTTCCAAGGCATAACCCCAAAACGATTTGGGTAAGTCAGAATAACTCATCATAGACCTTACCATTTCCAAAAGAGTCCCGTTTCTTCGCTCTGCGACGCCATTTTGTTGAGGGGTTCCGGGCACAATTAACTGGGATACAATCCCTTGCTCTGACAAGCAACCCAGAAATTCATTGCTGAGGTATTCGTCCCCATGATCAGATTGTAGAAACTTGATACTCTTTTCCCTATGCTATTCTGCTTCAGCCTTAAACTCTTTGAATTTATCAAAGACTTCAGACTTATGCCGCATTAGGAAAATGTATCCATACCTCGGGTAATCATCGATAAAAGTAACAAAATACTTGAAAGCACCTCTCGCTTGAATTGACATTGGACCACATAAATCAGTATGGACGAGTTCTAACACTTCAGTGACTCTATTCCTCTTAGCCCCAAAGGCTCTCTTAGTTATTTTATCCTCTAAACATGATTCACATGTTGGAAACGACTCTACTTAGAGTTTTTCCAATGAACCGTCACTTACCAACCTTTGAATCCTTTTTAGATTAACATGACCGAGTCTAAGATGCCAAATAAATGTTTCGATCATATTTGAAGAATACATTCTTTTTCTAGAAACAATCGATGTGTTATATGACGTATTTTGTATGATTGTGGGTTGTGCACAGTTAATAATATAGAGATTGTTCACTAATATTCCAGAATAGATAACTTCATTATTACGAGTAATAATAACATTCTTATTAAAAGAAACTGAATATCCATCCATAAAAAAATTAGAAACTGAAATTAAATTCTCCCACTGCAACAATTGCTACTCTTGCATCATTGGCCAAGGTGATAGTGATCTCACTCTCTCTAAGTTGCCGGGTTTGTTGGAACCCCTGAGAATTGAAACAAAAATGATCAATGGCTCCTGTGTCCATCACCCATGATTGGGAAGAACACGCCGCTAAACAAGTTTCAATAACTAGTGCATGAGATTTACCTTGTTTTCCTGCCCTTTTAGGTTGGGGACAGTCCGCCCTCCAGTGTTCTTTCAGACCGCAGTTGAAACACTTTCCCTTATTTGTTTTCTTCTGGATACCCTTACCTTTGAGATCACCCTGTTTTTTACTTTTAGTTTTCTTCTTCTTCTTTCTGCCTTTCGGCGCAGAAGATGAAGGTGCACTACTAGTCATCAAGGCTTGGATTTTTGGCCCCATAAGCATCTTTGCCGCGACCGAAGCTTGCATGAACATATCCAACTTATACGCTTAACCATTCATGGTATAGTTCAGCTTAAACTGCTCAAAACTTTTCGGCAGAGAATGGAGTATGTTATCAACTTGGGTATCATCATCGAAATCAACACCAATAATCTTAAGCTTGTTAAGGAATCTCATCATTTAGAGAACGTGATCCTTTACGAGCATCTCTTCAGCCATTTTCTACGACAACAGATCTCGCATGGCCATCTGCCTAGCCATACGATTCTGGTGAGAGAAGGGTTCATTAAGGTTCATCATAATGTCTGCAGCGGATCCCATGCTCTGGTATTGGTACTACAAGATATTTGACATTGAAGCCAGAATAGTGCACCTAGCTTTTTGCTTTATTTTTTTTTTTTCCGTTTGTGTTTTTGCGTGTGATACATTGATGAATTGAGTTTAGTTTGCATGAATTACGTTCGTAGGATTCAAGTTTCACCACATTTTGGGTTAAATTGATGAACGTAGAGATTAAGCACAAAATAGGGGGTGCAAATTAAGAAATTTGGCTAATATAATGTAATTAAGTTCGTAAATAAGATTGAATTATACTTTAAGAATCAATTAGGACTAGGAAAAACGTGTTGGTTAACTAGAAGTAATTGATTGCTATATGGTAGTTCTCACTTATTGAACTTTATTGATTGTTGATGGCTCTTTTTTGGATTGAGTATGTGTGATGGCTCCTAAAAAGGCAAGCTCTAGCCGTAGCAAAGGCAAGCAAGCTATGGTCGAAGAATCGGCAGCACAGAACCCAAATGATAGCCGAAACCTATATGGGTTCATAATAGAGAGGGGCGAGCACAAGGCTCGATTTGATCAGCCTCGCCACCGCCCGATTGTGGTAACAAGCTTCAGCAATGACGAATTGACTCGAGCGATGGGCATACATGATAATGTCAAGGTTCTATTGGCCCAGGGAGGCTTGCTCAAATTCATGCAAACACAATGTACCTACAGAAGACTCACACTGGAGTTTCTAAGCACGTTTGCCATTACTGTGGCAAGTGCATTGCATTTCCCCCGACCGGATGATATTACGTTCCAGCTGATGGCCAACCAACATTCACTGACCTATGCTAAGATGGATCAGATTTATGGCTTCCCTAAGGCTGCTCGATAGGAGCCACCAGAGCTGTTCAATGTTCAAGAGTTTTGCGGTTTATTGACAGTCGCTCCACCTCTTGTAGAACCCCAAAGGTAGTGTTTTAATGCTACTAAAGCTTCTTGGATTCACAATCCTGTAATATGGTACATCTAAAAGATGTTGGCCCACACTTTGTTTGCATGAAGAGAAACAGGGGCAATGAGACAGGCTGAGTTGCAGATGATCTGGAATATGCTTCATGGGCATAAAGTTGATATTGCTAAGCTATTGATGGAGCATTTCGAGAATATAATCTGGAAGCAGAAAGACAACATCATGATCGGAGGAATGATCACTCCTATAGCCACAACTTTTGATGATATTGATTTAGATGACTTGATACCGGTTAATGGTGAGGTCCATTTCACATGGGAGTTGCTAGAAAATATGCAAGTAGTGGTGATAGGAGAAGATGGGAAGGTCCCGTATGTTTACCAAAATGTGGGACCTACCTTCGACTCGCCTTCGAGATAGGAACGGCCATAACAAGTGTCATTGATACAGACAACTTTGCTCTATCCACTGCCGAACATCTTGAGCTCTCCCAAAGGCCGGACTCTGATGTCTTTTGATCAAGGCAAGCAGCCGAAGGTAGCAGGAGAGCTCTTAGGCTATCTAGGAAGAAGAGAGCAGTAACAGTAGTTGTATCTGCGTCTGAGCTGACTGAGGACGTGGAAGGACTCATAGCATTTCTGCGGGAAGACGTTCAAATTTATCACTAAGAGGTGCAGTCGATTGGCACTCATATGGAGAGGCAACGAACAGAGGTTTGAGGGGCCGCATTTTTTCCTTTTAGTTTCTTATTGATTGTTCGTCTGCTTTGCTATTTGCCTGCTATTGTTTGTTCATGTTTTTGGGTTGATTGTGGGTCTGTGTGCCCACTTACTTGCTTATTTATGCTATTTTAGTTGGAGTATTAGGTCTGTGTGCCTGTTTTATTATTTTATTGGAGCTTAGGTCTGTGAGCCCGTTTGGGTTAGTAATTTGCCATGTTGGGTTGTAGAGGTATTTAGTTTAGTTATTTTGTTTTTATTGTCTTAGTAGTTTAGTTTTAGTTTTTATGTCTTTAATTGTTAAGTGGAGTCTATAAGAATAAGAAAAACCCGAGTCGTTAGTGGTAACAAGTGATTAAAAAGAAAAAAAAAATTATAAGGAAAGATGGATGGTAACGTCGTTTCCTACTACCAAATTAAATGTGTATGAAGAATACACTTAAACCTTACCTACTATCCTACTTAGTAGAATGGTAAATAAGGGTCGATCCCATAGGGAACGACCGAACAGTTTTGATTACGATGTCAAGCAGTTTATGATTAAGTATGCAAGAAATAAATACTTAAGAAAGCAATAATGGGGGGGGGGGGGTTGATGGGAAACTAACAATCTATTAGTGACAATTAAAAACAAATAGACACAATTAAAAGAAACAAGTACTCAAAAACACTAGAAGAGATCTTTTTCGATTTTAGTTTTCAAATAGTAAAACAAGTCACCCTTGATCATGCTTCCCCTTGGTCATGAACAATTGATGCAACTATTGTTAATGCCCGATTAAATTGTGATTTAAGCCCTTACCTCAAGACTATTAACAAGCTCTAATAGCCTTGTTGTCCCTTAATCTTAGTTAATCAAAATAAGCTCTTCGACTAACCCTATTCAGTTTAACCGAATCCTCGAACAAGCTCTCTTAGATTCAATCACCAAAAGCATTAAACACTAGGACAACGAGATAAATTCAACATAAAACTCGAAAGCTCGGTTTTAGTGGTTGAACTTTGTGTTATCCCCAATAAATAACTATTGTTTGCTACACGGGAATCGGAAATCCTACAATTACGGATAGTAATCTCCTATTCTAGCAACACATTCACAAATCCCTTAAAGGGTGATCAAACCAATAATCAATTCATAAATGTGAGTTAATAAGAGCAAATAACACAAAACAGTTAAATACACAATAATCTCGGTAACATTAACCGTAATAATCACATCAATGTCTCGACTCAAGGTTCCACAATGATCAAGGATGAACTATGGGTGCTAGCCACCCATATTAACTAATACAATCAGAAAATAAATGGAAAAATAAAGAATCATGATATTGATTTGGATGAATCCGAAGATGTCAATTGGAGAAGATGATCCTTCAATCCCTTGTCCAATCTCCTTCCTTGGTGGCTGAAATGTGCTCTCCAAGTATCAAAAAGGTATCCAAAAGTTGTCTAGAGTTAGGTTAAATTCGAATGGGATGATATATATATAAAGGGAGAAAGTGCTAGACAAAAATAGGCAAACACGTATTCAGGATTTTAAAACAGGGTAGTGAATCTCGGCCGAGACGGGAGTGTGTCTCGATCGAGACGTGAAAAAGGGTTTTCAAGAATTTTGGGTCGAAGGTCGATCTCGGCCGAGATTGGGTTGCATCTCGGCCGAGACGTGAAAAGGGGAAACTAGGGCTTTTTTAGGTTTTGACTCATCTCGGCCGAGACTTTCATCTTTGAGAATCTTCAGAAATTGCCTGGAGCCTCATCTCGGCCGAGATGAGATTGAATCTCGGCCGAGATCTTCAGTCTTGCAAAACTTCAGAAAACCCCTGGAGGCTCATCTCGGCCGAGATTAGCATCTTGTCTCGGCCGAGATCTTCAGTTGGCTCTTCCTTTATTGCCTCGATTGATCCCTCGACTCCGCGGTCGTTTAATGTTCGATTTCGACCCTTTTTACACCTGTCTTAATACAAAAACAACTCAAATGCATTATTTTGCCCATTAGAATATAAAAGCACTAAATACACTTAATTATGCACGTTGTTGACACTAAAATGACACTAAAAGTGCCCTAAAGTGCGTGCACAGAACACGTGTACCAAATCTCCCCAAACTTAAAACTTGTTCGTCCCGAACAATAAAGAGAAAGACAAAAGAACACGTGTTTAGGGCAAAGTTTAGTGGCATTTGATTTCAGAATTTTCATGAAAAAGAGTAAGAGGTCATGATAAAAGTGAGCATGTGTGATAGACTAGATCCACTACTCTCGAGACAAAACAATCTCAACTTAAGATCCTCACATGGTGAGTGTAACTCTCGACTCTCAAATGTATCAAAAGGGTAGTGTATACGCTCACACTGAAATGCATAAAATGCCTACCATAAGCTTGCCAATCATCTAAACTTCGATGTGTACCCGACATGTGTGACAAAGAATAAAAAAGGTCTTTAACGGGTTGTAATGTTGGTTTGGGGTAAGGTGGGATAATTTTGGGTAGAAGTGACTATAAAATGGACTAAATGAGTTAGCTAATCTCATCCACCTCTCAAACAACAATCACTTTACCTCACTCTTTACTTTCTTAGTAAACCAATCCCAAAATTGGTTTCTTCCCCTTACCACAAAGTCCACAACCTAATTGCTTTCTCAATTCTCCGTTGGAGTGTATTTTCTTTGAATTTCTACCACTTTGAGAACATCAATCGAAAGGTATTTATATTACTAGCTTCTCCAAATCAAAAGCAACAATTGAGTATATACAACTACTTCTTCTTTTTTTTTTTTTTTTTTTTTTTTTTTTTTTTCTTTTTTTTTAAACAAATATTGGAGAGGACTTGTGTTTTCGATTCTTTTCCTAGTGTTTCATTTCTTTTCACCTTTCAATATTCCCCATAGATTACCCCTTTCAATCCCAAATTACCCGACTACCTTCCAACCACCTCCCTCATACTCAAATAGTCCAATTAGGTTCAAAGGCTAATCGAAAGGGTTTCGGCTTGTAGAGTTGGACTGTCAAACAAGAGGCTAAAAGCTCAAGGGGCTCAACTAGAGACAATATCAAATTAGGTAAAAAGGACGTGTTTTCAAGCTTGAAAGTAGGCTCAAGTCAAGGATTGCCTAAGATCATTTTCAATGTCACACAATGCACCGACTCATGCAAAATAGAGAATCAAGGCAAGTTCTAGAGACAACTAAATGCACTCAATGAATTTCACACCGAAAGAAAGTTTACATTACTCCAAAGATGGGAGTATCTTCTAAAGCTCAAAAACTCACTCGGTTGCAATTTTGATCAAAAGTTTTGAGTGTATGTTCAATTTTGTTTCAAAAAGTCTATCATGCTCTACCATGTTCTTCTTTCAAAGATATTTGTCAAAAAATTTCATCATTAATCAATGCCACATTTTTTTTTTTTTTTTTTCATCCTAAACTTCATCCAATTGCTTTCTCGAGCTGCCAATTTGTACGAATCCCACCCCCTCCCCAAACTTAGTTGCAAACTTAATTTGTGGAAAAAGAGGAGTACAATTTGGTGGCTCGCCGAACTTAACCATTTTATTTCACCTTTATTTACAAACATTAACTAAATGAACTACTTTATTAAGAATCCTACTCCTATAACAATAGAGGGAAAATGTGTGTACTTATCAACACAAACAACAATTTAACTTTAAGGCACCCAATGATTATTCAAAAATCCGAAACATCCAAATGCATATGTAATAATATTACCAACCAAGGCTAATAAAAAAAAAATGACAATGGCTCACAGGCCGGCAATATTATCAACAATAAAAATGGACATATATCACAAAGGCAATCAATATGCAAATCAGATTGGCACACATGCCATCACAAGAAATCCAACAAACAAGTCATGTCAAGTGGCTCACAGGCCAATCAGTAAAGATAATGAAAGAAGAAAAACGAGGGGTAGGGGGTTTCGAGCGGCCGAAATGGTCTTATCTCTTTGTTTTCCCCCAAACTTAGTTTTTCAACTAAGTTTGGGACAAAAAGGTAAGACTTCTCGGTCGCTCTACTCACAGCGAGCGGGAAGGTCGGGGGTTCGAGCCAGTGAAGCATCCTTTGATTAATTTGAAAAGGTCGAGAATCTTGGTCTGATTTTCTTGGATAGTCTCCTTGATCCCTCTCAGCTCAGCTCCAATAGATGCTCGCATCTCCACCAATTCGGCTCTGACGCCTTTGATTTCGTCCCCCATGGCCGCCATCAAGCCCACTTGCCGTTCCTGGAACTCAGATTGAGTTAGAATGGCAGTAGATGATCTTTTCCTTGACGGTTGCTCTGGCTGGCTACTGCCTTCCCCTTCAGCCCCCATGCTCCGAACCCGTGCCACCGGACGTGGCTTTTTAGCTCGCTTGAACTTGGTCAATTCTTCCTGGTTTGGCTCCAAGGAGGCATTAAGGTGTGCCTCGGAGCTCAGTTCCAAATTCAGCTTGCTTTCCAAGTTGCTGATGTAAGTCAGTCCGGGGTTGGGTAGGCGGAGGTAAGATCCCTCGTTTTGGAGAACGTAAGGGACAGCCGGACCCGATATGCCCTCTTTGTACCCGAGCATGGCAATGCGCATGTTCTCCATCTCCTTCCAATCCAAACAATAATCAGTGGTGATAGGTGTGTACTCTGGAAGGGGAACATGGTAGTGCTCGAGTATAGGGGTTATTAACGCCCCACAATAGATCGGGTCGGGCATTTTCGTTTCTCTTTTCCTCTCCGTCCTTAGTTCTTTCACTATCTTCTGAAAACATGATACCAAGTCCTGCTTGAAGTCCCTCTTTCTCCGATCCACGATGGCCCAAAGAATTTCCATCTCGTATAACCGGGGAGAGCTGATCTCTTTCCGTCCACATATGGTGGAGCTCAACAGCTTCTGTAAATACTTCACGACGGGGTTTCGAATGGCGGTGAGCCTGGAGCCCCTTGGATCAAATGCTTGAGGTGCAACTATTCCAGGGGCGGCAGTGATTTGCTCCCAGAATCGTTGCACGTTGAACTCTTTCAACGCATGGTTATCACCGTAGGCTCTAGGCTTGAAGCCATATATGTTTTCCCAGCTGTCGTGGAGTAATGTCTTCTTTTCGTTTAGAAGCTGGAATTTGAAGTGATAAGTTGTATAGCCGGAAATGACCTCCTCCTCGATCTCGAGTGTGCTGAAAAACTCGAGCACAAATTTGAGGAAAGTTGGGCGGGGTGCGAGGCACTGAACTAGACCTGCTGTGTCTAACAGCTCCAGAACATTTTGCCGGATTCCCATGGCGTCCAAGATCTTGGGATCGCCAAAGCGGGTAGCTGACACCCCCCTCTTCATCAATTTGTCAAACCATTTTCTTTGATCCTCCGTTTCCAGCACGATATCAAAATCTATGGGTTTCGTGGACTTGTCAGTGGAAGTCGGTGGAACTTCCGGTGGAGGAACCTCCGGAGTAGGCTCAACAGCCTTCTCCTTGCCCTTGGCTTGGCTTCTTCGGATTTTTTGCGTGACTCTTCGGCTAGAGGTGCCTTCTTGAGTGTTGCCTTTTGTGATTTTCGGAGGTGCCATGGGTACCTAAAATCAACAATTCAATCATCAAAAACTTGTGGCAAAATAACTAGTTCAAGTGCAAGTAAGAGATGCCTAGGTTCACTTGAATCCGACTATATCTCTAACAAAAACCAGGCAAAATGTATCAACCATGCAATGAGAACCAAATCATATTCAAATAAGGCCACACATTACGATAATATCAACAATTAGTCTTAAAAACCAGAGAATATAGTCGAATTTAGCTAACTTAGGCACAACAATTTAACGCCTAGCACATGTTTGATGATATGCCACAACGAATTTAGCCTTTTCAAAAACTCACAAAACTATACTCAACAATCCACCCACTCAATCATCAAGCAACTATACGAACTATCATGTCAATTCTATCATTTAAATGCATAACACTTATCAATTGGCAAAAAATCGAAAAGTTTTTGAATTTGGGTTGCTCGCGCCCTTTTTGACTCGACCTCAAATGTGCTCCAAATCCAAATATTTTCGAAGGAGAATGGGTGTGGTGATGTGAGTAAGGTGTGGTGTGAATTTGAGGGGTGGAAATAGAGTGCAAGGGTGATTATTGGAGTAGTGTGTGCGTGAGTGTGTGAAAATCGCAAGTTTTGGGGAAGAAATGACCTAATTTTCGCGCAGGGGGTATTTATACCTGTTTTTCGTCTTGGCCGAGATTCGAATTTGGGCTCTGTGTCTCGGCCGAGACTCGTTCTATGCTTTCAGGACAACTTGACCAGGCAAGGGATCTCGGCCGAGACAGAATCTCGGCCGAGATGAAGTCTCAGCATTTTTACCCCTATTCTGGACAACCCCGTCTCGGCCTAGATTCGGTCCTGTCTCGGCCGAGATGCTCTTCCAGCGAAATTGGCTCAATTTCCATTCAAATCCGTCTCGGCCGAGATGCTGTAGTGTCTCAGCCGAGATTTGCTTCCAGAGAAATTTCTTCATTTTGGGCCCTTCTGAATCTCGGCCGAGATAATGTAGTGTCTCGGCCGAGATTATCTTCCAGCAAATTTTCCAGTTTTTTGCATCTTTGGATCTCGGCCGAGATGAGACATGTGTCTCGGCCGAGAAAGGCTTCCAGGGAAGATTTGCCATTTTCACTTACATGGAGTCTCGGCCGAGATTTCTTCTGTGTCTCGGCCGAGATTGTCCTCCCCTGCATTTTTCCACCTTTTTGGTGTTCTTCACCCCCATTCTACACCATGTCTTGGCTTTGATTTGCTTGTTTGGTACCTACACACAGTTTAACCAACACAATTCAAAATATGTAAATAATATTAAAACTACTAAACTATGAATTTAAAATATGAGAAAACGAGTAACCGCCGGGTTGCATCCCGACAAGCGCCTTTGTTTAACGTCGTTGGCTCGACGGACGCTCTTTCAGTTTGGTGGTGAGTCTTCCACTCGTTCTTCTTCACCGGGGCTTTCTTGAATATGCTCTAGATAAGGCTTGAGAAGATGCCCATTGACCTTGAAGATTTTTCCGGTTTTACCACTTTCAATTTCGATGGCTCCATGATCGAACACCTTAGTGACAACAAAGGGTCCTACCCACCTCGAACGGAGCTTGCCCGGAAATAACTTCAACCGAGAGTGATATAATAGCACTTTCTCCCCAACCACAAACGTTTTCCGGGTAATTCTCGAGTCATGAAAAGCCTTCGTTTTCTCCTTGTAGATCATGGCGTTTTCAAAGGCTTCATTTTGAATTTCTTCGAGCTCTTGCAATTGGAGCTTTCGGTGTACACCGGCTTCATCAAGGTTCATGTTGCATCTCCGAATAGCCCAGTAGGCTCTATGTTCAAGTTCCACCGGGAGATGGCATTGCTTTCCATAAATGAGTCGAAAGGGAGACATACCAATTGGAGTTTTATAGGCAGTCCTATACGCCCATAATGCATCATTGAGCCTCAAACTCCAGTCCTTGCGATTTGGTTGCACGGTCTTCTCCAATATCGACTTGATTTCCCGATTCAAAGTTTCGGCTTGCCCATTGGTTTGTGGGTGATAAGGCGTCGAAACTTTGTGCAATACAGCGTATTTCTTCAGCAATGCGTCGATTGTTTGGTTGCAAAAGTGTGTGCCTCTATCACTTATGATGGCTTTTGGTATCCCAAACCGAGCAAAAATGTTGGATTGGACGAACTCGGCCACAACTTTAGAGTCATTGGTTCGGGTTGCCTTCGCCTCCACCCACTTGGACACATAGTCAACAGCCAATAATATGTACAAATTCCCATAAGACAAGGGAAACGGTCCCATGAAGTCCATACCCCAAACATCAAAAATTTCACAGACTACAATCGGGTTTTGGGGCATTTGATTTCTTTGAGAGACATTTCCCGTCTTTTGACAGTTGTCACAGGACTTGCAAAAAGCAAAGGCATCTCTAAATATGGTGGGCCAAAACAGTCCACTCTCAAGCACTTTGTATGCCGTCCTCTTCGGCCGGAAGTGGCCTCCA
Organism: Ajuga chamaepitys; assembly: GCA_958295605.1. Lineage (NCBI taxonomy): Eukaryota > Viridiplantae > Streptophyta > Magnoliopsida > Lamiales > Lamiaceae > Ajuga > Ajuga chamaepitys. Next base: position 33,717,373 of record OY282495.1, read on the forward strand.
CAAGCATGTGAGTGGCAAAAATTCAACACCGACTGCACTTCGTCTTCGGGAATGCATCTCCTGATTACTTGATCTGAACCATATTTCCACAGGTATGGATCATCCCAAACAAAATGCTTCGACTCACTCTTCAACCTATCCTTCTGCGGTTTACTCATCCCAATAGGAAATCTCTTGGACACCAAATAATTCACCATGTTGGCATACCAAGGAACCTTCGTGCCTGTCATTGCTAGTAATTGCTCGTCTGGAAAGCTTTCCCGGAGAGGCAATCTTCTTCATTTGACTCGGAAACGGAAGTGGGGACATTTCAGGATTTTTGTTAGACTTCAGAGAATCTCGGCCGAGATCTTTATGTGTCTCGGCTGAGACAGGTGGGCAGAGAATTTTGTTTTCTGGACGAGGTGGACATCTCGGCCGAGATCCTGATATGTCTCGGCCGAGATTTCATGTTTTGCCCACTCCCCTTCACTTCCAACTCTACTTGTTCCTTCACTTGACTTCCCCTTTTCAAGGACTTTACCGCTTCTCAAAATCCCCCACACTGACATTCTCAATTTCACTTTGTGGAGAGTATTTCATGGTAGGAAAAGGCAATAGGTGGTCAGGGAAGCATGCATCTAATGCCTCCTTTTGCTTACGCAACTCCTTGGCAATCTTCCACTTAGGTGTCCGAACTTTAATTTCAACCACATGGGGAGTCTCTTCTTTCTTCGGACCATCATCCACGTCCTCAGTCTTTCCTTGTGAAGTATACCCGGGCTTTTCAGGCTCTCCAAGTAACTCCTCATTCATAACAACAATGGCACTCACATTTTTCGGGTTGACTTCCGGTTGAGCCGGTAATCTTCCTCCTTGTGCATTTTCTAAACGAGATACCGCCGATGCTATCTGACTGACTTGATTTTCGATACTCTGAAACCTAGAACTTGATTCCTTCTTTAATTGGAGCGTACTAGTGGCTAGGCTTTTCACTATATCAGAAAGAGATGGATCACAGGGTACCTGCTCGGGTTGCTGTCATTGGTGGAACACTCCCCTAGGAAAAGGGGGTCGATTTTGCCCACTGTGATCACCTTGTTGATTATTGCTCAGATTCTGATTTCCGTATTTGAAATTCGGATGGTCCCTCCAACCCGGGTTGTATGATTGTGAATACGGATCATACTTCCTCCCGGATGAGTTGGGATTAAAGTTGTGAACCGCATGGGCATGGGCCTCCATCCCTTCTCCGAGAACCGGGCAAGTGTCAGTGGAGTGCTCAGTGACTTGGCAAATTCTGCAAGGCTTGGAAGTAGGTGTGCCACCCGAGATTACCTTCTTCACCAAGTCGGTGAGTTGGTCTAACCTCTCTTCAACAGTTGAGTCTATCACATCCTTGACCCATCTCACCGGCTCTCTGCATCCAAACTGTTGAGTATTGGCAGCTATTTTGGATATCAGTGCTCGAGCCTCAGTAGGTTTCTTATCAGATAAAACTCCTCCACTCACCGAATCAATCATATTTCGATCCGCCAGGCAAAGATCTTCGTACCAGTACTGAATTAGCAGTTGTGGAGTGATTTGATGTGGAGGGAAACTTCCGACAAGTCTCTTGAAACGTTCCCAATACTCATATAATGTCTCACCTTGCATCTTTCTCACTCCACTGATCTCCTTTCGAATGGTGGTGGCTCGAGAAGCTGGGAAGAATTTTTCAAGGAATTGGGTTTCCATCTGCTCCCAGGTGGTGATTAATCCGGATGGAAGGTAGTATAGCCAATCCCGAGCAAGATCCTTCAGGGAAAATGGGAATGCTCGAAGTTTGATCTGTTCTTCCGTCACCCTCGATGGCTTCATACTTGAACAAACCACATGGAATTCTTTGAGGTGCTTATGAGGGTCCTCTCTGGACAGTCCATGAAAGGAAGGTAGTAGGTGGATGAGTCCGGATTTCAACTCGAAAGCAGTGTCGTTTCCTATGGCTGGGAAGGTGATGCACAAGGGCTCTTGAGCAACCCTTGTGTTAGCCAACTCCTTCATTGTTCTTTCTTGACCTTGATCCTCAGCCATTTCTTCCAAGTTAATAATCTCTTCACCCCCTAAATTCAGCACTTCGATTCTTTCTCGGACTTGCTCCAAATCTCGAGCTCTCCTTCTCAATTCACGTTCACGTTCCTTAATATCCGGTTCAAATAGCAATCCTTTTTCTCCTTGCGAACGCAAGAACATTCACTACAAGTAAACAACAATAAGGAAACAAAGTGAGATTATGAAATCACTAAGCTAAACAAGAAGATAACTATATATGTAATTAATCATAATGCTTGATCAACAAATCAACTCTATTCTAATCACCGTTCCCCGGCAACGGCGCCAAAATTTGGTAGTATGGTTTCTTACTACCAAATTAAATGTGTATGAAGAATACACTTAAACCTTACCGACTATCCTACTTAGTAGAATGGTAAATAAGGGTCGTCGATGATGTGGGACCCCCCACATTTTTTCTCTCTCTACGAATTTTCTCTCTCGCCCGAGCAGCAACTAGGAATATTTCTTTCACGGCCGGCGGCAACACTTGTTTTTTTTTTTTTTTCTGTTGATTTTATGTCAAGTTCGTCCAGATCTTGGCTTTTATCTCTAAATTTTTAGGATGGAACTTTTTATATACTTGGTTTCATTTTCGAATACTTTCCTGTGATGTTTTCACCTCAGTTATTTGGTCCTTTTTGGGGGCCTATAGCATTTCTGTTTCAGGATTGTCTCTTTCCTCCGTCTGTCTCGCCGGAGGACCACCAGGCCTTCTTCTTCCTTGTTTTGAAGGACCTGGTCTGCGACCTCTTTCGCATCTGAAACTGACTCGCATCTACAGTTTCAAGATCTGATCTGGGAGAAGAGGCGTGTAAGGCCCTAGTCTACGTAGCAATCTCAGGGTCTTTTCGCGATCTTGGTCATGGCCTTTGCCGCGTCTATGGCGGCGCCAGTCTGGTGGGTCCGAGTCCTCTCAACTTCTGGGTTTCCTCGAGCCCGTCCTTTGGCGACCATTACAGATCGGGTCGGGTCCTGCGAACTTGAGCGGCGCCGCCGACTAGCTGTCCAGGTCCGAGCTATGGCGTCGCAGCCTTTCCTTAGGCTCCGCCATGTTTACTTCAGCAGAGTAGCTGACTCGCTGGTCAGATTTTCTGAGCTTCGAAGCCGACCCACTTTGGCCTCCAGCCTATTCGCAGATTTTGCTAGACCACTTGATGAAGAGATTGTAAACCAGGGCGACTGAAGGTACGCCTCTGGTTGCGCGACTCAGTCGCAACCTCCTCCTGAGTTCGACTCACCAGCGATTCGACTCACCAGCGATTCGACTCACCACCCTGCTCAGTCAGAGGCTGACCTCTTGCGGCGCTGCATCGAGCCGTTCACAACCGGTTTATGGGTTGACTCGTTCCAGTTTCACTCGCGACTCTTAGCCTTTCTCGACGGCGGCCCGGCTCCCCCGACTTCGCCGGAATCTGGAGTTGGGCAGACCTTTGCCCAGGATCCACTGATTTATGTGGTTCATGGGTCTGTGTATAAGGTTTTGGCTTTGGTGACCTCTGACAGAAATGACGAAGCATAAGTGCTTTCAATTGAGAACCACGAAACCTTTTCTACTGAAGCTGGAGGAGCTGATTTTGTGGATTAATTTCCTGTTTTTCTGCTGCTTGACTCTGGGATCATTTGGTCCGACTATGGTCTGATCCCCATTTTATTTTCAGCTTTGTCTTGGAGCTGATTGTTGCGGTTGAGTTTGAATAAATCAGCCCTTACTATTAAGAATTTCAGATTCCGTTCATTGAGCTTTTCATTTATCAAAAGCTTTTTAACTGGATTTTGGAGTTGGTGCTTTGGCTCGGCAATCCCGGGTTTTGTTTGGAGGCAGTCCCTCCATTGTTTTTAGCAGGGTTGGCTACATGTCATGATAACGCTTTGACTCGGCAATCCCGAGTTTTGTTTGGAGGCAGTCCCTCCATTGTTTTTAGCAGGGTTTTCTACTGCTTCTTCGGGATTTTGATTTGTTCACCTGGACTCTATTGGGTTGTTTTAGAGATTTGTACACGTCTTGGGATTAGTTGTTGGGTCACAATTACAGATTTTACGGCTCTGAGCTAAGGCATTGAAATCCTCAGAGGGACTTTTAGACTCACACCGATGTGAGGAGCGTTGTTAATCCCCCACGCTCGGGTTTCATGACATAGAGCAAAATGATTGGTAGATCGACCTCTGCAGTTTGCTCGGCGACAGTTCTAATTTGGTTCTTCTCTCCAACCGAACCGGTCATTTCCAGTTTTATCTACACTAAATTGGCTTTGTCTTGTAATTGCTTTATTTTAATTAGCCATTTTTAGTTTTTTCTGGATACCTTTATCTGCCTGCTTGTGGCATGGAAAGGATTTTCATTTGACCCTTGTGAGTGACCAACATGTGGTCTCCACATCTCTTGTTCCCTTTGTTTTATTTTCTTTATTTATAATACTATCTATTTGATGGTAAATAAGGGTCGATCCCACAGGGAACGGTCCGAACAGTTTTGATTACGATGTCAAGCAGTTTATGATTAAGTATGCAAGAAATAAATACTTAAGAAAGCAATAATGGGGGGGGGGGGGGGTTGATGGGAAACTAACAATCTATTAGTGACAATTAAAAGCAAATAGACACAATTAAAAGAAACAAGTACTCAAAAACACTAGAAGAGATCTTTTTCGGTTTTAGTTTTCAAATAGTAAAACAAGTCACCCTTGATCATGCTTCCCCTTAGTCTTGAACAATTGATGCAACTATTGTTAATGCCCGATTAAATTGTGATTTAAGCCCTTACCTCAAGACTATTAACAAGCTCTAATAGCCTTGTTGTCCCTTAATCTTAGTTAATCAAAATAAGCTCTTCGACTAACCCTATTCAGTTTAACCGAATCCTCGAACAAGCTCTCTTAGATTCAATTACCAAAAGCATTAAACACTAGGACAACGAGATAAATTCAACATAAAACTCGAAAGCTCGGTTTTAGTGGTTGAACTTTGTGTTATCCCCAATAAATAACTATTGTTTGCTCACGGGAATGGGAAATCCTACAATTACGGATAGTAATCTCCTATTCTAGCAACACATTCACAAATCCCTTAAAGGGTGATCAAACCAATAATCAATTCATAAATGTGAGTCAATAAGAGCAAATAACACAAAACACTTAAATACACAATAATCTCGGTAACATTAACCGTAATAATCACATCAATGTCTCGACTCAAGGTTCCACAATGATCAAGGATGAACTATGGGTGCTAGCCACCCATATTAACTAATACAATCAGAAAATAAATGGAAAAATAAAGAAACATGATACTGATTTGGATGAATCCAAAGATGTCAATTGGAGAAGATGATCCTTCAATCCCTTGTCCAATCTCCTTCCTTGGTGGCTGAAATGTGCTCTCCAAGTATCAAAAAGGTATCCAAAAGTTGTCTAGAGTTAGGTTAAATTCGAATGGGATGATATATATATAAAGGGAGAAAGTGCTAGACAAAAATAGGCAAACACGTATTCAGGATTTTAAAACAGGGTAGTGAATCTCGGCCGAGACGGGAGTGTGTCTCGACCGAGACGTGAAAAAGGGTTTTCAAGAATTTTGGGTCGAAGGTCGATCTCGGCCGAGATTGGGTTGCATCTCGGCCGAGACGTGAAAAGGGGAAACTAGGGCTTTTTTAGGTTTTGACTCATCTCGGCCGAGACTTGATGCATATGAGTCAAACAAGAAGGCAGAACTATTTCTCTCTCTAGACAAACGCTCTCTCCTCTCTCTTAACAAAACAAACTCTAGTCTTCCTCAACAGCCGCCGGCAGCCACCGGAACAGCCGCCGGCCAAACCTTCACTTGTTTGCGTTTTTTTTTTTTCTTGTTTTTTCATCTCTACGGATTTATTATCCAGTTCTTTAGGTTTCGTACTTCATTTATTTTGGGAGAACTGTTCTGTTTATTTGTGTTTTTTAGATAAATCGGTGTAAGCGACTCAATATTATATTATGAGTCATCGTCTTGTCTATTTCTACTTTCACTCTCGTTTCTCCGTGGGACTCCAGCTTCCAAGGGATTTCAGGGTGTTCCTGCTGTTATGGGCGGCGGGGTCTGTCTCAGATTCGCCGTCGGCCAGACCCACCCCATCTTCTTTTAAATTGCCGAGGCCTGCTTTCTCTGCGATGGTCTTGAGATGGCTTCCGCACAGGCCTTCCTCTTCCTTTTTTGAAGGTCCTGGTGTGCGACCTCTTTCGCATCTGTCACCGATTCAAGTTGCAAGCTACAGTTCAAGATCTGAACTGCACCTTGGGAGACCCTTCGCCGGAGGTGGCCTTGTTTGCAATTTACAAGTCGTGTTGATGACCCAGATCTGATCTAGATCTCGCGAGTCTCAGTCGCGATTCCCATCCCTCTTTGTGAAGGTCATATTGCCAACCCGCCCTGGAAGGACAACGACCCTGCATCGATCTGTCAACGGTGGCGTGTTTTTTGAAACCCAGATCCGATCTCAAAATCGAGATTGCATATGTTGGCTATTCCTTCGCGCTTACGCGATTTCCCCAGCCGGAGCTCCATGACGCAGACCCACCACGGAAGTGGAGGCCCCTCTGAGTCTCCGCCTTTCTACACATAGAGTCGACTCGCTGAGTCGACGGGTTTGTTTTGTCTTTATGCTATCAACCAGGTTTAGGCTCAATTTTGGGTCTCGACCCGGTTCGAGCTTCAGGGGCTACCCATCATCACAACATGATAGAACTCGAGAAAGAACATGGGTTGCCTTTTTCTGCTTTGATTTCTCTGGTTTCCGAATGACGACGGAGCTCTCATGTCCATGGTGATATTTGCAAAAGTGCTTCTGCACTTGGATTTTACTGTTGCCATGTTCTTTATTTTCTTTAACATTTTTGGATTGGTACTGTTCAATTGAAAAAGGGACGGCCTGTGTGCCACTTTTGTTTGGTGATGGACTTTTTGACTTTATCTTCGAACTTCAGTTTTTCCAAAAACTGGGTTTGTTCATATTTGGGCTCTTCCTGTTCGCTTTCATATGGGGATTTAACGAGACAGATGATCAGAGGCCTCGATATTTAGTGTTTTTGCTTTGACGCTATGAAATGCAGCGTGTTTGCCCATACTTTATTGAATTTTAGACATTGGAGCTAGGACCATGGGTTGCTTCGCCTTTGTTTTGATTTTCTACTGCTTCTTCGGGACTTTGATTTGTTTAGCTGGACTCTACGGGGTTAGTATTGGAGATTTGTACACGTTTTGGGTTTTGTTGTTGGGTCACAATTACAGATTTTACGGCTCTGAGCTAAGGCATTGAAATCCTCAGAGGGATTTTTAGACTCACACCGATGTGAGGAGCGTTGCTAATCCCCACGCTCGGATTTCGTGACATAGAGCAAAATGATTGGGAGCTCGACCTCTGTAGTTTGCTCGGCGACAGTTCTAAATTGGTTCTTCTCTCCAACCGAACCGGTCATTTCCAGTTTTACTTACACTAAATTGGCTTTGTCTTGTAATTGCTTTATTTTAATTAGCCATTTTTAGTTTTATTCTGAATACCTTTATCTGCCGGCTTGTGGCATGAAAAGGATTTCCGCTTGACCCTTGTGAGTGACCAATATGTGGTCTCCACATTTCTTGTTTCCTTTGTTTTCTTTTCTTTATTAATAATACTACCTATTTAACTCATCTCGGCCGAGATTGGATTGCATCTCGGCCGAGACTTTCATCTTTGAGATTCTTTAGAAATTGCCTGGAGCCTCATCTCGGCCGAGATGAGATTGAATCTCGACCGAGATCTTCAGTCTTGCAAAACTTCAGAAAACCCCTGGAGGCTCATCTCGGCCGAGATTAGCATCCTGTCTCGGCCGAGATCTTCAATTGGCTCTTCCTTTATTGCCTCGATTGATCCCTCGACTCCGCGGTCGTTTAATATTCTATTTCGACCCCTTTTACACCTGTCTTAATACAAAAATAGCTCAAACGCATTATTTTGCCCATTAGAATATAAAAGCACTAAATACACATAATTATGCACGTTATTGACACTAAAATGACACTAAAAGTGCCCTAAAGTGCGTGCACGGAACACGTGTACCAATGGATGATGATTTTTTTTTTGAATTTTTTGAAAAATTGACACATAATAGAGCATGAGAGACAATTTGAGATGAAATTGAGCTTGAACTTAGAATATTTTATCAAAACGAACCTTGTGAGAATTTGAGCCTAATTGTACTCCTATTTTCGGAGTAATATGACTTCTTTTGGTGTGAATTTTGATTGGATATGTGTATTAGTCTCTAGAACTTGCCTTGAGTCTTTACTATGAATGTGTCATGTATGTGTTGTGATTTAGGAAGTGATCTTAGGCAGTTTTTTTGTTTTCAGCCTATTTTTAGCCTTGAAAAGTTGACCTTTGTACCAAAAGTTCATAATTTATCCCTAGTTAGCCCATTTGAGCTTAATAGCATATTCTTTCATAGTCCAATATTACAAGCCAAAAACCTTTCGATTTAAGCCTTTGCCCTTAACTGGATCAATCAAGTAAAATGAAGGAGTATTGGAAGGTAGTTGGGTAAAAATTTTGGGAAGAAAAGGAAAAATTAGTGGATATTCAAAAGATGAAGGGAAGAACAAAATAATAGGTGAAAAAGCCGAGTAAAATAGCCTCTCCTAGTTCGAAAAAGAGAAAACGAAAAGAAGAAAAAGAAAAGAAAAGGTTTGTTGCAGATAATTTGTTCATAATTTTAAGGAAAGGCTAGGATATAAGTGCTTAATTGATTGATTTGAATAGAAAAGTTGGGTAGTCCCAAGATGTGGTACCCATACAGTTGAAAAGCACTTAAGTTGTAAGGACTTTTTGAAGGTGAAGAAGTCACTTTGCGGGGTGATTTGGTGAAAATTGAAGAATGAGACTGAGTGATTGCATTGAAGGGTAGTCGGGTTAGGAGTAACTTGATTAGTCCAAAAGTAGTCACTTTTGTCCAAATATATCCCACCTTACCTTAAGCCCACATTACAACAAAAAAGAAAGACATTTTGATCCTTTGTCACACATATTGAGTATGAGGTCTAGTTTAGATGATTGGTAAACTTATGGTAGACTTTGCATGTAGTTCAATTTGAGCAGAAATATGTTTTAACCTAAACACTTGAGAGATGAGTGAAACATTTACCTAGTGAGGATTGAATAATTTGAAAGTAGTTGATTTTTGAAGTTATCACATATGCCCACTTATATTATGTTGCCTAGTTTTTGAAGAAAAACCATTCTGAAACTAAATTCATCATCCAATTGCCCTAAACCATTGCATAATCACTTGTATTATGTGTGTCTTTTGTTTTGTTGTTCGGGACTAACAACAGTTTACGTTTGGGGGGTTTTGATGCACGTTAATTATGCATGTATTTAGGTCGATTTAGGATTGTATTTGATAGCATTTACATGCATATTTGGTCGAGAGTTGCGTCTATTTGTTATATTTGGACCATTTAACGTATTTGACTTGTTTTGGAGGTATTTTGAGTATTTCAGGATCAAAAGTCATATTTTACGACTATCGGATGAAAGAGCAAGTCAAAGAAAAGGAAAAATCAGCCTGAACCGGCCTGAACTAGTCTGACCTGTCTGGAGTGGAACCAACGCGACCGTGACACAGGAAGGCGCACGGCCACGACGAAAAGTGGTTACAAAGTAAAGTGGCACTGTGTGAGTATCGCGACCACACATGCATCGCAGCCGTGATAAAAGGCCACGTTTAAGCAGTTTTTAGCACAAAACATCGCGACCGCAAGAGTTGTTTTGCGCGGTCGCGACAAAAAGTCAATTTTGAAGAGGTTTCCTGTTCCAAGTGGGAATCGAAGCCTAGAGACTCCAAGACTCATCCTGAAGCCTATAAAAAGACATAGCGACTCGATTTTTAGAGGAAATCAGGAGCATCATCATCACATCCGAATATCTCATACTTTTACTTTGGAGTAGAAGGCGTGAGAGCAAGCAAGACGAATATCAAAGAGGCGAACAATTGGGTTTAATTATTCTTTGTTTACATTCAAATTCTTGACAACGTTTTCATTAGATTCTTGTTTTGATTTGGTAGTAGGGATGAGTAGCTAAACTACTCGTGTCCTCGGATAAGAAAGTAGGGTTTTACAATAATGTTGATTTAATCGTTTGATTCATAGACTCCAGTTGTTATTATCTATCTATGTGTTTGATTTCATCCTTATAATTGAATTTAATCTAGTCAATTAGGTTTAATTTACTTGTTTAATGATTCCGCTTCGAGAGAAGGGAATTGTTAATAGACGATAACACATAGCACGATTGTCTATGATCGTGTAGGCAATAGTTAAGGGGATGTTATGAGTTGTTAGGATTAATTGACTTGAGAGAGTAATATCTTAATCAATCTACAACTTAGTTGCTTCAAAAGAAGGGTTATGTTAATTAAGTACCGCCTAATAGATAAATAAACTGGTGTAAAAGTTTATAAGTTAGAGACTAATCATCATTAGCGTAATTCTTAAAATCGAAATCCTAGGATACACTCTCTTTGATTGGAGCTCAACTTTTATTATTTAATTTGGTTTACTAGTAACATGCAGTCTAGTTTAATAGTCAATTAATCTTTTCACAAAGTCCAGTGTCTAGTTAGGATAGTCCTAGATAATTAGGGTATCGAAGTACGTATACATTAACTTATTCTCTGTGGATCGACCTTGACTTCCTCTACATACATCTATGCCCGTACACTTGCGGTATTTTCGAGTTAGAATTAGAAGCCTATCACACTTAACTACCTAAACTATTTTCGTATCAATTTGCAACCTGTAATTTGAAAAATTATCCGTTTTGCAACCCTGTATCATATTTTCCAGCGACTATCTACTCACATGATTCACACACACTATTTTAAAGGTCAAAATTAATACATTAACCTGAGAAACGCGAATTTCTTGATTTGAGAATGAATTTTCCCACTAAAATGTTAAATAAAACTTAATGCCAAAACAAACCATATCAGCTTCTCCTTCTTCCTCGTACGTCCAAGTTTGGCTTGGAGGTTGTTCAATGTTGCCAAATTGGCTTTAAGACTGTTCACTCGTCTAAGAAGCCCATAGATTATTTCGCGAGCTCTATCACACATCGGATGATCAAGTCACACGAAAAAGTACAACTACTTGGTGCCTAACCACACCAAAATTGCTATTAACATAATGTCTTTAACCATAAATTCAATATACATAGGTAAAGAATCATCAACTTTCGCTATGGTTTGTTTTGACATTGGGTATTATTCAACGTTTTGGTAGAAAAATCCATTCACAAATCAAGAAATGCGCGCTTCTGAGGTTGATGTACCAATTTTGTCTTTTAAAATAGTGTGTACGAGTCACATAAGTAAATAGTCGTCGAAAAATATAACGCGGGGGTTGCAAACGGATAATTTAGCAAATTACAGGTTGCAAATTATACAAAAATACAATTTAGGTAGTTAAGTGAAAAAACGCGTATAGTATTTTAATATTAAACCAATAATTTATTTAGTTCTCTAACCTTTATTGTTAAATACAATATGGATACAATTGAAAATATTATTTTGATTTTTTACAAAGTGCAAGTTCGAACTCAAGACCTGATGATAAAAATCAATGCTTCTTACCACTTATACAACTTTGTTTATGTTTTTATTTTGACTTATTTAACCATAATAATTTATTTGTGAAGATAAAATAAAAAAATTTAAAATTTTACTTATAAAATGAGGCATAGACTTATTGTTTAATATAACTAGAAGAAAATGTATGGACTCATTTGTGAAGGTAAAATTTTCGAACTTTTAATTTGAGAGTGCAAAATCGACACTTTTTTATTAACTAATCTTTCAATATTTCATTGTTTAGTCATTTTTCTTCCTCATTTCATTCATAATTGTATCTTCTAAACGAAAATGTAAGTAATTTTTTTCCTTCAAAAAAAATATTTTTTTGAAATTATCTAATTTTTTTTATTTAAATAAAAAATTAAAATTCAAAATATATCAAAATAAACCGAAAAAGTATTTTACACTAAAAAATAAAATTTTAATTATATATAAACATATGCACAATGGGCCAAAGCTATTGTGTAACGACCCGAATTCCTAGTTGCATCATCTTATTTGATTTATGCGAAACTATATGAGTTGCATTATTTTTGTGTGCATTTTTACTTGTTTAGTTATTTTCTTACACTTGCATAAATTATTATTTTTCATAATTAATGGTATGAATGGGTCGGGAAAACAAGAGTTTAATTAGACAACACTTAGACGTTATATTACCCAATGATATAAGAGAAGACTACATTTTTTTATGGTAAGCCCTCTCCATAGTATTACTAACCCAAAACCAATAGCTAAATCACATGGTTTTATGCCCACAATATTGCTCAAAACCAATGGCTAAATCCCATGGTTTTATACCCACAATATTGCTAAAAACCAATGGCTAAATCCCATAGTTTTATGCCCAATATATTGCTCAAAACCAATGGCTAAATCCCATAGTTTTACGCCCACAATATTGCCCAAAACCAATGGCTAAATTCAATGGTTTTATGCCCACAATATAACCAAAACTAGTAGCCAATACCACGGTTTTATCACCATGGTTTTGTGCTTGGTAGGTCTATAAATAGAGGTGTAAGAAAGTCTTCATTCCATCACCTCCACCTACCAAAACATAGCTTGAAGTCTTCATTTCTTCTCCCATAAAGCATAGCTGGTAAGTCTTCTCTTTTTCCCTCTCAAATTTTCCATCCCCAGCCACCAAAATCCGGCGAAATTGCCGGAAAACTGACCCGACAACTTTTTAGCCTCGTCCGATCAGCTACTGCCCCATTTTCATTTTCATCCCTTTATCAAAACCTATATTTTATTTTACAATATGATAGGGCTAGGCGAGAGGATTCCAGAACAGTTTTCAGAATCGCAATCGGAGCTCTAGAACTCCGGTTATGGCCGGTCAAAGTTTAGGCGAAACTCATATGACCGAACCATCTTCAAGGAGCCATAACTTTCTGTTCCGAAGTCCGATTCTATTGTGGCTGGTCATTATAGAAAGCTCTTGACGAGTGCTTTTTGTAGCCATTTCCCAATTGAAATTCCGACGACCGAGTCGCCAGAAAAGTTTGGTCAAAATTACTACAGAAGTTCATGTACCATCTTTTGAAAATTAGATATTCTTTAGCGGCTAAACGTAATTTTCGTGTTTTCAATTCTGCCCCTAGTCAAAGTTAGTCTTTTTCAAAGTCGAACAATCCATGTATTTACGAAAATTCCTTTTTTACAAAATTGCCACTCTTTTTTCTAGAAATTACAACAATGTCATTAGACTTTCAAAGTGTCATAAAATGCTCGTTTTTAATCCGATTCGGCTCAAACCAATTTTCAAAGAACCCAAACTCCAAAATCTATAGTTTAACATAAATAATATGAATCTAATTTTTTTTATGAAATTATAAATGGTCCCTCAACTTTTATAAAATCACAATCTTGATCCAAATCTTCAATTTATGTTTAAAGTCTAGTACCTACCTATGCTAAGACAAATCTTCTATATTGGTGGACTAGGAGAAGTTGAAGTAGAAGAGGACTTCTGTCTAGAGAAGGACTATACAAACAACTAGCCGTACACACTTCTAGGTGGGGTAACTCTATGTGGCTATTTTATGTTGTCTACTTGTTTTTCATGCAGATTATTGTTATAATGGTTTTTACATGAATGTTGCCTACGCCTATGTTTATGTGACGAGTATGTGAAATTTATGTGAAACTTGTGTGAAATTTATGTGAAGTCGTGGGTAAACCATATTATGTGTATTGTATACGGGTAATACCGTACTAGCTATGTTAGGACTGCGGGTAACACCGTACAAATCCTCGGGTCGCTCCCGAATATGCTATGCTTTTCAAAAATCTTACGGATAAAACCGTACATGCTACGCTTTTCAAAAAAATTACGGGTAAAATCGTACATGCTATGCTTTTCCAAAAATCGTACGGGTAAAACCGTACATGCTACGCTTTTCAAAAACCTGACGGGTAAAACCGTACATGCTATGCTTTTCAAAAACATTACGGGTAAAACCGTATATGCTATGCTTTTCAAAAATCGTACGGGTAAAATCGTACATGCTACGCTTTTCAAATATCTTACGGGTAAAGCCGTACATGTTATGCTTTTTAAAAACTTTACGGGTAAAACCGTATATGCTATGTTTTTTCAAAATCGTACGGATAAAACCGTACATGCTACGCTTTTCAAAAACCTTACGGGTAAAACCGTACATGCTATGCTTTTCAAAAACCTTACGGGTAAAACCGTATATGCTATGCTTTACGGATAAGACCGTACACGATTATGCTTACGGGTAAAACCGTATATGATTATGCTTACGGGTAAAACCGTATATGATTATGCTCTACGGGTAACACCGTACATGTTATGGATCGAAAGATCACCATCGGGTCGCTCCCGAATATGCTATGCTGCTCGAGCTGGGCAACACGTGCCCCACCTATGTGCTCCTATGTGTATCTATATAGTATGTATACGTGTATATTTATTTTAATTTATAGTCCAATATGTTTTCGGATGTGTTTTATGCTTGATGGTATATGCATTATTTATGTAACTGCCCATTATTGCAATTCTTTGTATGACATCTAAGTGGGCAACCGAGTGAACCCACGGGGTATTTTCCAAACACTCACCCCATAACATTTCAGGTACCAAGGTCGATGTGGAGGACTGATACGGATAGCATGGCCCTGCACCACTCCAACTCACAGAATTTCAAAGTAAAAGTTTATTTTCAATGATAATAGTTTCTCAAAGGTGATATATTTAGTTGATGTAAAAGTACTTGAGGATTTTTCCCTAAAGTTTGAAAGTGAACTTATGTTTCTTAAGAAAAGAGCTTCCGCACCAAAGTATGTTTTGTTGTTGATATTTATCTAACGATATGAAGTTATTTTTATAACTCGAATCTCTATTCAAAATTTATTATTTACAAAAGAAAAATGAAAATATATCCTCAAACAAAGTTTGTAGCGCCCTTTCCCCGAAGTTACTTCTTTCTGAAAACGGGACGTTACAGTGTGGTATCAGAGCAAGGTCTACCTTTCTGTAGACTTGCGCATTCTAAGCATTTGGGAAAGTTATTTTTGAATTGAAGCAGGTTTACCTTTCTGTAGACTTGTGAAATTAATCTTTTTGAAAAAAGAGATTAGTTTTGAGTCAAAAACCTTTTTTTTTTTTACAAAAATGAGGAAAGATAAAACTAATTTATAACGATAATGGGCCAGCATCCGACGTCATTCTGCCACATCAAAACCGGTATGTACTATGTCTTATCCTCACATGTGTTGTTTATGATTGATAATATGTACCTTAAGTCGTGGTAAATGAATATCATATCTTGTGTAAATCTTCATATTGTCTCCCACTAGTAATGTTTTTTAAAAAGAAATATATGTATTTTCATCTCAAGCGTGGCTTGATATTTCTTAAATCAACGCCTCAAGTACCCACTTATACAAAATTTCTTTCTACAACTTGCTACATTGATCATCCAAGTTAAATCCTTACATGTTTCCAATGTAGAATTACGCCCGATTTTCTCGGATTAAAAAAAAAGAAAAAAACAGACATGTAGTATCTATTTAATGCATTTATTTTATAGCCAAATTTTCAAAGAATCATGAGATTTTTAAAACAAAAGTATGATTTACAAGATTACATGAATTTTGCTATAGCTAAAATTTCCAAAAAAAAAATATATTTAGACAATGATTGAATTGTCTAAAGTTATTTATAAAAGAATATGCAAAAGCTCTAATTTATAACTTTATGCCCCTCAAATTTATCAAAAACCAAATTTTCTTAAAACGGCATGAACTAAAATGATTTGAAAACAATAGCTCAGTTTTGTAGGGGTAGTATTTCAATTTCAAAACTACTTTTTTATACTTTTAAATATTTTAATGAAATCAAAGGGGTATTTCCGTTTCGAGAAAGGAAAGAAAAGTGAATTCGACATTTTTTTAAGTGAGCATGACTAAGTTTTTATGACAATAGTTTTGTTATCTGAAATATATCATGTTTCCCTTCTATCCTCAAATGATCATGAAATCTTCACGTTTTCTCCAAATCGGCCCATGATTTTAAAAACTATTCAATTTTCTAATTCCACCTTGTGAAGTCACAGTCAAACCCAAATATTTTTGCCAATTTAAATATAGATCTCAAATGTATATAAAATTAGGTTCTTCTCTAAAATCTCATTTTTTTTTACTTAGTCAAGTTCTCAAGTGATTTCAAAGCATGTTATCATTCTCAAGATGTACCCTTACCCTTCTCAAAATCTCAAATAGCAGAAAAGGTGGAAAGAAAGTTTCCAATTTTAAATACACATTCTTATCAATATAAGGTTATGACACATTATTGTTTCACGAGTTCATATGAAAGAGTTACACAAGATATGTTGTCATGACAAGAAGTACTCCTCTAAATTTTATTTATCATGCAAGACTTATGTGATATACAAAGATGCATATGACTAGATTTTTGAATAATATGCTTATGTGTATGATGGGTTTTGATGGTGCCACTAGCAGTTGTCCGCAACAGTGTGCTAGTGTACTTGTCTTACCCACATTGTATGCTATTTGGACTTGAAACTGTCACAGGCCACTGTTTGTGGCAGTGAGTACTAGTGTACATGTTTCACCCATTTGATGTTTTACCTACATTGTTTTCTGTATGGAATGCATTATGAATTTAGATGAATTTACTTATTGCTAGATGCTACCTCACTACTTCGTAGCAGCATTGCAAACCAACATACTAGGCTTGATTGTCGTCACTTGACCGCTGACGGCCGCAGCGAGTACGCGTGCACGTGCATGAAAGGTCTTTGTTTGTTGGTAGTAGTGTGAGCTAGGTATTTGAGGCCTAAGAGTGTTTATGGTTATGTTTTAGTATTGACAGGGATAGAAATGATGTAGTATGTTAGAGTATAACCTATAAGCATGTTTGAGGCATGCCATTATTTTCTTTTCTCACGTTACACTCCAAGTTGAGCCTTGATGACGACTTTTTTCCTAACGGTCATGATTCAAAGCATACGATGCAAGAATGTCGAGAATCCGCACAATACTGAGGATGAAGTTGATTTGAATGAAAACCTCCTGGGCCAACCTACTCCCTCCATCCGCAACATGATCCTTAAGTGCCAAATTGCCCTACAACAACACCCCATCATTCTTGAAAGGGCTTGTACCTTCTTGAGCCATCATCGTCCTTATACCCTCACTTTCAAAACTTCAATTTTTTGGATCTTGAACTAAATGCTACCCTTATTTCAACTATTTTCTGGTATGGCCACATTTTTCAACCCCTATGCATTCATTAAATTCGATCTAAAAGATATTAGTATGAACTAATCCATTCTTAGTCATTTTCTACCTTATATTCATTTACTTGTATATATATGCATTTACTTGATCCCACAACTATTAAAGTCTAATTGACCCATTCTCTTGAATTTCATACCACTACAACTTTGAAGCCCAAAGTTTGAGCCCTATTTGTAACTGAAAAAAAAAAAAAATGGTTCTTTCCAATATATATTTAAAGTAGCTTGTGATTTTTAAAATTTATCTCAAAAAAAAAAAAACAAATGGCATTGTCCAAATTTACTCTCTATTTGAGTCAAAAGCCAAATGTTCATATTTTCCTTGATAAATATCCTTGATCCCATGTGTAATGGTATCGAAGTAGTATGTTTTCATTAAATGCCAAAAAATCGTCATACTTTCTTTTTTATAAAAAAAAAAAAAAAAAAAAAAAGAATTTCCTGATATTATTTATATTCTTGAAATTATCCATAAAAATGTGATATCATTTTACACTCATATAAAGCATCTCTAAATGTTTTCGTCACTAATTCCCTTCCAAAATTCATGATATCTTTAAAAAGTACTAAATTTTCAAAAAAACACATATTTATTCAAACACTCTCATCTCAATTTTTTTATATATGTATACTAATTTCACTTGGTCCAACTACTATTAGAATTTTTTTAAGCCATCATCTTAAATTTTACTACAACTTTCAACCCCCGCTTTTAAAGCCTCAAGTTTTAATTGGAAAACCAGTGCATAAACCCCACTTCTTATCTCCATCACTTTTCTTAGTTTCACTGAATCTTTCCATATTTTCATCTGACTTGGAAAAAAAATTGGTTCTTCTCAATGTATTTTACAGTGGCTCGTGATTTCCTAAAATATATCTCAGAAGATTTGACATTTTCCACATTTAAATCAATTCCAAGTCAACTAAGTTAAAATTTATATTTTGATAATTAAAAAAAAAAAAAAAAAACTTGATTCCAAGTTTTCAGTTTAATTAGTAAATACCAATTTGGCCTTACTAAGATTTAAAATGCATTTCTCTCATATTTTCATCTCATCCCTCAAGAATTTTTCATGAGATTATTTCACATACACACACACACACACACACACACACACACACACATATATATATATAAAGTATGCCAATAATGCTTTTATCATGGCTCTTTTCAGAAATTCATACTGTCTCACAAAAAAAAAAAAAAAAAAAAAAAAGAATTACTTACGTTGTCCTATCCATTAAATTTTCAACACACATTGTTGAATTCTTTCGCAGACCCGCAAAACCTCAATTCCATTTCTTTCTTCAGTTACATCCTTGTGTTTAAAGTAATTGGTCTATGCAAATTTCGAGGACGAAATTTTTCCTAAGAGGGGGAGGATGTAACGACCCGAATTCCTAGTTGCATCATCTTATTTGATTTATACGAAACTATATGAGTTGCATTATTTTTTGTGTGCATTTTTACTTGTTTTAGTTATTTTCTTACACTTGCATAAATTATTATTTTTCATAATTAATGGTATGAATGGATCGGGAAAACAAGAGTTTAATTAGACAACACTTAGACGTTATATTACCCAATGATATAAGAGAATACTACATTTTTTTATGGTAAGCCCTCTCCATAGTATTACTAACCCAAAACTAATGGCTAAATCACATGGTTTTATGCCCACAATATTGCTCAAAACCAATGGCTAAATCCCATGGTTTTATACCCACAATATTGCTAAAAACCAATGGCTAAATCCCATAGTTTTATGCCCAATATATTGCTCAAAACCAATGGCTAAATCACATAGTTTTATGCCCACAATATTGCCCAAAACCAATGGCTAAATTCAATGGTTTTATGCCCACAATATAACCAAAACTAGTAGCCAATACCACGGTTTTATTCCCATGGTTTTGTGCTTGGTAGGTCTATAAATAGAGGTGTAAGAAAGTCTTCATTCTATCACCTCTACCCACCAAAACATAGCTTGAAGTCTTCATTTCTTCTCCCATAAAGCATAGCTGGTAAGTCTTCTCTTTTTCCCTCTCAAATTTTCCATCCCCAGCCACCAAAATCCGGCGAAATTGTCGGAAAACTGACCCGATAACTTTTTAGCATCGTCGGATCAGCTACTGCCCCATTTTCATTTTCGTCCCTTTATCAAAATCCATATTTTATTTTACAATATGATAGGGCTAGACGAGAGGATTCCGGAACAGTTTTCAGAATCGCAATCGGAGCTCTAGAACTCCGGTTATGGCCGGTCAAAGTTTAGGCAAAACTCATATGACCGAACCATTTTCAAGGAGCCATAAATTTCTGTTCCGAAGTCCGATTCTATTGTGGCTGGTCATTATAGAAAGCTCTTGACGAGAGCTTTCTGTAGCCATGTCCTAATTGAAATTCCGACGACCGAGTCGCCGGAAAAGTTTGGTCAAAATTACTACAGAAGTTCATGTACCATCTTTTGAAAATTAGATATTCTTTAGGGGCTAAACGTAATTTTCGCGTTTTCAATTCTACCCTTAGTCAAAGTCAGTCTTTTTCAAAGTCGAACAATCCATGTATTTACGAAAATTCATTTTTTACAAAATTGCCACTCTTTTTTCTAGAAATTACAACAATGTCATTAGACTTTCAAAGTGTCATAAAATGCTCGTTTTAAATCCGATTCGGCTCAAACCAATTTTCAAAGAACCCAAACTCCAAAATCTATAGTTTAACATAAATAATATGAATCTAATTTTTTTTATGAAATTACAAATGGTCCCTCAACTTTTATAAAATCACAATCTTGCTCCAAATCTTCAATTTATGTTTAAAGTCTAGTACCTACCTATGCTAAGACAAATCTTCTATATTGTAGGACTAGGAGAAGTTGAAGTAGAAGAGGACTTCTGTCTAGAGAAGGACTATACGAACAACTAGCCGTACACACTTCTAGGTGGGGTAACTCTATGTGGCTATTTTATGTTGTCTACTTGTTTTTCATGCAAATTATTGTTATAATGGTTTTTACATGAATGTTGCCTACGCCTATGTTTATGTGACGAGTATGTAAAATTTATGTGAAACTTGTGTGAAATTTATGTGAAGTCGTGGGTAAATCATATTATGTGTATTGTATACGGGTAATACCGTACTAGCTATGTTAGGACTACGGGTAACACCGTACAAATCCTCGGGTCGCTCCCGAATATGCTATGTTTTTCAAAAATCTTACGGATAAAACCGTACATGCTACGCTTTTCAAAAAAATTACGGGTAAAATCGTACATGCTATGCTTTTCCAAAAATCGTACGGGTAAAACCGTACATGCTATGCTTTTAAAAAACCTGACGGGTAAAACCGTACATGCTATGCTTTTCAAAAACATTACCGGTAAAACCGTATATGCTATGCTTTTCAAAAATCGTACGGGTAAAATCGTACATGCTACGCTTTTCAAAAATCTTACGGGTAAAACCGTACATGTTATGCTTTTTAAAAACTTTACGGGTAAAACCGTATATGCTATGTTTTTTCTAAAATCGTACGGATAAAACCGTACATGCTACGCTTTTCAAAAACCTTACGGGTAAAACCGTACATGCTATGCTTTTCAAAAACCTTACGGGTAAAACCGTATATGCTATGCTTTACGGGTAAGACCGTACACGATTATGCTTACGGGTAAAATCGTATATGATTATGCTTACGGGTAAAACCGTATATGATTATGCTCTACGGGTAACACCGTACATGTTATGGATCGAAAGATCACCATCGGGTCGCTCCCGAATATGCTATGTTGCTCGAGCTGGGCAACACGTGCCCCACCTATGTGCTCCTATGTGTATCTATATAGTATGTATACGTGTATATTTATTTTAATTTAGAGTCCAATATGTTTTCGGATGTGTTTTATGCTTGATGGAATATGCATTATTTATGTAACTGCCCATTATTGCAATTCTTTGTATGACATCTAAGTGGGCAACCGAGTGAACCCACGGGGTATTTTCCAAACACTCACCCCATAACATTTCAGGTACCAAGGTCGATGTGGAGGACTGATACGGATAGCATGGCCCTGCACCACTCCAACTCACAGAATTTCAAAGTAAAAGTTTATTTTCAATAATAATAGTTTCTCAAAGGTGATATATTTAGTTGATGTAAAAGTACTTGAGGATTTTCCTCTAAAGTTTGAAAGTGAACTTATGTTTCTTAAGAAAAGAGCTTCCGCACAAAAGTATGTTTTGTTGTTGATATTTATCTAACGATATGAAGTTATTTTTATAACTCGAATCTCTATTCAAAATTTATTATTTACAAAAGAAAAATGAAAATATATCCTCAAACAAAGTTTGTAGCACCCTTTCCCCGAAGTTACTTCTTTCCAAAAACGGGACGTTACATATTGGACTTTATGGCATTTCGTGCTAAGATTCTTATAAGGGTTAATATCATTTTGCACCCTGAACTTCGGGCCTTTTTTCCGTTTTTAACCCGAACTATATTTTGTATCAGATAGCAACCTATAGTTCACTCCGGCGAAGAATTTCAGCGAGAAAAATATAAAAAAATATATAAAAAATATTTAAAAATCATAAAATTATGTGAAAATCAGAAAAAATCAGAAAAAATATTTGTAAATTCTAAAGTTCATTTAAAATATTATAAAATTAACTAAAATTTTTAAAAGTAATTTTCATAAAATTGAAATTTTTATAAAAACATTCAAATTCTTTAAAACGACTTTAAAATTTAAATTTCTGAATTTAAAAAAATTACTTATGTTAAAAAAATATATTTTCTTAAAAAAAATTATTTTCTATATTTTAAATAGTTTTTATATTTTTCATAAATAAGCTCTTTTAAGAAAATCGACTTTTTTTAAAAAAAAATACTTCCAACATTTCATAGATATTTTTACGTATCTTGAATGAATTATTTTAGATTTCAAATAATTTTCAGATTTAATAAAAATTATACGATATTTTTCAAAAGAAAAAAAAAACGTAAATAATTTTACGACAATCCGGTTAATTTGAGATTTTCTGAAAATGTTTAAAAATTTTGGAAGTTGGAAAAAAAAATTAAATATATACCATTTGAGAAATCCTTAAATAATTTGAATTTTTTTAATTTATATATTTTTGTATTTTTTAAAATAATTTAAGGATTTATCATAATTATTACTTTCAATTTATTTAATTTTTAAAAAAATCTCGATCATCTCCGAAAATTAGATTTTTAAAATTTATTTATAAATAAGTAAATTTTTTAAATTCATAAAATTTAAAATTTTAAAATCCTTTTAAAGAATTTTAAAGATTTTATAAAAAAATCAATTTTATGAAAATTATTTTTTTTAAAGAAAAAAAATATTTTCAGTTAATTTATGATTTTTTAAATGAACTTTAGAATTTATAAATATTTTTTCTGATGTTTACATAATTTTAGGAATTTTTTAAATATGTTTTATATTTTTTTATATTTTTCTCGCCGGAATTCTTCGCTAAAGTGAACTATAGGTTGCTATCTGATACAAAACATAGTTTAGATTAAAAACGAAAAATACGCCCAAAGTTCAGGGTGCAAAATGAAATTAACCCTTCTTATAATCTTACGATCGAGCCAGTCTATTGACATAGGCATTTCCTTTTCTTTTAGATGTTCTTCTTTTTATATTAAGTAGAGATTTTAGCCGGAATTTGTTCAAGAATTATAAATCCAATAATTAGCTTAAGTAGTTGTCCAGTCGTAAAATGCACAGGTAAGACATGTTTTAATATTATAAAATTTTATATATGTAATGTAAATACATATTATCGGGTGTATAAAATATAACGTAAAAGGTTGATAATGTTTGAAATATAAAATAGATTATTCTTTAGCAAAATAACATGTTACACATGTTCCCTTTTTTTGGATGTGGAGATGTCTTCAACCTGACACTCTTCGACCCCCCTATGCACTGGACTGGAAGTCATTTCCAGCTAAACTCCTCTCTCCATTCCACTCTTCATCTTCAATTTACAGGTAATGTACATAAGTTTGGTTGTAGCTAAACTGGAGAGTGGAGACACAGAAGAAGAATGTTATACTGCGTGCATGTTGCAATAAACTTTTTAACAGCATAAATATGATGTTATAGCTATTTCATCCATAGCATTAGCAGCCCCTTTAAAGTTGCTTGATGAATGTTATTTTACATCCTTGTTATGAGAAATGTACTCCAGGCTACTCATTTCCCACGGGAATCGAGTGTAAACAAATGAGCCATAAAAGGTTTGGCAGGCCAAAACAAAAACGATAAACGTTGTGATTTAATGTTGCATTTTACATTTTAATTATTTTATACTATTCTTAACAACTGTATCTGCTTCAGTCCAGAGACCATTTTGGAATTGAATCTCAGAACACACGTGCCAGACATGCATGTTAGGAATCGAACCGTGGTCGGGTTCGGGTTTGGCTCAGAAAAATCTTGAGCCCGTTTCCGATCGATTAACATGACAGCAGCGAACTTGGCACCAATGGGTGATATCCACACAAAGTAGATATCCCAGTCCAAACCCCGGTAACACCCACACTCTTCTCTAGCACTCAACCCACCCGACCCACAAAAGGAACAAGGAAGACGTAGACGAAGGAAAGGGTCGTTAATGGTGGCAGAAACCCTCACACACACAAAGTGTATCACTCTATATATTCTGCTACACACCTCACAAAGAGAAGGGGCTCCATTCTTATAGAGAAGAATGGGGCAGAAAACCATGGCTGATTATACGTGAATCAAAGAGACATGAAATGGGGGGAATGTATCTGGTGGGGAATGTAAAGGGTTGGGGCTGCCATTGGGTTTGAGCTAGGTAAGTGGGCTGCCCGAAATTGGGCCTATAACCCAACAATCTCCACCTTGGGCCCAATTCACATATGTTGTCGATCGATCATGGAAACGGAGGAATCATCATTGCCAAACTCCTGTACACTAAGTATAGGAGATAACAAGCACAAAGCAAGTTATTTTTCACCAAGGGAAAAACACACAGTCAATCGACACAAAGTCGAATATGACACAAAGTCAAATGCACAAAGCATGGAATAGACACAAAGTCAAATGCACGAAGCATAAGGTTGACACAAAGTCAAATGCACAAAACATACAACAGACACAAAGTCTAAGCACAAAGCATAAGATAGACACAACGTCTAATGCACAAAGCATAAGGATAGACACAAAGTCAAAATGCACAAAGCATAAGATAGACACAAAGTCAAAATGCACAAAGCATAAGGATAGACACAAAGTCTAAGCACAAAGCATAAGATAGACACAAAGTCAAAATGCACAAAGCATAAGATAGACACAAAGTCAAAATGCACAAAGCATAAGATAGACACAAAATCAAAATGCACAAAGCATAAGATAGACACAAAGTCAAAATGCACAAAGCATAAGATAGACACAACGTCTAAAGCACAAAGCATAAGGATAGATATAAAGTCAAAATGCACAAAGCATAAGATAGACACAAAGTCAAAATGTATGAAAACATGAGTATCAACATGGAAGTCATCAAACCTAGCAGGTGGCCTAATGTTTCTCCTAGGTCTGACCCTAGCGAGAAAGCATCATAATTAGGCACGACTTCCATATTCTCATGTATGTCAAAAAACAGATAAATCTGATTGCTCCACCTCAAAAGGAGCAGTGTCAGACACAGGCATAGACTCGGTTACCGTAAAGACAACACCGTTTATCTCATCTCCCGAAGCCTTATTAGCTTGTTCTTTCTGTTTCTCAGGACATTCTTTTATAAAATAACCAGTTTCACCGCAAGTTTGGGCCTAGACTTAGACCTATTGCGGTTTTCTTTCTTCTTTTTATCATGGTTATTCTGGTTATTGTTTGGTTGACTATTCCTGTTTTTAGCCCTCCCTCTCACAAACATAACCTCACCATGATTTTTCCTACCCGAATTAGTTCTTAAATCCAACTCCTTGCTTTTTAAACTATTTATCACAGTTTCAAGACTAACCTGATCTCTACCATATTTAATAGCAGATTTTACATCACTATATGTATCAGGGATGGCATTTAAGAGCACAATCGAAGTATAGTCATCAATGTTTTTATCACCCTTTTTCTTAATATCTTGAACCAGTTTTGTAAAAACATCAAGATTTTCTTCTATGTCTTTATTCAAATCAAGTTTGAACGGGAAAATTTTTTCAAGCAAAAACATCTTACTTGGCAACGAAGTTTCAGTATATAGTTCTTGCAATTTTTCCCACAACTCTTTGGCACTATTCTGATCACCAACCTTTCTTAACACCGAGTCAGAAAGGTTAAGGATAATGGATGAGTATGCAAGCTCATCCATTTCAGCCTTTTTCTCGTCAGAATCAGACTCAGAAAATAGTAAACTGATACACTTAAACACACGTTGCTGTATCAGGATACCTTTCATTTTCCGCTGCCAAATACCAAAGTCTGAGCGTCCATCAAATGGAGCTAGACTAAACCCAGTCACAGAAACCATCACAAAATCACACAGATTTTAGGGAGGACAGAACAATCAAGGATTTTCCAATTCTCAACACTGATTTATCAGTGGAACAGGGGGTCACTTGATAACCTCCAGAAAACAAGCAAGCAATCACAAAGAATGCAAAAATCTAATCACAAAGATCAGAGAATATAAGCGGAAGCAACAAATAGACAATCACACAGATTATCCTAAACTACCAGCATGTACAGCCAAACCTATCTGTTCCCAAACGGCAGCTACAAAAGCAGTAAAATCCTATCCGTTCCCAAAACGGTAGCTACAAAAGCAATAAAGGATTAAGCCAATTTACCCGAGCGGGTCCTCACCGGGAGGAGAACCCGACTTACCAAACTGGAAGGGAACTCGGCTCACATTGGGCAATGGCGCGATGTGAGGACAACCAAGGGGGTTGAGGTTGCTGGATTTTGGTCACTGGACTCAGACCACTGATCTCGGCCGAGAAGGAGAGGGGTTTCGGCCGAGATGGAATTTCAGCAGACTGTGGAGGTTGGCTCGACAAGCACGTCTCGGCCGAGATTCTGTCACAGAAGGATCAGCAACTTGACACGGCAGACGCGTCTCGACCGAGAAGAAGAAGGAGTCTCGGCCGAGATTGTTATGCAGCAAGAAACCAAGTTTGCACGCAGGCCCGTCTCGGCCGAGAAGGTAGTGAGTCTCGGCCGAGATTCTGTCAAGCTGGTCGTTACAGGAGATTGCTGGACACCCGTCTCGGTCGAGAAGAGTGTGAGTCTCGGACGAGATTCTGCAGCGACAGAATTTTCGAGAAGATGGACAGACCCTGTTTCGCTGGAAAAAACCTTCAATCCCACGACGAGATTTTCGCACACCGAAGAGACCACGGTTTTAACAATCGTGGCTCTGATACCACTGTTAGGAATCGAACGGTGGTCGGGTTCGGGTTTGGCTCAGAAAAACCTTGAGCCCGTTTCCGATAGATTAACGTGACAGCAGCGAACTTGGCACCAATGGGTGATATCCACACAAAGTAGATATCCCAACCCAAACACCGGTAACACCCACACTCTTCTCTAGCACTCAACCCACCCGACCCACAAAGGGAACAAGGAAGACATAGACAAAGGAAAGGGTCGTTAATGGTGGCAGAAACCCTCACTCATACAAAGTGTATCACTCTATATATTCTGCTACATACCTCACAAAGAGAAGGGGCTCCATTCTTATAGAGAACAATGGAGCAGAAAACCATGGCTGATTATACGTGAATCAAAGAGACATGAAATGAGGGGAATGTATCTGGTGGGGAATGTAAAGGGTTGGGGCTGCTATTGGGTTTGGGCTAGGTGATAAGGCGTAATCTGGTTATCAAATAAACTCCGAACGTAAAACCCCTTTTCGCAACGTAAATCAATGCAAGAAATTTAAAGAACACAAGATGTACGTGGTTCTATCCGGAGATCTACGTCCACGGGCTGAAAATATCACCTGCCGAGGTGTTTCTTCACTATCCTTTTGAAATTACACGTAACTATTTCAGAATACAAAAAGCCAACCCTAATTCTGAGTACAATTCTCCTACTTATACTACTCAACTCAAAACCCTAACTAACTCCCTACAATCGCGCCTATTATCGTTGCATGGAGGTTGGGAGCAGATCGTGGGCCAAGAACGTGGGGTACGCCGCGATTGGGCTACGCTATTTTGAGCGCACGTTTCTGGGCCGGTTGTTGGGCTTATCCTCCTGGGCCCAGTAACCTCGGGTCGGGTTGATCTGGTCCAGGGTGTCAATCCGACCTGAAGTTACTGGGTCATACCTATCAGATGCCCCCCCCAGCCGGAGCGAGGAGGGAGCTACGTTATGAGCAGGGTGAAGCAGTAAGCAAGGTGAGCTGTTGTCAATTTTGAGCCGAAGTGTTCTTGGGAGCCGAGAATCTGCTGAGACTGAGAGAATCCGTGGTGGGATCCGCGGGGACCAAAACAAACTGGACGGAATGGCCCCGAGGTGACGGCGAGGGCCCGATCTATGGTGAAGCCACCCGGAGGAAGAAAATTGACCAGAGCCGAACTAGAGCACCCCGAAGGCAATAAAGTGTAGCGGAAGAGAACAGTAATCTGGCCGAGGTGAAGGGGGCACCGGAGAGCTTCCCAAAACTTCCTGGCCAAGAATAAGGTTGATGTGACTGGCGGCGCCATCATGAGAGAGAGAGAGAGATGTGAAGTGACACGCTTTGTAATTTCCAAGGAGCCTGTCCCCCACGCGCCTTGGGAACTGTTAGGCGCGTGTCCAATACGTTCAAATCTGAAACACAGAATTTGATTAGGCCATATCTAGACCGTTAATTTCACGAGTATATATGAGGAATAATGGCACAGTATACTTCTTCTTCTTCATTGCGATTTGCAAGTTACAGGAAGCGAGAAAAAAGGAGAATCCTTTGTGCTTTTGTGATTCATGTCCAATACAAACCAAGTAAGTATGCCTTCTTCATCATCTTCTTCTTCAATTAAGGAAGTAGGGACCGAGAGGTCTCCGTTAGATGTACCACCCCTACGCTTCGTTATTCCAGAGAGGAGTGAAATAAGGACTGTGGAAAGAGCCGATGGCATGGAAACCAACATCAGGGTCGTCGGTTTTTATGAAAGTACGGAGAATGACTTCGAAGTGTCTACTATAGCGCCGCGGATGACGCGGGTGCAGATAGAAACCTTGATCCCTTCCTTCTATTTCCCTTTTAACTTAGAATACATAGTGCCAGAACCCGGCGATAGGGCCTGTTGTCCGCCGAAGGGCTTCATTGGCGTATATATAGACCCACTGAGGATAGGTTTGAGATTCCCCCTTTGGGACATTGTTATCCGGCTATTAAGATATTACAATATTGCCCTGAGCCAATTAGCGCCAAATGCCATAAGGCAAGTAGTCGGGTTCACCGTGGTATGCAAGAATGCCGGGGTGAAACCAACTGTAGAGTTGTTTAGGTATTTTTTCCAACTGAAAGCATTTGGGAAATCCAAAGGCTGGTATTCCTTCAGTCCCCGAGCACGAGGTGGTTTCAAAGTACAAAACCCCAGTAAGGTGGAGGGGTGGAAGGAGAAGTTCATCTTCGTGAAGACCGGAGTGGCCCTCCCAAGGTGGAGAAGGGAGGAGGTGTTAGATACTGGCCCGTTGGGGGATCCGGAGGCTGAGGTGGTGGACGTATTCCGTGCAGTGGGGACTTTCAAGACCCTTTGCACCGAAGCGGAGCTGGAGGAGGCGGGACTGAGCCCATACTACTCAGGCGATGCGGAGGGGATGTCCGCCTGGGGTCAAGAGTCGGGAGTCGGGGTTGCCGAGGAGGGTAGGAGTTCTTATACCTATGTAAAATTGTTTCCTTGTGCAGGACTAACTCCAATTTCTGTATGCAGTGGGACGCTTCGGAAAGGAGCCGGCTGGAAGCCCCGCTGTGGCTGCGGCAGCCAAGAAGAAAGGGAAAACGGCTGAAGTGTCTCCCCGGGGGAAGATGTCACCCAGTCCAAGACCCTCTGTTGGGCCGGAGGAGCGAGTGGTGGCGGCGGGGTCAACCCCCGGAGTAAAAAGGAGGTCGGAACCATCCGGGACACCGCCGGCGACAGCCAAAAAACTCCGCACGGGGGAAAGTGTTGAGGTAAAACTGACATAACTGACTCTGTGAGTTGCTGTTGCATAAATGAAGTGTATGTTACCAGCATTGATTTCGGTATATTATTTTTTTTTTTTTTTTTTTGTTTTCTGAAGGAGGAAGGGCCCACAAGTCTGCTGGGATTGGAGGGGGCGGACGCCGAGGAGCTGTTGCACTTGGCACGGGGGATTATGGAGCTCGGCCGGAAAAGCGAGAAGGAGGCCAAAGAAGAGCTAGCCGTGGTGGCAAGGGAGCTGCGCGCGCGCAACGATAAGCTGACACATGATCTGGCCGAAGCGCGCAAGAGGGCGGCTTTGGTCGAGAATGAAGTTGCGCGATTGCGCGAAGTGGAGGCGGAGGCCGGGGCTCTCCGTGGAGAAACGGCTCAACTGCGCACAGAGATGAAGGCCCGAGAAGCGGCAATTGTTGAAGGTCAAGAGGCAATGCTAAAAGCGTTTGCCAAGAAGTTGTTCCAGACGACCACATTTCTCGACTTCCAGACCAACTTTGTCGCTGTCTGGGACACGGCCACGCGATCGGTGTTGCTGGAGCAGATAAAACAAGTCTACCCGAACGTGGACGTTTATCGCCCAGAATTCGGGTATGACTACAATGCCGTGGCCGGGGTGGAGGAGGCCTACTATCAAGCTTTAACGCATCTCCCGGAGTGGCCCCTCGTGAAGGCTCTAGCAGAGAAGAAAGAGATTTTAAGGGCCGAGGAGGTTGCAAGCTGTGAGGCGGACCAATACCAGGAGTTCCTGGCATTCCGCCGGGGTGATTTCGTCTCTGAGCCCCGAAACAAAGAGCCACCCCCCCGCATGGAAATTGCCGCAGGAGTTGGAGGAGAGGAGGCAAGAACGGCGGAAGATCGGCAGGAGGTGGAGCCCGATGATGCTGAGGGGACCGAGGAGGAGGAGGTCAGTCGTTCCCCGCAAATTTGATGTAGTAGATGATAGGAATAATTGTAAATCCCTTGTACCACACTACCGATAATATACTCTGGTTTTATTGAATATAAGTGTTTGTTGAGTAATTGAATAGTTGTCCAACGTATTTTTTGAAATTCATCTTTCCCACTGATTCTGTTGCCCGCTCAGGACATCGCGGAGCTGCATAACACGATAAAGAAGCTCATGCAATCATTGGATTGGTTCCGCGGAGAGAAAGATAACTTGCAAAGGCAAGTTGTGCCGAGGTTAGAGAAACGGGTGGCCGTTGCGGAGAGAAGAGCGAAGGAAGCCGAGGAGGCAAGAGCTAGAGCCGCGGAGAGGGCCAGAGACCAGGAATTAAAGTACCTGGCGAAAGTTGCTGAACTGGACCGCGTCCTCATCCATCAAAGGGAGTATGAGCGGATACTGACAGAGTACGGCTTGCTGACCTTTGAGGAAGTTGAGGAGCGGGTCACCGAGATTCAAAGTGAGATTTCAGCACTGATGGCGACGGGTTCGGCCGAGTCCTCGGAGCTTATAAGAAAGCGAGAGGTGCTGGAATTATTGCTCGGTATGTACGAGGGACTAAAAGGCCGCTGCAGGTGGCGGCACACAGCTGAGGAGTACATCGCGGGCCCTAGCCGGAGCCGAGGTACTACAAAAGCCCCCCGGAAGGGTAAAAAGAAACCAGTGGGGAAAAGCCAAGGAATTGTAATTCAAGAGCCGGCTTCGGTAACCGCAGTCGAAGAAGGGCCCGTGGTCGTCGCCAAAGAAGAAGTCGAGAAGCTGGCTGAAGAGATCGAAGTGATGGACCCCGTGGAGTGGGATCCCGTGAAATGGGCCCAAACACCGAGGTCTACACCGCAGCCGAGTCTTCGGGGCCGTACAAGAGGCGAAGCCCCCAGACAAGTATCAAGGATGAGTCCACAACGCCGAGGGGGCCGCGACGGGGAAAGAGCCGGGGCTCAACGCCGGGAAGCTACAGAATCCCGGCGGACACGAAGTAGGTCCGGAAGCAGATCTCAACGCCGGAGCGCCGAGTACTGGCTCGGCGGCCATAGATAGTTTTTACTTACTTTTTTTTTTTTTTTTTTTTTTCAAATAATGTGTAAAGAACCTTTTGGCATGTAATTGAAAAACTGTAAAAAATCGTTTTGGTCTGCAAAGTTGTGTACTTTGAAAGGAAAATAATGAACTGTTAACCAGAATGCAATAATAATTGCCTTAACAGGTGCTCGGGAACACCATTATGGACAGGGCATAGAATCTCCCCGGACGGATCGGGCGGGAGCGAAAAACCTCTCCGGTTAAACAGACGAGAGGGGATACAAGTCCGGGGACCAAACGTGAATCTCCCCAGACGGACCGGGTGAGAGATCCAATTGTCCGGAGACGAATAATAATAGTACGACTACGCTAGGGCATCCCCGTAACGTAGAAGAAAGCACAGTAAGATGCACAAATAAAGAACTTTTATTCAAGGTGAGTGCTGGAACAATTTAAAAAATACAAAGAGAAATCCCAACGAACAAGAAATGTACAATGAATGTAAAGATAGGAACGATACTTGTCATTCGGTGTTCATAGATAGAAACGTCTTAAGTTGGTAACATGCCAGCTTCGGGGAATCGGGGTTCCATCAGGATGCTCCAACTAGTAGGGCCCGGATTTGTGCGCAACAACGACGCGATAAGGACCTTCCCAAGTAGCATGCAATTTCCCCTCGGGGGCAGCTTTGCTGGCTGAGTTGAGTCGGAGTACCAAGTCCCCGACATTAAACTTAGTGACCAACTATTATAAAAAGACATAGTCCGTTTCCATTTCTGCATGTAATTTGATCTCCAATTTCATATCAGCGACGAAAATTCAATCACTAGATTCAGGAGAGGAAATATGTCTCCGAACTTTAGAAACCAACATTCTAGTGGTGTAATATTTCATCTAAATAGCATCACTAGTCAAGTTTACAGATGGTTATTATGTGATTTATTACGAATTCCCATCTCTAAATGATTGTTTCTTGTAGTGCCTAATTTGGAATTCTGCATGTCTATAAAACTAACAGAACAAACAAATATCATTGTTGAACAACAGATCCAATATAAACACCACCCTCATGAGTCTGTTATACTCATCAAAATATTGTCTACACACAGGTAGCAATGATTCTCTACGAAGTTTTGAGGATGTATCCACCTGCAGTAATGCTTTTTCGAGCCCCAACAGAGACAGTTAAACTAGGAAACATGATCTTACCGGTGGGAGTACAGTTGTCCGTGCTAATAGGCCTTCTGCATCATGATCCCGAGATCTGGGGTAACGATGTGAACGAATTCAAACCCGATAGATTCTCCGAAGGAATTTCAAATGCAGCAAAGGCGCATCACGCCTTCATACCGTTCAGCTCGGGGCCACGAGTCTGTGTTGGGCAAAACTTTCGAACCCGGAGGTGGTGATACTGAGCTGCACGTTGCTTACACTTGGCTTGCTGGATGAAAGATTGATCACGACGATATTCAAGCTCATCCAAGTTTGTACGGAGAGCTTCGTCATTATCCTCGGGAGTCAAAGTTACGAGGCGGGGGCTAGGTACGCTGATTTCCGCCGGAATAACGGCTTCGGAGCCGTAAGTAAGACTGTAGGGAGTCTCCCCAGTAGAGGTATGTGGCGTAGTGCGATAGGCCCAAAGAACCTGCGGAAGATTCTCGGCCCAAAGACCTTTAGCGTAATCCAAATGTTTCTTTAGACCCATAAGGAGTGTACGATTAGTGACTTCAACTTGACCATTGGCTTGCGGATGAGCTACCGAGGTGAAAATCTGCTTAATGTGGAGCTCCTCGCACCATGACCGGAAGGGATCATTGGCGAACTGTTTGCCGTTATCCGAAATAATAGTGCTCGGGATGCCAAAGCGACATATAATATTTCGCCAGACGAACTTCAAGATGTTCTGACCAGTGATGGCAGTAAGAGGTTCGGCTTCTACCCACTTGGTGAAGTAATCAACGGCGACTACAAGAAATTTCAGTCCACCCGGAGCGACTGGAAACGGGCCCACAATATCAATTCCCCATTGGATAAATGGCAAGCACTTTGTATTCCCGTGAGCTCGGTTTGTGGCAGATGTTTCACACGGGAGTGTATCTGACACTTGCTGCACTTGGTCACTAATTCGTGGGCATCGTTAAACAAGGTTGGCCAGTAGTACCCCCACCGAATAATTTTTTTGGCCAACGTCGAATAATTTTTTTGGCCAACGTCCGTGAGCCAATATGACTGGCGCAGGCCCCTTCGTGAACCTCCCGAAGAACCTGATCGGCCTGGGCAGGAGCAAGGCACCGAAGATTTGGTTGCAAGTACGACTGTCGGTACAAGATTCCATCATGGAATGAGTACTTGGGTGCCTTGAGAACTATCTGCCGAGCTTGCAGCTTGTCATTCGGCAAAGTTCCATCTCGGAGATACTGAACGATGGGGGTCATCCAATTGGGATCACTGTCAGTCAATACTGAGACCGTTGCCTCATGAATCGCCGGATGAAAGGCATCTTCGACTATAATATCCGGAGACACATTAGTGAGGACCGCGGAGGCCAGTTTACTGAGAGCGTCAGCTTGAACATTCTGTTTCCGTGGTACCTTCTGGATATCAATCGAATCAAAAGTTGACATAAGTTTAAGTGCTAAAGCGAGATACCTGATCATTGTTTCATCCTTACCGGTATAAGTGCCCTTGATCTGATTAGAAACAACCTCGGAGTCCGTGAAGAGCTCAAGATGGGGGATTGCTAAGGATTGAGCGAGCCGGAGCCCAGCGAGAACTGCCTCGTATTCTGCTTCATTATTAGTTACCTTAAATTTGAATCGAATGACGTACTTAACTTCAACTCCCTCGGGGCCAATGAGAAGCACCCCAGCACCACTCCTTCGAGCCGTGGAAGCACCATCCACATATAATTCACTTGCGAGGTGGGGATTCAAGGGCAGCAGGGTGATGACTATCATTATCTGCGGAAGATTCATGATTATCCACTGGGGTCTCGGCCAAAAAGTCTGCTAGTGCTTGACCCTTGATAGCTCGGCGTTGAAGAAATTGAATATCAAACTCTCCTAGCTCGACAGCCCACTTAGCAAGGCACCCTGACACCTCGGGCTTGACAAGAATTTGACGAATGGGGTGATTAGTTAGAACCCGTATCTCACATCCTTGGAAATATGGCCGCAAGCGCCGAGCCGCCATGACGAGAGCGAGCACTGTTTTTTCCACCGTGGAGTACCGAGTTTCTGCCCCGTGAAGTACTCGGCTTGCAAAATACACCGGGTGCTGCACACCATTAACTTCGCGCACAAGAGCCGCACTAATGGCTTCTTCGGCGGAGGCCAAATATATGTAAAGCGGCTCTCCGGAGAGAGGGACCGACAGAGTGGGCAGTTGCTTAATATGATGCTTTAAAGCCGCAAAATTTTGAAGAATGGGAGTTGACGCTCCGCAGCTTTAGACAAAAAACGATTTAAGGTCGCCAAACCGCCAGTGAGGCGTTGAACGTGTTTGATTGTCCTCGGTGGTTGCAGGTCTAACACATCCCGAAGCTTGGCCGGATTGGCCTGGAGGCCTCGCTGCGAAACCATATAACCGAGAAATTTTCCCGAGCCAACACCGAAGGTGCATTTTGCCGGATTGAGACGCAAATTATAACGCCGCAAAGTACTCAATGTTTCCACAATATCTTGCACACATGAAGACTGGGAGGTACTTTTTATGACTAGATCATCAACGTAAACCTCAACATTGTGACCAATTTGACCTCGGAAAACGCGGTCCATAAGACGTTGGTATGTGGCCCCCGCATTCTTGAGCCCGAAGGGCATTTTCTTGAAAGCAAAACATCCAAAATCAGTGATAAATGCTGTTTTGAGGGCATCCTGACGGTCCATGTGGATTTGATGGTATCCCTTGTATAAGTCCAAGAAGCAAAGCGCCACGTGCCCAGTAATGGCATCGGCCTTTTGGTCGATAGAGGGCAGAGGATAAAAATCCTTAGGACAGTGTTTATTAAGATCGGAAAAATCGACACACATTCGCCATGCCCCCCTGGACTTTGTTACCATCACAGGATTAGACAGCCAAGAAGGATAATGGACTTCAAACAAGATATCTGCATCTAAGAGCTGTTGTACCTCGATTCGAATGGCCGCGTTTCGCTCCGGAGCGAATTTCCTTTGCTTTTGCTGTATAGGTTTGACGTTGGGATCGATGTTCAATTTGTGGGTTATGACATCAGGAGAGACCCCGGGCATATCCAAGGGAGACCAGGCGAAGACGTCGGAGTACTCCAGCAAGGTCTGGATGATAGCACGATGTAACCACGACACATCCACGGCGCCAACGGTTACTGTTTGCTCGGGCTTGGATGGATCAAGCGGCACCTGGACAGTGGTGTCCTCCAGCGATGTACATAACTCGGGTTTGAGAGCCGAGGATGTCACTTGGAGCTGCTGCTTTGGAGGAACCTTTGTTGTCTTTTTGAGTGCGACGTACATGCACTCCTTAGAAACCCGCTGACTGCCGCGGATAGCCACCTCGCCATGCGATGTAGGGAATTTTAGTGCGAGGTGGTATGTGGAGCATATGGCTCTGGCGGGAGTAAGTCAGTCTCGACCCAAAATCATATTATATGGGGACGGAGAGTTAACCACGTAAAAATCCACAAAAATGGTTTGTATCGCCGGATAAGTTCCAAGAGATGCCGGGAGATTAATAACTCCGTCTGGCTGAACTTCACCCTGTGTGAGGGTCTGTAACGGCCCGGGGGCCGGTCGAAGTTGCTCACGAGGAATCCCCATTTTTTTAAAACAGTCGGTGAATATGACACTTACTGCGGCTCCATTGTCTACAAAGACTCGCTTTACTGTAACATTAGCTACAGCCATGTCAATGACGATGGCATCGGTATGGGGTGTAATCTCGGGAACTGGGTCTCTATCTGTAAAACTGACAGTTTCAGATTGGTGGAGGCGCTTGTGACGCGGCTCCTCGGGAGGAGGACGGCGTGCCTCTGCCTTCAAGGCATTTCGAGAAGCCCCAGTGGGGAGGGCCCCGTATATTACGTTTATGACATGGGTAGGCAAATTTTCTCCGGGTCCTCCCGGAGGAGGTGGTGGCGGCAAAAAATGGGGTTGTTGACGATTTCCGTGGTCTTACCGTGCATAGTTGTTCGACCCCGACCTATTATTCTGCCATTGCGGCCTGTTTTGACGTGAACCTCGGTCATTATAACTTCCACGGTTTTGGGATGAACCCCCATTCTGGCTTGACCGAGGCTTGTCGTCGGTCCGAGCAATGTATTGTCGCAAGAAACCTTTCTTTAGACAATCTTCAATTTCCTTACCGAGCTCTCAACACTCCTCCGTCTCATGTCCATGATCATGGTGGTACGCGCACCACTTCTCGCGGTTTCGCTTTTCAGCTGGAGCAGTCATCCGCGGACACGGCCGTAAATCGTTCTTGTGAACAGAAAGAATTTCGGCTCGCGATTTTGTAAGCGGGGTGAGTTGTGGAATATCCCCTCGAGATTCTGAACGTCCCCGGTTCATACGAGAAAAGGCACTGGGTCGCGTACTGGGCCCAACTGGTGCCCTATCGGACTGCCGTTTGCTAGCATGCTTCTCACGCTTACGACGAGTCTGCTCGTCGGCCTTAGCATATCTGCACACAGTATTAAACAAAGCTCGGGTTGTGACCGGAGGGTTTCGAACCAATTCGGTGTAGAGCGGTCCGGGACGAAGGCCATTCATGAAGGCATTGATGATAACATCATCCGAGCGGCTTCCTACTTTAAGACTCTCCGCTGTAAAGCGGTCAAGAAATTGGGTAACGGTTTCACCATCCCGTTGTTCCATATTCATGAGGTCGGCCAAAGTGGCCATGGGCTTTGCCCGCGTATGAAAACGCGCCCAGAACTGCTCGGCAAGATCACGAAAAGAAGTGACGCTGCCCCGTGGTAAAGAGTCAAACCAAAGCCTGGCCTCGTCCTGAAGGTATTCAGGAAATACCTTGCACAGATGGTGAGGAGTGTAGTTGCGATTGAACATGGCGTACTTAAAGGCGTTCAGGAAATTGCTCGAATCCCTAGTGCCATTGTATACAGCCACTGGAGGGAGTTTGAAACCATCAGGGAGTGAGGCCGCAAGAATCTCGTCCGAGAATGGGGTAATAATTTCTCCGTTAGCATCAAGGCCCAAGACCTTGTCGAGCTCCCCGGCGAATTGAGCCTGCTCTTGTTCCATAGGATCCAGCACACGAGATGGGTCAAGACGAGGATGCTTCGGAACGTCAACAGGTCGACGGCGATGTGCACCGTCATATACGTCTCGGGGCCTCGACCCATTAGAGCTGCGATTGTCTACCGGAGAAACTGTCCTTTGTCTCCGGCGTTCAAGTCTCGCTCGATGAGGGGGATCCTCATCCAAGTCACGCGATGAGTCCCGAGGCAGATTTCTTGCCCGTTCAGCGCCGTTGTTGGCACGCTCACCGGAGTGTGCGCGACGGTTATTCCATTCTTGGAACAAAGCAGCGTGTTCCTGAAGGAAGGCCTGCTGGACATGCGACAGCTCGGGAGCTGGCGGAGGATTAACTTGCACTGGGTCCTCAGCAGGAGGATGATTCGGAATATTAGCAAGCTCCGCGGGAGGATTCTGGTGTAGTTGACGGGGCAACGGAATCTGATCCACAGGAGGATCGCGACGGGACCGAGTAGGATTAGTGGACCTACGAGTATTCACCATTGCGACTATGACGATAAACTAGGGTTTTCAGGCAGTTCCCACAGACGACGCCAATTGATAAGGCGTAATCTGGTTATCAAATAAACTCCGAACGTAAAACCCATTTTCGCAACGTAAATCAATGCAAGAAATTTAAAGAACACAGGATGTACGTGGTTCGATCCGGAGATCTACGTCCACGGGCTGAAAATATCACCTGCCGAGGTGTTTCTTCACTATCCTTTTGAAATTACACGTAACTGTTTCAGAATACAAAAAGCCAACCCTAATTCTGAGTACAATTCTGCTACTTATACTACTCAACTCAAAACCCTAACTAACTCCCTACAATCGCACCTATTATCGTTGCATGGAGGTTGGGAGCAGATCGTGGGCCAAGAACGTGGGGTACGCCGCGATTGGGCTACGCTATTTTGAGCGCACGTTTCTGGGCCGGTTGTTGGGCTTATCCTCCTGGGCCCAGTAACCTCGAGTCGGGTTGATCTGGTCCGGGGTGTCAATCCGACCCGAAGTTACTGGGCCATACCTATCACTAGGTAAGTGGGCTGCCCGAAATTGGGCTTATAACCCAACAATGCATAAATTTCAAACTAGTGCCCAACTTCACATTCCTCACTTCTTTCTTGCACCATATTATTTACTGCAATTTTGTTTTTAAAATGTCTGTTTTATTATATATTAAATGTTGTGTCTATATCTAAAATCCTGTATTTTTAAATGTGTATTCTATTATATATAAAATGCTGTGTTTATTTCTAAAATCTTGTATTTTTAAGAAAGTTTATGGATTTTTAAAAAATAAAAAAATAAAAAAATTGAACCACATAGGCAAAAACGTTGATGAGTGAAAATTAAGGAAACAAAAACAAAATTCGAATTGTAACAAAATTTAGCGAGAATTACTCCTAAGATGACATCTCAGCGAGATAATCTTATTTTTATATTAAAGGGGGATTCACAATACGGGTCTAATTGAATTGAGCAAAAATAAATCCATCTATTTATAAATAGTACTCTCTCCGTCCCACTTTATCTTGCACATTTTCCTTAAACGACCGTCTCACCTTGTCTTGCATAGCCTAAAAAATGAAAGTTATAACATAATTTTCACCTTCAATCAACCCTTGAAAAGTCAACAAACAACCAAAAAGCAACAATTCTCAATAGTGCGGACCCCCATGTGCAAGATAAGCCGGGACGGAGGGAGTAGTAAAAAACTTATATATCGTATACGTGGATCTCTTTGTGTACAACGGGCCGGACTAATTGTAGAAGTATACAAATTTTTATTACACTAGCTAAAAATATTACTTTTTTAATAAAATTTTCAAAAATTGATACTTTTTATAAAAAATATAATACTTTTGGTCAATTAAGTGATATTTTCCCCATTTTATTGACCCGAATCGAGCGGATCTCAAAGGCGCTTTGAGAAAATGGCATCCATTTGTTTGACATCTATTTTCCAGTGATTAATATTTTTTCATGACAAAAAGATTTTTCAAGAAAAACTAATATGATATTTTCAAAAAAATCATTATTATTTTTGTAAATGATATAATT
This sequence comes from Ajuga chamaepitys, assembly GCA_958295605.1. NCBI lineage: Eukaryota > Viridiplantae > Streptophyta > Magnoliopsida > Lamiales > Lamiaceae > Ajuga > Ajuga chamaepitys. The sequence goes on from OY282495.1 coordinate 33,757,318, forward strand.
CAAAAGTAGATGATGAGATATCAATATGGAAGTTATACATGGTGTACTTGTATATAAATTTGATAGTTAAAACTTATATAAAATTTGATAAGACCACATAAAATTTAAAAAAAAAAAAATACAGGAATTATTAAATTTACGAAAAAATGTTACGGTTTACTAAAAAAATGTTATAATTTCTGGAAAAAAAAGTATTACTATTGCAAGTGAAAAGAAACAAATACCGTTTCGCAGAAACATCATATTCTTTTTTCTGACAAACGTATCACTCATTGAACTTAATAATAGATAAGTCAAATTGTGAGTTATAAATAAGGAACTTATATAACTTTTGACATTAAAAAAATATAAACTTCAGAACAATAATAGTTGATTAGAAAAAACACATAAATTTTAATTGTTCTAAGAAAATATTCCATATTTTGAAAAAATGATTATGTTTTCTGGAAAAAATATCTCTTAACCTGTTTTTATTTATTACGCTAAATTTTATTTTTATAAATTGATGAAAAATTTAAAATCTACTTGAATCACATTAACCTGTTATATATAAGAAGATCTATTCATATGAGGTACGTAAGATCTGCTAGTAAAAGTAATATAACTTGATTCTTTTTTTTTATAATATTGTAATGCGTTTCAGTAGCATGTAAATAGTTGTGCAATACATGTTTGTTGACAATATATCTCTATAATGTGATCTAGATTGACAAAATCGGCCAGGTCCGTTGGACCGGCTCAATCCATTTATCCGATATTTTAAATTATATAAATATAAGTCTAAAGTAGTATGGGCCCCAACTAGCTTGATCTCATGGGCTAAAGTTCGACGGATCTCGGGTCGATTCGAAAATCTTAGTATACTTAAGGGGAATAGGTTGAATTGGACTCGAAATTCTTTGACCTGATGTAATTTTGGACCAACCCAATCTAACCCGACTCAACATATGGTGTTAACCCGACAAGTTGAGGCCGACTAAATCAGATCACCAGACTAACCACCTCTTAATGTGATCATAGATGACTATTATATTTATAGAGATGGTCTCTAATTTCCCATAAAACATAAGAGTAATAGTGTATCTCTATGTCCTCCCAAAAAGAGTGAATCTAAATGATTTATATATTTTGTTATTGTTATTCAACAACGGAGGGACAATGGTCCCAGTCACTAACTCCAACCACTATCCCCAACCAACAGTACTCCAGTCACTTTCAGCCTCAACCAAACATGCACTAAGTCTAAAATTTTTCCGCCCAATGACATTACTAAATCAGCCCACCAAAACATGTGGAAATAATTAAAAGAAAAAACAATCTATATATACATATATATCTATATATATATAAAAGTAAAATCAGGGTTATTATTGTAAATTATCTTTTCCCGCCTAAAATATATCTTTAATGCTTTCTTAATTACTTCTAAAACATTAATTATATTTTTTTCTTCAAATTAATACAATATTAAGTACTCCCTCCGTTCCATAATAATTGACGTTTTAGAAAGAAAGGGAAGAATTAAGAATGAAATTTTTTGACAAATTTATCCCTCACTTAATTATTTATCTCTCTTATATGACTCCTAAAATTTAGCATCTTTAAATATTTATCTTTTCCCTCTCTGAAATTCCATCTTCTTCCGTAATCGTTGGAGAGTGAAACTCCGGCATCTTTAAATATTTATCTTTTCTCTCTCTGAAATTCCATCTCCATCCTACAACTAACATACACTAAAATCTCATGGATGTACTAGATAATGTCTAGCTTTTAGAGCATCAATTGTATGCTTCTCAATACTAGACAATTCTGGATAATGCTATTAAACATATATCCAGACAATTCCATAAGACTATATAACTTTCCTCATTGTATCATTAAATCAAGCTATCTGTTAGAAATGTAGGCTATATTTAACTTTCCTCATTGTGTATCATTAAATCAAGCTATCTGTTAGAAATGTAGACTAGAGAAGTCCATAAGTAACTTAAGCTATTTCTTTTATTCAATTTAAATTGGGGAATGAATGAGGTAGAGGGGAAGAAAGCCTGGATTAAGGAGGGAGAGAGAATAAGACGCGTGGAATAAGGAAGGAGAGGGAAGAAGACGCTACAATAAGCAGGAATACTTTAGGAGATAAAGATTTAACCAAATAAAGATATTTCTGATAGATTTAAAAATAGAGATTTTTAAGGATTGAGTCCAGGGAGAAAACTGGAAGAATTAGTGAAAAAAATGTAAAACGTCAATTAATAAGAAAAGAAAAGAACCTCCTAAAACGTCAATTATTATGGAACGGAGGGAGTATTACCTTACTTAATAAATAAAAATATATACTTTATTAAATTAAAAGTAAAAGTTAATGTACAATTTAATGATTGACTAATTAAATTATTGTATTTACAAATATTAATTTGTTATAATTAATCATGGGACTAGGACTTTCACATATTTTTATATATGATAATTAATCTTGAAATTATTTTTTATTACATATTCATATTTTCTATTTATTAATATTATTTCTTTATAAATAATAATTATACTTTGCAATCTAAACTATGAGATTTTACATATGCTACAATCTATATTTCTATTTAAAAAATAAAATTAACAATTTTGAGTTAACTAGGTTTTTTAGTGTTCTCAATGTAAACAATACATTGTCGCATTTTTCCATATTTTGCAACCCAAGCATAATATACAGACATATATATACATATATATATATATATTAATTGTATATTTAAATAAATTTCAACATATACATATATTATTCAGATATATTGAAGAATTCATATGCTTTATTTTGGTAGTCCAACTATAGAATAATCATTGAATTTTATTTTATTAATATCAAGATTTATTTAAAATTTAAAAAGTACTTGAGTATATTAAACCACCATGTAAAATATTAGAACTTGAAAATTATTTTTTCTTAAAATAAAGTAAATATTTATAGTTAAAATTTGAAAAATTATTTGGATAAAATCAAAATATTTAAAGAAATTGACAAAAATAAAACACTAATTTTCTTATAATACAATTCAATTTATTTTATTTGATATGTTTTGGTGTGTCGTGTTATATTTATGTATTTGTGTTTATTTTAATATTCATTTTCAATTAAGCTATTGTTGTGTTCACATATGTTAAGGTGGATACACATACACACACTAAATATATGTTTGAGTTTCAATATTAGGAGATATTCATTCTTAAAAGTAGATATAATTTATTTCTTACATTTAATAATTTATCTTAATGTAAATTTATAAAATAATATATTTATAAAATGGAAGTTATATTAAATCCATATATCACTTGGGAGAAATTGATATTTACATTATTTATATTTTGGGATTATATTATTTTGCAACATGTAGTATGCGCATTTTTTGTTTCGTTTTGTTCTTTCAACCACAATCTGAACTATACATTTTTTCACATTTGCAACCTCTACCAGCAATTTAAGTGCGAAAAATAAAAGAATACTAGAAAATATTTAAATAACATAAATTTTTAAAAAATCTAAAAAATATATTTTAAATTCTAAACTTCATTTAAAATACCAGAAAATGAACTTTTAAAATGTTGAAAATATATTAGAAAATTGAGTTTTTTTATAAAAAAAATTCAAATCAAATCATTTTAAGCAAGATTTTTTTTTTTTAATCTTAAAACTGTTATAAATTTATGAGAATTATCTCTTAAACTCTAAAAAGTATTTAAATTATTTGAAAGTTATCTTGAAAAAATATTTTAAAATCTCTAAAATTTTGTTTAAGACATGTGGAAGTAGTATCTATGAAAAGTCTATTTTTCAATTATTTTTTTGAAAAAATAAATCCTTTTAAAAATATTTAAAATTATTTAAAGTAATATCAAAATTATTCGATCTTTTTTTATGAAAATTAACTTTTTACTAAAATATTTTCTACATTTTTTCAGTTAAGTTTATGATATAAACTAAATATTGTATTTTCTAAATATTTTTATTATTTTTAAATAGTTTATTTTCTCTCCGAAAATTGCTACAAAAGGATGCAAAGGTGGGAAACACAAAGTTTAGGTTGATTGTAAAAAAAGAAAAAATAATTATTCAAATATTCATTTAGTTAGAATATAATAATTTTATTTTTTTATTTTAGATAATATTATATTTAATTTAATAAAATAATTATTTTCTAAATAAATTTTCATGCATCGCATGGGTGCGATACTAGTATATATAAAGCAAAATGGAGGGTATTAATGTAACTTTTACATTCCCACCTAAATATTTACATCATAATTAGTAGCATTTTGTCACTTATGGTAAGTTGATAACTTTTTTTTTAAATGCAAATATTTTTTTTTTCTAATCCGTTTTTTATTCATAATATATTGAATTATTCATCTTTTCACGATTTTCGTTTTGACATCCATATCACATATATTATAATGAGATATTTGATTTGAAAAAAAAAATTGTTTGTTAGTTAGTTATTTATGCTAAATTTGAATGTTTATTGTGAATCAGATGCAACTAAAAATTAGTAAATAATTTTCTAATAAAATATATAATTGTGTATTTTTTTTATAAAAATACAAATAATAAATTTATTTTATTTGACATGAGTTTCAAATATTTTTATTATTTAAGTTATGCAGGGAAAAAAAACATTGTTTAAATAATGGAATTCCACTTTATTAACTCAAAGACAAAAAATTGATATCTATTTTATAATCAATTTATTAAATTATGAAATCTGCTAATATTTTTTATCACGAGAGTACAGAAACTTTGAGCATACGTATAATTATGTACTAATTTTTTTATTGAAATTATCTTTAATTATTTATTTATACTTTTTATCATGTATATTTTATTTTAAAAAAAGCTTTTTAAGGAAATTTACTCTTTGCAACAAAACTATAATTTGTTATACAGTGCAATCTTTTTATTTACTAAACCTCAAATATGTTTTTTTTACTTTTTTTAAATTCTCAAGTATGTTTTTAGCACTCTGTAACTTAAACAATACTTTGTCACACTAATTAACCTCAACTATGTATGTTTTACTCTTAACAATCTAAGTACCTAGTTCGCATTAATAAACTTTAATCTTTAAATAACTAATGTATTTAGGAGAAAAAAAAAATAACATTTATATAAATAAGTTACAATACCAAATAAAATATGAAAATATTTTGAGGAACTCACATACTTTAATTTGTTGTTTGAATTATTAAATAACTTTTAGATTTTATTTGCTAAAGTAAGGATTAATTAAAAAACAAGAAATATTTCAGTATATTTGAAATCACCTAGTGAAATGTTAAAAGTTGCAAACTAGAATCTAACTTTAGAAAGAAAAAAATAAATTATTTATTACTAGAACTTTAAATTTATTTATATAAATTAAAAATTATAAAAAAAACAAAAGCAGAATATAAAGAAAAAGTATAGAACTTTACGTTACTCTGAAATATCCAAATAAAGTATTTGTGCTTCTTTTATTACATATTTCATGATTATTTTAAATTATTTATAGTAGAACTAAGAAAATGATTTTTCATATATGTGTGTGTGGGTGTGTGTGAGTCACAGTAGCGATAATTCTGTAATTAATAATTTTTTCAGCCTAAAATTTTAGACTATAAATTGTAAGTTGTTGTCACATTTGGTAAGAGTCAAAATTGTTTACTTTTTAAAGTTGCAAATATATTATGTATAATACATCCAATTAATTCTTTCTTGACAATGTTTGATTTGACATTCATATCACACATATCATAGTAAGATATTCGATTTAAAATATTATATTATTTATTTGTTCATTATTTGAGTTATACTTTAGTATTTATTGTGTGTTGTACTATATAATATTGATTTGGAATACAATTAAAAATTGGTCAAATACTTATCTTATAAAAATTATTATACTTGACCGTTTCATTAAAACCACAACTAATTGATATGTTTTATCTGACATGAATTTTCTCAAGTTTTCTTCATTTATTACGTTTGAAATGTATATATAATTGGTTAAGTATTTTATTAAATTAAAAGTAAAATTTAATATTTGATTTCTAATCAGCTTATTAAATAACTAAATTTGCTAATATTAATTTTTGTTAAATCAATTACATGCATATGATTTTCGTTCATATATATAACTTTATATAAGATAATTAATCTGGAAATTTATTTTTATTACTTATTTATATTTTTCTTATTTTTATTAATATTAATTTTTATAAAGATTCACAGTTTCCAACCCTAAACTATGAGTTTTTACGCGTTGCGATCTGGACTTTTTTTAAATAAGTAAAAGTAATTAACTTGAATTTTATATATATATATATATATATATATATATATATATATATATAATATAGACTTTGCAACTTAAACAATACTTTATCGCATTAATAAACCTCAACTATGCTTTTTTTTTTTTTCCTTTCAGAACCTAAGCATTTTTTTAATACATTATGCAATATGTATCTTTAAATAAATCTACTATTTACAATATAAACGTATAACTTATTTGGAAAATTTTGACATATATACAAAAATATTAAGAAATATTGAAAACCTCATATATTTTAATCCATCTATTGAATATCTTTTGAATTTATTTTATTATTTTGTTAATTTAGTATAACTGAAATCACCAAGTAAAATATTAAAACTTGAAAATAAGATTTTTTAAAATTTAAATAGTTATAATTATAATTTGAAACTTTTTAGATAAATTAAAATATTTAACATTAAATAGAAATACAAAAGTAAACTAATTTCTTATAATATTATTCAATTTATTTTGTTAAACATTATGAGTTGATATTAATTTAGATATTTATGTTTGTTTTAACATTTATAATAATTAAGCTATTTGTGTATCCATATAGGTCAATAATGATACATACACACTAGCATGTGTGTATGTGTTTCAAAGATTAGAAATGACATCTTGACAATAAACATATACGTTTTAATTTTTATATTTAATATCTTATATTAATGTTAATCTATTTTATATATATATATATATATATATATAAAGTAAGTTATATATTTAATTTACATATAACATGAGAGAAACTTATAATTAAATTACTTCTAATTTTATTGTTGTTTAATTCAAAATTCCTAAATATTTATTTTATAGGATAAAACGGTCCCATTTATAAAAATTAGATTATTTTATATTTAGTTTAGTTAAATAATTACTTTTTAAATAAACTTTTGTGCATCGCATGGGGTAATACTAGTATAGAAAATGAAATGAAAGAAGAAAAAGTGGCCGTTTTGGGCACGCTTACAATTTAATGGACCATGGCTGTGACGCACAGTTTGGGGAATGACTAAATTGTCAAAAATTTAGGCAATGTTTGGTTGGGGCTGGGATAGCTGGGTTGGGGGAAGTGACTGAAGTTAGTGGCTGGGGGTGTTAGAGAGTGATATTTGGTTGGGTGGTTGGGGTTGTGGTTGGAGTGTGAGATTTAATTATTAATTGTAAAATGTGATGTGATATGTGTAAGATGTAGTTATTAATGATTGGGAAAATGATTAAAGTAGTGTCGAGATTTGTGATTGATGTCCCCCCATTAAGTTCTAATATCCCGGCTTGACCAAACCAGCCCAAAGAAACATGAGGTTGGATTGGCCCAACTGATGAGAGGTTGGACCAACCCCAACCAAACATGTCCTTAGGGAGTAACGCGGTCAAGATTAATTATTGCCACCAATCACAATTAATTTCTCTTTTTTACTTTTACTTTTTCGCTTTTATACTAGCTTTTTTAAACGGTTATAATTTTTTTGTCTCAATTTTATTTTTGAAGAAAAATATACTCCTATTAAATTAATCCTTATTTCACGATCTTCAATTTAACATCTATATTGTAATATAAAGTTTAAAAATAAAAACATAAATACAAGTTTATTTCCTTTTTCCTTAATCGATATGTTTCTTTTTACCTGTTTTCTCCACCCACGACGTAGTCGGAACAATCTAATGAAAGATGTATAATTCATGTGTTGGTATAAGAACTAACACTAAGAGCGTGTTTACTTATCACTTGGCCCAACACCTTGAGGATTGGGTCAATCGAGCCATGTTTCATGTGGAGTTGCTGGCAATATATTTACACACATCATATCATCTTTTCTCACCTTCTACATTAAAAAGAAACCCCACCTCAATTTTCAACCAACAAAATCAAACACCCATTTATTTAGCCCAACCTTCTCTTTTCACTTTATTTCCGACAAACTACATTACTCCAGCCTTCTCCAGCATTAAATAAATACAACCTGAGTTATTACGTATTACAATTTTTCAGAAGATAACTGAAAATAAAGCATAAAAATGAACCCTGAATAATACAACATAAATCGCTAAAAGAAATTATTTTAAGCAAATAAATCACGACCATTTCATATATATATATATGAGAATGAGTTTTCAATGGTTACCTATTTTTTGTAACCATGAATCGTTACTAAGAAAATGTGTGCTGCATTAAATGATATTAAATGACATTTTACCTACTATAGTGAGTTAAAGATAATTTTGTATTCTATTTCTTTTATTCATGTAATAAGATTCCATAAGAATCTTTAGATTCAAAAGGTCATTTTGGTATTTTAAAGTTAAGTAGTTAATGCTAGTTTATTGAAAATTGCAACTCCAATTAATAGCATACATTTAATATCTAGTTATTCTTTTAGTATATTGAGAAAAAGGTTGAATTTTTTTAATTAATTCATATAATGAAAAAAAAAAGATAAAATAAAATAAAATAATTATAATAAGAAGTTAGAATTATAAGTAATTTTAGATAAACTACAAATTTTCGCTTGTGATAAAAGTGATTGTAGGTAAAATTACACTATAAAGTTCCGCTTGTGGTAAAAGTAATTGTAGGTAAAATTACACTATTTATTACTTAAAAAATTAGTAGTTTCACGCCGTGTTTATGGGATCAGATCGGAAGTCATAGATCTCTTAAAAGAAAATAAAATAAAAAACATAAACAGGTTTTAGCGGGTTGGCGGTCTGACGGGACAATTGTTTTTGGACTGTTTTCAACGGGTAGATCTGGGTTAATGGTATATCCAGTTAATTAGCCCTACTGGACCGGACTAGGGGCCGATTCGAGGCTAGACCGGTCGGCCGATCCGGTTCCATAAATCTTGGTTTCACGATATCCGTTTGACCCCGTTACTAGAGTCAGCAAGCATTCACTATTTGACTCGACTCAATTTTTCGAATTAACAAATACCTACCAATTGACCCGATTTGATTTATTAGATCAAGACGTACCAACTATTTGACCCGTTGACATATTGGCTAAATAGGCACTCACTATTGGACTGATTCGGCGTATCAGATAAACAAATACACACTATTTGACTTGATTCGACTTATCGGCTCAACAGACACTTACTATTTGCCTCGATTCGACTTATTGGATCAACAAGGTATCACTATTTGACCCGTTCGACTTCTCGAATCAACATGTGTCAATTATTTGGCCCATTCGACTTATTAGATCAAGATGTACCAACTATAGGTCGATTCGGTTTATCGGATCAACAAGGTACCACTATTTGACCCGATTCGACTTATTAGATTAAGACGTACCAACTATTTGACTCGTTTAGCTTATCGGCTCAACAGGTACTCATTATTGACCAATTCGGTTTATCGGATAAACAAGTACTCACTGTTTGATCCGATTCGACTAATCGGCTCAACAGATACCAACTATTTGACCCGTTCAACTTATTAGATCAAGACATACCAACTATTTGGCCGATTCGATTTATCGGGTCAACAAGGTACTACTATTTGACCCGATTCGACATATTAGATCAAGACGTACCAACTATTTGACCCGTTTGGCTCATTGGCTCAATAGGTACCCATTATTTGATCGATTTGACTTATCGGATAAACAAGTACACAAAATTTTGACCCGGTTCGACTTATCGACTCAACTGATACCCACTATTTAATCTATTCGACTTATCAGATCAATAGTGTACCACTATTTGACCTGTTTGACTTATCGGATCAAATGTACCAACTATTTGACTCGCTCGACTTCTTGAATCAATAAATACTCATTATTTGACCCGATTCGACTTATCGGATCAAGACGATCCAACTGTTTGACGCAATTCGACTTATTAGATCAAGAAGTATCAAATATTTGGTCGATTCGATTTATCGGATCGACAATGTACTGCTATTTGACCCGATTCGACTTATTAGATCAAGACATACCAACTATTTGACCCGTTTGACTCATCGGCTCAGTAGGTGCCCATTATTTGACCGATTTGACTTATCGGATAAACAATTACACATTATTTGGCCCGATTCAACTTATCAACTCAACAGATACCCACTATTTGATCGATTCGACTTATCAGATCAATAATGTACCACTTTTGACCTGTTTGACTTCTCAGATCAAATGTACCAACTATTTGACCCGCTCGACTTCTTGAATCAACAAATACTCACTATTTGACCCGATTCGACTTATCGAAAAAAGACGATCCAACTGTTTGATCCGATTCGACTTATTAGATCAAGACGTACCAACTATTTGGTCCTTTCGATTTATCGGATCAACAAGGTACTACTATTTGACCCGATTTGACTTATTAGATCAAGATGTACCAACTATTTGACCCATTTGGCTTATCGACTCAACAGTTACCCATTATTTGACCGATTCGACTTATCGGATAAACAAGTACACACTATTTGACTCGATTCGACTTATCAGCTCAACAGATACTCACTATTTGATCGATTCAACTTATCAGATCAATAAGGTACCACTTTTGACATGTTTGGCTTCTCGGATCAATGTACCAACTATTTGATACGTTCGACTTCTTGAATCAATAAATACTCACTATTTAACTCGATTCGACTTATCGGATCAAGACGATCCAACTATTTGACCTGATTAAATTTATTAGATCAAGATGTACCAACTATTTTACCTGTTTGTCTTATCGGCTCAATAGGTACCCATTATTTAATGGATTCGACTTATCGGATAAACAAGTACACTCTATTTGTCTCGAGTCGATTTATCGACTCAACAAATGCCCACTATTTGATCTATTCGACTTATCAGATTAATAAGGTACCACTTTTGACCTGTTTGGCTTTTCGAATCAAATGTACCGACTATTTGACCCGATTCGACTTATTAGATCAAGATGTACTAACTATTTCCTTTAAATTTACTATTTGATTATCAATAATTAAATTTATAATTTCGAGGTTAAAAAAATTCTATAAAAAAATGACTCAAACAATAGATATAAGGTGTCATTACTATTTGACCTGATTCGACTTATTGGGTCAAGGCGATCCAATTATTTGACCCGATTCGACTTATTAGATCAAGACATACCAACTAATTTCTTTAAATTTTCTATTTGATTATTAGTAATTAAATTTATAATTTCGAAGTTAAAAAAAAAATCTAAAAAAAATTGTACATAAATTATTAAAGAAAAAATCAATTCTATTAAGAACTGCATACCAAACAAATACACAACCTATTAATTAATAGAAAAGAAACAAAATAAAAGAAAGCAACACAAAATTATAAGGTGTATTTTTTGAAAAAAGGTCATTTGTTTATTAGTTAGTAGTTGCCACCTATTATTTTAATTTCAATATAAAAAAATGCAGCTAATTGTATTAAAGAAAAATATTAAAAAGATTAACTCTAAGGTGTATTGATTACATATATAGCAACTACCAATGAAAAATTAAATTAAATAATTACTTATTTTAAATTAGTGGGTAAAATGAAATAATAATTATGATATTTAATGATTCTCATCAATCAACGTGCATGTAGGACATTTAATAAGATTCGAGAATCTATAATTTCTACTAAAATGTCAAAAAAAGACATGGAATCTTTAATTTCAGATTTCTTAAAATTTAATATAAAAATAAAAATAAAAAATGACACATCACCACTATTACCTACATGTCATCAGGTTACCCATTTTCTTACCATTAAATGTGTTTTATTCAATCTAGGTGAGTTAAATGCATGACCCAACTACTCAACCAATCTCATCATTTAATTTTTTATCCAAGGGTTAATATTAGGTCATCATCCATAGTGATAAAGTGAAAGTAACCATTAAAACCTTATCCATATATATATATATATATAAAATATGTTTATGAACAATGAGCCACATATAAACACCAAAATTGTGAAGTGGTTTAAAATTTATATAAATTTCTACAAATATATTTTCTCAGTGGAATAGGAAAAATAAATCAACCCCAAATAAATCCAAATAAAATTAAAACCATGCTAAAGGCTCCGTTTGAACGCTAAATTCATTATAAAAAATTAAAAATTCATTTTTTGAAATTCTTCCATAAAGTGTATAAAATAATTATTTAACTTTTATGGCATCCAAAGATAATACAAATATTCCAACTTATATTAAATACACAATCCTACCTATATAATCAACTAATAAAAACAATGACATATTTATATGTATCAAATTAAAGATCATAAAAAGAAAACTAATTTAGTATGATATATAAAAAGACGAAAAAGAAAATAAAAGAATTATTAATATCTAAAATAGTTGGATCATGTTTGTAAATTATATAATTCGAAATAAAAAATTGAACTAGTCATTGCAAGTTGTAACCTTTATTTGTTTATATAAAAAATTTAGAAAAAGAAAGACAAATTTAGAAACTGGCTTTTAGCAAGATTTTACTATATATATATGCAGTTGACTTTTTATATTTGTAAAAATTGAATAATGAAGCACAATAGACATAGAAGGTGGGAGTATTTATTTACCCATTTTCACTTACCAAAACTGATAAGCCACATTTAATTACTTCTTACGAAATTTAGTATTTTTATATTTGCTTTCTTTACAAAAATGAACATGATTAAAGTATATGGCCCTGTTTGTTTATGGCTGTGAGTGGCTGGAGTACTGTAGGATGTGGGGAATATAGTGGAATATGGAGGTTGGAGTAAATAAGTGAGTGTTTGTTTATGTTGGTTGGAGATTTGGTTGTGGGGTGATTATAATATAAAAGGTGTTAAAGTTGATTTGATGTGTGTAAGAGTTAGTTAGTGAATAATTAATTATTGATTAAAATGTGTATTGAGAATGATATTTGATTGGTGATGTGTGTAAGAGTTAATTAATGATTTGATGATGTGTGGAGATTGTGGGCAATTTATTGCCCACAACCGATGAACAAACACACAATGGGTTGGGCTCAATCCACAACCGATTGACCCAACCCTAAACAAACATGACCTATGTGTTTGCGCTCGCCTTGTAGGAAAAATATTATATTAAAGTTGAAAATAATCATCAGAAACGGCGAGACGAAGCCCAGCAACACGTCTGCTGGGCACGTCTACTACTTTGGACGTATTGGAAGATGTTAAAATTAGAGAGAGAAAAACTGACTATGTAGCTTTAATTTGCTAATGCTTTCATGGATTTTATTTTTCTTTTAAAGAGTCTATTTCCAAATTCTAACATATAAATAAGAGTCTCAGCCCTATGCAATCGTTGTATTGGTGCAACCCATCAATTTAATCCGTTGAATCTTCTATAATTTGATCGAAGCCGTTGAAACAACTTCCCTACTATTAAAAGTGTAAAAGGGTGAATATGTCTATCCACCCATGTCTATTTCCAAGGAAATCCCAAGTTCCAAGGATTGTTGATTTTAAATTTGAAATTTGTGTCTCAGCACACATTATTTGTAGACCACCACTTCTTCAATTATGTTCTGAATTGGAGCCCTTCCACCTGAGTACTTCTCTTTGCTTGAATTCTATTTGCCATGAGTAATGCGATCACTGTATCCTCCGACAGGAGAGAAGGTGTTGGAGCTCCGATGTGGTTTTCCTGGACTGTCACTAACCCGGGAAGACGCTTCTTCAACTGCCCAAATGAGCCTGTAAGTTTTATTTATTATGTGCTCAAGAGCAGTTGGTTTTGTTTCTTTTCCATGACCGATTTCTCTACGACTCGATACGATTATGGGTTTTTTGGATGGATTGTTTTTTTTTTTTTAGTGATTTAATTCTAATCTTAGTACGCATCTCCCGTCATCACCCTGTTTCCTCACGCACCAAACCAATTAGAACTAGTTCAAAACACTTGATGAATTAGACTTCCGCATTAGTTGCATTCAATGGTCAATGATTGTTCAATTGTGAGCAACGTTTATTTTTGGGCAGTCCACAATTTGTTCTTCCAAAATTCCATTACAAGTAATTGGTTGAATGTTCTGATATTTGTTAGATCAGTGATGAAAATGGCTGCATGTTGCGATCCCCCTTGTGTGTAATACTTTATTTAAATTTTGGATTTTTTACGAGGTATTATTTATATGTTAGTAATTGCTTGTTTGTCTTGTAGAAGGCGTTTCAAGCACAACGATTTTCTGAAAAATAGGGGTTGTGTGTAGGGTGTGCATATTAGTTTTGCGTTGTATTATGGAACTGAGATGCAGCCCTTATGATATCCGTTGTGTCGGATTTTTAAGCTACGGATTACTGAAGCAAAGGCTACGAGTAATGGACTCTTTTGCATGTGTTTTTGAGATTTGGAGCGACTTGGTTTAGGTGTCACTCCACTTGAATATAAATTAGGACACCGTTTTAGATCTATTTGTGTTAACTTTGGTGTATGATGAAACAATGGACTGCTAACTGTTTTCGTTAGAAAATTTGTCGATGCTAGGTATTGTACTAGTTTGTCAGAAGTAGATGCAATTAGAATGATGGTGATGAAAATCGGGTTGGACTCGTTTGGCGTTTTGGTTGGTATAAGGGTATATAATTATCGGTGTTGATATGTACAAATTTTTCTATTAAATCTTAGAGATCATATGCAAAGGATAGGATTGATGAAACTCAGGTTAGTTATTTTACGGAGACAAGATTCGTATTTTAGATACGTTATTATGTTCTCATCATCTCATGCATTAGCGTTGATAACTTGTTTTTCTTCGTTTACACCTCCAAAGTGTCACACTACTCATTGGAATTTATTGCATCCATGTTGACATTGTCAATATAACTAAGTCTGACATTTAGTTCAAGGAAAATGAATAATATAAAGAACCAAAAAATATATGTTTGTTTGTGACTAGTTAGTTTACGAGATTCTTTTTTATGTTAGGACGTGGCTTAAAAAAAAAAAACCCAGGAAACGATTATATTTGTGGTAGGTACACAGTGCATCAACGTTTTCAGGATGTCTTTTTGTCGGTTCAGCTAAGTTAACTTTATATTTTCTATGGAGGCAAGACCGGACCTAGTCATTTCCGGGCCTGACTCGAGTTTTTTCATAATGGGCCCCTAAATTATATTTTTTCTTCAATGGACAAACAGAAAAGAAAACACATAAAAAAATGAAGCATTGTCATAATGCTAAAAATATTTATATCAAAACATAAAAAATAAAAGACAAACAAGTTGAAAATAAATATTTAAATACAACTCGCCTCAAAGTTTTGATGGCAAAAGTATTAACCAAGGGGTCAATCAATAATTTTTATATATATCAGCATATTCATGTGGGTCAAGACTCCAAATCATAATCAAATTGAAATATATATTTAAAATTAGCTCGAGGACTATGAAGGCTAAAGCAGGCCTTTCTGCCAAGAAAATATTATAATAAAATTGAGGCCCACAAGGCAGCCCAGGCGTCCAGGCCCAACGCCCAACAGTTTACAGTAAAAAGGAGGCGCAATGATAATCAAATTGAAATATATACTTAAAATAAACTCGAGGCCCATGAAGGCTGAACAAGACCCTTCTGCCAAGAAAATATTATAATAAAATTGAGGCCCACAAGGCAGCCCAGACATCCCAGGCCCAACGCCCAGTAGTTTACAGCAAAAAGGAGGCGCAATGACTTGAGCGGAATTTGAACCCACGTTTGCATAACCCACATGTTGTTACCTTATCGCTGGACCACTTAACTCTTTCATGCAATATTCTGAATAGATTAATATATATAATATGTGTATATATATAAATATATGTAAAAATTATTTCGGGCCCCTAAAAAATTGTAATTATTTTGGGCCCGAGTCGCCGGACTCTTCCGCCTAACGGAAGGTCCGGCCCTGTATGGAGGTCCTTGTGGTCCACACATAGTTAGTTGTATTTAACCTTGTCGATGCTGATATGTTTGTTAGCTGCCCCCGTACGTTTGAATTGATGCATCTCTTTTAAAAAACCATAATTCTTGTAAGTGCCGTGCATTTTTAATTTGTTGCTTAGGTCCTTTATCACTTTTTTATGATTTGGTTAATAAAATGATATGAATTTTTGTTTCTTAGAAAGATGAAAAGTGTAAATACTTTGAGTGGCTTGATGAGCCATTTACTGCGCATGCCGTTGAGGTCATAAACGGTTTGAGGAGGGAAAAATTATTGTACCGAAACGAGATTCGTCGTCTCATGAATGATGGTTGTGCTTACTGCCGAATTTGGATAGCCGCTCAAAGAGACGAGATAATTGATGTGAGGGATGCTTTGAAGGACGCTGAAGCACGTTTTGCGCATGCGAAGAGTAAGTGTGAAGAGTTAAGCTCAAATAATCATTTGAAGTTATTAAGCATCAGTTAGAAGGAGCTTAATATGGTTAAATCTCAATCAAAGGATCATTGGAAGTCATTTAAATCAGGTTTAACACAAGAAGAAGTTATCATGCAGTGTTCGGTCCATTACTGGCCGAATTATGACTCAGTTCTCAAACCGGTTCTGGCCGAGTTGGTTTAGTGCTGTTCGGTTCAATAACGGTTATTAGTGGCCGAGAATTGCATATAACCGTTTCTGTTTCTGTTAAGCTGTTTTGGGAGTATATGGCGGTTGTCAAGGGCCTTGATTGGTTAGGTGGATGACGGTTACTTGGTATAAGTGGAAAAACCGTGAATCATGTAGCTCATAACACAGAATTTGACATAGAGAGAAGAATGAGAGGGTGAGATTCAAAGAGAAGAAAATGCATTGTAGCTTGGCTAGTTTTCTTTTCTGGTTTTGATCTTGTTTGAACCTCTTGTACGTGTTCTTCTTGGAATCAATAAAGGTGTGAGAGTTTGATGCCGTGGATGTAGGATTCTCATTGAATCCGAACCACGTAATTCTTCTTGTTCTTTACTTTTCATTGATTTTGAATTCATTTCATCATAGTTGAGTGTGTTTTGAATCTTGGGTAGTTATAGTGTTCTTGTGAGTTTTCTGAACCAAATTACAACAGTAAGATTAATGCGTTAAGGATATCCTTGATCGTGATTGTTGTTTGCTCAATTTGGGTAATGACACTAAGTAAACGCTGATTTCACTGTTGTCTGAACAAGCAAGAGAGGTGTATTGTTATGTTTCTTTAAGGATTTATGGTTTGTGATTGCGTTTGAATGTGGTGGGATAATACAGTAGCAACTAGTTTATTTTTTGTAACCCCAAATCCAATGCTAGGGAATGTTGTGATGGTATTGCAAACTTGGTTTCATTTTTAAGACAAGGTTTAATTAGTGTTGTGTATCATTTGGAACCTTCTCCAGTTTGTTGCTTTGTTTTTACTCGAGTGGAGGGATCCAGGGTTTTCCTTTCTCTGTAGCAGGCCATTATAGTGATAGCTCCTAAATGAGGAGGGCAGCTCAAAAATATACTAATCGAGCCTTAGTTTTTTTAACATAAATACGTATATAGATAAATGTAAATCCAGGATTTTAGTACTCAAATGTCATAATTGATCCAATTTCAGGGCTGCAAAGTTTGCGGACAAAATATCTCGTTTCGATCCTTTTTTTATGTTGTGTTTGGAGCCTATGTTTTCCGAGTGTATATTTGGAGCCAATTTTTTAAGAATGCATTAGCAGATGTTTAGTGGGGGGTTTATTTTCCGGTAAAATTTGGGTGAAGTAATTCACTTTAACAATGATTGACAATTGTAGGTAAGGGGTTGAGTTGTATTTGCTTGAAATTTTGGTTAAGTAATTAAATTTAGAGATTGTAGTAACATCGCTTTTAGTTGGTTTTTTAAAATTTTACTTTTTTACTATGTATTTGCCATTGAAATTTTTGGTTTTATTTTTTTTAATTTTAATTTTTTAAAGTAATTTAATTTAAAAATACATTGACAGCGGTAGCTAAGTTGTGTTATGATTTGCTTTATTTTTTTTAAGTAATTTAATACAGAGAATGTACTAAAAACAATTCTAATTGGTATATTTGGATCCATTTTTTTCAAAATGCATTTGCAGCTCTAGATAGGTGATGGCGAGGCTGCCACAACTGAGGAATAAATAGTCTCAATGGTTGGAGCCAAATTTTCTTGGAAATACATTAGCGATTGCATGTTAGGAGTGTAAATTTTATTTCCTGTTAAGGGTCGATTAACTAATTTAATTTAGAAATTGCAGTCAAATTAATTTTAATTAAAAGAAGGTTGTGTTTGAGAATTAAATTGTTCTCTATCAGCATAGGTTTGTCGAATGTAGGAAATGTCTGGCATAATATATTAGGAGCCATATAACTTAGCATGAAGAGGCAATTGCACGTAAGAGGTGTTTCTCCGCGGTTTAAATTATGTTTAAGTAATCTTTTTTTGAGGTAGCTTAGCCTAATAGTTTTACCGAATGAGAGGTAGAGTTTGAGAATAAAATTGTTGCCGACGAACATCGGTATTTGGTCAATTAGCAGGAGCCCAAATAATGTATTTAGCTCTTTACCAATTTCAGAGTGCAAGAGCTATTGTAACTAGGCAGTGTTCTTGTTTGCTTTAAGCTTTAGTTTAGTAATTTAATATAGATATTGTAATTAATACTGGGCAAGTTAGAGTGGGTAATTTAAGAGAATAAAACCTTCCAAAGCTTGGAATTTCGTATTAAAGTGGGGGAAAAATAAGCTATTGTCATTAACAAATCAGGGACACTGACCGAATTGTAATTAAAAATTAAAATGATCTTCAAGTATCTTACATCAATGTCTACAATTTTTACAGTTAGTGTGGAGAATTATCTTTTTAATATTATTAACATTAAATTCATAATCCTGGAATATACATTCAATTATATGCATTTTTAAACGTGCCCAGTTTTGGTAATTTAAATTCAATATATATATAGAAGGTGTTGAAATAGTCTGATTTGTTAGATTTATGAGTTGATTACATAATTTTACTTCGCGATTATATAATAAGTGCACTACATTCATTTTAAATTTACTACAAGAAAACTGTCAAATTTGAACGGAAAAATACCAATGGAGCATAATTCCATTTGAATTTTTAAATCTTTTAACGGTAATTTTAACGGCAAGATGAGTCGTCGGAGTTTTGGAAATAATTCCAACGGCTTTTCGATTGGAATAGTTGTTCAGATAGTTGTTGGAAAAAATAATTCATTGATGAGATTCAAGGTTATGGAATTGCGCTTGGAGTCTTTGTACCATTGAATCTAAATGTTGTAACAAAAAATATTCCAACGGCCACTTTTTCCAACGAACTAAAAATCATTAGAATTGCAGTTGGAATCGAAATTCTAATGAAACTTTTCTGTTGAAATTTCAATTCAAATTGGAATATGGTAATCTTCTGTTGAAATTTCAATTTCAACAGAAATTCAAACGGTTTTTCTGCCGTTGAAGGAGCGGTCGTTGGAATTTTTTTGTCCCAACAATTGAATTCCAATGGAAACAAGACTCCAACCGCAATTCCAAACAATGAGAATCTTACCACTGGAAATTTTTTCCCAACAACTACTCCTACAGCTTCTACCGTTGGGATTTTTTTGCAGCTATTATTCCGACAGAAAAAAGTCATTTTAATTATTTCTAAAACCCCAACAATTCATCTTGCCGTTGTAATTGCCTTTGAAAATTTTAAACATTCAAATGGATTTATGCTCCATTGAAAGTTTTCCGTTGAAATTTGATAGTTTTGTTGTAGTGTGAATTTCTATTTTCTGTATTTTTATTCACTCCGAATCTTTTATTTAATCTTACGTGATGCTTTTAATAGGTTTGCCATTAAAAATAAATAATCTGTAGCCCTTCTCACTAATAAATAAATTCTCTATCAACTTCCAGATTTTAATATTAAATTGATATATAATTGGTGAGAATTTTAATTAATTTTGCAATTTTAAAATAATTTCGGGTATTTTTTACCAAAATCAAATGGATTATCAGCTAATGTTAATTTTTCGTTCAATTATTTAAAATTTAAATAATTTTCGAAAATTTAAGTTAAATATTACGATTCATTTGTAGCTGTTATTTTAAATTATTATTTTTCACTCCAAGGTTTCATTACACAAATGGAGACAAAAAATGTAAAAAATTGTGTTTGCACAAGTTAATCCAATTCCGGTACTCCTTGAATTTTTTATAGTCATTTATTGTATAATACGGCTATTTGGCAGATGAGTTTGCGAATAAATAGTATAAATGTTACAAAAACAAAAAAATAGCTTTTTAGATAGACTACCGTAGTGTTTAAGAATTTAACATTTGCCGAAAGTAATAACAGAAATAGGGTCCATCGCATCTTTAAAACTATTAAATGTCCAAATATATGATTCGACACTCTCATCTGTGATCAGTGCAAACCCAAATACAACTGTTCTTCGATGATTATTTATACCAACAAATTCTGCTAAGGGCATTTTGAAACTATTTGTCTTGTAAGTACAGTCAATAACTAGTACATCACCGCGCGAAATTACCGTAGTCCAATCTCGACCTTGAATCGGCCCAGAAGAGTTTGGTCAGTCTGTTGTCCTCGTCCACAGAATACTACACGTACATGCCCGGATCGCCCTCGACGACTGGGGTGAAATAAGCTATTGCCGCCTCAGCATCTGTTGATAGGCTTCTAGTCCTTTCATTGTCGCTCGATATGAAATTATATAAGTCCTTTGCAATGAAACCGACGTTTTTATACCCCCCGAGAGTGGTGACCATGAAATCCATTACTTGTCAGGTCTTTATTCGGGCCTCCTTCATTGTCTTAATTTCCATGGCGTGGCCGATTGTTATCTGTCTGTTGCAACGGAAAAAATGGACATGATTTCGAATAGCCAAGTCATGATTATGACTTGTTCTGAATTGGGAGACTTTGTAGAGGCCATCATTTTTTGAATATCTAACAATAAGAGCTGCTTCGCAGCAACACCATGTGACAGGTCTAGGCTCCCTATTCCCGTTGGCCCCTTCTGTTTTCTTATTCATTCTAGTACCTTCACGACTTCACACCCAACAGCGCATCGTAATTAGACCTGTTGCGCTATCACGAAGCTGATTATTTCTCCGGAAACCAAAACAAACTATTTGTGAATATATGCGGTAAAAAGCCTCGGCAGCCGAAACTGTCCTGAAACTCTGCCCTACCAGGTCGTCAGAAGTCCATTGATCAATATCCTTCTTGAATAACTCATTCGTCATCTCTGTTGAATTACTGCTTTGTTTAGGGGATAAACACATGCATTACACTAATTAATGCATTGTGTCTTTTGATTGCATAGCTATCATGTTTAGTCAAATCATGCTTTAGCTTATTACTACTTTGAGTAATATAGCTTAATGCTATATGAGGAAAGCTGCATGCATAGATTAGCTATATTTAGTAAGCATTTATTGTCTTTGTTTTTAGCTTTAACTTGTAGGAGTAACAATACATCTGATGTATTAAGTCTGTAATGCAATTGTTCTGGATTTTAATCTATCACAATGTATTGAATCAAATTATGCTACTTTGTAAAGCCTTTGGCTGTTCTTCCTGTTCTTGTTGCTATCTGCTACACTAAACGTTCCAAACATAAATTCATGAATACAAAAGTTGTACATGAGTTTAAACATATCATCTCTTAAGCTGGAAGAATGCTGGTTTCTTCATGGTACCAGAGCCACAAACTGAAGGATGAACTCCGGTGACAACGTGTGGAATCTGAACATAGAACATTGGCCACATCTCACAGCAAGAACAACATAGACAACAATGATGAGCACTGAGACAGGATCTGGTTGAAGCTCCTCTGAGCACGACCCCTTGAGTCTCCATGGATCTGACCATCCGGGAATGAGTTTGGTTTCCACCAAACTGACTGGTAACAACTACTTACCTTGGAGTACATCCATTCAAATAGCACTTCTGGCCAAGAACAAATTAGGTTTCATAAATGGAAATATTGAGATTCCCACAGATGCAAAATTGAAAGAGCAGTGGGAGAGGGTTGATGGAATGGTAAGAGCATGGTTGCTCAATTCACTTTCTAAAGAAATTTCTGAGACTTTTCTTTATGCTAAAACGGCTAAAAGTCTCTGGGAAACGGTTGCTAGCAGATATGGAGACAGCAATGGGCCACAGCTGTTTCATATACAGAAAGAAATCTGTATACAGAAAGAAAGTCTTCGAGACCACAACAACTGCACAAACATCAGATAACAAGAAAACAACCATGTCATGCGATTGATATCATATATGACTTCATAAAATCTCATCTATCCAACTATAGAAATATAATAGGGCAGAAAGACGTAAATTATTTCAGGATCCAAGGCCTGCAATATTTCTTGCAACTCAATTGGATATACATTTGCTTGGTTTCAGTAGGAAATACAAAATGTAATGAGGAAAAGAAAAATCAGCTCAAATAAAAATCTTAGATGCAGAACAAACAAAAAAATCCAAAAAGAGACTCAAACTAGAACAAAAGGCTGGGTAGAAATTGAAAGATGTTGAAGGTAAAATAAAAGGATGAAACAAATGCGAGGAAAAAAATAAAAGGAAGAAGATGATGAGAAGAAAAAAGAATACAAAGAGAGACAATAATTAACAGTGCCCTAAAGAAAATAAATTTTTTTTTGCCAAAGATGAGACACTACTTTCGACAACTTCCTCAGACATTTGTGGGCATTCATTCATGGTAGGTGCATTAACACAAACTGCTTCTGCATCTACTAACTGATCCTGATATAAACAAAAGCACCCCTCAATTCCTGCTAATATTTTTTGTAGAAAATGGTATAATTTCCTTATCTAACACGAATGCTATGATTGAAGCGAGTCTTTGAAATAAACTAAGGTGATTCAATGATCAATAGCTAAAGGTCAGATCAAGACAAGAGTATCACACTATTAGATAAAGAGAAATCGTAATCATTATAGGGAGTGTTTGCGATTGCTTCTACTTTAGAATAATTGATTAAATTTAGAGACTATGGAAAAAAATGATTTTAAGAAAAAATAGAGAGCGATTGTAATAATAAGTGATCCATGCACAAAGTAGAAGTTGTATTGTTTGGGAAAATTGTGAATTTAGATGGAAGTTGTATGTATAAGCAGAAAAACTTCTGCTAGAAATAAGTTATTTTATATCACTATTAAAGCATAAACAAATATTTAAATACACTCAAATTTATTTCTTTTAACCCAAAAGGGCGTAAGTGCTTGAAATAAGTTTTTGCTAAAACTGCCTCTGTGGTTGGAGCTATTACTGTTCTTCCATCACTCATCAGATTAAATGCCAACGGACTAACATAGATGACAATATGCACCAGTATTCGTTCTGAAGGGCCCATAAGAATCTTCCTAACCACTTATTAGCTGTTCAATGCACTTACAAGATTTCATTAAATAAAGTTATTTCAACAAAGATTCTTATCTATTCAAAAGGCAGTTGATCATAACATTTTCTTGTTCTTTCTCATCCAAAGCAAATATAAAGTAACTTTTCCAAACACCAAACAAGTTGAAACCGGAAAGTTTCAAGCATTACTACTAATATTCAGAACAAGCTAAGAGGCAATTGATATGAACATTCAACTAACCGCCAACACGAATCGGTGAATAGTAAAGGGTTGCCCTCTTCACAAATATTCAGCACCATAACAAATTATATGTCAAAATTAATTTAAGGAACAACAAAAATCTAATCAATATGGGATATCCACATAACTTCCTTTCATTTTAGATCCAAGATGCGTGTGATCCATAAAGAATTGATTACAGATCCCATTAATCGAGACATCCAATAAAATTAGAAGATAGACTTCCGATTCAAGACCAAGGATGGAGGCATCAATTAAATCTGGTAGCACAAGTCTACCAATTTGGCGATTATGAAACTTCATTATTGATTTTACAGGGAGTAGATACACAAGAAAACTAACCTGCATTCAGAGAAGGGGGCAGTCCTCACACCCCGAGTCTCAAAACTGGTCATAAGTCTTCAGAAGTCTGTAGCGAAGGCAGGCTCTCAGCTTATGACCAAAGCTTGTGGACATTTGAGCCACCGTTGTTCCTCTTCCACCTTGACCCGCCATTCTTTCTGCTCCAATTCTTCTTGTTTGGATCCGCTTAATAGAATTTTAAGTCTGAGAAGTCGGGCAAATAAATAAGAGAAAGTACAGAGAGTAATTACGAGAAGATTGAAGTAAAAGAAATTTGTACAAGTTTAACACCAAACTCGTGGAAATGGAAGAAATTCAACGATTTATTGCCCTGTGATCTTCGGAATTTTCAACTACTCGTTCTTTAGGATTCATCAAAAATTGGGAATGGAAAGAACGCCATTAGGGTTCATCCTCACTGCTAAATTATATGCCAAAAGAACAAAGAAATGGAAAACGATCGATTACACTAACCTCGTCCTTCAATTTCATCTTCCCTTCTCTCTCATCAACATTGATTTGATGAAGACGGACGGTAATTGGTAGGGGAGGAAAACAATTGAACTTCAGGAACAAAACAACAATTCGTTAACTATTGTGCATTGCAGTATTAAAAAATTAAAAAATGAAAGAGGACCCACTAGGCATATAAAAAGGCAGAAATGCCCTACGGTTGCACGTATGCAACCGTTGCATACCAGAATTGCCCTATAAATAATATTCTCATTTCTAATCGAAAGATAATGTATAATATATCAAATTAACATGTTTCTATGGTCTTTAATTTGACACTCATATTATATATATTTGTTTTAAAATAAAATAAAATAAGTTTAATAGCTTATCTTTCTAAGAAAATAATTTTAAATTATATAAGAAATTTTTATTTCATTGATTTTTTTTTTTTTTTTTTTTTTTTTTGTGGCTTAAATTTAATACAAATAGTTTGATTACAATAAATATTCAAATCTAAGCCCATAGTCAACCAACAAATACTTTTTTATTTTAAATTTAATATTTTATATCAAATTATTCAATATAAGTACAAATTATATAATGAGAAAACATCGTTTATCTTTTATATATTGTACGTAAAAAGTAATTAAGAAAGAAAAAAAAAGATTATTTTTACCAAATTGCCCAAAAAATTGCCAAAAATATTGGAAAGAACGAATAACAAGATGTCGCCAATATCTTTTTATTATATAGCTAAATACTAAAAAAAATCGGGATTAATTTGTTGCATGATTTTACTATATATATATATATATATATATATATATATATATATATATTAAAAATACCCACAATAACCTAAGCCACACATATACATATCTATTATCGTATTAGTGATGATTACAATTTAAACGTTGCTATTTTCAGTAGGTGCAATGACAAAAAATACCCACAAATCCACTACAAGAAATATTATTAATAGTGACTGATTTTAGTGACGGACAATTTCCGTCACAATCTAATTACGGACTAGTGACGGAATAGTCACGAATAGAGACTACAAGAGTGTTTGATTATTAGCAACGACTTAGTGACGGAATCATGACGGAATTTAGAGACAGAAAAAAATCCGTCACTAAACCGTAGTAACAAAGGGCGCTAAAAATGTGGGAATAAAATATTTTAAGGTTGTGACGGAAATATTCCGTCATTAATCATGTATCGACGGATTAGTGACGGTATTTTAGCCGTTGCTATTTAGTGACGGAAAATATTCCGTCATTAATCTTGTATTGACGGATTAGTGACGGAATTTTAACCGTTGCTATGTAGTGACGGAAAACATTCCGTTATTAGTCTTGTATTGACGGATCAGTGACGGAATTTTTTCCGTTGCTATGTAGTGACAGAAAATATTCCGTCATTAGTCTTGTATTGACGGATTAGTGACGGAATTTTAACCGTTGCTATGTAGTGACGAAAAATATTCCGTCATTAATCTTGTATTGACGGATTAGTGACGGAATTTTAACCGTTGCTACGTAGTGACGGAAAATATTCCGTCATTACTTCCTAAATTTAATTTCAAGATTAAAAAAAAAATGTAAGTGAATAGTGACGGAAATATTCCGTCACTACGCCTTGAATCCAATTTTAAGATTAAAAAATTAATAATGTAGTAACCGAAATATTCCGTCATTACGTCATAATCTAATTTTAAGATTAAAAAAGTTAGTAATTGTAGTGACGGAAATATTCCGTCATTACGGCCTAAATTTAATTTTATGATTAAAAAAATGCAAGGTAAAAGATTTGATAACACGACCATTAGATTTTTAAATAACACCATTGGTTCTTCTTGTTCGTAAATGATTTATTGAATAAGGTTCAGTTTTCCTCAGATTTTCACTAAAATTTTCATACATTATAGGGGAGTCGCTCTCTCGCTCTCTTTCTCCATCTCTCCCTCGCTTGTTCTCTCTATTCCCTCTTGCTCTCACTTTCTCCCTTCGCTCTCGTTCTTACTCCCTCTCTTCTATCTCTCACCTCAAACATACTAGCCAAATTGGAAGATTGAAATTTAGAGATTTGAAATTTGGAGAATTGAACCGTGGAGAAGGGGGATCGAAAGCTATCTGCTGTCAGAAGGCAAAATTGGAGGATTCGAGGTAAAGAGGAGTATCAATGGAGATTGAGACAAGCTCGCAGAGTTCGTTGATTTTTGTGGCATCGCCTCAATCACTGTACGACTTCACTATCAAGGTGTATTTCTCGACTTCACTGGAATTCTGAGGCAATGTTTCATTAGATTGGTCCACTACCTGCTGAGTCACCGTTGGATTGATTTATATTACATTTCTGATTTATGTCTGTATTGGTTTCTGCAGGTGATGATTACAAGATCAAGGTATGGAATTACAAATTGCACAAATGCCTATTTACTCTTCTTGGTCATCTTGATTATATCAGGACAGTTGAACTCCATCATGAGTATCCCTGGATGGTAAGTGCTAGTGATGATCAGACAATTAGAATATGGAATTGGCAATCACGTACTTGCATTTCCTTTAGTTAGCAATCTACAAATGGTAATTAATTCTTGTTTCTCCCTTTTCAGCTTTATGATATATATACGGGCTATGAAGGAGCTTGAATCTTTTCGTGGAAATCGGAAGGATGTCACTGGTATGGAAGTTTTTATCTCCTGAAAGATCTTACTTTATTGGAGAACGCATGTAAACTGGAGAATGCATCTAAACTATGGCTTTTTATCTGTGCCAAAGACTTTTGAAGCGATTATTCGACTTAATACGGGGATTGAGATTAATAAACGAATTGGAGATGTGAAATTGTTTAAATTAATATTCACCTCCTATAGTGCAATGATATGCTTCTTCTTAGACAGCGGACAGCTTTACCCATTGATGGTTATATAAAACTTGATGAGAGAGAACTTGTGCTTGTAGATTCTAAGTTGTTACACTTGTGCTATTTGATCTTTGAAGTGAGTGTTGATATATGCTTAGGTCTTATTAGGCTGAAAACCTTCCTGAAGCTAATAATTTTGTGCTTGGAGATTAAAGCTTTAGTTCATAGCTGTATTGGCAGGCTCATATATATGCAACCCTTTTTTTGGGGTGTTGTATGCCTTTCCTTTTTGTGTTTATTTTGTTATATTTTTATATGTATGATATTTTTTTGGGTTGCCTTATTATATTTTTGTGGTACTTATCCTGCATTCGTATTCACTGTTATAGCATTGGCTTAGCACCCATTTCATGAAGAGTATTTTGTTAGCGGGAGTTTTGACGAATCAATTATGCATTGGATGGTGGGGTAAAATCTCTGCATTCTTGTTATATCTTTCATTTATTTCTCATTTTCGAAGTTCAAAATTTGTGTGCAAGAAATGGATGTCAGAATTATCATCTGATGCAACTAAAGTGCATTATTGTCATTGTATGTACAAGTCTGAGCATCATTGATCAATACTCAGATTAATTGAATTCTGAAATGTGCAGCAACTATAAATAAGAAATGATGAGCTATTGAATGTTATACAGCTCTTTGTTTTGGACGAATGAGTATATTTTATCTTCTTTTTGTTACTAAGCTCACCATGCCTCTCTATTTACTTTCACGCCATTTCTGTAATTGATAGTATTGATTTAGTTTTTGCTGATAATTATGATTGTTTAATAGCACTATACTCGAAGAAAATCTGGAATGTCACTCAAAGAGATGTCCGTTGCACAGTTTCTATGAGAGGGGCATTAGTGCTGGCACGACAGGTGATGACGAAGATGACTCCGCCTTTACTTCGGAGATGAAACCGAATGCAGTCCATATGCAATAGCATTCGGAGTTCTTACAGGATTAGCGAATCCTGTAGCATTTCCACTAATAGAGAAGTTGACAAGTATCTAACAAAGTTCACCGGTTCTTTTATTATCGTTGATGTTGTTCTTACAGGATTTCTCGGAGGTGAAGGCGAAGAACTCGTCGGAGGAGGCGTTGCAGCGGTGGCGTAAAGCCTGTTGGCTGGTCAAGAATCTAAAGAGGAGGTTCCGATTTACTGCTAATCTGTCCAAGCGTTTCGAAGTTCGCGAGATCCAGAAGTCCAATCAGGTTTTCACATGTTTCTCCTAAAATATCTTCCTAAGCTCATTGACTTTCTTCTCCTTTTTGTTTGCTATTTTTTTTGTCTTAGTTGATTTAGCATAATACTAGTATTTAAGGATGTTTGCTAGTGATTTTAACTGGAAAACTGAACAAGGAGTTCGGAGTAAATAATGTTAGTTACTTGGTAAATTCTTTGATCAATCACACATGTATAATTCTATATGATTTTTGAATCAATTATCTCTTTGAATATGAAATAGTTTTCAAAGCTATGTGAGATCTCATATTTTCACAACAGTAATGATATTGTCAACTTAAACATTGGGAAATCACAAAATTCATGGTGAACTTGATTCTTACAATTCATGGATGGTTTAAGAAGTTCAGGAATTTGCAGTGCTAGTACCTTCAAACAGTCTGTACATTGGAACTTCTTTAGTGATGTTTAATTATAGCAGTTTTGCTTAATATGAAAGATTTTCATGTTAATAAGTGAATAGGTTTATCATATCCGGCCCCTACAACATGTTAAGTCAACAGGTTTATTATTTTCATCTTAGTTTTGATCATGAATATAATTACATACATTGTCCAAAAAGCAGGGCTTCCTGAGCTTCTTCACTTCACAATGACATATGGAAACCACCAGCCTTGTTTGTTTATTTGTTGCATTTAAGGTTTTTCAGAGGAAAATGGAAAATGAATTGTTTAAGCCCTTGAACTCACACTTTTGTTTATCAAGCCCTACTGAGCCGTTTAGCTTTTAGTTGGTTGGCTGAATAAAAGTAAGAGGGTTCAATACCGAAACATTAAGTTTCAAGGGCTTAATTAAAAGTGCATTTGCCTACAGAAAATTTCAAAATGCAGAAGTAACATATGTTAATTAAATTGGGTCACAAGGTCAAAACTCATTTATTTTGTCCAGCAGACATATCATACACTCACTTTATTATTGTTTTATTTATGGGAGGTGCTACTATCGCACCTCTGCATCTTATTACTTTTCTTGTATATTTAGTACAAAAAAGAAAATTGATTAATTCAAGGACTTCTTTTGGAAACAGATACTCAAAGTTTAGAACAAGAAGAAGTTAGAAACGGCTAAGCAAACTGGAAAGGACTCATTATCTACGGTATGATCCATTCTGACTATGTCTTTCGTAACCTATAATTTCATTTCAAAGTGTCATCTTTTGTTTTCTATTTGTGTTTTGGGATCACTCCTAGATAAGTATATATTTGCCGAATGATTTGAAATTTATTTGAATGTTATTTCTTTAGTTCATACATACTCTCTTTATTGTGATTGCATTGTCTTATTAAGTTGGTTTATTGTGATTGCATTGTTCTTGAATATAATGGGTTACTTTAACTATTCTAACGTTTTTAGAACCCACTTAAATGGGTTGTGCTTGAGATACGAGTCATGACCCACTTAAGTAGTTTCTTTATGAAATTTTATCTAAAAGAATGTTGGATGACTTAAAATCTCTGAAGATAATCTGCATCTAAAAGAATGTAATTTTAAGGATCACTCACTTCTTGCTATACATAGCTCATCATTTTGACAGTTGTAGATAAAGTAACGAACTAATTCTGAGCATTTAAACTTAATGTGTTCTAAATCGAGTTGATAAACTAGAATAGTACTTTCTTGCATGAAAATTTCTAATCTGAAGATAATTTATGAAATGCCTAGTCATCTAGTGATTTATCTCAAAGTTATGTATGTAAACTTATAATCACATTAAATCTATGTCTACAAATAATGTAGGAAGCTTCGTCTGTATCTTCATTCTTCTTCATATGTTCATGAGCCTTTGCAATATTTAGTACTAGTATTAATTTCCATTGTTAAGTAAAAGTTTTTCTGATACTTGAGTTAATGGACACATCATTGCTATACAAAGGTTTAATGAAATATAATTCTTGAGATTGTATGCTTAATTATACAGGGGTAAGCATCTTGCAAGTCATCAACATCTTATCCTTTGAAACAATTTTTAGTATGGTAACTTATTTCTTCTCCTGAATCTTTGTGAATGTACTGAAACATAAATTTTTCTGGCTCGCTTACAACCAATCTCAATCTTTCACAAGCAAGATTGTATCATCTTCTACAACAATTGTACCATTGCATGGCGCATAGTTACTACTGATGTAGAACAGACAGAGCAAGAATCATAGGTTCTTCCTTTTACCGTAAAATTCAGCCATGGGTGTGACCATTAGTACTTTAAGTTGCAGCTCTTTCAGCATGACCAATTTGTGTGTGTACACGTCATTGAAAGAATGTTGAGCTTTTTCTGGTTTTCAGTCGCAAAACTTCTTATTCTCTTCTGTGCAGTGCGATCCAGAAGAATACAGGTTCTGTGATGTGGGTTGCAATGGTGGTCTGATGAACAATGCCTTTGAATACACGCTCAAGTCTGGTGGACTCCAGAAAGAAAAAGATTACCCTTACACCGGAACTGATGGTGTGTGTGCAAATTCAACAAGACCAAAATATCATTGTGGTGTGTGTCAGAAACTTGGAATGCTTGCAATATCATGTACTGTCTGTGGATAGGAGTCACAAATGTTTGTCCTAATGTTCGAATTCATATATACTAAAATATCTCGGTCTATATGTATTTTATGTCCAACGTTTTACAACTTTGGTAGATTGACATGTACGTTTATTGTATTATATAATGATTGTTACGAATTTTAAATTTTATTAAATTTAAATTAATTGTCATGACAGGTTCTACGTTATAATATAAATAGAACTATAGAAAGAAAATTAGATAGTATAGTGACGGAATAGAGACATATTTTTTTTTTTTGTAACGAAATAATTCCGTTACTAATATAGGCAAGATAGTGACGGAAATATTCCGTCATTAATCTTATATTGACGGACTAGTGACGGAATTTTAGCCGTTACGATTTAGTGACGGAAATATTCCGTCATAACTTTATGACGGATTTTTTTAGAATTGTGACAGAATTTCCGTCACTAAATTAGTGACGGAATAAAAAATCCGTCATTATCGGTTTAGTGACAAAGGTTTTTGTAACAGAACATTTCCGTAACTAATCCGTCACTACTCCTTAATTGTGACGGAATTTTTTAGTTTAGTGACGGAAATTTCCGTCGCAGTCAATTATTTTTCTTGTAGTGATATATCCTCTTATAAAGGGTTGCATATTGTTGTTATATAATAGTAAGATATTTGATTAAAAAATGTGATTGTTTGTTTATTAGTTATTTAAGTTAAATATGAATATTTTTTGTAGATTTGTTTATGTTATATATGTGTGTGTGTGTGGGGGGATTTGTTTATAACTGAAATTAATTCCTCAAAACATAGAATGCAATTAACGTTTTGAAAATAAATTAAATTTACTAATTTTTTTTAATGATATTATGTAATTTTTTTCTTTTCCTATTAGTTTTTCTTTTAAGAGTAACGTAATTACTGAAATTAGCCAAAACCGGCATTGTTCAACAATACAAAACAAACAGAAGACGGTACCACACCAACGTAAGTACCGGCAAAACTAGAATCAAACGCTAAATTAGCTAGACTATGGGCCAGTTTGTTAGTTGACCGCTTGAACCAATGAAATATAAAATACTGAAAAGAATTACAAATAGCAAGAATATCGCTAACGAGATTACCAAAATAGGAGCAATCGATCCGACGCTTCTGTAAAGCCCAAAAGAGTTGTTGTGGATCCGTTTCTAAAATAATTTAATATATTTTAAAATTCACTTTTTATAAATGGTTTACAAAACTTTGTCTACATTTTTTTTAGTATGTTTAAAAAAAAAACATGATTGTCGTATTATCACACGTAGGATCACATTAATCATCAAAGGAAGCTAAACATCTCAAATTGTGCACTTCATGCAAGGTTCATATGTCAATCAACCTCATGTATGAGATTCATTACATTATCTGTAATTCGTGCGAACTTTTTAATCACAATCCAGAGTTATGCCCCAAAATATATAGTTTAAAAGACTAGCTAACAAAATGTATAATTCAGACTTTTTAATTCCGATACATTAAAGATTGCTTTTAAGGTATATTTAATGTTGTTTTATTTTTGTAGTTCACATAATGTTAACATTACATTTACAATTATTACGTAAACGATTAGATATGTTTCACTAAATTTTTACTATACATCAACTATCATTTCACAAAAAATATAAATTTCAGTAACCCGAATTTAATTAATATTTCAAATAGTCTTTAACCGTGCATCGGACGGGTACAATACTAATTTGTTTAAACCCACATTCCCCCTTGCTTATGCTTCCTCTGCGAATACCTACATGACCCCGCCGACCCTCATCCTCCCCCGCTCCTACTCCTACATCCCTACACACGTATGAATCCATCCTTTTGGTATCCCTCACAGAGGGCAACTACATATCATATTAGAGTTCTATATTCTTATCCATGTCCTCAGGATCGTTAGCTCACCCAATAGTTGGTCAAATGCCATCTGAATAATTATCTTGTAGATAAGTCATGTTCTCACTAATCTATTTTCTGGAGTATTTGTATATCTAAAAGAAAGAAAATAAGATGCTATATGATATTGTTCTATTTGATTGAATTGGCTTCCCTGATACTTCTTTGGTTGGTCTCAATTTTTTTTATCAAGTGATTGAGCATAATACAACATTCGCCCCTCACTCCAAGTAATGAAAAGATCTTTGGTCTTGGCATTATTGTTTTAGCAACTCTTGGTCTTTTAGGGGTTGATTAATTCATCGGTGATATTTTGAATCGCGCATTCCTTTTCCTAGGAGTTTGGAGGATTGAGAAAACTCAATCTTATTAATTAAACTAGATTGAGGATTTGAAATTTCATCTTTTTCATCTCGCATATGTTATTGCTCCAAGCATAACAAGTGCTTGAATTTTACTATAGTCCTTTCCTACAATACATTGGATCTCAAACACCACAAACTATAATAACCAATCAATTTCTTATAAGCTACCCTATTCAGTAAAGCATAATCTTAAGTGAGCTTATGTGTTATTGTAATTCTCTAAAACCTAAAGCAGCTGACATTCTTCTTGTCATTTTAATTAATTTTTCAGAAAGAACTATTTAAGTTTATTTTATTAAAAAAATCAAGTTATTTATTCAAATGTTGAGGCTAATGAGATTTCAAGAAATATGTATTAAGTTTTGCGTATTGATCAATCCATGCTTACAAATAAGAATTATGATATAATTATAAAAAAGAATCTAGTTGAAATTAAACAAGACAAATATAACAACTTAGTTATGCCACCTATGCATGTACATTTGTTACGATAAGACCATAAAATTTGTACCTACATGGAAGTTGATTTCTATCGAATATATACAGTAAGTGATCAATATTCACCCCCACTAATTACAACATTAAAAGAATATTGCTAAAAAAAAGTGATCAAAGATTTACACCATAGAGCCTCCAGTTGGATGCCACTTCAAGTGGTCAGGCAATCTTGAAAATCAATCTATTTCACTTGGAAGAAACTGTTTGGAAGAAACTGTTGAAGCCCACCTTCCACCATGAATTCATGTTCCACATCGGAAGTTTGGTTTAGTAATATGGAGGTGGACTTTTATTATAAAAGGAAGGCTTTGTTGCCTATTTTAAGAATCGTAAATATTTCGAGATTCCTTTAATTAGGAGATCATTAGTAGTTCATTTTTAAAATAATGTTTAGAGGTCCGGTGTATCCTATAGTGTTTGGAGGTTCGGTATTTTTGAGAGTCGTTGTTTTAGTGTACTTGTTTTATGGTATGTCTTCTGTAACAGTTTATTTTTCTTATTGTTGTAATTTATATAGTTTTGGAAATTAGTTATTTTTTTAATTTATTAAATAGGTGTTAGATATGAGGAATGATAGTTAGTATACATGACTAAGGGTATTGTAAGGTTGATCGACAATTATCCTATTTTGTTACGTGGTGCAAAATCGGTATACGTATGTTAGATATATGTGTTTTGTTGATTATTTATGTTATTTATATAGTTATATGTAGAGATTATATTGTATAAATGTGTGAACTTTATTTGAATACTTTATTCATAGAAGTTTATATTATTTATTCAACTTTGAGAAATTCTATAAAATTAAATAATAAGAATTACTTGAAGCTGTTGCAGTATGTTTTACTAAAGGAAGTTAGAAGTCTATGCATAAAATTTGAATGTGTTTCATTAAGTTTATGATTTTTAATGAATTTTACATGATAAGCTGATTTTTAGGTATAAAATAGTCGAATTTGCTCCTACAAAATGATTTTTTATAGAATTATTGCTTCCAAAGTTTTAAAAGTTGTTACACTATATTATATTAAGTAAAGGTGGGACTGTATAGTTAAATTTTAAAAATACTTTTATGAAATATATGATTTATAATGAATTTTATAAAACAGGCTGGTCACAAGGCTTAAAATTGTCAAGTTTGACTCTCTAGTAAAAGTTTTTTTTATAAGAAAGTACTCTTTGGGTTTTGAAAAAATGTTTTAAATTAACTATATATAGTCATGTACAAGTATGTAAATTAACTATGTGATTAAGTGTTAAGTGTAAGTGTACATGAGCACTGGTTACACATTCAAGCTAAGTTTTTGATAGATATAATAAGTTGTGATAAGGGCAAGAATAATATGGAAAGCTATAAGACTAAATGTCTCAAATCGGCAAGTGCAGTACGAGTTGGACCGAACAACCTTGGAGCCTCTCCAGAACAAATCAGCCAAAGAACATCAACATGTATCAAAGAAAGTCTTCATGAAAAGTGGGTAACCATGGAGCATTTATACTATTGAATTTGTATTGTGATATATATGTTCGCCTTTAGGCATATGATTACTCTCAAGTCATAAGATGGGCTTTTGAGTAAGGCTTTTAAGTCGTAAGATTGGCTCCTAAGTTGGATGCTTTCAAGTCGTACGATTGACTCTTAAGCGGTATTAACAATATTGCTTCGAGTCGTAAGATGGGCTCCTAGTCAGACTTTTGAGTCGTAAGATTGGCTCCTAAGTCACGCAATATGACTTCCGAATCGTAAGATTGACTCCTAAGTCAAAGGCTATTGAATCGTAAGATTGACTCTTTAGTCAAGGATGTATTTATTATGGTGCATATTCATTTAGTACAATAGCTTACAGAGTTTTTCCACTGGGTTCACATAACTCATGATGCTATGCTTAAAATATTTTTAGGATCAATGGATGACAGAGGATCTAGCTAGCACGGGCAAGTTCCCAATAAGAAACATAAAGAGTAAAGTAAATGCATTTGAAGTTAAGTATCAAAGTAGTAGTCGTTAATTTACAGTGGTTAATTAAAGTTGCAAGTCATAAAATAATTTTAAAGTTTATCCAAAGTTATTGGATTTCGAAGTTTTAAATATTGTATCTTTTAAATATTTTTAAGTTAGAAGTTTCTTCTACTTGTAATATTTTAAAAATATATTAGAGATTTTAACTCAAAGATGTGGGTTTATATGCGTGGGTTTTGTGCAAAGGATCGTCTAATTAATTATCAATAAAATTTTCGAACTCCTATTTTTTTATTAAAAGGTCTTCCGTTGATAAATTTTATAGTAGAAATATGATTTAGTGGCAACCCTTCACCTGCTTGCAGGGATGGGGTATTACAACTATGTAAATTCATATGGATGTTAATATGGATGCTCCGGGAGTGTGACAATGCTTGATCGAGAGGTTCAAATCTAGTACCACAACAAATGTCATAAGCTTCATATGCATTTCCAAAAGTATGAAAATTTGCAAGAAGCTAAGGAATACAAACCATCTTTCTATCCTGGCAAAGAAGCTTGAGAATCTCTATGCGACGTTTTTGCACACTAAAGTTCAAGGTAACATTATTAATTAATATCTTTATATTTATAACTTATAGTTACTTACCATTTTCTTATTTTTCCAGCATGTAAGTGATGTGAATAAAAGAAATCGAAAAAAGTTATTGTGCAAGCATATTTTGAGCAGAAAGTTTGTTACTGTTTGTTGCCATGAAATTGTGAGTATCATATGTATTTACATGCAAATGTTAGTTGTTATTTCACTTATATTGAGGCATTTGAAATGTTATGAACATGGGGGATATGTATTTGTGTATATTTGATTTGGATGCAACCGTAGATTCAGTGCTCCGGGGATGTAATTTGGAAGTTATTTATGCTTGTTTCTTAATGTCAATCTTTTTGTAGGGAAAAAATCATAAATCGTCCTATATCTATTGTGACTTCCACTAAATATCCCACAACTTTCTGTTTTTTTAATTTTGTCCTATATGTCCTGAGATTATCCAATTTTCGTCCCAAAATTCAAATTTAAGCCGGAAAATGCACGTGCCGGCCAAAATTTGGGGGGTTTTTGCCACGTGGCGTCGGGAAAAAATCATATGTCCACTAAATATCCCACAACTTTATGCTTTTCTAATTTCGTCCCATATATACTGAGATTATCCAATTTTCGTCCCAAAATTCAAATTTAAGCCGGAAAATGCACGTGCCGGCCAATATTTGGGGGTTTTTTTTTACCACGTAGCGTCGGAATTCTGAGCTAGATTTGAATTTACATTTTTCTTTTTCTTTTTCCTATAGCTTCTCTTCTCCTGCAGCTCCGTCCACCGCTGCTCTTCCCCAACAGACACCGTCAACAATCCCCACCCTCTGTCGGTGTTCATTCTGTGCCGGCAGAACTACCCTCCTCCTGTCGCTCCATTCCGGCTTAGGCGATTCTCTTCTGCAGATTCTAGTGAAGGTGCAACTAGCCTCAACCCGACCTCCACCCGCCACCCTAATGGTGGCGGAAATCTCCCTCCCCCCGCCTCTCACGGCGGCGGCCCAGACCCCTATATCCTCTGCCACTTCATCGTTGTCGAGCACTATGGCTTTCCATCCGTACACTTCATCTTCATCATCCCATCTTTCCTCTATTTCGACCCCTACTTCTGAGATAGCTCGCACCCTTCTTCCATCGCCGGCATGCCGGCCGCTACTGTTAGCGCCGCTGCGAGCTCCATGGGGTATCTCAACCCGAGTTGTACAAGAAAAATATAAATTGGAAGGGGGGTAAAATTTTAGATTATGTGGCAAGAAAAAGAAAAAGAAAAATGTAAATTCAAATCCAGCTCATAATTTCGATGCCACGTGGCAAAAAAATCCCCAAATTTTTCCAGCACGTGCATTTTCCTGCTTAAATTTGAATTTTGGGACGAAAATCATATAATCTCAGGACATATGGGACGAAATTAAAAAAGCAGAAAGTATGTTATGTTTTGGATGGGTTAGATAGAATAATTCTGAAATTTCAAACTTCAATTTGCTCATAAAGTCTATGAAAAGCATAAACCATATTGTATTTTGATTAATCTGGTTGGTCGAAGAAACCCCGTTATATTCTTATACTTTTGTCATGGTTTTGTTATAATATTTTAGTCCCCTCAACATGATATTGAAACATCTAATCTTAAGGATTATGTTTGTTACGACGGGTGTGAGAAAGAACTCATAAACGAGAAATAAATGACACATATATTTACGTGGTTCCTTAACAATGTGTTAGCTACATCCACGACCAGAAGAGAGGAAACCAATTCACTATATCAGATTATTTACAGTGGACAATTCTCAGACTACAGAGTATTCCTAGACAGACTGAGTATGAAATTACAGAGTACTCAACATAGAGACTTCAGATCTAGGAATATCAGGTACAGAATGAATTCAGATTGAACCTGCTCCTAAGGTCAACAACAGAGCAATATATAAGCCCTAAACAGACTAAAACTGAAATTAGGTCGAAATTAGGCCTAAAATACGTAAAAACCAACCTAACCGACTTAACAGACACGACCGCATCGAACCATCACGTTCGCGTTCTAAAACAAACACGCAGCCTTTATTGAACTCTATTTGTCGCGCCAGCTTCATGATTTGTCGCGGTTACGTCACAGCTTCAGTAGCAGCCGCGTTCAAACTGACGCGGCCGCGTTGAGTCTCCAGTGCCAAAATGCCTTATTCAGCCAGCTTTCTTCGTGGCCGCGTCCTCCCGTCGTGGACGCTTCCCTCAGATTCATCCGATACTTTAGCAAAACAGATTCAAGGCATTCAAAGATCAAACTCCCCCTTGATAATAGAAGTGAACCAAAAAACAGACGACATTCAAGGCATAAATCCAACAAATCTCCACCTTGACTTGAATGCTCTCACATATCAACATATGTCCTCTCACAGACCAAATGTAAAATATGCACCCCAAAAGTGCCCAGATTAAACAGATGCACTTAACGTGCCCAAATTGTACGAGCAACCTCTCGTACCTAGATTTGTCCCAACAATGGGACAACTAACAACTTGTGACGTTTAACAAATTTGAAGCTTGGCGTACCTCTAAGATACCACAAAAACCTTTTCAGACGCATCAAACTTCCCATGGCACTAGCATAGGGAACTCGAGACAGTGTAACGACAGGAGAATCAGAGTCACCCTCGGATACCTCAAACAATGCCAATCCCAACATATCCTCAAATCCTATACTTCTTTGGGGCTTCAACTCCAACTCTTCTAGCTCGATCAAGAGCTATACGACCTTGTCTAGCTTCAGTTTGTTGAGTTTCTGGTGGTACATCTTTCAGCTCAGTGACAGTGTGAATTTCCATCACCTTCTTGTGACTAATTCTGCTCCA
Organism: Ajuga chamaepitys; assembly: GCA_958295605.1. Classification (NCBI taxonomy): domain Eukaryota; kingdom Viridiplantae; phylum Streptophyta; class Magnoliopsida; order Lamiales; family Lamiaceae; genus Ajuga; species Ajuga chamaepitys. The sequence continues at coordinate 33,796,868 of OY282495.1, forward strand.
CCTGTTTGTCAACACTATCATTTTCAGAAAAAAACAATAGACTTCACAGTAGTACTAACCTTAGTCAGATTTTCCTTGAAAACCTCAGATGTTGCAGCAGCAGCAATAGGAAAAACAAATAAAGTTGAACCTTGCAACAAATACAAAGTTCCCCGCTTTACACCTTTCATAACCCCGTTCAAACCCTTGTAGACACTCAGAACTCCACTTGCACCTTTGAAATTGAACCCTTACTATCCAATAGACTAAATGATATCAGATTCTTCGTCATGTGTGGAACATGTCTAACATCATTCAACGTGCAGAACTTACCATCATGTGTCCGTATCTTGATTGAGCCTATTCCAACCCCCTTGCAAATAAAATTATCGGCCATCGAAATATTACCTCCATCTACCTGCTTGTAAGTTTTAAACCACTCCCTGCGCGGACATATATGGTAAGACGCCCTAGAGTCGAGAACCCACATATCAGTGAGACGTGTTTGTTTAGCAGCGACTAGGGCCAAATCTTCCTCGGAGCTGGTGTTAACTCCATTAGAAACAACAACAATACCTGCTTTAACTTCCTTCTTCCGCTTGTTCTTCGGACAATCATTCTTCCAATGCCCCGTCTCTTTACAGTAATTACAAGTATCATCCAGTTTAGGAGCTCTGAAACCTGATATCTTCTTCCCTATATTTGCAGGTCCCATACTCCCACTGGCCACTAGCTTAGTAGCTTGATTATCCGTACTTGTATCTGATGCCTTATGGCGCAACTTTGTGGTATGCAAAGTTGATCTAACTTCCTCCAGAGCCATAGTGTCTTTCCCAACAATAAAAGACTAAAAAAAATTCTCATATGACAGCGGCTAAGAAACCAACAAAATTAAAGCAACATCTTCAACTTCTATTTTAACATCAATATTACGCAATTCTAATAAACTTGTGTTCAATTGATCCAGATGTTCACGAAGCAACTGACCTTCATGCATACGCAGACTGAACAGACGTTGCTTCAATAGCAACTTATTGGTAAGCGACTTCGTCATATACACTCTCCAGCTTCAACCACAAACCTGCCGTAGTTTTCTCCTCCGCATGAGTGTTGAGTGCACTTTATACTCCAGAATGGCTATCTCAGCTTCTTCGAGAGCCACCGTCCTGCCCTTGCTCTTCTTATTCTTCAACATCAGCGGTGTCCACATCCCTTGTTGTTTAAACAAGACTCGTATGTTGATTTGCCATAGACTGAAACTATTCCTCCCCATGAATTTGTCGACCTTCACGTTTATCTCAGACATCTTTCTCACTAGATTGCGGAAGTCCCTCATCGAGCTCTAGTACCAATTTGTTATAACATATATGAGAAAGAACACATAAATAAGAAATAAACGACACATAGATTTACGTTGTTCACTAACAATGTGTTAGCTACATCCACAACTAGAAAAGAGGAAACCAATTCACTATATTAGAGTATTTACAGACGAACTGTTCTCAGACTATCGAGTATTCCTAGACAGACTGAGTACGAAATTGCAGAGTACTTAACAGACAGACTTTAGAACTAGGAATATCAGGTACAAAATGAATTCAGATTGGACTCACTGGCCTAAGGTCAACAACAGAGCAATATATAAGCCCTAAACAGACTAAAACCGAAATTAGGGAGAAATCGGGCCTAAAACGCGTAAAATCCAACCTAACCAACTTAATAGACGTGACTGCGTTGAACCATCGCGGTTGAGTTCCGACATAAACACGCAGCCTTTATTGAACTCCATTTTTTGTGGTCGCTTCACAATTTATTGCGGTCACGTCACGGCTTCAGTAGAGGCCATGTTCAAACTGACGCAACCACGTTGAGTCTCCAGTAGCAAAAGGCATTATTTAGCCAGCTTTCATCATGGTCGTGTCCTCCCGTCGCGGCCGCATCCCTCAGACTCATCCGATACTACAATAAAACAGATTCAAGGCATTCAAAGATCAAACTCCACCTTGACAACATACATGAACAAATAAAAAGATGAGATTCAAGGCATAAATCCAATAACGCCATTTACCTTTTTTTGTCAAAAGTCTGGGGATTAAGAGATGGACTAGAGCTTCAATAACTTCTCCTTGTTTTAATCCGAAGATTATTATATGAGGGTTAGAGGGTTTGACATCAAAATCCATAGAAGAATTAGAGGGATTACAACGAGTTTTATAAAAATATAGGTGTGTGCTTGTGTTCGTTGATAGACTTTAGGAGATATAATTTGTTTTCCAATATAGGTTTATGTTTGTGTTTGTGTTATTGATAAGACTTTAGGAGATAGAATTTGTTTTCCTTTTTCTGCTCAACAACTACCTATATGTAAGTAATTTTTATATTCCTACAACTGATATATAAATGCATGTTTTACTATATGTATATATTTAAAGGTTTGCATGATTTGTATTGTGTGGGAGAGTATAATGGAGGTGAGTGTCATACCTAGTAGGTTACTTGTGGTTATGCGCTGAATAGGTGTCACCTTATTAAAATTCTTAGCTAGGTTGTGTTTAGCTTGATTTTCAATTCTTTGTATTTGGAAATCCACTCATTTCAAATCTCTTATTTGGATGTTTAAATTCGAATGAGTGGATTTGAATTGTTTAAACTTTTTTTTTTCAGTTCTTTCTTAATATTTTTGAAAGGACGATGATAATGAAAGTGCGTGTAGTATGTGTGTGTGCGCGCGTGTAGTAGTATTGTGTATGTGATGTGTATGTGTGTGCATGTAGTAGTATTGTGTGTGTAGTGTGAAATGCTTGTGAAGTGTGTGTCGTATGTGTGTGAAGTATGAGTGTGTCTGGTATGCGTAATATGTTGTGTGTAGTGTGTGAAATCTGTGTGATAATGTGGCTATACATACATGAGATGTAGGATGGATTTATAAATGACTAGGTTATTGGATGGATTTGGAATACATCTAAAATGAACTAGAAATTTAGGAAGGATTTAAAATTCCTTGATTTGATTTTTTTGCCAAACAAGTTGGGTGGATTTGATGATAGATTTTCAAATCCACCCCTCAAATCTCTCCAAATACAGTATATTTGTTTAGTTATTACAATATAGATGTATCTTTTGTATGTGGGTGGTGTTTAGGTTCATTGGTGTGTAAATATTAATCTTATTCTTATTTTAATATAATATTAATTATGCTTATTGTCTTGTATTATTTATATGGTTACACATAAGATCAACATGAAATATTATTATCATAATATAATTATTTAGTGTAATTCAAAAGAATACATCAAAGTAGGGTGATTATTAAAATAATCATTTCTGGTACCCGGAAATTACAGTAAGAAATTTGGGTAAGGATTTTAAAAAATATTTTGAATACACTCTGTGTAAACAAAGATTCACGTAAACTCATATAAATAACTGATCAATAATTAAATTAAAATTCTATTCATAACTAGATGTCCACCCGTGCTATACACAAGATGAGTACTAGTTCAACAACAACAACAACAATAATAATAATAATAATGAAATTATCAGCCTATATATTATTTGAAAATATAAATTTGGAGTTGATATTTTGTTGTCCAATAATCTTTCTTCCTCCTTATATGTGGGTTCTTTATACATGTAATATCTTTCATTATTATAAATTGAAACTACCAGCTAGATTTTCATAATCTTTTTACTATTCAATTTTTTATATTTTTATTTTTAATACATTTCATTATCACACATAGAAACTACCAATTATATTTTCATAATTTTTGTTAGTTCAATTATTTGAATGCATGATCTGATGATGTTGAATAATATTTCAAGTAAAATTTAAATACACACTTGAAATTTGATTCATTTCCCTCCCTATTATTTCAGTGTATATTACACCGATTGTAATAATTACAAATGCATACAGTAGAAAATCGATAAATTAATACTCGATTATTTAATAAACTCTCTAAGATAATATTTTTGGCCGATTCCGGTTCGAGGATAGGGTGCTAAATTAATAATTCGCTAAAATTATAAGGTAATACATTTTTGATAAACCCCATATAAAATATAAATTAATCATTCATTATATAAAACATATTACATGAATGATTTATGAAGGTTTCTTGAAAAATGACTCAATTGTCTTTTGTTTTTTGTTGAAATCAATTTCACCTTGAATCTTGTCTCTAATTTTCCTTATCATTGTAAGAACTTCTGGTGTTGTTTTCTCATAGCTCAACAAGAAATTATTCAATGTGATTGCCGTTTTAATAGCCTCGTTTCGAGAAGGGGGCTCTATGGTAGACTTTCACCATCATCTTTATCAGTTCCAATAACGCTCTCAATAATTTCTTCATCAGTGAACAACAGCGCAACTACATTTTCTTCTGGGTGGTTCAGGACATCTTCGACATCCATGTTGTCACTACAAGAAAATGCATTTTTAGCGGCGAAAATTTTCGCCACAAATCAATTGGATTTCGCCGCTAAATCTAATTAGCGACCAAAAAAATTCGTTGCCACGCCCATCGCTATTTCAGCGTCGCTAATTTTGTTTGCGACGAAAATTAGTACATTGCCGCAAATATTAGCGGTAAAATAAATAAGTTTGCCGCTGATAATAAAACTTATAAACAATATGAAAAAATATATATTAGCTGCAAATATTTTATTTCGCCGCCAAGTTTGCGGTGCAATTATAATATTTTGTCGCTAATTAATAAAATTATAAAATTATAAAAATAGCGAGAAAAGAGCTCAACAAGTACCTAAAGTTAGCGGCGTATGTATAAATTTCGCCGCGAACATTTCATTTTGGTGGCTTCACACGAAAATTATTATAATTTAAATTACTAAAAAAATAATTTTATTTATTAATTTTGATATTTTAGTGATTTGCAACAACTTTCAAGTAATATGTCGCTAAGTGTTGCAGCAAAAATAGATATTTTGCCACAATTTGATATATAATTAATAGAAAATTAGATTTAATTATATATTTTTTAAAAAACACATGTTTTGCGACAAAGTATAATATATTTGCCGCTAACTTTGCTGCGAATACTGTATTTTCATCGCTACATTAGCAACGAAATGTAGGTTTTCGTCGCGAAGTAAAAATAGCGACAAAAGAGCTCAACAAGTCGCTAAAGTTAGCGGCATATGTATAAATTTCGCCGCAAATACTTTTTGTTGCGGCTTCACACTAAAATTATTAATTTAAATTACTAAGAAAATAGTTTTATTTATTAATTTTGATATTTTAGTGATTTGCGACGACTTTCAAGTAATATGTCGCTAAGTGTTAGCGGCAAAAATAGATATTTTGCCGCTATTTGATATATAAATAGGAAATTAGATTTAATTTTTTTTTAAAATACATTTTTTGCGATAAAGTATAATATATGCCGCTAACTTTGCTGCGAATAGTGTATTTCCATCGCTAAATTAGCGACGAAATGTAGGTTTTCATCGCGAAGTAAAAATAGCGACAAACAGTTCCAAACGTCGCTAAAGTTAGCGGTGTATGGATAAATTTCACCACAAGCATTTTTTTCTTGGCGGCTTCACACTAAAATTACTATAATTTAAATTACTAAGAAAATAATTTTATTTATTAATTTTGATATTTTAGTGATTTGTGACAACTTCAAGTAATATGTCGCTAAGTGTTAGCGGCAAAAATAGATATTTTGCCGCTATTTGATATATAATTAATAGGAAATTAGATTTAACTATATATTTTTAAAAAATACATGTTTTACGAAAAAGTATAATATATTTGTCGCTAACTTTGCTGCGAATGGTGTATTTTCATCGCTAAATTAGCAACGAAATGTAGGTTTTCGTCGCGAAGTAAAAATAACGACAAGACAGTTCCAAACGTCGCAAAGTTAGCGGCATATGGATAAATTTCACCGCAAACATTTCTTTTTTGGCAGCTTCACACTAAAATTATTATAATTTAAATTACTAAGAAAATAATTATATTTATTAATTTGATATTTTATTGATTTGCGACGACTTTCAAGTAATAAAAATAGATATTTTGCCGTTATTTGATATATAATTAATAGAAAATTAGATTTAACTATATATTTTTAAGAAAATACATGTTTTGCAACAAAGTATAATATATTTGTCGCTAACTTTGCTGCGAATGGTGTATTTTCATCGCTAAATTAGCGACGAAATGTAGATTTTCGTCGCGAAGTAAAAATAGCGATAAAACAGTTCCAAACGTTGCTAAAGTTAGCAACGAAGCATGAAATTTGCCGCTATTTATAATTTTAGCGGCGAATATGTATTTTGCCGCAAAAATTTCGCCACTATTTTCGCGTTTTCTTGTAGTGTGTGTATGATTTGTTTGTGTTAGCATATTTTGATTTTGTATTTATATAGAAAATATTTTTTAATGTCCATAAAGTGATACATCGAACACAAGAAGCATAATAAGGTGGGAGATTGAAGGGTTCTTTCAAATTGGGCCCTTAATTTGATATACGTACATGCATTGCACAATAGTAAAGTTTGAAAGGTGTTTGTAAATTGAGTATTTCATTGTAAATTAATAAAATATAATTAATAATTATTAATTAATCGATTAATTAATATCTCTTTTAATTAATAAATTTTGGTGGTCCATGAGTATTAATTTATAGAGTTTCTACTGTATAAGGATAAAACAATGTCACATATTTTGAATAATTACCGTTTGAAAGCCACATATATTACATAATATAATATTAGTATAAGGCCACGAACATATTAGTTACTTACGTATATGAGTGGTAAACTATATTATCATGTCATATTCAAGTAAAAAACAGTTGACTTTTATTATTTTTGTAGTTAACATAAATTTTCTTTTCACAAAATAGAAAAAATTAATAAGCAAACTAATTCAATCAACAAATCACTTTAGCAAATATATCTAAGCTTTTTTTCTATTGTAAAGTGTAATCTAAACAAGTTTTTTATTTTTTATGAATTTATTTAAACCAAATAATTTAAACTATGCAAAAATTATTAAGATAAAAAATGTAAAACTAAAGTAAATAATTTTAATCTTCTAAAAATTTCAATCGGTTAAAAAAAATTGGAATTCTATCACATTTTAATTTTAATATATCCTTTTTTGAGAAAATTAAAATATATCATTAATATCCGAAGAAGAAGAAGGTATTTTACTCTTAAAAATTAATATTTTAATTATAATATATGCATTATGGATGCCAAATCGAAGATTGTCAAAAGAGGAATAATTTGATATATTTTTTTTTTTATGAAAAAACAAGTTGAGATAAAAAAATTATATGACCTTGAAATTTCGAAGGCAAAGGATAAAAAATAAGAGATAGAAGAAAAAGACATAAAAAATGATTGGAGGATAAACCACAAAAGAAGGTGGATGAGACACATGTCTCCCCTTCTTTAGGGCTCTCTACGTATTTAAGAACATTTTTAAAAAATTAAAATAAAAAAAAAAAAATTTGGTGAAAAATTATGAGAGCGACACGTCTTTCCCTATTTCTATGCAACATTCTTTTAGTATTAAAGGTTGATTCCCAACTCATACTCTGCTAATTATATTACAGGTATACTTAGCGACTTTCAATTTACCTTTTGGTATTTTTATCTTTGTACCTTTCTTCCATATGTCGAACAAGTAATACGAATGAGCTCAGTCCCCTTGATAGCTCCTCCTCTAAAATTAAGTAAAAAACACTTTGTTTTTGAAAAAGTCAATTGCCTCAATATTCGAATAAAAGTTAAGTTAAAATATTTATAAGAATAAAATAAACTCTAAACAACTCTTTATAGAAAAGTATTTAAAAAGGCAAATAGAAAAGTCTGTTGTTTTTTATTTTGGGGTGTTACATGAATAGAAGAATGCAAAGAATTGGGCTAAACAAAGACATTAGATAGGCCCAAGATGGAGTTAGATAAGCCTAGAAGAAGAGATAAAAAGAGAATAAACGGTTGAAGCATTTGCCCAGCCAAACAAACATGTTGCGCAGTCATCCAAAAGATACATAGCCATGTTTGCATTTGTAGAAGAGCATTTGCTTGACAGAGCTAAAGTCTTGCTTGGTCGGCGCATGTCTAAATTGACAACTAGTGGGTATTCAATGCTTTTATCCAATTTTATCCCCACTTTAACCTTCTTTTGTGTACTCCTATAAATACCTAGACTTATTATTTGTCAAACAATAAGATTTTCAGTTAGTTTTTCATAATTATTATGCTAAAGGGTTAGAGAGCCAAGGAAGGAGAAGGAGATTCATCACGCGGTCTTCAATTGGTGAACTGTAGTAATTTATCCTTTTTATTTACGTTTATTGTTCTGAACATATTTTATTTAATAATAGTTTTAGTTTTTATTAGTCCTTTGCATGAATTAGTCGATTCATATTTTGAAAGTAGGTTTCAATTACAATGCAAATGTTTATACGTTATCCATGATTTGCATGTGTTCTATTGTTATTTGGTGTGTTGAGATATAATTGTTGTTTGGTTAGCCTGATCACCTAGTCTGGCACTCGCGAATCACATACCCAAGATACCAGAATGTGTGAGTATTGATGGTCAAACGACACATAACATAATATATTTGAGAAATTGGAATACTAAGGATATATTGTGGGGATAATTCCTAGGCACTGTAGGAGTCATAAAGACACTTGTTCCGGGAGTATTGTCTATGATCCACACCTCAAACACTTTAGATGGGAGTTTGAGATACTAAATTGCGAGGCTTCATAACAATAGGAACTTGTGAATTATGGATAGATATACGTGTTTGCATGTGCGGTCGTCTATGGTCACATAATAGTTAATTCTGAAATCAAACATCTTAAGATAACTCTTATATTATTTGAGTCTTGTTATTTGTTAATTTGTAGTGCCGTAATGAAATCGGGTCCGGCACTACAAAGAACTATTGGGCCCGAAAGTATTTCGGGTCAGACCTCGTCTCTGATCTCCAACTTAGGGTTACGAGTAGTCCGCCTCTTGATCGATTGGACCTGCAAAAACCACGTCGGGGCCTTTCCTGGCGCGGGACCTCCGACGCTCAAGTCAGTTCGTGCATATTGTTGGGTTGAATGTGTATTCTATCGGGTATTTTTAGAGAGTGAGTAGACAAGATGTATAAGTGTGTAGTGGAAGAAACCTACCTCAAATAAGGAGGATTGAATAATTTATAGTATCATTTACTTGGGGGTATAACAGTGATTTTGACTAGGGTTGTTATTGGGCATGGAATGACAATGGGCCTTCTCTCGTTGGTGATACACGTTGTGTATGCATGCACTTAGGTCAATTTTAGGTGTGCATTTATAACATTTGCATGCATATATGGTCAATAATTGATTATATTGTATACATTGGACCATTTGATGTGTTTTATGGAGTTTTGTGGATTTTAGGCCAAAATATCGGGTATATGGCGAACTAGAGACGAAATGGGCCGCGATGGGCCTAAGAATAGAAAATCGCACTTCTGGGAAAGAATTGACGCGGCCGCATCACTATCATTCAAGGCCACGTGAAAACGTGGCTAAAACGTGAGTTCAGTACAGTGAGCCTCGACGAGGCCGCGTCCATGCTGTTCGAGGCCGCGTCATTTTTGTTGTTTTGAGTGAGACGAAAATTCTCGCAACGAGACCGCGTCAAGACCGTTCAAGGCCGCGTAAAAAATCATCCGGAACTCCAAATCGGGTTTAAACTAGGCTTTTTGTCCTAATCCTTCAAGGTTTCAACTCATACTTATAAATAAGACCACAAGCTCGCGAATGAAGAGTTAGACACTCCATATTCTCAGAGATACTTAGAAAAAGAATTAGAAGACTTGGAAAACGAAGAAGACGAAGATCGACGAGACGATTCATTCGGGTTTAGTAATTCTTTTCTAGTTTTGTTCTTTATGATGTTTTGCATGGAATATTATATTGGATTGAGACTAGGCATGAGTAGCTAAGCTATTCGTGTCCTAGGGTTTAGAAAGTAGAGATTTTTACGACAATGTTTTGAATTATGTTTTGATTTATAGACTCCATTTTTATGTGTTTATCTCTGTTTTTGTTTTTCCAACTGAATTTAGATTGGCCATCTAGGTTTAGTAATCTCGTTTAACAATTCCACTTCGAGAGGAGGGAATTGTTATTAGACGTACGACATAGAGTGCAGTTGTCTATGACTGTGTAGGCATTGGTTTGTGAGCTTTTGGGAGTTATTAGGATTAATTGACTCGAGAGGGTAATCATCTTAATTAATCTACGATCTAGTCGCTTCGAGAGAAGGGTTAGGTTATTAGAGCACCACTTAATAAATACTAGAATCTGGTTTAAAGGTCTATAAGTTGAGCAAATTCATCATTGAAGTAAGTCTTGAAATCAAATCCCTAAGATACTTTCTTGGTAATTGAAATCCCTTTTTGTCTGATAAGTCATAGTTAAGTGATTAATTAGTTAAGTTCTTTAATTTAGTTAAAAGAAAACCTTGAAATCTTAGTATCTAGTTAGGATAATCCTAGATCATCGGGGTATCGAACTACCTAACCTATTCCTTGTGGGATCGACCTTGACTGCTACTACTACACTCGTACACTTGCGGTAATTAGGGGTTAGAAATAGTCCTGCCAGTGGGCTTGGTGCTTATCAATTATTTGAGTGACATAGGCCTAGTGTAATAGGCCCAAAATGGTGGATTAGGCCTTGACTATGTTTCTTAGGGGGTATAATCCATCGTGGCACCACATGTCCCCCCTTAATACTCCGAGTAAGGAGGCACGAAGTTATCTCAGAGTGAATATTTTCTCTTGTGTGGTGGACGCTCGAGTAGTCTCGAACTTATTTTCAGTAAATCGACAAAAATGTAAAAAAAACCCGAACTCATACTTAAGAGGTCAACGAAATTTAGAAAGACCTGAACTCAAATAGATGAAGTAAATGAAGTCGGAAAATACCCGAACTCAGAAGTAAGAAGTTATTGACTTCGGGGAATCATAATCTTACCTTTTAAGGCATTGAGACCGGGAAGGGCCCGAACCTGAATTTGGTAAGTTGGTGGATGGAGAAGTAAGATCTCACCTTCAAGTATTATTGAGATTGGGAAGAACCCGAGCTTAAATTCAAACAATTCAGTGAGGTCACGAAGAACGAATTATCCTTCGAAATGTATTGAGTTCGAGAAAGGCCCGAACTTCGATTTGATAAGTTGGTTAGATTGGGAAGCACGATCGTACCTTCCAGAAGTATTGAGTCGGGGAAACCCGAACTCAAATTTGATAAGCTGGTGAGATTAGGAAGCAAGATCTCACCTTTAGGAACTATTAAAAATTGGGGAAATCCGAACTTTCATTCAATAAGTTGGTGAGGTCATGAAGAATGAACTCACCTTCAGGAAGTGTTGAGATCGGGAAAACCCGACTCAAATTTATAGGTTGGTGAAGTCGTGAAGAACGAACTCACCTTTTAAAATTATTGAGATCAGGGGATGAGTTCGTGAAGAACGAACACACCTTTAGAAAGTATTGAGATCGGATAAACCCAAACTCAGATTAAATAAATTGGTGAGGTTGTGAAGAATGAAGTCACCTTCGAGAAGGTTGAGATCGGGGAGACCCGATCTCAAATTTGATGGGTAGGTGAAAACGTAAAGAACGTAACCACCTTGGAAAAAGTATTGAGATTGGGAGTCATCCGAACTCTGATTTGATAGGTTGTGAGAGGGAAGCACGATCTCATCTTTAAGATTTATTGAGATCGGGGAAGACCCGAACTCAAACATATGATAAATAAGTAAGGGCGAGTGGAACGAACTCACTTTCAAGAAGTTCTGAGATCGGGGCAATCCGAACTCAGATTTGGTGAATTGGTGAATTCGTGAAGAACGAACTCACCTTCGAGAATTATTGAGGCCGGGGAAACTCAAACTCAGATTTAATAAGTTGGTGAGATCGGGAAGCATGATCTCACCTACAGGATATATTGAGATCGGGAAGAACCCGAACTCAGATTTGATAACTTGGTGAGATCGAGAAGCATGATCTCACATTCAGGATATATTGAAAACGGAAAGAAACTGAACTCAGATTCGATAAGTAGGTGAGGTCGTGAAGAACGAACTCATCTTTGAGAACTATTGAGATCGGGAAGGACCCGAACTCAAATTTAAAGAGTTGATGAGGTCGAGAAGCACGATCTCACCTGCAGTATATATTGAGATTGGGAAGAAACCGAAATTAGATTTGACACGAAGAACGAACTCATCTTTGAGGATTATTGAGATTGGGAAGAACTCGAACTCAAATTTATAAGTAAGTAAGATCATGAAGAACGAGCTCACCTTCAAAAAGTATTGAGTTGGGTGCATACCTGAACTCAAATATGATAAGATGGTGAGATCGAGAAGCATGATCTCACCTTCAAGAAGTATTGGGTCAGGGGAACCTGAACCCAAATTTAATAACGGACATCGCTTTCTTTAAAGTATTGAGATCGGAAAAACCCGAACTCAAATTTTAATAAGTTCGTGAGGAACGAACTTACCTTCGAGGAGTATTGAGTCGGGAAATACCCGAACTCAAATTTGGTAAGATGGTGAGATCAGGAAGCATGATCTCAACTTCAAGAAGTATTAAGATCGGGAAAATACTAGAACTTAAATTTGGTATGTTGGTGAGGTGGTAAAGAACGAACTCACCTTTGAGAAGTACTGAGATCAGGGAAACCCGAACTCAGATTTAATGAGTTGGTGAGATTGTAAAGAACGATCTCACCTTCAAGAAGAAGTGAGTCGGGAAATATCCAAGCTCAAATTCGATAAGGTGGTGAGATCGGGAAGCATGATCTCACCTTCAAGAAGTATTGAGTTGGGCAAAGACCTGAGCTCAATTTTGATAAATTGGTGAGATCATGAAGAACGAACTCACCTTCAAGAAGTACTGAGATCAGGAAACACGATCTCAAACCTATTTATTTATGTCTTTGTTTTTTCAAAATATTTGAAAGAGGTTCAGGTGGGTAGTGGTAGGTACACTACCCTATTCCCCCGTAAAAAACTTGGCCACTTTAGCAACCGAAGTGACCAATTTATTTATAATTCTTTCTTTGTGGTTATTCTTGCACGATCTTTGGGAGTTCATGCTATGGAAAGTATTGAGATCGAAAACGGCCTGAACTCACATTCAGAAAAGTTGGTGAGGTCGTGAAGAACGAACTCACCTTAGAAAAGTATTGACATCGAGAAGGACCCGATTTCCAATTTGTTAAGCTGGTGAGATTGGGAAGCACGATCCCACCTTCCAGATTTATTGAGATCAGGGAAGAACCTGATCATGCTGTCTTAAAATCAAAGCTTGAAGCTCAGCGCGAGGTCACGATTTGCTTCTTTTTTTTTCTTAGTTTTATATTAGATTTCATAGGTTTGTGAGGTCATGAAAAATGAACTCACCTATGGAAAGTACTAAAATCGGGAAGGACACGAACTCCAATTTGCTAAGTTGGTAGGATCGGGAAGCACGATCTCACCTTCAAGAATTGAGATCGGGGAAGACCCGAACTCCAACTTAATAAATTGTGAGATCGGGAAGCAGGATCTCACCTTCAAGATTTATTGGGATCGGGGAAGACTCGAACTCCAATTTAATAAGTTGGTGAGGTTGTGGAGGACAAACTCACCCTCGAAAATTAGTGAAATAGGGGAAACCCATACTCATGTTCAATAAGTAGGTGAAGTCGTGAAGAACAAACTCACCTCTGAAAATTATTGAGATAGGAGAACCCGAACTCAAATTAAAGGCGTTGGTGAGGTTGTGAAGAACAAACTCACCTTTGAAAATTATTCAGATCATGAAGCACGATCTTATATTTGTGTATTTGTGTTTTTCAAGATATTGAAAATGGGTTCTTGATAAGTAGTGGTAGGCATACCACCCTACTCCCCCCAAACTTAGTTACTTTTTGTAACCATAAAGTAAACATTTGCACGATTCTTCTTTTGTTCACGCTCTTTTAGTGAAAGTGAGTCTGAATTTTTTCTTCATATCAGAATGAATTCGGGCTTTACATTTTACCAGAGCGGACCTGGTTGTCTTTGCCATAGTGGGTATGGACTTTTCTTCTTGCCCGACTTTTAGATCGGGACTTTAGTTATGCCAGAGCGGATCTGGACTTTTCTTCGTGCCCGATCTTTAGATCGGGACTTTAGTTATGCTAGAGCGAATATGGACTTTTCTTCGTGCCCGATCTTTAGATCGGGACTTTAGTTATGCTAGAGCGAATATAGACTTTTCTTCGTGCCCGATCTTTAGATCGGGACTTTAGTTGTGCCAAAGCGGATCCACGTTTCTTTGTGCTAGAGAGACTCTGGGCTTTTCCACGGAATAACCCGTGCCAGATCCAGGGGAACCTGGGTTTTCCACCATGCCAAAGCAAATCTGGACTTCCTCACGGTTTACCCGCGCTAAGCTTAGTACTTGGGTTTGCTTTCATGCCAGAGCAACTCTGGACTTTTCCACGAAATTATCCATGAGAGATCCGGGGGAACCTGGGTTTTCCACCATGCCAGAGCAAATTTGGACTTCCTCATGGTTTACCCGCGCCAAGCTTAGTACTTGGGTTTGTTTTTGTGCTCGATCTTTAGATCGAGACTCTTCGTGCTTGGTCAAGACCAAGGCTCTTGCCTGGTTAAGACTAGGGCTTAATGCCGGTTAAGACCAGGACTTAATGTTTGGTTAAGACCAAGGCTCATGCCTGGTCAAGACCAGGGCTTAATGCTTGGTTAAGACCAAGGCTCATGCCTGGTTAAGACCAGGGCTTAATTGTGTGCCCAATCTTTAGATCGAGACTTTAGTTGTGCCAAAGCGGATCTGGACTTTTCTTCTATCACTCTCACTCCTCTTGGTGTAGACTTTGTGGGCGTTTTTCCTCGCAAAACTCAAAGAAATCATCGAACCCACATTATTTCATGGTTGTTTCTTATTGTCACTTGGTTAAGTGCATCAAAGGGTTATGATAGACAATCAATCGAGCATAACATGAAACACTCCATGAACTAAGGTTAGACGTAATTTAACTTCCAATATGATGTCAAATGCAAGGTACAATATCAAGAGTGTGAACTATCCACAAAATCACTTAGACATTAGATAAATTACGTATTTCACATTTTCAAAGTTATCCTAATTATGGCAAGCCTTAGAATATTCTCAGTTCGTATTTCCTTTATGACATAAAAGTCATCCACATAAATCACTTCTCAATTTTCAATAAAAGATATCCATCTTCAAGACCAAGCAAGGAATGGAGTTCACATATATGAATTAATTCCCCGTATAACAATTACGAATTTAATTACATCAAAAATAAGATAATTCAAGATCTATCATCTTCACACATTCTTGCCATGCTCAAACGTGATGTGTCAACAAATGTCTATCAGGCATATTGATTATAATGGCAAATCAATCAGTAATATCAATCAAATAGTAAGGTAGTTGTCTACTAGTTCATGATTCATGTGTGATGTCATAACTATTTTTTATGCCTAATTCCCATAAGCCCATTAATCAATTATTTTTTAATAATATTTAATTTTCAATCAAGTGAAAAGTAAGAAGATACCCCCCCTTAAGCCGATAAGCAAGGGTTTGAGAGCTCGTTAGCTGCGAACTTGACTTCCAATAAGCTTGGCCATCCATTCCCTTTAGCAGAGCTTCCCGATAAAATTAATGCCCTTCCACGTGTGGGCTTCACGTTGATTTCCACTCGGAAAATAGAAAAAAAAAAAATCAAGTGTTAAACTATTTTTTGTTTGATTATGATACTACTTAATTACGGTCATTCAATTATTTGAATTTACTATTGCACAATAGTCTATTTAACAACACTAATTTCTTGTCGTGCAATATGCATCTATATTAAGATATTGAGTTATTCGTCATATTTATTGAGCATCTGGGTTTAGAACTTATTTTTCAAGTCCAACTAGGGGCTGTCAAGGTCATATACTATCTATGCCGTATTTTAATACTTAATGTATAATATACCATGGACAGGTTACCAATAAGAAACACATAGATGCAATTTATTCCAGTTATCTATGCACTCATGCATGATCTTTTCTATGTCCAAAAGCCAATTTAGTCAAAGTTGCTAATGGTTTTCATGGGGAGGCTGTATGATGAGATTTGACCAAGATGGCAAAATGGTCATCTACCTAGCTGTACGCAGGAGTAGTAATATCTGAACATTCGAATTTGCTTTTGTATAGAAGCACAACATAAGAAATCTTCGAATATATAATCTCAACAATCTTAAGCCATTTCTTCTCAGATTAGCCCTTTTGATACATTTTATTACAGAGGACATGCTTTCCAATAGGATGCAGATAATTTTGGCATCAATCCGCTTTAGCAAGGCAGGTTCAAAGTCCAAGAAACTCATATAGAGTTCAACTGCAAGTCCAGCTTATCTACTCATCTTTTACATAAGTCAATTTTATCATATAATCTTATAATTCAACACCATGTTCACCAAATTAGGAGGGAATCAGCAGGAGGGTGTATTCCTACACCCCATCCCAATTATCATCAATTCAATTTAGCAAAGTTAACTCTGTTTGAGAGCAACATACAGATAAACTCAACATACCCATTTAAGCGAAGCTAGATAACATGTATTCGTAAATTCAGTCGTGCATAACCAACGAATAATTGAGAAAGTAGAAGTTAGCAAATTCAAACCCGAGTCCGTGTCATTTCTAGGCAGAACGAAGGAGGTCAAGGAGATAAGGCGCTAGACGCAGCAGCCATCAAAGCTACGTGCACGCAGCAGCAAGGTTGGCGGCTTGTTGTACTGGAGTGGAGCCAGAATTTTGAAAGGAGGGGCTTCGATGAAGAGGGGCTTCAGAAGGGGAACATAGTTGCAGCTATGTTCTAGTATTAGCAACAGGGGGGAAGGCGTCTTCGTGCTTTCTGCTCAGCTAAGAAATTGGGCCGGTTCAGAGGGAGATCAGGTTGACCAAAAACAGGCCGACTCGGCTCGATCTGCTATGACAGACTCAGTTTGGCTCGATTATGAGGCAAACCTGGTTGACTTAAAGTTGGGTCGGTTTGAACCAAAGAATCCAGTTCGTCAGACGCTAGAGCTGGCAAAACTGGCCCGACTCGATGGGCCGGCCCGTTTAACCCGAAATATAGAGCGGGCTAGGCCGGAATATTAGAGGCCCAAAAAAATTTGGGCTTTTCTTTTGGCGGGCCCGGCCGGCCCGGAACTGAAGGCCCGCGGGCCCGGCCGATGGAATTGAATTTTTTTTCCCTCACTAATCGAATAAGAAAAATTTAGGAAATAAGTAATATCTTGTGTACTATTTGTAACAAGTTTTTCTTTTTTCTTTTTTCTAGCAGAGCATAAATGTATCTATTTACCGAAAAATTAAAACATTTTACTAATTTAATACTCTATTTCTTCAACTTTATTAGCCGAAGATGGAAAATGAATTGGATGCAAGCATGCTCATTATTTATTATGTGTCGAGAAAAGGAGAATTGATTAACATGTAGTATATATAGTACATACACAAAAATTAGATAACTTGTGACGTGTAGTATATAACTATATATCATCATCCATTCCATTATTATTATTATTATTATTATTATTATTATTATTATTATTATTATATCTGGGGTTTGAGACATGCCTATAAATATGATTCCATATTGCAACGAATAGTAATATATTATCTTCCCATCAGGTTTTTTCTTAAGAGAATTAAACTGAAGTTCGCCTCAATATATAATTCTACTTCATGGTTAAAGTAACTGTTGGTTGCATCCATATCTGATGGATCCCAATATAGTTGGGATATATATCTGACGAGATATTTAATATCTTATTAGATATATTCCCGGTAGGGATGGAGATCCTATCCATAATAGGAGATAGATCTCTCCCATACTAGTATATATACGAATATACTGGTATTCGTATACTACGGAAAATCAATACCGCAGAATACGTATATCTCCCCTCTCTCTCTAATTAGCTTTCTGGGAGAATCATCGGAGTCCTCCAAGAGCCTAGGGTGTGAAGTAGACGGCGAATGCTCTAGTAGTATTCCTCCAGACGGGCTAGTAGACGAATCAGAGTACGATCCGTCATTTTGGGAATCAACCGAATACGTTCCGCTGCAACTCAATTGAGGTATATCGATTCCCATATACGTGTGTATGTGTTTTACGTGCTTTAATATCTAACAGTGGTATCAGAGCGAGTAATGATTCGTTCTCGCCTAGATTAATTTTTTAATTTCCAATTAGTTCTTGAATGGAGAAAAAAAGAAAACGTTTCATTAAGTCATTTCCCAAACCCAAACATGCAGCCTCGTTTTCTTATTAAAACAAATATATATATAAAATAATGAATTATGACAGTGGCTGATTTGACGGCAGCGCGACCGTACGACGGCGGCGCGGCCGCTGCTACTGTTGCGAACACCGGCGGCGCTGCGCGCGGCGCTGCTGTGCCGCTGCCTTGCGCGCGGCGCCGGCGCTCCGCTGCGCCCATGTTTCTCCTGCGCGCGCGCGGTGGCGCTCCTCCGGCGGTGCTCCTTCGCTGCTGCGCAGTCGCCCGCTGCTGCCCTGCGCGCTGCCCTTGCGCAGCTGTGCTGCGCGCAACTTCGCCCCTGCTTCTTCCATACGGCTTCGCCGCTGCTTCTTCCATACGGCTTCGCTGCTGCTGCAGCGCTGCTTCTCCGCTGTTGCTGCTGCGCTGCTGCTACTCGCCGGCGGCCGTTGCAGCGGCGGTGATGGTGGCGGCTGCCGGCGGGCTAGGGTTTGAGGATTTTTGGGCTGGGCCCGGAATTTGGACTAATAATTCAATCTTTTGAAATTGGGCTTAATTAATAACAGACTTGATTGGCCCAAATTAATCTTGGGCTTAATAATTCAGTTATTTAAGAGCCAATTTTTGTTGGGCTAGTGCTGCATTGTTAATAATAATGATATATATATATATATATATGTCTATTAATCTTTGGTTAAATTAGTTACATGCATTATGTGCTTTAATTTAATTGTTTGCGTATTTTTATTACGCGAGTGATGTTGATTAATGTATGTAATAGATGCTTATGACGGTGGTGGTAATACGATGTTGACATGTTTTTTTATATAGAATGTTGTAGTAGGAATGAAAATTGTAATTTTTTTTTTTTCGTTTCTCACTAGGGCACATGTATTAGAGGGGCCATTTTTAAGGCCATGTAATTTTTTGTTGTTTCGTATTTACCACCATAGGTCATTAACATATCATTTTTATTATTATTATTATTATTATTATTATTATTATTATTATTATTATTATTATTATTATTATTATTTTATGAATGTTCTTGCAATGGACAATTTTTATTCGCGATCATTTAATTTTTTATTATCGTCTTCAATTGAGTGGGAGATGATTATGAGCCTATGCGGCGAATTTTCGATCCCATTCACTTGTAAGAAATAATAAAATTTTATTTGGACCCAAATAAAAAACATTAAATAGATAACATTCTAACATATTTTGCGCATAATATTAACATAAATGGATGCCCAAATAGCTTTTTCTGATCTTTACGGTTCTGGCAAACTAGATGGACAGAACTATGCCATGTGGCACCGTAAGATCCAGTTTCTGCTACACAATATGAAGGTCCTTGACCATCTCACTGAGACTATGGCCGCGCCGGTTGAGCCAGAGAACGGTCAAAATGCTCAATATCGTACAATAAGTGGGCGAATCAAGATCGGTCTGCGCGCTATACTATGCTTAGCTGCATGCAGGATCATCTGATTCGTGAGTTCGAGACGTTTCCTAACGCTAAAGAGCTGTGGGACGGCTTAAAGGTCACGTACGGCACTACCTCGGCAACGAGACTAAGGGCTTTAACCCTTAAATTCAATCAGTACGTACTTGACCCTGAGCACACCATGAGCTAGCATCTTGATGTCATGAAAGACATGATTCGAGAGCTTCAAAATGCTGGAAATGAACTCACCAATGAACAACAAGTTTTGGCAGTCCTAAATTCGCTACCTGAGCAGACTTGGGGACAAGTTAAACTTGTATTCACACACAACGAACAAATCCAGACCTTTGACAGCGTCGCCAGTCATCTTAGACTCGAGGCTGACCGTCGAGAGGCGGAAAGAGCACAAGCAGCTGCTTTCGTCGCACATGCTGGGTAACGCAAGCCTAACACAGGCAACCGTTGGAAAAAGCAAAAGAATGCAGGATAAAGCACCGCGAAAAACCAAAACTTGGGCCCGCAAGGTGAAAAGGCTAAAAAGCGTCACCGTGGAAAAAGGGGCAGAAAGAAGAAAGACACCTGCTATAACTGTAGAAAGACGGGTCACTTTGCTCGTAGTTGTACTGAGCCAAAGAAGGTAAGACCTGCTCCTAGCTCTACTGATTCATTTGTCTGTTCACATGTGTTCGTTGCTAATTCTCTCCATGGTTGGATTGTAGACTCAAGAGCAACCAAACATGTGACAAAAGATAGAGCAGGATTTGTAGATTATCATCGAGTACCAGCGGGAAGCCACTACATTGCTATGGGAAATGGCGCGCAAGAAGAAGTGGTGGGAGTTGGTGCATACCAGCTCAAACTTAGCACTAGGCGTGAGCTGCTCCTTAGTGATGTGCTTTATGCGCCTAGTATTCGGTGTAATTTACTTTCAGTTTCAGCACTTTTGAGTCAAGATTTTTCTTTCTTGTTTGAAAAGACCATGTTATCTATTTTTCTCGGCAACAACCTTTATGGCGTAGGACATATGAACAATGGATTTTTCATGTTGGATTTATCTATTGAATGCACTACTTTTATTTCTTCGTCTGTTGATATTTTGAATGATTCAAATAAATGGCATGCAAGGTTAGGACATATAGGACGTGAAAGGATGACTAGGTTAGCTCGAGAAGGCCTTTTAGGCAATCTCGCTAAAGTCAACCTTCCTGTGTGCGAACCATGTCTGGCAGGAAAAGCCTGCCGGAAGCCTTTCGGAAAGGTAAAAAGAGCTACTCAACCTCTAGAGTTAGTTCACTCGGACATATGCGGACCCGTAAATTTGAAGGCACGACACGGTGCATCCTATTTCCTCACATTTATTGATGATTATTCGCGCTATGGTTCAGTGTATCTCCTGTCTCACCGCTCAGAAGCGGTTGATTGCTTTAAGCGATTCTTAGCGGAGGTTGAGAACCAAAGAGATAGGAAACTTAAAACTTTACGCACTAATAGAGGGCGAGAATACTTGTCTGACCAGTTCAGGCAATACTGTGAGGAAAAAGGGATCATAAGACAACTGTCAATTTCTTACACTCCGCAACAAAATGGTGTTGCAGAGAGGAGGAATATGACACTTTTGGACATGGCCAGATCAATGATGGCGCAAGCAAATCTACCAATATCCTTTTGGGGAGATGCAATCTTAATTGTTGCCTACATATTGAACCGTGTGCCGTCTAAGTCAGTTCCTTCGACGCCGTATGAGTTGTGGCATGAAAGAAAGCCCAACTTAGACGGTTTGCGCCCTTGGGGGTCAGCAGGGTTTGCTCATAATACTTCCCATAAGCATGGGAAACTTGGTCCTAGAGCAGTCAAACATATCTTTATAAGATATTGTGATCACTCGAAAGGCTATGTGATGTATGGTGAACATCCTGACGAAGGAATGACAGAAATTGAGTCACGCGATGTCAATTTCCTCGAGGAGGAATTTTCAACAATTGGAGAAGTTAAAGGAGATCTTAAACTTTATGAGTTACAAGATCCCGAAGACAACGCTGGAATTTCTGGCGAGGATGCGGTTTTACAACCAAATCCAGCAATCGACGGGAATAATGAGAGCGATCTTAGAGTCAGTGGGAGAATTCCATTGCATGAAGACTCTCAAGATCTAGAGTTGCACAGGAGCAAGCGTGGAACAGTTCCCCGAAGACGTTTTGAACTCGAAGGGGAATCTTTCATGTGCGCAACAATGGATGTTGATGAGCCAGCCACTTATGAAGAGGCTGTAACTTCTCCAAATGCTAAAGAGTGGATAAGTGCTATGGAGGAAGAGATGAGTTCGATGGCTAAGAACCAAGTTTGGGAGCTAGTCGATCTACCGTCTGGACGCAAGACAATTGGGAACAAGTGGGTTCTCAAAGTCAAGCGAAAAGCAGATGGCTCGATAGACAAGTATAAGGCTTGCCTGGTGGCGAAAGGCTTTACCCAAAAAGAAGGTGTGGACTATGAAGAGACATTCTCCCCGGTGGTGAGGTTTGCCTCTATCCGTCTCATTTTAGCAATTGTCGCCCATCAACATTTCTCAATGGAGAACTGGGTGATGAGATCTATATGGATCAACCTAAGGGTTTTCAGGTAAAGGGACAAGAGCGCAAAGTATGCCGCTTAAAACGTTCCATTTATGGACTGAAACAATCATCCAGACAGTGGTACCTTCGATTTCATCGAGCTATCACTTCGATAGGCTTTACGATGGTTGAGGAAGATCACTGTGTGTATGTCAAAAGGGATGAGAAAAATTTCACAATTCTCTCATTATATGTGGATGACATTTTGCTGGCTGGAAATGATACGGAGATGATTGTCGCCACTCAGCAGTGGCTATCATCTACTTTTGAGATGAAAGACATGGGAGAGGCAGAAGACATACTTGGTGTTAAGATACACCGAGATCGCTCAAAGAGACTCTTAACTTTGTCTCAAGAGACTTATATTAAGAGGGTTTTGGAGCGGTTTCGTATGCATAATGCTAAACCCGTTGACACGCCTATGGAAAAATATTGTGTTCTTAGCAAAGATCTATGCCCAAAAACAGATGATGAAAAAGAAAGCATGGCTAAGGTTCCTTATGCAAGCGCAGTAGGAAGTTTGATGTACGCAATGATGTGTACTCGACCAGACTTGTGCTTTGCAGTAGGGATGGTGCGTAGGTATCAAAGTAATCCCGGACGCGCTCACTAGGCTGCAGTCAAAAGGATACTTAGATATCTAAAGGGGACAAGTGATTTAGCTTTGTGCTATCACGGTGGCAGTTTGAAGCTACT
The DNA here is from genome assembly GCA_958295605.1 of Ajuga chamaepitys. Taxonomy (NCBI): domain Eukaryota; kingdom Viridiplantae; phylum Streptophyta; class Magnoliopsida; order Lamiales; family Lamiaceae; genus Ajuga; species Ajuga chamaepitys. The sequence goes on from OY282495.1 coordinate 33,819,955, forward strand.
TGGTTACAGCGATGCTGATGGATCAGCAGATAGAGATGAACGCAAATCCACATCGGGATATGCATTCTTGTTAGGTGGCGCTGCTATCACTTGGTGTAGCAAGAAGCAGCCTTGTATATCTCTATCCACTATGGAAGCAGAGTACATCGCTTGTACATCTGCAGTTCAGGAGGCTATCTGGTTGAGAAGATTTCTTCAGACTTTGCGCGTCACGGCGCAAGTAGATGATGCAGTAGTTGTCCTTTGTGATAACACAGCAGCACTAGCATATGCTAAGGACCCCAAGTATCATGGGAGGACCAAGCATATTGACACCAGATACCACTTCATCCGAGATAATATTGCGCAGGGGCAAGTGGTTCTCAGGCACGTTCCCACTGGTGAAATGATAGCTGATCCTTTCACCAAGCCTTTGAGTAGAGATGTATTTCAAAGGCATGTTAGGAGTATGGGACTTCGTAGAATTTAAAATTCTTTTAGCCTGTATGAACAATTTTATTTATCAATAAAATGTGCCCTTATTATATGTTAGAAGTAATGTGTCTATTATATGTGATATGTCACAGGGCTTGGATTGTCCCACTCACACGGGAAATCGCCCTGGCACTTTGGTGAGCGAGCGGGATGAGACTGGCGGATCAAACACTTGAGTGATCACCTTCGTGAAAGGAACAACGTGAAAGGTTGTTGCCCATAGTCGCCTTGGCAAGAGGCCATGATGAGATCATACTCGATCGATTATGAAGAATGTCCTAACTTCATAAAAGCTTCTTAATAGCCGAGTGTGCGAATCATTAGGAGTTGTGTTGGAGACAAATTCCTAAGTGGTCCGCAGGTCAGATGCTAGAAGAGCGACTGGACTAAGACTCGTATGATGTTTAGAGCGTGACATGCCCAAATTTGAGTGGGAGCTCCATCATAGCATGTATTCATACTACATGTGCTTAATGACGACCTTAGTAAGATGAGTGACCGAATAGATCCCTGCTTTGTCACTGTGTGAGCTCTTATAGTGTTTTTTGTGCCCTTTGGGACTTTGGACTTTGTCATGAAGTGTAAGCTTGATGACGCTACTTTAGCATGTGTTCAATGGTCATGGTTGATACGGTCCGTCGGAGCATGACTAAAAAAGCTGTCAAGTCCAAGCAGATTGACATAAGAGGCCAAGGAAAAACTAAGCTGGTAATGCGCTTGTGTACTATGGCTCATAGGCTGGCCGACTAAGTCGAATTAGTTTTGACATAGTCATGAGCATAGATACAATTAAGGGGTCAAACATGCTCTATATGAATACGAGGGGTCAGAGATGTTTGGTCTAGTGCAACCAGGTAGTTTGGGGTACACAGCGAGTCTTCTGAGTTGATGAGTTATGTTAATTGGGTGATAACTTAATATAACTCTCCTCACTTTGTTCCATTCTGTTCTCGCTCGGTCGCACGCCTTAGTCTCTGTATGAAAGAAGAGATATGATGATGAAAATTGTGGAGTCTTTCAGATTCGAATAAGTCGGATCAGATTTGTATGAGTGGGAGATGTTGGTTGCATCCATATCTGATGGATCCTAATATAGTTGGGATATATATCTGACGAGATATTTAATATCTTATTAGATATATTCTCGATTGGGATAGAGATCCTATCCATAATAGGAGATAGATCTCTCCCATACTAGTATATATACGAATATACTGGTATTCGTATACTACGAAAAATCAATACCACAGAATACGTCTATCTCCCCTCTCTCTCTAATTATCTTTCTTGGAGAATCACCGGAGTCCTCCAAGAGCCTACGGTGTGAAGTAGACGGCGAATGATCTAGTAGTATTCGTCCAGACGGGCTAGTAGACGAATCAGAGTACGATCCGTCATTTTGGGAATCAACCGAATACGTTCCGCTGCAACTCAATTGAGGTATATCGATTCTCATATACGTGTGTATATGTTTTACGTGCTTTAATATCTAACAGTAAAAAAAAAAAAAAAAAAAGGAAAAAACTCATTGGTGGGCTTTTTTGACCCAATGGCCCGAGGTCCATCGGACCAGGCCTAGCATTTCTAGGCCCAAAATTAATTGAGCCCGGCCCAAACTACCCTTGGTCCGACTAGGCCCGGCCCGACCCACCCGAATTGCCATCTCTACCAGACGCAACCCGATCACAAAATTAGCAATTCCTAGGGTTCATTCGTGTGCCGAAAAAGAGGACTCGAGCTGACTCAGTACGACTCGATGCTCGACTCGGCGTTAATTTGTAGCTGACTCATTGGCGAGTCAGCGACCTGAAAAGGGCGAGGGAGCCTCAACGGAGAAGAGCGGACCGCGGGGAGAAAGTGTAGATGACCTAAGTCACCGTGGCATGAGCTACAGACCCCCACTGTAATTTAATTTTCAGAGCTTCCAAGCTTCATCAATGGCGGAAATTACAGACTAGCCAAAAGGGAGAAATGGTATGGTCTAAAACCAGACTTCCTTATCGAGATTCGGAAGGTGAAATCGGAGTCGCGCTGCCTAGTGTTGAACCCCGACGACGAGAGCGTGAGGGATTCTCTTGAGCAAAATTTGAAACGTTGACATATTGTCATCGAAATGATGAATACTTACTAAAATAAGCCACCAAAAGAAAACAATAACCAAGTGAATTTAACTGGGTCTTCATGAGAATGGAGAATTTTAATGTGAGAGGGATTTTTATGAATGTTTTTTAAATCTGAAAGATGAGAGATGGGAATAATTTATTCCTAAGTGATGTTTCTCCATCCAGCTTGTACATTAAGGTACAACCAAATCATATGAAAATGAATTCTTCCAGTTTTTCTTGCAAGAATGGAGACGGAGAGTCAGTCGGTGGATGATTCTTCCACTGGACATTTGGAGTGGTGGGACAGATCCTTCCGTCGCGTCTCAAAACGAAAAAGATTGATTTCCCACAGACGGCGCCACTATAATGCCGTAATGAAATTGGGTTCGGCACTACGAAGAACTGTTGGGCCCGAAAAGTATTTCAGGTCGGGCCATGTCTCCGATCTCCAACGTCGGTTGCAGGTAGTCTGCCTCTTGATTGATTGGACCTGCAAAAATCATGTAGGGGCCTTCCCCGGCGCGGGACCTCCGATGCTCAAGTCAGTTCGTGCATATTGTTGGGTCGAATGTGTATTCTATCGAGTAATTTTAGAGAGTGAGGAGACAAGATATATAAGTGTGTAGTGAAAGAAACTTACCTTAAATAAGGAGGATTGAATAATTTAGAGTATCATTTACATGGGGGTATAACAGTAATTTTGGTGTGACTAGGATTGCTATTGGGCATGGGACGACAATGGACCTTCTCTCATGGGCTTGGTGCTTATCATTTATTTTAGTGATATAGGCCTAGTGTAATAGGCCCAAAATGGTGGATTGAGCCTTGACTATGTTTCTTAGGGGGTATAATCTATTATGGCACCACATAATCATTTGCCTTTAGTTAATTAAATATGTTATCTATTGCTATTGTTTTAAGGTCTTGACATTAGTAATTAGGAATTTAGGATAACCACTAAACAATCTAGTATTCGATTCGTGTAGATATTTTAGCATTAACACATATGAAGTAATCCGATTAGGTCATCTTCGCTAGTCTTTGTGGGATATGACTTTGCTTATCACTAACTGCTATTACACCATACACTTGCAGTATACTTGGTAGAAATTAGAGGGATAAATACACTTGCAACTTTCATAACTAAGACTTGATGAGAAGTTCATACATATTCACAAGAACCTCAATGCTTTGCAAGTCGAGATGAACAAGAACTCCGTTAGTCAAGAGGTAGACATAAAGGCGTCGCAAACTTAAATGGGCCAACTGGCTCAAGTTATCGGAAGTCAACATAAAAAAGGCAGTTCCCTAGTGAAAAAATGGTTAATCTGAAGGAGCATTGCCAAGCCATTCATCTAAAGAGTGGTGCCGAATATCAAAATGTCGGTAGATTAAGAGCAAATGATGGAAAAGTAGCATTTAGTGGAGGATCACACTGTTGAAAATGATGTTCGGAAGTCGATAAAAAAAGGGACTAAGAAGAAAAAATTACTACTAACTCTAAACTTCCCATATACTCTCCCTCTTCATTTTCCTTAAAAATTTTAGAAAAAATATATCTGAATTTGTTTATGAAAATCCATATTAACATTTCTTTTGTTGATGCTTTATAAAAGATGCCAAATTATGTAAAGTTCTTGAAGAGGTGATCTCAAAGAAGAGGAAGTTGGAAGCTTATGAAACGGTCAACCTAGCTGAGGAATGTAGTGCAGTTTTACAAAGAAGAATTCCTAAAAATGCAAGGATCAGGGTGGTTTTCACTATTACTTGCATTATTGGGGGAGGGAGGTATTTGAGAAAGCACTGCGTGAGTTAGGAGCTGATATCAAATTAATGTCATTGTCTATATTTTATAAACTGAAACTTGGTACAATCAAATCCATTACAATAGCCCTACAAATAGTAGATAGGTCTTTGACTTACCCAAGGGGCATGTAGAGGATGTTTTGATTAAGGTTGGAGATTTTATAATTTCAGCTGATCTTGTTGTGTTTGACATGACTGAGGATAAGATGTCCCTTTGATTTTAGGCATCTCGTTTACTGCAAAGGGAAGGGCATTGATAGATATACAAAAAGAAGAGCTCACTTTGAGGATAAAAAATGAACAAGTTACGTTTTCTATATATAAGGCAATAAGATTTCATAGGAAGGAAGAAATAAATCAAATTGAAGAGTGTAGTGCGATGAAAATCATACTTGTTTAGATTGAGAGTTTATGTCTTCTTCTGAAAATGACCCGTTAGAATTGTGTCATCTTTTTTACATTTATCTATGATTGGCCATGATTCTGCCGATCTTGATTTGCATGAATATGCTAGTTCTTTAGATTCTTTGCATGAGGTATCAAAAGAGAATTAACCACTAACATGAAAGATTAGTGATTTTCAAACTAACTTTTACAAAAGATAGTCATAAACTAAACAAACATGTGAATTACGATTAATAAGTAGACTTTGATTTTGATCAATTATATTAAACAAAGCTGATAAATTGAAAGTGAGTATTTTAAGCAACTAAAATTCCACTACAGTCCTCTATCTAATTAGAATCATTCTAAGACAATTCCAATACTAACTAATCTAACCATGACAATTTCTACTATTCAATTAGCAATGATTCGATTAATTGCATAAAGTTTGGGGAAAATGTTAATCCTAGAAAACTAAATAACTTTCTAGATCAAGTCAATTGAAATTGAAATCAAAACCACATGATTGTTCGTGACTGAAACTAGTTGCTACTTGTCTTTTATTTAATTCGAACTAGGCCGAGACGGAATAAAGTAGCTACGATTCCAATTAACCACACAATAAATCCAAAAATCATGAGCACAATGAATGAAGTTAAAAAAATCATGACCACAATATGACAAGATTATTAACTAACATTTGCATTCATCAATCAATACATCAAACACCTAAAGTGCATAAAACATATGACTATCTAACTTAACTATAATTTTAGATCAATTTGCTGATTTTACAGTCATGATGCTGCCAGAAAGCTGTCACTGCAAGTTGATTTATTGCTTCTAATTCTTCTTCTTTTCTTTCGCAAGTTGTTGGTATTATACTTCTTGCTAGTGAGCTGCTGATCCTCTTTCCAGTTTGTGGTTTAATTGGATGGGTATGTGGTACAAAATTTGAGCCCACTTTTTTCTTCGAATTGAGTAGGCTGCTAGTATTTACTTACTTTAATGGGATAATAGGCTACTATCTCTCTTTCAAATGGATTGTATGTCTTATGGAACAAACAAAATAATTTCAAATGAGCCCAACTTACAAATTAAATTAAAATAAATCCAATTAAATCCTACACAAACAAAATAACTCCGTATTATTATATAAATATAATTTAAAGCACTAAATTAAAGAGTCAAAATGCATATAATTTACTTATCAAACAAAGTGATGGTCCAAAATTTTACAAAAACTAGTGAAGACATGAGGGTAGTGTAAGAAATTTCACTTTACCAAGTTGGGACATCCTGGGAATACAATTCCTATATTATTGTTGATCATATGCATCGCTCCTCAAGAGGATGGATAGAAAACACTCAATTAATCATTTTTTCTTCATAAAAGTTCGGCCCAGGTATAGCCCGATGTTTCCGTCATTGAAAGTGGTTGATGGATTAGAGGTGACAATTTTGTCTATCACCCCAGGTAAACGATGCTAGTTTAGATAAATTTATTAGTCATTATCTCATGTTTACTTGGTTAAATATAAAAGTGGTCAAATCCAAAGCCGTGATTATTTCAAAATTGAGGGATAAAGGCGTGATTGTAATCTGCCTTCCAGTCTTGATATAAACAGTAGACAAGGATTGTAAAATAATCTGCCTTCCAGCCTACACTACAACAAATAAGGGAATTAGGGACGAATAGAAAACGTCACTAAAAGTGATGAATATGTCACTAATAGTTATGTGGGACGAAATTATTTCGTCACATCAAACGTCACAATATCCTAGTCGCTAATAGTATTTAGAGACGAATTTTTCAAAACGTCTCAAAAACATTTTTTTAGTGACGTTTCTTAATTGTCTCAAAAGATTATTTTTAGTGACGTTTTTCTAATTGTCTCAAAAGATTTTGTTTAGTGACGTTTTATATTTGTCTCAAAAGATTTCTTTAGGGACATTTTTTTAATTGTCTCAAGAAAAATTCTTTTAGTGACGCTTTTTTAATTGTCTCAAAATAGTTTTTTTAGTGACGTTTTTATTAATTGTCTCAAAATAGTTCATTTAGCGACATTTTTTTATTGTCTCAAAAAAAATCTAGTTACATTTTTTTAATTGTCTCAATAGAGTTCTTTTAGTGACGATTTTTTTAATTGTCTCAAAAAGAGTTCTTTTAGTGACATTCTTTTATTGTCACAAAAGATCACTTTTAGTGACTTTTTTTTGTAATTGTCTTAAAAAAATATCTTCTGCGACGTTTTTTTTAATAGTTTAAAAGATCTTTTTTAGTGACATTTTCTTTATTTGTCTCAAAAGATCTTTTGTGGTAACGCATAAATTATATTGCCTCAATATTATATATTACAATACCTGATAGTACCTTTAATAACAGAACAACAGAATAAGAGAGAGAACAATAACCAACACACAAGTGAATCTTCAATAACAATTTGCATGTAAATGAAGATTGTTCTGAACTTAATCCATCTAAAAACAAAGCAATTTCATTCAAAATACAAAACAATTACCCATTTGCATATGTGATTCAGTAGGAATGAATAAATCGTAAGCTAGCAACTCGTCAACAAAAGGCTAATAAAACGACAATTATTATTATAAAATATTTTCCTATCCTCAGGTCGAGCTCACAAGAACGAAAAAATGGCCTGTCTTGATCCTGTAATCAAGGGAGAGCAATACCAAATTAGAACTCAATCATATTTAGTTCCTCAGATCAGAAAGTCATAGATGCAAAGTTAGATATGGAAGCAATATGCAAATCAATCATATTTGTGGTACTTAAAAAGAAATAGGAAACAAAAATATATTTACATACACAAGCTAACCAATAGTTTAATAAATGATTTAAAACTCAAGCAATGATGGTGCCTGATTATGTACAGCTACTGCCCAATCTCAAGTTGTATCGATAACATATCAGATACTCTGACTTGCTATTATCTTGTATTCCCTGTTTTCTTTTTTATATGCATATTAAAACCAATAACCAAAAAGTATCATACACATGCCCAGTCATGCCCATTTCCAATGAATAGCTAGATAAGGTGCAAGAATTCATAGCTTATAGATTTACAAAAACAACTGATTTAGCCAAACAAATTTGTCCTCACTACTGTAGGCTGAAAAGTGATGGTATCTTTCAATCAATGTATTGAATCATCAATAGTGACAGTAAAAGTACATGAAGTTTTATCTTCCTTTCTAAATTATTATCTTTCTTAAACGCTTTATGCCCCATCAACAAACTGGTCTTCAAGCATTTCAATTTAACACATAAGTCCTCAAGTTATCATTAAAAGCAAAGATGTGCGTCTAGAAGTACAACTTCTTATCATTTGTCTCAACTATGCTTAATTCCAAGAAAGAAAAAAGAAAACAGAGAGAGAGAGAGAGAGGAGCGATAAGCTCAAGCTTCCCCGACATAATTTTGGATTAACGTGATCCGGCCCGACCGGTTCAGGTCATGCGGCCTGGATTTTCACCAATTTTTCTGATATCCAAACTGCAATTATTCTCATTCTTAAGTTCTTGCAATTATGTATCTACTAGATTAATATCATATTTGGCCAATATTAGATGTTAAATGTAATGCCATCATAAGTTCTTCCCTCGTCAGATGTTCACTTAAATCTAGAGTTACCAAATTTGTTGAGCATTTGCAAAGCAGTAAAATTTTGGCAGTTGATCGTTTCATTGCATTGAGTAAGTTAATTACCTGAAGAAATTGTTTACCACCGTTTGGAGCTGTGCAACCTGTTTTGTTTGTGTTGAAGCGAGGAAGAGAGAGAGTATTTAAGCAAAGCCCGTTTTGTTTGGGTTTGCGTTTGCGTTGGTGCTCCTCTAGTCCTTTACAACTGCATTCAAGTAAAACAATTACATCACAAAACCAACTACAGCAAACAATTACATCATAAAGTATGGTCCACAATCAAATAATATCATTTGTTACTATGAAGATTCTAACAATTTCTATGTTCAAATGTAAAACATAAAAAAATTCAGTTATTGATCATTTATATATGTTTGCTTATTTTGATGATTCCAAATTAAAGAAGTTGTCAAAAGAGATATATTAGGGACCCTAAAAATCTGGAGTAAAAGTAATTTCAATTTGTCATTTTACTACTCATAACAAAAAGAAGAAAGAAAAAAACTATTTCCGAGCTGCCAGATCAGTTAAATAGATTTCTTTGTTTGACATGTATACAACTGATAATTAAAAAAATCAAATTATATAAGCATGTTTTGCAATTTATTTACAATTTTGAATATATCATCTCCTTTTAGTTTCAGAGATGATAATTCAAACATCCAATTCGCCAGCAGTCATGTACACGACAGAACAAACAAAGCATGACCAATGGTGAAATCAAACACACCAGAGGACATGCTTCAATTTTTCCTTCAAAAGTCTTGATAAGAGAACAGACTAGTTTGTGATACATATCTATTATTGCCTAATCTTCAGGCAGAAGATGAGGAGTCAAGTAAATGCGTCTCCAGAGGAATCAGCTTAATTTCTTAATGGATTGTGAAATGTTAAATAGAACATGGCATAACTCCACTTTCCTATTATATATATAGATGTAGATATCTATCCTTTTGCAGATTTTTTTATTTAATAAAATTTGATATTAATCCAATTTTGTATTTTAAAATCGCAGTATACCCACACTATCCTGCAAAGCAAACTGCTGAATGTCTCAACCAGAAAACAGAAATAACATAATTAAGCAAATAACAGCAGTTTATCACTTTCGTTTCATTCTTTCTGTAAAATGGGAAACCTAGAGAATCTTCATCCACCAGTTCAAAATATTCCTCAAGTTTGTTCTACAGACGACCGGAAACATCAATGATTAATACTATTCTCAACAAAACTGTTTAATATCAGTGACTTAACTTTTGTTTCTGTTTTAATCTATGTATCTAAATTGATGTGCTTGACCAAAAAATGAATAGCCAGCAAGGTCCACCCACACCTAATAAAGTCAGTTCTTTTTATATTGTAACTTGGAGTTAAGGGATTTCACAAGGATATATACCAACAAAAGTACCAGCAAGAAAACACAAACACTGAAGTTGGCAAAGGTTATAAGAGAGGTAAGACTTGTAGGGATAAGTGGTATGGGTTCAGTAAGAGCAGAGTGAGAAGTATCTTAAGGAGGATCATGCATGGGTGTATCTTATGAGAGGGGGGGGGGGATATCTGTTGCATGTAGGACCTTATTAAGATCATGAGTGGAAGGTGTTTTTTATATTGATCCTTGATATATTTTTTTCTCAAGTTTAAATTGAGGAACTCAGTAATGTTTTGGTTCCTCAAATTACATATTCTCACCCCTCTCAAGTATGTTACTAAGACACAGATTAAATAATTCTCAGTGGACAAGCCCAAAAAATTATGCTACTTCCAACTTCTGAACAACTTGAAAAGAGAACCAAACAGACCCATGAATCTTGTTTCACACACATCAAACACATACATAGAGGACGCATCGGAGAAAAGGGAAGGCTATGACCTTGGATATAGACTGAGCTGGGAAAAACTGAGAACAAGATGGCTAGCAAGGATAATGAGAACAAGAACAAGAATCATCATATCACAGTGGAAACTTCAGAAAACCCAACTAGGGCCTATCATCTAAAACATTGCTTATAGAACATTGCTTACGAAACCTATTTTATAAATACTCAATCTGATTCCAACCAGCAAATATCAAACCTGCCTAATTGAGGGGATACCTATATTATACCCCATCCGTAGGTTATTGAAGCTCACAAGTTTCACTTTCCACGGAAAACCAGATTAATTCATCAACAAATCATAAAATGGAAGCACAATTTTTCAATCAATACTATCTTCTGCACAAAAAGCAGGTGCCATTTCCAGGTATAATGAAAAATGAGAATCAGAAGAAGAACTTACGAACTAAGAACTTCAGCAGATGGAAGAAGAACGGAATAGATTGCAGTAGATTGTAAATCGCTGGTTGAAAAGCAGAAGAGGAGAGAGAGGCGTAGAACGATGATTGGCGTCGGTGTGGAGTTGGTGGTTCTACTGCTGGTCCAAATCTCTACCCAACGAGAAACCAAAATCACAATCAAACATCAATCTATACTGAATCTATTTGAGAAATTTGTATATTTAGAAAATGAATCAAGCAAATCTCTAATACATTAGACTAAAAGATCTACGAGAGGGAGGGGGAGAGAGAGAAAGCTCCTGCTGTACGACGATGAATGAGTGCTCGCGATCGACGAAGAGAGAGAACGGAGCTCGGGCGCGATCGTCGTCGAGCTGTCGGGAAAGCTCGCGCGAAGGAGATGAATGAGCTGCAGGGAGTGTGAACGAGCTGGGAGCTGGGAGCTGAGAGCTGGGAGTGTAAATTTGGGGAGATCCTGAAATTGTTATATTTTTTTCTAACAAATGAGAGCTTGCGATCGACGAAGAGGGAGAACGAGAGCTCCGCGATCGTCAACGAGCTGGGAGAGCTAAGCTGGGGGAGCTCGCGTGGTGGGGGAGGTTAATTTGGGAGAATCTGAAATTATTTAAGAATAAAAGGAAAGAATAAGAAAACATAAAAAATTGTTATGTTTTGATTTCTAAAAAGTAAATTAAAATAGTTTTGGTGACGTTTTAGGAAACGTTACAGATGAAACCTGCATGTTTTACTTTTTTTTTTTTTTTTTAAAGTACAAAAGAAACATGTTGTATTAAAAGAGATAAAATGTTACTTGGGTAATAAAAACAAAAAAAAAAAAAAGACGTATTTCAAAAACAAAAATAAAAATAATTTTTTTTGCTTATAATTTATACAATTTTTTATTTATTAATTTTATATTATATAATAACATCACAAATATGTTATAAAATTAATTCTAAAATTAAAAGAAAATGATATTGTGACGTTTTAGGAAAAATGGTCACAAAATGTAATCAAGTAATTCTAAAATTAAAAAGAAAATGATATTATGACGTTTTAGGGGAAAACGTCACAAAATGTGATAAAGTAATTCTAAAATTAAAAGAAAATGATTTTGAGACGTTTTAGGGGAAAACATCACAAAATGTAATAAAGTAATTGTAAAATTAAAAAGAAATTGATATTGTGACGTTTTAGGGGAAAACGTCACAAAATGTAATAAAGTAATTCTAAAATTAAAAGAAAATGATATTGTGGCGTTTTAGGGGAAAACGTCACAAAATGTGATAAAGTAATTCTAAAATTAAAAGAAAATGATATTGTGACGTTTTAAGGAAAAACATCACAAAATGTAATAAAATAATTCTAAAATTAAAAGAAAATGACATTGTGGCGTTTTAGGGGAAAACGTCACAAAATGTGATAAAGTAATTCTAAAATTAAAAGAAAATGATATTGTGACGTTTTAAGGAAAAACATCACAAAATGTAATAAAGTAATTCTAAAATTAAAAGAAAATGATTTTGAGACGTTTTAAGGGAAAACATCACAAAATGTAATAAAGTAATTGTAAAATTAAAAAGAAAATGATATTGTGACGTTTTAGGGGAAAACGTCACAAAATGTGTTATAAGTAATTCTAAAATTAAAAGAAAATGATATTATGACGTTTTGAGACGTCCTTAGAACAACGTCACTAATATACACCATTTTGAGACGTATTTAGAAAAATGTCACAAAATAATGTCTCATTTTGAGACGTTTCTAAGAAAACGTCACTATTATATATACTTTTGAGACGTTCTTGAGAAATGTCACAAAATAATGTAACATTTTGAGACGTTTAAGAAAAACGTCACTAATATACACCATTTTGAGACGTATTTACAAAAAGATCACAAAATAATGTCTCATTTTGAGACGTTTCTAAGAAAACGTCACAGATAGTATACCATTTAGAGACGTTTTAAAAGAAATGTCACACAATAATTTACTTGGGACAATATATGCAAAATGTCCCAAAAAGCAACCTATTTGAGACGATTTCAAAATCGTCCCAAAATAAATCGTCCCTAATTCCCTTATTTATTGTAGTGCTAATTTCTTAATTTTTTCTAGTTCTCTTTGCGTTATGGTTTTGCTCATGAAGTAAGGTTGTATGTTTTCAGTAGGGTTGTGCAAATATCGGTTGGGACCGAAAATATCGATTGAATTTTCATGGTCGGTTCGGTTTTGTATGTGTATTGTCGGTTATTGGTTTTCAATTTTCAAAAAATAGATTTTTTTGGTCGGTCTCGATTTAAAAAATTAGGACCCCAAATAACCGAACCGACCGAAAATCAACGAATATAAAAATCAAACCATAATCTCCCCATTTGACAGCCGCTTTAGTCTCTCGCCTCTCTCACTCTCTCACTACCCTCACACCTCGTCACCTCCGTTACTCCATCTCCGTCGGCGCCACCTACTTCATCGTCGGCGCCACCTAACGCTCATTTGAGTTGCTGCATCCACGACGTCGGCCCGCTGCCCCCCCCCCCCCCCCCCCGCTCTGTTCATCATCCCCACCTCCTCTCTTTCACATTTTATTGACTTTTGTTGTTGATTGCTATTGTGAATTTGCGATTTACGAGATGCTGATCCATTGATTAATTGACATAAAATTGTTGTAATTTTGGTGCTCTTGTTGCTGTAAAATTGTTTTGAAATATAAATTACAAATATTATCTGCTTGAATTTCTAGATTTGTTACATTCAATTAAGAATATGTGTTGAATTTCTCTTCTTCTACTTTATGTATTCGTATACTGAGTACAATTTTTTTTTCTTTAATTCGGTTTCGATCAACCGATCAAAACCGACCGAAAATTTCGGTTCGGTTATGATTCGGCTGTACTTATTTTTTCGGTCGGTTCGGTCCCATTTTCCCCTCTGTCGGTTGCAGTCGGTTCCAAGAATTCAGTCGATTCGGTCACCGAAACCGACCGATGCACAACCCTAGTTTTCAGGACCCAAGAGTCCATGGAATATATCTATATATTTTTCTCTCATTTTTGCAGATTATCAAGGCTTACCGTGACCTCGCCAAGAAGTTTTATGCTCGTTTTCAAACACGCACGAAGCCCGCGTCGACCCTTGCCGACCTCATGAACATCGCGTCACGGACTTTGGGGTCTTCGCATATCGAAAGATGCCATTTGGCCTCAAAAACGCCGGGGCTACATACTAGTGGCTTATGGATCATGTCTTCCGAGACCAGATCGGCCGCAATGTCGAAATATATGTCGATGACTTGGTTATTAAAAGCTCATCTTTTAGCTTGTGTGCACAAGATATTGCTGAAACACTTAGCACACTTCGCCGCTATAACCTTCGGCTCAACCCGGCCAAGTGTACTTTTGGTGTAGGCTCAGGCAAGTTTCTTGGTTACATGGTGTCTCCACAGGGCCTACGGGCCAATCCATCTAAAATCCGGGACGTCCTAACTCTAAAGAAGCCTGAAACAGTGAAAGACGTCCAGCGTCTGACGGGAAGCCTAGCTGCCCTAAATCGTTTTCTGGCTAAAGTTGCAGAACGCCAGCTTCCTTTCTTTAAGATATTGCGGCAGGCTAAAAAGTTTGAGTGGAGCCCGCAGTGTGATACCGCCTTCACAGCCTTGAAGGACCATCTCAAGTAGCTACCCGCTATGTCCGTACCTCTCCCCAGAGAGCCCTTCTACATCTACTTAGCAACTGCTGATGAGGCTACAGTGCGGCTCTCGTCCGTGAGGACCATGGTACGGAATACCCGGTTTATTTCGTCAGCCGAGCTCTGCAAGGAGCAGAAACTCGTTACTCCGTCGCTGAAAAGACAGTCTTGGCTCTTGTCATGGCGGCACGCCGCCTGCGTCCCTACTTCCAGGGACACTCCATCATTGTCCTCACCAATCAACCCACTCGTCAAGTTATCACCAAGCCAGATATGTCTGGACGTTTGGCGAAGTGGTCTATTGAGCTCGGGGAGCACGACATTCAATTTCAACTCCGCCGAGCTATAAAGGGGCAAGCACTCGCTGAATTCCTGGCCGAAGCTACGTACACTGATCCTGGTTCATCTACACCTCCCGAAGTCATCTGGCAAGCTGATTCGAACAAAGAATCAAACCTATGGCATGTCTATGTAGATGGTGCCTCAGCCATCCGGGGTAGTGGAGCTGGAGTGCTCCTTACCAGTCCTGATGGTGCCGAAGTCAAATACACGATTCGTTTCAAATTTAAAGTGACAAACAATGAATTGGAATACGAAGCAGTTCTTGCCGGACTTCGTTTGGCTAAGAACCTCGGGGCCACTCATGTGCGTCTTTACACCGACTCTGAGGTGGTGTCTAGCCAAATCAAGGGCACTTATGCTGCCAAGGACGATACCATGAAACGGTATTTTGGCTGTCACTTGTCAACTTACACTGACTTTTAGTTCCTTTGATATCATGCAGATCCCTCGCGGAGAAAACTCTAAGGCTGACGCTTTAAGTAAGTTAGCCTCCGCGGATCCCTCCAATATATCTCCGGATATACTCGTTGAAGATGCTATTGCTCCGGCAATACAGGTTCAAACAGTCTCCGTTATCACTGATGCTGAGCCGACCTGGATGACTCCGATCATCCAATATCTCCGTGATGGCACCCTGCCAACTGACAAAGTTTTGGCTCGGCAACTAATTCTCAGATCCTCAAAATATACACTCCATGATGGGGTTCTATACCGCAGCTCATATTTGCAGCCAAATCTCCGTTGCGTGGGCCCAACTCAAGCTGATTATGTCCTCCGGGAACTCCACGAGGGGGCATGCGCAAGTCACATAGGCTCCCGAACTCTTGCCAAGAAAGCTCTTTGGTGGGGATATTACTGGCCCACCATGTTCAAGGATGCTCACAACCTCGTCTGTAAGTGTGATAAATGTCAGCGGCATTCCCGAGTGAAGCATCTGCCCCAGACCGAACTCATTGGCATTCAAGGTGCCTGGCCTTTTATCCAGTGGGGAATTGACATTGTTGGCCCCTTTCCTCTGGCTCCAGGTGGACTTAAGTATTTGGTTGTCGCTGTTGACTATTTCACCAAATGGGTTGAGGCTAGACCACTTCAATTTCTGGCCAAAAGATACTTCAGTTTGTCTGGCAGGACATCGTATGTTGTTTTGGAATCCCGAGCACCATAATTTCTGATAATGGCAAACAGTTCGCCAACAATCCTTTCCGCTCCTGGTGTGAGGGACTTCACATCAAGCAATTATTCACCTCGGTCGCACATCCTCAAGCCAATGGGCAGGTCGAGGTGACTAATCGTACTCATGTTGAGGGAATCCAAAAACGATTGGATGATGCCAAAGGTCTTTGGGCATATCGTGCAACGCCTCATATGTCTACTGGAGAGATGCCTTTCAGCCTTTGTTATGGTTCTGAAGTAGTTATACCTGCAGAGATTGGCGTGCCTAGCCCAAGACTTCTAGATATTGACGTCGAGTCTAATGATGAAGCACTTCGCACAAACCTTGAAGAGGTTGAGCACCGATGTGAACAAGCCTTCATCCGACAGGCTAAATACAAACAGCAGATTGCTCAATACTACAACAACCGAGTCCGGGATACCAAGTTTCGTGTGGGGGACTTCGTACTCCGATTGAATTCAGCTAGTAAAGCTGCACCTGAGGGAAAATTACAAGCCACCTGGGAAGGCCCTTATCGAGTCATCACAGCTCATTCCTCCGAGAGTTACCAGTTAGTACACCTGGATGGCACCCCGGTGCCCCGAACCTGGCATGTTAGCAATTTACGTCGTTTCTTTCTATAGGCTGTTTTTGTTTAGTGAATTTCACTTCAGTTATTATGTACTTTTCATTGCTCCGGCAATATGTTATCAATCTTACTTATACTGCGGGGACGCCCCAGTCTTATCTCTATACATTCACAATGTCTCCGGACAATGCCTCACTACTAATCCGTCTGGAAAATTTCCAACCTTTATCCTCAGATAAAGTTTATCTCCTGCCTGATCCGTCCGAGGAGTCATTAGTTTTGTCTACGGACTTAACTTAACTCTCTATCTCGATCCGTTCGAAGAGGTCATTTACTTTGTTTCCGAACAATTTTTTGTGTATTATACGCATCACAGCGAACATTCGTATGTTCTCCACATTTTTACTACCAATATCAATTATTTATAATATATCATATGCATCATACATTTTTTCAAAATACATTTTTTCAAAAATAAAATTTATGTATACATTCCTTACATTATTTCATCATACATTCATCCTATTTCAATTCCTACTATTACTTTTTAGTGTCTTCTCCAAACCAGAACACACAGCCTCGTCGCTTTGGCCCCACTTGGCTACTTCCAGTCCTCCTGGAAACATCCTGAGGTCTATGCTGGACCCTTGAAATGCCTCGAGTAAGGACCCCGGTCCTGGGCAAGCCAACCCTCCCCTGTTGTCCGCGGCTTGATTGAGGTTGGTTGGGTTTCCTACTCGGGCCCGACATATTGTCCCACTCCGTATAGCCCCAATCTAACGGAGCCAAGGGGTCCATCTTCTCAGAAGCCCGCGCAACATTCCTACCTGCTTCATCCTGACGATGCCCCTCCGTCTTCCGAGACATTATGTTTGATCTCCTAGCAGCCCCCGGAGTTTTTGCCCACTCTACGGCATCCCACTCCTCTATTGGCATCTCATCAATTTCCTTAGCAAGGGCTGAAACTGTTGCTCCACTTATCTCCGGACCTTTCTCACGTGGCTTCATCGACTTTTTGGAAGGCTCCGGCCTTGCTTCTGGAGTCCTCCCTGGTTTTCTTGGAGTTTTGGGATTTGTCCCCGGATCAACCCTATCCTATGCAGCGGTCCCAGTTTTCTTATTCCGGGCTGCCTTTACCTCACTCTGTACTTGCTTCTCCTGCTCTGCGATTTGGAGCACTTCATTGCGGTCTTCTACCTTCTTCTGAATCTCCAAGAGAAATCCTAACACCAGCTTGCTTCTAATAAGTTCGGGATCATTATTATCACCTCGCCTTTCAAGTCGCTCAATGTCTCTCCGGACATCTGTTCTCCGGGCACGAACCTCGTCGACAGTCAACCGCCCATTATCGACAAGCAAGCGTTCGCATTCTTGCTGGTTTATGCAGAGTTGTTCCAGCTCCATATCCTTCAGTAAACACTCGGCTTTGTACTGCCGCATTTGCTTCGCTACTTTAGTCCAAGAGTCCTCCGCCTCAGCACATCTCTTCTCTACTGAAGCCAATCTCTTCGACAACCTGGGGACCTCTTGCATCTTCCAGACATCTCTGTCCTTTTGTAACCAGGCTATCGATGACCTTAGTTGCTTTATTACTTCATATGGGTCTTCAGCGTCTTCCTGACAGATAGGACATCTTCATATCACATATACATCGACACATCAACATCGCTAAAGTGAAGATGAGTTATAACACAAATGGAAGTCAAAAGGCTTTTCATCATTCAATATTTCAAGAACTGTACAACTGATTCAATACATCTCCAGACATCACATATCACAAAAATTTGTTACAAATAGTCTATTCTATGCTCTTGTCCGGAGGTGGAGGGTCACTGACCTCTCCAGGAGTAGAGGTATTCACTGCTGCAGTTGGGAATACTGCGGGGTCCTTGGTTGCCTCTATCGTCTTCCCGGCGTCCTCTCGCGCCTTGTTCCCTTCCTCAAAGGCTATCCTCGGCACTTCGGGCTCTTTGTGCGGAATGGGGATTCTGTTTCGTAACTCCCGCACATGAAAGCCGTTCCGGAAGCCCAAGAAGTCTTTATCCTGGTCAACATTACAGCGCTTTACAGCCTCGGCAGTCAGGATAGTATCTCTCTTGGCCAAGGCTTCTATCAATGGCCACTTCGGTGCCTGTGTCAGTGCCTCGAAGTACACCCCATCTTCGTTCCCCACGGAGTCGTAATTGTATCCGAAGTCTTCATCATACACATCGACCTCTGGATATTTATCATATACAGCCTCTAGTAATTCACTCTTCGTGGCTGTGTCGCCAGCAGCGACAAATGTACTCAGAAACTTCATAAAAGTTTCTGTCTGCAGCAATTTTTCGGTGAAGGCCTCTAGCATTGCTCCCTGGCCCTCAACTGCTTTCTTCAGCTCCTCTCGAGCTGCCACAGGTTCACCATGGACAACAGCGACCTCAACTGCTTGCTCTCGAAGTCTTGCTGCTTCGTTCTCAGCTATCATCGCCCTGTCTCGGGCAGCCTTTGCATTCTTTTGGGCTTCCGCAAGCCCGGTCCTCAGTTTGGTGACCTCGGCCTCTAGTTCGGCCACCCTCTTCCTTGAAGACTCTTTTTCAAGCCTAGCCACCAGACCACGGACTGGCTCCAATAGCTCTTCCAGATCGGCTCCTGCCGAAGTCGTTGCCTTTGCTCGTCCCTGCATTTACTACTGTCATCCTTGGCTAGTGGCATATTATAAAATGCACTATCAATTCACATACCTCGTGTGAAGGGACAATATGTGTTTTCTTCGGCGGGGGCGGCATAGGCGGTGATGTCGTTCTCTCTTTTTCGAGCTCGGGGTCAGTCCCGATAGAGGAATGTTATCATCATGGTCATCTCCAAAACCACCCCGATGTGGTTTTCTGCAGCTCGGGCGTCCTCGCCCAATCATCGCGCTTGTGTGGCCGCGTAGACTGCCCTCCGGAGCTCACTCCAGCTCCTTTTTTCGCCGAACTCTTGAATTTACCCACTGCACATGAGACAACATACATTAACAGATGTTATGATTAGCTATTGCACAGTTTATACAAAAAGGGTCCTACCCTCTATTTCTGCCCCGTCTGGAGACCTTTCTGAATCAGCCTCGGCTGAGGAACCCTCTTCCTGGGACTCCGAAGTCCCAGCCTTCTACTTGGAGTAGTAAGGGCTCAACCCAGCCTCGTTCAAAATTTCTTCAGAAAACTTTGATCCATGGGTGCCTGCCCTCACCAATACATCTACATCCCTCGGGTCCCCCGCCGGAGCGCCATCAATCACCTCCAATCTTTGCCACTTCGGTAGCACTTTACCCTGCCTCACATATATAAACTTACCCCTCCACCCTTCTATTTTGGTAGGGTTTTTTACTTTAAATACCTTACCAGGCCTCAGGTTAAGATAATACCAACCCTTCTTTTCCCCATCGTCTTCAGCTGAAAAAAATATCTAAATAAACTTACACTGGGCTTCACTCCGCCCTTATTACAAGTCACCAAAAATCCCACCACCTGCCTTACAGCATTGGGTCCCAACTGCCCCAGAGCTATCCCATAAAAATCCAACAAATTCACCAGAAAATCCCATAGGGGAAACCTTAACCCAACAGCCAGCTGATCTATATATACAGATATGAAACCTTTGGGGGGGCAACAGGCCTTATCCCCGTGGATGGGAATTATATATTCTAGGTCAAACGGAAGGTAAAAATTGGAAACCCATTTACTGACTTGGGCCTCAGTCACACTAGGCACTACTCCTGCTACTTCAAACTCCTCTACCTCCTCCTCACAAAAGGGAAAACTAACTGCCTCCATCCTTATTTCCCCTTGATCGCCCCGGTAGATTTTCTTAGTCTCGCTATTCTCTGGGAAAACCATCCGTATGGGGGGAACTCTAAAAGGACCCTTTCCTGTTCCTAACTCCTCAACCCTAGACGAAGATGAAGAAGAGATAGACATACTTACTTGTTTTCTCTGGTAGATGAGGTGTTTAGCTTCAAAGTTTGCAGAATTTTTGTTCTCTCTGATGTGCTGCTCAATTGTAATCAAATGAAGAAGGTGAAGGGTTTTTGATTTCCCTCCTTTTCATATAATTCAAGCAACGGCTCAGATTCGGCGATTTAAATTTAGCGTTTATGGTACCTGCGTGTTATGAACGCGCCTCGAAACTGTAAACGCGTGTCAGCTATCACGCGCCCTCTTGAATCCTGTGCGCATCTCCCGGTCACGCGCACAAGATTTCTTGAGTCCCTTTATCTTAGAAGTTTCTCAACTCCGGTTGATTAACCCCGGGGGGTTCGAAGTTTCTCAACTCCGGTTGATTGACCTCGGGGAGTTAGCAGTTTTTCCACTCCGATTGACTCATTCCACTTCATTCACCCTGGCCAACATCTACCTCCGCTTTCTCTTTAAGCCGAAGCTCATACTTCGACTCGGCTGGTGGGAGGGGGGGCATCTGATAGGTATGGCCCAATCGCCCCGGGTCGGCCCAACCCATAACCCGAAGCAATTGGGCCCAAACGTCAAAGTGACTCACACGCGCGGCCCCATGATTACAGATGTGCGAGCGTGTTTTCATGCACAACCTTCACAATCTTCTCCAAACGGTTAGCAAGATCATGCGCCGAGATTCAAGGAGAGATTTGAGGTAGTCGTTTAGGGGTTTTTGAATATTGTATAAATAGAAGAAGTTAGTTTGTAATCAGGGGGAGTTTTTTCTGGGTGATCACACATTGTACTAAAAAACTATTCATAGTGGAACATCTCGACGGGCCTTTAGCTCCCTTACCGTGGACGTAGATCTCTAGATCGAACCACGTATATCCTGTGTTCTTAATCTTTCGGGTACTTTACAGTTTCATTGATTAGATTTTATTTTGAGTTCCTTTGATAAACATATCACACTTTATCAATGCTTCAACTAGAATATTCCAGGAGGGAAAGAAGCTTAAAGCCTTTAACCAAAAGCAGCGAAGAGGTTTATCCACGAAGCAAATAAAACGTCAACAACTACAACAACTTGAGAAATGAATTTTGCGAACCTGATCGAAAGAGATGAAGGAGCTTCGCGATTCAGACTACCTCCATTTCTTACGTTTTTTAGGGCTTCATTTTTGGGAGAGAATTATTTTGGGGAGGAAAGGGGAGGGAACATGCGACGGAAAAAGAATTGGGTTGACACTTAGTTAAGGGCTTTATTTTGCTAAAATAATGTCATATTATAGGGTAATACTATAATACAATCATTATATTAATACAATTAACTTTTTACTTGCTATATCAGGTAACTAGTAGGTGTTTTCTATTTTTATATTTTAATTTGATGTGGGCCCAATTCTTATATAATTTGATGTTCATTCTACACTTAGAATTAGGCAATTAGCCTCCCACATGAATTAAGGTTGTTAGTTCTGGAATGCAGGGGACTCCATTCATGCTGATAAGATGATTCTTTGGTAAATAAAAAAAAAAAAAAAAAACCTGAAAATATATTAAAGGAGAAAATTTCAGAAAATGAAAAGGAAAAAGATAGAAAGGAAAAAAAATTCAGAAAATAAAAAGAAAATTCCAGGACTAAAAGAAGAAAGTTACATAAAAAGTGCCGACCAAACTTTTTTTTTTTTTATATTCTTCTTAAATTATCGGAAATTTTTCTTGGTTATTTTTCTCCAAAACTTTTTTTCTTGGAACTTTTTATATGCTCCATTTTCTGGCCCAGAAGATTTTATGATCACTCTAAATCGTGTTCATATAATTATTTTATTTATACAAATTGTGAATTATTTGTTTTAATTTTGTGAAATTATATTTATTTTATATTCTAATTTAATTTATTTTGAAGTATAACTCTACTATTTATATTTGCATGTACTACATGAGTTTCAGGCTTTCAGCTATAAAAAATGAAAAGAAAAAGTTAAAGAAAAAAAAATGAAGTCGGAGAAATGAGGTTCGCATGGGACCTGTAGGATGATAAGAGGGAAACTGAAAAGGTTAAAAAGGTCAAAAAAAAAAGGAAAAAAAGTGAAATAGAATGAAACATAGGTTGAAGGCTTCTAGTTTAAGGTTGGTGGTCACTTTAGCAGGTTATTGATAGCTTAATTTAAGGACTGAGAGTAAAAGCATCAAATCTGCTAAAATATCTTCTTATCACGACTTTGAGCATACATATATTTATCTATCAAAATAGGTATTGAAATTACTTTTAATTACCTATTTATATTTTTAATAACGAGTATTTTGTAAAAATTACTCTTTTAAGGAAATTTATTCTTTGTAGCCTAAATTATGACTTTTATTACACTAGTAAATGCTCCCGTACGATGCACGGGCTATTTTTTTAAGAGTAAATCAATATTAATATGAACAATACCTTTTATTAAAAATGCATTTTTATTTGATAATATATAACAAAAAAAAAATGGTTAAAATATGTTACAAAGAAAAGTTTTGTGTTCTTTTGCAGTGTTATTCATTCCTTGGCTCTTACTCCAGAAAATCAGATTTTTCCACTAATAAAAATACATTTTAATTTTTTCACGAATTTCTTCCTTGTATCTTATTCCAGATTTTTTTTTTATTTCATCCGTTTATTTAGCTTCTCTTGTCTATATCAAAACATTCATATTAAATTATAATAAATTTGAATAGATCACACTGATTGATAATAATAAATAAAGTGAACATACATAATCCAGAATCCGATATGATTGAACAGATTGAGAAACAAAAAGTTTCAAATCTAATATTAATTAATAGGATTGAGAAACAAATAATCTTAAGGATTATTCTTATATAAAATATTTTATTAGTTTATGTACAAAACGACTTCTATTAGAAACAACAATAAAAAAAGAATTAAGCATTATTCTTATATAAAATATTTTATTAGTTTACCTACAAAATATCCTCTATTAGAAATAAATTTTAAGAAAAATATAGAAAATATAATTTTATTTTAGGATGAATTGAATCTTCATAGTCCATATGATGAGCTGATTCATATAAATAGAGTTGAATTTGGATTTAGAATTTTTAAAGACATAGATGACCTCAAATCTTTCAATTAGCTCATTAATACAAATAAAGTTGGATTTTAATTTAGATAAACATAAAGAAAAATTAATGAACTAAACTAATAAAATACTTTATATAGGAATAATCATTAAGAAAATATATTCTTTTCTCAATCTTTTAAATTGTATTGCAATTCTGGATTGTATATCTTCATTGTTTGTTTATTATTGTTAATCAGTATGATCTATTCCAAAATTTATTATAATTTAATATTAAGATTTTGGGAAAGAGATGAGAGAAGAAAAAAATCGAATGAAATTAAGTATTTTCGGATGGTAAATTACCAATTTAAATTTATTTTCAAAAAAATGAACATTCTAAATTTCTATTAATTTAGAAATATTCCACCATTTGAAATAAATTTGTTCTAAGATAAATAAATTATTTTGTATTTTCCTGATCGTAATTTAGAATTATTTTTTCTGTATTTGTAAGGTTCACCTTCTAAGATAAATTATTTTGTAATTTTCTGATCGTAATTTAGAATTATTTTTTATTTCTATTAATTTAAAAATATTCCACCATTTGAAATAAATTTGTTCTAAGATAAATTATTTTGTATTTTCCTGATCGTAATTTAGAATTATTTTTTCTGTAGTTGTAAGGTTCACCTTCTAAGATAAATTATTTTGTATTTATCTGATCGTAATTTAGAATTATTTTTTCTGTAGTTGTAAGGTTCACCTGGTCGTCCCCACATAGTAGCTATGTATGCTCTGACTCAACGAACCCTTACTGCCACAACATTTTTTCTAGAGTAAGTTCATCAACCATAGTAGCTATGTATGCTCTGACTCAACGAACCCTTACTGCCACAACATTTTTTCTAGAGTAAGTTCATCAACCATGTTGAATACCGGAGCCATTGTTTCTGTATCAATTGAAACTAAATCTTGCGTGAACATTTTTTCTAGAGTAAGTTCATCAACCATGTTGAATACTGGAGCCATTGTCTCTGTATCAATTGAAACTAAAATCTTGCGTGTGACAGATATTGATGAAAGGGTCCAGATATTTATAGCTTATATAAAACCCTAGTATTGTTTCTGTATCAATTGAAACTAAAATCTTGCGTGCGACAGATATGGATGAAGGGGTCCAGATATTTATAGCTTATATAAAACATGAAGGGGTCCAGATATTTATAGCTTATATAAAATCCTAGTATACACGCTTCTGTAACTACGTTCTGTTAAACATACCGCGTAAAAACATATTTTACTGATTATATAATTCCTGAAATCTCTCAACTACATTTTACATAATAACTTTAAAAAAAATCATTAGTTTATCTTTTTTTTTTTTTGACCGGTAATATAGATCTTATAATGTTTCAATAATATCGTACAAATTATTAAAAAAGATATATGGCCTTTTTTTATTCTATTTAAATATTCTTTGATTTATAAATTGAAATATATAATTATAAATTTTTTGAATATTTGAATATATTATTTACTCTGTTGATTAAATTAGCGAAATAGTATATTTTAACGAATGTATAATTCCTGAAATATCTCAACTACACTTTACACTATATGTTAAAATAAATTACATGTCTATTCTTTTGTTTTATTTGGTTCGGATATTTAAATCTTCTAATATTCAATTATATTTTACCCTTTGATTTTAGATATGTATTGCCTTTTTTTATTCAAACTATATATATATATATATATATATATATATATATTATATATATATACAAATTCTTTTATTTATAAATTGTATTATATAACTATAAATTTTAAGTATATATGATGTATTTTAAAATTCTAGAAAACATGTCTGTAACATTTTTTAATTCCTAAAACATCTCAACAACATTAACAATTCAAAATTAAATATATACCATGTTGATATGATTTAGACTGGATATTTAAAAATTAAATATATACCATGTTGATATGATTTGGATTGGATATTTAGATCGTTTAATATGACAATTAGATTTTCAATTGAAAAGTAAATTAATATATGGCCTTTTCAACTCCACGGATTTTTCAATAGAAATATTTTGATTTATAAATATATATTTCTACGTTGTTTTTCTTTTTAGAATATCTTAACCAAACAACGCTTTTGCCGAGATATTTTAATTTATATATATTTCAATGATTTTATATTACTTACTAAAACATTATCAGAATTGTGAATAATGTCGATTCAATTGAAGCTGATACATGGATTTATTTAAATAAAAATTATAAAATTGAAATCTACTACAATAAATCAGATTTGGTCTTCAATATCAATGGATCCTCGAATGTTTAGCAAATCTCTAACCCTTTTCCAATATTTTTCGCGAATTGACTGTATACATGTAATAAACCAAATTGTTTTTTTCTTAGAAAAATATATTGACAACAATTTAAATAATTCACATAACAGGAAATAAATAAATAAAAACTTTTTATATGATTACATATTACCGTAGAAAAATATGATGATAGATAAATTTGATTTTTACAATCTTCAAAGCTATTTTCGCCAGAATCATGATTCAGCGTTGCTGATTTTTTCTTATCTTTATTTGCAGGTCGTCCCTTTGCAACATCCATTATGGTGAAGTATCTATCAAAGTTGACACATAATAATTAAGGAATGTCAGAATAATAGAAATTTGCATCCACAAATGTGAATCCAAAAAACTGCTAACAAATTGCAAAATGAATAAGAAATAGAATTACTCAGCAAAATCAAATATGAATTTAATAAACTGAAATAGTGGCGAAATAAAGAAATTACGAAATGAATAAAAAATAAAAATACCCAACTGCAAATGTGATTCTCATTTACTGAAGACAGTGTATTTATAGGAGCAAATATGTTATCGGATAAGGATTTTTTTAAATTTCAAATTTCAAAAATTTAAATAATATAACAAAATCTGTTTTAAATATCTTTACAGATTTATTGTTGCTGATTTTTCGCCAGATCTCAAAATATAACATGAGATAATTCAAAATTCAAAATTCAAAATTCAAAATTCAAAATTCGAAATTCAAATTAACTTCTATTCTTAGTAACTAAATAATTGGGCGGGAAAAATCTTAACTTATTAATTCTGGATGACTTGACTTATTATATATATATAGATTTGGCAGTCTTTTTAATTTTTTACTTTTACTAAACCTTCAATTATATGTTTTTACACTTTCTAGGCTAAATAATACTTGGTCGCACAAATCAACAACGGATGCCTTTTTTACTTTTAGCAACCTAAATAAATTAGTTCGCATTAATCAATTTTTATCTTCTAATAGATAACTCATTTCTAAGAAGGCTAACATTTATATAAATAATTTACAATACCAAATAAAATACGAAAATATTCAAATATTTTGAAGAAACCAAAGACTTTAATTTGTTATTCGAATCATTAAATAAATTTTGAATTTTATTTTTTTAAAATAAGATTTTATTAAATAAAAATTATTTAAGTATATTTAAAATCACCAAATGAAATGTTAAAAGTTGCAAATGAAAATTCAATGATAAAGAAAAAATCAAATATTTATAATTAGAACTTGAAAGTTTATTTAGATAAATTAAAAGTTAAATATAAAATAAATAAGGGACATAATGAGAAAATGATTAAACTTTACATTACATATGATCCAAATAAAATATCATTGTTCCTTTTATTATATATTTTATGGTTATTTTAATTATTATTTTATAAATCTTATATACATATACATATATATATATATAAAGCCGCAGTAGTGACAATTCTGTAAGTAACACTTTCCAGCCTAAAATTTTAGACTGTGATTGGTAAGTTGTTGTCACATTTGGTAAGAATCAAAATTTATTTTACTTTCTAAAGTTGCAAATATCTTTTTTTTTTTTTTTTTTTTTTCATTTCTAATCTATTTATTATGTATACTATACCAAATTAATCATCTTTTGGTGATGTTTGATTTGACATCCATATGATATATATAATAATAAGATATTCTATTTAAAAATATTATATTATTTGTTTGTTGATTATTTAAGTAAGATTTCATTGTCTATTGTGGGTTGTACAAAGAATATAGTATTGGTTTGGAATACAATTAAAAATAATTCAAATCATTATATTTTACAAATTATTTTACTTGATTATTTCATTAAAATAACAACTAATCAGTTTGTTTTATCTGACATGAATTGTCTCAAGTTAATATTTGATTTATAATCAGCTTATTAAATTATTGAATTTGCTAATGCTTATTTGATATAATAATTATTTTTGTTGATAAATCACAAAACTATGATTTTCGCTCATATTTATAACTTTATATATGATAATTAATCTTAGATTTTTTATTTTTTTTTTAGATATATTAGTGTTCTTTTTCTATAAATAAATACAATTTGCAACCTATACTATGATATTATACAGTTGCAACTAAACTTCTTTTAAATTAGTAAAATTAACCAACTAGAACTATGTGTTTTTTAGACTTTGCAACATAAACAATACTGGGTCACATTAACCAATCTCAATTATGTCTTTTTTTTTTTTCACATTTTGCAACCTAAGCAATATATATATATATATATATATATATATATATATTTTTTTTTTACATTAACCAATGTGTATCTTTAGATGAATCTACTATTTACAGTATAAATGTATAATTTAATTGAAACTTTTCAACATATATATGAAAGTATTAAGAAATATTGGAGCACTCATATGTTTTATTTTATTATTCCAACTATTGAATTATTTTGTTACCAACTATTGAATAACTTTCGGATTTTATTTTGTTAATTTTTTATTCTTTGTATATCGAAAATACCAAGTAAAGTACTAAAACTTGCAAATAAGATTTTTTAAAAGGAGATAGTTATATTTAGAATTTAAAACTTTAGTTAGATAAATTTAAATATTTAAAGTAAAATGAAAATAATTAAAGAAAAATAAATTTCTTATAACATTATCCAGTTTATTTTATTTAATAACATGAGTAGATAGTTAGATATTTATATTTGTTTTAACATTCATAATTAATTAAGCTATTATGCACATAGGTGAAGAATGATGCACACATTAAATGTGTGTTTGGATTTTAAAGATTAGAAATGATCATTTTGAAAAAGATTTTTATTTATGTTGAATATGTATCTTAATGTTAATCTATAATATATATATATATATATATATATATATATATATAAAGTAAGTTATATTAAATTCATATATGACGTGCGAGAAACTAATATTTTCATTACTTATAATTTTATTTATGTTTTATCCTATATTATAAAAAATATATATATTTTATTAGGATAAAAGGATCACATATTTAAATATTAGAATATATCATATTTAGTTTATTAAAATTATGACGTTCTAAATAAACTTCCGTGCATCGCACGGGAATATTACTAGTTAATACAATGATTATATTGTAGAAGGACCCCATATTATAATATAAAATAAAGTACTACTTAATTTCCTAGATGATTTCATAGGTAATATATTAAAAGAAAAAATATATATATATGTGTAAAAAATTGATAAGCAAATAATCCTCTTTCCACCTATTCCTATTCCGTAGGAAAATTCGTAGGTGTTGTTTTGCCTACGGATGTAATTTTCTTTTGAGGGTTTACGGATCTAGTTACTAGAACCTAGATATTGAGTGAAAATATAAATATATACAAGAAAATCTCAAAGAATACTTGTGCTGGGATGTAGTGGTATGTGCCACGTTCGCTGTAACACATTTTTTTATGCTACATCCACTTAAATAGTGTAAATATATTTTTGTTTAAGATATTTGTAGGATATGATATGTATTGAAAATTGTAAAAGGTGTGTTGAAAATTGTAAAATGTGATGTAGGTAATAGGACGTGGAAGGATAGGTCATCCCGTTGTAAAGTAAAATGCATTGAGAATGAATCATTTCACATCCGAATGAAAACATCTCAAAACAAATATCCACATATATGAGGTGTTTCGATGAGCCTTAAAGTTAGGAAACTGGCATATCCGTTTACTATAATACGGTTAGTAACCCTACCCTGGAGATAAACAGTCACCTAAAATATCCTCTTTTCATTGTATAGAGCTTGAACTAAAATCGCTCTTGGTCAGTGACGCGTTAGAACTACAGCCTATTGGTGCACTTCTTTCCCTGAATAAAGAGAGAAAATTAGCTTAGGGTTTTAAAGTGATCACAAAATTTGATCGGTTTTGGACATTGAATCGTGGAGCAGGTGTAAGTATGTGGCATGAAGCGCGTAGGTCGGAGAGGAAGGTGCACGATATGATGGACGCCGCTCGGAAACGCGCTCAGCGTCGGGCCATATACCTGGCTAAACGGCGCGGCGATCCCCAGCAGTCCATCCAAGCCGTCGGGTCCCGTTGCCGTATCCACCGCGATGACGCGCTCTACCAAGCCTCTGAGGATCAGCAGGGCCTGTACGAATTCCCACTTTCCCCACTTTAAACCCCTCTCTTATTGTCCCATTTGAACTGGGTGTCTATACATACATAAATTGCATGACAACATCTTCTTGATGTATATGAATGATTAGTCATTTTATTTATCTGCAGAGTAAGAGCAGTTAAGCCCATTGTTAACTGCGGATTGCGGTTTATCTGAAAAATGGTGTGTTCGGTGAAGTAAATATTGGTATTAGAGGTTTCTTGGTGATTGTGAGTTTTATCATGTGGAGGAAAATTGATGTGTATGTGATTGGAAAGTGAATTGTGGTTTTTTGCATGCTTAGCTATTTAATTTCACAGCATCTCTTCACCTCCCTGTTAGTACAGATATATGTGTGAATTCATTGTCTGAATGTATTACACATTTTTCATTTTTTATTTGCCAGATGTATTGATTTAATACATCATATATATATATATATATATTTCTCTCGATCCTATCTCTCACAGTTAGGGCTGTAAACAAATTGAATGAAATCAAATAGAGCTTATTACATTATCTGCCTGGACGTGAATTGAGCTCAATTTTATAATGTCCTTACATTTATTCATCTTTTGTACTTTTCGAGCTTAATCTAAGCTTAAAAAGTGTCCAAGCTTGTTTTAACTACCCTTCAGCAAACAATCTAGAATTGAACTTCAGATAATTTGATTAGATTATGAACACTACTCACTCGTACGGTTTTACTTTGGAGAATTAGTACTCATGGATTTTACCTTATAAAATGTATAAATTCGATTGGTTTATTGCACAGAAAATATGTATCGTCCTTTAGTGAAAGTTGTGAAACTTCAGACTTTGGTATTCTTTTATATAGCCTTTCAATGCTTTTATCATTGCATACACTCTGCGCTTCAGAAGTCCTTACCATCTGAACCTGATCAGGATACCATGGAATGGGAAGCAGGATAATTTGATTGACAGGTATTACAATTTATAGTTGCAGAGACTACTGCAACTATTTTGGTCTCCTGAAATCAGTAGAATGCCTGGAAGATTTTAGAACGACTGGTACTGATAGCATACTGTCTCTGCAGATTTGATGGTCGTGCCCTTCTTGACTTTATTCGCGACAGTAGTTCCAAACGTTTTCGGGTTCCAGAAAAAACTGAGGAAGAGGAAGAGTTAGAAGAGTTTGTTAATTTTGAGCGTTACCGGGATTTAATTAAGCATCGACGTAGAGGATGTCGGTACTTTTTTGTTTTATATACAAATGATCTTTCTAATTTATCTTATGTTAAGAATCATCTTTAGGTAACAATGATTTCTGAGACAATGGTGCTTCTATTATGGCATGTTAAGATTTGAAACTACTTTGAATACTAACAAAAAGTTCGGCAGTTACTGATGAGGAGGGTCTACAACATGTTAACCAAGAGATTGAGGCTAAGATCACTGCAGGTTTTGGATCAGACAGGTACATGTACAGCTCCAGCAATTCTTTAAGTTATGAACTCGTGGGCCCTTAAATGTTTATGATTTAGGTGCAAGAAAATTTGTTATTTTGTGTCCTCGACCTTTGAGATATTTCCACTGCCGAACATAGTTGGCATAGAATGTTATATCACATGATTCAGTTGTGGAGATTGATGTGGGGCTTGTTCAATGCTACACCTGTGCATCATCAGCCACATGTTTTAGACACACCCATACCGGTGTTTGTGTGTGAGTTGACCTGGTTGATACTGCACCTGTGCAGCATCGGCGAAGTTTTTTAATTTTATTTTGGTTTTTTCAAATTTGATTTCTGTTGTCCATCTTTTTGGGGTATGCAGCCAGTTTTAGTTTTTAAGTTTTATAACTTTATTTTTTGTTTGATTATCTGTTCATGATAATTATGTATCGTTATAAATACTGAGAACTGTAATTGGATTAGATCTCATGTGGCTCAGCCTCCACCAAGTAAAGGGTCTTATTCGCAAGTTGGTTTCTCATATGATGGAGATGGACAAGAAGATCCTCAATATTCAGATGGTGAGGAAGATGATGATGAAGATGAGGATGAAGAGGAAGATTTTAACAGTGATGACAGCAATGATGAAGCAATGGAATCAATTGCTAAAGAATTTGGTGTGAAGAGGTATGGATGGCTTGTATATATGGATAAAAAGGCTAAGGAGGAGGCAAGAAGGCAGAAAGAAGTAATCAAAGGAGATCCTTCAATTGTAAGTTTGTCCAATGTTTGAATCTGAATTAGGTGTTGACTTGGGTTGTATTTGACCACATTCTACACTTTGGTGAATATTACAGAGAAAGCTGAGTCGTAAGGAGAGAAGGAAAGCTTCTCAGATGGAAAAGGAGAGGGAAAGAGAAGCTGCTCGAGTTACAGGAACCAGAGTTCTTCATCATGATCCGTACCGGTAACTTATTCTTCCTTTTTGTATGTGTGTGTGTGTATTTGATTGCATAGACCTGCATGGCTACTTTGGGAGGAGAATGTTTCACAGCTTCACTGTGCTTAAATGATTCTTTTTGGATATGTTTGCAGGGACTCCAGGCGAAGTCCTACATATGAAGCTTACTCACGTTCTCGAAGGTAAATATTTTAGTAATTTTTATCTTAAAATAACCAAGCTGGTTTGCTAATGAGGTAGTGCTCTTTCCTTGTTAGATCAAGGTCAAGGTCTCGGTCATATTCTCCTTCACAATCAAGGCGCTATTCACGCGGAGTGCACCATGATGATACTCATCGAAGCAAAGACATTGGCCCAAAAATAGAGTACATCACTGAATTTGGGTGCGCAGATGGGGATGAGCAGAAGCTTGAAGGATATTCTCCACCACCATCTCCTACACCTCAAGTTGATGCATTGAACCGGTCGGAGCACTCGACCTTTAACTCTTGCAAAGATTGTAGATTGGACAGACTTGACTTTACTCTCTGCTGCAGCTTTCCTCCATATTGTTTACCTGCAACAAACTTTTTTGGTTTATAGTAGATCATGCATATGTTAATGTTACAAGCAAGTTTGCGAGGAGGATGAGGAAAGAAGCTTCCTTTGAAGCTTTTTTCCTTGACTTGGAAATCATATGAGTGCACCCAAGCTATCGTGAGAAATGTGTTTCTAATGCTTCTGCTCTCATGCAGGCCATCATCTGGTCTCATACTTGAGGCCCTCCATGTAGACCCTGCCTCTGGTGTATCCCTTGACAAAGATAGAAATGCCAAGCAGTTGAAAATGACACCAAGGTACTCCTAATAATCTGTCTCGCGTGCACCTTGATTTTCCTCCCTCTTTTCTGCTCCACTCAATTAATATATTTGTGGTTATGCTTCATGCTTTGTTGACTACTTGTTCTGTTGCTCTTTGGCGCTTATTACCCTTGGCAGCACATCCTCTGGACTAGCAAAATTGAGCAAAGCAACAAGTAGTGGAAGTCTCGCTAAGCAGCAGGGCGAGAAAAAGGAAACGCCTCAGGAACGGCTTAAACGGATCATGGACAAACAACTAAATAAGCAAAGTATAATTTTCTTGATGCTGAATATAGAAGTGATGCAGTCGACCACCATTCATATGGTGGCAGTGAGAAATACTCCTTAATTTGTTATCTGCTTTAGACGCTGGGTTTCACGGTCAATGACGTAAAATGTTGAACCACTATTTCTGCAGTTAAGAAAGACACGGCGGTTGAGATGGCCAAGAAACGAGAACAGGAGAGGCAGAGGCTCGAAAAACTAGCAGAAACTGATCGAGCAAGCAGATATAAGCGAAGGAGCCGTAGTAGAAGCTACAGCCCCTCACCTAGGTATGAAAAGAAACCTATGTCAAAAGCTAAAAGAATAATGATCATGAGTTACACATGCTTTTCCAATTTGACATGATTGCAGTTTTGAAAATAGAAACTTTGCATTTTGCTGCAATTTGAAGCACCGGTGACAAATCTGTGAGAACATTCCAGCGTGTTGTCGCGATCCCTCATATATTATGTCATTTTTGCGGGATGGCTAGTGCACGGGAATGCTCTCTCCGTATTTTTTTGCTGGTGTGTTGAATTGCAACAAGATGTAAAGTTTGTCTTTTTTGCCAAAACTATAGGTTTGTGTTGTATTTGAAAAAAATATGTATAATTCATTTTCCACTTCTTAAAGTTATGCTACTGGAGTAGGTCTAACATCTCGTGCTGTTCCATAGAGATGAATTTGTGTTTAGTTGTTTAGAATGTGATTCTTCATTCCGTAGTTGATTTTTGCTAAATCCATTTGAAACCCCAGAATGTTGAAATTCATATAAACTTGGAGTCTGGTTGATTGATGGTCATGAGCAAGACCTATTATGTGTCATTTGGGTTGGTTTTAAGTGTTTCATTATGAGGAATGTTTGAGTGTGACTCAGGAGGCTTTTAATACGTTTAATGACACTATGAAGTTGCATGTAGATCTTTCCTTTGAATCACCAGGTGCAGAACCAAGACCTTTTCATGCATTCGCACTAAAATACCATGGCTGTTGGGTTGCTCATATGGATATGATTTTGGGACTCATCGGTTCTTTTTGACAGTTTTATATCACAACAGGCACAGTAACACACTCAAGAGAACGTTGATGATTTAATGGGAAAAGACCTTTTTCATTTTTTTTCTGAAAAGGAACTTTGTGAATTTCTAGTGATCTGTCAGTCTGCTACAGTAGAATATATTGGAATGGACATGGAGATATGAATCTAACGATTTTTGGTTGCTCATTCCAGGAGATACAGGCGTAGCCGGAGTCCAAGCAGGGACAGGAGTTCACGAAGATATCGCTCTCGCTCCCACTCACGCTCTCCATCTCGCTCGTTCTCTAGTTCTCGGTCATACTCCCGCTCTCGTTCCCCGCGGTATGTGCTCTACAGTATTAAAATTGAATAAGCATCTACTAATTGTCTGCATCTAGGTGCCTTACGATTTCATTATTGGCAGGGGAATAAGGCGGACCAGGCATTGAGAAGTATCTGCAATTAGCGTGAAGCTCCCACGCATCCTGCTAACGATATAGGTTAAAAGCAAGACTATGATTGTGTGATATTTTGTTTACTACTTTGACGGATGTAAAAATGTGTGTTACGACTGTGTTCGTTTTGTTTACTGCATGCATCTGTTGTCATCTTGTTTTGAATATAAAAAATGTTGGATAAAAAAAGGGTCCTAAATCCAACGAAATGTGTACATATTTGTTGCTCTCATCTTGGGTTGGATTGTGAATCATGGGCAAGGAAGAGGTTATTATTATTTTAGGGTTCAAGATCAGTATTTCTTTGTGATTGAACGCTCATTTTGGCTCACTGTTGCGACCCTAATAGCACCAAACAGTGTGCGGTGGGAATGGTAGCAGAATGGCTATTATGTCTTGTCCAGCAGTAATATTAACATATAATTCTATACGCCTTCTCTATCACATGAGAAGTTAACTTATGGGATTCTTGAATTATATTTAGTGAATTAATTATTATTCGGTTAAATGTAACCTCTATCGCACTTGTATGTTGATAATGCATATCGTGTAATATTGATAATAAAGTTATTATTGTATTTGTTTTAGGTTTATACTTTTGTATCTGTTGAACAGTATTTTGCACTAGTACGTATTGAGTATGCATATTTCTTAATCATGGTGATTATTTTTCTGCGTTGGGTTAGGATAGGCCTGTGCGGCAGTGTTTGCCATTACTAAAATCGTATATTACACTTTTAGCATTAGGAAAATATATTGAGGCCCCATTTGGATGGAGGGATTTGATTTGTCGAGGGATTTAAAATGAATAGATTTCAAAATCCTTTTATTTGAAATTCATGGACTTGAAATCCCTTGTTTGGTTTTATGGTGGATTTGTGAAAGGATTTTTAAATCCAAAATTTTCAAATCCATTATTTGGATACAATATTTGTAAAATTCATTTTTTTTCTTTAAAGTTTAAACTAACAATTTATATTTTTTATTAAATAAAATAATATTTATCTACATCTAAATTAATCGAACAATTTTTTTTCCAATTATATATATACACATATATACGTATTATGTATTTTATATCCCAAAAAATTATTGGGAGCATTTTATTGGAGATAAAAGAAAATAAAAATAATAATATATTATGAGCACTTTATTGGAGAACGAGAGGAAGAGATAGCGATAGAGAGAAGAGAAGAAGAGAGAGAGCGGGGGAGGGGAGAGGGGGGAGAGAGAGAGCGGGGGAGGGGAGAGGGGGGAGAGAGAGAGACAGAGAGATAGAGAGAGAGAGGACGAGAGAGAGAGAGAGAGAGGGGAGAGAGAGGTTTGAGTGAGGAGGGATTTATAAATGACTACCTTTGTCAAATGATTTGAAATTCACCCAAATATAGTGTAAAATGGAGAATCTCAAATCTTGGATTTCTAAATGAGTTGATTTAAAAATCTGGATTTACAAATCCACTCATTTAGTATTTTATCCAAACTCATGGAGTGAATTTGACAATGAATTTATAAATTCGTAGCACAAATCCCTCCATCCAAATGGGGCCTGAGCGTTTTTAGTTATCTACTTTTGCTTTAATAGTGACACAAAATAACTTATGTGCTGGAAGCATGTCATTTTTTCACTAAATAATTTATTACATTTTTTTCTGCTTTTACATATAAATTTTATTTGAAAAAGCACTTTTCCTTCAACAATACAAGTTCTATTCTTTGTATAAAATCACTTAATATTGCAATACTACTACTTTTAATTCATTTTTTTTAAACAATCACTAAATTTAATCAATGATTCAATTCTAAAAAAAAAAAGCAAGTGCAAACAATTACGAAGCCGTGACCACAAAGTGGTAGAAGCTACTATGACTTAACGAGTCTAGGTGTTCAAGTACTCGTCTTAGTTCATTATCATTTCTACCTAGAATTATCATTTGGATGAATTTGTTCATTTAATACTTTGAATAATTAACCCTGAACTTGATTTGGCGATGGCCAAGACTGTAGCAAGTTGAATGAATGACAAACAAATCCCGTAATAGTTTGTGATGCGCTCTTTTAATGACTAAAAGGGAAGAAAATTGAAGAAGTATTTAGTTCATACTGGTAAACAAGCACACACACGATATCATCACATGTTCATTATTGCATGAATATTGTGCATATGGACGTGTATTTCCTATTAGTTCACTCTAGAAGATGGTATTAACTAGTATTAGCTGAAGGTTTTAGATGTATGAATAAGCAGTGCAATATTCATTATAACGTGATCTAGAACATATATGAATTGACTTTTAAGCTCCTTATCAATAGTTGTTTTCTTCATGAGAAATTCATGCAAATAGCTAAATTCAACATGGTATTACTAGACTATGAATTGATAAATGGCTCCTCCATGCAATCGGAATATGAATCCGCGTATGAAGCATGGCCAACACTTGCAGCTGTCGATGTGATTTCTTCCCCGAGTACTAGGGCTTCACTGATGTTAGCTCCAACTTGTCTCTAACGCTTTGCGAGAATAACTAGCTCAATTTGCATGGATACCTAGATATGAATTTGGTTTCCAATCGGTTGACTGACAACAATTACCTCCATTTAGTTCAAATTGCATTATCTGCGAAGAATAAGTTAGGTTTTACTACTGGTGCTATTAAGCTTCCTATGGATCCGGTTTTATATGAGCAATAACAAGGTGTTGATGGTATGGTTATGGCTTGGTTGATTAATTCGTTATCCAAAGAAATCTCAGATATTTTTCTCCATGCTAAAACAACTCAAAGTCTTTAAGAAACTATTACAAGGTGATTTGGTGATTGTAATGGCCCTCAATCATATCAAATTCAACAAGAAAAAAGTGTGTTTCTTAAGGAAATCAATCTACATCAGTTTATTTCAGTAATTTGAACAAGTTATGGGTTGAGTACAATTTTTTGCTTCCTATGCATGTATATACTTGTGGAACTGCTAAAGTTTGGGAGGAATTTGAGATGATCTCATCCAATCTCTCATGGTATTTAATGATTCATATGATGCAATTCGAAGTCAAATTTCATTATGGAGCCTTTACAATCTGTTGATAAGGCATATTCCATGATACTTCGAGTTGAGAGAGAGAACCGAGCAAACTTTTTATCCTAACGTCTTGGATAGTTTAGCCATGT
The DNA here is from genome assembly GCA_958295605.1 of Ajuga chamaepitys. Taxonomy (NCBI): domain Eukaryota; kingdom Viridiplantae; phylum Streptophyta; class Magnoliopsida; order Lamiales; family Lamiaceae; genus Ajuga; species Ajuga chamaepitys. Next base: position 33,858,043 of record OY282495.1, read on the forward strand.
TCACTAAGCTTGCTAGTTAAGGCAGAGGTTTTGGGGGTAGAGGAAATTCTTATGGCACAAATAATTTAAGAAAAGGCGTTCCTTCTACTGGAAGATGGAGAGGCATCTCTAGGAAACCTACAGAAGAAAAAGCAAAACTTCTTTGTGAACATTGTAGCTTTACCAAACTATGAGACAATGGACTGTTTAGGCTTAAAGGACATGTTGAATTATACTATAAACCAAGATTTAGCAAATGTGTTGGAAACATGGTTGATACTGCCAGTACTTATGAAGTTAAATAAGATACTAACCATCAGAAACATCCATAACCATACCATATATCTCTGATTTAGTTTAAAAAGAGATTACAAGAATTTTGGCAGCTCAAAGTAGTCAAGCAAATATAGAAGGCTCCATACAGCCTTGTGCACATATGGTACCTTAACTCGCCTTGACAATCCTCATTTTGCATTTTCCATGATAGAAGGTTTAGAAGAAGGTTCATGGATCATAGATATGCTAGCAAATATATGCGCACATATACTGGGTCAACGACTATCTTGTTCCTATCACTACTCCAGTGTTCATTTATCTTCTTAATGGTACTCAAAAGCAAGTTACACACACTGTTCAGGTTATCTTATTTGGCCCCCATATACTCATTGAAGCTTTCCTTGTTCAAATTTTACTTAAAAATTCCAAATTTTTACTTAAAATCTTCTGTCCATTTCTCAATTGGCTCTTACTTTACATACTAGAGCTATGTTTCTACCTAATGGCTGTTGGATACAAGATATGAACACTGGAACCATACTTTCTACTGGAAATTAATGGGCAAATTGTATATCTTACAAAAGAAAGTTAGTACTACCTCTATTATCACTTTTAGATTATCAACAAGTTATTATCAGAAAATCTTTGACTTATGGCACCAAAAATTGGGCCATGCTTCTCCTACCGCTTTACAACATCATGAGTTCTTGAAGCATGTTTGTACTCTATTGGTAGTTCAGTCTCACAAGTCTTAGTTATATCTCTAGACAAACTAGAATCAACTTTCATACTAGTGCAATTTATTCTACCGACGTATTAGAGCTACTTCATGTTGATATTTGGGTCCTTATAATAGACCAAGTATCACTAACACTCCATAATTTCTGACTACAATTGATGATTGTATCAAAGTAAGTTTGATTTGTCTTTTGTCCAATAAGAAACTAGTTATAAAAACACCTTCATTAGAATGATCACTACTCAGTTAGACACCAACCTCAAGATGATTAGAACTGACAATGATACTGAGTTTATAAGGACAACTTGTCAGCAAATGTTCATAAAGTTGGCGGTGGTGCATCAAAGGTCTTGCATTTGCTATCCTCAACAAAATAAAGTGTTTGAGAGGAAACACAGATACTTGCTTGAAGTGGCTAGGGCTCTAATGACTGAATCAATAGGTTCCAACTATATTTGGCCCTATTCCATTTTATCAGCTGCCTATGTCATCATATTACCTACACTGATTTTGGTTTGGAAAAATCTTTTGAGGTGATGTTTGGAAAACACCCTAAGTATGAAATTCTTAAACCATTTGGTTGTCTCTCCTATGCCAATAATGTTTCTCCCAGAAGCATAAATTTTCTTCAAGAGCTCATATGTGTGATATGTTGGGCTATACACCTAGTCAAAAAGCCTATAGGGTTTATGATGAAATCACACCAAGTTCTAGGGTTCAAAGATGTAGTGTTTCTTGATTATGTTTTCCATTACATTACAGATTATCCACTTCAGGTTGGTCATGCTCTTCCCTTACCTATAATTGATTAAGGAAGATCCGGTACCTCCCATCGTCCAATCTTAATCAACATTTACTTATCCACCACTGTCTCATCCTCCTCGAGAAGAAGCGCTAATCAGGTTTCCATGCCCAATTATCTAAAGGATTCTATTACAAATTGAACCACTGCATCTGGAATGCCTTTAGTTCCTTCTACATATTTTTCTGCTGATGGCTATACAACAGTTGGTTCGTAGTTTATCTTATGTCAGTTTCTTGGCTAACATTGTATATAGAGCTAACTACATATACTAAAGCTCAGGGATCACCAAAATGGGTCCAAGCAATGGATAAATAATTTCAAACCCTTAAAGACAATCATACATGGGTGCTCACTGATTTACCACATAATAAAAGGCAATTGGTAGTAAGTGGGTATTCAAAGTAAAACTTAATCCAAATGGTTTAGTTGAGAGATACAAGGCTATAGGCTTGTTGCTAAAGGGTACAAGCAAATGCAAGGAGAGGATTATCTAGAAAGGTTTTCTCTTGTTGCAAAATAGGTCACTGTTAGATTGTTGATTAATCTTGCTACATTAAAAGATTGGCCTCTCTATCAAGTAGACATCAAGAAAACCTTTTTGCATGTCTATATAGACAAGGATGTTTATATACTTCCCCGTGCTCGGTACACAAAGTTCTTTCTTGGACAGGTTTGCAAATCAACAAAATGTTTGTATGGGCTTAAGCAAGCCCATGGCAATGAAATCATAAGTTTGTAGTAAACCCATTTCATTTTGTCTTTTGTACAATCTCATAATGACCACTACTTGTTCACCTTCACTAACGGGGTTGAGTTTTTGGCTTTATTTGTTTTTGTGGATGATGTGTTGATCACTAGTGACAATGAGTCCCTCATATATGTGAGTAAACAGTTTTTGCATAAAGAGTTTACAATTAAGGATCTTGACTATGCTAAGTATTTCTTGGGCGTTGAGTTAGCTCGTGGCATGATGCACGTTAATTATGCATGAAATTAGGTCAATGTATGATACTATTTTATAGGAATTATGTGCGTAAATGGTTAGAAATTGTATGGAATATGATATAAGTGACCAATTAACGTACTCGGCTTGTTTTAAGGTATTTTGAGCATTTTCAGGCTAAAAAGTTGTGATTTACGACTACCGGACAAGAAAACAAGTTGAAACAGAGTGAAAATCGGCCCAAAGTAGTGAAAATCAGTGAAAACCGGTCCGAACCGTCCAAGAACCGGTCCAAACCGGTCCAGACCGACCTGAACCGGTCTAGGAGCAAAACGGAGCAAGAACCGACGCGGCCGTGTCACATAAGCAACACGGCCGTGTCAAAAGTATTGCCCAACATTCAAGTAGGCTCTGGAACAGAACACGGCCGTGTCACAAAGCAACACGGCCGTGTCAAATTGTTACTGGAAATAGGAGTTTTGCAAAGCAACACGGCCGTGTCAAAAGGCTCGTCGTTGTTTAAAATCCTGATTAATTGAGGATTTGATTTCCTAATTCAATTGGGCTTATCCAACTCTATAAAAAGGATTCAAGTGCTTCTTCAAAAGGACAACACACATATTATTCGAGTTTGAGGCACGAGACGACTTGGACGACAATGAAGATTCGATCAATGGGACGAGTTACTCGGGTTTAGCAATTTTTCCTAGTTTTAATTCTTTAGAATGTTTTGTCTTAAATATTGTATTGGATTGAGCCTAGGCATGAGTAGCTAAGCTATTCGTGTCCTAGGGTTAGAAAGTATGAATTATTTATGACATGATTTACGTTTTAACTTATTGAATTCCGTTCTTTTATGTGTTTATCTTTATATCCGTTTTAACCACTGAATTTGGACTGGCCATCTAGGTTTAGTAATCTCGTTTAACAAATCCGCTTCGAGAGAAGGGGTTTGTTATTAGACGTACGATATAGAGCGCAGTTGTCTATGACTGTGTGGGCATATGTTTATGAGTTTTTTGGAGTTTCTAGGATTAATTGACTCGAGAGGGTAATTGTCTTAGTTAATCAACAACTTAATTACTTCGAGAGGAGAATTAGGTTAATATTGCGCCGCTTAATAAACATTAGATCGGTTAAAATCAATAAGTTAATTCTACTCATCATCGGAATAAATATTCTGAAATCGATACCCTAGGATGCTGTTTTCCCTTGATTGTTAATTATTCGTGGTTTTTAAGTTTGAATTTAGAGTTAATTAAGTATTTTAGTCAGTAAAATCAATCTTTCCTGAATTAGTGTCTAGTTAGGATATTCCTAGAATATTGAGGTATCAAACTACTTAAAACCCTATTCCTTGTGGGATCGACCTTGACAATTGTACTACACCTACATCCGTACACTTGCGGAACACTAGGTTAGAAACCGACGTGTCAAGTTTTTGGCGCTGTTGCCGGGGAATAGGATTTAGTGCTTAGTTTTTATCTTGAAAAATAAGAGGAAACTAGAATAGATTTTATTTTTGTTTTTTCGTAATTTTAAATTTAATTTTCGTTTTTATTTTTTGTTAATTTTTGTGTTACACGGTATTTGCTGTTTTTGGTGTTATCAGGCTTCGTATGCACACCAGATCAAAAGAAAAAGAGACTCTTCTTCCTTTCGATCCAGAAATTTAAGCGACAACTCGTAGACACCGCACTAGAAGGTCTGAGATGGAGAACCCACCGCAGCAACCGAATGATGAAGCTTTAAATAGAGTGCTAACAACCTTAGCACGATTGGACGATCGAGTTACTAACATACAGCAGCAGATACCTGTACAGCAGCCACAGTTGCCACAACAGCACGGACAAATTCCAATAGAGCCAGATGCGGGAGATGAAGACGATACGCCCATTAGTGACTGTTTTAAGCCAAATCCAAATCAACAGTCAGGAGGAGTACGAACCCCGCCTCTGAATGCCAATAGTTTCGAGCTGAAGCCTGCACTGATCAACATAGTGCAACAGAACCAGTATGGGGGAAGTGCATTGGAGGATCCGAACGCTCACCTGATAAAGTTCTGAAGATGGCGGACACAATCAAAATAAACCATGTGCCACACGAGCAGGTTAAACTGACACTGTTCCCTTTTTCGTTGAAGGATAGAGCCCTCCAATGGTTCAATTCCTTGGAAGATGTCACCAGCTGGGAAGATTTGAGCACTTCCTTTCTATTGAAGTATTTTCCACCGAGCAAGATGCTCGACTTGCAGAATCAAATTAATCAGTTCAAGCAGCTGGATCAGGAGCATTTGGAGAAGCTTGGGAGCGATTCCGGGATCTTATCCGGAGTTGCCCTCAACATGGGTTTACAAAAAAGCAGCAGATATGTAAGTTTTATAATGGCTTACTCGCTCCGACCAGAAACCAAGTGGACGCAGCTGTAGGTGGTAGCTTGATGGAGACATCAGTAAAGACAACATTCTCAATTTTGGATGCTATGGCTAGAACAAGTTATCAGTGGCCAAACGAGAGAAACCAGCCACGGAGGGTGGCGAATGTTATGGAAGTGGAAACGGTCAGCAATGAGCCGCTGGACAAACTCACATCACAGTTGACAGCCCTGACCAGTCATATCAATCTGCTAACTAGTCTGATGTTGGCACAACAGACAGGGGGTCAAGAAGAAGTTGAAGAGGTTAATTTTCTAAACCAAAGGAACTTCAACAACTTCCAAAACAACCAGCCTAGGTACAATCAGTACCCACAAAATCGGAATCACCAAAACTTCTCATATGGGAATTCCAAGAACACACTCAATCCACCACCTGGGTTTGCTGTTTCAAACGGTATGATCCATGATGGTAAGAAGCCATCACAAGAAGAGATTGCCCAATCACAGTTTGAAAAGTATGATGAGAAGTTAGCTCAATTGGAGAAGAAAGTAGAAGGGAAATTTATTGAGCTAAACAAGCATATTACTGGGCAAGTGGCAGACATCAAGAGGCTAGAGAATACGATGGTGCAGACTCAAGCAAGTATTGAGGAGTTGTCTTCCAATATGAGCCAGTTGATCAAGATTGTCGGGGCCCAACACAAGCAGGGCCAATATCCGAGTGATACGGTGGTGAACCCAAGAGAGCAATGTCAAGCCATTCAGTTGAGGAGTGGTACTGAGTACGAGGGACCCCAGCTGCCGGTTGATGAAGATAAAGTGGTGGAGAAAGAGCAAATGGAAGAGAAGCACGAGCAATCGGGCAAGAAGAAAGCAGTAAAGCAAAGCAAAGGAAAGGAAATCAAAGCAGACATCCCACCTTATGTCCCGGCTGTCCCATTCCCACAAGATTTAAGGAAGAAGAAGATCGATGAGCAGTTCGCGAAGTTCTTGGATGTGCTGAAGAGGATCTAAATTAACATCTTTGTTGAAGCACTACAGCAGATGCCGAACTACGCTAAATTCTTGAACGAAATGATCTCAAAGAAGAAGAAGTGGGAAGAATACGAGACAGTCAACTTGACTGAAGAGTGCAGTGCTGTGATCCAAAGGAAGCTACCGCTCAAGCGAAAAGATCCGGGTAGCTTTACTATTGCATGTCAAATAGGTACTGTTACATTTGATAAGGCACTGTGTGATCTAGGGGCAAGTATTAACTTGACGCCACTATCTATTTTTGAGAAATTGAATCCAGGTACTTTAAAACCCACTACAATTTCTTTACTAATGGCTGATCGGTCTATGACTTGGCCAAAAGGGATTGTAGAGGATGTTTTGTTAAAAGTTGGGAAGTTTATAATACCTGTGGATTTTGTGGTTTTAGATATGGTAGAAGATAAAGATGTCCCTTTGATTTTAGGTCGCCCGTTTCTAGCAACGGGAAAAGCATTAATAGATGTCCAAAAAGGAGAGTTGACATTAAGGGTAGATAAAGAGCAAGTTACTTTTTCCAATCTATAAAGCTCTACAACATCATGATAGGGAGGATGAATCTCAATTAGAAACATGTAGTTTTGTTCATTCAATTGAAGCTGCATTCTTTAGGAAACTAATCTCCCCAAATGATAGTGATCCCCTTGAAACATGCATTACCAATTCTGTTTATCATGTTAATCTCCATGACCCTACTGACCTTGATCTTGCCGAAAGTGTTAGTGCAGTGAATGCCTTGCAGGATGCTCCTAAGGAGAGTTCAACTCAAGAAAACATAAACAAGAAAGCGGTTGAAGAAGAGCAAAAAGGGGGCGATGGATGCCCGGAGCTGAAACCATTGCCTGATCATCTGCGGTACGCATTTCTAGATAATGAGAACAAATATCCGGTAATAATCTCTTCTTCCCTTTCTAATGTTGAAACTGATAAGCTGTTGCGTGTATTGAGGAAGTATAAATCTGCTATAGGATGGTCAATAGCTGACTTGAAAGGAATTAGTCCTACGATTTGCATGCATAAAATTCTGATGGAAGATGAGTATAAACCCTCTGTTCAAAACCAACGTAGGCTTAACCCAATGATGCAAGAAGTAGTTAGAAAAGAAGTACTTAAGTGGTTAGACGCTGGGATAGTTTTTCCTATTTCTGATAGTAAGTGGGTAAGTCCAACTCAGGTTGTGCCAAAGAAGGGGGGGATGACTGTAGTTAAGGGTGATCTTGATAAGGTCATAGCCACTAGGGTAATCACGAGCTGGCGTGTATGTATAGACTATAGGAAACTTAATGCAGCCACTCGTAAAGACCATTTTCCCCTTCCCTTTCTAGATCAAATGCTTGATAGGTTAGCAGGATATGAGTATTATTGTTTTCTCGATGGTTATTCGGGGTACAATCAGATTGTAATTGCCCCGGAGGATCAAGAAAAAATTGCTTTTGTGTGTCCTTATGGTGTCTTTGCTTTTCGTAGAATGCCATTTGGGTTTTGTAATGCTCCTGCTACTTTTCAAATGTGTATGATGGCAATCTTTGGGGGTTTGATAGAAAATATAATGGAGGTCTTTATGGATGATTTCTCTGTGTTCGGTTCGTCTTTCAATAACTGTCTAGATAACTTAGCTCAGGTGCTTAACAGGTGTGAAGAAACTAATCTGGTCCTTAACTGGGAAAAATGTCATTTCATGGTAAAAGATGGGATAGTCTTAGGACATAGAATTTCAGCACAAGGATTAGAAGTCGACAGGGCTAAGGTAGTGGCAATAGAGAAATTACCACCTCCTACGAATGAAAAAGGGGTTAGAAGGTTTTTAGGACATGCGGGGTTTTATAGAAGGTTCATAAAGGATTTTTCTAAGATTGCTAAACCTTTATCTCGTTTGTTAGAAAAAGATACTCCTTTTGTTTTCGATGATGCATGCATACAGGCTTTTGAGACGCTAAAGAAGGCATTGATCACTGCTCCAGTACTGATTACACCTGACTGAGCACAACCATTTGAGGTTATGTGTGATGCGAGCAACATGGCGGTGGGAGCTGCATTGGGTCAAAAGCGGGAGAAGATTTTTCGGGTCATATACTATGCCAGCAAAACTCTCGACCCCGCTCAAGCAAACTATACCACCACAGAAAAAGAACTGTTAGCTGTTGTTTATGCTTGTGATAAATTTCGTTCATATCTTGTACAAGCTAAAACAATAGTTTATACTGATCATACTGCTCTTAAGTATTTATTTGCTAAACAGGATTCCAAGCCAAGGCTAATTAGATGAATATTGCTTCTACAAGAATTCGACTTGGAGATAAAAGATAGGAAGGGTTGCGAAAATGTGGTAGCTGACCACTTGTCTCGCATTGAGAATGAAGCGGATGCAAAGGGTCAACAAACAGCCATTAGCGACATCTTTCCAGACGAGCACGTGATGGTTGTGGAGAATGGGCCATGGTATAGTGACATCGCCAATTTTATAGCGAGTGGGATCGTTCCGGACTTCCCTCATCATAAGAAGAAGAAATTTTTCCATGATGTGAAGTTCTACATATGGGATGATCCCTATCTCTATAGGAGGTGTGCGGATACAATCATTAGACGGTGTGTGCCTCAAGAGGAAGTGAAAGATATCATAACACATTGTCACTCATCCCCAACTGGGGGACATTTTGCATCATCACGAACAGCGGCGAAGGTGCTTCAAAGTGGCTTCTATTGGCCAACAATCCACAAAGACTATCATGCGTTCATTCTGCAATGTGATAAGTGCCAAAGGACCGGAGGAATCACACGGAAGCACGAGATGCCTCTTACCACAATTCTTGAGGTTGAGTTGTTCGATGTATGGGGGATAGATTTTATGGGACCCTTTCCATCTTCAAATGATTCCAATACATCTTGGTGGGTGTGGAGTATGTTTTGAGATGGGTGGAAGCTGTTCCGACCCAAACAAACGATGCCAAGGTGGTACTCAAATTCCTCCAAAAGAACATCTTGACATGGTATGGCACTCCAAGAGCCTTGATTAGTGATGGGGGCTCCCATTTTTGTAATAGATGGATGGCTGCATTATCGGCTAAGTATGGGGTAAAACATCGGGTGACCACTCCGTATCATCCTCAAGCCAATGGCCAAGTGGAACTAGCAAACCGAGAAATCAAGCAAATACTCGAGAAGTCGGTAAATAGGAACCGGAAAGATTGGGCGATGAAACTAGATGATGCGCTTTGGGCATATAGGACGACATATAAAACTCCATTGGGGCTGTCGCCGTATCAATTAGTGTTTGGGAAGGCATGTCATCTACCGGTTGAATTGGAGCATAGAGCGTATTGGGCAGTCAAGAAGCTGAATTTCGACTTCGAAGCTGCTGGAAAAGAGCGACTCTTAAAGCTCAATGAATTGGAGGAGTTTAGACAACAAGCATTCGAAAACTCCAGCTTGTACAAAGAACGGGTCAAGAGGTTCCACGACCGAATGATCACGAATCGCATATTCAAAGCCGGCGAACAAGTTCTCTTGTTCAATTCTCGTCTACGACTTTTTCCGGGCAAGCTGAAATCTCGATGGTCCGGGCCATTCACAATCAAAACTGTCAGAGCATCGGGTGTAGTGGAGCTGTTGAATCAAGACGGGAGCACATTTGTCGTAAATGGACAACGCATAAAGAAATACTACAAGTCCGACCAAATTCAAACCGTACATGAAGTGCGGTTGAAAGAAGCAAATTAGAGTCAAAGGTCGTCAAGCTTGAGACGTAAAACAAAGCGCATGTCGGGAGGCAACCCGATATTTAGTATTTTTGCATTGTCTTTAAATTCTTTTAGTTTATGGTAATTTTATGTTTTTCTTTCGTTTTTGCATTGTAGGAATCAATAAGGACGAGTAGTGCAAGAAACGGGGGTCGAAAAGACAAAACATCCCATGTGGAAGGAAATCAGAGCAACACGGCCGTGTCACTTGACAACACGGCCGTGTCAAAACTGGCGTCAAACGAGTGGAACCCTCTGGAATGTAACACGGCCGCGTCACAAAATGACACGGCCGCGTCAAACTCAGCTCAAAATCAACACGGCCGCGTCTCACAAATGACACGGCCGTGTCAAAAGATGGCTCAAAATGGAAAAACGCGCTGGAATACAATACGACCGTGTCACATACTGAACACGGCCGTGTCAAAAACGCCACAGGTACTCAGTTTTGGTTCCACTACAACACGGCCGTGTCGCATGCTTAACACGGCCGTGTCAAAAGAGGGCTAAAAAAGTCAAAACAAGCTGGAATGCAACACGGCCGTGTCACATACTGAACATGGCCGTGTCAAAAGCGCCCCAGAAATACAGGTTTGGTTCAAACTCAACACGACCGTGTCACATTACAACACAGCCGTGTCACCCTTCCACAGATTAAAAAACGTGAAATCAGGTTTAAATTTGCCCTCTTCTTTCTCTTTCGCTACACACACAAGACATTAAATTTCACCCACACTCCACCAATTCACACACAAACACACTCAAATTCACCCACAATCCAACTCAAACACAAGCACACACTCTAATTCACTCACTACCTCCACCAAAGTCGGAAATTTCGACTCACTTCCAAGGACCTAGGGCACATTCCGAATTGGGTTTTCTCCGACTAAATTTCTCCGGTAAGTGAAGCTAACCCTTATTAGTTTGTTTCCCATTCAATTTTGATGCTTAATTCGTATTAGGGATGAATTAATTTCATGATTCAAGTGAGTATTGTAGTGCCTATGTGCTAGATAATGCAATTTGGGTATGAACTTGTGCGAGTAGTGAATGGGGTTACTTCATGAGTATAAATTGTTGTGATTGTTGTTAAAATTAGATGAAAATATTTTGGTTAGAATGGAACGAGCACCCCGAGATTGAATTTCATGTGTTGGACTCATTGAGGCATATTATCAAGCATGTTATGTGCATGGTTTATATTGATGTTATGTCACTTGATTTCTATTCCTTATAGCAATTCTACATGATGTACGACTTAATGGAATTAAGATGCATGCTCAAGTTGCTAAAAATCTAAGTTTCATTATTTAACGATCTCCCAAGTGAAGTGGGTAGGAGTTGAGCATAGGATAGGGGGTATATAACGCATAAATGGCTCGGGTGTCACTAGCATATGAATATCTTGTTGTATTCGTTGGCATAATTCATTTTTCGTCTATAATTGTGCTAAACTAAGGATTGTGTCACTATTGATTTGTGTGATGTTAAGTGTGTGCACAGGACACTAAAAAATGGCACCACCGAAAGGACAATCTAGTCGTAGCAGAGGCAAGCAAGTCATGGTTGAAGATACCCCGGCTGTCAACCCAAATGACAGTCAGACTCTTCTCGGGTTCTCTTTGACGGAGGTGGAACATAAGGCTCGGTTTGAGGAGCTTAGGCATCGCACTATCATCCCCACACGGTTTGGTAGTGATAACTTGACTCGGGCCATGGGCATTCATGACAATGTCCGTACTCTGCTCAACTGGGTCGGGTTACTTCAGCTCATGAGGACGCAACAGACATATAGACGGATCACTCTCGAGTTCTTGAGCAGATTCCACATCATTGCAGCCAATTCTTTGTACTCCACCCGTCCGGACGGAATCACGTTCCAATTGATGGGGAAAGCTCGAACATTGACTTACAATGAGCTGGACAAGATATATCGCTTTCCGACATTTGCAAGAGCGACTCCCCCGGAGGTATTTGACCCACACTCCTTTTGGGCATTGTTGACGGCTGCACCACCAATTGTAGCAGCTCAACCATATATCTCCAAGGCAGCCAAAGCTTCATGGATTCGTAATCCAGTCATTCGGTATATATAGAAGTTGCTTGCCTACACTCTTTTTGCTCGGCGTGAAGTGGGAGCTATGAGGCAGAGTGAATTGCATATGTTGTGGAACATTTTGCATGGGTATAAGGTGGACTATACACGGATATTGATGGAGCACCTGGAGAATGTCATCCGGAAACAAAATGATAGCATTATGATTGGAGGACTGATCACTCCAATTGCAGCCGCGTTTGATGATATCGACCTAACGGAGATGGAGCCGGTGAGAGGTGAAGTCCAATTTACATGGGACTTGCTTGAACTGATGCAGGTGGTGGTTCTCGGTGAGGATGGGACTGTCCCATATGTGTACCAAAATGTTGGTCCATATCTTCGTCTACCTTATGAACTTGGGACAGCGGTCACAGGAGTCCACGATACAGCCAATCTGTCGTTGTCCACTGAAGACCATCTCCAGCACTCCCAACCACCGAACTCCGAGGTGTTCCAGTCTAGGCTACCAGTTGAGCAAAGTAGCCACACTCCGAGACAGCCCCGGAAGAAACGAGCATCTACGACAGTTGCTTCCCCATCGGAGTTCAATGACGACATGGTTGGCATCATCAACTCATTACGGATGATGTTCGCCTCCATACTGAGTCAATGCAGACTTTCCAAACATCGATGGAGAGGCACCGCACGGAGGTTCGGGGATCCCTTCAGACTATTCACTCCGAATTACATGCTCGACGGGGAGTACTCAACACACTGCTGCAAAGAAGTGATGAAGACCGTTTGTGGAGACAACAACAACAGAGTCAATGGGAGGCAATGTCACAGTTTTGGAGCCAATATGGGTTCCATCCTCCGCCTTCGCCTCAGTGATTTGTAAGTTAGCACCAAGGCGTACCAATTTTTCCTCCAAACGTTGGCTTCTAGCCAAGTTTGGGGGAGGGGGTGAACTGTGGACGTCTTGGCCGCTATGTTTATTGTTTTGCTGCTATTTTTTTTGTTTTTTTTAACTTTATGGTCACATTGGTTATTTGGTTGTGTAATTGAGCATATGAGTGATGGATTGATTGGTTAAGTGTTGGTTGAACTTGTACTTGAGTCGGTTGTCAGGTCTGCGAGCCCTTTGTTTGATTGATACTTTCATTTTGGGGTCTGTGTGCCCATTGTTATCAAGAACGTGCTATGACATTTGCTTTTGAGTATTGGGTCTGTGTGCCCAAGTATTTGTTAAAATTGGTGTTGATGGATGTATGAACTCAAGTTTTTTGTTTTAATTTGTCCATAATTGAGTTTTAGAGTTTAGTTTTTTTAGAGTAAAAAAGGAAAAAGAATGCAAACCCAAGGAGTAATTGTTGCAAATTTAGGGAAAAGATGGATGATAAAGTGTTAATGATGATACAATTTTATGCATGAATTTGAAAATTGACACAGAGTGGAGCATGATAGGCAATTTGAAACGAAATTGAGTAAACTAAGAACTTTGATCAAAATGACCCGTATGAGAAATTGAGCCTAAAAACAGTGACTTCTATTTATGAAGTGCTATATTTTCTTTCGGTGTGAGTTTGATTGGATATATGTCTTAGTTTCTAGAACTTGCCTTGAGACTGCGTTGAGAATATGTCAAAAGTGTAATGTGACTTAGGAAGTGATATAGGTAATTTTTGTTTTGTACCCAATTATTGAGCCTTGAACTAACCTTTTTACCCGTAATTTTTGTGCAAAATGTCCCTAGTTAGCCCACTTGAGCCTTATAAGCCTTATTTATTCATAACCTAACACTGTCAGCCAAAATCTTTTGATTTAACTCTTTTGGCCCTAATTGGATTAATCAAGTTAGAGGGAGGAGAGTTGGAAGGGATTTTGGGTGAACAATTTGTGGGAAGGAATGGGAAGTAGGGATATTTTCGAAAAGATGAAGGGAATAAGAGAACGTGATAGGTGAAATCCAAGAAAAATAGCCTCTCCTAGTGCGAAAAAAAAAACAAGAAAAAACGAAAAAAAAAAGAGAAAAAAAAAAAGAAAAAAGAAAAAAAGTTTGTTGTTGTTAGTATTTTTGAGGAGAGGCTAGGACATAAATGATTGAATGTGAATTTGAATCGGAGAATCGGGTAGTCTCAAGATGTGATACCCACAGAAATGAAAAGCACTTGAGTTGTACGGGCTTTTGGAGGTGAAGAAATCACCTTAAGGGGTGAATTGCTGAGAAGGGAAGAGTGAGATTGAGTGTTTGTATTGAGGGGTAGTGGGGTTATATATAGATATAACTTGATTAGTCCAGTACATGGTCACTTGTATCCAAATATGTCCCACCTTACCTTAAGCTGATATTACAACCAAATATAAGTCCTACTTGATTCTTTGTCACTTATGCTAATGTACTGAATTTGATGTAGACAATTGGCAAGCCTATGGTAAAACCGAGCGTATAGTCCAATTTGAGTGAAATTTCAAAATTATAGCCATAAACACTTGAGAGATGAGGGAAACACTTACCTGGTGAGGATCAAAAGTTTTGAAAGTTTAAGTCTCGAAAGTAGTAGATTTTTGCACTATCGCACATGCTCGTTTATACTACGGTGTCTAAGCTTTTGAAAAATCATTCTGAAACTAATTTATCATCCAATCGCCCTAAGTACATGAATTAATGTGTTCGGGACGAACAACAGTTTAAGTTTGGGGGATTTTGATGCACGTTAATTATGCATGTAATTAGGTCAATGTATGATACTATTTTATAGGAATTATGTGCGTAAATGGTTAGAAGTTGTATGGAATATGATATAAGTGACCAATTAACGTACTCGGCTTGTTTTAAGGTATTTTGAGCATTTTCAGGCTAAAAAGTTGTGATTTACGATTACCGGACAAGAAAACAAGTTGAAACAGAGTGAAAATCGGCCCAAAGTAGTGAAAATCGGTGAGAACCGGTCCGAACCGTCCAAGAACCGGTCCAAACCGATCCAGACCGGCCTGAACCGGTCCAGGAGCAAAATGGAGCAAGAACCGACGCGGCCGTGTCACATAAGCAACACGGCCGTGTCAAAAGTATTGCCCAACATTCAAGTAGGCTCTGGAACAGAACACGGCTGTGTCACAAAGCAACACGGCCGTGTCAAATTGTTGCTGGAAATAGGAGTTTTGCAAAGCAACACGGCCGTGTCATTTAAGCAACACGGCCGTGTCAAAAGGCTCGTCGTTGTTTAAAATCCTGTTTTAATTGAGGATTTGATTTCCTAATTCAATTGGGCTTATCTAACTCTATAAAAAGGATTCAAGTGCTTCTTCAAAAGGACAACACATATATTATCCGAGTT
The DNA here is from genome assembly GCA_958295605.1 of Ajuga chamaepitys. Taxonomy (NCBI): domain Eukaryota; kingdom Viridiplantae; phylum Streptophyta; class Magnoliopsida; order Lamiales; family Lamiaceae; genus Ajuga; species Ajuga chamaepitys. The sequence continues at coordinate 33,873,306 of OY282495.1, forward strand.
TGAGGCACGAGACGACTTGGACGACAACGAAGATTCGATCAACGGGACGAGTTACTCGGGTTTAGCAATTTTTCCTAGTTTTAATTCTTTCGAATGTTTTGTCTTAAATATTGTATTGGATTGAGCCTAGGCATGAGTAGCTAAGCTATTCGTGTCCTAGGGTTAGAAAGTAGGAATTATTTATGACAATGTTTTGATTTACGTTTTAACTTATTGCATTCCGTTCTTTTATGTGTTTATCTTTATATCCGTTTTAACCACTGAATTTGGACTGACCATCTAGGTTTAGTAATCTCGTTTAACAAATCCGCTTCGAGAGAAGGGGTTTGTTATTAGACGTACGATATAGAGCGCAATTGTTTATAACTGTGTGGGCATAGGTTTATGAGTTTTTTGGAGTTTCTAGGATTAATTGACTCGAGAGGGTAATTGTCTTAGTTAATCAACGACTTAATTACTTCGAGAGGAGAATTAGGTTAATATTGCGCCGCTTAATAAACATTAGATCGGTTAAAATCAATAAGTTAATTCTACTCATCATCGGAATAAATATTCTGAAATCGATACCCTAGGATGCTGTTTTCCTTTGATTGTTAATTATTCGTGGTTTTTAAGTTTGAATTTAGAGTTAATTAAGTATTTTAGTCAGTAAAATCAATCTTTCCTGAATTAGTGTCTACTTAGGATATTCCTAGAATATTGAGGTATCAAACTACTTAAAACCTTATTCCTTGTGGGATCGACCTTGACAATTGTACTACACCTACATCCGTACACTTGCGGAAGATTAGGTTAGAAACCGACGTGTCATGGCACTCAAGACATTAACCTTAGCCAAAGGAAGTATGTTTTAGACATTCCCACTGGTACATGTATGCTCAATTGCAAGGCGTGCTCTCCACCTTATTCATTATCTTAATGGTACTTCTCATCTTGTCTTATTTTACTATAAATCCGAGGATCTTGGTTTACATGGATATAGTGATGCAAATTGAGGTTCTTGTTTGAATACCTGTAAATCCATTACAAGGTATCGTGTGTCTTTAGAAAATTGACTTGTTTCTTGGAAATCCAGGAAGCAAAGTATTGTCTCCAAAAGCTCAGCAGAGGCTGAATATTGTGCTCTCGTTACCACTACTTGTGTACTTACTTAGGTTGATTATAATGCTACATATTTGGGTTTGAAGTTGCACAAGCCTATACCTCTCTATTGCGATAATCGAGCGACCTTACACATTGTTGAAAATCCTTTTTTTCATGAGTGGACCAAAACCTTGACATTGTTTGTCATTTGGTCTGTAATCGTTTCAAACAAGGTTTCCTACAACTTAGTCATATCTCTACAAGAATGCAACTCCCTGGTTTGGTTTCAAAACAACTTGAGGTTGGACAATTTCTGTTATTTTTGTCCAAGCTTTATATGGTCGCTTTCCATAATCCAGGGGGAGGAAGGGGGGAGGGGGGAGGGGTGTACAAGTATCTAGCTTAAAATGTAAACACATACGCTGTCATCACATGCTCAGTCCAACATGCATATTGTGCACGTGGACACATGTATATTTCCTATTAGTTCACTCTAGAAGCGGTTCGTAGCTAGTATTCGCTGAAGATTTGAGTTGCAGTATAAATAAGCAGCATAATATTCATTCTAACTATATTTTTGTACATATATGAAATGAGCTTTAAGCTTCTCTCAATAATTGTCTTCTTCATGAGAAATTCATGCGAATAACGAAATTCTACATAAATAACACAAACAATGGGCATCAAATTTATGGTGGAATAAAAATATTTAGGGATGAGACATGGAGGGGAACATGAATCTTGTTCCTCTCAAATCCCTACTAATATGAAATAGGGAATGAATCCTATTCTCGTTCCCAATGTTATTGGGATTCTCCGACCTAATAATATCGAATCCCAATGGAATAGATTCTCACAGGAACTTTGCCACCACTAAATAAAAATATGAAAAAAAAAATTGTGTGTACCAAGTGGCCATTCTTATATATCTGCCTATATATAGACACCCGCGCACCCATTTTATTAGCCCCGACCAGTGCATGTCCTGCGAGTCAAGTAGTTTTTTTTTTCGTTTCTTTTGTTGAACATATTATGTATCTTATGGTACGTTTGTCTCAACAAATGGTGGGCTAGTCTAGTGGTTATGTTGTTAGTCGTGCACCTGAGAGGACTAGGTTCGAGTTGCCTTTGTTTTTGTTTTTTTATTTCTAACGTCTATAATATATATTATATATAGACCATTTGTTGACAGATAAGTTGTTATTAGCTTTGGTGGTAATAGAGTGTTTGTTATTAGTTTAAGGTTGTGGGTTCAAAACCTAGTGACTTCAATTTTTTTTTTTTTTAAATTTTGTATTCATTAATACTTTAATTAATTTAATCAATAACACTCCAACTTTAATTAATATATTTTTAATTTTTAATTCAATAATGAAAAATAAATTAATACTTAATTATAGTCTTAATTTTTATTATTGATTTTTTTTTAATTTTTTAATTTTTTCTATTATAATTATTAGTTTCAATTTTTTTTTTCTTATTTCTTTGTTGGTGCCGATCCGATATAGTATAACTTATTTAACCGAAAGTATAATTTGTTTACCTGAAAAATATTATTTTTAATGCTTTGATTTTTTTTTTTTTGTTTTTTTGTTTCTGTTTTTGTTTTTTTTGTTTTTGCTTTTTGTTGTGGTGTATTTGATATAGTATAACTTGTGTTATGAAAGAGTATAATTTGTTTATCGAAATAGAATAATTTATAAATCTTAAATTTTATTTTTATTTTCTTTTTGTTTGTGGCGGATCGATATAATATAAATATTTTTTCTTTTTCTTTTGTGGCAGATCTGATACAGTATGACTTGTTTAATCAAAAAGTATAATTTGTTTACATAAATGGTATAATTTGAAATTTTTTAATTTAATAGTTTTTTATGTATATTGTGATGGATCCGAGTATAATTTATTTTCTTGTTTTTTACTTTTTGTTATGGTGAATAATTTATAATATAATTGTTTAGCAGAAATCCGGTGGGTTTTGTAAATAAAGTATAGACGCATGGATCCAATGGGTTTAGTATCAGATTCCCATTCCCTAAAATTAGAATGGTTGGGATAGGATAGGATAGGGGGCATTACAATTACAAAACTTGACGCCAACTGCAATTCTATAAGATAATAATATCACTTTACGGTAAAACATGGATCACAAACCTCCAAACTCTTCTTCATCTTTGATTTTTGTACTATTTGTGATCCACATGCACATACAACAAAATTGGATTTTTGAGATTCAAATAATAAGTAATTTTATTATTAGAGATAATATATGGTCATTAATTAGTCGTTTCAATAACTCGAACGCAAATAATATATTGAAACAATAAAAGTTGTCTCAAATGCGTCTTAAATATTTTTTGCAAAAGTAGTGGTCTATTAAAGTAGTCTAAAAATGGTCTTAAATAATTTGTAAAGAACTTTGTGACAATAAATGATCACAAATAACTTATTATAAGTGATCACAATTATCATCTCAAAAAATATACTACAAAATATCGTTATTGTGGTGACTATTAGACCTATTTTAGGTGCTGCAAATTCCCATGACCAGAAATAAATATATGAAATAGAAAATTGATGGTGTTATGCATAGAGATGTTAATAAGGGTCGATCCAGTCTTATCCGGTCTAAGTTAAAGCACCGGTCTTAAAGGTAGGGCTAAAAGTCTTGATGTAATAAGGGCCTTGAAAACCCTGGCCTCCTTAGTCCTCAAGGGTTAGGGGCTAGGGCCGGGCCAAGGTCAGGCCCTAGAAGTTTAGGTATTTTAATTTCTTTATTATCATTCTCAAGTTTCACAATCTAACATGTTTAAATTTTACTAAAAAAATAATAATTTTTTTTTTCAAAATACAAGCATCCCATTCTCTTTTGATGAATATGTTGAGAATTTTAAATATATATTCAGTACCCTAACATGTATATTAAAAGAGATAGAAAACTCGAACATGTACATTAAAAGAGATAGAAAACTTACTTTCTAAAGAGTATAATGCAACAAAAATTAAAGGCTAGCAATACTATTAGATAATGTGAATGCAACATTGTAGAAGAAAATTTGAAATTCGGAGTAGTGGAGCTGGAAGAGTAAGGGAAACATGAAAAGCCATTAATAGCATGAAACTCTAAATTTATTTAGGAGAGATTATATATAATAATCTATATAAAATAAATAAAAAAGGCTCTCAGGCCAGTCCATCCTACCCCCTGCCCAAGCCCTAGTAGACCTAAGGACCGAGAAGGCCCGGACTACAAACCCTTAATTTTTAAGGACTTGTAAAATTAAGGCATAATTTTTATATTTTTAGGGTCGGATAGAACCTACCCTTAGGACCCGACCTATTTTGACATTTCCAACTATGCATGAGATTGGAAGGGTAAATGAAATTAGGCAATCCTTACTCTTTTTGTGACTTTATTTCTATAAATATTGAAATGATTCTTCCCAAAACTTTATCTAAGAATATATGCGTACGATTTCCCAAAAACCCCAAGGTAGTGTAATGCCTACATAGGAACAAGTCATTATATACACTAATTGCATCGATTTTAGAGTTGTTGAGCTACAACAGATTCACATTATATGTACAATTTTCATGAATTGTATTAGGTTGTGTTTGGATGATGAGATTTGAAATGCATGGAGTTTAAAATCAATGAATTTCAAACCTACTCAAGATAGAGGAGATTTGAAATCCACTTAAATTCTTAAAATAATAGTTCCTCCATTTCATATTAATTGACGTTCTAGCTAGTTATTCTTTTTTCCCAATAGATTGATGTTTTAGATATTTTTCACGAATTCAACTCCCTGAGTTTAATCCTAAAATATCTCCTTTTCAACCTATACCTTAGTGCTTTTGCGAAAGTAACTACTCCTACTTGTTTTGGGTAAATGTATTTGTGTTTATTCTGAAAGTTATTATCTTTTTTGGTGAAAGATTGTAGTAATTTATGCTTAAAGATAGTACTATATATATTGTTACGCATTAATGTTATGATCAAATACATTAGTGTTTATGCGACAATGTATCAGTTGATTTTTGTGAAAGTATTACTTCTTATTGTTAAAAGTATCACTTATTTTGATGAAATGTATTACTTTCCTCCGTCACACTCAAATTTACATACTTTCATTTTCGATACGTTCCACACCAATTTGCACACTTTTAAAAAGGAAAATTCTCTTACAATCTCCACATGCAAAATTTCAATCCTCAATCTCCATCTTTGAAAAAGTCAACCAGAAATAAAAAATTAGTTTTTTCTTAGGGTTGTATTTTATAAGAACATGTAGTAACTTTTAGAATAAACACTAATACATTACTTTCAAAATAAATATACATTTTAGAGGGTGTTTGACTAAGCTTATTTAAACATCTTATAAGATATTTTTTAACTTATAAGATGTTAAATCTTATTTTAAAAATAAGTTGTTGAAGTGTTTGGTTATAATAAGATTTGAGAGCTTCTATGATGTTAGTTATGACATTTTTGTAATTAAAATAATAACAATTGAAGTAGTAAACCAAAATAAAATCTTATTTGCGAAATAAGTTGGACCCTACTTACTTTTCTAAAAACAACTTACAACAGCTGTCAGACACTTCGAATGAACTTATAAGCTCAGTCAAACACCCTCTTAATTAGTATAGACCTTAATACATTTGATAGAAATATAAACATAATCCTTGATTTGCATGAATCTAAGATCCGTAGAATTGACTTAGAGGGTAAGTCCAATAACAATTATAAAATCACTTTTAATTTGAAGGGTGTTTGCAATATCACAATTGGTCACTCAAATCACTTCTCAAAAGTGCTTTTGAGAATCCCCAAAACTCTAGATTTTGACTTCTTTTGTTTTTTTCCAAACAAATGAAAGTAGTGGCTATTTTATTTAGGCGACGACTATTCGCAGCCCATAAATTTTTTTAACACAGCCCATTTCTTAATGTAGTCCACTTATATATCAATAATGAGTACAAATTTCTTAATACAGCCCATTTCATACCACTTTTACCCTTTTTATAATTAAATTATTTTAAATAAAATATATAAAAACATTCAAGACATTTAAAAAGAACAAAGAAAAGAAACGACAATGACGGTGGCACAAAGAAAGAAAATGAAAAAAAAGTGAGAACAGAAGAGGGAGGAGATCTTTGTTTACCACAAATTTTGATCGCATATTTGTAAAAATCAGCACCGTATACAATTTTCTATGCCATGGGACTGTGATTTAAATAGGTTCATTTGCCTTCAGAGTAGTACAGAGATGAAAAAGGTAGAATTGGAGACATATTACAAAACTGGAGATCTTTGTTCTTACATAACTGAGGTGGGCTGCCTTAGAGATGAATATTTGTGAGTCTCGATTCACAATAAAATTTCAATAGGAAATATTCGTTTTGATCACTAATTTGATGTTTAATGTGTGTTCTCTGAAAAATCCCAAGATATGTTCAAACTATCAAATATGTTTGAAGGTGTAACAGTCAGTATACACAAATTATCTACAGAAACCAAGATATGTTTAAATATGCTTTCACGCGTAATAACCAATCAACGGAATGATCAAACAACCACATTGAATCCGTTTTTGAGATTGAAAAGTTTGTCAATATTAATAGATTCTTCGCTTTTATTTAGATTCCTCCATTGATAAAATCTTGAAGAAGCTAGGGCTTATGAAGTTTTGGGAAGGAGACACGATTTGGTTGAAGATATAAGGAAGGAAAATAAGATTTTCTTTTTCATTTTGTCCTCAAATATTATGTATTTATTGTTTTAATTAATTATGTTTTGTTATTATAAAGGGTAATCTAGTCATTTTATAATAGCATTTTAATTTGATAAATTAGTGGGCTACGTTAAGAAATTTAGTGGGCTGCAAATAGTCGACGCCTTTTATTTATTCTTTTTCATTGTCTTAGAATATATTTTTTAAACACTATCAAAATTCTAATTTTACTACAAAATTAATTTAAATTATCTTTTTAGAAACACTATTATTTGCAAACACCCACGTACAGAAGCACCTACGGATTAGGCTTTGTGAGGACCCATTATAATTATTGATCATTCCTACTAACCTAGGGTATTAACTTTGTAATAAATTTATAATTGTCGTGAGATTGATGGAGCAGATAATTGTTTTGTTAATAAAATATGCACACGCCCACTAAAAAAAGGTGTCCCTCTGATTTCTTTTTGTATAAATAAATCCTATAAAGGTTTAAATCTAAGGGTCGCCCAACAAGCATTCGATTAATTAGAGACTCCATCATATATAGGCTACCATGCATGCTTTCCATGTAACATAAAATTTTCACAATTCAAGATATCGTCATCATGTATTCATGTCATTTATCACCTTAATTTTGGTTTTCTTTCTTCCTTTAAAAAAAAAAAATAAAAAATTGGAGTATTTGTAAGATATTGTGACCCATGTGCCACCAATTTAAGTTAATAAGATATTTTAAATATTTTAATAGTTTAAATAAATAATTTTCCGGATAATATTTGGTCAGGATATATCTGATAAGATATTATTTTCACGTTGATAGACTGTGAACGGATAGCAATCTGATTGCATTAAGATTCTAATCTTATCAGGAATTGGTCCTCTCTCCACCTATAAAAGAAAATAGAGTCACATATTTTCTATCACCTAATTGAATCATATACGTGCTCTGTTCTAAAAGAAAGATCAAAGGGAGAAATCAATTCCTTCCATCAATTAATTGTTTGGAACACCAAGAAATCATTCCATGGTGCATCAAGGTTAGTATCTTACTATTTTATCTTAATTGAATGTGAAAATCATGAAGTTCTAAGATCCATGTCCAATCTTATTATCTTGATTATATATACAAGATTAAACCTACATGTGGTATCAGAGCATGGTTATGGAACTCATGTTTTTTCTCTCAAAATAAATTATTGTCATATTCGATTATAACTCAAATTATACTCACCAATTATAATTGTATCTTCCGCAATAATATGCCAAGTACGATTAAATAATGTCAATGTAATCCGTGAGGTGTGATTATTAATTATTAGTCACGAATAATAAGTTTATTTCATAAGTCTCCCATGATTTAATGTAAATGATGACTAAATATTGATTAAATATTGATATGGTATGTTATATATAATTGACATGTACACATGGAATTGTATAGCATGGGTGATAGTGCTTTTGATTTTACTATTCAATTATTATTTAATTGCGACATATTAAAATAATTATCAAGTCTGGTGATTCAACTCAGTTAATGGTTGTATGTATGATGTTGTTGTTTACAACCCGTATGAAAGGCACTTGGCTTATGCAACTACGGAGTCTGGTGCTTATATGATTCAACGGAATATATTTGTTTTGTTTATCTGATATTACTATTATGATATTATTAAGCTGACAATTAATGATATGTGTGCACTGTCATATTTGTAATATTATTATTGTATTATGTTTGATCCAAAATAAAAATTATGATAGAATGTGTCGTGCCTAAATTGATGATTATTATATATGATTTGAATTTATTTGATGTTGGTCTGTTAATCACCAATCTGATCTGACCAGAAAGTCCAATAAATTGTAAATCATATAAACAAATATTTAATTATCAAATTATTTATATATTTGGCTATGATTAAAAGTTTCAGGCCTCTTTATTAATGATTAATATTATATGATTTGACTTTATCTGATGTTGGTCTGTTAATCACCAAAGTGGTCTGACCAGAAAGTTTAATAAATTTCAAATCATATAATAAATATTTGACTATCCATAAGAATGTGATGCTTGAGATTTACTAATCTTTAAATTTATGGATAATCAAAATTCATAATTGTAAGACATTAGATATCACCCAAAGGTGGATCATTAGTTCTTATAAATTATGAGTATAATGTGATAATTGATATATTATGTTGACTGTTTTGTACATCCAAAGATGTTCACTAAGTTTATTCAATTTATAAAATTATTGTAAATTTTATAGGCATCATTATGATTATGATTGTATATAGTTGTATCGCCCAAAGGAGAACATCAATGTGCATTTATTGATTATTGATTATTGATCTTGGATCTGTGTTTAAGTTAATCAAAGCATTATTGTGAATAATTATATATCCTTGTACTATCCGTTCATGTTGCTCTTTATTCGTGTGTTTTGCTATTCACTCAAAGCAGTGATGTAAAAAATGTGTCCGTGATGTCTAGGTAAGATCGAACAGACTAAGCATAATGTTTATGCGAATGTGTGCAACAAATAATATCAAGTCTACTATACCTCAAATTGAAAATTTCTAAGGGATTAATAAAAATTGTGAAAGAACGTTCTGAAACTGCTGATAAGTCTCAAACTAGGATATTAATGACTACTTTAACCACCATGGATTTTGATGGTTCTCGTAGCATGCATAACATTCATTGGGATGACGAATATTGCTGCAAGATTTAAGTCATTAAGGAGATGGAAGTGGATGATAATTTACTTGTGCAGTTTATTATAAACCCACTGCCCCTGATAATGGACCATTCCAAATGAACTATAATGTCATGAAAGAAATGAAACATGAATGAACTTCACATAATGTTTGTTCATGATGAAACGAGGCTTATGAATCAGGGGTCTCATTCTACTCATCTCACAATGAATTAAGGAGCTGAAAAGCAAGCCGAAAGAAAAGAAAATGACAAGCAATGACTCTATAAAGTCAATGAGTCATACGTCCGAATCTAGAAAATGGAATATGACAATCCTAATTGTAGGTTATGTAAGAAACCTAGACAATTAAAGAAAAAGAGATTGTCAAAAACGTAAAGACTGGTTCGAAATCAAAAGTATACTGAATATTCAAGTATATTTCGAGTCAAACTCAGTTAATGTTCCTTATAATACTTAATGGCTTGATTCTGCATCATAATTTTGAAACTAAACATGGTTTAGTCTATCAAAGTTCTGCTTACTTGTAGCATAAATATTTGGAGTACATCTCCCGAGAGTTTATGTAGGTTGGTAAATAATGAGATCCTTCATGATTTAAATTTTACTGATCTTGGTGTTTGTGTGGATTGTATTAAAGAAAAACAAACAAAACACACAAAGAAAGGAGCCACAAGAAGCACCCGACTTCCTGAAATAATACACACCGATATTTGTGGGCCTTTTGATGTTCCTTCTTTCAGAAAAGAAATATATTTTTATCACCGTTATTGACGATTATTCACGTTTTGCTTATATCTATCTATTGGAAGAATAGTCTCATTCCGTAAATACATTAGAAGTGTTTATTAATGAGGTTGAGAGATAATTACATAGAAAAGTGAAAATCATTAGATTTGATAGAGGTGATGAATATTATGGAAACGATGACGAATAGGGGCAATGCCCAGGTCCATTCGCTAAATTCCTTGAAAAGCGTGGCATTTGTGCTCAGTACACTATGTCGGGTACACCAAAACAAAATGGTGTAGCAGAAAGGCGAAATCATACTCTTATGGATATGGTTCGGAGTATGTTAAGTAATTCCTCTTTACCCACCTCATTGTGGATGTATGCACTAAAAACTGCCATGTATTTGTTAAACCGGGTTCCTAGCAAAGCGGTTCCTAAAACACCTTTTGAACTGTGGACGGGTAGGAAACCTAGTTTAAGGCAGCTACACGTTTGGGGTTGCCCGACAGAGATTAGAATTTATAATCCACAAGAAAAGAAACTTAACTTACGACAATCAGTGGATTCTTCATTGGTTATCCAGAAAAGTCTAAAAGGTATAGGTTTTACCATCCCAATCACAATACGAGAATTATTGAGACTAGAAATGCTAGGTTCATTGAAAATGGTGAAATTAGTGGGAGTGTTGAACCACGAAAAGTGGATATTGAAGAAGTAAGGGTGAAAATTCCTTTACTTAAGTCTTCATCTCAAGTTGTTGTTCCTACAGTTGTTGAACCGCTAAACAACTTACAAGAACAACATATAAGTGAAGAAATTCCCAATATTGAACCTATTTTTGATGAACCTGCAATAGATGAACTACAACAACAAATAGTGAGAAGGTCTGTAAGGTCAAGACGATCTACTATTTCTAATGATTATGTGGTTTATCTACAAGAGTCAGAATTTGACATTGGAATCAATGATGATCCAGTTTCCTTTTCACAAGTCATGGAAAGTAATAAGTCCACTAAGTAGTTGGATGCTATGAAAGAAGAGTTGAAATCAATGGCTCATAATGAAGTCTGGGAACTTGTAGAATTTCCAGAAGGATGTAAAAGAGTTAGTGTAAATGGGTCTTCATGACCAAACGCGACTGGAATGGCAATATCGAAAGACATAAAGTTAGACTAGTTGCCAAAGGTTATACTCAGAAAAATGCCATTGACTACAAAGAAATTTTTTAGTCAGTGTCTCGGAAAGACTCCTTAAGAATTATTATGGCTTTGGTGGCTCATTATGATTTAGAGTTACATCAAATTGATGTTAAAACTGTTTTTCTGAATGGGGATTTAGTGGAAGAAGTCTTTATGGATCAACCTGAAGGCTTCTTTATTGAAGGAAAAAAACATATGGTGTGTAAACTCAAGAAATCAATATACGGGCTTAAGCAAGCTTCTCGTCAATGGTATCTTAAGTTCAACAATAACATTACTTCTTTTGGATTTAAGAAAAACACTGTTGACTAGTGTATATATCTGAAAGTCAGTGGGAGTAGGCTTATTATTTTGATCCTGTATGTTGATGAAATTTTGCTTGCAATAAATGTTCTTGATTTATCATTTGAAAATAATAAAATTCTCTTTGAGAATTATGAATTGAAATATATGGATGAGACAACTTATGTGATTGAAATAAAAATATTTCATGATAAATCACAATGAAGGTTAGGGTTGCCTCAGAAAGCATATATATATAATGTCCTAGAGAGATTTAAGATGGAAAAGTGTTCATCAAGCATTGCTCCAATCCAGAAGGGAGATAATTTCAGCATAATGTGATGTCCAAATAATGAATTGGAACGTGAACATTTAAAATAAATTTCTTATGCATTAATAGTTGGAAGGTTGATGTAAGCACAAACTTGTACGAGGTCAGCATGCTTGGTAGTTATGGGTTGAAGTTGAATTCGTGGCATGATGTAAGGCTATAATTCAAGGTAATGGGTTGCAGAACTTCATTTCAGGACTTGGATGATGTTGACAGTATTGCCAAGTTGCTGAAAACTTATTATGATAACTCTGCAGCAGTATTCTTCTCTAACAACGACAAGTCTTCAAATGTGTCAAGAACTTGAATTAAAGTATCTTGTCATCAAAGAAGAAATTCAGAAACAAAAGTGTCAACTGAGCACATTAACTAAAATATTGTCTCCATAGACATTTATTGGACATGTCGAATGAATGAGCATTACTGAAAAGTCTTAATGAACTTATGGCGTGCAATTGACACTTTGAGCTCTTTTATGTATTGTTTCTGAAACTGATTGATATCGTGTTTTGTCATTGATGTATACATGAATGTTGACATAAAATATGATATGATTTTTTGTCTCTCATCGAGACATTAATGTGGACTTTTATTGAAATAATGAGTTATATTAAGTAGAAAACTAATATTGTGGTAATTGGAAGGAACTTTGTCGAGTTAAATGATGTAGAACCGCCTTGACCCATGTTAGTCTATATTTGATATTGACATTATGATCTGACCAATGAACTTAAAAATTATCATTATATTGCGTAAATTACGTTATTATTTAAACCATGAAAGCTTAGTTCTGTTACTTTGGCCAAGTGGGAGAATGTAAGATTATTGTGGCCCACGTGCCATCAAATTAAGTTAATAAGATATTTTGAATATCTTAATGGTTTAAATAAATAATCTCCCGGATAATATTTGGTCAGGATATATCTGATAAGATATTATTTTCACGTTGATAGACCGTGAACGGATAGCAATCTAATTGCATTAAGATTCTAATCTTATTAGGAATTGGTCCTCTCTCCACCTATAAAAGAAAATAGAGTCACATATTTTCTATCACCTAATTGAATCATATACGTGCTCTGTTCTAAAAGAAAGTTCAGGAGGGAGAAATCAATTCCTTCCATCAATTAATTGTTTGGAGCATCAAGAAATCATTCCATGGTGCATCAAGGTTAGTATCTTACTATTATATCTTAATTGAATATGAAAAATCATGAAGTTCTAAGATTCATGTCCAATCTTATTATCTCGATTATGTAAGATTAAACTTACAATATTGGCCTATTGGGTGGTGTCCAGATGGGAATCTAAATTTTCAATACATCAAAGGAGAAAAAAGAGAATTTAAGTAACATAAATCAGAAAATTTTCATGAGGCCGGGGGCAATGCCCTTTGGCCCCAATGTAAGTTCGTCTATGAATATAATACTCGATAATTATTTAAATTTAAAGGAGAAATTAAACTAAATTAATTAGTAATTAGAAAGTGAGCATGCATTGGAATCTAAATTTGTTGTCATCAAGATCTACGATTTGATCTTTTATAATAAATATAGAGCTCTACTGCGCGTGTATTAAAAGCGGAATAATATCGGAAAAAGAATAAAGGATGATAGACAGAAGGTTAGGAAAGGATAAAAAAAATCGATTAACTGGAATTGGAAAATAAATAAATAGAAATAAGCGGTTATTATATCAATGCAACTCCAAAATATCCACTTTTGAAAGTGATAAATGCGCTACCTTTAATTTTAGAGACCTGCCATTACCAGTGCAACTATTAAATATTATTTTATAACAAATCAAGTTAACTCTTTTGTCCCTTCTCTTCATGCGGAATTTTAAATCAGGGCGATCCGGAGTCATACATCATATGGCAACCTAAAGTAGACCATATGTAGATGTTTTAGCTTGGGTTCCAACACTACAACAAAAACTGTTAATTACTACACCCAAAAGACAACGATTTTATGCAATAACCGTAGTGTTTTAGTGCTCAACCGTGGTCATTGTACAAACAATAGTGTTTTACATTTTTTTTTCGCTAAAAGACTACGGTTTCGCAAACCGATTGTGGTTTAACTGTAATCGAATACCTATTTTTCGCTAAAAGACTACGGTTCGCAAAATCGTTGTGATTTAACTGTAGTCCAAAGCACTTCGGTGGGGATACTACTGGCCCACCTTGTTTAATGATGCCCACAATTTGGTGTCGAAGTGCGACAAGTGTCAGCGGTACTCCCGAATAAAGCGCCTACCACAGACCGAACTCATCGGAATACAGGGCGCCTGGCCTTTTATCCAGTGGGGCGTTGATATTGTGGGTCCTTTCCCAGTTGCCCCGGGAGGACTAAAATTCCTTGTTGTCTCTGTTGACTACTTCACAAAGTGGGTAGAAGCTGAGCCCCTTACTGCCATCACTGGTCAGAACATTCTGAAATTTGTCTGGCGTAACATTGTCTGCCGCTTCGGCATTCCGAGTATGATCGTATCTGACAACGACAAGCAATTTGCCAATAATCCCTTCTGCTCCTGGTGCGAAGAGTTGCATATTAAACACGCTTTCACCTCGGTAGCTCACCCCCAAGCTAATGGCCAAGTCGAAGTGACGAACGACACTCTCGTCGAGGGCCTTAAGAAACGTTTACATCAGGCCAAGGGCCTTTGGGCCGAGAATCTTCCGCAGGTTCTCTGGGCTTACCACACAACGCCACATTCTTCAACTGGGGAGACACCTTATAGCCTCACCTACGGCTCCGAGGCCGTCATTCCTGCCGAGATCGGTGTCCCCAGCCCCAGACTCTTAAACCTTGAACCTGAGGCTAATGAGGAAGCACTCCGGGCCAATCTCGACGAGCTTGAACATTGTCGTGAACAATCTTTCATCCGACAAGCTAAGTGCAAACAACAAGCGGCTCGGTATCACAACAACCGGGTCCGAGGTACACAGTTCCAGGTCGGAGACTTAGTGCTCCGACTAAACTCTGCTAGCAAAGCTGCCCCCGAGGGCAAACTGCACGCTACTTGGGAAGGGCCTTATCGTGTCACTGCTGCTCATGCCTCCGGGAGCTATCAGTTAGAACACTTGGACGACACCCCGATGCCTCGCACTTGGCACATTGGCAACCTGCAGCGTTTCTATCTATAGTTTCCCATTTCAAGTACTTATTCTTCCTTTAAATATCTGCAAACGCCTTTACTTCCCCACCGCGGTACGTTATTTTTCAAGATTACTCTTGTATTTTTTCAATTGTTCTGATAATGAATATCAATAAAAGTTTTTACTTTTAACGTGTATATTGCTTCTCTCTTACGCCGCGGGGACGCCCCGGCCTAGACTATACGCATATTTGTTGCGTCAATCATCAACTGTCTCCGGACACATTTGTCTCTCGTCCGATCCATCCGGAGAGATTCTAAACCTTGTCCCCGGACAAGAATTCCCTCTCGCCTGATCCATCCGGAGAGGTTCCCAACCTTGTCATCATACAAGCGTTGACTCCCGCCTGATCCGTCTGGGGAGATTTTATATCTTGTCTCCGGACAAGAGTTCATACATTCTGTACTCCCGAGTACTAAACAATATACTACTTGCATTACAACATACCAAAACAATTTATATGAGCATTGCATCATGTAAGGCATACATCAATAATCTGTCATTTACAAAAGAATTTCATACATACATGTTCATTTTCAAATACATTTTATTTATTGTGTGCATTACATTTATAATACTGCCTATCTACCTATTTTTCGCCTCCTAACTAATAGCCTGCACTCCGGCGCCATGGCACGCCTCGGCCGCTTCTAAGAGTCCTCCGGGATTTGGAAGCACCCCGAGCCTGGACTCCGGTCCTGCCACTCCTTCGGTCTCCTCGCCGACTGTGACTCGATTGCCGAGCTGGCCTTGGGGTGTTTGCCCATACTACAAGGTCCCACTCTGCAGGGGCCATCACCTCAATCTCCTCGGCGAGTCTTTGGACTTCTTCATCCGAGGCCGCTACAGAGCCCGACTCTTGTATCACGACCCCGCTGGGTTTCGCCACACCCTTTGGCCTCCTCCGGTGGGCTTTAGCTGATCTAACCCGGCTGCAGCTGGCAATATTTTCCTCCGGAGCACGCCACCATCTTCTGCGACCTTTTAAGTCTTCGTACATGCTCAGGAGTATTTCTAGCACTTCCCGTTTCCTCAACACCTCGGCAGAGTCTGTGTGTCTGGCCTCTATCGGTGCTGCTGTCTCCTTTTGAATCTCAGCAATCCTCTCCTCGAGCTCCTCAAAGGTTAACAGGCCGAACTCCGATAAGATCTTTATACTCCCTTTGGTGGACAAAGAGCCGCTCCACTTCGGCACATTTGGATAAGTACTTCAGTTGATGATCCAGGGCCTTTTCTGCAGCCTCGGTTCTCGCCTTTTCGGCCTCGGTTAACTTCTTCTCTGCGGAAGATAATTTTTTCTCCAACCTGGGGACCACCAACATCCTCAAGTCGTCTCTCTCTCTCCCTGCAGCCAATTCATCGACTGCATCAACTTCTGAATGACCTCGTGAAGGTCTTCGATGTTCTCCTGCTGAACATGTGTTATTTAGAGCACTGTTATAACAACCCCAGTAAACATCAGCATATTAAATCATAGCCAAAGCACAACTTTGGTATTCCCAATCAAACAGGAATAGACAAGTGGTCGTTTATATCTCATCAACGCAGCAATATACAACGAAATGTCTATTACAAGTACATATTTCAAAACAGGTGATCCTAAGCTACATCTTCGCCTGAGTTAGGAGGGGCACTGACCTCTCCTGGAGCCGAGGTAGCTCCCGGCGCTGTTGCTGGATTAGCTGCCAGCTATAGGACACCGCCCTCCCCGGAGGCTGGTTCCAGTACCTCAAGCTCCATCCTTAGGGGTGGGGCTCTCTGTCGCGGCTCCGGCACGTGCATACCCATTTGGTATCCCAGGAACTCCTCGTCCTGGTCTACAGTACAGCTCATCACGTCCTGGGCCGTCAGAAATGTTCTGGGCCAATGCCTCCACCAGCAGCCACTCCGGCATCTGGGACAATGTGTTGTAGTAGGCAGCATCCACATTGCCTACGGATGCATAATCGTACCCGAACTCCTTTCTGTATACATCTACTTCTGGGTACGCATCCTTAACAATCTCTAGCACCTCGGAGCGGGTAGCTACATCGCCGACCGTCACGAAGTCCGTCAGAAACTTCACAAACATTTTCGTTTGAGAAAGCTTCTCGACGAATGCCTTCAACATGGCCCCCTGGCCTTCGGCTTTCTTCTTCAGCTCTTCCCGAGCTGAGGCTAACTCTCCTCGGAGAACGGCCATGTTCGCGACTTCATTTTGGAGACGGCAGCTTCCTTCTGAGCTTCGAGCGCTCTGACCCGCGCTGTCACTTGGCCACTCTTGGCCTCTGCCGCTTCGACGCAGAACTTGTCACACTCCCCGCGGAGTTCCCTTAGCTCGTCGGCCAGCTCCTCCGTCTTCTCTTTCTGCCTCCGGCACTCGAACCCTATGAGCCCTTGGCTAAAGGTCCATACTTCCTCCATCTCGGACACTTCATGGCTTGACACTCTTGTCTGACCCTGCAGGAATTTTATCAGACATGGCCAGTCAATTGGAAATTTAAAGCATGGTGAAACATACCTCCGAGGTAGGATCAGTACGAATCTTCTTTGAAATTGGCGGCGGTGTTAGCATAGGCCCCGGCCTCTTCTTCATCCTCGGGGTCGTATCAGACCTCGCGGCATCTTCTTCGGCCACCTGGCCGCGCCTTTTTTCCAAAGTCTTCTCCACCTCCGGAGTTGTGCTCTTTGGGGTTACAGCTTTCTCTGACACCGGAGTCCCCAGCGAGCTCCCGACAGCTTCCTTCTGAAGGCTGGTTTTAAAGCGCCCCACTGCAGGCAAACAATCAACATATTAAAAGGCAGTAATAGTTGGCTACACAATCAATTATAACAAAAGAATTCCTACCCTCCACTTCAGCCCCGGCTGTGGAGCCCTCGCTCTGGGGCGACGAAGTCCTCGACTCCGGCCCCTTCGTGTAATCCAGGCTCAACCTAGCCTCCTCCAACTCCTCCTCAGTAAATATTTGCTTCATTGTCCCCGCCTGCTCAAACACCTCTACTGAACTCGGTACACCCTTCGGTACCTTGTCTCCGACTTCATCCCGCCTCCACCCCGGGATTGGCTTCGAATCCTTTACATAAATAAACTTAACCTTCCAATTATCCACCTTACTCGGGTTTTGCACTTTGAACCCTTTCTGCGGCCTCGGGTTCAGAGAGCACCAACCCTTCCCCTTCCCAATAGATTTCAACTGAAAAAAGTACCTAAATAAGCCTACAGAGGGGTCTACCCCCGACGTTTTACATATTACCATAAAACCTACTATTTGCCTTACGGCATTCGGCACTAACTGCCCTAGAGCAATACCATAATACCCTAAAAGCTCAACAACAAAATCCCACAATGGAAACCTCAACCCTACCCTAAGTTGATCTATATACACTGATATAAACCCCCTTGGTGGACAACATGCCCTATTATTAGGCCCAGGTATTATATATTCTAGGTCTATCGGAAAATAGAAAGACGGGATCATTGCCTCGATTTGGGGTTCGGTAACCCGAGGCACCACTGAAGCCACCTACAGATTCGCCTCCTCCTCCAAACAGGTGGGAAATTTCACTACTTGGGACCTGATTTCCCTTAAATCAGCCCTATATATTTTCCTACTTTCACTCCTCTCTGGAAAAATGACTTGTAGAGGTGCCGCCTAAAAAAAAGACTCTCTTCTGTACCCACCTCCCTAATGCTAGAAGATTCTGAGGAAGAAGACATACTTACTTGATATTTGGAAGATGAGTGCAAAAAGGTTGAAGCAATTTCCAGAAATTTGCCGAAATCTTTCTTGTCTTTCCGCTAGATTTTGATCGCAATTAAAAATGAAAAGTAAAGTGAAACCGTCATTTCATTTCCTTCTAATGCAGAATATCAACGGCCCAGATCGCGCCTGTTCAAATTCAGTGACTCAGATTGGCGCGTGCTTTGCACGCGTCCTTGGGATTGGCACCCGTGTGTCTCACACGCGCCGCGCACATGCTGATCACGTGCCACCTCATCTCAAGATAATAACTTCACCATGAAGTTTTACGGTTCAACTCCGGTTGATCCTTTCACCCCGGGGGGAGGGGGGGAGGGGGGGAGGGGTATCTCAATTCAACTTCGGTTGATTCTTTCACCCCGGGGTGTTTCAGTTAGAGTCCAGTTAATTTTTTCACCCCGGGGGTATTTCAGTTCGACTCCAGTCGATTCTTTCACCCCGGGGGTATTTCAGTTCGACTCCGGTTGATTCTTTCACCCTGGGGGTATTTCAGTTCACCTATGTATGGTATCATCTTACAGCTACACGGGACTCTGGTACTACTCCGGTTGATCCTTTCACCCCGGGGGAGGGGGGTATCTCAATTCGACTCCAGTTGATTCTTTCACCCCGGAGTGTTTCAGTTAGAGTCCGGTTGATTTTTTCACCCCGGGGGTATTTCAGTTCGACTCCAGTTGATTCTTTCCTCCCGGGGGTATTTTAGTTCGACTCCGGTTGATCCTTTCACCCCGGGGGTATTTCAGTTCACCTACATATGGTATCATCTTACAGCTACACGGGACACTGGTACTACTCTGATACACCTTCGGCTACAACCCATACACCTCGGCCAACTAAATGCATCTTTTAAACCGAAGCTCCTACCTCGCTCCGGCTGGTGGGGGGGCATCTGATAGGTATGACCCAATCTCCCCGGGTCGGTCCAGCCCGCCAACCGCGTCAATTGGGCTCAAGAGCACAAGCCCAACTTAGCTAAGCCCATGCGCGGCACAGCTGGACGAAGCCCATGCGCCCATGTACAGCGTGATTGACAAGTTTCCAAACAGCCATGCAGATATGCTCGCCGGATTTTTAGGGATTCGGTTAGGGTTGTTATTGTATAGTATAAATAGGAGAAATGTTGTTTAGATTAGGGTTCCAATTCTGAATTCTAAAACTACAGCTTGTAAGGTTGTACTCCGGTATTCAAAAACAAAGATAGTGAAGCATCTCTGAAGGTTATTGCCTTCACCTGTGGACGTAGATCTCCGGATCGAACCACGTAAATCCTTGTGTCGTTTATATTCTTGCTTGTTTGGTTATTCTGGGGAATCGTCTTAATTGTGAACCATTTGATATCCGGGTCTCTGCGTTATCACAATGGGTTATACATTTCCATGTTCTTTATCAACTCTCGTTTGGAGAGTACTTTTTCTTTCTTTTTAAGATGAAGACTTCCTTATTGATCCAGTCGTTTAAATCCTCCTTTGGGAGTCACATTGATCCATCAAACAAATGAGGGTGTATTTACTTAGCACAATCCATTGAGGATTTGGCCAATCGGGTTGCGTTTACTCTGGAATTATTTGCAATATATTTGCACACATCACATCACTTTTTCTCACTTTTTACACTAAAAAAAACCCCAACTCAATCTCCAACCAAAAAAAACCAAACAATCATTTATTTAACACAATCTTCTCTTTTCACTTTATTCATGCACCCTACAGTACTCTAGCCTCCTCCAACCATAAGTAAACACAGCCTTACACAATACATTTAGTTTAATTCAGTCTCGGCATACACTACAATCAAGAGCGGAACCAGGATTTTAGTTAGGGGGGGGGGGCGGTATAATTTTTTTCAACAATATTAAATCTTAGTTTCTCATCTACAGGGATTAATTGATGTAAGTCTTCTGTATAATATTTTTTAAGACCACAATTGAAGTCACCAATAATAAGTTATCTGTGATCACTTGTTGTCACACATCTCTCTACAAGTTAGTTGAAACAATTTAAAGACTACTTATAGAGATAAGTAATCGTCGTAAAAAATATTTGAGATGCATTTGATACTACTTTTGTCGTCAAAAATATATTTTTTACGTTGACAACATATTGTCTCTAATAATAAAGTTGTGACAAATACTCATTATTTGAGACCGCTTTTTGTTGTCTCAGAAGACTATTTCTTTGTAGTGATATTAAATGGGATAATTACAAAATGGCCGCCGAACTATTAGCACTTTTTCACTTCGGCATATAAACTATTAACAGTGACTAAACCGCCGCCAACCTATTTGAATATTACTACTCGAAAGCTGCCGGCCATAATACCGCCCAAATTCATTGCACACCTGGTTTCGGAAAACCACCTTTTGGGATAGAATTTGGGCGGTATTCTGGCCGGCAGCTTTCGAGTAGTAATATTCAAATAGGTTGGCGGCGGTTTAGTCACTGTTAATAGTTTATATGTCGAAGTGAAAAAGTGCTAATAGTTCGGCGACCATTTTGTAATTATCCCATATTAAATTGCCTTTTATATTACACAAATTATAGGAAATTCAGATTCAATGAATTTTACAAAATAATTTCAGAAATATATATTTTTATTAAGAAATAATTAATTTCATTACATTTTACAAATTTTCAAAAAGAAAATCAATTTTAGATTTTTATTTTTATTTTTTGGAGTTTAAATGACTTTTTAGAATTTTAAAAGAATCTTTATTTTCAAAACAATTTCAAAAATACCCTTTTTAAATTTCTATAGTTTAAATGAATTTTATATTATAAATGAATTTTCTTAATTTTAAAATATTTTTTATAATTTTTTAATTAATTTCAGAAATGATTTTTAAATTTTATGGATTCTTAAATGAATTTTGTGAAATTTTAAATGAATTTTTCAAAATTTAAATAATTTTTCTTTAGATTTTTTAAATTAATTTTAGAAATAATTATTTTTTATGTTTTGATTTATAAATAAAATTTCTCAATTTTTAATATCTTTATACAATTTTAATCGAACTTTTAGACTTTTCAAAATAATTTCAGGATTTTTTAAAATATACTTTATTATATTTTTTTTACATTTTTATTGGTCGCCACGTATCGCCATCTTATTGAAAAAAATATGTATGAATCACGTTACTTATATGGCTTGAAATAAGGCCGGAGGTTGAAAAAACAAGAAAAGATTAGTATAGATTGTTGTTGGAAAAAAAAAGTTGTAAAAGAAATAATCGATCATAGTACATATTACTTTCTGTAATTGACCCCTAAATATATACTCCATCTGCTAAGTACGATGGTTGATCAAGAGGAACTTTTTAGCAATTCTTGCTTCAAGCATTATAGATGGTGGTACTGTGGACGTGTGGTTTTAATTGGTGTTTTAGAACCGGGGTTAGCTGGAATATTTGGAGTAATGAATGTGTTTAGTACAACCACTTATCCACAACCAAGTATGATGTAGGTGCGATCGACGGTCTGATGACAAACAACGTGCGATAGTTCAATTTCTTAGAAATTAATTGAGGAAACGATCAGCAAGTGCAATTGCTTTGTATTTCTTACTGTGAAGATGTGTATACAATTGCCTTTTCTCTTAAGTGTGGTGTTCTCATATAGCTTTTCTAAGATTTTTTCCCTCAAGTTTCATATATCTGTTATAAATACAGGTGGAGTGTATTTATAGAGGTTTCAAGCTGCTTCCGCATGCTCAACACGTGGAGGACAAGTGGCACGCCAACTGCCACGAGTCTGCTAACTGGCTTGGCTAAGGTGAGGTGGTGTCTCGAGTTTTCCATGTGTATGACTCGCAGAGCAATCATCACGCGGTCGGCGGCCGAGGCTTCTTTGAGATTGCACTCTTCAATGACGATCTTCGATGGTATTCAAGTGTCTGTGGGTTGCAGACTTGTCTGGTCATAGAAGCGGTTCAAGTTGTAGCAATCTTGGGGAGATTCGACCTTTTGATCCCTTGTGATTTAGGTCCTATAATAATAGACATAATAATATTTACTAGGCTGGATTAACTGTTAATTCTAGATAATGCGATCGACATCCATAGGTACAAAGACATTTTAGACCTTTCATACTCTCGTTGGAGCTTTAAATCCTAAATAGGCGGGGCATGGAATTACAAAGTCGATTGAAGATCCGAGTTTACATGTAGTAAGAATTTGGGCTTCTGATTTTACTAAGGTTTTCGTAATGTGTGTGTGTATTAATGAACAAATATGACAAAGCTACATTAATTGGAAAAAGGGAAACTGACCCATGAGTTAGAGGTTGTTTAATAAGCTTATAAACTCCTTAGAACATCTTATAAGATGTTTAAGAGCTTATAAACTCTTGAAATGTGTTTGACAAAATAAGATGTTAGCCAACCTATAAGATGTAAAAATAAGCTCGTAGAGCTTGTAAGCTCCAAAAATTAAAGTTCTTCTAGTCCATCTTATTTTTTAAGATCTTATAAGTTACACTTAAATTTCACCTAGTACACACACACACACACTTCACACACTACACACACTACACACACTTTACATACTACATACACTTAAAACATACTACACTCACTTCACACATTACACACAGTTCACACATTTCACACACTTCACATATTTCACACACACTGCACACACTACACACACTTTTTTTTCATACACACTACACAAGTTTCACAAACCACACACACTTCACACACTAATCAAAATG
Organism: Ajuga chamaepitys; assembly: GCA_958295605.1. Classification (NCBI taxonomy): domain Eukaryota; kingdom Viridiplantae; phylum Streptophyta; class Magnoliopsida; order Lamiales; family Lamiaceae; genus Ajuga; species Ajuga chamaepitys. The sequence continues at coordinate 33,897,003 of OY282495.1, forward strand.
TGTGTTTGATATTAACTTTCAAATTAGACACCGAATACATAGCTAAATCATTTCATTCAATTGCAAGCTTATAAACTCTTTTATCCAAGCACTTTATTAATTTATAAGCTCTTAAGAAATTACATCTTATAACCTCTTTGAACAACTTATAAGATGTTGGAGCTTATAAGATGTTTGAAATAAGCTTTGCTAAATAGGTAGTATTATAAATAAAGAAAAGAAAACAAAGGGAACAAGAAATGTGGAGACCACAAGTTGGTCACTCACAAGGGTCAAACGAAAATCCTTTCCATGCCACAAGCCGGTAGATAAAGGTATCTAGAATAAACTAAAAATGGCTAATTAAAATAAAGCAATTACAAGACAAAGCCAAATTAGTGTAAATAAAACTGGAAATGACCGGTTCGGTTGGAGAGAAGAACCAATATAGAACTGTCGCCGAGCAAACTACAGAGGTCGAGCTCCCAATCATTTTGCTCTATGTCACGAAACCCGAGCGTGGGGGATTAGTAACGCTCCTCACATCGGTGTGAGTCTAAAAGTCCCTCTGAAGATTTTAATGTCTTAGCTCAGAGCCGTAAAATCTGTAATTGTAACCCAACAACAAATCCCAAGACGTGTACAAATCTCCAAAACGAACCCAATAAAGTCCAGCTAAACAAAACAAAATCCCGAAGAAATGGAGGGACTGCCTCCAAACAAAACTCGGGATTGCCGAGCCAAAGCATCAAATCCAAAATCCAGTTAAAGAGCTTTCGATAAATGAAAACCGACTGGACAGCCCAGCAACAGTACCAAATGATCCCAGAATCAAGCAGCGGAAAATCAGAAAAATAATCCACGAAATCAGCTCCAAAACACAGCCAAAAATAGAGTGCATCTGCTGAACTCCAAATCAAAAGCAATCAGCGTATAGGCCGGAAAGCTTGTACGCAGCAGCCCCAGACAAAATGTGGGTCAGCTCCGAAGTTCAGGAAACCCGCAGCCAACTCGTGAGATGTTGAGTTGATTCAGGGTCAGACTCGCAACAGGGCGAGTCAACTCAGTGGCAATGGCAAAAAGGTGACGTCTCCTTCCAGGTCGGAATCGGCATCACGACCTTCAACAAAAATCACGACCAAGGGCAGAAAATCACCTTCCAGGTCGCTGCGCAAAGATGAAGAACCACGCAAGCCGCCATATACGAAGTAGTCTGAACCCGGTCAGATCTGGTTATCAAAGAGAAAACACCATCGAAGAGTCACTCCAGTGTCCTTCCATGGCGGATCGGCGAACCTGACCACCGGATCGACTTCATGAAATGAATCGAAAGACCTTCCAAATCTGCAAGAATGGCTACGTGAAAGACTCTCGCAACGAAGCTCGCAATCTGCAGGCGCCAGATTACTCTGTTTGATGGATGATAGGGGTGACCCGGTTACCTCGGGCCGGATTACCTCGGGTCGGGTTAATCCTGAGCCCGCTCACCAGTTCAATGAGCATGCCAGCAACCGCGAAGGCCCAGGCCCAACAGGCCCAGCAACACGCATTCGGCCCAGCGAATGCGAATCTGTCACGCAAATCCCAACTGCCAATCCCAACTGCCATGATCTTTTCCCAACGGCCATGCAGATTTGGGAGGCAAGATTATAGGGATTTAGTTAGGGTTTGGGTTTAGTAGTATAAATAGAGGAAAAGAACTCTGAATTAGGGTTCGAACTTTGTATTCTGCAGCACGCCCTGTAAACTCAATAATCAAGTGAGAGAAACACCTCGGCGATTGCCGTTTTCTGCCCGTGGACGTAGATCTCCGGATCGAACCACGTATATTGTGTGTGTTTTTACATTCCTTTCGCATTAATTACTGTTGGATTGGGTGTTTTCCGGATTGCGCATTAACAAATTGGCGCCGTCTGTGGGAACCGACAAGATCGCATTCAGTAATACCATTGCCTTCTGAAATCATGGTGACAACCCGTCAGAACCAATCCCGCCGCGGAGATCAATCTAACCAGGATCCACCCGTGGATCAAGTGGCGCCTCCGAGACAATCGCCGGCAAGAAGCGCTTCCGCTCATCAGGGTAATCAAAACCCTCCACCCCCTCAGGATCAGCCAAACCCTAATATTGCTGCCGCTCAACCACCAGTAAACGTCCAAATTACCCCCGAACTGCTCCAGGCCTTCCTAGAAGAACATACACATGTTCTCCAAGATTGGGCAGCCAACCGCCTACATCCATCGGAGCCTGTCGCAGAGCCCGCTAACCACAATGACGATTCTGGTGTGCCTCTACCCCGTCCCCGTGGTCAGCGGAACCCTGGGTACCGGGGACATCAAGATCGACGAAGAGAACGACCCGGTTCTTCCGAGGACCTTGGGAGTTCAAATAGATCACGACCTCACAACGAGGAACACACCGATGTGGATCGCCGCCGTCCACTTAATGCGGCTAAAAGAGTTCGCTATGCAAATGCTCATACTCTGGACCTTCAAGAGTACGAGCGAGTTCAACGCAATGTTGAACTGGATAGGATCCTGGGCATGGATGCCAATGGAGAGATCATCACACCGTTCTCCCAGGCAATCATGGACACCTCCCTTCCCGAAGGGTTTAAACGGCCAGCCATACCTCCTTACAATGGCACTGGAGATCCGGCCAATTTTCTGGGTGCTTTTAGGCACAGCATGCTTAGTCATGACAACATTACATCTCTGCAGTACTGCAGGATTTTCCCGGAGTATTTACAGGATGAAGCTCGGGTATGGTTTGATTCTCTCCCGCGAAACAGCATATCCTCGTTCAGAGAACTTGCCGAGCACTTTTGGGCAAGATTTGAAGCTCGGGTGAAGCCCGCGGCCACCATGGCCGACGTCATGACTATGGAACAACGGGACGGTGAATCCGTTACCCAATTTCTGGACCGTTTCACAACGGTAAGCCTCAAGGTGGGGGACTGCCCCGACAATGTGGCCATCGGCGCCTTCATGAATGGACTCCGTCCCGGAGCGCTGCACACCGAGTTAGCTCGGAACACACCGGTCACAACTCGAGCACTGTTCCAAACAGTGTGTAAATTTGCGAAGGCTGAGGAACAGACTCGACAGAAGCGTGAAAAGCACGCGGCCAAGAGGCAGGCCGACAAAGCCCAAACTGGGCCTAGCACCCGAGCTAGTGCATTTTCCCGTCTGACAACGGGGCGCTCAGAATCCCGGAGTGAAATTCCGCAATTGACTCCGCTGACGAAGTCACGGGCTGAAATTCTTTCACTCCACAAAAACGACTTCCGACCTTGTCCCCGGATGACTGCGCCCCCTGAAAAGAGAAATCGTGGCAAATGATGCGAGTACCACCGAGATCATGGACACGAAACAGATGAGTGTCGGGAACTCGGCAAGGAGATTGAGGAATGTCTCAAGAAAGGATTCTTGCGGCAATACGTCGCACGAACTGGCGACCGACCTCGGCCAAACCATAATGGAGGCTCGTTTCATACCCGAGGAGGTTACCATGACCGAGATACTCAACAAAACCGGCCGCATTGGCAGAACAATCGGCAGGGGCCCAATAATCATGCACGACAAGATTCTGGCAATCGCCAGCCGCCACATCTCCAACTTCTACCTCCTCCTCCTCCGGGAGGACCCCGGGACGATCCACCCCCTCACGTGATAAACGTGATATACGGAGCCCTACCCACCGGGGCTTCGCGACATGCTTTGAAAGCAGAAGCTCGACGTCCTCCACCCGAGGAGCCACGTCACAAACGTCTCCATCAGTCCGAGACTGTCAGCTTCACGGATAGGGATCCGGTCCCCGAGATAACACCCCACACTGACGCTATTGTCATCGACATGACCGTAGCTAACATAACAGTACGGCGGGTCTTCGTAGACAATGGGGCCGCAGTGAGCATCATATTTGCGGACTGTTTCGAGAGGATGGGGATCTCCCGAGATCAACTCAAACCGGCCCCCGGGCCACTACAGACTTTCACCCAGGGTGAAGTTCGGCCGGAAGGTATCCTCACCCTCCCAGCGTCGTTGGGAACTTATCCGAAGGTGAAAACAATCTTCGTGGATTTCTATGTGGTGAATTCCCCATCACCATATAACATGATATTAGGCCGGGACTGGCTCACCCCGGCAAAAGCCATATGCTCCACGTATCACCTCGCGCTGAAATTCCCCACCTCGCATGGTGAAGAAACCGTCCGCGGGAGCCAACGGATTTCAAAAGAGTGCATGTACGTGGCACTCAAAAAGACTGCCAAGGTTCCGCCCAAACAGCAACTTCAGGTAACATCACAGGTCCTGGAACCCCGGGACTGTACCCCACTGGGAGATGCCACTGTCCAAATCCCGCTAGATCCGTCTAAGCCGGAGCGGACAGTAACAGTAGGAGCCGTGGATGTGTCATGGCTACATCAGGCCATTATTCAGACCCTGCGGGAGTATTCCGATGTTTTCGCATGGTCTCCTTTGGATATGCCCGGGGTCTCTCCCGAGGTGATTACCCACAAGCTAAATATCGATCCTAGTGTCAAGCCCATCCAACAGAAACAGAGAAAATTTGCCCCGGAGCGAAATGAGGCCATTCGAGTTGAGGTAAAACAACTCCTGGACGCAGACATCTTATTCGAGGTATTCTACCCCTCTTGGTTATCCAATCCGGTAATGGTTACAAAAACTAGTGGGGCCTGGCGGATGTGTGTCGATTTCTCCGATCTCAACAAGCACTGTCCAAAGGATTGCTACCCTCTACCCTCTATCGACCAAAAGGCCGAGGCCATTACGGGGTACGTGGCACTTTGTTTCTTGGATCTATATAAAGGCTATCATCAGATCTTTATGGATCCACAGGATGCCGTCAAAACGGCGTTTATCACTGCCTTCGGGTGCTACGCTTTCAAGAAACTGCCCTTCGGGCTCAAGAATGCCGGAGCCACCTACCAGCGTCTAATGGACTCCGTCTTCCATGACCAGATAGGTCGCAATGTTGAGGTTTACGTCGATGACTTGGTCATCAAAAGCTCCTCTCATCCTTCATGCGTGCAGGACATCGCCGAAACCCTGCGCACTCTGCGGCGCTATAATTTGCGCCTCAACCCAACAAAATGCACTTTCGGTGTTGGCTCCGGGAAGTTTCTCGGATACATGGTATCACAAAGCGGCCTACAAGCCAACCCGGCTAAGCTTCGCGATGTGTTAGACCTACAGCCACCAAAGACATTCAGGGATGTTCAACGCCTTACAGGTGGCCTAGCAGCTTTAAACAGATTCTTATCAAAAGCAGCGGAGCGCCAGCTACCATTTTTTAAGATCCTCAGACAAGCGAAGTCCTTTGAGTGGACTCCAGAATGTACTGAGGCCTTCGAGGCCTTGAAACGACATATACAGCAGCTGCCCACCTTGTCAGTTCCTCTCCCCGGAGAGCCATTGTACGTATATCTGGCTTCCGCCGAGGAGGCTGTTAGCGCCGCTCTTGTGCGAGAAGTGGACGGGGTTCAGCACCCCGTATATGTTGCCAGCCGGGTGCTTCATGGAGCAGAGACGCGATACTCCGAACTTGAAAAAACCGCCTTGGCCCTCGTTATGGCAGCTCGCCGCCTCCGACCGTACTTCCAGGGACGCGAAATACGAGTCTTGACAAATCATCCTGTACGCCAGATCCTTGTAAAACCCGAGGTGTCTGGGCGCCTCGCCAAATGGGCAATCGAGTTGGGAGAATATGACATCCAGTTCCTTCCCCGCCGGGCCATCAAGGGTCAAGCCCTCGCTGATTTCCTGGCCGAAGCTCCGGTGGACAGTCATGAGTCCCCCGCAGACAAAGATACACAGCACCACGACACACTCGCCCCTTCACCTCGGAAGTGGCAGCTATTTGTGGACGGCGCATCCACGGTCCGAGGAAGTGGCGCCGGACTACTCCTTATCGACCCCGAGGAGGCTGAGTTTAAATATGTCATAAGGTACAAGTTTAAAGTAACCAACAATGTAGCGGAGTACGAGGCAGTCCTCGCCGGACTCCGGCTCGCTCAATCTCTAGGTGTCCGTCACCTAGAGCTCTTCACGGACTCCGAGATCGTGTCTAAGCAGATTCAGGGGACTTATGTCGCCAGGGAAGAAACCATGGTCAGGTACCACACTCTAGCGCTTAAGCTCATCTCAAGTTTTGATACAGTTATTATACAGAAAATCCCGCGGACCCAGAACTCCAGGGCAGACGCACTCAGCAAGTTGGCCTCCGCGGTCCAAACAAATATATCCCCGGATATCATGGTCGAAGACCTCTTCCATCCGTCAATTCATGAGGCTACAGTTTCTGTATTGACCGACAGCGATCCGAACTGGATGACTCCGATCATTCAATACCTTCGAGATGGGACTCTGCCCACTGACAAGCTACGAGCTCGGCAAGTTGTGCTCAAAGCCCCCAAATACTCCCTTCATAACGGAGTCTTATATCGATTACTTGCAACCAAACCTCCGGTGCTTGCCACCTACCGAGGCCATTCAAGTTCTGAGGGAGGTTCATGAAGGGGCCTGCGCTAGCCACATCGGCTCCCGAACACTAGCCAAAAAAATCCTTCGCTGGGGATATTATTGGCCTACTCTGTTCAATGACGCTCATGACCTAGTGTCCAAATGCAGCAAGTGTCAACTGCACTCCCGTGTAAAGCACCTACCACAAACCGAACTCACGGGAATCCAGAGTGCGTGGCCGTTCATTCAGTGGGGAATCGACATTGTTGGACCCTTCCCTGTTGCTCCGGGAGGGTTAAAATTCCTGGTAGTCGCCGTAGACTACTTCACTAAGTGGGTCGAAGCCGAACCACTTACCGCTATCACTGGTCAGAATATTCTGAAGTTCGTATGGCGCAGTATCGTTTGCCGCTTCGGTATCCCGAGCACTATTGTCTCAGACAATGGTAAGCAGTTTGCCAATGACCCATTCCGCTCATGGTGTGAGGAACTCCACATCAAATAGATATACACCTCGGTCGCACACCCTCAAGCAAACGGACAGGTTGAGGTCACCAACCGGACCCTCCTCACAGGAATAAAAAAGCGCCTAGACAGCGCCAAAGGCCTCTGGGCCGAAAACCTTCCACAAGTCTTATGGGCCATCCGCACAACGCCGCACACCTCCACCGGGGAAACTCCTTACAGCCTTACCTACGGCTCCGAAGCCGTCATTCCAGCCGAAATCAGTGTGCCGAGTCCTCGCCTACTTACCTTCGTTCCGGACGATAACGACGAGGCACTTCGCGCGAATTTGGATGAGCTTGAGAATCGCAGGGAACAAGCGTTCGTCCAGCAGGCTAAGTGCAAACAGCGAGCTGCACAGTACTATAACCTCCGGGTCCGAGGTACTCAGTTCAATGTCGGGGACTTGGTTCTTCGACTCAACTCGGCCAGCAAAGCTGCCCCCGAGGGCAAACTACATGCTTCGTGGGAAGGTCCATACCGAGTCGTTGCCACGCATGACTCCGGCTCTTATCAGCTCGAACATCTCAACGGGGCCCCGATCCCCCGAAGTTGGCACGTCACAAACTTGAGACGGTTCTATCTATAAAAGCTAAATCACAAGTACTTTCTTTCCTTTAATTTCCTTTATAGTTGTTATTCTTTTTTGTACTCTTTAATTAGCTCCGGCATTTATCATTGAATAAAATTCTTCTGTTCATGCACCTCGCTGTGTTTTTCTTTACGTTACGGGGACGCCCTAACACATACATACTATCATTACTAGTCTCCGGACAATTAAACCGTACTCTCGGTCCGCCCGAGGAGGTTCGCATACTAGTCCCCGGACTCACACTACTTTCTCGTCTGTTTAACCGGAGAAATGCTAACTCCCGCCTGATCCGTCCGGGGAGGAAATTTACTCCCGCCTGATCCGTCAGGGGAGATTGGCTTAGTCCATACCGTGTTCCCGAACACCTACTCAAACAATTAACAGATTTTATATCATGTTCCCGAACACCCAATCAAAATGATTTGTAACAAATTCTTTTCACTACAATTTGTGCATGTTACAACAGTCTTGTTATAAACCACAAACTATTCAAATCACATGGTTTTTTACATAACACTTCAAAAAAAAAAAACAAAAAACAAAAGTACTAAGACTAACGTCTATGGCCCCCGAGCCAATACTGCGCACTCCGGTGCTGGGACCCACCCCTCGGTCTACGCTGGGTCCTTCGGGATCTTGAAGACCCTTGACCTCGGGCTCCGGCCCTGTTACCCTCTCGGGACCTGGCTCGGTCATCTCTCCTAGGCTCTCTTCGACGAGGACTTTCCCTAGGCGCTGGCCTCGGGGTTTCAACTCGGGTCCGTGCCCGGTTGCCGGGATGTGGTGCTGACCTCGGTGTCTGAGCCCACTGCTCAGGGTCCCACTCCTCCGGGACCATAACTTCGATTTCCTGGGCCAGCTCCTCGACTATCTCCTCGGCAACTGCTGGAGGTTCTTCAGTTGTGGCCACCAAAGCTGGCTCCCTAATGACTATGCCTTTGCTCTGCACGGAGGGTTTTTTCTGGCCTTTAGACTTCTTATCCTTTCGAGGAGCTCTCTGAGTACTTCGGTCCTGACTAGTGCTCGCAATAAACTCCTCAGCAGTAGGCCTTCGCCTGATTCGGCCCTTTAGACCTTCATACATGCTGAGCAACAGTTCGAGGACTTCTCTTTTCCTCAACAGCTCCGCAGGCTCTACTGAGCTCCTCGACATCAGCGCCGCGATGTCACTCTGGATTTCGACAGTCCGCTCTTCTACTTCTTCAAAGGTTAGCAGACCGAACTCGGACAGGATCCGTTCATATTCCTTATGGTGAACGCGGACGCGGCTCATCTCGGCAGCAGTGGTTCGATACTGCATCTCGAAGTCTTTGGCCCTTTCATTGGCCTCAACCACCTTCCTCTCCGCCGAGGCTATCTGCTTTTGCAACTTGGGCACTACGTGCAGCTCCAGGCGGTTCTTCTCTCCGCGGAACCACTCAAGTGATGTCATTAATTTCTTTATTGTATCGTGCAGCTCCGCGGTGTTCTAGACAGTTGGTAAGAATCAAACAGGATTACTCTCAAACATAGAAGAGTTGATACAGTTCGGCAACACACAATGGATTACGAAAATGAAAAGATTGCAAGGGTTCGAAAAGAGAAATTGTATTTCACATTGTCAGAATACAACGGTTCAGTTACATCATCCCTATCAATTCTACAAATTTACAAATTTAAATTTGCGGGGATCTACTGACCTCCCGCTCAAGTGCCTCTGTTTCTTCGGGCAGCTCTTCTTGCTGGCCCTCAGGCACTTCGGTATTTCCCCCCTCGGCCGCAACGACAGCTTCGGTTTCAGCGGGGACTTCGGATTCTACCAGGGGGAGGGGCTCGGTGTTTTGAGGCGCCGGGGCCAGTTCACCGCGGCAGAAGGCCAAGAATTCTTCATCTTGGTCCACTATGCAGTTGGCCACTTCTGCGGCAGTCAGACGCTGCCTCTTTCCCCCGAGCGCGTTCACCAGGGGCCATTCCGGCAGCTCGGCCAGCGCGGCGTAATATGCCCTCTCCACCTCGGCCGCCGCCTCGGGATCATACCCGAACTCTGGACGATTGATGTCCACGTCCGGGTATACCTCCTTCACCTCCTCCAGCACCATGGCCCGCGTGGCTTTGTCCCCTATCGCCACAAACTTTGTCTGGAAATCCAAAAAAGTGCTGGAGTGCAGTAATTTCTCAGCAAACGCCCTCAGTAAAGGTCCCTGACCTACAACCACGGCGGCTTCCCTTGCCTCCATTTCGGCTCGAAGTTGCATCAGTTCACCTCGGAGGCCGTGGTTTTCCGTCTCTATGCTGCGCAGACGCGCAACCTCGGACTCGACCACGGCAGCCCTCTTGCGTGCCTGGGCCAAGTCGTAGGAGAGTTTGTCATTCTTGGCGCGAAGCTCTCGCGCTGTCGCAGCTAGCTCCTCCCTGGTCTCTATTTCATTCTTCAGGCCGACCTCGATTATGCCTTTGGCCAGCCGAAGAATCTTCTCGGCATCCGCGCTATCGAACCCCAGCGTACTGGGGATCACCTGCTCCCCCTGAAATAGTTAAATACACAACGAGGCGCACGGGTTAAACCTCTGATACACACCTCGTGTAAGATAAACTACTGATCAGCATTCTTAATATTACCTCGGTACTTGCCCCAACCCGGGGTCTTTTGGCTGGTGCTTGCGGAGCCCCAGTAGGCTCCGGCCTCTTCTTCGATGACACCGGAGACCCCGCCGGCATCGCCCTCTCCTCCGACCCCGATGACGGTCGGACACTCTGCGACGTCTTCTCTCGGGGAGTCACCTCGGTGGCTTTCCCCTTCTTCTTTGCCGCTGCCGACGCGGCAGGGCTTCCCGATGCCGGCTGCTTTCCGAAGCGTCCCACTGCAAATATATATATCAAAGGTCAGTTTGCGCACAACGGCAAATTTGAATAACAGGACAAAAAACTCCTACCCTCTTCGGCATCTCCGTTCCCTGAATAATATGGGCTAAGCCCAGCCTTCTCCAGTTCCTCCTCGGAACAGAGGGTTTGGAAAGTCCCCACTTGCAGGAATATGTGCCTCATCTCAGCCCCTGGATTCTCCACAGGAGCGGAATCCTGCACCTCGTCACTCCTCCACTTCGGGAGGGCTATTTTATTCCTAACAAAGATGAATCTCTCCTTCCACCCCTCTACCTTGCTCGGGTTTTGAACTTGAACCCTCCGCGGGCTCGAGGACTAAAGGAGTACCATCCCTTGGACTTCCCGAAGTTCTTAAGCTGGAAGAAAAACCTAAAAAGTTCTACCGTTGGTTCTACTCCGGCCATTTTACTAACTACAGTAAAACCTACCAATTGCCTCACCGCGTTCGGTGCTAATTGGCAGAGGGCAATGCCGTAGTATCTTAGCAGCTCTACGACTATGCTCCACAACGGCAATCTCAATCCTACTCTAAGGGGGTCAATGTACACGGTCATAAACCCCTGCGGGGGGCAACAGGCCCTATCCTCGGGGGTCGGAATTATGTACTCAAGGTCAAACGGAAGATAAAAAGATGGGAGTTCCCTCTCCAGCTGCCCCCGCGACATTCGTAAACCTATGGAGGACACCTCGAGGTCAACCGCCGGACATTCGTAAAATGATATCGTCCGGGTATTACACTCTACGCCGTCAACTCTCTCTATGGTTCTTATGGAATCCTTCTCCGGAAAAATATACGATAGGGGGGGGACATCTAACGGAGTGTCCGCATCTCCAACTACTCTGACCGAGGCCGAAGAAGGGGCAGAAGATGAAGCAGATGAGGAAGATGACATACTTACTTGATTTGAATTCGAAAGGATGGAATTGAGAAATTTTTGATCTCTGATGAATCACAAACGCAAGGTTCCTCTTTTTCCCGCTTTCTATAACAGATGAACGCAATAGAGAAGATGAAAAGTTACTGTGCAGTTATTCCTTATATAAATGCAAAGCACCGACGGCTCTGATGCAGCCTATTCAAATTCAGTGATGAGGATTCATGCGTGCTTCTCACGCGCTTTACAGTTACCGAGGCGCGTGGGGAACAGCTGTCTTGGAACTCGCAGAGCGTGTCACTTCACGCTCCTCTCTCTCATTATGGCGCCGCCAGTCACATCAGTCTCACCCTTCTTCAGGAAGATTCAAGATACACTCCGGTGTACTTTTCGCCTCGGCCATACCACTACACTCCGGTATTCCAACCACTTCGGCCCAATATCCCACTCCGGTGTACCCTACACTTCGGCCAGACTGTCATGTACTTCAGACGTGTTTTACGCCCCGGGCAAGTTCGGTAACTCCTTACAAGTGTTAAACACTTCGGCCCGCCAGTGACCCCGGTCCTTCTTCCACCCCGGTGACAACCGAAGCTCCTACCTCGCTTCGGCTGGGGGGGGGGCATCTGATAGGGGTGACCCGGTTACCTCGGGCCGGATTACCTCGGGTCGGGTTAATCCTGAGCCCGCTCACCAGTTCAATGAGCATGCCAGCAACCGCGAAGGCCCAGGCCCAACAGGCCCAGCAACACGCATTCGGCCCAGCGAATGCGAATCTGTCACGCAAATCCCAACTGCCAATCCCAACTGCCATGATCTTTTCCCAACGGCCATGCAGATTTGGGAGGCAAGATTATAGGGATTTAGTTAGGGTTTGGGTTTAGTAGTATAAATAGAGGAAAAGAACTCTGAATTAGGGTTCGAACTTTGTATTCTGCAGCACGCCCTGTAAACTCAATAATCAAGTGAGAGAAACACCTCGGCGATTGCCGTTTTCTGCCCGTGGACGTAGATCTCCGGATCGAACCACGTATATTGTGTGTGTTTTTACATTCCTTTCGCATTAATTACTGTTGGATTGGGTGTTTTCCGGATTGCGCATTAACAATGGAGAAGAAGATAAATCTGCAACCTGGGCTCCCATGGAAGGGCGAAAGTGAAAGAAATTTGGACAAAGATGATGTATCGAGATGAATAAGCAGATGCAGTGCCATCATTAATAAATATTTGTCCAAAAAGCATATATAAAACAAGAACAATTTTTCGAGGAAAATATTGAAATACGAAACCAAAAATAAAAACTGGATTGGTATCAACGGAAAAGAAAAAACATGAATATGGAAAACAAGAAATAACTAAAGAACAAAGGTATGGCCGGCGGCTGCGGGCGGCAACAGCCGCAGGCCAAGGAGGGGAAGCCTTGTTTTTTCTTGAGTGTAGAGAGAGGAGAGAGCATTGGTAGAGAGAGGTTTTCTCTGCTCTCTCTGTGGGACACGATAAGCTTTGCCAAAACCCTCTTAGTAGTTTGTTGCCTATAACTTTAGGCAAAGTTTCTTGTACAACACGTGCATAGTGCAATTCATATTGAGTATTCTGATTTCTTCTTTAAGATATTATTTGTTCTGTATCTTTAATCAGAACAAGTATTACAGTTAAGAAGAACATGATACTTTTATCCAGAACATGTAATACTTTTAAATATAAACACTAATATATTTTTGCTCATGAACTGAATTGTATGGATGATGACTTTTATTACTATTTTCTGGCTGGAGACATTATGCTTGTGTTGCAATCTCTTATAATTTTGGTTTTAAAAAGTTAATAAAGTTGTTTTTTAGTTTTTGAAAATATCTCCCTACTCACCGTTGGCATAAGTTATTGTGTCCATCACCTAGTAACGGACATAGAAGTTTAGTTGAGGGGGACCCATTTATAGACTCATCTAGGAGTTCGTCTCACGGAATAATATATATTTTCTTTTAACTATGCCCATATGGCAAATTTTTTATTTTTATCAAATGGGGGCAAATTCTAAGAAGGATAGAAATAAACTTCTTTTATATTAGACAAAAAACTTAACATATTGGATAAATTACATTACAAAATAATATCTTAAAAACATTAAAGGAGGATTACCATTGTTTTCCCCCTAAATCTAGTCAACTGTATAAATAAAACTAGAAAAATACTAACAATTTAAATAAGATCAATAAATTGTTTTAATACAAAAAAAAAAAACATCAAGATATAATATTTTCTAACATCTTTATCTCTATTGCTTAATATATAACAATACATCCGTCTACTTCGAGTTAAAAAATAAAATTATTTATTTTATTTGATTAAGTTATATTAACATCAACTAAAATACACATATAATATCATATGATGACGAGACCAGGAGCGTTCAGTGACCCCCTTGGTTTCAATGTGTGTTTGTCCCTGTCACTATCAATGTATAAAGATTTTATTTTTAAATTTTAGATGAAGTAATTTATAAGTTGTGTCCGCGGTGAGGCGTAGAACGAGATATTGTTATTATTAAAGAACTAAAAAGAAACATTTACAGAAGGAAATGGTTTTGATCCTTTGTTAATCAATTTTACAAATAGAAGTACTTGTACTTCGTATTAAATTAATTCAATAAAAAATGTTACAACATAAAGTGCTATGTTCTCCTTTTTCAAATGAAAAAAAGTTGTTATTGAAAGACAAAGATATGCCAAAACCGCAAGCTCATAGATAGCAGCTAACGTGTTGACATCATTAAAACTCATCAATGGTAAAATTTAATAGTAAAGAACAAAAATACCAACAAAACAAGTTATGTACAATGAAAATATTCTAAAATTCGGAATCTACCAAATAAAAAAGAGCTTCAACTTTGGAGCATCCGCACCTTAATTACCTTTGAATAAATATGGAAATATAAATAGCACGCGTTGTGCAACAACAAATCATCCAAATTTAACAAAAATAACAACTTCCGGTCGTGTGATGCACGATTTCAAAATATATTTATTTATAAGAATAATTAAAAATATTAATATTTAAATTGAAGCACAATAATAATCAACTAACTAATAATTAATATAAGATATTTGAAATGTCAGAGTTCGTGCGCGTGTCCAATGTTATTAAGCAGAAAGACTTATAAAGAAACAACAGTATATACGATGAATAAGTTCTTACAGAGTACCAACTTGATTAGAACAGAAACAAAATATATTTGTAAGATTTGTGAAAGAATCCCTTCTTTCTTACATGCAATATTCCACGAAGAACTACAGTAAAGAAAATACTCGTTTGCACTTATAGACACATTTAGGAATCCCTCCTAAAGTTCAATACTTACTCCCCCTAAATATGTGCATACCCTTCTGGTCCCCAGATAGGATTATCAGTACATATGATCCCTCAATCTATACTCAGATGATTCTCCCGAACCTTTATGTGTCCTCCCGAACAGACTATACACAACTCTCCCGAATTGTATCAAATGATCTACTGATCTCCACCCTCAATCAACCTTTGAAAAGTCAACAAAATCTCAGAAAACAACTTTTCTTAATATTTGTATCAACCTCCTCTCTACTCAAGATAAGGTGGGACAGAGGGAGTATAACATAAATGATCAACAAACAATTGTACTTTTTTAATATAAATTATTTTAAGATATGCAAAGTAGATGTCAAATTAAAAGTCATGAAAAATATGATTTTTTTTTTTATATATTTTACATTAAAAACGGAAAAAGAACCAGAAATTAGGTGTTTTTAATTTATTTTAATTTTATTCATTGCTTTTCAAATTTAATTTATTTTCATTATAAAATGAATTAATCAAGCGTTCAAATTGCCAATAAAATTTATAGAACTATGTTTGGAAAGATTTTATCATATATATACAAATATTTATCATATATATACAAATATCTTATCTATATCTATATCTATATAATAACAAAATCCACCCAAAGTAGTAACCCAAGAATTTTTCCACCCAAATCCCTTGCCATTTCTAGAAAAAATTATTTTTGAAATAAAATATTTTATTTGGGAATAAATCTACATATGTTTGCCTAAAATATATTTAGGCACCATTATCTCAAACTAATAGTAAGTTTCCTACAATCCGCTTAATTTGTTTAAGTCTATAAAATGATACACTCACACAACCTTCCTCAAAAGGTCCGAACTCATCTCACAGAATCTGTTTCGCGCAAAAAAATTATGTTTAATTGAAATCGACATTAATCAAGTCGTTGATTCAGTCAAATTGTGCGTCTACTTCTAAATTTTATTTTTCTTTAGATAATTTTATTTGTTGTGAAGATTAAGAGATCCAAAGTAGCTGCGGGAGAAGTGAAATGACATCACCACCCACCAGAGTAACAAAGAGAGACCGCCATTGTGAGAGTGTGAGAGAGAGAGAGCGTGGCCGAAATTGTGTGAGAGAAATCAACATAATTATCTAGAATATAAAATGGAGGAGAGGGCTAAAATGTGGGGAAGAGAGAGGGATGAGAATAAGTTTGTCGACAAAAACAAAATTATTATTTTTTTGTTTCTAAAATCATATGTATTATGTTTACTGTACCCATTCTTCTATTTAATTTTATTTTCACTTAATGTGTCCTTTAATTTGTGTAATATCAATTATATGTATAAAAAATTTATGGTCAAGTATATTCATACATAGAAAGGGAAAACAAATAAATAAAGAAAAAATTAAAACAAAAAAATAGATTTAGTACGATTTTAAATTATCCCCTAAGAACCTTTTTTTATATTTAATAATAATTTTAATTTTGTTTCATTTTTTTATTAATTATTTTTCTTTTTAATTTTTTAATCATATAAAAATATAAAATTGAATTATTTATTAAATATTTTATAATTTCAACATTTTATTTTTTCAAACATAATCTAATTTTTTGATTAATTTTTTTTTTTCATTTCTAATGTGGTTTTCCTGTATAATAAATTAAATTAGTCATCTATTATTGATCTATATTTTGACGCCATATTGTATAAATAAATTAAATTGAATTAAAGATAAATAATTGTTTGTTGGTTGATTATGTGGGTTAATTAGTAGTGTGCTTGTGCTACAAAAAAAATTAATAAAATTATAATGTAATGTTATTAGTACTCACTAAAAGCTTTTGAAATTTTTGAACATTATATTTGAAAAAAAAAAAAAATCAGATACTTTTGATAAATATACACGTTTATCAATAAAATTATAAATATACATATATACACTCATCATTTGTACAAGATGATCAATACAACCTCCATACATGGATGCCAGAGATATTCATGTCTTAAGAAAACTAAATATAAATATTCTATAACTTACTCAAATTTTTATATTTTATATTTTTAATATTTTTCATTGGCACTCTTCTTTTATGAACATATAATTTTTCATCTCTTATTATATATCGATTCTAATATTTTATTGTATTAAAATTATATAATAGATAAAATTCTTATTATTTATTCATTAACATTTACAAACCGTGCATCGCACGGAGATACTACTAGTTATGTTAATTATGATTTAAATGTACTATGTTTAGAAGGTGAAATGAGCGGAAAAATAGTCTAATTTTCTTTTATAGAGGGTTCTATTTTATTACATAGTAATATATAGTTTAAGGTTTTATAAAGAATGTCATTTTAGTTATTTTTTGAGAAATTAAGGATTGGTATTTAATTGGTATGTTTTGTGAAATAAGGAAATAATTAACTAAATTAAGTAGGTTGTTTAAGATAATATTGGAAGAATTGTAGTTTTTTTTGGTAAAGTGACACTTATTGTGAAAATTTTCAGAGTGTCTAAAATGACATTATTTATGAAACGGATGGAGTATATGTTGTTCCTCTCTAAAATGATAAATTAGAGAAAATGGGAATTTCGTAGCTAGAAATGTAAAACTTTAAAAAAACCTGAGCTTGCCAATTTTTTACGAAAAAATGGCGTTGACTGAATATGAAGGATACCGACCTAATGATTAATTTAATGTAACATTAGCAAATGAAATCAGTAGTTTTTTTAGGTAAAAATTCTGAATTTATTTTATTGAGTGAATACAGTATAACGAAGTTTAAGGGCATCGAGGGTTGATTATGAAAGTCAATTTGATGCTTTAAACAGGAATTAATTGTCAGCGTTTCCATCACGTGCTTAGCTTGAATAAACGTCCTCTCTACGTTGGACTTTAAACTGTCAACTGCAACACAAATTCAAATTCAAACTTCAATTTTGCTTGGTGGTGAGGCCAAATGGGTTCGGTCCAATTTTACACGCATGGAAAAATATTGCAATCGAAAACATATGATATGCACGAAATATCATAATAAGAGGAGTGTTACCTTTTCCTTATAAGAGTTGATATATATATATAAAAAGTGTTACTTGGGGATAATATGGTCATTTTTTATCAATTAGGCATTTTTAGGTTTGGGTCTTCGATGGGCCTCTCTGTTTTGGGCCTGGGCCACTAACAATAAATAATGGAATGTGGGCTCCAGCTCTCCACTTCCGAAGTGCTCAGTTTTCCTTCATCAACTTCTCCCCCCTACTCTGGATGACTTCGTAATCGTTCAAAGTAGTCAAACACGTGCTTGCTCTATCATCAATTCAAGCCAAGCAAACTTTGAAAGTGAGCTAATTTACCCAATTCAAATGAGAGAATACACAAAGCAACAATATCTTGGTTGTAAAACAATATCGAGATGATAAGAACATCATTTTCACTCAAAAATTTAAGACAATATGTCTATGCAGAAGGTATCGAGATCATAATCCCATGAACAATCACAACTCACAAGTATGACTATTTCAGAAATCCGTATCTGAACTCTCAGCTCTTAAGCTGCAGACTAAATCATGTCAACATTTTAAATCCAGAGGATCTCCTAAGCAAGATCACATCATCATTAAGTCTAAATCCACAGACATTCAAGTTATACCATACTTAGGTCAGAATCCTGACAGACAAACAAGTCATTCAATAGTCCCCAATTTGGATAGTTTAGAACAATCGAATTCGGTTCACGGAAATCCCCCCTAATCAAAATAAACCTCGATCTTGTGATCAAGAATTGAGTGAAGGACTTCTATCCTCTTGTCCAGTTCACGTTGTTGGTTAACAAGATTACACTAGTTTGGTCGTAAAAAAACAACTGGGATCGCAGAGCAACCGATCTTCGAGAAGCGTTCGAGACTAGAGTTGAAACTGATTTCAAATAGAGGAACTACTCCAAATTAGATGAGAGCTGATATGACTTTCAACAAGGGTCCGAGACCAAAGCTGAAACTGATCTCTAATCGGGAAAATATCCTAGATCAGAAAAGGTTGATCTGACTTTCGAGAAGCATCTGAGATCAGAGCTGAAACCGATCTCAAACTGAAGAAGTAACCTAGATCAGACGAGAGCTGATCCAACTTCCGAGGAGCACCCGAGATCAAAGCTGAAACTGATCTCAAATCGAGGAAGTACCCCAAATCAGGCATGAGCTGATCTGACTTTCGAGGAGCACCCGAGATCAAAGCTGAACCTGATCTCAAATCGAGCAAGTATCCCAGATCAGGCAAAAGCTTATCCGATTTCCGAGAAGCACCCAAGATCAGAGCTGACACTGACCTTAAACCGAGGAAGTATCCTAGATCATGCGAGAGCTGATCCGACCTCCGACAAGCACCCGAGGTCCGAGCTGAAACTGATCTCAAACCGAGGAAGTATCCCAGATCATGCGAGAGCTGATCCGACCTCCGACAAGCACCCGAGGTCCGAGCTGAAACTGATCTCAAATCGAAAAAGTATCCCAGATCTGGCGAGAGCTGATCCAACTTCCAAGGAGCACCCGAGATCAGTGCTGAAACTAATCTCAAACCGAGGAAGTATCTCAGATCTGGCGAGAGCTGATCCAGCTTCCAAGGAGCACTCGAGATCATAGCTGAACCTAATCTCAAATCGAGGAAGTATCCCAGATCTGGCGAGAGCTGATCCAACTTCCAAGGAGCACTCGAGATCAAAGCTAAAACTGATCTCAAACTGAGGAAGTATCTCGAGTTGGTATAGTTGGTAGAAATTATTGCAATGGGTAGGATTCTATGCATTGTTTAATCTCGAGCTTAGTCTTGAAGTCATCCCAAGGATTTTTTGGCTCACGCATCGGTGAGGAGCGATAGTTTTCCTCCGCGTTCAGGCCTCCTCAACATGGGCAAGGAATCTTCTCTTTTGCGGCAAGTCCTAGGCATGCTACTTTGCTTAAGCAACTATGATACATACTATTATGAGCCTGGCGTTTCCCGGATAGTTTGTTCTTCTATGTCGTGGGTCTTATTTTTACTATATTATAGTTTTTTTTTTCATCCCTTGCATGTTGGAGTATGGCATGGAAAAGGTTTAATATTTATCAGCTTTTGCTTTGAGTGAGTGAATGATTTGTGGTCTCCAAAATTTTTCGATTTCCTCTCTCTTCTTTTCTTTTTTCATTTATAAAAGAATCTATTTATCTTTCTTTCTTTTTGTTCTCTTTTTAATTCTCTTTGTTTTTCTTTTTTGTTCTATGTGTTTTACTTTTTATTGTGTTCTTACTTTTGTTTTAATTTCTTTTTTGTTCTTTGTATTATACTGTGTTCATATATATATATATATATATATATATATATATATATACACATATATATATATATATATCTACAACTGTTTACACATTTATTTTTTGAGATTCTTGATAGTGTTTAAACATTTAGATGTCCATCTTTTCAATGGACTTTAGACTTTTTTTTCTAATTAATGACTTTTGTGGCAGTACTTGACAGTTTGAAGGCATCAAGATACTTAGGTGTCATAACAAGAATTGATAACTTCCTCCAATGCTATACAACTTGCCAACCTATTTTTTTGTTCTTGCTTGTTTTGTTATCTTTTTATTTCTCTTTCAATTTGATTTTTATTTTTTTTATTTTTTTTTATCTTTATATTATATTTTTTCATTGTTTGTTTTGGTCTTTTTACTTCTCTTTAGTTTCAATTTGGTTTATGTTTTTTACTTTGTATTATATTTTTTCTCTGCATTATATTGTCTTAGTGTATACACATATATATCTCCAGCGGTTTATACATTTACCTTTTAATCATCTAAATATAGTTTTGATGTTTAGATGTTCTTCTTCTTAATGACTTTTGTGTTACTTTAAAGACATTAATGACTTTTGGTAGGAGTACTTAACAGATTTTGAGAGTATTAATATACTTAAGTGTCACAAATGTAGATTGATGGTTTTTGGTCTATTTCATTTTTTCTTCTTCCTATCAAAAAATATTAATGACTTTTCTGGAACACTTGACAAATTTTGAAGGCATGAAAATGCTTCGGTGTCATCACTGGATATGGTACACTTTACTTTTATATATCGATATCTTAATTTTATGTAAATATCGATGAATATATCAATATCGATATTACTACCGGTAAAATCTTGAAAAAGAAAAATATAAATTTACTAAAAATTTGGAAAAAAAAACTGCCCTTTTTTTTCAAAATATTTTACAAATATTATGCCATATATATATATATATATAATGCACCATATAATTATTATTTAATAATATAATGAGAATTCAAAATAACTTCATGGAAAATTGCAAAATTTTCTCGATATTTTCTGATATCAATATATTTTCCAATATTTATCGATATTTCTGATATACATTGATATTTTATGATATTTGTGGATATTAATTTCTCTTTATTTCTCGATATTTATCGATATAATTGACCTTCACCAATACTTTTTTCATATTTTCCTGTATTAATTTCACCGATTTATGACCTATTTAACATGTAATCTAGTCGTTATCACTATTGATAATATATTTCATGAAATATCCACAACATTTGGTGATGTACATTCATGTTTTGTTTTGTTGACATGTTCGAAATCGACATATAAAAATATCGGTTAACCTCCCGTACTGATATTGGTCATCCTAATAAAAATATGAAGAAATATCGGTGAGTATCGAAGATATTTTCATGCTTTCATACAACTACCCATACATGGTGGTCTCGTATCGTCCTATAAGGATGTTTGACTAAACTTATTAGCTTCTCAAAATATCTTATAAAATATTTACAAGCTTATAAACTCTTGAAATGTGTTTGGCAAAATAAGATGTTAAACAACTTATAAGATGTAAAAATAAGCTCCTAGAGCTGTGACACAGAAATTTCAGGTTCTACTATCAACTTTATGAATTATTTTGTTTTATTTTAAAGATAATTATTGGTCAAGCCATATATCACAAGAAATCCCTCTAAGTCTAGTTTCCAAAACAAATCAGTGCAAAAAAATTCCATGCACATAGGGAGATATGATATTTTTTGTAAAACTTGGCAGAATGGGCATATATACATGAATTTGAAGAGTTGAAGCGGTTCTTGGTAATTGTATGGTCTTATGACTTTCAAATACCTTAGTAAATTATAGTCAATTGGTTCATAGTATTAGATCTTCGGGTTTTTGTTAGATCCATTGTTTTAAGGTTAGATAATTATGAAGATTCTTGATGACATTTGAGTCATCTTGGAGGGATGTTCCAAGCATTGCCTATAAATAAAAAAACCAACCTTCTATTCTTTTTGCATCAGTAAAAAAATCAGAATATTAATCAATATATTGAGCTTCTAAGCTTGTTAAGAAGATTACATCTTCTTCTATCTTGCTCCAAACTCTTAGTGGATTTCCTGGAGTGGTGAGTATTGAGTGTGCCTTGTAGTTCCCTCTACATCGCCTATGTTTTCCGATGTCAGAGCTTCAAAAGAAATAAGTTCCTCTAGTCCATCTTATTTTTTAAAATTAATTATATAAGTTACATTCAAATTTCACATACTACACACATAAACTATACACATTTTACGCAAACTACACATACTAATTTTACACGGACTACACACACTTCACTCTTATTTCAAAAATTTCAGAAACTAATCAAAATGTGTGTTTGATAGTGACTTTCAAATTAGTACCCGGATTCAAAGCTATATCAATCCATTCAATTGCAACCTCATCAGTTCATTCATCCAAACATTTTATTAACTTATCAGGTCTTAAAAGTTACATCTTATAAACTCTTGAAACAACTTATAAGATGTTGGAGCTTAATTATAAAATATTTAAAATAAGTTTAATCAACTACCTTCTAAACGATAAGGGCTTAGTATTAAAACCCGACCACGAGGGGGTTTGATTAAATTTATTTCAAACATCTTATAAGCTCCAACATCTTGTAAGTTGTTCAAAGAAGTTATAAGGTTCAATTTCTTAAGAGCTTGTAAGTTAACAAAGTGTTTGAATAAGAGTTTATTACCTTGCAACTAATTATAGTGATTTAGCTATGGATTTGGGATCTAATTTGAAAGTTAAAATCAAACATTCATTTTGATTAGTGTGTGGTGTGTGTAGTGTGAGTGAAGTGTGTGTGACATATGTGTTGTGCATGTAAAAAAAAGTGTGTGACAGTGTGTATAGTGTGTGAAATTGTGTGTAGTGTGTGTATAGTGTGTGAAATTTGAGTACAACAATATCAGATCTTAAAAAATTAGATTGACTAGAAGGACTTATTTTTTTGTTCGCAAAACATATGTGAAGAACTTATAAGCATTCAAATGTCTTATAAAATATTTTAGGAGCTTAGCCTCCTTTATCAACAACCTTCCACAACCCAACTTATAATAAAATATTCATTTATCTCTCCTCCACATACACAACCTACTCCACAACCTAAAAAAATACATTTTCACACTTTATCAACAACTCAACACAACCTAACATTTTAATAAATATTAATTTCTTTTATCCAAATCCATAACTTATTTCCAAAAAAATCAATATTTTTGTTACGGTTTAATAATTTTATATTATTTCTCTCATTGTTTCTAATATATAGAGAAAAAAATTTATTTTAATTTTGCAATTACAATAAGGTGGTTTTTTTTTTCAGTGCATTTAAAATAACATGCTAAAATAATAACCAAATTAAAATTGCAAAAGTTGAATTACGAAATTGAAAAAATGAATTAAATGTCTGAAATACTAAATTACAAATATAAAAGATTCAAATTATATATTTAATTAGGGGGACCGAATTTTTGCCATACATGCTCGATCATGTTGTATTTAAGAGCGTTATGAGCTTCCCTACTACGAAGTTATTCCCTATTATAGTCGGTCCTAGATATAGTCGGTCCAACCCATGGTATTCCCTATAATATACTAAGATTATCCGGCCGGCCTGGGCTCCATCGAACAAACCCATCTATTTATATAAGGAAAAAAAATAAAGAACTTCAAATTTTAAAATATGTCAACATTAGGCTTTACTTGTAGGGAACAAATAAATAAAAAATTTGATTTTTTTTTAATTTTTATAAAATAAAAATTATATTATCATTAAAATTATATCCAATAAATAATTTAATACAATAAATGAAGTACGAACATGTGACAAATTGTAGAAGAGGATTGGATTGTGGAATGTGTTGGTTGATCAACCCATCCC
This sequence comes from Ajuga chamaepitys, assembly GCA_958295605.1. Lineage (NCBI taxonomy): Eukaryota > Viridiplantae > Streptophyta > Magnoliopsida > Lamiales > Lamiaceae > Ajuga > Ajuga chamaepitys. The sequence goes on from OY282495.1 coordinate 33,920,887, forward strand.
ACGACGAAGGTCATGAGATTTATTGGCTTTCCTCATTTTTTTCTTTAATAGACTTTTATCTTATGTTATGCCGGTTGTGAGAAAGTGACCATTAAAATGAGTGTTGTAAGCCTTGTGGAACGCCCTCTACTATTCATAAATGCATGCACCCCCTAACATTTTTCTAAAAAAGTTGGTTAATTACTGGCATCAACAAAAAAATGGCAGATGTAGATAGACTTGAGTCTCGAGAAGCATGTGAATTTTTATTAAAAGCTGCTTTTGTTAATTTTTGTTAAAAAATTATAATATAAGAGGTGATCGGTTAGAGTAATAAAAGTAGAGAATGGGTGTTAAAAAACATATAATTTGTAGAATTTCAATGTTTTTTTATATCATTATTATGTGGCTTGGGCTGTACAAATTTTAATACATCAAAGTTTTAGAGAAGAATGACATATCGATCATCACCTATTAGAATTAAGGTGAAAAACAGAAAACGTAAAACGTATAAAACTGGCTGCTCTTTATTTTCTCATTTATTATAAAGATATATCATGGAAATTCAGGGCTCATATATTTTGAAGGGAAATTCAGATCCTCTGTACACTCAATTCACTACCTGACACATATTAATTTGTGACATCATATTATAAGCGTATCGACTAATAAATGTAGTGAAACACAAGATGTACGTAACACCAAAATGTAACAGATGATCTCATGACATTTTCTCCAGGTCATCTTTCTATTTTCAACCAATATAAATTTTTCCTACTCATCATTTAACTGCACTCTTCCCAGATGTCTAACGGAATACTAAGGATCCAGTTGCTTAAGATTTGACTCAATAGATTTAGAGGATCGAATCCCAATAAAGCACATTTATTAACTTTCTCAGCCAGATTTGACCCAGCACTCTCCAATCTTAAGCAAACGGACCCTAATAATACTACTTTACAAGTATAGAATTAAATAATTTCTAGTTACCTTTTGGGCTTTGGGATTTACGGAATATGGGGATATATATGGAACTCCAAACTTTCACATTAAATGGTAATATATAATTTTATTTTTTTCTGAAAACGTTAGGTAGTTATTATCTTCAAGTTCCATTAATTAATTTACGAATTAAAAATATATCATTTTGCTCAATGACAGCTTGTAATTGATGGACAGACTTGTACCATTCTTTGTGATCATTTCAGCCCATTAAATTATTAGAATTTCAATTTAATAAATATTATTACTACAAAGATAAGCATATATTTAGGGTCCGTTCGCTTAAAACTGAGGAATGCTGAGCTAAATTTAACTGAGGAAATTAATGAGTGAGCTTTATTGAGATTCGGTCCTCTAAATTTACTGAACCCAATTTTAAGTAAACGGACCCTTAATTTTTATACAAATTTAAAAATAATAGATTGTACTATTAAATTGACTTTTTATACATCAATAGTTTATTTATTATTTAAACATATTTGGTTGATGTGAAGAATACACGCAGCAAATATCAAAATGAAAAATTGATGATATACACAATAGGATGATTAAGTAATTTATTTTTGTGAGACGGATTAAAAATAAAAATCAAGTCTTTGTAGTCCTCTTTCAAAAACTTTTATTGTCTCAAACTGATCAAAATTATGTTTCGAAAATCGATGTCTTGTTTTATTAGTTTGCATAAAAAAATTGAAATTAATTAAGAAAAAGAATACATATGATCAAATAAGTCGAAACATAAAGAAATAAAACAATTTTTATAGATGTAAATTGATAGTTAGAGATATTTGTAATTTATCTAATTAACAAAAACAAATCATTATATACAATAATAAAAGAGGACTTTTTGTATAATATTTTTTGAGATGATAATTATAGTCACTAATAATAAGTTTTTATGATCACTTATTGCACTCGACAAATTATTTGATACAATTTCAATACTACTTTTTTAGTTGTTACAAAAAAAATTGAGACACATATTAGATCACTTTTGTCGTTATTTATGTTCGAGTATAAGTTATAATAAATTTTTAATATTTGAAATCACTTTTTATTGTCTCAAAAACCTATTTTTTATTGTGATACCTTTATAAAACATAAATCGGAGAGATTATGTGTTAAGACTTTTTAGTACACAAGATAAGATGTATCCTTTTCTTTTTTCTTTTTCAAGGAAACAGGTCAGTGTTTTCATTTTTATTTTATTTTGGAAAAAATATAATTATATATATTGGTGAAAACGGAAATAATGTTGTCATTACTTATAATGATTACTGGATATCGAAAATAGATAAAAATAAGAATAAAAAAGTAACGCTCTGAATCTATATAAAGGGAAAATTAAGCAAGCTAGATTTTCGTCCATGGATAATTTAATTTGGAAGTATAAAATTATACGTTCTGTCCATCAATTTTTTATTATCTAATCAATTTCTTCCTCATTTCATGTCATAATAACTTCAGTCCTTATTTTTTTTAGAAAGCATCTAATAGTTTTTTATATCTAAATATAAAAATTAAATCATAAAAAATATTTTATACTTAAAATAAAATTTAATTATATATATATGTGTGTGTGTATAATGGATAAAAAATTGAAGATCATTAAAAAGATATTAATTTGATATTATTTTAATAAAAAATAGAGTTGGGACGAAAAAATTATAAATATTTCAATTGTACAGAGAGAAGTTAAAAGAGTAAAAGAAGTAGGAAGATGGATTGTGACTGTAATTGTAATTGTATGCATGATCGACGGTTGTTGTTGGTGGGTGGGTCGTAGGAGTCCCCTTTTGGCCTAATTCTTCCTCACTAAAAACATTCAACTAATCAAACACTCTTTATACTTGATTTTGTTACTCCTGTCTACTTCCCGTTGAAACCTATTTTAGAATTTCATTAAAACTTAAATAATCAGAAAAGGAAATGAGGTGGGGCCCACTCGACCACCCTGCTATAAATTCCTCCTCCTTCCCTTTTCCCCATTTTCACTTCAGTACCCACCTTCACTCCATCTCTCTTTTTAACTTTTCCTACTTTCTCTCTCTATTCCCTACCCTCGCTTTCATTTTTCCATCTGAAAAGCCGCATTCCTAGTATCTGTTCAGACGCAAACTTTAATAACAATGGTAGACGTGGACCGGAGGATGACAGGTCTCAATCCGGCCCACGTTGCCGGTCTCCGCCGTCTATCGGCACGCGCTGCCGCATCCGCTCCCTCTACGCCTCTTCCGCCGCGCAACAGCCTCTTCTCCTTCAGTTCCCTCGCAGAGAAAGTCATTTCGCACTTGAAAACCTCAGGTATTCCTGTGCAACCCGGATTGACCGTATCAGAGTTCGCCATAGCTGAGGCCGAGTTCGGATTTGCATTCCCACCGGACTTGAAAGCCGTGCTTTCAGCTGGCTTGCCTCTCGGAGCCGGCTTCCCTGACTGGCGCTCATCCGGCTCCGCGCGGCATCACCTCCGCGCCTCCATAGACCTACCCATTGCTTCCATATCCTTCCACATATCTCGAAATGCTCTCTGGTCCAAGTCATGGGGACCGCGCCCCTCCGACCCCGAAAAGGCCCTCAAAATAGCCCGAAATGCTTTGAAACGGGCCCCGCTTCTAATACCCATTTTCAACCATTGTTATATCCCCTGCAATCCTTGTCTCGCTGGAAACCCTATTTTTTACGTGGATGAAAATAGGATTTTTTGCTGCGGCTTCGATTTATCCGACTTCTTTGATCGCGAATCGGTCCTTTTCCGGCAATGCTCCGACCCAAGCATTCGCTCCATCACAGAAAAATCAGCGGGGTCATCGACTAATTTCTCGCGGAGAAGTTTAGATGCAGTTACAAGCGGAAGAACGCCGCGGTGGGTGGAATTCTGGAGTGACGCGGCCGTGGATCGTCGCCGGAGGAACTCAAATTCGTCATCGTCTTGTTCATCGTCGCCGGATAGGTATATAGACATGCCAAGATCCGAAATGCCTAAATGGGTGGAGGGATACGTGAAGCAAATCGGGTCGGTTTTGAGGGAGAGCGGGTGGGCGGAATCCGATGTCTCGGAAATTGTTCAAGTGTCAGCATCGGGGTTCTTCGAGGGGGAGATGGTGATGTTGGACAATCAAGCGGTCCTGGATGCCCTACTTTTGAAAGCGGATCGCTTTTCGGATATGCTCCAAAAAGCCGGGTGGAGCTCCGAAGAGGTTTCCGATGCTTTAGGGTTTGATTTTCGACCGGAGAAGGAAAAGAAACCGCTGAAAAAGTTGTCGCCGGAGTTAGTTGAGAGAATTGGAAAACTGGCTGAGTCGGTGAACCGGTCATCATCGTCCTCTGCATCTTCAACATAGTTCGGACCGGCAAAACTGCGAACATCGAGATTCTTTTATTTTATTTTTCAGTTTTTCAAAGTCTCGGGTTTGCGATTTAGGAAATCGGAAAAGAAACAAGGTTTTGGTCTTTTATTTTTATACTTGATGAAATGGAACGATACTACTACTATTTACACCTTATTTTATTAGCGATTGATGGAATTCAAACTTGTTAAGCTGGGGCTTGGATTGAGCCGTTAAAACGAATTTATTTACTGAAAAAATGGCCAACATATCAAAAAAGGGCATTTTGAATGCTGAAAAAGGTGATGAACAATAATGTTAAATTGGGTGGCTGTAATTGAGGTAATATAATTTGGGGAAGAGGGGCAAGCCGGGAATGCACACGTGCAATTCTACGGCTACGCCTGCTTTTTCCACAAATCTAGCAATACTTCCACTGCCATGTGCACAACTTATTTGTATTTAAGATAATCAATTGGGTATAGCCGTATAGGGCTCTTTATTTATCACCACCAATTTATGACTATAATTATTACTTATTTGATTTATTTATTTTCTCTAACCTTACATTAATGTTAATTACTAAAATTGGATAAAATAAATCAATGTACGATTAGAAGAAAGAAATTAATTGAATGCGGAACGCCACATAACTCATGCTTCGCTAATTTTTGGACTCTAATTATAACGCAAGTCTACGGCATAGCAGCAGTCAAGATTGATTTCACGGAAATTGAGGGTTACAGTCTATTAAGAGGATGTTTGATTAAATTTATTTTAAACATCTTATAAACTTCAATATTTTTTAAGGCCCCGTTCACTTGGCGGGACAAGGTAGGATAACCTAAGATAACACAATTTTATCCTGGGTCATCCCACGTTTACTTTGACAAATATTTTATCCCGGGTTATTGTGGATAACCCGAAAAATCAGGATAAAACATAGGATAGTTATCCCTCCATCCAACCCCGGATAATCTATCTTCATCCCTGGATAAACACTTTTCATTATTTCAACTAGTATAAAATATCTAGAATCTAATGTCAGTTTTTTAATTTGTACTTTGCGTGATTATTCGTTTGCAATCCCACGCCAATTTTTCCGGCGAGAAAATTTAAAATTTATTAAAAATATTTAAAAACTATAGTATTATTTAAAGATTTGAAAATTATTTGTAAATTTCTAAAAATTTACTTAAAGTATCTGAAAAATGTTTGAATTATTTTTAAAATTTTCATTTTTATTAAAAAAATATTAAATTTTAAACTTATTGAAGACAAATAAAAGTATTTATAGAACTCTAAATTTTAATATATGAAAAAATGTTGGAATTATTTTTAAGAATTTCAGTTTTAATAAGAAGCATTTAAAAATCATAAAATTATTTTAAAATCTAAAAATATTTCTAAAACTCTAAAAGTTCATTTAAAATATCCGAAAAATGTTGGAATTATTTTTCAAAATTCCATTTTTATTAAAAAAAATCTAAAAATTGTACAATTATTTAAAAGATATGAAATTTATAAACTGGTCATATTATACACTGTATGCCTTGTCATTTCATAGTGCATCAACGCATTCTTTAAAACTGTATTTGGTGTTTGTAAATCAAATGAAGTTGAACCGATAAAAATAAGATTTTCAACATCTCAAAATAAAGTCGTGTTTTGTAAGAGGAATTTTTTTTCTCTTCTTTTAGAGAATTTATGATTTTTTATTTTTTAATATAACTATTTTTTTAATAATTAGAACATTTTTTAGATATTTGAAATGAATTTTTAGAGTTTTAGAAATAATTTTATGATTTTTTAAATAAATTTATGATTTATAAATATTTTAATAAACCTTAAAGTTATAGAAATAATTCCAACATTTTTAGATTTTTTAAATAATTTGTGATTGTTAAATATTTTGAAAAAGACAGTAATTTTAAAAATAATTATAGCATTTTTAGATATTTTAAATATTTTTTAGAATTTTAGAAATAATTTTTAAATTCTTTAAATAAATTTATAATTTTTAAATATTTTTTAATAAAAAATATTTATTTTAAATGATTCTGATATTTTAAGGTATTTTGTATAATTTTTTGAAATTTAAAAATAATTTTCAAATTTTTAAAATAATTTAATATTTTTTAATAATTTCTTTTTATTTCCTGTAAAGTGCGGGTTAAAAACAAAGTAAAAAAGAAGTTTAGGTTTTTTAGTAGAAAAATTGCAAAATAACACTCATGTTACATTTTAATATAAACCCTTTAGTTACTCTATTAAAAGATTTGCATAATTTCACAAAATATATAAATCATTTTATGTCGACAATTCGTAGGTCGGATTTATACTTCTTCAACTGAATGACTACCAGCAACGAATGCTTCTTTCAAATTTTCGTCTCCTAAAGAAGAACAACACTCTAACTTCGAAAATAAAGATGGGGTTGAAATCCCCCTTATATTTTATCTTTAATAATTAGTTAATTATAAATATACTCCATTTATCCTAATTGACATGTACTAAGGTAAACATATGAAATAGATAAAAAATAATCCTTATCCAGACTTTATTTGAAGAAGTAAACGTAGAATTAATTCTCAAGACTATCCACATTCCACCAAATTATCCAAAGACAAGGGATAACGATGTTATCGTTATAAGTTAACAAAACGTTCGGATAAAGGAGCTTATAAGCTTGCAATTGAATATAATTATTTAACTATAAATTTGGGGTCTAATTTAAAAGTTAATATTAAACACGCATTTTGATTAGTGTGTGAAATGTGTGTAGTGTGTGTGGTGTGTGTAGTGCGTAGTGTGTGTTGTGTATGTTGTGTGTTTAGTGTGCGAAGTGTATGTAGTATGTTTAGTGTGTGTAGTGTGTGAAATGTGTGTAGTGTGTGAAATTTATGTAGTATGTGTTGTGTGTTTGATGTGTGAAATGTGTGTAGTGTGTGTAGTATGTGAAATGTGTGAAATATGTGTAGCGTGTGTAGTGTGTGTAGTGTGTGTAGTGTGTTGTGTGTGTAGTGTGTGAAGTGTGTGAAGTGTGTGTAGTGTGTGAAGTGTTTGTAATGTGTGTTGTGAGAAATGTATGTAGTGTATGTAAATGTGTGAAATTTGAGCGTAATAATTAAGATCATAAAAAATAAGATGAAAATAAGATGGAGTATAGCAACTTATTTTTTTTAGATCTTATAAGTTCTTAGAGCTTATTTCTGTGTCTTATAAGCTCCTAAACATCTCTTTTTTTCCAAACACTTTGCAAGAGCTTATAATCTCCTAACATCTTATAAGATATTTTTAGGAGTTTATAAGCTCAACCAAACATCCTCTAATTGTTGTAATCTTATTAACATAGTTTTATCTAGACAATCAAACATTGAAAATTGATTTTGAACTAATAACTAAACTAAACAAACTAACATAATGTAACTAAAATAAATTACTAAACAAGACGAATAATATAGCAATAATGTATTCTAGGGAATTAATTTCAATTATGTTCCATCTAAGGTTTCTATTTAATTAATTAAATATTTAAATCAAATTCTAATTTCTATAGAACAATCACATTGTTAGTTAAAACCCCCTCTAAACCGTTGATTACATGCAAGAGCCATCGTCTCCGTTTGACCATTATGCATGTAACTCCTAAAAGCACTAACGACCAATGCCATCACAAATATTTCAAACTTTTAAGTTCTATTGAATCACTACAAGAAAACTGCCAAATTTCAATGGAAAGAATTCCAACGGCATAAAAACTGTTGGAATTTTTAAAAATTCCAACGGTAATTCCAACGGCAAAAGTCTGTTGGAATAGCTGTTGGAAAAACATTCCAACGGCAAACTATCGTCAATGAACGAGCTATTGGATAGTATTGCACCTTAAGAATTTTGGAAAGAAGAGAGCTTTCGTCATCCAATAGTCGCCAACCCTTTTCTTTGCGAGCATAGCAAGTTTTGAAGAACGCATATCCCGAACCCTAATCTACGATTCTCTTTCATTCTACAGACCTTCTCCCACAAACCCCAATGGATACTTCTCACATCCTTCTTCAATCCAAACTAAAAATTTGACATTAAAGTATTAAGACGATTAAGAGTGTTCTGCGGGAGTTAAAAAAGGAACTCATAACGTAGGTGGGAATAGCTTGAGCAACAACCTAAATTAATATTGTATGGCCATCAGTAGAGGATTTGCATTTGAAGCGAGCCAACAACGACAATGCAAGTAGTGGCGGGATATTCACGAGTGGCATGCTTTATAGTTGGAAACTGATTCCATGTATGTGGTTCACATGCTTACCACCCATGCACTTGAGGTTCCTTGGCGTCTTCGAGGACAGTGGATACAAATTTTAAATGACTGGATCATTTTCATTTTCGGGTTTCTCACATTCTTTGCAAGGGTAACACTATCGCAGACATCTTTTCGAAGATGAAGCAAGATTACACTTGGTGGATTTCTCCTCCTCAAAGCCTATAGACGTGACTCAATTACACCAGATTTTGAAAGAATGTTATCATTTTTGTTAAGCCACAATCCACACACTGACCTCACTACACTCGTCACACACTGACCTCACTCTACATGGCACACATTGACCTCACTTAGGTTGTTCTCTAGAGTTTGTTCACATAACCCACACACTAACTCACTACACTGCTCATACACTGACCTCACCATAGGTTACACGCAATGTCCTCACAGTGGTGTTCTCACCTCTCAGTGGTTGATAATGCGTAATCCGGTAATCAAATAAACTCCGAACGTAAAACCCCTTGGCAACGTAAATCAATGCAAGAAACTTAAAGAACACAGGATGTACGTAGTTCGATCCGGAGATCTACGTCCACGGGCTGAAAATGTCACCTGCCGAGGTGTTCCTTCACTATCTTTTTGAAATTACACTCAACCGTTTCAGAATACAAAATGCCAACCCCAATTCTGAGTACAATTCTCCTACTTATACTACTCAACTCAAACCCTAACTAACTCCCTACAATCGCGCCTATTATCGTTGCATGGAGGTTGGGAGAAGATCGTGGGAATCTTACTTTCCCCATATACCACGATTGGGCCGCACCGCGATTGGGCCACTTCAGGCTCACGCGCGCTTCTGGGAGTTGTTGGGCTTATCTTCCTGGGCTCAGTTGCTCGGGTCGGGTTGATCTGGTCCGGGGCGTCAATCCGACCCGAAGTTGCTGGGGTATACCTATAAGATGCCCCCCCACCAGTCGGAGCGAGGAAGGAGCTACGGTTATAAGCAGGGTGAGGCGTAACAGGTGCCGAGTTCGAGCAAGGCAGCGAAGCAGCAAACAGGATGGATTGTTGTCAACGGTGAGCTGAAGTGCTCCCAGGATCCGAGAATTGGCTGGAGCCGAGATAATCCATCCCCGGAGTGATGGGATCCGCGGGGACCAAACGGACTGTACTAAATGACTCCGAGGTGACGGAGAGCATTGATCCATAGTGAAGCACCCCGGGAGGAGGAAGTCGACCGGAACCGAACTAGAGTAACCCGAGGGCAATAAAATGTAGCAAAGACGAACTGTTTGTAATGTGACCGAGGTGAAGGAGACACCGGAGTGCTTTCCAAAACTTCCTGACCAAGAATGAGGTTGATGTGACTGGCGGCGCCATCATGAGAGAGAGGGATGTGAAGTGACGAGTTTTGGGATTTCCAAGGGACCTGTTCCCCACGCGCCTTGGGAACTGGAAAGCGCGTGAGCGGCAAGGTCGAATCTGAGACGCGAAATTTGAAAAGGCCAGATCTAAGCCGTTGATTCAAAAATAAATATATATGACTATGTGCACAGTATACTTCATCTTCCTCATTTGCGATTGCAAGTTTCAGAAAGCGGGAAAAAAAAGAGAAGAATCATCTGTGCACTTTCTATCCATCCCAAACCAAAATCAAGTAAGTATGTCTTCTTCTTCGATTAGGGAAGTAGGAACTGAAAAAGCCCCATTAAATGTACCCCTGATACGCTTTATTATTCCCGAAAGACTAGTGAATAGGATGGTGTATAGGGCTGATTTTATGGAGGTCGGCACCCGGGCAGTGGAATTTGGGGAATGTTTGGAGGAGGAATACGAAGTGTCGTTGGTAGCACTGCGGATGACAAGGGTGCAAATAGAAGCCCTGATCCCCTCCTTTTACTTTCCGTTTAACTTAGAGTATATAGTGCCGGAGCCCGGCGATAGGGCCTGTTGCCCGCCGAAGGGCTTCATTAGCGTATATATAGACCCATTAAGGATAGGTTTGAGATTCCCCCTTTGGGACGTTGATATCCGGCTGTTGAGATATTATAATATCGCCCTGAGCCAATTAGCGCCCAATGCCGTGAGGCAAGTAGTCGGGTTCACCGTGGTATGTAAGAATGCCGGGGTGGAACCAACTGTAGAGCTATTTAGGTATTTTTTCCAACTGAAAGCCTTCGGGAAATCAAAAGGCTGGTACTCCTTCAGTCCGCGAGCACGAGGTGGTTTCAAAGTACAAAACCCCAGCAAGGTGGAGGGGTGGAAGGAGAAATTCATCTACGTGAAGACCGAAGTGGCCCTCCCGAGGTGGAGAAGGGATGAGGTGTTAGATAATGCCCGGGTGGGGGAACCGGAGGCCGAGGTGGTGGGCCCTTTCCGTGTAGTGGGGACTTTCAGGACCCTTTGCACCGAGGCGGAGCTGGAGGAGGCAGGATTGAGCCCATACTACTCGGGCGATGCGGAGGGAGTGTTCGCCCGGGGACAGGAGTCAGGAGCTGGGGTTGCCGAGGAGGGTAGGAATTCTTATATCAGTGTAAGATTGGTGTCTTGTGCAGGACTAACTCCAATTTTTGTATGCAGTGGGACGCTTCGGAAAGGAACCAGCTGGAAGTTCTGCAGTAACTGCGGCAGCAAAGATGAAAGGGAAAGCGACTGAATTATCTCCCCGGGAGAGGATGTTACCCAGTCCAAGACCCTCTGTTGGGTCAGAGGAGCGGGTGGTGGCGGCGGGGTCAACCTCCGGAACAAAAAGGAGGTCGGAACCATCCGGGACACCGCCGGCGGCGGCAAAAAAACTCCGCACGGAGGAAAGCGCCGAGGTAAAGCGGACATAACTAATCTCTGAGGTGTAACTGTTGCTCAAGTTAATTGTATGTTACCAGTATTGACCCCAGTATTTTATTCGTGAAGGGGCAAGGGCCCACAAGTCTGCTCGGATTGGAAGGGGCGGACGCCGAGGAGCTGCTGCACTTGGCACGGGGGATTATGGAGCTCGGCCGGAGAAGCGAGAAGGAGGCCAAAGAAGAGCTGGCCGTGGTGGCAAGGGAGCTTCGCGCACGCAACGATAGACTTACTCATGATCTGGCCGAAGCACGCAAGAGGGCGGTCTTGGTGGAGAATGAGATCGCGCGATTGCGCGAAGTGGAGGCGGAGGCCGGGGCTCTCCGTGGTGAAACGGCTCAACTGCGGGCAGAGATGAAGGCCCGAGAAGCGGCAGTTGTTGAAGGTCAAGAGGCAATGCTAAAAGCTTTTGCCGAGAAGTTGTTCCAGACGAGCACATTTCTCGACTTCCAGACCAACTTTGTCTCTGTCGGGGATACGGCCACCCGATCGGTATTGTTGGAGCAAATCAAGGAAATCTATCCGAACGTGGACGTGTATCGTCCAGAGTTCGGGTATGACTTCAATGCCGTGGCCGGGGTTGAGGAGGCCTACTATCAAGCCTTGACGCGCCTCCCAGAGTGGCCCCTCGTGAAGGCCCTAGCAGAGAAGAAAAAGATTTTAAGGGCCGAGGAGATTTCAATCTGCGAGGTGGACCAAGACCAGGAGTTCTTGGCATTCCGTCGGGGTGACTTCGTCCCCGAGCCCCGAAACAAAGAGCCACCCCCCTGCATGGAGATTGCCGCGGAGGCTACAGGAGAGGAGGCAGGAACGGCGGGAGATCGGCAGGAGAGGGAGGTCGATGTGGAGCCCGATGCTACTGAAGGGACCGAGGAGGGGGAGGTCAGTCGTTCCCCGCAAATTTGATACCTATCATTATATAGTAGATGATAGGAATAACTGTAAATCCTTTGTACCTCATTATTGACAATGTACACTTGTTTTGTTGAATAGAAGTGTGTTTGTTGAATAATTGAATAGCTGTCCAGCGATGTGTTTGAAATTCACCTTTCCCACTGATTCTGTTGCCCGATCAGGACATCGCGGAGCTGCATGACACGATAAAGAAGCTCATGCAATCATTAGATTGGTTCCGCGGAGAGAAAGATAACTTGCAAAGGCAAGTAGTGCCGCGGTTAGAGAGACGGGTGGCCACAGCGGAGAGAAGAGCTAAGGAGGCTGAGGAGGCAAGAGCTAGAGCCGCGGAGAGGGCTAGAGACCAGGAATTAAAGTACCTGTCGAAAGTGGCCGAACTGGACCGCGTCCTTATCCATCAAAGGGAGTATGACCGGATACTGACAGAGTACGGCCTGCTGACTTTTGAGGAAGTTGAGGAGCGGGTCACCGAGATTCAAGGTGAAATTTCAGCACTGATGATGACGGGTTCGGCCGAGTCCTCGGAGCTGATAAGAAAGCGAGAGGTGCTGGAGTTATTGCTAGGTATGTATGAGGAACTGAAAGGCCGCGGCAGGTGGCGGCACACCGCCAAGGAGTACATCGCGAGCTCTAGCCGGGGCCAAGGTACTACAAAAGCCCCCCGGAAGGGTAAAAAGAAACCAGCGGGGAAAAGTCAGGGGATTGTAATTCAAGAGCCGGCTTCGATAACTGCAGTCGAAGAAGGCCTCGTGGTTGTCGCGGAAGAGGAAGTCGAGAAGCTGGCTGAGGAGATCGAAGTGATGGATCCCGCGGAGTGGGATCCCGTGAAATGGGCCCAAACACCGAGGCCTACATCGCAGCCGAATCTTCGGGGCAGTACGAGAGGCGAAGCCCCCAGACAAGTACCAAGAGTGAGTCCGCGACGCCGAGGGAGCCGTAACAGGGAAAGAGCCTAGGCTCAACGCCGAGAAGCCGCAGGATCCCGGTGGACACGAAGCAGTTCCCGAAGTGGGTCTCAACGCCGGAGCGCCGAGTACTGGCTCGGAGGCCATAAATAGTTTTTACTTTTTGTTTGTTCTAAGTAATATGTAAAGAACCTTTTGGCATGTAATAAAAAAAATGTAAAAAACCTTTTTGGCCTGTAAAGTTGTGCACTTTGAAAGGAAAATAATGAACTTTTAGTTAGAATGCAGTAATAATTGTCCTAACAGGGGCTCGGGAGCACCATATGTACAGGGCATAGAATCTCCCCGGACGGATCGGGCGGGAGTGAAAAAACCTCTCCGGTTAAACAGGCAAGAGGGGATACAAGTCCGGGGACCAAATGTGAATCTCCCCGGACGGACTGGGTGAGAGATCAAACTGTCCGGAGACGAATAATAATAGTACGACTACGCTAGGGCGTCCCCGTAACGTAGAAGAAAGTACAGTAAGATTCACAAGTAAAAAACTTTATTCAAGGTGATTGTTGGAACAATTTTAAAAAATACAAAGAGAAAGCATAATCGAAAAAGAAATGTACAATGAATGTAAAGATAGGAATGATACTTGTCACTTGGTGTTCATAGATAGAAACGCCTTAAGTTGGTAACATTCCAGCTTCGGGGAAGCGGAGCTCCATCAGGATGCGCTAGCTGGTAGGACCCGGAGTCATGCGCAGCGACGACGCGATAAGGACCTTCCTAGGTAGCATGCAATTTCCCCTCGGGGGCAGCCTTGCTGGCTGAGTTGAGCCGGAGTACCAAGTCCCCGACATTAAACCGAGTACCCCGAACCCGGAGGTGGTGATATTGAGCTGCACGTTGCTTACACTTGGCTTGCTGGATGAAAGATTGTTCACGACGATATTTAAGCTCGTCTAAGTTTGTACGGATAGCATCGTTATTATCCTCGGGATTCAAAGTCATGAGGCGAGGGCTAGGTACGCTGATTTCTGCCGGAATGACGGCTTCGGAGCCGTAAGTTAGACAGTAGGGGGTCTCTCTAGTGGAGGTATGTGGCGTAGTACGATAGGCCCAAAGAACCTGCGGAAGATTCTCGGCCCAAAGACCTTTAGCGTGATCCAAACGTTTCTTTAAACCCATAAGGAGTGTGCGATTAGTGACTTCAACTTGACCATTGGCTTGAGGATGAGCTACCGAGGTGAAAATTTGCTTAATGTGGAGCTCCTCGCACCATGACCGGAAGGGATCACTGGCGAACTGCTTGCCGTTGTCTGAAATAATGGTGCTCGGGATGCCAAAGCGACATATAATATTACGCCAGACGAACTTCAAGATGTTCTGACCAGTAATTGCAGTAAGAGGTTCGGCTTCTACCCACTTTGTGAAGTAATCAACAGCGACTACAAGAAATTTAAGTCCACCCGAAGCGACTGGAAACGGGCCCACAATATCAATTCCCCATTGGATAAATGGCCAGGCACTTTGTATTCTAGTGAGCTCGGTTTGTGGCAGATGTTTCACACGGGAGTGTCGCTGACACTTGCTGCACTTGGTCACTAATTCATGGGCATCGTTAAACAAGGTTGGCCAGTAGTACCCCCACCGAAGAATTTTTTTGGCCAACATCCGTGAGCCGATATGGCTGGCGCAGGCCCCTTCGTGAACCTCCCGAAGAACCTGATCAGCCTGGGCGGGAGCGAGGCACCGAAGATTCGGTTGCAAGTACGACTGTCGGTACAAGATTCCGTCGTGGAGTGTGTACTTGGGTGCCTTGAGAACTATCCGCCGAGCTTGCAGCTTGTCAGTCGGCAAAGTTCCATCCCGGAGATACTGGACGATGGGGGTCATTCAATTGGGACCACTTTCGATCAATACTGAGACCGTTGCCTCATGAATTGCCGGATGAAAGGCATCTTCGACTATGATATCCGGAGACACATTAGTGAGAACCGCGGAGGCCAGTTTACTTAGAGCGTCGGCGTGGACATTCTATTTACGTGGTACCTTCTGGATATCAACCGAATCAAAAGTTGACATAAGTTTAAGTGCCAAAGCGAGATACCTGATCATCGTTTCATCCTTAGCGGTATACGTGCCTTTGATCTGACTAGAAACAACCTCGGAGTCCGTGAAGAGCTCAAGATGGGGGACTGCTAAGGATTGAGCGAGCCGGAGCCCAGTGAGAACCGCCTCGTATTCCGCTTCTTTATTAGTTACCTTAAATTTAAACCGAATGACGTATTTAATTTCAACGCCCTCGGGGCCAATGAGAAGCACCCCAGCACCACTCCCTCGAGCCGTGGAAGCGCCATCTACATATAGTTGCCACTTGCGGGGTGGAGATTCAAGGGCAGCAGGGTGAGGACTATCGTTATCTGCGGAAGATTCATGATTATCCACTGGTGTCTCGGCCAAAAAATCTGCTAGTGCTTGACCCTTGATAGCTCGGCGTGGGAGAAATTGAATATCATACTCTCCTAGCTCGATAGCCCACTTAGCAAGGCGCCCTGACACCTCGGGCTTGACAAGAATTTGACGAATGGGGTGATTAGTAAGAACCCTGATCTCGCGTCCTTGGAAATAAGGCCGCAAACGCCGGGCCGCCATGACGAGAGCGAGCACTGTCTTCTCCACCGTGGAGTACCGAGTTTCTGCCCCGTAAAGTACTCGGCTTGCAAAATACACCGGATGTTGCACACCATTGGCCTCGCGCACAAGAGCCGCGCTAATGGCTTCTTCGGCGGAGGCTAAGTATATATAAAGCGGCTCTCCGAAGAGAGGAACAGACAGAGTGGGCAGTTGCTTAATATGATGCTTTAGAGCCTCAAAAGCTTCGGTGCACTGCGGGGTCCACTCAACTAACTTAGCCTGCCGTAAAATTTTGAAGAATGGGAGTTGACGCTCCGCGGCTTTAGACAAAAAATGGTTTAAGGCCGCCAAACCGCCAGTGAGGCGTTGAACGTCTTTTACTGTCCTCGGTGGTTGCAGGTCTAACACATCCCGAATCTTGGCCGGATTGGCCTGGAGGCCGCGTTGCGAAACCATATAACCAAGAAATTTTCCGGAGCCAATGCCGAAGGTGCATTTTGCTGGATTGAGACGCAAATTATAACGCCGCAAAGTACTCAACGTTTCAACAATATCTTGCACACATGAAGATTGAGAGGTACTTTTTATGACTAGATCATCAACATAAACCTCAACATTACGACCAATTTGACCTCGGAAAACGCGGTCCATAAGACGCTGGTATGTGGCTCCCGCGTTCTTGATCCCGAAGGGCATTTTCTTGGAGGCAAAACATCCAAAGTCAGTGATAAATGCCGTTTTGAGGGCATCCTGACGGTCCATGTGGATTTGATGGTATCCCTTGTATAAGTCCAAGAAGCAAAGTGCCGCGTGCCCGGTAATGACTTCGGCCTTTTGGTCGATAGAGGGCAAAGGATAACAATCCTTTGGACAGTGTTTATTAAGATCAGAAAAATCGACACACATTCGCCTTGCCCCGCTGGACTTTGTTACCATCACCGGATTAGATAGCCAAGAGGGATAATGGACTTCAAACAAGATATCTGCATCTAGGAGCTGTTGTACTTCAATTCGAATGGCTGCGTTCCGCTCCGGAGCGAATTTCCTTTGCTTTTGTTGTATAGGTTTGACATTGGGATCGATGTTCAACTTGTGTGTTATGACATCCGGAGAGACCCCGGGCATGTCCAAGGGAGACCAAGCGAAGACGCCGGAGTATTCCCGCAAGGTCTAAATGATGGCACGGTGTAACCACGGCACGTCCACAGCGCCGACGGTTACAGTTTGCTCGGGCTTGGATGGATCAAGCGGCACCTGAACAGTGGTGTCCTCCAGCGATGTACATGAATTAGGTACGAGAGCCGAGGTTGTTACCTGGAGCTGCTGCTTAGGAGGAACCTTTGCTGCCTTTTTGAGTGCGACGTACATGCACTCCTTAGAAACCCGCTGACTTCCACGGATAGCCACCTCGCCATGTGATGTAGGGAATTTCAGTGCGAGGTGATATGTGGAGCATATGGCTCTTGCGGGAGTAAGCCAGTCCCGACCCAGAATCATATTGTATGGGGACGGAGAGTTAACCACGTAAAAATCCACAAAAATGGTTTTTATCGCCGGATAAGTTCCAAGGGATGCCGGGAGATTAATAACTCCGTCGGGCTGGACCTCACCCTGGGTGAAGGTCTGTAACGGTCCTGGGGCCGGTCGAAGCTGCTCATGAGGAATCCCCATTTTTTGAAAACAGTCGGTGAATATAACACTAACTGCGGCTTCATTATCTACAAAGACTCGCTTTACTGTAACATTGGCTACGGCCATGTCAATGACGATGGCGTCGGTATGGGGGGTAAGCTCGGGAACGGGGTCTCTATCTGTAAAACTGACAGTCTCAGATTGGTGGAGGCGCTTGTGACGCGGCTCCTCGGGAGGAGGACGGCGTGCCTCTGCCTTCAAGGCATTCCGAGAAGCCCCGGTGGGGAGGGCTCCGTAAATCACATTTATGACATGGGTAGGCAAATTGTCTCCGGGTCCTCCAGGAGGAGGCGGTGGTGGCAAAAAATGGGGTTGCTGACGATTTCCGTGGTCCTGCCGTGCATAGTTGTTTGACCCCGGCCTGTTTTGACATGAACCACGGTCATTATAGCTTCCACGGTTTTGTGACGAACCTCCATTCTGGCTTGACCGAGGCTTGTCGTCAGTTCGAGCAACATATTGTCTCAAGAAACCTTTCTTTAGACAATCTTCAATTTCCTTGCCGAGCTCTCGACACTCCTCTTTCTCATGTCCATGATCATGGTGGTACGCACAACACTTCTCGCGGTTTCGCTTTTCAGCTGGAGCAGTTATCCGCGAACACGGCCGCAAATCGTTCTTGTGAACAGAAAGAATTTTGGCCCATGATTTTGTAAGCGGGGTGAGTTGTGGAATATCTCCTCGAGATTCTGGACGTCCCCGGTTCAGACGAGAAAAGGCACTGGGTCGCGTACTGGGCCCAGCTGGTGCCCTATCGGACTGCCGTTTGCTAGCATGCTTCTCACGCTTACGACGAGTCTGCTCCTCGGCCTTAGCATATCTGCACACAGTATTAAACAGAGCCCGGGTTGTGACCGGAGGGTTTCGAACCAACTCGGTGTAGAGTGGTCCGGGACGAAGGCCATTCATGAAGGCATTGATGATAACATCATCCGACCGGCTTCCTACTTTAAGACTCTCCGCTGTAAAGCGATCAAGAAATTGGGTAACGGTTTCTCCATCCCGTTGTTCCATATTCATGAGGTCGGCCAAAGTGGCCATGGGCTTCGCCCGCGTATTAAAACGTGCCCAAAACTGCTCGGCAAGATCGCGAAAAGAAGTAACGCTACCCTGTGGTAGAGAGTCACACCAAAGTCTAGCCTCGTCCTGGAGGTACTCAGGAAATACCTTGCACAGATGGTGAGGAGTGCAGTTGATTGAACATAGCGTACTTAAAGGCGTTCAGGAAATTACTCGGATCCCCAGTGCCATTGTATACAGCCACTGGGGGGAGCTTGAAACCATCAGGGAGTGGGGCCGCAAGAATCTCGTCCGAGAATGGGGTGATAATTTCCCCGTTAGCATCAAGGCCCAAGACCTTGTCGAGCTCCGCGGCGAATTGGGCCTGCTCTTGTTCCACAGGATCCAGCACACGAGATGGGTCAAGACGAGGGCGCTTCGGAACGTCAGCAGGTCGACGGCGATGTGCACCGTCATATACGTCTCGGGGCCTCGACCCATTAGAACTACGATTATCCACCGGAGAAACTGTCCTTTGTCTTCGGCGTTCAAGTCTCGCTCGATGAGGGGGATCCTCATCCAAGTCACGCGATGAGTCCCGAGGCGGATTTCTTACTCGTTCAGCGCCATTGTTGACACGCTCACCGGAGTGTGCGCAACGATTATTCCATTCTTGGAACAAAGCAGCGTGTTCCTGAAGGAAGGCCTGCTGCACATGCGACAGCTCAGGAGCTGGCGGGGGATTAACTTGCACTGAGTCATCAGCAGGAGGATGATTCGGAATATTAGTATGCTCCGCTGGCAGATTCTGGTTTCGTTGACGGGGCAACGGAATCTGGTCCACAGGAAGATCACGACGGGACCGAGTAGGATTAGTGGACCTACGAGTATTCACCATTGCGTCTGTGATGAAAAACTAAGGTTTTCATGGGTTCCAGTTCTCACAGACGGCGCCAATTGATAATGCATAATCCGGTAATCAAATAAACTCCGAACGTAAAATTCCTTGGCAACGTAAATCAATGCAAGAAACTTAAAGAACACAGGATGTACGTGGTTCGATCCGGAGATCTACGTCCACGGGCTGAAAATGTCACCTGCCGAGGTGTCCCTTCACTATCTTTTTGAAATTATACTCAACCGTTTCAGAATACAAAATGCCAACCCCTATTCTGAGTACAATTCTCCTACTTATACTACTCAACTCAAACCCTAACTAACTCCCTACAATCGCGCCTATTATCGTTGCATGGAGGTTGGGAGAAGATCGTGGGAATCTTACTTTCCCCATATACCACGATTGGGCCGCACCGCGATTGGGCCACTTCAGGCTCACGCGCGCTTCTGGGAGTTGTTGGGCTTATCTTCCTGGGTTCAGTTGCTCGGGTCGGGTTGATCTGGTTCGGGGCGTCAATCCGACCCGAAGTTGCTGGGGTATACCTATCAGTGGTTGTTCTCTTTTCCCGTGCATGTGTATGTGCCTGATGTGCCATGGTTGATACTCTTTTCTCCACCCTTAGATTATTTCCGACGGGATTTTTCCACTGGTTGGTTTAATGAGGTGAACTGACTATTTTCCTCCCTAGGAAGAGTCCTATATGCTTTTCGAATCTTTTCGGACCTGCGGCTCTATTCGGTGTTGTTTCTATGTGGTTTTCCTGCCTTTTCAGGCCTTTCAATGCATTGTGCTTTAGTTGTGGTTTTGGAATGACCGGAGTGTGGGCTCATTTTCTTTTCATGCTATTTATTGCGTTTTTTATGCTATTGAGAGAGTGGTCAGACTATGGTCTTCTCTTTTTCATTTCTCTTTGTTCTGACATTTTTCTTCTTTTTCTTTTTATGGCATTCCATGATTTATTTAAGAAAAAAACTATTAAATATAAAAAAGTAAGATATTTTTTTCTTGACCTACGTGAACACCACAAATAGATTAATGTATAATGATAATCCAACAAACACAAATATCTAGATATCAAGGTTGTAGAAGTCGCAAAGCGCTAATTACGAGGTGGAGTAGGGCATATCGACTATTGGGATCTAGGCGGGGCTGATCGGGGCATATGCATGGTTAGGCGGGAAAAAATCGGAAAATAAACATAGACGGCAAATGGGAGTCTAGCTCCCACACGAGGATTAATCAGAGTTACTCGAGGATTTAAGCAAACAGAGCTAAATATCACACAACTCATCAAAATATATTAAATAAAATAAATTGAATAATGTTATACGAAAATTATTGTTTACCTTTTACTTTTCTCATTTTATTCAAAATATCTTAATTTATCTGAACAATTTTCCAAATTCTAACTATAACTATTTAAATTTAAAAAAAAAATATTTTCTAATATTTTACTTGGTGATTTCAGATATACTCAAATTACTTTTAGGTTTTAATTAAATCCTTATATTGAAACAATAAAAGCAAAAAGTTATTCAATAGTTGAAATAACAAAATAAAAAATATGAGCTCCTCGATATATGGGAATATTTTTATATATGTGTTGAAATTTTATTAGAATTTCCCCATTGTGGATGCACGGTTTGAAATATATTTGCAAAATTACCCCCATTATATCTTTTATCTTTCACTAGAATTCCTCATCGTGGATGCCATGGTTTGAAATATATTTATTTGTAAAAAAATCAAAGTCAAATAATCGAATAAGATATATGAATAACTTATGTTTTCTTAAATAAAAAAATATAACATTATATAATAACTTTAAATTTCATTAATATATTTTATTTATTTTTATTTGCAACTCATATCCAATTTAAATAGTTCAACGCACAATAAATATTTAAATCTAAGCACAATAATCCAAAAAATAAATAAATTATATTTGATATTTTTATATAAAAAATATCCTATATCAATATCAGATTAAATAATAAGAAAATATGTTTGTTTTTTTTTCTATCTATTGCAAATAAAAGAAATAGATTCAAAAATATAAAGAGTTATTAGTGTCATTAGAATGTTAAAAACATCAAAACATTTGAGGAAGAGAGAGCTACAAAAAATAAAGCAGATCTCTAAATTATAAAACAGTAAGTATTTATAAAAAAATATTCTTAATATTTATTTAATTTTTATTTGTATCTCAGGCAAATCCAATAATTCAGCTCATATTCAATAAACAAAACTAACCTAAATAATCGACAAACAATTGTACTTTTTTAATATAACTTATTTTAAAATATGCAATGTAGATATCAAATTAAAGCTCATGAAAAGATTAATTAGCAAAATATTACATTGAAAACTGAAAAAGAACGAGAAATTATTTGCTTTTTTAATTAATTATAAAGTGAATCACTCAAAAGTTGTCATCTATAAAAAAATTTATACACTCCCTCCATTCACAAACAAGTGTCATTATAGGAAAAATCATTTTTTCACAAAAGAGTGTCAGTCTAGCAATTTGTACTTATTTCTTCCAACATTGCCCTTAGCTAAATCTAAGAAAATTTTCATAAAAATCATTTAATGTTATCTAAATAAGACATGGAGAAAAAGATGAAGGAATATATGTTAATAAAAAAAATTGATGGAGAGAAAAACAGAGGGTGTCGATGTCCATCCCATAATATCTTAAATTCCACCTGAAAGTCTAAAATGACACTTATTTGTGAACCGAGGGAGTAGTAAACTTCCAACAAAATTAAAATTTGGAACTAACTTTGGGGAGATTTTACCAAATATGTATAAATTTTTATCATACATATATAAATTTTTGATTATGTTAATTATGAAACCTAAACGGGAAAATATGTCTGCTTGTCTTTCATAGAAGATTCCTTTGATATACTAACTATGATATATATACAGAATGGGTAAATCTACTTGGCTAGAATCTATCTAGCTAGAAACATTAAAAATAATTCCAAATTCTCTTTTTTTATTAGTTCATCTCTGCAACTTGAAACTCAGAATTAGAACTCATATTCTTATTATTATCTTATTGTTGAAGCACATAACAATGGAGGATGCAAACCCATAAATCCTAGTAGAAGTATTTCTGATAACTTCGTCTTCCGTTTGAAACTATCGAAAGAGGCTATTTCTGATTCCTTGAACATTTGCTATGTCTCATCTCCATAATCTTTCAAAGTTTTTTCTTATTTTTTTCCAAGAAGGTTGATGGAACTTGACTTCGGAATGTTTTCTTACGAAGAATCTTCATGAAAATAGGTTTATTTTAAGTTTACCATTTTCTATCCGGATAGATTCTAGCCAAATAGCAGCTTCCATATAGAATATATAGATTGTACAGATATTTATTCATTTTTAAAATTTGGTCTAGCTAGAATCTGGGTATTTGGTGGTAATTAGGAGGGTTCTTAATTGCCAAAGCCTATATGCTTCCATTACGTGACATAACCAAAAAATGAGGTCATTAATTCTGGGCAATAAGTATTGGCAATTAAGTTTCATTCTGTTTTCTGATGAATTTTGACAAGCTGATCATTTGAATTCCTAGGATATATTGCACTCCTGTTTTAGGGAACAATTAATTATTGTCATCTCATTGCTTCGGAGAGAAGATAGGCTCCTCACAATCCTTTCTTCAAACACATTGTAGACAATCATTGTTGTTCGCCTTTTGAAATAATTAACTCTCTTAAACCATAATTTAGAAGAAAGTTGAGATACTACTATCTGTTCTCCCTCTTTTCTTTCCATGCGAGTTGCAATTTTTATTTATTTCTTTTTGCATGATATTATACATTTTGTATTTTGTTTCGCCATATTTTACTTTTAGTTTCTTTGGGGGTTTTCCTTTTACCTTCCGCTTCTTAGGGTTTATAGTGTGCACACAAGTTTTATTGACCTAGTCAAATATAAAACCCCCTTCCCCCCCCATTACATGTTTTTTAACTGCCTCTCCATTGCAAAAGCAAAGGACGAAATAAGAGACTAATGGAATCAAAGATTGTGCATTGTAGAGCTGTTGCCGCATTCGGAAATTGAATTTGCCGTGGCTGGTTCAAGACAGGAGAAATGGTAAATTCCGGCGGTGGAGCTGGAGAATTAGCGGTGTCGGGGGAGTTAATCGGCTTGGATATTGTGCGACGGAGAGGAGGGAGTGAAGCGGTGGGGAAAGAATATGGAAGGGGAAGCTTTGTGAAACCAAAATTTCATCTGAGTTTGAGTTGCAACATTGTGGTTCTTGATGGGAAACCAGTTAAAGCAGCCAACTTTGTGTAGGATGGCATACTATGAGGAAAGGAGAGAAGCTGGAATTTTCTCATTAATTAGCCAAATAGCTTTGTGACCACCCATGGTTTAGACAATCACATGATCTAAGTCATGGAGCTCCTTCTTCATTTTTTTGGAGGGAAGTAGAGAAGGTCATTGATAAGGGCAGGAGTAAACAACACAATTTTTCTCCTAAGGTAAACTTGTCCAAACCTAGGATTATTACGACTCTTCATGCCTTCAGTTAAATAACTTGAGCTTGAACTTGGAGGTAAGGCCTCTTCTTCACTTGAACTCTCATCTGCAATAGCTTCTTTCATTACTACATCTTCATCACTGGAATCATCAAATTCTTCAGACTTCGTCTCCTCAGAATTCACATTTTCTTCCTCCTCTGCCTCTTCATTTTCAGAACCACTTTCTTCCTCATCAGTCCCATTTCCTTATTCTTTTTTAGACTCCTCTTCTAATCAGCATCAAGTTCAGCAACAAACTCAGTAATGTCATCATCAGGTGTTTCAGCAGGCGCTGGAACACTGGATCCTTCACCAACTTTTTCAGGGACTTTGTTCTTTCTTTTCATGGCTCTCAGCCAGTCAGCCAGTGTCTCTTCCTTGTCATAACCTGGTACTTGTTCTTCTACAGGGTTTTCTGGTTGAGGAACTCCATCAGAAGGTAATTCCTGGGGTGCTGAATTACCTTAAACAATACTGGATGGTCCTTTACTTGAACTTTCCTTGACTACCTTCCCTTTCTTTTTGGTCTCTTATGTGAACATCTTCTGGGCACTTTTTGTGTTAATTAGAACCTCATAGTCAGGGTCCTCCTCTTCGTCATCTTCAATATCCGACGGCAACCTAAATGGTGGTGGAGGTTGTACTTTGGGAGGCCCCTTCTTCGTGGCTGGAGGCTTATTCTCCCCCAGAGTTAGTGATTGCCCTTGTTGCCTCTTGGAGACACGTTGGATCGGACCAGAATAGGCCTGAATGGTGTCTCTAATCAAGTTGAATGCAGGAACATCCTCCACATCTACAGGAGTTTCTTGATCCCCTGATAGTTGCATGTTCAGAAATGCATCTGGAGGAACAAATTCTTCAAGAGCCATACTAGGGTTTTCCTCCTGGATTTCAGAGGGGTTTTGAACAGTGGGTGCTGTAGCATCTGATGGAACATCATCCTTTTGCACTCCTGCATATTCGTTCCTGATGTCGTAAGGATTACAGGACAATTCCATAGATTGAGATTGTGAGATTTCTGCAGAAAGGGAAGAGGTATCGTGAGTTTGAGATACAAACGTGTGAGAAAGAATATGGGGATGTTTGTTTTTCTATAGTGTCTTTGAAAGAGGAAATAATTTGGGCTATATCCTCCTTTGAATTCGTCATTTTGACAATAATTAATCAGAATAAAAATAATGAAAAAGCCCAGATTATTTCATCACAAAAACAGTTATTAAACATTTGAAAAATAACTCCCCCTAAAACTAACGTGTTCCATCACAATGGTAACCATCCACAACTTCTATGAAAATAGGGAAATTGATAAGATCTAATGTTACACCACTTACTCAACAATTGCAGATATTTTTTTATTTTTGAAAAAAAATAATCAAAACGAATATTAAACACAAAAGCAAAATAAATTCAGGTATTATTTTTAGAGGATTTTTAATTATTTAATTATAAGAGAATGGGACTATACTTCATTACAGAATTTTTAAGTGGAAGTAAGACATAAGAAAATTCACAAGAACTGACCAAAAATAGTGTTCCATACATTGATCCAACACTTGATGTAACACCTTAGTTCAAGTGTTTTTCTCCAAAATTTTAGAGAACATGTCACATAATTGCATGTTACCTATAGATAATCATCAGTAGAATCTGACAGGGTTAAGAAAATAAGAATTGGATGATGATTTGGGTACACTAAATTGTGAACAAGGGAATGTACAGAATACCCATCGAAATTAATTCCTAGCAAGAATCATCTTTAGTAAAATCCATCCTTCCAACAAGAATTTTGTAATGAGTAACAAGAGTATAAAAGAAGACACAAACATAAGAACAATACTTATATACAAAAGGGTGTTGTAACACCCTATACAACACTTAAGAAATTAATAATACACAAGCCAAGAGATTTCCTCAGAAAGGAAAACCTCTCAAAATCTAATGATTTAGTAAAAATATCTGCAAGTTGTCTTTCAATTGGTATATGTTCTATGTTCACAACATTCTTTTCAACCAAATCCCTTATGAAATGATGAGGGATATCAATGTGTTTTGTGCGAGAGTGTTGTACTGGATTTTTGGTGATATCAATAGCACTAGCATTA
Source organism: Ajuga chamaepitys (assembly GCA_958295605.1). Lineage (NCBI taxonomy): Eukaryota > Viridiplantae > Streptophyta > Magnoliopsida > Lamiales > Lamiaceae > Ajuga > Ajuga chamaepitys. The sequence goes on from OY282495.1 coordinate 33,946,979, forward strand.
TCACAATACACCAAAAGACCATTACTGTTAAGACCATAATCATCTAACATTTGTTGCATCCATAACAGTTGAGTACAACAACTCCCTAGTGCAATGTATTCTGACTCGGCAGTGGACAAGGAAACATAATTTTGCTTATTGCAATGCCATGACACCAAATTATTTCCTAGGTAGCCCAATCAGCATCACAAAAACCTACCGAATTAGTGTTAGTGACTTTAGAATATTAAATTTCTAATTATGTGGTTTCACTCATATATTTTATGATACATTTTACAGCATTTAAATGGGTCACTTTCGGATCAGCTTGATAACGTGCACATACAGAGACACTGTAACACAAGTCTGGACGGCTAGCAGTCAAGTATAGCAAACTCCCAATCATACTCCTATATAACATGTTCTCAACATCTTGTGAAACACTGTCTTTACAAATCTTGGTATAAGAACTCAAAGCAGTTTTCATTGATTTAGAGTTCACCAAATTAAACTTGTTAATCAGACCCTTGACATATTCTGATTGGCTAAAAAATGTTCCATTTTCATGTTGTTTTATTTGCAAATCAAGGAAAAAACTTAACTCACCTACAAGACTAATTTCAAAAGATGTGGACATTTGATCAGTGAAATCTTTCAAATCCTTTTCACATGTTGATCCATAAACAATGTCATCCACATATATTTGGGCAATGGTGATATGTGAAGACCACCTTTTTATAAACAAATTTTTGTCAACATTGCCTCTTGGAAATCCTAGTGAAATGAGGAATTCAGTCAACGTATCATACCATGCCCTAGGTGCTTGTTTCAATCCATATAGAGCCTTCTTAAGTTTAAACACATGATCAGTTTTATATGGATCAACAAACCCCTTGGGTTGCTCAACATAAGCTTCTTCATTCAAAATTCCATTTAAAAATGCACTCTTAACATCCATTTGATAGAGCTTTATATTGAGAAAGCATGAAACAGCTATTAGGAGCCGAATGGATTCTAACCTAGCAACAGGAGCAAAAGTCTCATCATAATCAAGACCTTCAACTTGTGTGTACCCTTGTGCCACAAGTCGTGCCTTGTTACGAATCACTTTTCCTAGTTCATCTGTCTTGTTCTTGAATATCCATTTTGTACCAATGACATTCACACCATAAGGTATAGAAACTAAATCCCAAACACCATTCTTAGTGAATTGATGAAGCTCTTCATGCATAGCATTAATCCAGTTTTCATCATGTAGAGCTTCATCTACATTTTTTGGTTCCAAATTAGATACAAAGCATGTTTCATGAATTTGCATGAAAGTAGAAATAGGCAAGCAAGTTTTACCATTTTTGAGTAGTCAGTTCTTTCCTTATGACGAGTATGAACACGGTCATTTACATTACCTATGATTTGAGAAGCTGGGTGCATCTTTGGATTCTACCTGGTGGATCTCTTCTAACCATGACTTCATCTCCCACACCATTGTTTAAATATTATGTATCTTTTTGAGATTCATGAGTGGGAGAGTTTGAATTTGTGGTATTCTGAACATTGTCACCTGGAGGCGTTTCAACATCTTTGGCCACACCCTCAGTATTTTGAGAGTGTTGTTCAATAAGGTCCAACACATCATATTCAACTCTCTTCCTTGTAATATCAATCAGATCATCAAACACAATATTAAAACTTTCTTGGATGGTCCTCGTTCGTAAGTTAAACACATGATATTTATGACTATTGATAGAATAACCTACAACCAATCCTTTGTCACTTCTAGAATCAAATCTATTCAGTTGATCACGATCATTCAGAATGTAATAAATGTATCCAAATATGTGAAAATATTTAAGATTAGGTTTCCTCCCCTTGAGTATTTCATAGGGTGTCATAGTACTCCTGATCTTAAATAGACCCGATTTGAAATATAACATGCAGTGTTGATGGCCTCAGCCCAAAATATTTTTGACATATTTTTAGCACACAACATAACCCTAGCCATTTCTTGTAAAAGTCTATTTTTCCTTTCGGCTATGCCATTTTGTTGTGGTGTTTTAGGAGCTAAAAAATCTTGTGTTATGCCCTTCTTTTGGCAAAATTCAGTGAAAGCTACATTTTCAAACTCCCTTCCATGATCAGTTCTAACTCTACCTATCCACATACCATAAGAATTGTGAATTTGAACAGCATGAACTTTAAACACATCAAAAGTTTCAGATTTTTCCTTAAGAAAGAATACCCATGTAAATCTTGAAAAATCATCCACATAAACTAACACATATCTTTTTCCACCTAGACTATCCATTTCTATAGGTCCCATTAAATCCATATGAACAAGTTCAAAACAGTATGTTGTAACATGGTGTTGCAGTACATTATGAGACACCTTAGTTTGTTTACCTTTTGTACATGAGTTGCAAACTTTATCAATCTTACCACATAATTTTGGCACACCTTTCAAATCCTCCATTGAAGCAAGCTTTTGAAGCTGACGGTAGTTGCTATGCCCTAGCTTTTGGTGTCACAGCTCAACTTCATCAATTTAGACCTTGTGACATGTTATTCCTTCATCAATAGAATAACAATTGTTGGAGGCTCTTGTTCCTGTCATTATACACTCATTTCCACCGTCATATATAAATCTTTTTCAAACTTGGCATGAAGATTTTCATCACAAAGTTGACTTATGCTTATCAAGTTTGCCATAAGGCCTTTCACATGTAAAACATTTTTCAGGTTAGGTAATCCCTTGACATCAAGAACACCCTTACCAACAATTCTACCTTTGGCTCCCTTACCTAAAGTAACACAACCACCATCGAATCTTGATACTCTTTTAGAATCATTTTGGTGCCTGTCATATGCCTAGAGCAACCACTACCAAAATTCCACACCCCTCGAATATCAACTATTAAGGAGGTATAGATCATGTTACAACAACTATCAGATAATTGCTCTGGAGGAGAAATGGTTATAGGCTTCGTACAGTGTGAGGTAGAGTGTTGCAACACAGACTGTGACACTCTAGAAAGTTTCTTACGAAGCAACTTTCTTTTTCTTCAGAAGCAATAAGGTCTTTTGTGTCAAGGAATAGCGCAATAGTCACACACTACTCCTCTATCATTATCATCAGACCTAGACCTTTTCTGTTTTTGAAAGTCATTACTATCTTGTTCTTGGTAATTTCTAACCTCACTACTAGTGATGGATAAATTACCAGTTTGTTCGGTTAGGCTAGAAATGTCAAAATCATCTTTCAACATTTTAGGAAGAGTGTTCTCCAAGGATAGATTTTGAAACCTATTCATTTCTTTAATAAACACAGGAGTTTTGGATTCTTCAAAAGTTGATTAAGAAGAATTTTGGGACGAATGATTATAGCCAATGCCAAATGACCCATGTTGTTGTGCTGAAAGAATTTCATTCAATTTTGAAGTACCAGAATTGAAACGATTCAAGCACTAAGTTTTTCTTTTAAGATCAAGAGTCACAGTTTCAAGATCTTTATCTTTGAGAGACAAAGATCTTTCCAAGTGAGAAATTTTACTTTTGAGAAAATCATTTTCAGATCTAGCCTCATTTAACAATCTAACAGAAACCACAAGTTCTTGATGCATTTCTCTAAAAGCCATTAGAAGAAGTTCATACTCAGATGGATCTGAGTTAGTGTCACACACATCAGGTGTTTTAAGAGGTGTTTCAACAATTTGATTAACACTCAATTCATCTAGTGTTACCATGAACGCTGAAACATTCTGTGAAGCACTGCCGCCCTCTTCCTCATCATCAAACTCATTGTCACTCAGTGTGACAACAAGATTTGTTCCACGTTTCATACGATTGTTAGCACAGTGATTAGCATAATATCAATAACCAGAACATGCACGACATTGAATGGACCTAGCATCTTTGGGAGAGTATCCTCCTTGATTTTGAAAATTAAAACCAGGAGTTTGAGGAGAATCATTTTTATTTAGTGATTTCCCATAAGAATCTTTTCCAAGATTTTGATTTTCAAAACTTTTGGTGAAAGGATTGAAAACACCTTCTGAAACACTCTTCTTTTTGTTTTTGGATAAAAATCTTTGATACTTCCTAGTCAAATATGCAATGGGATCATCAAGGTTTTCATTCAACAGAATGCTATCACCTTTTGTGTTTGAACTAGACTCACGAAAATGAGAAGGAAAAGCAATTGCTTTGTTGTTTCCTCTCATTTGGTGTTGTTGATTTATGTTCAGTTCAAAAGTTTGAAGAATACCAATCAACTCATCCAAGGACATTTTGGATGTGTCCCTAGAATCTTCTAAGGGATAGACTTTTATATTGAAACGTCCGGGAAGAGTACGTAATACCTTGTTAACCAACCTTTCATTTCTAATTGGATGTCCAAGGGCATGAGACTCATTAGCAAGTTCACACAATCTGGAATTGTATGAAGAGATAGTTTCCGACTCCTCCATTCTGAGTGTTTCAAAGCGTGTTGTTATCATCCATAACTTTGACTTCAGTAAACTCTCCGAGCCTTCACATTGCCTTTGCAAAATCTCCCAAGCTTCTTTAGCAATAAACTAATTTTGAATCATTCGAAACAAAGATGTATCAACTGCTCCAAAAATGGCATTAATTGCTTCAGATTTGAGTACAACATCAACCATCTTCGTCTTCTTTGCGAGGTGGTGTCCAGCCAACAACTACTGATCTCCACACTCTTTCATCCAACGATTTGATGTAGGCCATCATTTTTATCTTCCACATGGAATAATTTGTACCATCTAAAATGGGAGGCCGCATCAATGTTGTTCTAGGCACGTCCATGATTCCTTTTTTCTACAGAATCTCACTTAGTAATGTCAAGTGATTGCTCTGGTACCAATTGAAGGAATTTATGCACTGGTCATGAGAGTGTTTCACTAGGTGTTGTAACACTGAGACGAACACACTCTATTTAAAGTTGAATTGTAGGTTGTATAAAAATGGAAATAATAACCAGAGGCGAGATAATTCAAACTCAAACAAAACAAAGCCTGAGCAATTTTATCATCAATCACAGCGGAATGAGTTTTATACAATGCCTTCCAAGACCTAAATTTGATCATACAACAAACGATCAAATTTATACTCAAACTATATTAACATACAAAGTGATCCTCTTTTGAGAGAAGAATAACAAAAGTTCTCACAACAAAAAGTGTGAGATGTATGAAGATGCTAGTCTTCAACATTTGGTGCGAAAATGACTAGGAGCTTTCCGATCTTCACTTCGGTTTTCTCTCATTTTTCCCACACCTTGATCTTCTTCTTATTGCCTATAAATATTCCTTGAAGAATGGCAGTTATAACCTGCAAGATAAGAGAAAAAAATACAACCGCCAATCTTCCAAGAGAAGACTTTCGGTTTGGATAAGTTTCACAAGCAATTATACATTTAAAAGAAAACTTATCCGAATACACATACATACCATAAACATAGAATAAACATACAAAGGCAGCAAAGTAAAATACAAGGAAGAGTACAACATGTTTCTCAGGGTGTTTCAACACAGGGTGAAACACTGAACCTAGAACACTAGAAGAAACACATGTTCTAACACGACTGTTGCTTTCTCTTTTTCTTCTTGCGTTGGCGGCAATACTTAGCCAAATGGCCCAGTTTGCCGCAATTGTAGCAATCCAATGGGAACTTTGGCTTCACTTTTTTCTTGCCCTTGTCATTGGGCCTCTTCCTCTTGTTAGAGATGTCATGTTCCATCAAGTTGGCTTTAGTCTCCATTGAAGCACGAGCCAATTAAAGGCAATGAGATGCTTTAAATTTATCCTTACACTTGTGTTTGAGATAACTCTTGAAGGCAATTTCTCTATCACAACAGCCAATTGGAACGCATCCGATAATCATTCCATCGGATGTGATATCATGTAGGATCAACTGGAACTCTTGAACTTGTTCCATCACTATTTTGGAATCCACAATATGAATGTCCAAAAACCTGTCGGCCATAGCTCCATAGAGGTTTTCACCGTGCTATACACACTGTATGGAGCATCACTAAGCCCATTTAGGACATATTTATGACACAAGAAATCTCCTTTGTCCCACGTTTCAAACGCAGAACACTTTTCAGTGTCTGTTTCATTTTCCTAGACAACCGGCGGATTCTCATTGAGGAAACCCACTAGGCTCAACATCATGAGGTAAAACAACATCTTTTGTTGCCACCTTTTGAAGTTGATGCCCGCAAAATTTTTGGGTTTCTCACCTTGGGCAGGTGCAACAAATTGAGCTTTAGTGGATGAGCTCGCCATTTTGAGGGTGTCTACAGTAGCTATATTATTTTTGCGATTGTTGGATTTATAGGTACACCTGAAAATTGCTTATAATGTTAAATAAAACAACTAATTCTAGGATCAATCAATTACACATCAAAACACTCCAAATATACTTCTGAAAGTCAACATTGAAAGGATACCAAAAGATGCTGGAAATCTTCTACCAACAGATGCAAGAACACCAACTAGATTCTAGAATTGCGAGAGGTGTTGCAACGCTTCTGGTAATACCTTAACTGCAGCACTGAAACCTGGACAAGGTATTTCAACATTTTCTGGAATACTGGAAATTGGGAAGATTCTCGACAAGATGTTCTAATACTTTCTACAACACTTAAGAGAAACCACAAAATAATGACAAATGTAAAATCGAGTCGAGGTTAGACCTCTATCCACAAAACGAATGCTTCCTGGCTAGTGCTCACGGTTTACCTTAACTTTTACAAAGATAAAATGATTTTCGTCTCTCCTAGATAGTAGCACCACAAATCCAGAAGCTCCAACAAACTAGAAATTTGGTATGAAGTGGGTTATGTACTATATGCCAAAACTTATTTTAGATCCAAGGATTTCGAAGAGATGCTGCGAGATGCAACTTTAGAAGAATTCGTGTGATTTTTCATATATTATTTGCAAGAAAACATGACCTACTTATATATGCATCCTCCATTCAAATTGAGAATTTAATTACACCCTTAAAGGGTCATTAAGTGTTGGTCCCAAGTGTTAGGGGTTTAGACGGGGTGCATAAACCTCTAACTCGATTTTCTCTTTTTCAAATACTTTGAGTAATAGTTTGCCGCTTACTGCAAGAAACTGGTTCTTGCGATGAATGTAGTACAGTAAGCTTACTCAAGCAATAAGTACAAAGCAGAGTAGCTAGAAGTACCTTATTGTAAGCAAAGCTCAAGGGAGTTTTACGTGCAAAGGAATATGCTTAAACGTTTTCTTACAAATCTATGCAGTAGATAAGTAGTATGCCAACATCAATAATAAAATTAATATAAAAGTAGATACAATATCTACAATGGTTTGAAGGTGGGGGTAATCCTTATACGTCCACTCTTTCCTCACACAGTGGAAAAATTCACTAATTAGTTTGCATATAATACAACATAGCTACTCCGAAGTCTAAGTCCAACTTAGCTCCTTACAATAGTTTTTGCCTATCCTCGGAAGGCTACTTCTCTACTGTACAAAAAATTCCTCAGAACACAAGTCAGCTTTGAATCCTTGATTCAAACGAAGACTCCCCTTTTCAAATACCTTTCGTGAGATTGGTTTAATGAAAGTTTTTCTTCAAATCCTGGTAGCTGCCTCTAAACTTGAATACAGTTGAGATGTGGGCAAGCTTCCTAGTTTGAGAAGGATTAGGGCCGAAGTAAATCTTCAGAGCTAGCTTAACCTTGAGAGTAGTTGCATCTTTTGATCTTCACTGGATTGCATGCTGCTTACTATCTTGCTCTTATGTACTTTGCATAAACACCAGAATGAATGTATGCTCTGAAGCTTTAAATAGGAATGTTGAGTGTTTGATGCTAACTAATTTTGAATGCTTGAGTTTTGGTCGCCTTTACTTCGTCCTCCATCTCCTTCTATTTGTAGCAGTTGGGATTCCTCATCGTTGAAAAGTGAGAAATAATCCCGTTGACATTTAATGCTCTTTGTACAACAAAGAGTCGTTTGTCCTTTCTCTCAAAAAGTAGGTCAGATTGGTTGCGGCTTGGTGTCGGTGTCCAGTGTTGCTTTTGCTTTTTATCAGATGATGTGTCCCCACGCTATTGGGTAGTTACAAGCTTTTAAACACTTCTCCAATGGCTATATATTTGAATATCTTGACGTTTGACCTTGACTTGTGTATTGTTGACATGACTCATGCTTGCTTGTTGGTTGTACCTTCCTTGCTACAAGTAGTTCAGTATGTTGGAAGGGCACACATCTTTCCTTGCTGCAATAGCGAACTTGCTGCTTCAAGTAACCTTGACGATCTTGCTGCTTTCTTGTTGTGACTTCTCCCTAAGTAGAACTAGTCCTATCTATTACAAAGATTTACAGATAGTTAGGGGGCACTAGTTTCTACCTTACAAGAGGTTTTTATCTTCACTATATTGTTTACTACTTTCTATCTTGCTCTTGTATACTTTGCATAAACACTGAAATTATTATAAGAGTGTATGCTTTGAAGCTTTAAATAAGAATCACTACAACAAAAACTGTTAATCACTACGCTCAAAAGACAACGGTTTTACGCAATAACCGTAGTCTTTTAGCGCTCAACCGTGGTCATTGTACAAACCGTAGTGTTTTACATTTTTTTTTTCGCTAAAAGACTACGGTTTTACAAAACCGTTGTGGTTTAACCGTAGTCTAATACCTATTTTTCGCTGAAAGAATACGGTTCGCAAAACCGTTGTGGTTTAACCGTAGTCGAATACCTATTTTCAATAAAAGACTACGATTCGCAAAACCGTTGTGGTTTAACCGTAGTCGAATACCTATTTTGGCTAAAAGACTACGGTTTTGCAAAACCATTGTTGTTTAACCGTAGTCGAATACTTATTTTCTGCTTAAAAACAACGGTTAGTACGTCCGTTGTTAAAAGGGCGTTGTCAATATATTTTTTAATGGATAATTTAAAAGAACTATTTTGTGTGGATAATTTAAATACGTATTTACAAGATTCAAATACTTGTTAATGTTTTACAATTAAAAAATGTTTATTATTAATTTTTTTAAATGTTCTTTCGTCGATGTATTTTATTGGCATATTTAGTATTTCGAATTTAGCTGTATGTGTTAATTTTTATACGAAAAAATAGCGTCATATTTAATTTAGTTGGTAAATAGTAAATACCGACTGAATTTCAATTGGCACTATATATAATAAGTAAAAAGAATATAAATAGTGTGTGTGTATATATATATATATATATATATATATATATATATATATATATATGAAAAAGGAAGTTGCATTAGAAAAGGAAGAAACTAAGATATTACAGCCCTAATTTCATTTCACAGCTTTGCATTAGAGAGCATTTGTTATTAGCCGTTTAGGCGATCACTACAACAAAAACAATATATTGAGACACTTAATTTTAGAACTTATTTTAATTGTCTCAAAAATTAGATTTTGGGACACTTATAAACTGTAAGGTTCTTTTCTACAGAGAAAATACGGAGATTATAGACATAAACATAATACTTCTCTTATTTTCAATTACATCTTTACTCATTCACCTTCCCATCCAATCTCGTCTCTCACTACAATAAAATGTAGCTATTGGAACACTTATTTTCACAAGAATTTTTCTAGGCGATTAAGAAGTATTTTTTGGGACCCTTAAACCTGTTTATAGAAATGAAATTAACGAGCTTATATTTACTTTGCTCAAATTAATCAATTCTAATTGCACCAAACCCTTCTCTCTATCTTCATCTCCTGCGCTCGCTCTCTTTCCTCTCTCTCTCCCCTCGCTCTTGCTCACTCACTCTCACAGTAATAAGATAACTGGAAGTCAATGCGAGTTAAATCCTCAAATATTTTCTCTGATCACCGTTATTTTCTCAGGATTTACTCCTCTCCGTTGGATTGAGGTGAGTTTATTCTTCATTTTTTTTTTTTTTTTTGTTGCTGATGATGTATGTATTGAATTGTGGCTTGATAATCACCCTTGAATCTGATTCTCCTACGGAATTGAGTTTTTGAGGTTTAGTGAATTGAGTTTTTTATGATTTCATCTCCCTTTCAAATTTAAGGTAGATAAATTAGAAATGATTCTGAATTTTTAGGTAGAAAATTTTGAAATCTGAAATTGTGTTTTTACGATTTCATCTCCCTTTCAATTTGGGAACTTGTTTTGAAATTGTATTTACATCCGTATTTCTTAAATCTGATTGAGAAAGAAAAACGATGGTGCGTCTCAGTAACAATTTAGTCGGAATTCTGAATATAATCACTTTGTTGTTGCCGATTCCGATAATCGGGGGGGGGGGGGGGGAATATGGCTGGACTTGTCTATTGGTGATGTTCCTATTGATTCTTCTGTTGTTTTGCTTCATGATTTTCGTGTTTGTGGTGACGAATAAGGGTGCGAGTGAGGCCGTTTTTGGTAGGAGATAGAAGGAGTACAGACTCGGGGACTGGAACAACAACCCCAACATATTGTGCTAAAATTGTCAGTCATGCAAGGCCGACCTGCTTGATAACATCAAGAGCGACTGGAAGAGGGTGGCAATTCTCAACGTCATATTCCTCGTCTTCCTCATCATCGTCTACTCAGTCGGATGCTATGCTTTCAGGAACAATAGGGAGGACAGCAATTCTTGGAAATGGTATCCTTAGATGTGTTGTATATAAATCAGGAGACGGTTTTAACCTTTCTCTGCTGATGACTATATCATATATCAGCTTGCTCCTACTAGTTTCTTAGGTGTACAGTGCCTTTCTTTTTGGCAGCTCTGTCCAGATCATATATGTTGCTGCTATGTTTCTATTATATGTTTGTTGTCTGCATATTTCTTGTTACCACAATGGTTCTCAATGAGTATTACCAACTATTATACAAGAAGCTCTTCAAAAAGGCTGCTGCTATTAGTGAAAAGTAAGTAGCATTATTTCATGTCTAATTGCCTGCAATTAGATATTAGCAATTGTGCAAACAAAATATGTTGATTTGTCTGTTTGTGGTGGACCATGGATCAGCCTATAAGCAATACAAGTTCAAGCTGGAGACTATATTTTTTAGAAATTTATTACAGATAATGGCTACTCTTTGTCACCAATTTTATGGAATTGCCCGGTGGCCTTGCCAACTTCTGGTTTTATTTTATTTTTCTTTTCCATTTTGTAGATTAGGTGCCCATGTGATGTGAAGCTTGTGCACAAGAAATAAAAAGGCCGCATCCAAGAATGAAAGGTGAGATCTTCATTTTATCCTTTTCTCTTTTAATTATCATGAAAAGTAAAAAAAAAAAAATGTTGCTTTTATCATTCTTTAATATGACATAAGTATGTGTTTTTTTTATACTTTTGTTACGCATTTCAGCTGTATCTGCAGAGATGATTTCTTTGGCATCTTCATCTCTTTATTGCATCTCTAATTTAGTAAACATTCTTTCATGGTAACATGTCTGATTTTTGTGCCTCATGTAGGTTGTGACGTTGGATCTTTGTGGCGCTTTCCTTGTTGCTGAATGTTAATGTAACATGTCTTTCGAGGTTTGAGTTTTCTTCTTTCCTTCTCATTTTTGTGCAGTGGCATTTATAGATTTAGATAACATGAAGTTTGCAGGTTGTATTTAGTTATACATATAGCTTCAACAGTAGCAGTGTTGTTTGTAACTTATTTTGTATTGCCAGCTATGCTATGGACATACAAACATTATGGTTTATATTGGTGTTTGCTCCATCATTGGGTCCATACAGTAAGTATAGTTTACTCCTTATGACTACTATATATTGAAAGAGAATCATGTAATAAGTATTTTAAAAAAATGAATCATGTCCAGAATAAAGAAGTGTGGCAGATGTAGAAGATCTGTAGATCATAAATTCTATGTCTTTGTCTTTTACCCGCAAATTCTATTTTAACTATTTAATTTTTTGCCTTTGTAGAGCATCCATGGATTAAAGGTGGGGAAGCGTCTGATAAACCAATTGACAGTGCAGTTCTCTCCAGGATGAAGCAATTCAAAGCGATGAACAAACTTAAAAAACTTGCACTCGAGGTATCTTGAAATTTGGCAAACATAAATACGAGTATATCATCACCAATACTGCACTGGAGATCCATCAAATGTTCTAATCTGACTATATTTGCATTTGCAATCAACTGTAGGTAATAGTAGAGAATCTATCTGCAGAAGAAATTCAAGGGTTGAAAACAATGTTCACCAATATGGACACAGACAAAAACAACACCATCACTTACGAATAACTCAAAGCCGGCTTCGCTAGACTCGGATCAAAGCTTAATGAAGCTGAAGTCAGGCAGCTGATGGATGCTGTAAGAAATTAGTGTTCTTGTCAGATATAGTATTTTCGATTTTTTTGGTGATTTTAAAAAGCTTAAGAACATATGATCATAATCATTATACCTTTTACAGGCTGATGTGGATGGGAACGGGAATAAGGACTATCTCGAGTTCATTACGGCTACAATGCACAGATACAGAGTAGAAAGAGAGGAAAACCTTTACGAAGCATTCTTATACTTTGACAAAGATAGCAGTGGGTAAGCACTCTAGACCTTGATGAAAGCAATTAATCACAAAGATAAGAAAAAATATTGTATTATTATGTGGAAAAATGGGTGTTAATAGTGGTATAGAAGGGTATGACGGGCCCTGGAGAGTGGAGTTTTGTTACTTAGAGGGTGTTTGCAATTGATTGTGGCCTTGAAAGAATGATTTAAATTAAAAAATAGGGCTTTTTTTAGAACATAAGTAATTCAGTTAAAATGTATAATTTGGAGTGTTTGTTAAATAATTACTTATTAACAAAAGTAGGTTTAAAATGTCAAATGAACTTATGATATAATGAATCTCCAACCAGTAGTAAAACATTCTATTCCGATATGTTCAGAAGCCAAAGATCTTATTGGACTGGACCACCCTGACACTGCTCACATGCATGAACTATTTCCTAGTTTCCTTTTATATTTCTCTTTGAAGAGTTAGAAAGCTTTAGGTGGGTTTTGTTTGTATTATCAGTACCTAGGCTTGATTTCATACCTTGTATGGTGATTTACCCTGTGATGGAGCTAATGGAGAGAAGAAAAAAGTGCTACACTTAAGAGTCCCATGTGGGTGTTATTTTAGAGTTGAATTGATTTTTTTTTAGAGATTAAAGAAGGAAAATCTAGATGAAGTTCAGCCATTGATTGTCTTATATGATAATTCTGATGTTACTCAGTCAATTTGCATCAGGTGTATATAGTTCATAATGATGCAGAAGCTTTCTTGAGGGTCTGCTTGTGATAGAATATCAATCTTTCTATCAATCTACTGTAGATTGAAAATGAATGAATAGTGGATCACAATGTGTCAGACGCGTTCTTTTTATCATACACCATGGATTCCCATAATTTAAGGCATTCACTAATTTCATTTGTTGCATTTTTTTTTTTTTTTTGCTTATTGTAATCAGTGTTGTTAAAATTCCTACTTAGGTGCTAAATTTCCCTTGCTTGTCTCTGCCTTGTTTTTCATATGAGCTCTGCATAATCTTGCCCAGGCCTAACCTTATACTTAATGTTTTTTACTATTTTGTATTGTAGATATCTGGATTAACAAATAAATTTTTGTGTTTAATTCTATCTTTTTTGGTGTTTTATTTTTGCAGGATAACAAAAGATGATGCAAAGAAAAGTTACGCCTCTGTGTAGATTTAAGAATAGAAAAATTAATTTGTAATTTTTTTTTCTAGCTTTGAGACGTAATGTGACTTTGATTTTTACAAATAAATGAATTTTTTTAATCTAAAATTTACTCTTTCTTATGTGCTATGTTATTGCACATAAATATTAATATATGTTTTATATATATGGATATATATATATATATATATATATATATATATAAATTACAAAAAAGAAATATATAAAAAAAACTATAAAAAAGCATCATCTACAACAACGGTTTATGAAAAAGAAAAGACAACGGTCTTTGACCGTAGTCAAAGAAAATCACCAACCGTGGTCATACATACCGTAGTCGTAGATGCTACTATTACAACAACAGTTATCAACCGTAGTCGTTAGTATATATTACTACGGTTCAGACCGTAGTCAATGGGAGTTCCCAACCGTGGTCATACATACCGTAGTCGTAGATGCTATTAGTACGACAACGGTTCACAACCGTAGTCTTTATAATTAACCACTACGGTTCTGAACCGTAGTTAATGGTAGAGGGTCTACGACTACGGTATGTACTACTACGGTCGCTGTCTGTCGTTAACTACGATTTTTGACTGTAGTGTTAAACGTTTTTTGTTGTAGTGAATGTTGATTGTTTGATGCTGAATGCTTGAGTTTCAGTAGCCTCTACTTCATCCTCTATCTCCTTCTATTTATAATGGTTGGGATTCCTTCTTGTAGATGTCAGTTCAATATCATCAAGTGTCCATAAAATGTAGTAGAGGTTTTGATGATTCAGGAACCGGGTTTAGGATGTTGAGAACCAGGCTGGAGAACCGGGTTTTAACCGGATCAGTTAAAGAGGTTAAAATGGAAACCGGGGTCAAGGTTGTTACAACTGCCTGTTGCAACAGAATAAAACCATTGCATGTAAAACCGTTGTGGAAGGCTCGCAGCAGCAGTTTTGAGCAGTTGAAGACAAAATTGGTTACAACTACTTCTACTCCCTGATTCGAGCTCCAGTCTTTATATACATTGTAAACACTTGAAGTTGCAAGTGGATTCACGTTTCTTTCCCTCTGTATACATTACTCAATCAAGAGAATTAGATTGCAAGGGTTCTTAAGCTCAATTCGTTTTGTGAATTGGGGTTTCTAGTTTTCTGGATTAATTCTTGTAATTGATTGATTGGTGGAGTGAATTGAGGTGTATAGAACCTTCGTGGATGTAGATCACATTGATTGAACCATGTAAAATCCTTGTGTTCATCGTTTTCTCTTCCTGTTCTTGGTTCGGCTTCTTGTGGCCGATTTCTGTGTTGTTTTCAATATTGTTTGGGTGTTGTTTGTGTGTGAGTGAGACTGATTCGTAACAAGTGGCGCCGTCTGTGGGAAACTTTCTCACACAACAAGAAGATAGAGATGTCAGGAATGAAGATGGATGTGGAAAAATTCTCTGGGAGGAATGACTTCCATCTTTGGAAGATCAAGATGAAGGCTATTCTGGTTCAAAACTGGCTGGTAGGTGCACTAAAGCCTGAAAATGAATGGACAGAGACTGACAAGCCTAAATATGCAGAGGTGGATCAAAAGGCTCTGAGTATGATCATCCTGTGTCTAGGAGATAGGCGATTGAGGGAGGTTTGAAGATGCTCGACTGCAATAGAGGCTTGGACCAAGTTGGAGGAACTATATCAGTCCAAGTCTGTGTCAAATAAACTGTTTCTCAAACAGAGGTTACTGGCTTTCAAAATGGTGGATGGAAAAGACATTGCTGATCAACTGGATGAGTTTTCTAAACTTCTTGATGAACTGGAAGATCTTGGAGTAACTATGGAGGATGATGACAGAGCTTTAATGGTATTAAATGCTCTACCAAGTTCCATGGAAGGGTTCAAGGACACTTTGATGTTTGGAAGGCAGGATAAACTGAGTTATGACTCAATAATCACTGCTTTGAAGACCAAATGCCTACAGAATCAAGGAGATAAGAAGGTGACTCAATCTGGTGAAGGTTTGAATGTAAATTTCAAGAAGAATTACCAAAAGAAGAAGGGCCAAACCTCAAAGAATCACAAGCTGGCAATATTGCTCCAAAGAAACCTGGAGAATGGACAGAGAACAGGAAATGCTTCAAGTGTAAGCAAGTAGGGCTTCTAAAGAAAGATTGCCCTCGAAAGGTGAAGAAGAAAGAAACCATGGTGGAGAAGCTGCCACTGTTGAACATGGAGAAGACACTCCATAAGTCTTGAATGTTACTGAATCAAAAATGGAGTTGGAATGGGTACTGGATACAGGCTGTTCATTTCATATGTGTCCTCACAAAGAATGGTTCCAAAACCTCAAGAAAGAAGATGGAGGGTGTGTACTGCTGGGAAATGATCAATCCTGCAGGGTTCAAGGTACTGGATCAGTAAACACCAATATGTTTGATGGTGTCACCAGGCAAATTGCAAATGTAAGGTATGTGCCTGGACTTAAAAGAAATTTGATCTCCCTAGGATCTCTATTTGCTACTGGGTGTAAGTTTAAGTCTGTTGATGGCCAATTACACATAACCAAAGGAAATAAACTGGTAATCAAGGGAAGACAACACAATGGATTCTTTATTTTAATAGGAAAACCAGTGGTTGGAAGTGTGGGGAATATTCTGGCTAATAATGAACTAACCCTGTGGCATAAAAGAATGGGACACATTGGTGAAAAATGACTGAAAGAACTATCCAGAAGAGGGATCATTGGAGAGGTTGGGAATAATACACTTGAGTTCTGTGACAAATGTGCATTAGGAAAATCACAAAAACTGCCTTATGCCAAAGGGATTCACATCACTCAAGAACCTTTAGATTATGTCGAATCTGATATCTGGGGACCATCCAGGACTGAAACACATGGAGGAGGAAATATTTCATGTCTGTAATAGATGATTTGAGTAGGAAAGTATGGGTGTTTATTTTAAGAAATAAGAGTGATGCTTTCACTAAATTCAAGACATGGTTGCTTCAAGTGGAAACCTTGAAAGGAAAGAAACTTAAGCATTTAAGAACAGATAATGGCCTAGAATATCTATCTACTGAGTTCACTACCTTCTGTAATGAAAGGGGAATTACCAGACACAGAACAGTCCCCATGAATCCACAACATAATGGTGTGGCAGAAGGATTCAATAGAACTGTTCTGGAAAGAGTAAGGTGCATGTTACTTGATGCTGGGTTGCCAAAGGTGTTTTGGGGAGAAACAATAAACACAGCATGTTATCTAATAAACAGATCTCCTACATCAACTCTGGGATTTAAAACACCAGAAGAAGTATGGAATGGAAGAATTCCAGATTACTCAGGATTAAAGGTGTTTGGATGCTTGGCATATGCTCATATGAAATCAGATAAACTTGATCCTAGAGCTTACAGGTGTGTGTTTCTGGGATATCCAGAGGGAATCAAGGGTTACAGGTTATGGTGCATGGAATCTGGAAATCAGAAGTTGATGATTAGCAGAGATGTGAAGTTCAATGAATCCATTATGGGATATCATTTCTCTGGGAATCTGGGGAATCAGGATGAAGACTCTGAAACAGAAAGGATATCAGTTCAGGTGGAGACTCAGGAGGAGCATGACAGACAGAGAGGAGAAAATTTGGCTAATCATTCCAGTAGTAGTTCTTCAGAAGAAGAAAACACAACACACAGAAATCCAAACCTGAGAGAGTACAGCATTGCCAGAGACAGACCAAGGAGACAAATACATAAACCAGATTTTTATGGACAAGCTGGAAGTGTACATTATGCACTTAGTGTTGCTGATGACATAGAAAATCATGAACCACAAAACTTCAAAGAAGTAATCAGTGGTGATGAAAGTGAACACTGGATCAGTGCAATGGTGGAATAAATGGAGCCTTTGGAGAGAAATGGCACCTGGAAACTGGTGGATAAACCAAAGGGACAAAAGCTGGTAAGTTCCAAATGGATTTACAAGAAGAAGGTTGAAGTTGGGTTCTTAGAAAAGATAAGGTATAAGGCAAGGCTGGTAGCAAGGGGGTTTACTTAGAGGGAAGGCATTGACTTCAATGAAGTTTTCTGTCCTGTAGTAAAGCCCTGTTCAATCAGACTAATTTTGTCAATTGTAACACAAGAGGACATGGAGTTACAGCAAATGGATGTGAAAATAGTTTTCTTACATGGAGACTTAGCTGAGAACATTTATATGAAGCAACCTGAGGGATTTGTGGTTCCAGGAAATGAAGAAAATGTATGTTTTCTCAAAAAGTCATTATATGGCTTGAAGCAAAGCCCAAGGCAGTGGAATAAGAAGTTCAATGAGTTTATGTTAAAAGCTGGTTTTGTCAGAAGTTTGTATGACAGTTGTGTTTATTTTGATAAAAGGTTAAGTGCTGATCCTGTATACCTGTTGTTATATGTGGATGACATGCTCATTGCCAGCAAGAGCTCACATAAAATACATTAGCTTAAGCAGAAATTGAGTTCTGAATTTGATATGAAGGACTTAGGGAAGGCTAAGAAGATTTTGGGAATGAGTATAATCAGAGACAGAGCTGCAGGATGTTTATGGTTGTCTCAGAAGCATTATCTTCAGAAAGCGGTGGAGAGGTTTCAAATGCATGAGGCCAAGACACTGAGTATTCCAGTAAGCCAACAACTCAGATTATCAAAGGAGCAGAGTCCTAAGACAGCAGAAGAAGAGACATACATGAGAAGTGTGCCTTATGCTAGTGGAGTTGAGAGTCTGATGTATGGGATGATATGCAGCAGGCCAGACTTAGCATACTGTGTGTCCTTAGTCATCAGATATATGTCAAATCCAGGAAAGGCTCATTGGGAGGCTTTGAAGCAGGTGTTGAGGTATTTAAAGGGAACAACAAGTCTGGGGTTGAAGTTTCAGAAGCAGGAAAAATTGGCTATTCCTTTGGAAGGATTTGCAGATGCTGATTTTGCTGGGAATGTTGATACCAGGAAGTCAATCACAGGCTATGTTTTCACATTATATGGTACTGCAGTTAGCTGGAAAAGTGTGTAACAATCAGTGGTGGCTTTATCCACTACATAAGCTGAATACATGGCTTTGATAGAGGCAATCAAGGAAGCTATGTGGTTAAAAGGCATTCTGAAGGATCTGGGGATCAAGTAGGACTGTGTTAATATATATTGTGACAATCAGAGTGCATTACATCTTGAAACATCAAGCTTTTCATGAGAGATCCAAGCACATAGATGTCAGACTACATTTTGCAAGAGATGTGATTGATACAGGGTCTGTGGAGGTTAGGAAGGTCCATACAAGTGATAATGCTGCTGACTTTCTAACCAAAGCAGTGCCTGGTAGTAAGATGGTTCATTGCTCAAGCCTAATTGGGCTTGAACGGTGTGATTAAAAGTTGGAGAACAAGGCAGGTTGAGGTGATGAAATACACTTGAGTTCATTGAAGTGGAGATTTGTAGATGCCAGTTCAATATCATCAAGTGTCCATAAAATGTAGTAGAGATTTTGAGGATTCAGGAACCGGGTTTAGGATGTTGAGAACCGGGCTGGAGAACCGGGTTTTAACCGGATTAGTTAAAGAGGTTAAAATGGAAACCAGAGTCAAGGTTGTTATAACTGCCTGTTGCAACAGAATAAAACTGTTGCACGTAAAACCGTTGTGGAAGGCTCGTAGCAGCAGTTTTGAGCAGTTGAAGACAAAATTGGTTACAACTATTTCTACTCCCTGATTCGAGCTCCGGCCTTTATATACATTGTAAACACTTGAAGTTGCGAGTGAGTTTCTTTCCCTCTGTATATATTACTCAATCAAGAGAATTAGATTGCTAGGGTTCTTAAGCTCAATTCCTTCTATGAATTGGGGTTTCTAGTTTTCTGGATTAATTCTTGTAATTGATTCATTAGTGGAGTGAATTGAGGTGTATAGAACCTCCGTGGATGTAGATCACATTGATCGAACCACGTAAAATCCCTGTGTTCATCGTTTTCTCTTCCTGTTCTTGGTTCGGTTTCTTGTGGCCGATTTCTGTGTTGTTTTTCATTCAATACTGTTTGGGTGTTGTTTGTGTGTGAGTGAGACTGATTCATAACACTTCTTGTTAAAGAGTGAGAAATAATCCAACATTTAATGCACTTTGTACGACAAAGAGTCTTTTGTCCTTTCTCTCAGAAAATAGGCCAGAGTGGTTGTGGCTTGGTATCAGTATCCAGTGTTGCTTTTGCTTTTCGTTAGGTGACGTGTCCCCACACCGTTGGGTATTCAGTACAAGATTTTACACTTGTGTCCCCTGACTGTTTGACCTTGACCTGCGCATTGTTGACATAACTCCTGCTTGCTTGCTGGTTGTACCTCCCATACTGCAAGTTGTGCAGTATGTTGGATGGGCATACACAACCTTACTGCTTGCTCACTGTAGTTTTTTTCCTTGCTGCGATAGCAAACTTGCTGCTTCAAGTGACCTTGACGATCATGTTGCTTGCTTGCTATGACTTCTTCCTAAGTAGAATTAGCCCTATTTATTACCTAATTTCTTAACAATTTCCCTTTTTGGATGATGTCAAAACTCTAAGTAAAATATGTACTTAAAGTCACAAAAACAGCAAGTTGTTAGAATAAACAGTTAATCATCAAAAGGTTCTTAAAAAACAATATGCATGATTTAAGATTATGACCTGTAATCATTTGGCAGGAGTGATAAATGTTTCATTAGATAAGCATATCTATTACAATTACAACAAGCACATGCCAAAAAATAACAATCTTACATCTAGAGTCACATACAAGAAAAGTTTACCCAGCAGCAGGCCACCTTCTTTCCTTTCTCCAGTGACTTTCTGTGAAGTGCTAATTGGCATGTTTTTTGCCTGTGTCTCTTGCTCTGTATTTATCTCTTAGATCCCTACTCCTTCTAGATCTATCAGGATCATTCTCAGTGTACCTCCCCCATTCGATGTACATCTTCTGTTCGAAGATCAAATAGTCAAGCTACACCTCAAGAATAAGATCTTCCGTCAGCTACCACTAAAAAAAGGGGGAGATCTTGTATCTTTCCCACTTCAGGCCTTTAACCTCAGTCTAGAATGGAAATACTCATGCGTGTAACTGTTCTCCAAACCTTCGACATACATGTATACGCCAGCTCTCAGTAGGTACTCAAAGTATCTGAGAACTTCAGCCGATCTCTAATGATTAATTTCCTGCTTTGTAGGATTTCTTTTTTTGGGAATTTCATAAATACGAAGTTCATCTAGTTTTTCATCGGTGCGGTCATATAACAATCATCCTTCATATTTAGAGACGATTTATACGTTGGGACGGGCATCATGCTTTCTTGCGCTTGAGGTGGCAAGAGGCTGCTTTCTATGAATAGGGGGATCATGGACTATCCTTATAGCAAGTTAGAGCTCATAGAGCTCACCTTCTTCCTTTCCAAGGATATTACGCACTCTCTCTTCTGACTCCTATAAAGATCTTTCGGACTCTTGCAATTCACGAGTTCTCCATTGTTATGCTCCCATTATAGATTCATGTTCATGTATCTTTCAGTACACCTTGCCTTTGGCTCTTCTTCCCATTTTTCTACATCATCAAGATCGATACCAGTATTGTTTCTTAAATTTGTAAAACACCGACCAAAATTAAATTGTTCAGCTCTCTCTCTTACCTCAGTAGGAGAATTCATCCTGCAAGTACTTCACTCCGTCCTTTTTCTCTCTTAACTTGTCTTTCATGATGGATGCTAAGCCAATAACTTGTCCATTCGTATAGCTATTAAACTTCTTAACAAGGTCCTTTATCCATTCTCTCTCAATTCATGCTTCGTTCATGAATTGGTACTTGAGATCTCTCACGCTATTGGACACCAAGGATACTGCTTCAGGCACAGCTCCAAGAGCCTTGAGTACCCCAGAAGCGTCATCACTCATTGCTTTTCACAAATTGCCTAAGTCCAGAGTTCCATTGTCACGCTCACAAGACTTTGTTTCTCATCTCTTTTGTCTTTTGGCTACCACCTGCGCTATATTAAAAAATTGCATGAGCCACTTCTGTGAATGGAATTCTTCAGTAGATGATTATTACTCCCTCAAATATCCATATCTTCATCAGAAATGTTAGTTGGGGTTGCTGGTGTTGGAGCTGGTGGTCTTCTTATTCTTCTACATTTGATGTACCAGCTGCAACTTCTTTTGTTGCTTCGTGAGTTCTTCCAGTAGGCTCACCATCAGTAGTGGCCTTCTCATGTTGTTGTATGAACACAAATAGCCTTCCCTCCCCCTCAACTGGTCCTGCCTGCTAGTTAGTAGTTTGAGTAGACAACTCAATTTCTACTCCAACACTTCCTTCAGTTTCCTTTGGCTGAGGCACTGCATCTTCTGCCAATCCTGCATCAGTAAATGTAGCATCGACTTGCTTCTTATCTGAATCTCCTCATGTGGCCTGAGCAGCTACTTGATTTGCCAAACTTGCTTCAGTACAAGGTTGCATCAGCCTTTTCCTTGGCTACTGCCTCTTCCGCTTTTTGTTCTACAACTATAGCTCTAGTCCTTTATACCATATCCTCCATAGTAGTTGGGGCTTTATCACTTAGCCCCAAAAAAATTTGATCAACAACTTGATTATTTTCCATATCCTCAGCTTCCAATAGATAGTCTTCCTCCTCATCTGCATCACTTTTGGAAGGGGTGTCATTGTTATCCAACGGCTATTCATCTTCGTGTTGTTCATATACCCATGAATTAGGAGTATCTTCAAGTACGATTACCTCAACAGTAGTATGAACTGGATCTTCAGTAGGTGGTATTGCAACTTTAGCAAGGTTACTGGGTCTGTGAAGTTTTTCCTCATTTGCTTCAGTAGCCTGCTAATTCGAAGTAGGCTCTACATCTTCTACAACTTCTAAGATCCCACCTTGTGTACATCCTGGCGCCTGTACATTTGGTGTGTGAGAGATGGGCACTGCCTTGTCTACTGTAATCTCTCCTACAGGAGGTTCATCGATGATCTGTGAAGTGCTTACTGCCTTGTCTATTACCACTTCATCAACAACAGATTCATTGGCGAGTGCAGCATTTCCCTCAACTACTTGTTCTTCGCTTTCAGTAGCTTCATGGGCATCCTGAGGGTGTTGTTGCCTTGTCTAATGTGTCCTCCCTTGGAGCAGATTCATTGGAAATTCTCTTCCTCGCTCTGACAATAGAGGAAAGCGGGACTTGATCTTCCTCAGAGCTTTCTCCAGCAGTTGGCTGTACTACTGTAGAAGTGTCAGCAGGTTGTTGCGATGAGCTTCCTGGTCCCCTCACCACTGGAACCTCGTGCCTACGATGAGCTTTCATTTTAGTGTGCCTTATTACTTTGCGAGTCGTCTTGTCACTTTTAGTTTCATCTTCACCATCGGAGTCACTGTTGTCAGTTGGGCATCTATGGGGAGCCTCTTATGTAGGCAACCCCTTCTTTTCGGCCAAATGTGATCACTAAAGTCCT
Source organism: Ajuga chamaepitys (assembly GCA_958295605.1). Classification (NCBI taxonomy): domain Eukaryota; kingdom Viridiplantae; phylum Streptophyta; class Magnoliopsida; order Lamiales; family Lamiaceae; genus Ajuga; species Ajuga chamaepitys. The sequence continues at coordinate 33,970,129 of OY282495.1, forward strand.
TGGAGATCAAATAAAAAATGTCTTTACATTGTGCCCAAAAGATGACCTAATCTTCTTCCTCACCCCAACTGTCCCAGTTTAGGATGAAAGGGTGCAACCTTACCCTATTGGAATGCCATGTGTAGCATCGTTCCATTTCCTCATCCAGCAGTTCCCCAATGAACTTATCTTCATCATGTTGCTGGGGGAGGTAATATTTTTTTGGCAGCAGGCCTTAGTTCATCTCCTGCTACACATGTTTCATCCCCTACTTCACGAGGTTTGACCGCTACCTGTGAATTGTGTTGGAGGCTGCCTACTTGGTTTTCTGCTTGAACCAGCATCTCACCAGTATAATTCAAAGCGTTTGCGACTTCTTCTTCTTGGTTTGCAAAAGTAGCAAGGGGTGGGTTATGGCTGAGAGGAGGGATATAGAGAACAACATAAGGATCAAGAATTGATACATCTTACCCCTACATTACATGGACTGGCTCACGATTAGGAGATTGTGATCGTGGTGGTGAGCTTGTTGCTTCAGGCTCATCAAAGAGTTTCCTGATAGTGTTGGACTTGTGGTGGGCTTTCACCAGCCTCCTTGGTTTCTTCTTTAAGGGCTCCCCATCAGCATAGTTCTCCTCCTCTTCCTCTCCTAATACGACACCAAAAGAAATAATTGATTCCTTTATAGGTTTAAATCGTTGAGATCTCTCCTTGGAAGGGGGACTTCAGAACCATCATCTTCCACTTTCCAACAGGATTGGCGAGGGCATAAGTGACCCTTCCCTCCTCTTCGTCCCTTCTCTTGATACCTTCCCGCATACCACCTATCCACTTTCCCTTTCCCAGTTCAACACCGCCAACAATCCCAATACCAAGATGGTATAAAACATAGTTGATCGTGATTTTGTATGTCTTGGGGCCCTTTGTCTTCATGATCTCCCCCACTAGATGAGTGAAGAGGAACAATGGTCAGTTCACTACCTCCTCTTTCCATAGAGCGATCATTATATTGAATCTAGGATTGCTACACTTATCATAGCTCCCAATTTTGCACTCTATACTCCAACTACATATATCGTGCAAAAACTCAAACTCGGGAATGAAAGTGACCTTGGAGTCAAGCAGTAGATCTCCACCAAATATCTTCAGTTGTGTTGGAGTCAATCCTTCCTCCGACATAAAATAGATCTTGGCGATCGTTGAAGGAATGATCTCCATAGTACTCCCTCTAACGATGCATGTGATGGTGGTTGGTTCACCCCTAGAGTTGCGAGTGATCCTTGGAGCAATGTAGAACTCCTCCACCAATTCCTCGGAATAACTAGGTGTGTAGGCACCAAGAAAGAAAGTCATGTGATTCGAAGATAATTTTCACCATATTGCCTCGATCAACTGAGATCCTCTATTTCTCTTGGCCATCTGTATACATAGATACTCAAAAGAAGCTATACTACCTTTGATGAAGTTAGACTTTTTAGTTGGAGTGGATTTTGAGGATGCCATTTTTTTCTTGTCGAAGAAGATGAATCTTTGAAGACCTGGATTTTAGGATTTCTTTTCAGAAAGCTATGATCAAAAGTCTTTTCCCACTTTCTAAGTTTAGTTATATATAACCATTCACTTTAGATAATCAGGAACGACTCTTGGTTCACTTGACAAGAAATCCATGTGATTTGAACGGTTCAGATTCATTGATTGAAAAATGAATTTGAATTAGTGGTTGAGATTTAATGGGTACATTGGTCAAATACAAACCATCATTATTACCTCTCAGAGAAACAAAACTTTTGGCATAGTAAATGACGTGCACATTAAATGCGGGAAAAGTTTTGTTTGGATAAGAAATGAAGGTTTCCCGCTTTAAAAACTGAAAAGTATTTAAGGTTCAACACACTAAATGATACGATGATTAATTAATGTTGTAACAAATAGTTGAGTAAGCTTTAAATGAAGTAGATATTAAATACTTACAGCTTGTATGTCACAGTAAGGTTACTTGCAGTAAGCTTCGATGAGTTATCGTATTTCAGCTTACTGGGTTTTTCCTTACTGCATTTCTTGTTGTAGGCATTTTTGTGAATCAACACATGTTGTCAATAGTTATCTTGCTTACGTCACCTTTGCTTGTAGTAGGCAATGTATCACTATGCCTTACTTGCAGCATTCTCCCTTACTCCAGTAGGATTACAATAACCTTTAGGGTTACAATAACCTTTTAGTTAACTGTTTTAAAGCTTCTTTTATGCTTTCTAGATCAACAAACTTTACTTACAGGGGGTTCTCCTACATAAGTATTATCCATATTCGATTAGAAACATATTGAAACACGATTTACACAGTGGTTTAGTGAAGATATTAGCTAATTGCATGTCTGTGTGGATCTTTTCAAGTTTGACATCTTTTCTTTCAACATGATCGCGAATGAAGTGATGCCTCACCTCTATATGCTTGGTCTTAAAGTGAAGAACTGGATTGTGTGTGATAGAAATCGCAATGGTGTTATCACACATGATAGGAGTTTCTCTTGCGAGTGTCTCATAGTCTTTCAATTGTTGTTGTATCCACGGTATTTGCGCACAGCAGCTTCCAGCAACCATCTATTCAGCTTCTACTGTAGATGTTCCGGTAGATTGATGTTTCTTGCTAAACCATGAAACTAGTCTGTTTCCAAGAAATTGACATGTTCCACTTATGCTTTTATGATCAATCTTGCAACCTGCAAAGTCAAAATCTGAGTATCCTTGAAGTTCAATTCCTCCATCTCTTCGGTACCACAGTCCTACTCCAGTTGTGCCTCCTAGATACCTCAGAATCCTCCCTTTACTACTTGAGGTAAGACTCCTTGGGTGTTACTTAGTATTGTGCACAAACTCCTACAGCAAACAAGATGTCAGTTCTGCTTGCTATATGATACAGAAATGAGCCAATAAGTCTTATGTACTATGTAACATCAACTTCCTTTCCATCTACATCTTTATCAAGTCTAGTTGAAGTGCTCATAGGAACTTCTACTACAGTTGAGTTGTCTTTCCCAAACTTCTGATCAGCTTCTTTGTGTACTTCACTAGAGTAACGAAGATGCCATCATCCAACTATCTTACTTGCAGTCCAAGAAAGAAGCTTAACTCTCCCATCAGCTCATTTCAAACTTGTTTTGCATCAGTTGGGAGAACTTTTTCATAGTTTTGTTTTAATTGACCTAAAAATGATGTCATCAACATATATTTAGATTCACAATATACATTTGCCATCTTGGATTCGAAATAAGGTTTTTTCTACAACACCTTTTTGGAATCCACTTTGGACTAGATACTGTGATAGAGTATCATACCAAGCTCGAGGTGCTTGCTTAAGGCCATACATTGCATTTTTCAGCTTGTAGACTTTGTCTTCAGTTGGACATTCAAAACCTAGTGGTTGTTCAACATAGACTTCCTTAGGTAGAAGTCTAATAAAAAACACAGTTTCACATCTATCTGATATACAGTGAAATTACTGTGTGCAACATAGGGCAAAAAATATTCTAATAGCTTCAAGTCTGGCTATAGGGGCAAAGGTTTTATTGATATCTATGCCTCCTCCTAACAGTAGCCCTTGTCAACTAACCTAGCTTTATTCCTGGTAACAAGCCCATACTCATCTAGCAAGTTTTTTAACACTCATTTGGTCCCAATTGCACCTTGATTAGTAGGTCTGGGAACCAAATTCCATACTTCATTTCTCTCAAACCCATTGAGCTCCTCTTACATGGCTTGAACCCAATTATGATCATTTAGAGCTTCCTTAATGGTACCAGGTTCCATTTATGATACAAAGTAGGAAAACATGACTTTGTAAGGTGCAGATCTCCTTGTCCTTACTCGATCATCTATTCTCCCTATGACTAAGGTCGGTGGATGGTCCCTAGCCATCTCCTATTGGGCTCCAAGCCTTGTTTCATAGCATCTTGCTAAGGTACCTGTTGTGCTCTTTGTTGTATTATAGGTCCACATAAGGAACATGTTCCTTATTTTTCTCCAACCTGATCTTTTCTACCCTTGATATATTCCCTTCAATTCCTTATGGGTTAAAGTAGGATTCATCAAAGACCACGTGTGGTTAGTCTTCCAACACAAATGTTCTCCTATTGAACACTCTAAATGACTTGCTTACTGAGGAGTATCCCAAAAATACTCTTTCATCAGATTTAGCATCGAAGGCATTTAGATGTTCCTTCTTATTGTTTAGCACAAAGCATCTACACCTAACGATATGAAGTATGATATGCTAGGCATTCTTCCAGTCCACAGCTCGTGTCTTATCCAGATCTTTGCTGATAAGACATCTATTCTGAGTATAACATGTTGTGTTGGTTGCCTCTGCCCTAAATCTCTTAGGCAGTTGTGCTTTAGCAATCATGGTCCTGGCAGCTTCTTTCAATGTTTTGTTTCTCCTTTCTGCTACACCATTTTACTGAGGAGATCTGGCAGTTGAATACTCATGGTGAATCTCGTTGCTGCTGCTGTAGAAACTCTCTATGAACTTGATAGAGAATTCAGTACCTCGATCTGATATGATCTTGACAATGTTGAGGCCTTGCTCATTCTGAATTCCCTTCATAAGGTGTAAAAGCTTTTTTTAAGTGTCTGATTTCTTAGCTAGAAACACAATCCAAGTATATCTGGAGAAGTCATCCACCACTATAGGTGAGTACTTCATTCCACTTAGACTTACTGGTTCAATTGGTCCGAAGAGGTCCATATGCAGCAGGTCCAGAAGCTTGTGAGATTCTGATTTCTTGGCTAGAAACACAATCCAAGTATATCTGAAGAAGTCATCCACCACTATAGGTGAGTGTTAGGGTTATACTATAAAGCATGCTTTTAAGTGTTGCTTCGTATATAAACTGTTTCTTACACTTTATTGAATGAGAATAAATTATCACTATTTGCTTTAAATATTATGAATGTTATATATATATTTATTGCATAATATATTAATACTTTACACTATGGACAATGTGGTGTGTAGTAGATCCCATAAGATCACATTCTCAGTTCCCTGTAATAAGTATAAAGATTCACAACTTAGATGGAGTTGAACAATCCATTGGTTGAAGTTGATGTGTAAGGCTCAGATTGGTTTGTCTTGACCAAGACATTACACTAGTGCATTTGTTGCACTGAATTGGACCAACAACAAGATAATTTTTCTAGACCGACTTGAAGGAAAAGTTAGATCTCAGTGGTTATTATTTTCTTAATTTATGTCACTTAATTGGGATTGTATATAATTAATTAATGTTGCTTTGATTAATTATGGGTAAAGATTCATTGGGACTCAATACTCTATACTTTGGGCAATATTATTAATTATATGACAGATTGCTAAATTAATACAGAAAATCATTTCTTGGTAAAACAAGTTGATTATGTTCCCTTGATGGGCTCAAAATGTTTATCTTATCAAACATGTACGGTGGATTAACTTCCGGTATGATAATAATGTTGAATTGTTTGTTCTCAAAGAATAAAAGATATTGATTAATTAAAGCATTCAGTAGCTTAAATTAATTAATGGACATTAAATCTTAAACACGGAAAAAAATAACTGGGAGCCATATTTCGTAATATGGATTAGGACGGGTAGTTCAATGTTAATTCTATAGTGGAATGAATAAATATTAATGGGCTAGAATAATATTGATGGCTCAATATGGATATCTAGGCCCATTGGGAGGCCCAATCCTATCCCTCCTAAAGGCCCCTTGAGTAGCCCAATAAAAGTCCATTAACTAAAAGGATAAGGATTAATTAGAAGTAGGATGTAAGGAAAGAAAATATATGGAAGAATCTAATTCCAAAGGGATTAGGATTTATCCATATTTTCCTCTCCCGAGTGGGAAAGGATTTCTTAATCCTAAAAGGGGCGGATTTTGGCCTCTATCCCCTGTAAATAGGGGACCAATCTTGGTCCCCATATCCAATAGGAGATGCATAAGTAAGTGGGTGTTTTTATAGAAAATTAATCATTTCCTTGAAGTTAAAAAGTTCGTTTGATTTTCCACCGAATTGGCGAGCTTGGACTTAGGGAATACTCAAGAAGATCTTTGGGTTGAAAGATTAATTCTTCTCAACGGTGTCTCTCCGATTCAAAGGTAAAATACTATAGTCCCTTAGTTCCGCATGTTTAGGGCCTATTGTATGATTACATTGATTCAATTACATGAATTATATCATTTGATCATTCATATCATTGTTGTTTGATTATTGAAAATAAAAATTCAAATTACAACCCGAATATATCCTTGGCACAATCCCCGATTCCCCAACATTGAGTACTTCATTCCACTTAGACTTACTGGTTTAATTGGTCCGAAGAGGTCCATATGCAGCAGTTCCAGAAGCTTGTGAGATGACCTTACAAGTTTTGTCTTTGAAGGACTTCCTGATCTGTTTGCCTTTCAAGCATGCATCACACACATTCTACTTCATGTATGCTACATCTAGTAATCCTCTTACTAACCCCTTGCATTCCATCTTGTTGACAATCTTGAAGTTTAAATTACTCATTCTCTTGTGCCACAACCAGTTGAGTTTAGAAGTGCTTTTGGCTATAAAGCAAGAGAGTTGTCCTCCAGTAGTCTCATAGTCAGCTAGATAGATGTTACCATTTCTAGTGCTGGTGAGTTCTGTTCTGTTGGACTTGGCATCTCTTATTAAGCATTTTCCTTGAGTGAACTCTACAGAGTGTTCCTTGTCACAGAGTTGGCTTATGCTCAGCATATTATACTGTAACCTCTCAATGAAGTAGACATTTATATGCTGACTTTTCCCTTAGAGAAAGTTCCAACACCTTTGGTGATGTCTTTGGCATTGTCTCCAAACACCACCTTGGGTCTTTCGCAGTCTTTGGATTCCCTTAAAGACTTATTGTTTCCTATCATATGCCTAGCACATCCGTTGACGATGTACCAGATATCACTATGTCTAGTATGCAACTTGTTCTGCAAAGCAATCAAGTAGAGTTAGGTACCCATTTCTCAACGGGTCATTGGGAATTAGTCTTTCTTGCAACCCATCTGAAACTCGGGGATCAAGATGTTCTTTCAGGTTAGCTTGCTTAGTGTACACCTTGGAAGTATTCCCTTTTTTAAGGCTGCTGTAAGGAGTTACTGCACTCAGTAGCCAGAGCTTGCTATATGTTATTACTTCCTACTATGTTAGTGTCTGGTGTGCTTATGGTAGTTGATTTCCCCTTGTAAGGTTTACAGCCTGACTCCAGTCTAGGTTTCCTAGTAGGGATATTCTCCATCCTCCTAGACTTACCTTTACACTGTTTGGGGAGCATGTATGACTCGAATGTACTTATTGCTGGAGAATCAGTAGATGTACTAGCTGCTTGACAGTTAGAAACTGAGTCAGAGAATCCTATCCCTGTCATATCAGATAGGTTTCTCTGAACATCCAATATCTCATCCAGATTCCTAGATGATCTACTGAAAGACATGATTGTTGACATCAGTTTCTTTTCCTTGTCAATCTGAAGGGCGAGAGACATCTTTAGCTTACTTACTTCCTCTCAAAGAAACCAACAATCAATTGCTTCAACTGTAAGTTTCTTAACTTCAATTATAAGCACTGTGTTTTCTCCAAGAAGCTACATGTTCTCAGCCTTCACCTCTTCATATGACTGATTGACCAAGTCAAAGTCAGTCATAATTTGTTTGAACAAAATGATTAAGCTTTTAGAGTCGGTGTTCTCTAATATTGAAGAGGTAATGAGAGAACCCACCTCATCAGGATTGTCAGTCTCTTTTTCCTTGAGGCAAATAAGTGTTCTGTTGTTAGAGTATGTAGAATCACTATTGAAGTTTGAATCTTCATATGTTGTAGGTTCTCTTGAAGATAATGGAACAACTTTAATGGGTTCTGCTCCACTCAAGAGAGCCTTTAACTAAGCTTTCTCCTGCATCCTTCTATCTCGTCTTTGTTTGCGAACATCATCAGGATACTTGTGCACTTTGGGATATGGGCATTCCCTTGCAAAGTGATCAGTCTTCCTGTAGTCATAGCAAGATCTCGAGCTTCCTTTGCTCATCCTTGGGTTCAGAAGGCCTGGTGTAATGAGGCTTAGATGGATTTACCTTTGGATGTTTCTTCATAAAAAATGTGATGCGTTTCATGAGTAAAGTTATCTCTTTAGTTGCTTGCTCCTCATCAGTAACAACATGAGATTGCTTCTTTGGCACAATGGTGGTTATTGGGACCATTTGAAGTTGATGTGAGGGGCTGATTGCTACTAGGGCTTTTGTGATAGCAACATTCTCTTATTCTCTCCTTCTTCGATAAATATCATATTCAAAGGATTTGAGGTCGGAGAAGAGTTCGTGAATGCTCTTCTTACATAGCTTCTTTGAGCTTCTCATTGAAATGATCTTCATACTGTACTCTTTCCCAGCAGACACCAACACATTCAAGATTGTTGTGTATCTTGTATCTAAATTATTTAGAGACTCTCCAAGATTAGCCTTGAAGAGCTCAAAGTTCAGGGTTGTAGTAGTCACCCTGTTCTCTCGAAGTATAGTTGAGCCTACACAGATTTCACTCAGCAAATCCCAAGTGTCCTTGACAGTCTTGCATGCCTTGACTTTAGTGAAGGTTCTCTTATCCAATGTAGCAAAGAGTATATTCTTAGCTAGATTGTCCAGGTTTAACCTTTTCCTATCATTAGCAGTCCATTCATTACGTGTATTTTCCACCATGGGAGGAGGTGTTGGGGTACAGGTTCTCCATCCACTCGAACAACAGTGTTTATCTTCATGATTATTGGTGGACCTTCAGTAATGAATGTCCACATTTCATCATTCATAGAGGCCAAGTCAAAAGATTCAACAGGTTGGTATGAATTTTTGAAAGATGTAATTTTTTCAGTTAGTATAGCTTTGCCCAGTCCTCATATTCCTTAAAGGAAAAAACATGGAAGATTTAGTTGAAGAAGTCTCCATTGTTGTGGTTTTTTTACTCAAAAGTCTTTGGCTTTTAAAATTGTGCTTTGTGGCTGAAAAATGGTTGGGTTTTATTTAGCTACCAAAGAAGATTGGTGTATGAAAGCAATCGTTGTGATACCACTTATTGGTCCCAAGTGGTAGCGGTTTTGAGGGGGGTGAATAAACTGCTAGCTCAATTTTCTCTTTTTCGATTATTCTGAGCACAAGCTTGTTATTTATTGCAAGAAATTGGTTCTTCCAGCTAAGCTGGTATAGTAAAACTTACTCAAGCAGTAGGCACAAAGTAGACTGGCTAGAAGTAGCTTAGAGTATGCAAATCTCAAGGGAGTTTTACATGCAGCGGAATATGCTTAAATGTTTTCGTAAATATATCTATGCACTAGATAAGTAATATGCCAGCAACAATAATAAAAATAATACAAAAGTAAACACAATATTTATAGTGGTTCAAAGGTGGGGGTAATCCTTCTACGTACATTTTTCTCTCACACAGTGGAATAATTTACTAAGTAGTTTACACACAGTACAACTTAGCTACTCTGAAGTCTAAGTCCAACTTAACTCCTTACAGTAGTTTTTGCCTATCCTCGGAAGGCTACTCTTCTATTGTACACACGTTCAATGAAGACTCCCATTTTTGAAAACTTGTCGTGAGATTGGTTTAATGAAAGTTTTTCTTCAAAATCTGGTAGCTACCTCTAAACTTGAATACGATTATGATGTGGGCAAGCTTCCTGGTTTGAGAAGGATTATGACCGAAGTAAAGCTTAAAAGCTAACTTGACCTTGAGAGTGATTGCAGCTTTTGATATTCACTAAATTGCTTACTGCTTGCTATCTTGCTCTTGTATACTTTGCATAAACACTGGAATGATTATGAGAGTGTATGCTTTGAAGCTTTACATAAGAATGTTGAGTGCTTGATGTTGAATGCTTGAGTTTTGGTAGCCTCTACTTCGTCCTCCTCTCCTTCTATTTATAAAGATTGGGATTCCTTCTCGTTAAAGAGTGAGAAATAATCTCGTTGACATTACATGCTCCTTGTACGGAAAAGAGTCGTTTATCCTTCTCTGAGAAAGAAGGTCAGAGTTGCGGCTTGGTGTCGGTGTCCAATGTTGCTTTTGCTTTTTGTCAGGTGATGTGTCCCCATGGTATTGGGTAGTTAGTACAAGGTTTTAAACACTTCTCCATTTGGCTATATATTTGAATATCTTGACGTTTGACCTTGACCTGCGCATTGTTAACATAACTCCTACTTGCTTGCTGGTTGTACCTTCCCCGCTACGAGCAGTGCAGTATGTTGGATGGGCATACACAACCCTACTGCTTGCTCACCGCAGTCTCTTTCCTTGCTGCGATAGCGAACTTGCTGTTTCAAGTGACCTTGACGATCTTGCTACTTGCTTGTTGTGACTTCTACCTAAGTAGAACTAGTCCTATCTATTACAAAGATTTACAGATAGTCAGGAGGCACTAGTTCCTACCTTACAGGAGGTTTTGTCATCATCAAAACTAAACATAGATTTACAAACATTAACTTGCCACCCTTTATCCATAATTCACCATGCCACTATGAAAACCCAACTCAATTAACTCTAAATAGTTGTTGAAGTTGATCATCAATCAGACTAGTCCAAAATGACCTATCCTACACAAAATTTCTCTCAAACCAAATATCAAACAGTTGCCCCACATAGTAATTAAATCGCCACTGAAACTCATACGCCCCCCCCCCCCCCCCCATCAAAATTGCATATATTTACCGCCCTATGCCTTCGGATAACTATTATACTCTATTTTTTTCAAATTCAAACAAGCACAAATAGCCCTAAACTTAAGCCTCAATGTATTTGTCATATCGGAAACAGATTTGTTCTCGAGTTCTAATATCAGGTAATTCTGAAGCAGGTCATCCATCTGCTTGATTGTCTTTTGGATGCGAGTTGAAATTCGGGTCGACTCAAATCGTGGAATTCCAGATATTGATACATCCTCTGTAAAAATCCAATTCCTCGCAGAGAGAGATGTATGAGCAGAGAGACAGACGCAAGCAGAGAGAGAAAGAAGAACACGTGACCTCAGGAATTTTTTGTATTGTTTCCTTTTTTTATATTTTTACCTCGCTGGCCCCTTTTTTACCTAATGTGTTATATTAGTGAGTGCATGGCAAATGCATGATAAGTTTAATTGTACTCTTGATACACATGAGATCCGCTCTTATTTTATTCTATCAAGATTTTTAGTTTGTTCTGATCCTTTTTGTTTGATTTTTTGGAAAACACTCCCCTCTCCTCTCTCAACCATGTATTTCTATACACAATGAGATGGGAAGAGACTCAATTTCAACATGTTTAGTCATTTTAGCTGAGGAAGTGACATTGTATATTCCTCTTTATGAAAATTACTCCCGAGTCTAAAAAGGGTGAATAGTTAATTCTCATACTTACTAATTAGCATTACGTTTCAATATGAAGCTTTCTAAAACCAAAATTATTTTGGAACTGAAAAAATATATGATGATAATAAATGAAGCGGAAACAATTTATAATTTATATATGTACACAACTAACGTATATCTCGTAATTTAATAGAATGACAAAATCACTCACCCAAGAGACCCTTACCTGTGGCGAAAGATACGGTCAGCTAAGGATCTAAAAAAGATTTAGGAACCCTAATTTTTTATATAATACTCCCTGCATTCCATATTAATTGACTTTTAGGATGTTCTTCTTTTTACCAATTAATTGACGTTTTACATTTTTTTCACCAATTCTACTAATTTTTTCCCTAAACTCAATCTTAAAAGAGTAGGTCTTGGGTGCACCCAACACACAATAAGCTTATTGTGCACTCTCCAATTTAATTTGGGAATTAGATATATATTAAGGGCTGCGTTTGGATAAATAAAAAGGCCGATAGCCCAGCGGTCAAACAACTCGAGGCATCAGCGCGCGCAATTGTTTATTTTTTCTTTTAATTCAAATTAATAATATATATATATATATATATATATATATATATATATATATATTAAGGCATGTTTATTGATACATAAAAGATACTAGCATAGGTGGTAAAATCATGAATTGCCACTTATTAGGGTATGAGTTCAAATCTCATCTTCTCCAAATTTTTTCTATATATGTGCACTTTTTATATTATTTTAGATAATATAATATATTATTTAAAAAATTATATATTATTCAAAAAAAATGTGTATACCTGTAACAAACTATATACTATTACGCAATATAACATATACTATAACGTATATATTATTAAACAACATAAAAAAAGTTAAAAACGTATAATTATAATATATACTATTACGCAATATAACGTATACTATTACGATATATAACATATACTATTGAACAACATAAAAAGAGGTGAAAACAGCACGAAAGCAAGGTTTGAACCCTGAATCTCCGCGCGCGCATCTAACCTTCTAGATGCGAACTAAATCCATTGCACCACATGGTGCTATTATAAATTTATCCAAACAAGGCCCTTATATATATATTCTTAATTTCAAATTAAATAGGAGAGTGCACAATAGTGCAATTGTGTGTTGGGTGCACACAAGTTTTTGCCATCCTAAAATATCTATAATTTTCAATCTATCAAAAATATTTTGATTTGATTAAATTTTTAGTTAAGATTATATTTGTCAAAATATTCAATCCTTAATTATTTCTTTTCATTTTAAAACGTCAATTAAGATGAAAAGTGGGGAGTACATATAGATATAAAATTTGTTCAAAATTGTGTTGGTGTCTATCAGGTTGAGGTGCACTCAGATTTCTTGCAATGCAAGGCTACAACACAAACCTTTATTTTTGGCTTATTAATTTTACGTAAACGTTTTGATTTTTTATTGATTCATTTTTAGGGGTGTTTGCAATTTTAATTCGAGATATAAAATTGCTTTTGAAAGCACTCAAGGTTTATTGAGTTTTTGCAACACTATATTAGAAATGTAAAATTATTTATTAGAAGCACTTAAAAGTTGATTCTTCAAAGTTGTTAATACTCAACTTCTATCAGCTTTTAGTTTTAACACTATTTTGTTTGAAAACATTATTAAATTCTAATTTATTTCACAGAAATGAATTCAAGTCAGTTTTATAAAAGTACAATTATTTGCAAATACTCCATAAATTTAAAAATGTATGGTGATAGTCAGGGGGGCTGGTTTTGTTTAGTATAAACATAAAAATCATTTAAAAATGATCAAGAAATAAAAGTTGATAACTTTTAAGGGTAATTAGTTAATTAATCTTATGATATTAAGTAATAAGAGTAAAAGAAAAAGGCGATAAACAGAGTGGATATTAGTAAAGAACATGAAAAGCAGAAAGCAAGAGAGAGACGAAATAAAAAGCAAAGAAAGGAGAGTTGAATATTAAAAAAAAAAAAAAATAGAATTAATATTAGTGGTAATTGATTTTTTTTTATTTGACGAAAACATGATTGCATTAAATGGGGCAACGGTCAATTAAGGCACCCACTCTACTGACCGTTGCTGCGTCCTTATCTTCCACCGCCATTTTCTCCTAACTCACGTGCCACCACCTCTCCACTTCCTTCCATTTAATAATTTCAGATACAAATATTATTATTTTTTTCTCAACAAATATTATCTATTCTCCATTTTTTTTTTTTTGGTTCCGTCCGGTAAAACAATCCTATTTAAAAATTAAAAAGAAATTGTTATTCCAATATAATAGTTATATTTTAAAAATCAATGTCACCCTTTACTAGTTCAAGACTTCACGTAAAAATTGAAATACTTAATGTCACGAATGAATTAAATACGATTGAATAAGTTAAAAAACTCAAATAAGTTGTGTAACTGCTTTAATGAATAAAGAGATGTACATTCATCAAATTGACTAAAAATAAAAAAGTTATTGCATTTTCTTTTTATAAAACGAAAGTTACATAGTTCAAGTAGCGAAAATATCCATTATCTAAACATTTGATCCTGAATTCGAGTCATCTTAAGAGGAGGGGAGGAGTTGTTCTTTTTTTTTAGATTATTTAAACGAAAGAAGTAAATCAAGTTAATACTTTTTAGTAAGAGCTTAATTTATTCCCGAGAAAGTATATTTTTTACTTGAATGAAATATTCCTCCGTCCCGAGATAATTTGCACACTTTCTTTTTTGGGATGTCTCGAGATAATTTGTACATTCTTAAAAAGGAAATTAATCTTACGATTTTCACCCTTAAAATATTCACTCTCAATCTTCACCTTTGAAACAATCAACTAAAAAGTAAAAAACAGTTCTTTCTTATTTCACGTGTCGAAAAGGGTGTTCAATTATCTCAAGAAGACACGGAGTATTTTTTTTAATCAAAATGTATCGTTTTAGTAATCCATCTCTCCCTGAGACAGTTTTACATAACATTTTTGCTAAACAATATACTCTACCTTAATAGTGCCTTTCAAATTTCATGTGGATTAAGAAAAAATTAATGCACATGGTAAATTAGAGGATATTAATGTAAAAAGTAATTTATAAGGGTGTGTTAGAAAAGGAAACACGTAATCTACTCTAACAAAGAAAGGAAAAATTTCATTCTTAATCCTGTATATTAGGCCTTGTTTAATAAAAGTTATATATGTTAGAAAATATTCAATTTTACTCCTGTATGTTTTAAAAGTTGTCCAATTTAAGGATACTGACCATCACCGAAAACCAATTTAGTCGAAATTAGACTAATAAATTAACGTTTTCGAGTGCTAATGCTTATGTGTCAAGTATTTGTCCAGATAATATGTCAAATCATTAAATTACGTTAGTAGTTCGTCCAAAAACGAAAAGAAAAAACTTAAACCCTAATTCCTATATGAGGTGCATTTTATTTTATTTTTTATTTTATTTTTCCTTCTTTCTTCATCTTTCTCAAATTTATTAGTCACAGACGCACGTGATTAATTGCGGCCAAATTGGCCGTCTGTGATGGTTAGTGTCCTTAAATTGGATAACTTTTGAAACATACAGGACTAAAATTGAAATTTTCTAACATACAGGATACTGGACAAGGCCTAATATATAGGACTAAAAATGAATTTTTTTTTTCTAACAAAGAAATTAAACAAAAAGTTTCTTTATAAGACCGAAAGACTATCGGTTATTATTTAAGGGTCCGTTTGGTTACAAATCATCAATGGCAATGGTAATAGGTATGAATGAAGGGTTAATCATACTATGGAATAATGTGGGAGGAGTAGTTAATAAAATGAGATATTGATTAAGTTTTTCATTATGTACCAAACACCATAAATGGAAATAGGTCTGCATTCATTTTCATTCCCTACCCCTAAATCCTCCAACCAAGTGAGCCCTAAATATATTTAGTTGATATGGAGAGTAGTAAGATACAATAATTAGGGCGTACATGTAAACAAATGAAAATTCTCAATATGGTTGCATAGATTAAAACAATATTAAAAATCTATCTTTGCGGGTGATACACGTTGTGTATGCATACATTTAGGTCGATTTTAGATATGTATTTATAGTATTTGCATGCATATATGGTCGAAAATTACTTATATAATATACAATGGATCATTTGACGTGTTTTGTGGAGTTTTGTCAATTTTAGGCCAAAATATCGAGTATATGGCGAACTAGAAACCAAACGGACCAAGAAGAGGTGAAATAGGCTCGGAATAGGATTTCAAGTCTGAATTCAAATCAAATTTTTCGGGTCTTCCGACCCATTTTAGGATTTTCTCCTTACAGGCAAAGTTGTAGATCTTTGAATTAGCTTTCCAACGCCACCAATTTCACCTCAATCGGAGTTGTATAACTAAAGTTATGGCCAAAATGCTGGAGGTATGTCAAGCTGACAGAAAATCACCATTTCGGGGCAAAAAGTGACGTGGCCTCGTCACCACCCTTCAAGACCGCGTCAAAATGTGGCTCTTTATGCTTTTAGCACTGTAAACCTCGACGAGGCTGCGTCCAGATGGTTCAAGACCCCGTCAAAAGCCTTCCGGAACACCAAATCGGGTTTTAGTTGGGCTTTTTGCCCTAATCTCTCAAGGATTTCAACCCATAACTATAAATAGGTCCCCAAACTCGTGAATTAAGGGGGAGACAATCCATATTCTCACATACAGTTAGAAGAAGATGTTGGGTAATCAACTCTTATCACACACACAAACAATACTCAAACCAAGAGAGAATGAAAACAATCAAAGAATTCGGCCAAATGAAACCGAACACAGAACAGGAACATAAAATGAAGAACACAAGGATTTTACGTGGTTCGATCAATGTGATCTACATCCACGGAGACTCTATACCCCTCAATTCACTCCACTAAATAATCAATTACAAGAATTATTCCAGAAAACTAGAAACCCCCAATTCACAGACCGAATTGAGCTCAAGAACCCTAGCTAACTAATTCTAATGATTGAGCAGTGTTTTCAGAGGAAAAAGAACGTGTATCAACTCGCATCTTCAAGTGGTTTTAATGTATATAACGGATGGAGCTCGAATCAGGAAGTAGCAGCAGTTGTAACCAATTCTGTTTCCAACTGCACAAAACTGTTAGACGGGCTTTTAACAACGGTTTTACTCGCAACGGTTCTAGTCCGTTGCACATGACAGTTATAACCGCCTTGACTCCGGTTCCTTTTTAACCCTTATAACTGATCCTGCTAAAACCCGGTTTTCTAGCCCGGTTTTCCACATACTGAACCCGGTTCCTGACTCCTCAAATCCTCTACTACAAACTATGATCACTTGATGATATTGAACTGACATCTACAGAAGAGTTATAGGAGCTTGCAGGATGGAGAAGACGAGGATCATCGAGACGGATTCATCCGGATTTAGTCGTTCTTTTCTAATTTAATCTTTTAAAATGTTTTCCGTAGAATCTTGTATTGGGTTATTGCTAGGCATGAGTAGCTAAGCTATTTGTGTCCTAGGTTTAGAGAGTAGGGATTATTATGACAATATTTTGATTATGATTTAATTTATTAATTCCGTTCTTTACGTGTTTATCTCTATGTTTGTGCTTATAACTAAATTTAGCCTGATCACTTAGGTTTAGTAATTTAGTTTAGCAATTCCGCTTCGAGAGGAGGAAATCGTTATCAGACTTATGACATAGAGCGCAGTTGTCTATGACTGTGTAGGTCGTGGCTTAGGATCGTTTGGGAGTTATTAGGTTTAATTGACTCGAGAGGGCAATTAGCTTAATTAATCAACGGTTTAATCATTTCGAGAGAAGGTTAAATTATTGTCGTGCCGCCTAGTCAACACTAGAATTGGTAAATCTATAGGTTAATCATATTCAACATTGAAATAATATCCTAAAATCAAAATCCTAGGATACCTTTTCTCACTGATTGTTAATCCTCTTTGTTTGTCAAGTGTTAGGCCATAGTTAATTAGGTAATTTAGTTGTTAAGTATTTTAGTTAGTAAAAACAAACCCTTTGCAACTTAGTTACTAGTTGGGATAATCCTAGATTATCGAGGTATCAAACTACTTAAAACCTATTCTCTGAGGGATCGACCTTGACTGCCGCTACTACACCTACAATCGTACACTGCGGAACACTAGGTTAGAAAACCGACATGTCAAGTTTTTGGCGCCGTTGCCGGAAAATAGGATTTAGCGCTTAGTTTTTATCTTGAAAAATAGGAGTAAACTAGACTAGATTTTATTTTTCGAAATTTTTATTTAATTTTCGTTTTTATTTTTGTTTAATTTTTGTGTTACACGGTAGTTCTTGTTTTTTGTGTTTCCAGGCTTTGCATGCAAACCAGATCGAAAGGGCAAGAAAATCTTCTTCCTTTTGATCTTGAAATTGATGCAACAGTCAGTAGATACCGAATGAGAAAGAATCTAGTTTTTGAGATGGAAAACCCACAACAACCACAACCGAATCAAGATGAGGCAATGAACAGAGTACTGACAGCTCTGGTTCACCTGAATGACGGAATCATTGTTATTTCTCAGCAGTTACCGCCACAACAGCCACAGGTTCACGAGGAAGCAAGGGAAGTAGATGAAGATGATACTCCCATCAGTGACTGCCTGAAACCTAATCCAAATCAGCAGGCAGGAGGAGTAAAACCCCCACCACTTAATGTCAACAGCTTTGAGCTGAAGCTTGCACTAATCAACATAGTGCAGCAAAACCAGTTTGGGGAAGGTGCTTTGGAGGATCCAAATGTGCATCTGATCAAGTTTCAAAGACTGGCGGACACAATCAAGATAAATCATGTGCCACACGAACAGGGCAAGATGAGATTGTTCCCTTTCTTACTGAAGGACAGAGCACTATAGTGGTTTAATTCACTGGAAGATATCAGAGATTGGGAAGACATGAGTACTTCTTTTCTGTTGAAGTACTTTCCACCGAGCAAGATGCTCGACCTGCAGAATCAGATCAATCAATTCAAGCAGTTAGACGAAGAACCATTCGGAGAAGTTTGGAGCGATTCCGAGATCTTATCCGAAGTTGCCCTCAACATGTGTTTACCAAGAAGCAGCAAGTGTGCAAGTTCTACAATTAGCTGCTTGCTCCGACCAGAAACCAGGTAGATGCAGCTGCAGGTGGTAGTTTGATGGAGAAGTCAGTGAGGATGGCATTCTCAATCTTGGATGCTATGGCCAGAACAAGCTACCAATGGTCGAATGAGAGGAACCTGCCAAGAAAAGTAGCGAATGTAATGCAAGTGGAAGCAGTCAGCACTGAGCCGAATGAAAGGCTGATGTCACAGCTGACAGCCTTGACGAGTCAGGTAAAATTTGCTAACTAGTCTAACGTTAACACAACAGCCAGGGGGTCAGGAAGAAGTTGAAGACGTAAACTTTGTGAATCAACGAAACTTCAACAACTTCCAGAACAATCAGCCCAGATTTACTGTTACACTTGATCCACCACCCAGATTTACTGTTACAAATGAGATGATTCATGATGGCACAAAGCCCACACAAGAGGAGATTGTGCAGTCCTAATTTGCTAAATACGATGAGAAACTAGCTCAGTTCGAGAAGAAAGTAGATGGAAAGTTTATTGAGCTAAACAAGCACATAACTGGACAGGGGGCTGACATCAAAAGGCTCGAGAACACATTTGTTCAGACTCAAACAAGCATTGGTGAATTGTCATCAAACATGAGCTAATTGATAAAGATTATAAGGGTTCAACACAAGCAGGGCCAAAATCCGAGTGACACAGTGGTTAATCCGAGGGAGCACTATAATTGAAAGAAAATAAAGTGAACATTGACAGAATAAGCCATGAAATCTGATGGAGGAAGATACTGTTTCATTGAACACTTGAATGCATTTTTCTACACAAATGAGTATTACATCTGATGGATATATATAGTAAGACTATGTCCTAAAATACATCCAAGAACAATAAATGATCTAACAACTATATTTGACCAACAACAAAAGCATGTTGCAACATGCCAAAGAATGTCATTTTCATTCATTAATGTCTAGTACTTCCTCTTCTGTTTTTCTTGTCTTCAAGCTTCACTTCTCTGCTTCTCATTTACTGCTTTACTGAGTACAGCTTCTGCATAAGTTTTCCTCTTGGTTGTAACAGCAGGATACACCACATCAGCACACAAGTCATCCTTCTTCTTTTCCACATAAGCTGCCATGTCATCTTCAGCTTCTCTAACAGCCTCCCTCAATTCGAGCACAGGTTGTGGGACAACATTCAGCTTGTTTCTCAACCTTGTGAAGAATTGCACACTTAGTGGTTTTGTCATTAAGTCTGCAATCTGTTCTGTTGATGGCACATGGTTAATTCTTATCATTCCTTTGCCCACAAGATCTCTCACAAAGTGGATGTCTAATTCTACATGTTTAGTTCTGGCATGTAGAATGGGGTTTGATGCCAAAGCTATAGTGCTGATGTTATCTACCCATACAACTGGAATCTTTCCATCATTAATCTTTAATTCACGCAGAAGAGAGGTTAACCAAACAATCTCAGCTGTGGCATGTGCCAAACTTCTATATTCTGCTTCTGTGCTGGACCTTGAGACACTGCATTGTTTCTTGGATTTCCAGCTGACTAGATTACCACCAAGATAAACACAAAAACCAGTGATTGACTTCCGATCATCCACATCAGTTGCCCAATCTGAATCACAGAAACCACATAGATTCAGATTTCCACTCCTTTTAAGCTGCAACCCCATACTTGCAGTTCCTGCTAGATATCTCAGAACTCTCTTCACAGCCTTCAAGTGAGTGTCCAAAGGACAGGACATATATTGGCTAACCTTATTGACTGAATATGATATTTCAGGTCTTGTTATTGTAGCATATTGAAGACCACCTACAAGACTTCTGAAATAGGTGGGATTCTGGATGGGATTTCCTTCATGCTTAGAGAGATGAGGAGCTGTGATCATAGGGGTTGCTATTCCTTTTGCTTCAGTCATGTTAGCCTTTTTCAGCAGCTCTTTGATGTACTTCTCCTGACTCAGATGCAGACCATCTTCTGCCTTAGATATCTTGATTCCCAAGAACATATGTGCCTCTCCAAGATCTTTAAGGGAAAACTGATGTGATAGAGCTTTTATGGCCAAATCAATGTCACTGCTCACATTACCTGTGATGAGAATATCATCAACATATATCAATATGTAGATGAATGAACCTCCTTTTACTCTGAAGAACAAAGAATTATCAGCTCTAGAATGCTGGAAACCCTATCTTGATAGCACTTCTTTAACCTTGAGATACCAAGCTCTGGAAGCTTGCTTTAACCCGTATAGTGCCTTGTTAAGTTTACACACCAATTGATTTCCACTTGTTGATGTTCCTTCAAAACCAGGTGGTTGCCTCATAAAGATTTCCTCCTTCAAATCACCATGCAAAAATGCATTATTAACATCCAGATGCCTGATTTTCCATCCCTTCTCAACAGCTAGGCTCAACATGACTCTTATTGTTGTTGGCTTCACCACTGGACTGAAGGTTTCAGAGTAATCCAGTCCCTCAATTTGAGAATATCCTTGAGCCACCAATCTTGCTTTATACCTTGAAACACTCCCATCTGCATTTTTCTTAACCTTAAACACCCATTTGCATCCTATCAGTTTTCTTCCTTCTGGAACACAAGTTAATTTCCAAGTCTGATTGGATTTCAGAGCTGCCAGCTCCGACATCATAGCATCTCTCCAATGTTTGTGCTTAAGGGCTTCAGTATAAGATGGTGGTTCCTCATTCAAGTAATCAACACAATACACCTTAGGTTTGAAAATCCCTGCCTTGGATCTTGTTATCATTCTATGACCTGCTTGTGGAACCAGAGTTGTATCCTCAGTGGGATTGTCAGTAACATGAGAGTTATGTAAATCATTTTGAGAATGCATAATCTCAGAGTCAGAATGATTACTAGATGGGGAAGAATTATGTGTGGAGTGGTCTGTATGTGGAGATCTTTGATGCTGAGGAGATGGTGGTTCTTGGTTTGGAATTGAGGGATTTTCAGTAGGTTGAGTGGTAATTAGAGGTGGTGCTATGGTGTGGAATTGTATGTAGACAGTGTCATTGGGCCTTTGTGGAGAGATGATTTGTTTATAAGGAAAAGTGCATTCATCAAAGACAATGTCCCTAGTAAAAATTATCTTTCCAGAGGGCAAAAGAACTTTGTAACCCTTGAACTGATTGCTATATCCTAGAAACACACCTTGTACAGATCTAGGTTCAAGTTTATGCTTATTATAGGGCCTCATATGTGGAAAACACAAGCAACCAAAAACTCTGAAAATGGAGTAGTCAGGCTTTTGTTTGTACAGAACTTCAAAGGAGGATTGGTAGGAAAGGCTTTTGACAGGAACTTTGTTCATTATGTATACTGCAGTGGTGAAGGCATCATCCCAGAATCTTAATGGGACTTGAGACTGAGCAATGAGAGAGAGTCCAGTCTCTACAATATGTCTATGTCTCCTCTCAGCTACTCCATTTTGCTGAGGAGTGTATGGACAAGAGGTTCTATGAATAATCCCATTGGTTTCAAAGGTTTGAAGTAGGGGTTTGTATTCAGTTCCTCCATCAGTTTGTAGGGACTTGATTTTGTGCTTAAACTGGGTTTCAACAAGGCTTTTAAAGTGAAGAAAGGCAGCAACAACTTCAGTTTTCTCTTTGAGGAAATAGATCCATGTAAATTTTGAGAAGTGATCTATGAAATTTACATAGTATCTAAAGCCATTCCTAGAGATAATGGGAGATGGTCCCCATAAATCAGAGTGAACAAGTTCAAAAGGTTGCTTATATTCAGTTTTAGAATCAGTATAAGGGAGTCTATGACTTTTGGATAAGGAGCAAGCAATACAAAGACCAGAATCTGTATCTTTCATTTCAAAAGAGATGTTACATTTTTTGAGTGCAACTTTTACAATATCATGGCTGTTGTGACCAAGCCTTTGATGCCATAACTCTAAGCTACTTTTCTTGTTTAAAGAAGCACTACAGATTCTAGGATTACTAAGAGATACAGAATTAGATATAGAGGGCAGACTGGATTTCAATCCTTGATTTGGAGAATCTGAAGTGGAAAGATCTCCTTGATTGAAAGGAACATAAGTAGAATGCAGATTGAACTTGTAAAGACCATCTTCAAGAGTCCCTTTGAGCAAAATATCCTTGGTTGCTTGGTCCTTAACAAGACAGACAGAAGGATGAAACTCAAAATAGACAGAATTGTCAAGAGCAAACTGGGAAACACTGATGAGATTTTTGGTTATGTTAGGGACATGCAATAGGTTTTTAAGAATGAAAGATTTTGAATTCAAAGGTGACTTGAGATATGCATTACCAAAATGAGTTATACACTCACCTGCACCATTTCCCATTTGGACTTTGCTTGTTCCTTGGTATTCACTTGCACTGTTGAGATTGCTCATGTCATTTGACACATGGTTTGATGCTCCAGTGTCAGGATACCATCCACAATCACTTCCTACTTCCTGTCCATATCCATATGAGGGCATTTGAGAAAGATTAAGGGATGGATTTTTGTTTCCAAAATGCTGCATATTCTGTTGAGGATTTTGAGGGTAGTTGTCTGGATTGTACCAACATTTGTTGGTTGCATGCCCAACATATCCACAATATTGGCATGTTGGTTTTGTTCCATTGGTTCTTCCACCCCTTCCTCTGAATCCTCCTCTTGGAGCTCTTCCTCTCTGTTTGGAAACTGACCACCCCTTCCTCCTCTAAAACTTTCAGTGGTGAACTTCTTTTGAAAATTCTGTCCCTGATTTCCTTTTGTGACAGAGTTAACAGAAAGTTGTGAGCCTTCATTGTTTACCCCTTGAGCTTGTATTTGATTGATTTCCAATCTGGATTCATATGAGAGCAGCAATGTTTGCACTTCTGTAGCTGAAATTTCACCTGCTCTTGAGGTGACATTAACCATAACTGAGTCATAGTTTGGTCCTAACCCAGAGAGAATATGCATAACTTTGTCATCCTCACTGAGTTTCTGGCCTGCGGATGCCAATAAATCAAAACAGCTTTTCATCTTTCCAAGATACTCCCTCATTGTGATTCCATCTTTCTTTGTGTTTTGCAGTTGGATTTTATACTGCATCAGCTTAGCTTTTGTTTGACTGGCAAAGCTTTGCTCCAAGGTGCTCCAGATTTCTGATGATGAGTCCAGGCCCACCATGAGTGAGAGCACACTCTCGCTGAGGGAAGAGAGAAGCCAAGAAGCCAACAACTGGTCTTGTCTCTCCCACAGTAAGTAGTCTGGATTGTCTTCTTCTTCTGTGAATCCATCTTTAACGATCTTCTTGGGAGGAATGTTCTTGCTAGGCAGTATGAAAGAGACAAGACCATACCCTCTGATAGCTGTATATATCTACTGCTTCCAAATGAGGAAGTTGGACTCATCTAGCTTGACTGAAACGAGCTGATTCTGAGGTTGGATAATTTGAGGAGGTGTGGTTACTGTTGCGACTGTTGCAGCAACAGTTGTTTGTTCTTCTGCCATGATTCAAAGATTCAAGAAAAAAAGAAAGGAGAGGCAATCAGAGGCAGGATAAACCTGCTCTGATACCATGAAAGAAAATAAAGTGAACATTGACAGAATAAGCCATGAAATCTGATGGAGGAAGATACTGTTTCATTGAACACTTGAATGCATTTTTCTACACAAATGAGTATTACATCTGATGGATATATATAGTAAGACTATGTCCTAAAATACATCCAAGAACAATAAATGATCTAACAGCTATATTTGACCAACAACAAAAGCATGTTGCAACATGCCAAAGAATGTCATTTTCATTCATTAATGTCTAGTACTTCCTCTTCTGTTTTTCTTGTCTTCAAGCTTCACTTCTCTGCTTCTCATTTACTGCTTTACTGAGTACAGCTTCTGCATAAGTTTTCCTCTTGGTTGTAACAGCAGGATACACCACATCAGCACACAAGTCATCCTTCTTCTTTTCCACATAAGCTGCCATGTCATCTTCAGCTTCTCTAACAATAATGTTGTGAAGTCAGAGGAGCACTTGGTGAAAAAGAAGCAGCTAGAGGAGCAAAAAGATGCTGTGAACTCAAGTAAGGTTCAAGAAACCGAAGCAGAAGAACCAGCATATGTGCCTCCACCGGCATATGTACCTCCTCCCCCATTTCCTCAAACACTAAATAGAAGGAAGATAGCATCTAGTGGCGACAATGGTACTATGAGCACGAAGGACCATGAAGCGAAGAAATCAATTGAGAAAGTAAAAAACATTGAGAAGAAGGAGGAAGTCAATACCATCATAGATAAGAAAATTTCATCTCCTATTCTTGATGAGTCTTTTGATTTTTGTTTGAAAAATTCATTCTTTGCTAACCTTGAGCCTTTAGAGCGCTCTAGCACTGTTGTTGTGAAACAAGAACTATTACAGGAGAGAGTCCAAGATAGGGGGGTAACAAAGAAGGAAGAGCTTCAACCCACCCAAGAGGAAACCAAGAAGAGGAAGGATGGAAAAGAGACAACGAAGAAGAAACCTAACAGTCCCAAAAAGAGCGCAAACACAAGCATAAAACCAAAAAGAGCAACAAAAGCAAAAGATCCAGGGAGTTTTACTATTTCTTGCTCAATTAGTAGTCATCATTTTCACAATGTCATGTGCGATTTCGGGTCTAGCATAAATCTGATGTCTCTTAAGTTGTATAGACAATTAGGATTAAAGGAGATTAAACAATCTTTTACTACTATCCAATTGACTGATGGATCTTCATTAACGCCATTGGGAGTAGCAGAGGATGGATTGGTGAGAGTGTTGAATTTTGAATTCCCTAGTGATTTCTTAGTTGTCGACATGAAAGGGAATGATGAATTTCCTTTTATCTTAGGATGACCTTTCTTGGCGACTAGCCAAGCACTTATAGATGGGCCCAAGGGGGAGTTAATTTTTCGTGTTCAAAACGAAACTATCACCCTCCCAATACATAGGTCGGGTCTAAGTGGTAGGCTAATTGTAGCATTGTTTATACTACCCAAGCTGCTGTAAGAAATCCACACGCCCCAAATAGATCGATAATTGCTCATAAATTACCTAACTCGGGGTGGCTAGAAAATGGTTGATAGGAAAAGGACGTCTGGCTGATGACGTAAAAATAAGCGCTTATCGAGAGGCAACCCGACTTTTTCTTTTAGTTGCTGTTTAGTTTTAGTTTTTCAAATTTTGTTAATTTTGAGTCTAATTAGTTGTTTTAGTGTTTTAAGTTGTAGGGACCAACAGAATTTCGGAGGAAAATGCGAGACGAAGAAGAAACGAGCCAAACAGGACGAAAAAGCCATCTCTGGGTGGTTTTCGACGAGGTCGCGTCACCCTAGGATGCGGTCGCGTCAAATTGTGCGTAAAAAGGTGAGTTTTTAGGCCCGACGAGGTCGCTTCGTATCCTCAACCCGGTCGCATCAGGCCTAGCCCAGGTTCACTAAGATGACAAAGGGAAGCTCAAGCCGATCTAAAGACGAGGCAGCAGCTGAAGAGCCAGATTAGATAGCTGCCTTCTAGGCCCAAGTTGCAGTGCTTTCCACCGAGCTCATTCGATTTCGGGGAGAGAGTTGTGGAGCAGCCCAAAACTTAAATGAAAAGCTCGATTCGACTCTTGGCGTGGGCCCAACACGAGGTTCTACCACCGCCTCTGACACGTCGGTTTCTAACCTAGTGTTCCGCAAGTGTACGGATGTAGGTATAGTAACGATTATCAAGGTCGATCCCACAAGGAATAGTTTAGGTAGTTTGATACCTCAATACTCTGGGAATGTCCTAACTAGATACTAAGTTGTAAATGGTTGATTTTACTAATTAAAGTACTTAATTAAATATGACTTCAAACTTAAGAAACACAAAGAACTAACAATCAAGGAGAATAGGTATCCTAGGGTTTCGATTTCAGGATATTACTTCAATGTTGAATATGATTAACCTATTAATTTACCAATTCTTGTGTTTATTGGCGGCACGACAATAATCTAACCCTTCTCTCGAAGCGATTAAACCGTTGATTGATTAAGCTAATTACCCTCTCGAGTCAATTAAACCTAATAACTCCCAAACGATCCTAAGCCACGGCCTACACAGTCATAGACAACTGCGCTCTATGTTCTAAGTCTGATAACGATTCCCTCCTCTCGAAGCGGAATTGCTAAACTAAATTACTAAATCTAGGTGATCAAGCAAAATTCAGTTTTAAGCACAAACATAGAGATAAAACACATAAAGAACGGAATTAATAAATTAAACCATAAATCAAAACATTGTCATAATAATCCCTACTTTCTAACCCTAGGACACGAATAGCTTAGCTACTCATGCCTAGCAATAACCTAATACAAGATTCTATGAAAAACATTGTAAAAGATAAAACTAAGAAAGAACGACTAAAACCGGATAAATTCGTCTCGATGATCTTCGTCTTCTTTGTCCTCCAAGACTTCTTCTAGGTAGAATGATGTAATTGATGTTCTTGATGATTAGAGCTTGGGTCCTTTTTATAGAGTTGGGAACGAATCCTTGAGAAGATAAGATCCAAATCCTATTAGGAAATCAAATCCCCTATTAAAATAGGATTTTTAATATCGCCAGCCTTTTTGACACGGCCGTGTTGATCAAGTGACACGGCCGTGTTGCTTTGCAATACTCCCTTTTCCAGCAACACTTTGACACGACCGTGTTGCAATTGTGACGCGGCCATGTTCTGTTCCAGAGCTTTTTTTAACATTGTGCACCACTTTTGACACGGCCGTGTTGAAGGTTTGACGCGGCCGTGTCGGTTCTTGTCCCGTTTTGCTCCTGGACCGGTTCAGGCCGGTCCGGACCGGTTCGGACCGATTTCCACTGGTTTTCACTATTTTGGGCCGGTTTTCACTCTTTTCCAACTTGTTTCCTTGTCCGATAGTCGTAAATCACAACCTTTTATCCTGAAAATGCTCAAAAACACCTTAAAACAAGCCGAGTACGTTAATTGGTCAGTTATATAATATTTCATCCAATTCTTGACCATCTATGCACATAATTCCTATAAAATAGTATCATAACTAGACCTAATTACAAGCATAATTAACGTGTATCAAAACCCCCCAAACTTAAACTGTTGTTCGTCCCGAACAACATAACAAAAGACACAAAGAATACAAGTGATTATGCATTTGTTTAGGGCGATTAGACGATGAATTCAGTTTCAGTCTGATTTTTCTTAAAACAATCAAGCAACACAATTCACTTGAGCATATGTGATAACGTGAAAATCAACTAATCTCGAGACTTTGAACTTTCGAATTATTCAACCCTCACGGGGTAAGTGTTTCACTCATCTCTCAAGTGTTTAAGCTAAAATAATTTCCACTCATATTGAATTATATGCAAAGTCTACCATATGCTTGCCAATCGTCTAAACTAAACCTCGTACTTGATGTGTGTGACAAAGGATCAAAAAGGTCTTTCTTTTGGTTGTAATGTGGGCTTAAGGTAAGGTGGGATACATTTGGATATAAGTGACTATTCATTGGACTAATCAAGTTACGTCTAACCCGACTACCCCTCAATATAATTATTCAGCCTCACTCTTCAAATCTCAGCAAATCACCCCGCAAAGTGACTTCTTCACCTTCAAAAGTCCGTACAACTTAAGTGCTTTTCATTTCTGTGGGTACCACATTTTTGGGACTACCCGACTGTTCTAATCAAATTCACAATTTAAGCACTTTATTTTATAGCCTCTTCTCAGAAATACTAACCAAACACAAACTTTTTCTTTTCTTTTTCCACATTTTTCTTTTCTCTTTTTTTTTCTTTTTTTTTCTTTTTTTTTTCGATTAGAAGAGGCTATTCTTCCTTGTTTTTCACCTATCCTTTTTTTTTTTTTTTGTTCCCTTCATCTTTGGAATATCCACTAGTTTTCTCATTTCTTCCCACAAATTGTTCACCCAAAATTCCTTCCAATTTTCCTCCCTCTAACTTGATTAATCCAATTAGGGCCAAAAGAGATAAATCACAAGGTTTCGGCTGACATTATTAGGTTATGAATAAATAAGGCTATAAGGCTCAAGTGGGCTAACTAGGGACAAAACGTGAACTTTTGGTACAAAGGGTAATTTTTACGGCTCAAAATAGGTTTAAACAACTACGCCTAAGATCATTTCCTAAATCACAACATATACTTGACACATTCACAGTAAAGACTCAAGGCAAGTTCTAGAGACTAGTACATATATTCAATCAAATTCACACCGAAAGAAAGTATATTACTCCTAAAATTGGAGTATAATCAGGCTCAAATTCTCACAAGGTTAATTTTGATTGAATATTCTAAGTTCAAGCTCAATTTCGTCTCAAAACACCTCTCATGCTCTATTATGTGCCATTTTTTCATCTACTTCTCAAAATCATCTCATCATTAACTATTCATCATCCATCTTTCCCTATTGTTCTCTTTTTTTTTTTTTTTTTTTTTCACTTGTTACCTTTTAACTTCTCGGGTTTATCTCATTCTTACTGACTCTAAAAACTAAAACACTAATAAGACTCTAGACTCCTAAAACTCAACATGGAAATGGGCTCACAGACCCAATAGCACCAATAAATCAGAAAAAAAATGGGCTCACAGATCAGATAACACCAATCGAAACAATAAAAATCAGCACAATGGGCACACGGACCCACAATTAACAGCAAGAGACTCGAACGATCAACTAAAAGGTAAATCAAAACTATAAATATAGCTGCCAAGACGTCCCACGGTCCACCCCCTTCCCCAAACTTGGCTGAAAGCCAATGTTTGGAGGAAAAACGTGGTACGCCTTGATGCTAACTTACAAATCGGTGCGACGACTGCGGCATTTTGAAACCCCTACTAGCTCCGAAATCGTGCCATCACCTCCTACTGAATCTGTTTCGACCGTCTCTGCATCAAGCTCTGAATTTTGCACTTTTTTTTTTTTTTTTTTTGACGCGGCCGTGTTGAAGGTTTGACACGGCCGTGTCACCTTTGAGCCAAACTTGGACTTCCTGGGGCCCTTTTGACGCGGCCGTGTCGTTTGTGTGACACGGCCGTGTTACATTCCAGTGCGGATTCGTGTCTGGAGCATGATTTTGATGCGGCCGTGTTACTGTTGAACCAAAAAATTGGTTTCTAGGCATGATTTTGACGCGGCCGTGTCGTTTTTGTGACACGGCCGTGTTGCATTTGAGCTGAATCGGACGCGGCCGTGTTGAATTGGTGACACGGCCGTGTTGCTTCCAGACGATTCCACACGTTTGACGCCAGTTTTGACACGGCCATGTTGCCAAGTGACACGGCCGTGTTACCCTGATTTCCTTCCTCATGCGATTTTTCGTCTTTTCGACTCCCGGTTCTTGCACATTCGTCCATGTTGATTCCTAAAAAACATAAAACAAAAAACACAAGTAAAAAAAAAAAAAAAAAAAAAATAACGAAATAATTGAAATTAAATTAAAATAAAAATGAAAACGATAACCATCGGGTTGCCTCCCGACAAGCGCTTTGTTTTACGTCATCAGCCGGACGTCCTTTTCCTATCAACCATTTTCCAACCACCCCGAGTTTGGTAATTTATGAGCAGTTAATGAGCTATGTGGGGTGTGTGGATTTCTTATAACAGCTTGGGTAGTGTACACAATGCTACAATTATGCCTACCCCTTGGACCCGACTTATGTATTTTGAGTGTGATTGTTTCGTTTTGAACACGAAAAATCAACTCCCCTTTAGGTACATCTATTAGTGCTTGGCTAGTCGCCAAGAAGGGTCTTCCTAAGATAAAAGGAAATTCATCATTCCCTTTCATGTCGACAACTAAGAAATCACTAGGGAATTCAAAATTTAACACTCTCACCACTACATCCTCTGCTACTCCCAACGGCGTTAATGACGATCCATAAGCCAATTGGATAGTAGTAAAGGATCGTTTAATTTCCCTTAATCCTAATTGTCTAAACTACTTAAGAGACATCAAATTTATGCTAGACCCTAAATCACACATGACATTATGAAACTCATGACTACCAATTGAGCAAGAAATAGTAAAACTCCCTGGATCTTTTGCTTTTGTTGCTCTTTTCGGTTTCATGCTTGTGGTTGCGTTCTTTTTAGGATTGCTCGGTTTCTTCTTCGTCGTCTCTTTTCCATCCTTCCTCTTCTTGGTTTCCTCTTTATCTTGGATTCTCTCCTTTAATGGTTCCTGTTTCACAACAACAGCTCTAGATTGCTCTAAAGGGTCAAGGTTAGCAAAGAACGAATTTTTAAAACAAAAATCAAAAGACTCATCAAGAATAGGAGAGGAACTTTTCTTTTCTATGATTGTATTGACCTCCTCCTTCTCCATGTTTTTTACTTCCTCGCTTGATTCCTTCGCTTCTTTGTCCTTCATGCTCTCTTCATGCTCCTCTAGCGCCACAACATTGCAGTGCTCCCTCGGATTAACCACTGTATCACTCGGATATTGGCCCTGCTTGTGTTGAGCCCCCACTATCTTTATCAGTTGGCTCATGTTTGATGACAATTCACCAATGCTAGCTTGAGTCTGCACCAATGTGTTCTCGAGCCTCTTGATGTCTGCCCCTTGCCCAGTGATATGCTTGTTTAGCTCCATGAATTTCCCATCTACTTTCTTCTCCAACTGAGCTAACTTTTCATCATACTTTTCAAATTATGACTGCGCAATTTCTTCTTGTGATGGCTTCTTACCGTCATGGATCATGCCATTTGTAACAGCAAATCCGGGTGGCGGATTAAGTGTATTTTGCGCGTTCCCATATGAGAAGTTCTGATGATTCTGATTCTGAGGGTACTGATTGTACCGAGGCTGATTGTTCTGGAAATTGTTGAAGTTTCGTTGATTCACAAATTTTACTTCTTCAACTTCTTCTGGACCCCCTGACTATTGTGCTAATGTCAGATTAGTTAGCAAATTCACCTGGCTCGTCAATGCTGTTACTTGTGCTGTGAGCTTTTCAATTGGCTCATTATTGACGGGCTCGACTTTCTGGACACTTGCTACCCTCTTTGGCATGTTTCGCTCATTTGACCATTGGTAGCTCGTTCTGGGCATAGCGTCCAGGATTAAGAATGCCATCCTTACTGGCTTCTCCATCAAACTTCCACCCGCAGCTGCATCCACTTGGTTTCTAGTTGGAGCAAGTAGACCATTGTAGAACTTGCACACTTGCTGCTTCTTGGTGAACCCATGTTGAGGGCAACTCCGGATAAGATCCCGGAATCGCTCCTAAGCCTCTTTGAATGGCTCTTGGTCCAATTGCTTGAACTGGTTGATCCGGTTCTGTAGGTCGAGCATCTTGCTTGGTGGAAAGTACTTCAACAGAAAAGAAGTACTTAAGTCTTCCCAATCTCTGATATCTTCCAGCGAATTGAACCACTATAGTGCTCTGTCCTTCAGTGAGAAAGGGAACAGTCTCATCTTGACCTGCTCGTGCGGCACATGATTGATCTTGATTGTGTCGGCCAGTCTGCGAAACTTGATCAAATGTAGATTCGGATCCTCCAAAGCACTTCCCCCATACTGGTTTTGCTGCACTATGTTGATTAGTGCAGGCTTCAGCTCGAAATTGTTGGCATTGAGTGGTGGAGGTTGTACTCCTCCTGCCTGCTGATTTGGACTGGGCTTCAGGCAGTCACTAATAGGAGTGTCATCTTCATCGCCTGCAGCTGGGTCTATCTGAATTGGGCCGTACTGCTGTTGTAGCTGTGGCCCTTGTGGAGGTAGCTGCTGCTGTATATTCGTGACTCGATCATCCAAACGTGCCAGAGCTGTCAGTACTCTCTGTTAAGTGCGTCATCCTGATTCGGATGCTGTGGTGGGTTCTCCATCTCAGATGCGAAATTTCTTCTAGTTCGGTGTCTGCGAGCTGTCGCTTCAATTTCTGGATCGAAAGGAAGAAGGGTTTCTTTCCCTTTTGATCTGGTGAGCATACGAAGCCTGAAAACACCAAAAACAAGAACTACCGCGTAATACAAAAATTAACCCAAAATTAAAAACGAAAATTAAAATTAAAATTACGAAAAAAATAAAATCTAGTCTAGTTTCCTCCTATTTTTCAAGATAAAAACTAAGCGCTAAATCCAATTCCCCGGCAACCGCGCAAAAAACTTGACACGTCGTTTTCTAACCTAGTGTTCCGCAAGTGTACGGATGTAGGTGTAGTAACGATTATCAAGGTCGATCCCACAAGGAATAGTTTAGGTAGTTTGATACCTTAATACTCTAGGAATGTCCTAACTAGATACAAAGTTGTAAAAGGTTGATTTTACTAATTAAAGTACTTAATTAAATATGACTTCAAACTTAAGAAACACAAAGAACTAACAATCAAGGAGAATAGGTATCCTAGGGCTTTGATTTCAGGATATTACTTCAATGTTGAATATGATTAACCTATTAATTTACCAATTCTAGTGTTTATTAGGCGGCACGACAATAATCTAACCCTTCTCTCGAAGCGATTAAACCGTTGATTGATTAAGCTAATTACCCTCTCGAGTCAATTAAACCTAATAACTCCCAAACGATCCTATGCCACGGCCTACACAGTCATAGACAACTGCGCTCTATGTTCTAAGTCTGATAACGATTCCCTCCTCTCGAAGCGGAATTGTTAAACTAAATTACTAAATCTAGGTGATCAAGCTAAATTCAGTTTTAAGCACAAACATAGAGATAAAACACGTAAAGAACGGAATTAATAAATTAAACCATAAATCAAAACATTGTCATAATAATCCCTACTTTCTAACCCTAGGACACGAATAGCTTAGCTACTCATGCCTAGCAATAACCTAATACAAGATTCTATGAAAAACATTGTAAAAGATAAAACTAAGAAAGAACGACTAAACCCGGATAAATCCGTCTCGATGATCTTCGTCTTTTTTTGTCCTCCAAGACTTATTCTAGGTAGAATGATGTAATTGATGTTCTTGATGATTAGAGCTTGGGTCCTTTTTATAGAGTTGGGAATGAATCCTTGAGAAGATAAGATCCAAATCCTATTAGGAAATCAAATCCCCTATTAAAATAGGATTTTTAATATCGCCAGCCTTTTTGACACGGCCATGTTGATCAAGTGACACGGCCGTGTTGCTTTGCAATACTCCCTTTTCCAGCAACACTTTGACACGGCCGTGTTGCAATTGTGACGCGGTCGTGTTCTGTTCCAGAGCTGTTTTGAACATTGTGCACCACTTTTGACACGGCCGTGTTGAAGGTTTGACGCGGCCGTGTCGGTTCTTATCCCGTTTTGCTCCTGGATCGGTTCAGGCCGGTCCGGACCGGTTTGGACCGGTTCTTGAACGGTTCGGACCGATTTCCACTGGTTTTCACTATTTTGGACCGGTTTTCACTCTTTTCCAACTTGTTTCCTTGTCCGATAGTCGTAAATCACAACCTTTTATCCTGAAAATGCTCAAAAACACCTTAAAACAAGCCGAGTACGTTAATTGGTCACTTATATAATATTTCATCCAATTCTTGACCATCTATGCACATAATTCCTATAAAATAGTATCATAACTCGACCTAATTACAAGCATAATTAACGTGTATCAGCCTCCACGGCCACAGTAGATTTGTAAGTTAAAGCACCCAGTCGTCTCACTCTTTTCCCACAAACTTGGCCTTCGATCAAGTTTGGGGGAGGGGGTGATAGTGGGACGACTTGGGCCGCTTATATCTTACTTTTTAGGTAGTTTTCTAGCTTTTACATTTGTTTTGTGCTGAGTTGTCTGCTGCTGCCTGCTGTGAAGTAATAGTTGATAGCTTAACCAAAGTTGTCGGGTCAGTGAACCCAGTTTTTGTTGGTCATAGTCTTTATTTTCTGCATCTGTTTAGTTGTGTAGTTTGTTTGAGTCTAGTACTAGGATAAAAACCCGGAAGTAATTGGATGTAATAGTTGAAAAATTTAGGAAATTTCGATGGATGATGATATGTTAATGATGATATAATTTTGTGCTTAAAAAATTAAAATTGACATGTAGTGGAGCATGATAGACAGTTTGAGATGAAATTAAGCTTGAATCTAGACTATTTGATCAAATATGAGCATTTGAGCCTTATGTGACTCCTATTTTTGGAGCAATTTATTTCTCGTTCGGTGTGATGTTGATTGGATATATGTATCTGTTTCTAGAACTTTCCTTGAGTCTTTTTTGTGAATATGTCGGTGCATAATGTGACTTAGAAAGTGATATAGGCAATTTTTGAATTGTAGCCTATTTTTTAGCCTTTTAAACGTTATCCTTTTTACCAAAAGGTTTGAGAAAAATTGTCCCTAGTTAGCCCACTTGAGCTTTTAAGCCTTTTTGTTTCATAGCCACATATTAGAAGCCAAATACCTTTTTATCCTTTGGCCCTATATTGGACTAATTGAGTAAAGAGGGAGGTGGATTGGAAGGTAGATTGGATTTTTGGGAACAAAATGGGCGAAATAAGGGATAAGCTGAAGGGTAGAAGGAATTTGAAGTGATAGGTGCAAATTTAAAGCAAGTATAACCTCTCCTAGTTTGTTACTTGTGTTGAGTTTAATTTTTGTAAGTTAAAAAAAAATCGGAAAAGCAAAAGAAAGAGTTAGATGCAAATAAGTGTTTTACTGTTCTAAGAAGAGGTTAGAAGAAATAAGGGCTTAGTTGATTTGGAAAAATCGGGTAGTCCCATGATGTGGTACCCAAATACTTAGTATGAAAAACACTTGATTGAAAAACACTTGATTGAAAAGCACTTTTGGGAAGGTGAAGAAGTCACCTTGAGAGGTGAGTTGCTGAGATTGGGAGAGTAAGATCGAGTGATTGTATTAAGGGGTAGTCGGATTATGAATAACTTGATTAGTCTAAAAGAAAGTCACTTTTGTCCAAATTTATCCCACCTTACCTTAAGCCAACATTACAACCAAATGAAAGACCTACTTAATTCTTTGTCACTTTTACCGAGTACTGATTCTAGTTTAGACGATTGGCAAGCCTATGGTAAACTGTGCATGTAGTTCAATTTGAGTGGAATGATATTTTTAGCCTAAACACTTGAGAGATGAAAGAAACACTTACCTGGTGAGGATCAAATACTTCGAAAGTTTAAGTCTCAAAAGTTGTTAAATTTTGCTCTATCACACATGCTCACTTGCACTATGATGTCTGGATTTTGAAAAATCTGTTTGAAATTGATTCATCATCTAATCGCCCTAAATACATGTGTCTTTGTTCTATTTTATGTTGTTCGGGACGAACAACATTTTATGTTTGGGGGAGTTTGATATACGTTGTGTATGCATGCATTTAAGTCGATTTTAGGTATGTATTTATAGCATTTGCATGCATATATGATCGAGAATTGCTTATATTGTATACAATGGACCATTTGACGTGTTTTGTGAAGTTTTTTGGATTTTAGGCCAAAATATCGAGGATATGGCGAACTAGAACGTAACGGACCAAGAAGAGGTGAAATGAGCTCGGAAAAGGATTTCAAGTCTGACTTCAAACAAATTTTTTAGGGTCTTCCGACCCATTTTGGGATTTCATCCTTTCTGACAAAGTTGTATATCTTCGAATTAACTTTTCAACGCCACCAATTTCACCTTAATCGGAGTATTATAACTCATGTTATGGCCAAAACAATGGAGGTATGTCAAGCTGACAGAAAATCACCATTTCGAGGCAAGAAGTGACCCGGCCTCGTCACCACCCTTCAAAGCCGCATCAAAATGTGGCTCTTTATGTTGTTAGCACTGTAAATCTCGATTAGGACGCGTCTAGATGGTTCAAGGCCGCGTCAAAAGCCTTCCGGAACACCAAATCGGGTTTTAGTTGGGCTTTTTATCCTAATCTCTCAAGGATTTCAATTCATAACTATAAATAGGTCCCCAAACTCGAGAATTAAGGGGGAGACACTCCATATTTTCACATACACTTAGAAGAAGAGTTATAGGAGCTTGGAGGATGGAGAAGACGAGGATCATCGAGACGGATTCATCCAGGTTTAGTCGTTCTTTTCTACTTTAATCTTTTACAATATTTTCCGTAGAATCTTGTATTGGGTTATTGCTAGGCATGAGTAGCTAAGCTATTTGTGTCCTAGGGTTAGAGAGTAGGGATTATTATGACAATGTTTTGATTATGATTTAGTTTATTAATTCCGTTCTTTACATGTTTATCTCTATGTTTGTGCTTATAACTAAATTTAGCTTGATCACCTAGATTTAGTAATTTAGTTTAGCAATTCCGCTTCGAGAGGAGGGAATCGTTATCAGACTTATGACATAGAGCGCAGTTGTCTATGACTGTGCAGGCCGTGGCTTAGGATCGTTTGGGAGTTATTAGGTTTAATTGACTCGAGAGGGTAATTAGCTTAATTAATCAACGATTTAATCGCTTCAAGAGAAGGGTTAGATTATTGTCATGTCGTCTAATAAACAATAGAATTGGTAAATCTATAGGTTAATCATATTCAACATTGAAGTAATATCCTGAAATCGAAACCCTAGGATACCTTTTCTCACTGATTGTTAATCCTCTTTATTTGCCAAGTGTTAGGCCATAGTTAATTAGGTAATTTAGCTGTTAAGTATTTTAGTTAGTAAAAACAAATCCTTTGCAACTTAGTATCTAGTTAGGATAATCCTAGATTATCGAGGTATCAAACTACTTAAAACCTATTATCTGAGGGATCGACCTTGACTGCCGCTACTACATCTGCAACTGTACACTTACGGAATACTAGGTTAGAAAACTGACGTGTCAGTGGGATGTAGGGACTACACTTTTTGTACTTTATCAACTAAATTTCTTTACAACTTCTTACAAACTACTCCTTCAGTTCGCAAAAGAAATCCATTCTAGAAAAAATATATTTTACTAAAAATGAGAAATTCTAAAAAAACATTTTTATTTCTTTCAATATTTTAGATAAATCCAAATCTCATAATATTATTATTACCTAAATTATTCATTGAATCAATTATGATACGGAGGAGCAATTTATGGTAATGAAATATTTTGTTAAAGGAAAAAGATAAAATTTTAGATAATAAAAATAGATTGTCTGATATTTTTATTTATCTCCTAAATTCTTAGCTTTTACCAGAAAGTTTAAATATATTTTTTTATGAGCAAAGCAATTATGCCCCTTTCATAGTCTCGTATAATTGTTGCTTTGACTCTTTCGATGATACTTGACTAAAACGTCTTAAAAGTATTAATAATATTTTAATTATATCTAGGTCTTATTAAAGTATATGTGCTTTTAATAAATTATCAAACACAACATTATGGGTATGTTTGATTGGGGTTGGCCCAATTCTTGATAGGTTGACCCGATCTCTTCTTATGTTTATGTACATAGATTGATCCTACCACCACAAACCACCACAAATTTCAATACCACTTTAATCATAAAATTAATCATTATTAACAAATTCTTACATACATCACATCATATTTTACAATTAAAAATTATATCCAACACTATAATCACTACCCAACTACTCAAACAAACATCATTGTTTTACTCTCTCAGCCACTAACTCCAGGCTCCAGCCACTTTCCCCGGTCAACAGTACCCCAGTCACCTCCAACCCCAACCAAACATGCACTATCTTTTTAATTTAATTAATATATTAATACACTCAGGGACGGAGCCAGGATTTTATAATGAGGAAGGAGAATTTTTTTGTTTAAATATATATAAACATTTTCGAGAATTTGAGAATGGTGAAATCATTTTTTAACTATAGTACACTGTATATGTATATATATAATACATCAGTTGAAAAATATGAGGGGGGCGGACGCTGCTGCTAGCCCCCCCTTGGCTCTGCTCTGAATACACCACCTTCCATTTATTATTTTAATTTAATATATGAGGATTAATTTCGGGCTAAAATGATAGCGTGGAGCTCGAACATGAATTATGGGCCATAATCTCTCTGACCTGGAATTAGAATTTTCTTTTTATATCCCATAACTCTGTGAAACAACGTTGCAGATATATTAATAACAAAGTTAGGTAAGAATCCTTCTTCTCAAAGGCTGAAACAGGTGTTTGTGTAATCGAGTGCGCAAAATAGAATTTTGTTGGTGCATTAATTTGCAGCTACTATAAATAAATAAAAAAAGAAAAAAAATGTAAAAGTAATAAAAATTAAAATAACATACTTGTTGTCTTCCATTAGAAAGGAGCCTAAAACCACAATCCTTTATCTGGTAGAAAATTGAAAATATCTCTAGTATATGAGATTCTTTTTCTACTACAAGATTGGGGTTAGAGAAGTTCTTTCACCAGATTAACTAGTGTCGCTTAGGAAAAAAAAAAGGAAAAAAAACATCCATGTATGAAATAAAAAAGCAAGCTTAGCCTCCACTTTAGCAGTTGAACCAAAAATTAATTTCCGTGTATTAAATTAAAGAAAATTTCGTATATTTAAACGTTAAATTTAAAAGGTCGTGCATTTATGTTATTAAGCCACCTACATTTGATTCTAAACAGAACTCTTTTTCTTAGTGTGAGGAAAAAGAATAAAAAAATAATGAGATTTTATATGAACATTTTAAATGAAATAAAGAATATTTTTAAGTTAACTATGTAACACTACTTTTTGACGGTCGAAATTTAGATACATCACATGGTATACACACTAGACGGAAGCGGTGAAAATGAAATATGAGTTGCAAAGAATGGCTTTTGGGCGGCTGGACCCATCATGTACTTAATGCAAGTTATGGGAGCCACATCAACAAATCATACTTCATCCACAGATTTTGTAGTGCACCGAGGTATGCTCAAAC
Source organism: Ajuga chamaepitys (assembly GCA_958295605.1). NCBI lineage: Eukaryota > Viridiplantae > Streptophyta > Magnoliopsida > Lamiales > Lamiaceae > Ajuga > Ajuga chamaepitys. The sequence goes on from OY282495.1 coordinate 34,009,428, forward strand.
TTCTACCTTCTAACTAATACTATCAAATAACTAAATATTTCATTAACAAATAAAATAGTATTTCAAAATGTTTAATACTCCATCTACTACAAGAAAATTGCCAAATTCCAACGGAAAATTTCCAATGACATAAAAGTCGTTGGAATTTTTAAAAATTCCAACAGTAATTCCAACGGCAAATGAGCCGTTGGAATTTTGGAATTCCAACGACAAAAGGCCGTTGGAATAGCTGTTGGAAAAAAAAATTCCAACGATAAAAAGTCCGTTGGAATTGCCGTTGGAATCATTTTTCCGTTGGAATTTGATTGTTGGAACATAAAAATTCCAACAACCACTTTTCCAACGGCATAAAAACCGTCGGAATTGTCGTTGGAATTAAAATTCCAACGGAGATTTACCATATTCCAACGGTTTTTATGCCGTTGGAAAAGTGGTTGTTGGAATTTTTTTGTTCCAACAATTAAATTTCAATAGAAAAATGATTCCAACAGCAATTCCAACGGATCCTCTTACCGTTGGAATTTTTTTCCAACAGCTATTCCAACGGCTTCTGCCGTTGTAGTTTTTTTCCAATAACTATTCCAACGGCCTTTTGCCGTTGGAATTACTGTTGGAATTTTTAAAAATTCCAACAGCTTTTATGCCATTGGAAATTTTCCGTTGGAATTTGACAGTTTTCTTGTAGTGCTCTTTTTTCGACATACTAATTAGATATTTTTCGCGAATTATATCAATTTTCTCCCTACACTCGCTCTTAAAATATATCTACTTTCCAACCTATCACTAATATTTTGATTTAATCAAATCTTTATCACCCTAATATCTTCCCCGTTTTCACTAAATTATCGTATACGCTCCCTCTTTTATTTCCTCTTCCTCCTTCATTCTAGCTATTAGTTGAGGATATATTTGTTATTCTATTTCATTTTTAATTCTTTCATTATTTTCTAAAACGTCAATTAATATGAAATGGGAGAGTACTTGTATGAAACACCAATATATGCGTAGTCGGTTTGTATCCTACATGATCTATGTGAGCAACAATAATTTCGAAACACATCATCAGCTCTATCATCACGATCGTAAACACTCTTTCATCCCCTTACCATTGGTCTCAACCTCAACATAATTCGAAACGAGTATGTTAGATTCATTCAATAGCTGTTGGATGTGTCTTCTTCATAGATACCACCACAAAAATAAGAGTTATAAGTAGTGGTAACTTCAAACTTTACTGAAAAAGCCTTTGGAAGCTTCCCTTAAAATAAAGAACGTGTGTAACAACAGATTCCGTGTATTAAATAGATAAATATAAAAAATGTAAATTTTAAACTTTGTGGTTCTATCTCTATTTCTTCTCTGATTCTTCTCTTAAAAAATAATGCTCTCAATCATAATTTGAAGTAGATTAATCAGCTTTGATCTTCACCGCAACAAATTTTATTCTTCAATAACATTGATCTGAGGCTTCAAACCCTTAATTTCAGATCAAACGTAGAAAATCTCAAGAACTAGAATAACAATAATTTTGAGTCTTGGAATATTTGGATGAACTTTAGTCTTTTAACCCACACCAAATTTGATTTCTTCAATTTATAACGTTAAATTCAAGGACCAAAGTCATATATTGAATCAAACATTATTTCTTAACTAGACCAACTTAGAACACCTTTAGAAATGCCTTTGTATCTCGCTAGAACACCTTGGATCTCCTTACAACATCTTTGGATCTTTGCTAGAACCCCTTGGAATGCTAGAAATAATCTTCTTGCTTCTTGAACTTGTGTCATGAAATTTGGTTGAAAATCAGGCCCTATTTATAGTTGTAGGATAAGAGAGCCTAAGGTTAGAATTGAGCAATTTGATTGGTCCACTAGGATTTTATATTTATCATTATCTCTTTGGGTAATTTACTAAATTAATATGATTTAATTTAATAATATCTGTAAGATTTGCAGGTCTACAAATGCCCCCTTGAGAGTTGTTCACGAACAACATGTCTTGGAGTGAGTGAGTCCCAAAACTATCTCACGAACTTATTCAAAGCACATAGATAGTTTATACTCATATCAAGGAGTCTTCATCTGGTTTTATAAATAGTTTATACTTGTATTAAACAGTTCTTGATTTGAATTTGAATTTGGATATGCAGATAGTTTATATTTGTGTCAAGGAGTTCTTAATTTGAATTTAAATTTGGATATGTATATTGTTTATATTCGTATTAAGGAGTTTTTGTATTTAGAATCGGATTCGGATTCGGGATTTGTGAAGTGGTTATATGCTCATATCAAGAATCCTTGATTTGAATTTGACTTGTAGACATTTTAAACTCGTGCCAATGAGTCCTAAATTTGCTTTTGTTGAGATAAACACACACATGTTCAATTTATTATTTGATTGAACAAAAATGCAGCATAAATATAATTAACCATGTCTTGTGTGAAGCGAGTAGGAAGTAGTAATAAGCAAACAATAATGCACAATCACCAAGTAATAGAAGAGCATACGCAATTTTAACATAGAAAACCTCCTCGATGTGAGGAGTAAAAACCACCAGACTGAAGTCCACCCAAAATCTCCATTATAGCCAAAATAGGATGAGTACACCAAGTTCACAATCTGTCAACATAGATTTTCAAGCAAATATGTATCAAGATAATCAAATTTTGACAACAAACAAGTATTAGAAAGACCTCACCTAAAACATTATTCTTCTCGCAATTGTTCCCGATGCTCTAATTATCAAAACCCGATCTCCACCGTCCATAATATATCTCTGTGTGTCCTTACCGTGCTGATCAAAATTTAACTTGACCCATTGGTTAGATTGTCTGTAATGGCCTCTTGAACCAGACTGTACATATAAGAAATCATAAAACATCACCTGTTGTCTGTGGCTAATTTCTGGCAATACAGCTCTCCACCGTTCAGATTATATCTCGACAAGTCTTGAAAGTGATTCAAAATTTCAGCTTGATCCGACGATTGAATCTCCATGAGACACCCCTTTAAATTCTTGGTCTCCCATATCCTAATTTTGGAGTACTGGTACTCCATAAATATTAGGGCAACAACAGTCTAATTGTTGGCCTCACTTAGATATTAATTAATTTTGGTATTGGCTGCTCCACAAGTTGGAAACACAACCCAACAAATGTCCCCCTTTCCGACTATGTGGAGGGGTTAGCCATCCCGGCTGTAACAAAGAAGATCTCAAGATTGCTCCATGGAAACACCTTTGTCATTATATCAGCATCATTATCATCTGTATGAATCTTATCAAATTGAAGCAACTGATCATTGATGGTATCCCTCTTTCAATGATATATCACATCAATATGCTTTGTTCTTGAATTGAATGTGGAATTCTTACTAAGATGGATAGTACTTTGGTTGTCACAAAATACTATACCTCTCCTGCTTAAGGTCAATCTCCTCCATAAACCTTTAAACCACAACAACTCTTTACAAGCTTCCGTTGCTACAATATACTCTGCTTCGGTTGTAGAAAGTGCAACACACGTTTGCAGTCTTGGTTGCCTTGACATTGAATCACCTGAGAATGTTATCAAGTAACCTAAATTGATTTCTAGTATCCACATCTAATGCCATATTCGAATCGGTGTAGCTAACTAACTCTGGCTCCCCATCTCCGAAGGTGAGTCTCGTACTAGAAGTACCTCGCAGATATCTCAGTTTCCACTTCACTACATTCCAATGCTCTTTTCCCAAATTGGACAAGTAATGGCTCACAACACTAACTGCATGAGCTATATTTGGCCTCGTGCACATCATTACATACATCAAGCTTCCCACGTATGGAACTCTTCTCGTTGCTTCTTTCTCTTCATCAGTAGAAGGGATATGATGAGCACCAAGCTTAAAGTGAGTACGAAGGGGAGAACTAACCACTTTAGCTTTGCTCATATTAAATCGCTCAAGCATTTTCTTAATTTACTGCTCCTGTGATATGTGCAACATCTTGTTTGCTCTATTCTAACAAATTTTAATGGAAATCCTAAATCCTTCATGGCAAATGATTCACTTAACTACTTCTTCAACCTATCAATTCTTGAAGCATTCCTACCAACAGTCAACATATTATCAACATAAAGCAAATAACGAAAATCATCATCAGAAAGCCTTAGCACAAATACACAATGATCAGAAGTAGTTCTGCGGTAGCCTTGCTCCCCATAAATGACTCAAACTTCTGATATCACATTCTAGGTGCTTGTTTCAACCCATACATGCTTCTCTTCAATTTGCATACATATTTTCATCTCCTTTCACCCTTAAACCTTCAGGTTGCATCATGTATATCTCTTTATCCAACACACCATGGAGAAAGGCGGTTTTCATATCCATCTATTTAACCTCCAAGTTATGAATAGCTGCTAAGCCAAGCACAAAGAAATAGATGACATCTTAAAAACTGGAGAGAAGATCTCATCAAAATTAATGTCTTTCTTCTAATTGAAGCCCTTGACAACCAATCTAGCTTTGAATCATGGACATGAGGTGAACTCGTCTTACTTTATTTGGTATAGCCACTTACTTTCAAAGCTCTCTTCCCTTCAGGCAGTTTGATCAGTTCAAATGTGTCATTCTCTTATAGAGACTTCATCTCATCTTACATTGCATCCAACCACTCATTCTTGTGCTCATCGTTCATTTCTTCATCAAAGCATTCAAGCTCTTCCCCATCAAGCAAAACCTCATATTCGTCAGGAGGATACAATGTATTAAGTTTAGTAGGTCTAGAACTCCTTCTAGGTGGTTCAACATGCGGTTCTAGAACCTCTGGTGGGGGCAATGGTTGATCTGCATTATTTGTCTTGGCAGGAACATCACCATTACCAACATCAGGTTTATCCTAATTATCCTCTTTAGATTTTACTGGTTATCCCGACTTATATCCATCACCATTATCAACATCACCACCATCGCGACTTACATCTTAATCAATTAGTCAGCACTTGATGTAGGAATAGTTTTTTACCTTCTCAATATCCTTAATGGTTTGATCCTCAACAAACACAGCATCACGACACTAACAAGTTTCTTCTCCATCGGATCATAGAGCATGTAGCCACACCCATCTTGACCATAACCAAGAGATACACACTATTGAGTTTTCATGCCAAGCTTATAACTTTCATCTTTGGGAACATGAACAAAGGTCATACACCCCAAAACACACAAGTGATTGTAGGAAATATCTTTCCCTCACCAAACCATGTCTGGAACATCAAACTGCAGAGGAGCACATGGTGTAAGAATCAAAACATGTACAACAGTAATCAAAGCTGCACCCCAAAATGATGTAGGTAAACATGCTTCTGAAATCAAACATCTTACCCTTTCTATCAATGTCGTGTTCATCCTTTCTACAAGCCCATTCAGTTGAGGAGTCTTTGGGGTGTCTTTTGATGTTGAATGCCCTGCACTCTGTAATACTCATCAAATGGACCAGAAAACTCACTTCCATTGTCTGTTCTAAAGCATCTCAATTTCTTCCCAGTTTGCCTCTTAACTAAGGCCTGAAATTTCTTAAACACATCGAGCACTTGGTCCTTCGTCTTCAATGTATAAGTCCATGTCTCTCTTGAGTGATCATATATAAAATTAACAAAATAGAGAACACCACCAATAGTTTTATTTTCATAGGACCACAAACATCAGAGTATATTGAATCGAGTATACCTAGTTTTCTTGAAGGAGGGGATGTCTTGAAAGTAACTTTAATTTGCTTTCCTGCCAAGAAATGAGAGCCCTTCAGTAGGATTACATCCTTCATTTTACGGAATGAGATTTTTCTTGCCCAAAATCATCAAACCTTTCTCCCTGATATGACATAGTCTACTACGCCATAATTTAATCTTTCTTTCATTCTCCACTGCATTTATGAAGCGAGCAAGAAACTGTCAAATACAACGAAGAATGTTTCTTGCCTCTAGCTACAACCAAATAGCTTTTTGTAGCTTCCACTCACCATCAAACAAAGTACTGCAAAAGTCTTCATCATCGAGTTTTTCAACAGATATCAAATTCAAACGAAGATCGGGTACATGATTGACATTTTTCAAAAGTAGCGTAGTACCATTGCGAGTCCGCAAACATACATCTCCAACACTAATAGATTTTGGCCAAGCCATCATCACCCCATCCTAAAATTTCCAAAGTCACTCGATGTATAGAAGGCGAACATATCTCTCTGGGATGTAGCGTTTACAAATGCACCAATATTAATTACCCAACTGGTCTAATGACCTGCAAAATTGAAAGCATCATAATCCCGAAAGATAAGAAAATCACCTATTGTGGTAGACACTCAATTATCAGTTCTTTACATCTTCATTTTTCTTCTCCTTTCCTTTATCTTTCTTGTCATCTTGCTTGGATTTTCAGAAATCTTCATTATGTGACTCAGAGTGCCACAATTCTAACACTCAACTTTAGAATATATGTAGGACATGTTTATGTCTTTTTTTGCCTTTAGGGCCCCTACTTTTAGTTCTCCCCCACTTCTCCATAACCAAGACCTCTGATTGTCGGAAACGAAGCCTATGACTTTCCTTTCATCTCTCTATTCAGAACACTTCAATTCACTAAATCCATGGTAATAGTACCATTAGGGGTTGAATTAGATAATGATGTCATGAATGTCTCCCATGAATAGGCAATGTACCAAGAAGCCATAATCCCTGAACTTCATCTTCAAACTTGATATTCATTCCTGCCAATTGATTAATAATGTCTTAAAATGAATTCAAATGATTAGTCATGGGAGTACCATCTTTATATTTCAAATTCATTAACTGCTTGATTACACTTATTGTTCCTAGTCTTCCTTTCATAGAACTGCTCAAGTTCTTTCCCACAAGGATCGCGCACTTGTTTCTGCAATAATGTGCTTCAACATATTATCATCCACCCACTGCCTACTATAACTACATACTTGCCGATGCAATATATTCCCCTCGGATTCGCTTTTACCATTAGGATTTTTACTCTCAAACACGGTCAGGTAATAATCTTTCACATACAAATGCCATCCATCTTCCCTTCCATACATAATAATTGGAACCATTCAAATTTACTATTGTATTTGTATTAGCCTCCATGTTCACCATTTTTTTGTGATAAACACACAACTTCAATTTTTATAATTTGACTGAACAACAATGCAGCAAAAATATAACTATCCGTTCCTTGTGTGAACCTCGTAGGAAGTAATAACAAGCAGAAAATAATGCACAAGCACCAAGACAAAAGAACACAAACAATTTTAATGTGGAAACCCTCATTGATATGAGGAGTAAAAACTACGGAACCAAAGTCCACCAAAACTCTCCATTATATCCAAAATAGGATGAATAAACCAAGTTCACAATCTGTCAACACAGATATTCAAGCACAAAGGTATCAAGAGAATCGGATCTTGACAACAAACAAGTACAGGAAAGACCACACCCAAAACAACCATTCTGCCCGCTAATGTTACCGATGGTTAGATTTTCTGTAACAACTTGATCCAATGGTTAGATTTTCTGTAACAACTTCTTGAACGAGACTGCACAGACAAGAAATCCCGGAACATCACCTGTTGTCCGTAGCTGTTTTCCGACAATACATATCTCTAAATCAGATATCCACCATTCAAATTGTATCTCGATAAGTCACGAACGTGTTGTCCAAATTTTAGCTCGATCTGATGGTTTGAATATCCGAAAAACACTCCTGTAAATTTTTTGGTTTAGGTAGATCTCCAAGAACAGGAGAAAAATAATCCTCTCTCTTTTCCCTCTAACTAGTAAGGTTACACGCGCTTTGATCGTGTTACCCGTGATTTTCATTTTCTTTTTGGGAAAGATTTTAAGTATGGTCTTTTAACTAAATTTAAGGTTCTCTAACTTCACTACTTACAAGGATATTATTCTAATTTTCAACGTTGTAAGGACGTGGTCTTCTTTATCGATAATTACTTAACATGGTAATCGAATTGTAGATGTGGCACTAAAAAATATTTGTATATTAATTGTGTTTTGGATGTCTTTTATCAAATGTCTGGTCTGATCAAATTTGCAGCAAAATGTTATAGGACTATCAACAAATCGTGAATATGATCTTAATGATATAACTATATCTCCAAGAATTTAGATGTTAAACTTACTAACGTACAACATACATATTCGTGTAATAAATTTTGACTGAACCATGTTATTGTTTACTCAAATTAAAGGAAAAATTCATTTTTCTAGGCTCTTATTTTAAAAGTACGGGGTAATAGTTTCATTATTATTACTACTTTATCAGTTTAAAAATAACTTGAAATAAACTCATATTTCAAGTTACTTATTCGAAATACCACGTAACGTTCTTCATAAGTTTGCTCATTTGTATTACTTAATTATTTCTCTCTTATTTTAATTTAACCCTATTAGCATAAAGATTATATTTATTTTGATCTTCTTACTTTGTGTCAAATTTGAATAATATTTTTTTTGCTGCATATTAGTTTCAAAACTTTAGTATTATGAATAGAACACTTCAAATTTTCAGATTTATATAACACTTTTGAGTAAAACATAAAATGTTATTTAGTATCATCATTTTTAGATTTAATTTTAGTTATGCATATTGAAAATTTTATTTTGTTATCATCCTATAATTCTCAAATTTTAATAATATTTTATAGTTAAGTTCAAGATATATTTTGAATGAATGGATAAAATTGTAATGAAAGATCCGGATGAAAATGCATACTCTTTTAAAGATGACAAAAATTTTGAGGGGAAATGGATAGAGGGCAGAACAAATAATTATACGATAAGTTTAATTCAGTGTGTTATAATTGTGAATGATGTTACATAAATTCACATATAAGAATACATACATATATTCGTATGATATATTTGACATAATCTATATATCAAATAGGATGTTATTTTCACACTTACAATTTCACAAGATATGGTCTAAATGTAAGGATATTATGAAGTTTTGGATATTTATGTTTATTGAGCTAACATAAGATCTTTTTATAACCCTCCGTAGGTATATAAATGTTATACATGATAGAAACATTGAGAATTAATAAATATTTCAAAGTTACTAACTTTTTTCTCTTTTTATATTGTTTTTCTCATTTTGTAAGAAAGTTATTATCATCTCTTATCAAACAGTTTAAAAGTAGTGCGTTTTACTATATATAACAAAGTTTTTTTATATTTCAAATTATTTTCTTCCTCTTAAGATTTCTTGTATTGATTTTCTTCAACAAAATGGTTATATAAAATCACATCTCATTATTAAAAAAAATTATGGTTTTCATCTTATTTTAATAGTATAATATTTTTTAGTGAAGGACAACATTTCTCCCCCCTCCCCCTCCCCCTCTCTCTCCCTAATATGCGTTGCCTTGAGTCTTCCTAATTTTTATTAAAAGATGTAGAACAATATATATTTTGATTTATAGAAAATGTGTTGATTTATATTGTCTTAAAACTATATGTACCTTATTTACTATAAAGCTCTTGTTACTTGTTATACACACACACACGCACACATATATATTCGTATTTTACTATGAAAAAAATTTGTTTTTTATTCCCAACTATTTTACGTCCCATCCTCTCCATAAGGAAATAAGGTTGAGTACCCTTCATCTTTCAAATATTATAAAGTCTCGATGGTCATTCTTCTTCCTTTCCTCCACATAATGTTCAAGTCCATATAAAAAAAGGGATCGTGTGACCTTCCTCTCCTTTCTATTGTTTTCCTTTTTTAATCAACTATTTTATTTTAATTGTTTTTTTTTTTTTTTACTTTCATGAAAAGGGTAGGATTGAAGTTTTGCGGAAAGAAGTTTGGATCCATTTGTTGCTTGTTTGTGGGGGTGTATTTTTTAAAAGGGTGCATAAATTTAGAGGAAATGTTGGCTTCAAATAGTCCGCTCCTTAGTTATTTAGTACAAAGATTAATATTTTCTCCAAATTCTAATAGTATTTGAGGGTCTTTATTATATATATATATATATGTGTGTGTGTGTGTGTGTGTGTGCGCGCGCAAACGATACAAAAGAAACAAAAAGAAATCTACCGATATTAGATGTGAAAAAGAAAATCGAAGCTTAGGAAAAAAATTATCAATAATAAAGATCCACTCATATTTGACGTGAAAAAAAAAAATTGAAGTTCAGGAAAAAATTGATCAAGTAAAATTGTAGGCTTACACGTAAGTTATTTACATAATTTATTAACGTGGGTTATTACTTAATCGTCCGTGTATGTAGCTTTATAGTATAAGGGTATATTAGTCCTTACATTATTTTGTAAGAAACATCCATACTTTTATAGGTAGAGAGATTATTTTGGTCTCTCATACCACATAATTTTGGCTGCTAGTGCTCCATAAATATTAGGGCAACAACAGTCCAAGTGTTGGCCTCACTTAGACATTAATTAAGTTGGGTATCGTGCCGCTCCACAAGATGGAAACCCAACCCAACATATTTGAGGGACTTATAATTTTGGCTTATATCTAGGTGAATTGTAGATAGTTTAGGCTCGTATCAAGGAGCATAAGATGATTTATTTTTCTTCACTTGGAGTGTTAGGAGAAGTTTTGCCCCCATTTTCTTCTTCTTCTTCTTGAGGATCTTAGGTTGGTGGATGATCGACCCCACTTGCGACCATGCTTAACTCCATATTATGAGATCAACTAGATGACTCTTCTGTAATACCCGTGCCTCTCACAACTCACTGGCCAATATAATTTTTGCATTTCATGCATTCCATATTTTTATGTGCTATTTGCGTGATAGTTTTATAGTAATTAATTTGTTATATTTATTGCGTTATTTTATATTTTGCGACTAATTTGGAGATGTTTAACTTGGTAGTCAAGAACCCCCTAGTCTAAAATATTGGGATATGCTACAAAATTTAGGATTTCACGTGACAAGTTTAAAATATGGAACATTAGGTAGTACGTGGAAGTGTTAAATATGTAAAGGGGTTTTATTGTCGGAATAATAACAACAACAACAACAACAACAATAATAATGATGATAATGATAATAATAATAGTAAGGCGGTGGCCGAGTAATATATAAACATAGGAACTTTGTCATTCTGATTTGGGAAAACCTCAAAATCACATATTAGAGTGCTGCGCCGCCGACAACCTGGTAAGCAACCATTTCTTTCTTTCAATTAATCATTCTTTCATAACTTCAAGATTATGAAGTCAGTAATTCAAGCTTGAAACAGGTGGATATTTAAGATGGTTGCACTTACTTTTCCACTACTATGTAATCTAAATAAGTAAATCTAAATAAGTGATGAATTCTAGATTCTATCATTATCACCTCATGTTATTTTCATCTTTACATATATCTGATTCTTAGGAGATCATTATGGTGTATACTGATATATGTAAATACTTATATGTTATTTTACAATTAAAATAAAGTAGATTAAATTTGTGTTGAATCTGTCCAGATTTTTGGATTGGGTGTCAACTAGTTAGTTAATTTCGACCAATTTGCGAACTGAACTTGGAAAAGTTCAAAACATAAAAGTTGTAGCCTGATGTGTTAGCTCTACAACCCAACTTGAATTATATAAATATCAGTTTTGTAGAAATAGTTAGAGCCTTATTACTAAAATGCGACGAAACTGGAAATTCCGAATTAAAAGTACTTAATAACCTGGATTTTGATAAATTGTGTATTAATTCGATTTAAAATTGTCGTAGATTGATTACCATTGTGGAATAGGAAATTTCAAAAGCTACTCCGGAGGAGAGGTAAGTAGAAATTCATCTCCAACTACAATGCTTGAACATAGTATTTGTGTTTACTATTCGGGATAATTGATTGTTATATGTGTTGTTGCATACCTTTGTATAAAATGTTTTATTCCATTGCTAGAAACAAACTGATGTGCATCAATCATGAGCATTAGCATCTACAAGGATTACATGTGTATGTATAAGAAGTTAAAATAACGTAATTTTATAGATTGATAATGCTTTAGGGTTGGTCACCACTGGCACATTGAGAGTTATACATATTGTATGTGGTGTCTCTCGGGATGCTTCCGGTGACAGCATGCACGCGGAAGAGGTTCCCACTTCAGCACCTTTATGATGATGGGTACGGGAAGAGGTAGACTTCCCGGTGGATTGCGGGGGCAGGCAGGAGGTGGACCCCTGGTAGTCTCGGGAGGATAGCCGCTTGGTCGTACCAACCATCACTGATATCTCGGGTGGACTATAAGGGGGAAGGAGGGACCCTTGGTAGTCACGAGTATGGCCAATGAATGTTATTTTTGGGAGGTTTGTGTCAGTGACGAGAGCCAATTCTCACCAAATATGATTTCTTTTGAGAAAGAATTGAAAGAAATGGTTTTGTGAAATGCATCTCATCATTCACGCATTGGTCATGCATGATTTCTGCTTACTGAGTTTTAGCTCATGTAGTTCTTGCATTGTAGGTGAGTTTGACTATGCATGAGCTTGTGGACTGAACTGGCATGCTATTGGAGCTGATGCAAGTTTTGAAGCCTCGTGTATATGAATGACGACCTGTGGGGCTAAACCGTGGACTCACCATGTTTTTGCTAGTATTCTAATAATCTTTTTGGACATGTTCAAATTAAGAAACTTTAATATGTATATTTTTGTAAATATGGTGTTGAATGGAGTGTGACACCTTTGTAATCGATCTGAATCTATGTATATATATATGTAGGTGAGATTCTGGTCTTGAAGGAGTATTCTAAATTGTTAATCTTGAAAAAATAAAAATATACAGGTTTTGTAAGGCTAAAATTAGTATAAAATAAATTTTAAGGCTAAAATTAGTATAAAATAAGTTTTTACAAGGGTGGGTGTGACAGAGTGGTATCAGAGCCCGGTTTGAGCCCTGTAGACTGTTCATACACATGAGCTCAGAACTTCTGAAGCGCAGACATGCCAGTAAGTTTTACTTATTCGTAATTTGCACTCATTATTTCATGAATTATATTGGCCTGTGATAGAGGGACAATAAAACTAGAAAGAAATCATGGAGGTCGTTAGAGGAGAAGGTGTTGAAGGAGATAACGAACAGGAACAAAATGCACCAGCAGTAGGTGTTGGCCTGGAAGCGATTGTGGCTCGGTTGACAGGATTAGTCGAACAACAGTCGCAACAGATTCAACAACTTATCCAACAAAGGGGTGTGGGTGAACAACCAGGAAATGGTGTAAATCAACAACAACCTCGAGCTGAATACTTAGAGGTCATCGGAGAGAGGTTTAGAAAGCTTAACCCGCCAACATTTGAGAGTGCAACAGATCCCACTGATGCAGAGGATTGGCTTAGAACTATAGAGAACATGTTTTTGTATAGTAAAGTTCCTGAGGGAGAAAAGGTATTGTGCGCATCGTTCATGTTACGTGGAAGTGCGGGACACTGGTGGGACACAATGAAAACTATAGAGGATGTGGCGACAATGACGTGGAATAGGTTCAAAGAACTTTTTAGAAGCAAGTATTTCACTGCCCCAGTTCGAGTAATGAAGATGAACGAGTTCATACAGCTGAGACAAGGGGCAATGGATGTTACAGACTACATCACCAAGTTCGAGCAACTCTCTAGGTTTGCGGAGCACATGGTTAGTACTGATACATTGAAAGTAGAGAGATTCCTAGAAGGTCTGAGGCCAGAGCTATATAGGGATGTGTGTATGGCTGGTATACATGGAGTAACTTACTCACAAGTTGCTGAACGAGCGTTGATTGCCGAACAAGCTGAAATGAAAATTAAGCGTGCTCAGGAGGTTAGGCGCCAGTTTATACAGAGACAAGGACCTCGTTTTGTAGGAGATGGAAAGAAAAGGCCACCACAAGTGCAAGGTCCAAGGCCAGGTTTTCAACCAAAACTAGGACAACAATCATGGGATCAGAACAAGCGCCAAAAGGGTGAACAAGGAAAACCACCAGTTACAGGACCTACATGTCCCACGTGTGGAGGTTCGCATAGTGGAAAGTGCTTTGCAGAGTACCGGACTTGTTTTAAATGTGGAAAAGCAGGACACATTTCCACGGTTTGTCCAGAGAACTCAAACCCTGCTACACAAAAAAAGACGCCAGCTAGAGTCTTTACCATGACCACAGAGGAAGCGGAAGCAAATACATCTGTAGTAACAGGTAAAGTTCCCATCTGTGATACTATTGCATTTGCATTATTTGATTCTGGAGCTACGCATTCATTTGCATCCACTGAGTATGTGAAGAGGCTGGGTAGGAAACCTGATATAGCAGACGTTAGTTACAATGTAGTGATCCCCTCCGGAGAGTCAAAACAAACTAACCAGATTCTGCGAGCATGTGTTATCTCTATTGAAGGAAGAGAACTTTATGCTGATCTAATCATATTAGATATGAATGATTATGATGTGATTTTGGGAATGGACTGGCTATCGAAATATGGTGCTACAATAGATTGTCAGAACAAGATAGTCACATTTCAGCCGCCTAGTGACACATCTTTCGTCTTTGTTGGAGTACGAAAAAGGTTCAAATATCACATGATATCAGCGGTAAAAGCGCAACGGTTATTGGAAAGCGGTTGTGAAGGTTACCTAGTAAGTGTTATGAGTATGGAAGAGAAACATTGTCCGACTATTGAGGAGGTAGCAGTGGTGCAAGAATACCCTGAAGTATTTCCAGACGAACTCCCAGGATTACCCCCAGACAGAGAGATAGAGTTTGTAATTGACGTATATCCAGGGACTGCTCCTATATCAAAGTCACCATACAGAATGGCGCCAACAGAGCTGAAAGAATTAAAGATTCAATTGCAAGATTTACTGGACAAAGGTTTCATTAGACCTAGCTTTTCGCCATGGGGTGCACCAGTTTTGTTTGTCAAGAAGAAAGATGGTACTATGAGGATGTGTATAGATTACAGAGAACTGAACAAGGTTACGATCAAGAACAAATACTCCTAACCCAGGATTGATGATTTGTTTGATCAACTCCAGGGAGCTGCCATATTCTCCAAAATTGACTTGCGTTCTGGTTATCACCAACTGAAAATTAAAGAGGAAGATATTCCAAAAACAGCATTCAGTACAAGATACGGGCACTATGAGTTTCTAGTAATGCCATTCGGTTTGACAAATGCCCCAGCAGCTTTCATGGATATGATGAATCGGGTATTCAAAGACTTTTTGGATAAGTTCGTTATCGTATTTATTGATGACATTTTGATCTACTCCAAGAATGAAGCAGAGCATGCTGTGCATATGAGAAAAGTTTTAGACGTTCTAAAGGAGAAACGGTTGTACGCTAAGTTCAAGAAATGTGAATTCTGGTTGGATCGAGTAATATTTTTAGGGCATGTTGTGTCAGGAGAAGGAATTTCAGTTGATCCGAGTAAAGTTGAAGCAATTAACAATTGGCCACAACCTACAAATCCTTCAGAGGTACGTAGTTTTCTCGGGTTAGCTGGGTACTATCGGAGATTTGTAGAAGGATTCTCGAAAATTGCATCTCCCTTAACACAGTTGACTAGAAAGAGTGTAACATTCAAGTGGACAGAGGCTTGTGAGCAGAGTTTTCAGGAACTGAAGAAGAGGTTAACCTCAGCGCCGATCCTTTCAATACCAGCGGGGACTGGAGGCTTTGTGGTATACAGTGATGCTTCAAAGAATGGTTTAGGGTGTGTTTTAATGCAGAATGGCAAAGTAATAGCATATGCATCCAGACAGTTGAAGGAGTATGAGAAGAACTACCCTACTCATGACTTGGAGCTTGCAGCAGTAGTATTTGCGCTAAAAATTTGGAGACACTATCTATATGGAGAACGATGTGAGATCTACACAGATCACAAAAGTCTGAAGTACTTTTTCACACAGAAAGAGCTGAATATGAGACAGAGAAGATGGTTAGAACTCGTGAAAGACTATGACTGTGTTATCAACTATCATCCTGGTAAAGCAAATGTCGTAGCTGATGCCTTAAGTAGAAAATCGTCCCAAAGTACAACATTGATGGCTTTAATTCAGAGGCCAGAGTTACTAGACCTACAAAGAATGAATATCGAGATTGTTCAACTTGGAATGGTGGAGGCAAGACTAGCAGCTCTAACCCTTCAGCCTACCCTACTTGATAGAATTAAGCAAGAACAAAATGCGGATGAATATTTAGCTAAAGTAAAGAAGGATGCTGCTTCAGGGACGCCTTCAGACTTTCAGTTGTCAGAGAATGATATCTTAAGATTCAAAAACCGGTTATGTGTGCCAAATGTAGATAGCATTCGTAGAGATATTATGGCAGAGGCACATTCGACACCATATTCTGTACATCCAGGAGCTACCAAAATGTATCGAGATTTAAAGGTGCAGTATTGGTGGCCAGGTATGAAGAAAGATATTGCTCAGTGTGTAGAACAGTGTTTGACCTGTCAGCAGGTAAAAGCAGAACATCAAAGACCGGCAGGAACCTTACAGCCCTTACTAATTCCGGAATGGAAATGGGAAAACATTACAATGGATTTTGTGGTGGGATTGCCGAAAACTGTAAAGGGTCACGATGCTATCTGGGTAATTGTGGACAGACTTACGAAATCGGCTCATTTTCTCCCAGTCTGTACTACTTACTCCATGGATCGTTATGCTCAGATATATATACAGGAAATAGTTAGACTTCACGGAGTACCATTGTCCATTGTTTCAGATAGAGACTCAAGATTCCTGTCTACCTTCTGGAAGAGTTTACACAAGGCACTGGGGACACAGTTGTCTTTCAGTACTGCATATCATCCACAAACTGACGGACAATCAGAAAGAACGATACAGACTCTAGAGGATATGCTCAGAGCTTGTGTGTTAGATTTCCAGGGTCAATGGAGTAAATTTCTACCTTTGATAGAATTTTCCTACAACAACAGTTATCAATCCACTATAGGAATGACCCCTTATGAAGCACTATATGGTAGGAAGTGTCGATCACCGATATATTGGGATGAGGTTGGTGAAAGAAGACTTCTAGGTCCAAGTGTAATACAGGAAATGTCAGAAGCTGTGTCACAGATTCGGGATAGAATGAAAACAGCTCAGAGTCGCCAGAAAAGCTATGCAGATAAGAGAAGGAGAGCACTTGAGTTTGCAGTAGGAGATCTAGTATTCTTGAAAGTTGCACCAATGAAGGGAATAATGCGGTTTGGTAAAAAAGGAAAACTTAGTCCGAGATACATTGGTCCATTTCCTATTAGTGAGAGAGTTGGTGATGTTGCCTACAGACTCGATTTGCCAGCATCAATGTCCCAGATACACAATGTGTTCCATGTGTCAGTATTGAGGAAGTATATTGCAAATTCGTCTCATGTCCTGAACAGTGAACCCATAGAATTACAAGCAGACTTAGGGTATAAGGAAGTACCAGTACAGATTTTATTAAGGGAAGTAAAACGGCTCAGAAACAAAGAAATTCCGTTGGTCAAAGTGCTATGGAGAAATCAATCAGTCGAAGAAGCCACCTGGGAAAGAGAGGATGAAATGAGAGCCAAATATCCTGAACTCTTCAAGTAAGTAAATTTCGGGGACGAAATTTTTATAAGGGGGGGAGGATGTAATACCCGTGCCTCTCACAACTCACTGGCCAATATAATTTTTGCATTTCATGCATTCCATATTTTTATGTGCTATTTGCGTGATAGTTTTATAGTAATTAATTTGTTATATTTATTGCGTTATTTTATATTTTGCGACTAATTTGGAGATGTTTAACTTGGTAGTCAAGAACCCCCTAGTCTAAAATATTGGGATATGCTACAAAATTTAGGATTTCACGTGACAAGTTTAAAATATGGAACATTAGGTAGTACGTGGAAGTGTTAAATATGTAAAGGGGTTTTATTGTCGGAATAATAACAACAACAACAACAACAACAATAATGATGATAATGATAATAATAATAGTAAGGCGGTGGCCGAGTAATATATAAACATAGGAACTTTGTCATTCTGATTTGGGAAAACCTCAAAATCACATATTAGAGTGCTGCGCCGCCGACAACCTGGTAAGCAACCATTTCTTTCTTTCAATTAATCATTCTTTCATAACTTCAAGATTATGAAGTCAGTAATTCAAGCTTGAAACAGGTGGATATTTAAGATGGTT
The DNA here is from genome assembly GCA_958295605.1 of Ajuga chamaepitys. Taxonomy (NCBI): domain Eukaryota; kingdom Viridiplantae; phylum Streptophyta; class Magnoliopsida; order Lamiales; family Lamiaceae; genus Ajuga; species Ajuga chamaepitys. Next base: position 34,027,610 of record OY282495.1, read on the forward strand.
GCACTTACTTTTCCACTACTATGTAATCTAAATAAGTAAATCTAAATAAGTGATGAATTCTAGATTCTATCATTATCACCTCATGTTATTTTCATCTTTACATATATCTGATTCTTAGGAGATCATTATGGTGTATACTGATATATGTAAATACTTATATGTTATTTTACAATTAAAATAAAGTAGATTAAATTTGTGTTGAATCTGTCCAGATTTTTGGATTGGGTGTCAACTAGTTAGTTAATTTCGACCAATTTGCGAACTGAACTTGGAAAAGTTCAAAACATAAAAGTTGTAGCCTGATGTGTTAGCTCTACAACCCAACTTGAATTATATAAATATCAATTTTGTAGAAATAGTTAGAGCCTTATTACTAAAATGCGACGAAACTGGAAATTCCGAATTAAAAGTACTTAATAACCTGGATTTTGATAAATTGTGTATTAATTCGATTTAAAATTGTCGTAGATTGATTACCATTGTGGAATAGGAAATTTCAAAAGCTACTCCGGAGGAGAGGTAAGTAGAAATTCATCTCCAACTACAATGCTTGAACATAGTATTTGTGTTTACTATTCGGGATAATTGATTGTTATATGTGTTGTTGCATACCTTTGTATAAAATGTTTTATTCCATTGCTAGAAACAAACTGATGTGCATCAATCATGAGCATTAGCATCTACAAGGATTACATGTGTATGTATAAGAAGTTAAAATAACGTAATTTTATAGATTGATAATGTTTTAGGGTTGGTCACCACTGGCACATTGAGAGTTATACATATTGTATGTGGTGTCTCTCGGGATGCTTCCGGTGACAGCATGCACGCGGAAGAGGTTCCCACTTCAGCACCTTTATGATGATGGGTACGGGAAGAGGTAGACTTCCCGGTGGATTGCGGGGGCAGGCAGGAGGTGGACCCCCGGTAGTCTCGGGAGGATAGCCGCTTGGTCGTACCAACCATCACTGATATCTCGGGTGGACTATAAGGGGGAAGGAGGGACCCTTGGTAGTCACGAGTATGGCCAATGAATGTTATTTTTGGGAGGTTTGTGTCAGTGACGAGAGCCAATTCTCACCAAATATGATTTCTTTTGAGAAAGAATTGAAAGAAATGGTTTTGTGAAATGCATCTCATCATTCACGCATTGGTCATGCATGATTTCTGCTTACTGAGTTTTAGCTCATGTAGTTCTTGCATTGTAGGTGAGTTTGACTATGCATGAGCTTGTGGACTGAATTGGCATGCTATTGGAGCTGATGCAAGTTTTGAAGCCTCGTGTATATGAATGACGACCTGTGGGGCTAAACCGTGGACTCACCATGTTTTTGCTAGTATTCTAATAATCTTTTTGGACATGTTCAAATTAAGAAACTTTAATATGTATATTTTTGTAAATATGGTGTTGAATGGAGTGTGACACCTTTGTAATCGATCTGAATCTATGTATATATATATGTAGGTGAGATTCTGGTCTTGAAGGAGTATTCTAAATTGTTAATCTTGAAAAAATAAAAATATACAGGTTTTGTAAGGCTAAAATTAGTATAAAATAAATTTTAAGGCTAAAATTAGTATAAAATAAGTTTTTACAAGGGTGGGTGTGACATCTTCAAAGGTTATTGGCTGAATTACTTGAAGGATATAGTGGAGCCCCCATTGCATCCCTTGAATGCACATTTCATTGGGTGAAGCTTTTGATAGTTTCTCCTTGCAACTTAGACTTAAATTTCTCCAATGATTGTTGTAGTCTATCATAGGCTCTTCTTTTAGTTAACGTGAATTTGCAAGCTCAAGCAAGCTTGACCATCCTTCGAGTGCTATAGAAGCTACTGTGAAATCTCTTCCCCAGTTACTCCTAGTTGTAAATTAAATTTGCCCCTAAGTCGGTGTACCATTAAACGCGCTTCCTTTCAAGGAACGAACGAACTGCTTCACCAAGTGATCTCCATATGTCCAGGCATCATTGCAAGTTTCTACAAAGTGAACCACGTGCTGCTTTGGGTTGCCTTTGCCATCAAAGAGTACTTTGGAGGTTGTAGCCTAAAGGCACTTTTAAACTATTAATCCTTGCGGTGCATGGCTTGGTATAAGTTGGAGACATCTTGGAGCCTTCGTCAAGCTTTTCATTGATAGATTCTAAGATGAGTTCCTTTAATTAATTTGCAGGAATCATTCATCTGATGAGACTTGTACTTCTCTAGATCTAGTGAAGGCTTTTCATGTTGACTTGATTGTTTGTTGGCGGATGTTTCAACTTTATCATGAACTTCAGCGTGTTTGCCGTAAAGGACTTGTATCAACTCCATAGTATCAACTCCATTTATTTGCTCATCAGCTTTGTGATCTTTCTTGCTCTTGAACAAGTTTGATAAGCTCTTCGACTGCTCTTATTAGGCTAGCGATTTTCTCTTCGATGGTTGTCGTGGACTTCACCTAAAAACTTCTTGAAACTTGAGAACTTGAGGAGAGAAGAGATGAGATGAGAGGTAGAAATGGTCCCATCGGGGGTGCCAAATTTGTATCAATAAATTGTGTATATTAAATAGATAAACAAAAAAAGATGTACAAAGTAGAATGTTCAGATCAAATGAATAAATTTTATAACTTTGTGGTTCTATCTCTAGTTCTCCTCGGATTCTTCTCTTCAAAAATAAAATCTTCAATCTTTGGAGTAGATTAATCAGCTTTGATCTTCTCCGCAACAAATTTTATTCTTCAATAACGTTGATTGGAGGCTTTAAAGCCTTAATTTCAAATCAAACATAGACAATCTCAAGAACTCGAAGTTCAATAATTCCTGAGTCTTGGAATATTTGGATGAACTTTGGTCTTTGTAGCCGCACCAAATTTGATTTCTTTAAATTTAAGACCAAAGCTATATCTTAAATAAAACATTATTTCTTGACTTGAACGGCATAGAACACATTTGAATCGTGTTAGAACACCTTGGATCTCCTTACAACACCTTTGGATCTTTTCTAGAATGCCTTGGAATGCTAGAAAGAATCCCCTTGCTTCTTGAAGTTGTGCTGTGAAATTTGGTTGAAAATCAAGCTCTATTTGTAGTTGTAGGATGAAGAATCATATTGGGCATAGGGTTAGAATTGAGAAATTTGATTGGTCCACTATGATTTGATTTCTATCATTATCTCTTTGGATAATTACTAAATTACATATGATTTAATTTAATAATATCTATAAGATTGGCATGTCTACAGTGTGGTATACAATACTCCAAACTTTCATAAGTTCAGGTTGGACACCTTTGAAGACCACATAAAATTTGAAAATATTTCTTGAACATCCGCTTTCGACTCCATTTTAGTAGGTGTGACAAATGTTAGATCGACAATGGAGGCTGATACACGTTAATTATACTTGTAATTAGGTCGAGTTATGATATTATTTTATAGGAATTATGTGCATAAATGGTCAAGAATTGGATGAAATATTATATAAGTGGCCAATTAACGTACTCGGCTTGTTTTAAGGTGTTTTTGAGTTTTTTCAGGATTAAAGGTTGTGATCTACGACTACCGGACGAGGAACCAAGTTGGAAAAGAGTGAAAACCGGCCCAAAAGAGTGAAAACCGTCCAAGAACCGGTCCGAACCGGCCTGAACCGGTCCAGGAGCAAAACGATGCAAGAACCGACACGGCCGCGTCAAACCTTCAACACGGCCGTGTCAAAAGTGATGTGAAAAGGTTAAAACAGCTCTGGATCAGAACACGGCCGCGTCACAATTGCAACACGGCCGTGTCAAATGTTGCGCAGAAATTGAAGTTTACAAAGCAACACGACCGTGTCACTTAAGCAACACGGCCGTGTCAAAAAGGCCGCCGATAAGAGAGATCCTGTTTAATAGGGGATTTGATTTCCTAATAGGATTTGAGCCTATCTTCTCAAAGATTCGTCCCCAACTCTATAAAAAGGACCTCAAGCTCTAGGAAAAAGATCATCAATCACGGAAGAACATCAATTACATCATTCTACCTAGAAGAAATCTTGAAGGACAAAGAAGACGAAGATCATCGAGACGGAGTCATCCGGGTTTAATTATTCTTTTCTAGTTTGATTCTTTACAATGTTTTTATTAGAATTTTGTATTGGATTATTGCTAGGCATGAGTAGCTAAGCTATTCGTGTCCTAGGGTTAGAAAGTAGGGATTTTTATGACAATGGTTTGATTATGATTTAATCTATTTATTTCTTTCTTTATGTGTTTATCTCTATGTTTGTGCTTAAAACTGAATTTAGCTTGATCACCTAGATTTAGTAATTTATTTTAACAATTCCGCTTCGAGAGGAGGGAATCGTTATCAGACTTAGAACATAGAGCGCAGTTGTCTATGACTGTGTAGGCCGTGGCTTAGGATCGTTTGGGAGTTATTAGGTTTAATTGACTCGAGAGGGTAATTAGCTTAATTAATCAACGGTTTAATCGCTTCGAGAGAAGGATTAGGTCGTGCCGCCTAATAAACATTAGAATTGGTAAATTTATAGGTTAATTATATTCAACATTGAATTAATATCCTGAAATCGAATCCCTATGATACCCTTTCTCATCGATTGTTAGTTCTCTTTGTTTGCCAGTTATTAGTTAAATTCCTTAATTCTTGTTAGAATCAACCTTTGAAACTTAGTATCCAGTTAGGACATTCCTAGAGTATTAAGGTATTCAACTACCTAAAACTATTCCTTGTGGGTTCGACCTTGACAATAGTACTACACCTACATCCGTACACTTGCGGAACACTAGGTTAGAAACCGACGTATCAGAGGCGGAGACCTTCAAAGGGTGAGGAATATTTAGGTCCATTAGTATTTGGGGAAGTGAGGAAGATAAAAATTAGGGACTTTTTGCATTTTAACTAGGGATCTTAATCAATTCAATCTACTAGAAGTACAAAAAAAATTGATTATGAAGAGAGAAAGCCCAAATAAAATTAAATTCAAATTGAAACAGAAAATGAATTGATAACTGGAAATTTGGGGAAGGCATTAGTGAAATTGACCAAAACAAAAAAAGGTTAAAAGTCAGAAATGCTTGTATATTTAGCAGGTTGACCAGACATCATTTTCGTCATATTATTATATTACGAGAAGTGACGAGTAATGATTAAAGGTAGTTAGGATTAATATGTTAATATTATTAAATTGTAAGAAGTTATGTAAATAATAATTGGTTGATTAGGTAATGATTGAAAAGGTAATTAGGATTTGTGTGGGAGGGTAGGATTTTCAATCAGAATTATGATACATTTGAATGAGCACATCCTCTCACATTCGTATCTAAACATACCACAAGTAGCTGAATAAAATTCTTTTGAATTTGATTTCATGGATGTGATTTTACTATTCAGAATGATCAAGGACATGCCAATCAAGGTTCTGGGTAGATTAACTGGACCAATCAAGGTTCAAACCACAATAATTAGAACAATAAATTCAAGGATGCAAGCTAGTACATAGACGGTGGAGCCACAAATCATGTGACTTCAGATACGCTGAATATGCAAGTGCATGCTCCATATACTAGCACAGAAGGCTGATTGTAGGTAATCATTTCAAGATCTCTATCTCTCATATTGTTCTTCTACTTATCCTAAACTGGTTAAGTGCTACATAATATACTTTATGTTCCCAAGATTTCTAAAAATGTATTGAGTATTTATCAATTCACTCATGATAATAACCATGATTATTTTGAGTTTTATGACACATTTTGTTATGTTAAGGACAACATGATTCACAGAATACTGATAAAAGGAGCACTTAAGGGAGGTATATAGTTACTGGATCTCAGGAAAGCTAATCAGCCTACTATTTTTATTTCTATATCTTTTCTTTGTAAGAAAGCTAATTCCAGAATTTGGCATAAGAGACTTAGACATTATGGTTCACTTGTTGTTAAGAATGTTCTTAGTTCTCTTAAGATTCCACATTCCAATATTTCTGATTTGTTTTATGAAGATTTATGACATTTCATGATGTTAATATGCTTGCCTAAACACCTTTTGATCTTATTTTCTCTAATATGTGGGGATCTGCATCTACTTCTTCTGTTTCTGATTATAAGTCTCACATTCATTTTGTAGACGTTTTTACTAGATACGCGTGGATATATCCTATAATTGCTAAACATGAGGTCATTTCAATTCAAAAGCATTTTCTTACTTCTATTAAAAGATAATTTTCTAAGAAGATAAAAGCCTTCCAATCGGACTTCGATGGAGAATATAGACCAATTGCCTTTTTTTTTTTTTTTTTTTTTTTTTATCATCGTTAGGTGTGTTAGTTAGATATCCTGGCCACACACACATGGGACTCACTTTACGTTCAAGTATCTCTTCATTTTAGGTTTTGGTGTGAGTTCTGTTTATGTCATAAACCGACTACCAACTCCTCTCCCAAATATTTCATCGTTTTGAGAAGTTATATGGTTATAAACCAAACTATAATTTTCTTAAAACGTTTAGTTTAATTTGCATGTTTTCCTTATCTAAGACTTTACAATCAAACCAAACTTCAACATAGATCTTCTAAGTGTGTTTTTCATACGGTACAGCCCTAGTCACAAGAGATATATATGTCTTCATCCTACTAGTAGGATTTACATTTGTCAAACTGTAACTTTTAATAAGGATCAATTTCCTTATGATGTGATCTTCTTCTTTTTTACTATTTTAAGTTTAGATAAAAGAATATAAATTTGTTTCCCAGATGAAAACCAATTCGAAGTTGCAGTTCGCCCCTCCTCCAAGTCATTTTTTCTTTTATAATTAGTTGACTCGGGTAACTAAAAGTAGCTCATTGCCCACAATTCGCATTTTTTTCCTGAAGCACATTTTCTTAATTCTGAAAAAGATCAAAATTGCAAGAGTCCACCTTTCACCTTTTTCATCCACGCCTTTACTTACAGAGTATATTACGCAACCTTTTCATCTTCCATATCCAAAATCCTTCTTCTTCAAAACTCTTCATTTTAGGTGTACAAAATCCAAGTTTCATTGCTCCAACAACATTGAATCAAATTCAACGGTTAAGCTACATTTTGAGGTAAATTATTTATTCCGTTAGATTAATTATACAAAGTTAGATTTTCTAATATTTTATCATTAATATGAGTTTTCCCTCATGTAGGTTCAACATGAAAAATCAAAAGATTGATTCCTTCTTTCGAAACATTGTTAAAAAACATAGAGTTAGTTCGTATGTTCCTGCGCCTTCTCAAATTGTAGTAAATGGTGTTGTTGGGGCTCCCAGTGATTCTGACAATCAAGATTGTATTCCAAAATCATGCTCAACAAAAAATAAAAAATTTGATCAAAATTATGGACTTTATGGTGAAAGGGATCCTGGATTACGTAAGTCAATATGGGATTATCCGATAGAAAACCGAGATGTAATCATTGTTGGAATTTTGAATTTCCCTAGGTTCTTCTCGAATTATCATAATCCACCATACGTTGATTAATCCTGAAATGCATCTATTTAATTTAATTGCAACACTTTTATGTTTACTATTAACTTGAGAATTGGGTACACAACGAACTGATGATCAACTCCAGCTTTGATCTTCTAGACTATATCCCTGCTCAGTTCCCAATGCCGGATGAACGAAAAACGTTGAGAAATCCCAAGCCTGGGAATTTTTCTACAGGCGCCGCCCCTCTCACTATTTCTCTCTTTTCTGTGATTTTTACGGTAGGTTAATTAAATCACAGATCAGGAGTTATGTATTTAAACTTAATACATTGAGTCTGGGCCTGGCCTGATAGATTAATTCCCTCTTGGGCTAGGAGCCAGATGGGCTAGCCCAGGGATCAAATACAAGGAATAAAGATGGGCCTAACTATGAATTAATTTTTCTATGTTCAGCCCAGAACAAAATTAATTCATAAATATTAATTCATTCCACTAAAGAATTAATATTGACTAATCTCTTTATTTCCGAATCGAGTCGGGCTTGAATTTAGACTTAATTAATCCTCGTATTTAAGATATCGAATATCCATTAATTAATTAAAGTCTCTGACAGCTTAAATTAATTAATTGCTTATTAATTCCTTCAGTAGTACCACTCAACTTCATTATTGTACCTGAACTTAATCAACCTGCAGGGTTTAGTACAGTAAATCTTTTGAGCTCCTTTAGGGGATATCATCATCCTAAACGGATACGGTTACCTTAATATAAATTACCAGTTATCGTATGCAAACTGCTGTCACCCAAGATACGGAGTATATTGAGTTATCATTTAACTATCACTCATGGTAAGTCAAAATGACACACAAACACGCATACACAACTGTAATCTTATTAGGGTTTAGATTACAATAAGTCACCGAGATCTCTTGTTCTTCACTAAGGTCAGGTAGAAGAACTTATCTCACTGTGATCCTATCACTATGTAAAGACGTACCAGTATGAGTAAATAGTCAAGATAAACTATTTCTACTTAATACTGCAGCTTATACCAACAACTCGTCCTCAAGTCGTCTCGGCTGTGATTTATATTTATATCTCATTAAGGTTAACCAATCATATGATCCTCTGTGATCTACAACACACCATATAATCTACTTATAGTAAAAGATATAAGGACATAAATAGTGATTAGTGTAAACAGAGTCAAATAGGAGATTACTAGTGAATAACTGAAAACACTGTATACAACATAAAAGTCTTGGTTTCAATATACAAACCCAATAATCTCCCACTTATACTAAAGCAAACTTTTGGTATACCGTGTCACTCTATCTAGTTATTACATTCTCCCACTTATATTGAAAGTTTTCTAAGTGGGTGCCATCAATCGCAGCCCTACTCCTTGAACATGTTTGTCGTAGATTCGTTGTGGTAAGCTCTTCGTGAATGGATCAGCCAAATTTTATGTCGTACAAATCTTCTCTATCTGCACATCTCCTCGTCCTTACGATTTCTCGTAATACGTGGTACTTTCTCTCTAAGTGTTTAGTCGCCTTGTGGGTCCTGGGTTCCTTTGAGTTTGCTATTGCACCTGAGTTATCACAATAGATTGTGATACTCTTAGGTAAACTACGTACCACTTTTAGATCCAGAAGGTAGTTCCGGAGCCATACTGCCTCCTTAGGAGCCTCTGAGGCGGCTACATATTCGGCTTCCATAGTGGAGTCCACAATGCATCTCTGCTTTTCACTCCTCCATGAAATAGCTCCTTCTCCCAAGGTAAACACATAACCCGAGGTAGATCTCTTCTCATCCTGGTCAGCCTGGAAATCCGAATCTGTATAACCCAAGGGATATAGACTGTCTGACTGGTAAACTAGCCTGTAATCTCTAGTCCTTTTGAGGTACTTGAGTATATGCTTTACCGCAGTCCAATGAGCATGTCCAGGGTTAGACTGATATCTTGCCACTATGCCAACTGCATAGCAGATATCGGGTCTCGTGCATAGCATTGCATACATAAGACTACCTAATGCGGAAGCATAGGGTATCTGTCTCATTTCCTCTTTCTCCTTAGGTGTCTTAGGACACATCTCTTTAGAAAGTGGAACGCCGTGTCTGAAAGGTAGCAATCCTTTCTTGGTGGTTTGCATGCTAAAACAAGTCATCACAATATCAACATAGGCTGCTTGAGATAAGCTCAACATCCTTTTCTTGCGATCTCGTATAACTTTGATCCCGAGAATGTAGGCTGTCTCTCCCAACTCCTTTATTTGAAACTGTTCGGATAACCATATCTTTACGTCTGATAATAGCTCCACGTTGTTGCCAACTAGGAGAATATCATCTACATAAAGTGCAAGAAATACTTTATTTCCATTAACATCTAGACGGTACACGCAACTCTCGTTTTCATATTGAGTAAATCCATAGAATTTAATCACCTCGTCAAAACGTAAGTTCCATGACCTAGAATCTTGCTTAAGTCCATAAATGGACTTCTTGAGCTTCCATACTAGATGCTCTTCGCCTTTCTTCACATAACCCTCTGGTTGTTGCATATAGATGTCCCTACCTTCTTCAAGATAACCGTTTAAGAAAGCGGTTTTAGCATCCATCTGCCAAACCTCAAGGTTTAAGTGAGTTGCTATGGCGAGAAGGATCCGAATGGACTTGAGCATGGCCACAGGTGAAAAGGTTTCATCTTAATCTTTACCCTCAATCTGGGTATACCCTTTCGCCACTAGCCTAGCCTTATAGGCTGTGACCTCTCCATCCCCTCCTCTCTTTCTCTTGTATACCCACTTGCTACCTATAGCTATATAGCCATCTGGCAGTACAGTCTTCTCGTACACATCCATAGTAGTTATGGATTCATATTCATAATCCATAGCGAGATGCCATTCTTTCGCATTCGCATCACTCACTACCTCGGCGAATGTCCAGGGATCTAGATCAGCATGTCCGTCTCCTGGGATCAAATCCGAAGATTCTCCCACAAACATGTACCGATCAGGTTGACAACCAACCCTCCCACTACATCGAAGTTGTGTAGGCACTATATCAAAGGGTTGTGCAGTAATTGGTAGTATAGCCTCTTGCATACTTGGCCGTGGAAATGGAATCGCCATGACATTCCCTTCGAGTTCTTGAAGGGCACTATATGTTCTGGACTTGTGATTAATCATATAGTCCTCTTATAAGAATGGCGTCAGTGCTAATAACGACCTTCTGATCCTTAGGACTATAGAAATAACCATCCTTTGTTCCCTTTGGATACCCTATAAACATCATCACCTCTGACCTAGAGTTCAATTTGTCAGCATCCTTGTTCAGCACGTGTGCTGGACTACCCCAAATCCTAATATGGTTCAAGCTAGGCTTGCGCCTAGACCACAGCTCGATAGGGGTCTTGGGTACCGATTTGGATGGTAGCAGGTTTAACGGATAAGATGTCGTTTTTAAGACGTATCCCCAGAATGAAATGGGCAAAGATGCATAACTCATCATGGATCGTACCATCTCAAGTAGAGTTTGATTTCTTCTCTCTGCTACACCATTCTGTTGAGGAGTACCCGGTGTAGTTAATTGGGATGTAATCCCAGCCCCTGACAAGTATTATGTGAACTTGTTGCTGAGGTATTCGCCACCGTGATCAGACCGAAATGACTTGATACTCTTTCCTAACTTATTCTCCACTTCTGCCTGAAATTCTTTGAATTTCTCAAAACATTCAGACTTGCAGCGAAGTAGGTTAATGTATCCGTATCTCGTGTAATCGTCAATAAAAGTGACGAAGTACTCATACCCTCCACGAGCTTGAGTGGACATCGGTCCACACAAGTCAGAATGGATTAGCTCTAACACTTCATTGGCCCTATTCCCCTTTGCCTTAAAAGGCCTTGTCGACATCTTTCCCTCTATACAGGATTCGCAGACTCGATTTTGAACTGGTTGGAATGAATCCAACACCCCATCGGACACGATTCTTTGGATCCTGTTAAGACTGATGTGACCTAATCAGGTGCCAAAGATGTGTTTGATCCTCTTGAGCAGATAATTTTCTTTTCTTTAGGTTTGATGATGTAGATGCAATGAAGTTTTGGGTATTATGCAGACAAGTTATAGTATATAGAGAGTTACTCAAAACACCAGTGTAGATAACTACGTCATTTTTTATGATAGAAATATTACTACCAAAATCAACTGAATATCCATCACAATAAAGTTTCAAAACTGCAATCAAGTTCCGCCGAACTTTCGGCACAAACAAAACATCTCTCAAAACTAAAACAGTGTCATCAAAACATAAAGATAAATCTCCAACTGCAACTGTCGCGACCCTTGCTGCATTGCCCATGAAGATAGTGATCTCGCCATCCCTAGGATGCCCTTTCTCATTGATTGTTAGTTCTTTTTGTTTGCCAATTATTTGTTAAATTCCTCAGTTTTTGTTTAAATCAACCTTTTACAACTTAGTATCTAGTTAGGACATTCCTAGAGTATTGAGGTATCGAACTACCTAAAACTATTCCTTTTGGGATCGATCTTGATAATCATTACTACACCTACATCCGTACACTTGCGGAACAATACATCGATAGCAAATATGTCGAGAAATTTTATCCTTGTGATTTCACTGATCAAGAGAAGTTCCATATAAGGTATCAGTTACAGGGTTTTCAACTTGATGCTCAAAGCAATAAGCTTTTGAAGAAGTTTCAAATCTTCCTGAGTTGTGCCAGTTTTTGTCAAAGATGGGAAAAGCAAAATCTACAATCATGTGCATATGTTATTTAGACTTATTATGACTCTTCCAGTCTCCACTGCAACATCAGAATGCGCTTTTCAATGAAGATTGTTAAGACGAGATTGAGGAATAAGATGGAAGATGATTATTTTGCTAGTGCATTGTTGATGTACATTGAAAAAGAAATTGCTTAGACTTTTGATATTGATTTCATCATAGAAGAATTTGAAGCTATGAAGACCCGTAGAGCACAACTTAAGACGTCGAAGCCTAGTAAATAGGTTAGTTGAATATTGTAACATTTTTAATATAATAACTTCATTATTTTATGGATATTGTTTAAATCACTTGTGTTATGTTATTTTGTAGTGTTAGAAGACAAGTTTTTCATGATGATGATATATTGAAACTCATGGTCTATCATTGATTAGGTATCACGTAATTCTTAGTGCCTCTTTTTGTTTGCATCATTTTGTCGCAATGTTTTTTCAAATATTTTTGTTTTAAATAAGAAACATATAAATTATAATTTACTACTTTAATTAATTAAAATTTTATATTTATATTTTTTAATATTTTAATATTTAATATTGTTGAAAAAAAATATTTCACTCTCCTTATTAAAATTCCTGGTTCTGTCCCTGGACAAATACATGTGTGGCTAAAAGTATGCATGTTCACCCCGGATTGGATCTTCTACTACAAATAGTGTTACATCTTCTGCTGAAGTTGTATAATAAACTGACACATATACACAGTGACATCATCAATATATCACAAATGTATATATCTACTATATTTATGTAATTGTAGTAGGAGATGTAACACCATATGTAGCAAAAGATCCGAAATCTGTTCACCCTTACATAGATGTATGTGTGGGTAAAGATTTTTCTCTATTGTTGTATAGTGACACATGTCTACACATTATTATGTGTGGGTAAAAATGGTTATCCGCGCATACACATCTTTTACCCACTTGTTAAATGTGTGGGTAAAACCTTTATTTCTTGTTATAATGAAACAAAACTAAGTATATCTGACTTCAACACGGAAAACATAAAAAAAAATAAAAAAAATAAAAAAAATAAAAAAAAAAAAAATTAGGTAAACATGGGAGGAATGCATACATCAATGTTAGACAAACCAAAAAAAATAATAATAATCAAGTATAAAAAAAAAGGGAGAACATAAATATTAAGAGATGAGTTGGAGGGATTTGAATATAAAAAAGAATTTAAAAATCAAACCTCTCTCTGAATCAAGTCGTTGTATGGGTTCATCCAAAGCAAAATAAAGCTTATAGCTGAGGCCTAAATCAGTGGAGGAATAACTTGGAAGGAATTGTGAGTTTATAGATTTGTTTTGCCCAATTTCACTTTCCAAAACAAACTGTAATTTCCCCCGCTAAACAAAAAAAGAATCTCATTTTACTGTTTGAATAATTTAAAATATTATTCTTTAATTAGCTACAACATTTTAATACTTAGCACGAAAGTTTATTTAAAAAGTAATGATTTTAATAAAATTAAATATGATATAATCTAATAATTATATATGTGATCGTTTTATTCTAATAATATTTTTTTAAATGTAGGATAAAACATAACTAAAATTATAAGTAATGTAAATATAAGTTTCTCACATGTTATATATGAATTTAATATAACTTACTTTATATATAGGTGTGTGTGCGCGTGTATATATATATATATATATATATATATATATATATATATATATATATATATATATATATATTATAAATTAACATTAAGATAAATATTAATAAAAAGAAAAGTTTTCAAAATGATCATTTGATCTTTGAAATCCAAACACACATTTAGTGTATTTGTATCATTCTTCACCTATATGCATAATAGCTTAATTAATTATGAATGTTCAAACAAACATAAATATTTAAATATAAACTCATATTATTAAATAAAATAAATTGAATAATGTTATAAGAAATTTATTTTTCTTTATTATTTTTTATTTTACATTAAATATTTAAATTTATCTAAATAAAGTTTTAAATTCTAACTATAACTATTTACATTTAAAAAATCTTATTTGCAAGTTATAATACTTTAAGTGGTATTTCAGATATACAAAGAATAACAAAATAACAAAATAGAATTCAAAAGTTATTCAATAGTTGGAATAATAAAATAAATAACATGAGTTCTTCGATATATATATATTGAAAAGTTTCAATTAAATATACATTTATATTGTAAATATTAAATTCATTTAAAGATACACATTAATGTAAAAAAGATTGTTTAGGTTGCAAATGTTAAAAAAAAAAAAAATAAATAAATAAATAAATAATCAACTTGGTTAATTTTGCTTATTAAAAGAAGTGTAGTTGCAATTTATATAGTTACATAGTTTAGGATACAAAGTGTAAGTATTTATAGAAAAATAACATTAATATATGTAAAATATAAAAAAGTAATAAAAAAATAAAGATTAATTATCATATAAAGTTATATACATGAGCAAAAGTCATAGTTTGATTTATCAACAAAAATAATTATTATAACAAATAAACATTGACAAATTTAATAATTTAATACGCTGATTATAAATCAAATATTAACTGTCGCTTTTAATTCGATAAAGTGTGTGTTCAATTATATAAATATTGATTATTCTCTCAATGTAATAAATGAAGAAAACTTGAGACAACTCATGTCAGATAAAACAATTTGATTAGTTGTTGTTTTAATGAAATAATTAAGTAAAAAATAATTTGTAAAAGAGAATTATTTGAATGACTTTTAATTGTATTCCGAACCAATACTATATTTATTGTACAACCTATAATAAACACTAAAATCTTACTCAAATAATTAATGAACAAATAACATAATATTTTAAATAAAATATCTTATTATTATTATTATTATTATTATTATTATTATTATTATTATTATTATTATTATTATTATTATTATTATTATTATTATTATTATTATTATATGGATGTCAAATCAAACATCATCAAAAGATGATTAATTTGATATAATATATTACCTCCGTTTTTTTAGATTTGTTTTTAGACTTGAATAAGAAAATTAAGGAGTAGCGGGAGTGGACAAATAAGCCTCTTTCTAGATTTTTCTCCCTCCCCATAAATCCCTTAATTTTCTCTATATTTCCTTACTATTGTTATCTAATTATATGGTAGGTTACATAATGGGAGGATTTATATAGGAATAATAAAAGGGTAGTATAGGAAAAATTGTGGAAAAAAGGTTGAAAAAACATTTAATTATAAACAAAATACAAAAGCTAAAAGAACAACTAAAAAAACGGAGGTAGTACATAATAAATTAGAAATGAAAAAAGATATTTGCAACTTTAGAAAGTAAAATAATTTTGATTTTTACCAAATGTGGCAACTTACCAATCACAACCTAAAATTTTAGGCTGGAATGTTTTACGTACATAATTCTACATACTGAGCTTATATATATAATATATAGATTTTTTTATTTATAAAATAATTTTTAAATTCTAATTATAAATAATTAAAAATAACCATGAAATATATAATAAAAGGGTCAATGATATTTTATTTGGATATTTCATATGTAATGTAAAGTTTAATATTTTTTTCTTTATGTATTTGCTTTTATTTTAAGTTTTATTAATTTATCTAAATAAACTTTCAAGTTCTAATTATATATTTTTTATTTTCTCTTTCTAAGGTTAGATTTTCATTTGCAACTTTTAATATTTCATTTGGTAATTTCAAATATACTTAAATACTTTTTATTTAATAAATCCAAAAGTTATTTAATAATTTGAATAAAAATTAAATTCGGTAAGTTCTTCGAAATATTTAAATATTTACTTATTTTATTTGGTATTTAAATTATTTATATAAATGTTATATTTTTCTTATAAATAGTTATTTATTGATAAAAAAAATTGATTATGCGAACATAGTAATTTAAATTGATATGAGTAAAAAAAATATTTGATGTTGATTAGTGCGTCAAAGTATTATTTATCTTACAAAGTGAAAATATATAACTGAAGTTTTAGTAAAAACAAAAAATTAAAAAAGATTGCAAAGTGTAACAAATATCATAATTTAGTTGCAAAGATAAATTTCCTTAGAAGAGTCATATATTAACAAAATACACATTATTAAAAATATAAATAGGTAATTAAAAATAATTTCAACAATAATTTTAATATATAATTAGAAATCCACTCAAATTCTTCAAAAAATAGCACAAAATGAAATCCAGAATTTAGAAATCCATGGTAATCCAAACAACAATATTGAAACTAAGAATTGTGACTCCACCCTCAAATTCTTTCATCCAAATGCAACCTAAGTGTATTTGGTCGTGAATTTCAAATTCATCACCATAGCCGCACCCATTATTATATCATGAGGTACCTGCACATCAACTCCTATCATTTTTCTTGAAATTGAATACACAATGAACTAATAAAGGAGGTGTTAAGGGGTTTTTAAAAGTACAGTGGAAACAGATACACCAACTTAATTATTTTCTCCCAATCAAAAAGAAAAAGAAAAAAACACAAAACTGTTCTGATTCTCAAGCGGGACAACTAAAGCCTATTCCCTTCACAGAAAAAGAACCCAAGCCTAGATAAGTAGGTTTATTTCGAGTATTTTATAAGTCATGCAACCAAAAAATTTCAAGTTCCATCATGAACAGGCCTAACTAAGTTCACGTTAAATATATGCAACGTCCACTTCCACATATGTATGTCTACCTAAACTGATAAATACAATCTCCAACTTTATATCTGTAAACTATTAAGATGAAACTAAATGCACATTTTAGTTAGAATAACTTTTTACAGGATTAGGTGTATAAAATTTACATCAGTTATTAAAATCTCCTACCATATCTGTGCCCACAAGTCATACTTCTGAGCTGCTTTTGATAATCTGGATCATTATTAGGCAAAACCCACAATACAACTATTTAAGATACTATTTAAACTACCCGTCTCTGTTATCATCCAGTTGAAGAGCAGTTTCTGATGTTAGCTATAAGGCAAGATCACCACATCACGTTTCTTTGCGAATCTTATTGTTGAACGTGAACTTGCTGTGCATCGGCTGTCAAGCTACAATGCATGAACTTTCAATAACTTGCAGTAAAGGCATTGGGAGATGATTATAACATAAAGGCTTCTTTTAAAAAAGAATTAGAAATCAAACTTCACTGGACATTTCTGTAATTAGCTAAACTTAACAAGTGTTTACGATAAACCGGGTTTCACTCTGACCTGTCTGGATATGAATGATGTTGACACAAAATCTTAAAAAATTGATGCAGCAAATGATGCTCTCTATCTTTCGTATTTAAGCTTAGAAAGTTCTGCCACCAGTGAGTTCATCTGATCCACCTGTTCAATGCAAAACATTAGAAATAATATAACTCAAGAAATAGACATTTGTCAGTTTATTTATTTAGTTTTTAGTGTGCGAATTCGCTTGTTTTCGTCGCTTCGAAAATGACTTTCCACTGGCAAGGATTCTATCGCCATTGGCCTCCTTTTGTTTTTTCTCATTTTTTATGTTTGATTCAGTAACTCTTAACCTTTTTATAAAGAAAATTTAAATAAAATCAAAAGAAAGATAAAACTTCAACCACGCATTACCAATTTTATGACTCTTACAGTCTTCTTCCTATATCTATTCTTGTAATTAACATCTCCAGGGAGTGTTTATTTGTTGGTAACATAATTTGTACTGGGGAGTAATTGCTTTTTAATTGTAGGCCTCAAAATCTAAGCCCTCTCACATAAAACTGGAGGAAGAATCTAACTAAGACAAGCATTTCTCAGGAGTATATTTTCTAAAATTTACCGGTACATGTTTCGGTAGGACTAATCTTTATCCAAGTCGTACCATATATTACACTTACAGGGAAATGAAATTATCAACAATCAAAAATGGAATATGATGTTTGTAGGTGGCTACAAGAATGTTTCAAGACAAATCTCCTAATACTGGAAATATAACATTGGAGAGAAAATACCGCAAGTTCTATGTATATATTAAGTAACACGTGATTTGGAATTGACCTTTCTATCAGGATTCGGTTGTCTTAAATGCAGCATCCTTCTCAAAGTTTAGAATTCATACATCATGCTCAAATCCTTTTAATGTTACTCTTTTTTTATAATAGCAATTCTTCCATGGGAATAAAAAATTAGAAGAGAAAATAGATAAATTATCACCCACTCTGACGAAAAGATGGAAACAGCATTCTTCCATGACCAAAGAATGAGAAAACAACAAAAATATACATAATCTTCTGCAAGTTCCTTTCGGTTTAAGTGGCAGAAAATTTGATTCCATGAAATAAGTGCTTTGATCTGAACTCCATTAAATGAAATCATCAATTAGCTCAGTTATCCAACTACTAGTTATAGCAACAGGGGTAGCTATAATTTTTCCACATTTTGGTCGTATTTGATCTAAAGGTATGCTTACACCATAAACCAGCATAAGAATGATACGACATTAAAAACATCAAGAAATTTTTCTGTATAAAGCAAAGTTATTAATCTCGTTCTGTTCCGGCCGGAACGGCCGGAATATCTCGTTCCGTTGGAACAGATAGCTTGCAATTCCGTCTCGCCCAAAATTCCGGGCATTCCGGTAAATTCCGGCCGGGATTGGCCAAAACGGCCGGTATGAACGAGATCTGGAACTGTCCATATTTTATTTTTCTATTTTTTATTCTATTTTTTTATTAGAATTTCCTTTACTCTTCTAACTATTTCTGCAAACTGAGACACCCTATCTCTCAATTTCTGAAAAATTTCTTGCTGAAGCTTAAAACCTTAAATTTGAAAAGGTTGTTGTATGCTGTTGAGTATTTTTGAGCCTTATAATTATATAACATAAAATTAATTTTTGATAATGAGATTATTTAATTATATATATATATATATAAAAATATTCGGAACAATCCGAAATGGAACCTGGAATGCTCCGGTACCAAAATATCTCGTTCCAATGATAAATTTGAAATGACGTCCAGAACGGAATTAATAACTTTGATATAAAGTACAATTTTGCAGAGTACGACAGTATAAAGTTAAATGTATTATTTTCAATCAAGTGAAAAATATACCTTCATTAGTTAAGAGCAAACTGAAGATGCCATTTCTTGCATCACGTCAACAACTATTACATTGCTTCTTGGACTTTACGAATATCAGCCTGAAGATGTTATGAAAAGGAGAAAAGGGTATATAACAAAAATGGGTGAGACACTAAGTTTCTTAATACTATATCAACGATAAACTATCCACATGGCAAGGAATGAGCAACAAATACAACAGGAGAAAAACCATTATACCCTTGCACCAACAATCGGAAGGCGGATAATGCTAGCTCCCGATGCTTTTATTGCCCCATAAACAGAATTTCATTAATTTTCCGTTAAACTGGCCCCAGATCTCCAAATGAGGATCCTGCATTTCACAAGTAACAATTTGATTTTTTTTCCATAACGTTCAACAAGATCTCAGTAAAAAGGGAAATGAAGAATCTAAAAGCAGATATTACTGAGACCAAACACCAACACAATGCCACAGAAGTCCACTGAGAGAGACTTACTAGTTCCTTTAGTATGAAGTAAAGCTTCAGATTATCTCTTAACAATTGTAGTTCAATTCTTTTGGAGCTCATGGAATCATGCAATTTTTAGGAACTCACCCAAGAACTGTAGAGGCTTCTCTGGTCAAATGAAAAAATATGGGTAGATACGAGAACAGTTCCACTCAAATGCTGGTACAGTAAATAAACCAGAGTATCATATATCTAAATCCCATGTAAGCAGAAAGGAACTCATTTTGTCGGCAGAGGGAGCATTTTGTTTTGTCATGTATCACTGATATATGTTCTGGCATTTACTTATATTCATATGTTTTCTTCGTGATTTGTACAAATGGAATGCATCGCATACTATACTATAACTTTCCTTTAGCATTTTAGGCCCAGGATTTGAAATCGGATTTTGGAGAGTCCAACCGATACACCGGTTAGAAGTCAAACCCCAACCTCCTTGAGTGGAGAAAGCAATAAAGAGTATAGTCGTATTGAAATAGTCCAACTCCTTAGAATCAAAAGCTCGAACAAGAAACAGAATCGTCCCAACAGGAAGACAAATTATAAGCCTACAGTTAGCATGATTATGCATTAATATAAGAATTAATTTAATATGCCCTTACAAGATTAAATGTCGCTCCAAACTACTCCAACCGGCTTTTATAGAGTAGTATTATTTTATTTGAAATACTTATACTGAATATGATTCTTTGATACTTTATATAATTAATTGTACGAATAAACTTTTTTCCAGAAGGTACATTAAAATATCTTAGTTAAATAATAAATGAAAATAAAATAAATAGTAAATATTCTTTTACAAATAAAATTAAAATTACCAAATAATATAATTCCAATCAGATTTATAAATCAAGTGCTATTATAATAAGGTCCGTGTATGAGAACATAATTTAGCTGTAAATAATCTACAATTATCATCTAAACCCAAATGCAGAACTTGTTGGATGTTTCTTTCTTAGGTTTTTTAGAATTAGGACAGCTAAGATTCTCAGCCTTCTCATTTTCTATTCCAAATTTCTCTTCTAATAGTACACGAAGCTACTACAGAATCTCCACAATTCTGTAGAATCAAGGGCATCAAATGGTTACTGAGTATTTAAAACATCAAAGTACATGAAAAAAGAAAGCATTTCAGAATGCAAATTTCAGCATTTAATTTGCTTCATACTCAACTAGCTAATCGATAATACATTCAAGACAATTGTACACTAAGTCTAGCATGCGGATGCTAATGCCAGAGTCAAATCTTGGTTGAGGTGAATATGTATATAATGTGTGTGTATGTGCGTGTGTGGGTGTGTAGAGAGGGGAGGGGGGGAGATGATTTACCTTCACATATCATCACAAGTAGCTGCAAGGTTACCGTATACACCGAGAGAGTACCCTGATGACAGCTTTTAAACAATGCTTCAATGGCAAGAATTTGTCAAAAATCACCAATCTAACAGTGTGCTCCAAGTGATAGTGCCATTTCCCCACTGTCTTGAATTACACATTCAAGTTCTTGGACAACAGATTGTTCATATCCTTCTCTTAAATATTTGAACAGCACACTGTGCGTGCATGTATCAGGTCTGATTCCTCTATCAATCATTTGTTTGTACAACCACAACACCCCCTGCCAATTGCCATGGATGCAACTGCGATTTATCAGTACAGTGTAGGTATACTTGTCAGGAAATATTCCACTGCAGTGCATATCATAAAAGAACGAGATAGCCTCATCCACTTTTCCGACTTTAAAAAGGCCCATTATTAGAACATTGTATGTAGTCACATTCGGTAAAATACCATTGTCCACCATTTGTTGGAAATACATAAATGCAAGATCTAGCTTTCCTTCACCAACATGTCCTTGAATCAATACAGTATATGTCTCAACTGTTGGTGATAAACCTAATCTAACCATCTCACCAAAAAACTCCCTGGCCTTCATGAGTCTCTTCTTTTCCAAGTGAGCGTGGATGATGCTGGTATATGTGATGTGATTAGGCTTGATCGCATTCTCATTCATCTTACGTAGTAATCGACAAGCCTCTTCTAAATAACCCAACTTAGAGAAGCCATCAATAAATACATTATACGTCATCACATCAGGCTCGAAACCTTTTGCTACCATCTCCTCTTTCAGCTTCCATGCTCCATCTACGTTACCACGCCTTATTTCAGCTGCTATGCAAGTGATGTATGCAAAACGGTCAGGCTTCAACCCTTTCTGCAGCATCTCACCGTAAAACTCTTCTGCCATAGACATATTTCCCGTCTTATAAGAATACTTTATGAGAATTGTATAAGTGATAATATTAGGGGAAATTCCAAGATTAATCATTTCATCTTTCATCTTCCGAGCACCTTCGAAATTCCCAAGTTTCGCAAGGCCATCAATTATAGTATTATATGTAACTAAAGTGGGCCCAAGATTCCTTTTCCGTAGATCAGACAACAACAGGAGTGCCTCGCTTACATTCCCTACTAGACAGTAGCCATGTATCAGAGTATTGTACGACATTACACTCAGCGCCAAATTCTTCTTCAGCATAACAGTAACCCACTGCCTTGCGCAACCAACTCCTCCTCGCTTGCAGTAGCCAAGCATCAAAGCATTATATGTAGCCACCCCAGGCGAAGCTCCCCTCATTTGCATCTCTTCCCAAAGACACAGTGCTTCACCTAGCATTCCCTTGTCTGCAAATTCACTTATTAAAGGGGTATACGTATATTCTGAAACCTTCAATCCCCTATACAACATATCTTCAACCAACAATTTAGCCTCCTTGAGCTTGCCTTCTTTTGCAAATCCATTAATCAACACATTATAAGTTACATGAGTTGGGTGGATTCCCTTACTCAGCATCTCCAAGAAAAACTCATATGCTTTCTCTAGGAAACAGTGTTTACACAGTAAATCTAACATTGTATTGCACACGGAAGTTTTTGGATTGATCCCTAACAAAGACATTGATTGAAACAGTTGCCACGCTTTACCAACTAAATTTCTATCTCTAAGTATCACAAGGATCCTATTACAATGCTTGACATCAGGTAAAATTCCATTCTTCACCATCTTATCAAAAACCCATAAGCACTCCTCAACATCTAATTCATTTTCCGTGAAAATCCCCAGTATCAAATCAAATATCTGAAGTGAAACATTGTAATTTAAGTATCCATCAATTAGAACACTAACAACAGCATGCATTTTGTTTGAATTGACAAACCTCTCAACAACCCAACAGGCGGGTCCCACAAAACCATTCTGCACCAGAACCCCAAGAACACTACAAATTACAAATTCTGGATGCTCATTGTTGAACCACGGCTGAGCCTCAGCCCATTGGAATATTTCGAAAACCAGTCTTGGGTGGTCATGAATTGAACTTACAACACTCGCAAATAAATTAGAATTGAGTAGCAACGCACGAAAATAACTGGGAGGGACCCAACAAGGGTCACTAAACGCCCATGGATTCTCTATTGCCGTGTTCAAAATTAACTTTCTATATAACTCTGAGGTGCACTGAGAGTGATTAGCGTGAGACAAAGAGAAAATAGACCGTACCTTGCTGAGGGAATACAAACTGTACAAGGAGGTGATGCGACCTCTTGGGGTCATCCTGTGAGAAATAAGGAAAAAGGTAATATTACTCGCTCATTAGCCATGATATGCAAGAGAATGCAAAAAAATCAGAAATATACAATAAATGCGCCTCTACAACGAGCAGAATAATGGAGCACACAATTATCATTACATAATTTTAAAATTGAACTTCATTTTAAATAACATAGGAAAACGTACCAGGAAGATGTAGTGAAAGCTTATTGGCAAAACACGCAATCGCAACTCAACTCCTTGTGAGAAGAGTCCTTCAAATTGGCGAGGCGGGGAGAGGTGGTTTCTAGAAGGAGAACGCAACTATGAGGGAGTGCTTCGTTCCATATACCTCAATAGAAGTGTTAATGGGTAGGATTGAAGGGTGAACATCAATGAAAATAATGGTTGCATTATTGATGTTGGTTCAAATTTCAAATTTTCTGCAATCTTGCCCTAATTACTCTGCACTATCTTCCTAATATTTTTCTGTAATTTCCCTCAACTGGTGAAGAGGGAGAGGTCCTTGAGGAGGAGGAAAGGGCTTTTTTGTTACTTAGGAAAATCAATAGAGGCGGGAGTAATCAAATGAGGCCAACCATTTTCATTCCTCAAGGATAGAAATGGTAATCAATGTACCAAAGCATATATTTATCTTGTACTCCCCCCTTTCCATTAACTTGTCCTACTTTTCATTTCGATCAGTCTCACTTTAACTTATCACATCCATAAATAACAACTAAATGCAACAATCTTCACCTTCAAAATATCCACATTCAATATCCACCTTTAAAAAAGTCAATGGTTCCACAAAATCTATTTTTTCTTAACATTCGTGTCCGATTAACTGTGACAAGTTAACCGGGACGGAGAGAGTAATATTATTGATCAAATAATTATATTTATGCAATACAAAAGAAATGAACTACTACATATTGTATTGTGTATTTATTTAAGGATGGAGAGTGTTTTATATTTAATTTATCTATAATATTAATATTTTTTAGCTCCCCTACTTAATATTAAAGGCTTTCGAGAAAAAATGTTTTCCTAATTATTTATATCTTTTACATGTGTCATCATGTTGCTTAATTATTTCATAAGCGTCAATTTTATTTTAAGTTACTTCATTTCAAATTTGAATTCATAAAACACGATTCCTTACAATTAACCTCTATTTGTCCCATGTTCTCCCTAATTCTGACTCATAAAAACTGCTATTAAACTTCACAACAAAAAATTCAAAATATATTTATATATATTATTTTAAAATATGCGGGCGACACATATCCTTCAACAAACACTGCAGTTACTATACTTTTTTTAATAAACTATGATATTAAATTAGTTACTACTTTATACTGTTCATTTACATTTTTCTAATTCGTTGTTTAATTTTCTACTTAAACAGCTATAATAGTTAAATAATATACATTTACATGATAAAATAAAAAAGAATTCCCTAACTTATTAAAAAAAAAAAAAAAAAACTATAATCATATAATTTACTAGGCCAACTATTTTTACATTCAATTAGGCACTTAACCTTTTTAAATAGGTCAAACAAGTTACTAAACTTTAAATTCAAAACAAATAGAACCCTTCTAAATATTAAACAACTAAATGCATTTAAAAAAACATTTAATAAATCTAAACATAAATAATTAAATAAAACAATATTATGGTCAAAGAAAGTTGAAGTAAAAAATTGGATTTAGGATAATAGAGATAAGATTGTATGGCGGTATATTTGCTCATTCTATGACTTCTTAATTTCTACTTCAAAGTTAAAACAACTTTAATTTAGAAACGTAGGGACTATAATTCTAGGAAAATATCTAAAGAAAGCAAAGAGAAAAACAATTAGAATCTATTAAAAAAAATTATAATAAATCTCTAAGTTATTAAACATTCTCTAAATATAAAACATGATATGGGAAATGGAGAAGAAAGAAAGATACGGAATGATTAGGGTTCTCTTATTCATCAGATCCCTTTATATAGGGTGTCAAGTACAAGGGTTTCACAATTACATAATATTTAGTGAATACCTAAATTGCCCTTCATCAATTAATTTTGACGAAGGCACACTAGTTGTGTTTTTCCTTCAACACTTCCCATTGTGCCAAGTCAAGAGGGAATTGATGCATAACTTGTTGCCTCATTAAAAATCTTGTCAGGTAACAAACCCCAGTGGGATAAAATAAACATTGGTCGAAGGAAAAAAGAGTGCAATGCACCTTTGTTGAGACTCCCCCTGAAGTATACATCTCTCCCTTGATACATACATCTGTCAAGAGAGTTTTGAAAATCTCTTCAAACTCAATTTTATATAAATCATGAGGATATTGTGTGTTTGCTGGTTATAGAAAAACGTTGGTGGTACATGCTTGGTCTCGTCACCTTTGATGTGTAGCATAATTCATCTATTTGTTGCAAATAACTTCATTTTCATAACTTCGGGTACGCTCTTCGGTGGTATAGCTCAAGTCACTAATACTCTGACCATCTAGATTAATAAACTTCTTGAGATATCATCCATGAGTAATGTGATGATGTCGTTTGAGTAGTTGTGATTGATTGATCTTCAAGTTTCCGTCGTGTTCCTCATGGTAATACATAACCGGTTTGGTAATGACCTTTATATTGACCAATAAGATAACCAACATCTAAACCAATCAAAGTAGTATTTAGTATTTCGTATTAGGGGGTTGCTTCAACATTTATTTAGGAGTTACATATTCTTTTGTAATCTTTTTATCTCTCTATATGAGAACATTTCACATTTCTTTTAAAGTTTACAATTTATTTTGTAATCTCTCTTGTCTCTAATATGGGAAGAAAAAATATGAGTCAATGGTTTCTTTCATATGTCAAAATACTATTTGGTATCATTCAATTGATATTGCGTTGTCCTGAGTAAAATATAATTAACATGTTCTTTGAGAAAGTAATACATGGTTGAGTGTCTTGAGCTTTTTGTACAATAATGCGCACATTTCAATTAAGTAGGGAATTTCATCTCCCAATAGCTCTTTCGTCATTTCCTTTAGACTCAAATGAATCTTTTTTTATGTCCATACTTCAACCAATCATAGGAGTGCTAACAGATTGCACTTTATCCATGTTAAATCACCTGATAATCTTTTGGATATATGCAAACTGGAGAATTAATATTCCACAAACTCGGTGTTCTAGTTCAAGGCATAGACAATACCAAGTTTTCCCATGATCCTTTATCTCAATTTAGATTTTAAATACATCACAATATCTCTTATATCTTTAAGAGTATCTGTTATGTCCTTAACATCGACATAAGCTGTTATAGTTGCAAATATAGAACTCGCTTTCTTTATAAATGCATAGGGTGCAATACTACTTGTTCTTTCCCTTCCCAATCAAGTAGTCACTTAGACGGGTATACCATTTCCGTCCAGATTTATTTCGATCAAAGTGAGCATTTCAATTGTAAATGCACTCCGTGGTCTAGAGTCACTTGAGTTGGGCAATGCAAGTCCATCTGAAACTTTCACATATCTCAATAACAAGATCCCCAAAGAAATATGTTGTAACCACATTAGTATGCTGCATTTCCAATCCTTCGGAAACTTATCAATAAGACGTTATGATGTTCGTTGCGGGAGAATATCTCCTCGTAGTCAATTCCAGGGCTTTATGAGAAAACATTGTGCTTTAAGGTAAGTTTTGCATCTCAGGACTTATTCTTCTCACTACGCTTACTGACAAAACATATTTTATGTCCTACAGGTTTTACACTTGGTAAGGCTAGCACTACCAAACCAAATACATGTTGGTTTGTCATAGAATCGAGTTCTACCTGATTGATTCCATATAGGGCAATATGCTCTTTGTTGATATCTTATAATAGAGTGTGGTTCGGTATTATTAGCTCTATAATTCATTGAGCAACAATGTATACATCATCAATGCACGTGAAAGATTTTTCCATTAACTCACATGCACTCTCATTATCTCTAGAATCATATTAAACTTCGGAGCGTCCCCAAGTGATGATTCATGGACATAATTAATTAGAGATAATTTGATAGTATTTCTTTTCATTGATGATTCAAATTGTGCCACACCTGCTTCCTTCCTTGAGTAGGTGTTCATCGAACCACGTGGCATCCCCCATTTCCTTTTGGGAGCCACGACCTCAACCACACCTCCACTAGGTGTGGTTGCAACATCTTTACCTTCGGTGTTGTGCCCCTTACTGGGGACTTTTAACCTCACAGGCACATTTGCAGCTAGTATATATGATCTTATCATTTTAGCGATTTTAACAAATGTATCAACAATCAAAACTTCCATACTCTGAAGATCGATAATTCGTTTTACTTCACTTTACATTATGAAGTGTGGGGATCCTAATGAGACATACTGGGAAACACTTCCTGTTGTTCCCTTAGAAAATTCTTTTTCTTATCTTCCCCTAACGACGGGAAGACTGTCTCATTAAAGTGACAATCCGCCAATCTAGTGGTAAATAGATCTCATATGTCAAAGGTTTCAAATAGTGAGTAATAGTTGAAAATTCATAACCAATATAAATATTTAATTGTCTTTAAAGACCCATTTTGATGCATTGTGGGAACGCAAATAGGCACATATACTGCGTAACCAAATATGCGTAAATGTAAAAATATCAGGCTAAATCCATTTACCAACTGGTACGCATAAATTATTGGTTAACAGTGGGTCTGAGAAAAATAAAGTAAAGTTCCAGTGATATTGCATAGACCCATGTCTGATAGACATTTTAGTGCGCATTTTCAATGTCTAATCCTCTATCTATATCCTTGTGATGGTGGCTTATGTGAGAATATTTTTGTGTATGCACATGGGTTAAAGGATGCTATACATTGATCCTGACAGATATGCAATAATTATCAAATCCTTAAGATGAGAACTCTCAAGAGTTAATAAGTCTGATTGACTTTATGGAGTGAGGGTGGTGAGCCCTTAGACAATATTTTCTAGGAGTTTTTTCTGATGCAACATTTATTGTGGACAATAATGTGATGATCAGTTAATGTGTCAAAACATTTACCAGAACCATAGATACTTTAATGGCCTGCTTTCTGGTTTAATAGGTCCACATATATCATATTATGTTCTTTTGTAAGAATGGAATGTATTAGTTATATACCAGACATAGGAAGATCTCGATCCTACTTATTACTAAATAGTAGGCTTGGTAGAATGAGTGATATGCCCTAAAATAGTTAATGAGGCATAATGGGATGTTGGTCGTGCTTTTAGTACTTTAGAAAGCATTAACTCTGTTATAATAAAATTAGTACTGACACTATACATCGCATAAGATTTTCATCCCCTTTTGTATTTCACTAGAAAGAAAGAATGTCCATATAATTTCTTAAATATGGATCATCATGTTATGACTTGGATGTCTAAGAAAGTCGTACCAAAACCTATATGAATTAATGTCCAAAGTTCATTTTGGGTAACATATGATTTTGTCTTCCAAAGTTCATTTTGGTGATAGTTTTTGATCCAACGATCAGAGTTGTACTGGAGTACATGCCACTAAATTGACTCATTTATTTCTCTAAGATGTGCTTCCTTTCACTCACTAGAAGTATTTTAAATTAGTCAATTCCATTCTCACATGTAGTTTTGAAATGATAGTCTTTGACACGAATATCTTTACTTAATAACATTGTAATAGCTCTTGGTGCATATAGAGCGTTTTGTGACTATAATTGTTATGTCATTAGGCATCTAGAGAATTCAACGATTCTTCGCCCTTTTTAGTACTTGTGATTCAATGATGGTCATTATGCAGTGATGTGGTGAGTCTATGTTCTTTGAACTGCTTGTATCTCTTATAGTTAACTGTTCTAGCAGTTTTTATACAAAAATATAATATTTTCACACTTATTTAAATGTTCATTACCAACTCTAACCCTTTTGTTTAGAGGGCTTCGACGTGGTGCTTTTGCACATGATTTCCATAACCACCATGTTCATTTGGGGTAGGCACATCGAAAGACCTCCAGGGCTTCTATGTCCCTTACTTTGTGGTGTATCATGACCACAACTGTAGAGACATAAACATTCATTCCCTTTACTTTGGGATTATTTTCACTATTTAGTTTACCATAGTTAGGCTAGAGAATTTTCTTTATCCAGGGCGTTTGGTGTTACTTTTTAGGAGAAACTGGTCATGCCTCTCAACTACTTGCACTGATTGATTAGCTAATTGAATATTGTAATTCTTTTATTTCACACTCTAGCCCATACAGGTTCGCTAGTATAAGCATTAGAGTAGGAAAATAAAGAAATTTTATTTATCATATCATCTTCTGTGATTTCTTTACACATAAAGAGAGATGTGTTTTTAGGGAATGTGTCCTTATTGAGGCTATTGACCCTTTTGTAGTCTAGTGAGTGAGTTTCTTTCCACTAGATAGTTAATATCGGAAGTAGAGATTCATCTACATTTTTAATATTTCTTTTATTTCATTCCGTAGCTCATCGGGTATTTTGAACTAAACATACTCCTAGTGTAAACTAGGATTAATGTGTCATCTCAAATTCACTAGAGCATTGACTGTGACTTCTACTATGTCAGACAGTGCTTTGTCATTGGGGTCGGTTGATGATATGATCGTAAGAGAGATCTTAAAGGGTGTAGTTATTTTTCATGGAAATATTTTCCTATTAGGAATATACAATAGTACTTAACTAAAGTTCATAGACAAGCATGATCAAGTACCCAATTTATCAAGCAAATAAACTAATTTATAAAAATCTTTAAGCGCATAATAAACAACTCCGGTGATAAACTTTCAGTCTAATTAAAGAGGCTAGACATCCGTCCCCGTGAAAATCAATTCAGCCATGCAAAATTCCATGATTTTCAAGATTGTACACAACTACTTCGGATGCACATATAAATTTAGATAAGAATGTTTAATTCATCAATTATACAAGAATTCATGTATAGGCAAATGCACATAATGCCATTGTAAGTGAATATAAATTATTCACATATAATCCACAAAGCAGGGGTAAGTCAATGTACCTTGTAGGAAAGACATGATGCTTTCCTATAACACTTTTCATACTTCTGATGACACCCTTTTTTCTTCCAGTTTAACCTCCGTTGTAGTGGGGACGTTTGCAAATACCAATAAAATCCACATGAAGAGAATAGGTATCAACAAAACATAGTCTATACTGATTTCATTAACATATAAATATGTGAAGTATATATTTACTCCCAAATAGAATAATAGCATAAACTTACCTCCATGTAGTAATAAATGCTCAAATTCTCAAGTAAAACTTGATTTCTCATGGAAAATCAGAGTTACTAGTGCTATCTTTTGGACTAGTTCAGCAACCTTTTATGAACTTCTCAAATCAGTGAATTAAGGATGAACTTTTCACATGTAGCTATTGTTTTTATCGGAGCTTTGGCCATTATTTGCATCTGGCTTCCACATAATATTTATCTAAGTATATCTAATTTCCTCAAATATTTCACGCAAAATCACTACAAATTGAATCTGAATCCATGGAAACTGTCGTTCAACCTCCATTAAAGATGACGAGAGGCCCAACAGAGTCGAAGATTTTACAACACCGTCTATCTCATCACGAAACAGTAGTTGATTTTGTTATCAACGCATCAACCACCGATACCGCATTTCGATTTAGTATATACCATTATCTCCTAAGCGATCCTTGCTCAATTGATTAGAATATTGTGCTGATAACGTGTTGTAGTAGAAACAGTAATAAACAAGAAATAGAGAAGAAAGAAAGACACAGAATAATTAGGATTCTCTTATTCATCAGATCCCTTTATATAGGGTGTCAAGTACAAGGGTTTCACAATTACATAATATTTAGTGAATACCTAATTGCTCTTCATCAATTACTTTTGACGAAGGCACACTAATTGTGTTTTTCCTTCAACATTTTTCTAATTATTTATATCTTTTTACATGTGTCATCATGTTTCTTAATTATTTCATAAGCGTCAATTTTATTTTAAGTTACTTCATTTCAAATTTGAATTTATAAAACACGATTCGTTACAATTAACCTCTTTTTGTCCCACGTTCTCCCAAATTCTGACTCATAAAAACTGTTATTAAACTTCACAATCAAAAATTCAAAATATATTTACATATATAATATTAAAATATGCAGGCGACACATATCCTTCAACAAACACTGCAGTTACTATACTTTTTTTAATAAACTACGATATTAAATTAGTTACTACTTTATATTGTTCATTTACATTTTTCTAATTCGTTGTCTAATTTTCTACTTAAATAGCTATAATAGTTAAATAATATACATTTATATGATAAAATAAAAAATAATTCCCAAACTTATTAAAAAAAAAATATAATCATATAATTTACTAGGCCAACTATTTTTACATCCAATTAGGCACTTAAACTTTTTAAATAGGTCAAACAAGTTACTAAACTTTAAATTCAACACAAATAGAACCCTTCTAAATATTAAACAACTAAATGCATTTAAAAAACATATAATAAATCTAAACGTAAATAATTAAATAAAACAATATTATGGTAAAAGAAAGTTGAAGTAAAAAAATGGATTTAGGATAATAGAGATAAGATTGTATTTGCTCATTCTATGACTTCTTAATTTTTACTTCAAAGTCAAAACAACTTTAATTTAGAAACATAGGGATTATAATTCTAGGAAAATATCTAAACAAAGCAAAGAGAAAAACAATTAAAATCTATATAAAAAAATTATAATAAATCTCTAAGTTATTAAACATTCTCTAAATATATAACATGATATGGGAAAGGTAAAACAACTTCAAATTTGTAATTATATAATTTCTACTATACTAAGGGCTCAATTGGTAGGGATATAAGGGTTGATTAAATTCCTTATATCTTCATAATCGGTTATTTGGTAACTCATATAACATATACATGTTAAGTAAGGGGATCCGGTAATAAGACCATAGTAACACATATTAGCTATCTTGCCGAAATTGTCTGATAGTATCTCATGACTGGAATAATGCCCAAGATAACTACTACTACTACTATTATTATTATTATTATTATTATTATTATTATTATTATTATTATTATTATTATTATTATTATTATTATTATTATTATTATTATTATTATTATTATTATTATTATTATTATTATTATTATTATTATTATTATTACTACTACTACTAATTGATGATTAATTAAACTAGTGTATTAGCTAATATACTAGTTTATTATTAACGGTAGCTAATATACTAGTTTAATTAATTATCAATTCGTGATGATGATCATAATAATAATAATAATAACAATAATAATAACCAATTAAATAGTTGATAACAATTACTTGGAAGTAATTGTAACTTATGAAATATATTTTAATTATTAAATTAGAAATAATAATGGTTAATAGTAATTAGTTAATTAATAACAACAATGGCCACAAGAACAAGCCCACCATTATTGTTAATCAATAGACTAATTAATAGTGATTAATTATAATTTAAAAATATTGATAAATAATAATAATAATAATAATAATAATAATAATAATAATAATAATAATAATAATAATAATAATAATAATAATAATAATAATAATAATAACAACAACAACAACTAAAAATAAAAATAAAAATAAAAAGGGGGAGAGAACCCATAAATTTTAGTGATGATATTGGTGTTCAAGGTTTGGACCTAAATCGGGAGATAATTGCTATGAGGAGAAGCTGAAGTTTAAGAAAGTATGAGAAAAAAAGAGAACAAAATAACAATATTTTTAGGTTTTTTGAAGGGCAAAAATGTACATACTCTTCTCTATCCGGGTCTAATAGTAATATAATATGGACCATCAAACACCCGATAAAAATTATCATAACACCTTATACTCCCTACCAAATGAAAGACTTGTTATATTGTACCCTCAAACCATGTTAAACAATATCATGATAGCTTATACTCCTTATCCAATACCCCCTACCAAATGAGCTCTAAATACATTGGAAACATGTTTTATACTAATAATAATAATCCGTGCATCGCACAGGTGCACGTCTAGTAAATTCTCAAAGACATTGTAAATTTGACTCGAAAATGAGTAATTCCTCCTTTTGGAGACAACAGTAATGTTATTCTACTTGATGAATAATGTAGTATAATCTATTCGTTTTGTCATATGGTTGCAGACAAAGTTTTACATATGTACAAAAAAATCTTACCAATTTATCGTAACCCATATGGGAAAATAATCACTATTGTTTGTTTGAACTGATTTCAATATTTTACTATAACCATAGAGTTGCTTGTCTTGTGCTTTGTAAAAATAAATAGTTTAGGTTGAAATATGTGATAGTTTAGTTGCAAATCGTAATTTTCTCTAAAAAAATTAATATTTAGATATACATTATAAAAAGAGATATAAAGAGATATAAGTAATAAAAACTTATTAATTTAAAGAATAATTATCTTACATATGTATAGACATACACATGTGTTAAAACACCAACGATTGAACAAACAAAAATTGTTATTACAAAAAATAAATGTTAACAAACTTAAATAAATAAATTCATGTTAATAGAATAGACTAAATAGTGTTAATTTTTTATTTATTAAAAATCAATTATTTATGCAAATAATTTTTTAGTTATAGCCCAAATCTACTAAATTTGTATTTGCTATTTGCTTTTTGCTTGATGGTTGATTAATTTTTAGATTTAATCTAAAAATATTGATGATTGATGAATGTGCTATTTTTTTGCTATTTGCTATTTGCTAGATTTTAGAGAGGATATGATTGATTTAAATTCTCCAACCCTGACCACCCCTTTGCAGATAAAAAAAACACGAAGAATTGATGAAATCTTTAAAAGAAAGAATGACGAAATTTCAGCATCTTCGTCATCAAATCCATCTACTGAAATTGAACCTTTGAATTTAGAAAGTCATCCTAGGAAATCCTTAAGAGTTGAAATAGATGGAAGATTTGATATTCAATCATTGGTACGTGATCCGGGATTACGAGCACCAATATGGGATTATCCTATTGAAAAGCATGATGAAGTCAGAAGAGCTTATATCAAATATGGTCCATATCAACGCATACTCTCTAAGTATCTAAAAACAGGAGAAAAACACTCTCGTAGCTTTCAGGCATCATGGTTTAAATTATTCCCGTCTTGGTTGGAATATTCTCCTAGCACGGATGCTGCATTTTGCTTACCATGTTTTGTTTTTCACACTAAAAATGGTCCTCCTAGATTGGAAGCATTTACTCTAAGTGGGTTTCGATCATGGAAGAAGGTAAAAGATGGGAGCAATTGTTCATTTTTGGCTCATATTGGTAAAGACCTTACTTCACCTCATAGAAATGCTGAGAAAGCATGTGCAGCTCTCATGAACCAACAATCTCATATTGCTCAAAATATTGAGAAATTCAGCATTCAAGAAGTTGTGGAAAATAGACTTCGTTTGAAAGCTTCAATTGAGGCAACTAGGTGGCTTGCATTTCAAGGATATTCTTTTAGAGGCAATGATGAGTCTAAACAATCAATCAATCATGGCAACTTTAGAGAACTCTTGAGTTTCATTGGCTCTTTTAATGAAAACATAGCAGAAGTTTTGGATAATGCTCCTAGAAATGCATCATATACATCACCGCAAATACAAAAATAGATTTTGCATGTCATGGCAACTAAAGTCAAGAATGTCATCCGGGAAGAAATTGGTGATGCAAAATTTTGTATCATAGTTGAAGAAGCTCGAGATGAATGAAAGAAGGAGCAAATGTTAATTGTGTTGAGATTTGTTGACAAACATGGCTATGTGCAAGAGCGTTTTTTGGACTCGTACATGTTGAAGATACTGCTGCATCAACATTGAAAGAAGGTATCATCTCTGCCCTTTCTTGTCATACTCTTGATGTTCAGAATATTAGAGGGCAAGGATATGATGGTGCAAGTAACATGCGTGGAGAATGGAATGGTCTACAAGCTTTGATTTTAGATGAATGTCCTTATGCTTACTAATTACTATGTTCATTGTTTTGCGCATCGTCTGCAACTGGCACTAGTTGCTACTTCGAAGGAAGTTATACCAGTCCATCACTTTTTTACCAAGTTGAATTCTATCATCAATATTGTTGGTGCTTCATGTAAGCGTAGTGACCAATTAAAAGCTGCTCATGCTTCAAATATTGCTCATTTACTTGATATTAATGAGCTTCAGAGTGGGGAAGGACTTAATCAAGTTGATACTTTACAAAGAGAAGGAGATACTCGTTGGAGTTCTCATTTGAAATCCATATCTAACTTGATGACGATGTATAGTGCGACTTGTGAAGTTTTGCCGATTATTGTTAATGATGGAACAACATATGCTCAACATGGGGATGCAGATGCTGCTTATGAGGTTTTGACTTCTTTTGAATTTGTTTTCATAATGCATCTTAGAGAAAAATATTAGAGATTTCTAATATACTTTGTCAAGCTCTGCAACTCCAATCTCAAGATATTTTAAATGCAATGCATCTTGTGTCGTCTACTAAGTTGCTCCTTCAGAAATTGAGAGATGATGGATGGGATGAACTAATTGAAAATATGAAATCTTTTTGTGAATATGTCAACATACCTATGTTGGATTTTAATGTTCAATATGTTGCAAGGAAAGGAAAAGCTCGTCATCAACCAGATAAAATAATAGTTGGACATCATTACAGGTTTGACATTTTTAATGAAGCGATTGACTCTCAGTTGAAAGAATTGACTCGCAGATTCAGTGATAGCACTGTGGAGTTAATTACTCTTGCATCAGCATTACATCCAAGAGAGATGTGTCTATTCTTCAGAATTGATGACATTTGCAGGTTGGTAGAAAAGTATTATCTGAGTGATTTTGAAGGACATGAGATGCTACAATTGAGAATGCAATTTGAGCATTTTCAGGTACGAGAACTTCCTGATTTTAGATCGTTGAAGACTATTTCTGATTTGTGCTAATGGATGGTGAAGACTGGAAAATCAGAAATATACCCTCTTGTGTTTAGAGTAGTAACTCTCATTCTTACGCTTCCAGTTTCTACGGCTACTTCAGAGCGATCTTTCTCGGCTACGAATATAGTGAAGACTCCGCTTCGCAAAAGATGGAAGATGATTTTCTTAGTGATTGTTTACTAGTATATATTGAAAAGAAGATTGCGAAGACATTTTGTATAGATTCTCTTATAGATGACTTTCGTGATATGCAAGAGCGACGCTCTAAATTTTAATGTGTCGCGGATGTAAACTTGTATTTTGGGATATTTTATGATAAATATTATCACGATTTTATTTATCGTTCATCTTTATTCAATATTGCCCCCCCTCCCCCAAAGTAAAATCCTGGTTCCGTCCCTGCATAAACACCCTCTCTTATATAGATATACAATAATGATGGAACCCAAATCTCATGATACTATCCATCCATGGCATAATCCTCCATTGATCACACTCAAAATTTATAGATTTGATCAAGCCTTCCCACATACAATGTACATACAATCTATATTACTTTGGAATGTTTTTTTTTTTATTTTATTATTTTTTTTTTAATTAATTGCCTCTAATTCTTTTGATTGAATAAATCAATTGTTTTAATATACAAAATAAAATAGCAACACATTAATAACCAAAAGTTTAATAAAAATATTTATTAGGTCATTGCAATTACGGATATAAAATATACAGCTCCTCATCACCACGAGTCCATGACTGTTGCGGCGCCTATGCTTAAAAAATTTCAACTTTTATAATTATGATGATTATTAAGTACATAATATTTTTCACTTTTTATACGATATTCTTATAAAAATATCAAGTCAAATAATTCGTCCACGTGTTTTATTATACAATTTGTATGTACATGTTTTATTATATTATTTGTCAACATGTATTATTATACAATTTGTGTGTACATGTTTTATTATAATGTGTAAAATATAGTGTAAAATGGAAATTCCTTGTTATTAATATATTGATTTATACACTATACCTATTAATTGACAACTAATTATTTTGAGATTCTTGGATATAAATTTTAAATATTTAATTTCATCTGGTTTTATGTCAATTAAGATTCTAAATTCAAATCCAACTTTATTTATATCAATGAGCTCATCACTTGGACTATGGAGATTCAAAATATATTTCCAATATCTGTTTTTAAAATTTATTTCTAATACATGAGATTTTGTAGGTAAACTTTTAAAATGTTTTATATAATAATAATGCTTAAAAAATTATTTTTCTAAATACTATTCAATGGTATTGGATTCCGAATCATGTATCTTCTTTTTGTTTTATAATAATAATAATAATAATAATAATAATAATAATAATAATAATAATAATAATAATTTATCATTATTTAATGTTAAAATTTTCGTAGAGAGATGAGACAAAGCCAAAGAAATGGATGGAAAAAATTTGGATTTTTTTTTTTTTGGGCATAGTGGAAAAAACTAATTATGTGAGGAAGGAATCCGTATAAAGATATATGTAGAGTGTTTTTGTTAGTGAAAAAAAAATTGATTTTGTAGCGTGTTTTTCTGTGTTTTTGTTAGTAGAGAAAGATTGATTAATTTAGCGTGTTTTTCCTCAACTCTATAAGAAATCCACCGGTGGATTCCATATCACTATTATATATATATATATATATATATATATATATATATATATATATATATATATATATACACACACAAACACGAAAACCTACTCTATAGCCATCTCCAACTATGTAATGCTAATTAAGTGAGGTATTGCACTTTTGGTCCCACAAGACACATGATAGTTTCAAAATGACCCCAAAACTCTCTTTGTTGACCCGATGACACAGAAGTTGCATAAGTAGTCCTTCCGTAATGTTTTTCGCTAAGTTTTTTTTGTACTTTCAACCCCATAATTTTTTTCACATATGGCCCTAATAAAAAATTCTTCTGTTGGGCTCGATTTATGAAGGTAAAAAAAGAGAAATTGGACAAAAACATGTCAAACAGTACCAAAGCTACCTTTATTTAAACGTAAAAAATTCACTGAATTATACCAACAGAGAAACCAATTCACTTTTAAGAGAGTGATGGGTGCTCCGAGTTGGTTGTGGTGAAGAAAACGCATTACAATGTTTAGGAGGGATATGTTGTTCCTCATTCATTATCAATGGCGGCTACACATTAGTCCCCTCTGGCCCAATGAGATTGCTTAGCTGGAACCTACAGGGCTGAGCAATCTCTATACAGTTCGGGCTCTTTAGCGTCTATGTTAAAGATGCTCGCCCAAACATCATTTCTCTTATAGAAACAAGATTGGTTGCTCGAGAATTTGTTGGTATTCGTTTTTCTCTATAACTATTAGTTGTTTATTTTTTAGGTCTTGCTCTCTTGCAAAAGGAGTTAGATGTAGTTCATTTTCTTTTCATTATGTTTTATTTGATGTTGTGAATGTGAATGGGTATGTTAGTTAGCATGGCTCTGGTGTATGTGGTTGACCAGATTCTATTCATAAGCATAAATGTGGGAGTTGATGTGTCGTATTAAGCTCGTCTTTGGAATTCTATGGATTTATGTTTGGGGATTTTTAAATCCTTTATAAGCATGAAAAGTTGGGAGGCATTCACCCAATTTCTAGTAGTTTGAGGGTTTTTCATGAAACTTTTTTACACTGCGGCCTGGTGGATTTGGGTTTCCGCGGTTCTTCTTTTACTTGGTCTAATGGACGGAAAGACAGAAACTTAACAAGTGAGCGTTTAAACGGTTTTGTGGCAACACGGAATAGGCTGAAAATTTTAGTGGTGCTATTGTTGAATATCTTGCGAGGATATGCTAGGATTATTGGCATATTTTGTGGGCATGAACACATGTGGGATGAATCTAATTATGTGGACTGTCGACCATGGCATTTTGAGGCTACGTGGCTAAAAAAATCATATTGTGATTATGTTGTTTAAGAGGCATGGAGTCAAACTGTCCCTTTTAATGGTAATATCATGTATAAAATTGGGTGTTGTACTGAGACCTCAGTAGATGGATCAAATTAATTTATGGAAATTAGCTACGGAGCTAAAGAAGAAGACGAAAGTACTTGAGATTTTTCAGCGTAGTATGGGAAATCCACAAATGGAGGAGAGGATTCTTATGCTTAAAAAGAAAATTTATGCTCTCTTACTTAAGGAGGATGCAACATGGAAACGAGGATCATTGGTGGCTTGGTTAAATGAGGGTGATAGAAATACTAAGTATTTCACGATAAAGCATCGTAGAGGAAGTGGAAAAATATTATTAAGAGGATTAAAGATGATGAAGGTGTGCGGCAAGAAGACGTTGTTAATATTGAGAGGGTGGTTTGTCAATATTTTGATTCTTTACTCTCAAGTTCTATGTTGTCGGGGGTTTTTAAAGTGCTTGCTACTATTGACTCTTCTCTGGATAACTCTTTGATCAAGGATTTATAGAAACTCTTTACTGCTAAGGAAGTATGGTATACCGTAAAGCAAATGCAATCATACAAAGCTTTTGGTCATGATGGTATGCTGATTCTTTTTTATACCTCATTTTGGCATAATATTAGTTCTGATGTCACGGTTGTTGCTCTCAATTTTTTTTATGGTCGTATTCTTCCTAATGAGGTTAACCATACTTTCATCACTTTAATACTCGAAGTCAATAATACCAAGTCTTCAAAAGATCTTTGTCCTATTAGTTTGTGGAATGGTATCTACAAAATCATGACTAAGCTTCTGACTAATAGGTTGAAAAAAATTGCTTCCTTATGTCATTGATGAGTGCCAATCGACTTTTGTGCCTAATCTTCTTATTACAGATAACACAATTGTTCCTTTTGAGATTTTTCTATCTATGAAAATTCGTATTCTTGGGAAGAAATGAGCTATGGCATTTAAATTAGATATGAGTGAAATATATGATAGAGTGGAATGAGGGCATGTGACTTCTCCAGATATGTTTGTTAATCGAGTTCTCATTGTATATGATTAATGTCCTTTTCATTTCTTATTAATAGCGTGGCTGATGGCTTTGTAAAGCCTAAAGGGTCTCCTTCAAGGTGATCCAATTTATCCAGTACATTTTGTTAGAACCACGATTCCTATCTGATCCACAATATTAGATATTAACAATAGGATAATAGTTGTAGGATCGACCATATTATTATATGTTCTACATATTAATTAATTTATACAATAAGAGGTTATGGAATACCTGTGTAGCATGCTTCATCAAACCTCCCTCCAAACCTCCAAGCCTTGTCCGGTGTTCTCACGAACTCCACTACAATACTCGGGTTTATGGAATACCTTTGTAGCGTGATTTATCAAACCTCGCTCCAAACCTCCAAGCCTTCTCCGGTGTTCTCACGAACTCCACTACAATACCCGGTATGTGGACACCTTTTGGGTATGAATATCACGTGTGTTCTTTGTTGTGTGGGAGAACTGAATATGAATCCGATATATATATAATATATCACAATATTCTTTCTCCCCAAATAACATATCCTGGTAAGTACAGAAGATACTAAATATATCCATCTTCTATAATATCATAATATCATAATCCCAGTTAATTGCAGTAATAAATTATAATCCTTATAATTTATTCCAGTTCACATTGAGCCACCGAAGGGACCTGGTCGGATCCAATTAAATTAAGCTCCAATAAATTAAATATGACCCGGTCAACTCTTGACTTATCATATTAATTTATTAATTATATTCTATTCTATTCCACTAAAAGAATATAATTGCACTCTTAATTTACTCAGCATTACTGAAGCAATATATCAATAATTATCCTTTGATTGATCGATCCAACATATTTTTATTATTTGTGTAGAAGGATTTGCTTCTATTGGTCCCAAGTGGTAGAGGTTTAGAGGGGGTGAATAAACCTCTAACTCGTTTTCTACTTTTTTAAATATTTTAGTTTGAGTAAGCTACTTACTACAAGAAACTGGTTCGTGAGCAAAACTAATATAGTGAGCTTGCACTGGGCAGTAGGCAAAAAGTAGACTGGCCACAGGTAGCTTACAGTGAGCAGTGCTAAGGGAGTTTTATATGTAATGAAATATGCAAATTAGTTTTCTTACAAATCTATGCAGTAGATAAGTATTATGCCTAACAACGATAAATAAAAGCAATATGAAAATAGACACCAAGTTTATAGTGGTTAGAAGGTGGGGGTAATCCTTCTACGTCTACTCTTCCCTCACACAGTAGGATAATTCACTAAGTGTTTACACACAGTTACAACTTAGCTATGCCAAAGTCCAAGTCCAACTTAGCTCCTTACAATAGTTTTTACCTATCCTCGGAAAGCTACTCCTCTATTGTACAAGACGTTCCTCATAACATAAGTCTACTTTGAATCCATGATTCAAACGAAGACTCCCCATTTTAAAAACCTTCCTTCAAATTAGTTTAATGAAAGTTTTTCTTCAACTTCTGGTAGTTGCCTCTAAACTTGAAATGTAGTACATATGTGGGCGTGCTTCCTAGCTTAGAGAAGGATTAGGACCAAAGAGAGCTTGAGAGCTAGCTTGGCTTGAGAAGTAATGCATCTTTAGTTTCTTCACTTGCATGCTTGTTGCTTGCTATGTTGCTATATTATACTTTACGTAAACACTGGTTGAATATCAGAGTGTATGTGTTGAAGCTTGGATAAGAATGCTCGAGTGCTTGATGCAAAGTAGTTGCTTGAATTTCAGTAGTTTGGTAGCCTCTCTTTGTCCCCCATCTCCTTCTATTTATAGCAGATG
Source organism: Ajuga chamaepitys (assembly GCA_958295605.1). Taxonomy (NCBI): domain Eukaryota; kingdom Viridiplantae; phylum Streptophyta; class Magnoliopsida; order Lamiales; family Lamiaceae; genus Ajuga; species Ajuga chamaepitys. The sequence goes on from OY282495.1 coordinate 34,069,893, forward strand.
GAATTTCTTCTCGTTGAAGAGAGAGAAATAATTCGATTGACATTTGATGCTACTCGTACGGAAAAGAGTTGTTTTCTTCGTTGGGAGTTGGTTAGAGTGGTTGCGACTTTGTGTTAGTGTCCTATGCATCTTTTGATTTTCGTCAGGCTATGTGTCCCCACGTAATTGGTTAGTCAGTACAAGGTTTAAACCTTGTCTCCACTGGCTATATTTTGAATTCGAATATCCCTGACTTTAACTTTGACTTTGACTCTCGCTCTTGTGGACAAGACGCTTGCTTGCTTGCTTGGGGTACCTTCCCTACTACAAGCAATGTTGTATGCTGGATGGGCATAACTAACCATGTTGCATGCTCACTGCATTCTATGTTCCTTGCTGCGATACAGGATCCATTGCTCGTAGTAACCTTGTGCTGCTTGCTGCTACTTCTGCCTAAGTAGAACTAGCCCTATCTACTATATAATTTTACAGAATTACACTAGTTCCTACCTTAGAGGAGGTTTTTCCTTCATCAAAACTAAACATAAATTTCCTAATAGTTTCTCTTATTAGATAGGCGGTGACTAGACGCAACCTCCATGGTATAGGAGTTTGTCGGAATAGTCGGTGTCCCCGGTGTCCCATTAATTTTTTTGTTGATGATTCTATTTTGTTTGCTCGAATTATTGTGGAAGAGAACCAGGAGATTAAGAGAATTATCACTTGTTACTTAGCATCAGGCCAACTCATCAATTTTAGGAAATCTGAAGTAACATTCAGCAGGAATGTTTCTAGTGATATGAGGGACTGAATCAAAGTTGTTTTGGGAATGTTGAGGTTGATCATCATGTTCGTTACTTGCGATTACCTGGATTCATTGGTGGATCAAAGAAGGTTATTTTCAGTTTTCTTCAGGATTATATTTGGAGGAAAGTGGGTGGATGGAAGGAGAAGTTTCTCTCCAAAGCTGGAAAAGAAGTGCTAATCAAATCTGTCCTCCAAGCAATTCAAATGTATCTTATGAGTTACTTTGCATCCAGACTCTATTGATGATGAGTTAAAATGTATTACTTATCGATATTAGTGGGGTGATGACAAAAAGTCAAATGTCATTCACTAGAGAAAATGGGAAAAAGATGTGTGATCCGAAATGTTTGGGTAATATGAATTTTCAGAACTTAATTTTTTTTAATATGGCTCTTCTTGCAAAACAAGGATGGAAAATCTTGCATAATCCATATTCTATGCTTTAAAAGGTCCTTAACGCAAATATTTTCCTATACTAGGACTGTTGGTGGAAGGGGTTGGTTTTAATCCTAGCTATTTCCGAAGAAGTCTTGTGGAAACGACAGTGATTCTAGAGTGCGGATTATGTTGGCCAGTCAAAAATGGAGCTTTGATTAATATTGGAAAGATAATTGGTTTCCCACGGGGTTTACTAAGAGACCACTTGTGCCTCGTATTTTGGGCCTAGAGGCTCGGGTATGTGATATCATTAATGTGGATCAAGGGTTTTGGTGCGACAAGGAACTTGTTTGCCATGTTTTTTCTCCCATTCGGGTTGCAACTATTCTTACCATCCTCATCAGCAGTTGGATACCTCCGGATGTTCAATTTTGGCCACTTGAAAAATGTGGGAAGTATTTGTGAAGTCTAGGTATCGGGTTTTCCATGAGATGGGTGAGAGGGGTCCTTTATCCTCTAGTCCTGCATGTAGTTTTTGGAATATAGTTAAGAGGTCTTCAATAATTCCCAAAGTAAAAAATGTTCTTCTGGAGGCTGGTTTTGGATATTCTTCCCATAATGTTGAATCATGTGCGTAGTGGCATTCAAGGGCTTTCTGCCTTAGATGCAAGTGTTATCCAGCTCCGGCATCACATGGTTTCCTTCATTGTTGGGCTAAGGAGATCACTTTTTTAGTAGGTTTTAGATCTACTTTGAAGCTTGGTGGTTTAACTCAATGGTGGGCGTTAATGATGTGGTTGGAATAGATTGGGTAGCTCAGATGGTCTGGCTATTTTGGAAAATGTGGAATGATCATAATAGATTGGTATTCTGGTATCCATACAAGCCAATTAATCTTATTGTTAAGTTTTCAGTTGATCGGTATAATGAGGCTTTAGAAGTCCTTAGTAGAAGATGATAACAAAAGGAGATCGTTTTGGTCTCCTCCTATTTGAGGTTGGATGAAAGTCAACATTGATGTTTCTCTATTGTTTGATTTATGTACTGCGGTCTGACATTTTCGTGATCGCCATGGTGATGCAGTGACTTCTGGAGGAAGACATATGCACCATGTATCATTGGAAAGGGTTGAATGGGATGAATTTGGTTATGGAGATTTGATTGTAGAATCAGATGCTTTAGTAATTATCTTAGCTTTGGAAGGTTCTAATGATGCATCTTACATAACAAATTTGTTGGTTGATGACATCCTATTTGTTGCTTGTTCTTTTAATGCTTGTTTCATTAAGTATGTTTTTAAATATGCTAATTTAGTAGCACAAGGTTTAGCACAGTAGGAATAGTATTTGTGCATTCTTCTTATCTTCATTATTCTATTGGCAATCTTAGGAAAAAATTCCTAACTTTGCCGCCTCAATTATACCCCCTTCTTTAGCTTTCCCACACATAAATCACTTCTGATTGTCATTTTTTACTCAATTTTTTCATCGTTGCTTTTTGTTTCTTTGATTTTTTAATCTACTTCTCTTTAGGTTCATTTTTCAATCTTCACATCAAGAGGGATATTCCATGTTACATAGATGGCTACACAAGTTACATAATGTATATCTACACTCGTAGTCATGTTCTACCCTTAAATAGCGAGACACACTCTTAGTCAGGCTAGAGTTTCATTTTATTTGGCGCAGATTAGGTGATTCTTTGCGGTTGCCTAATCTGGTCTTACACAACCATCAATGGTTGATTTCATGTTGTACCCCAACGCCACTTCACAGGTAGGATTTTTTTGGCACTGATGCAGATCAGGATTTCGGCACTGATGCAGATTAGAATTTGCATAGGTTTGCTCTGCACATGGATACATGATAAAGTGGCGGACTTCACGGGATCGACGATCCCCATGGTCTTTGTCTCATGCCGCTAAACATCCATTTCTGTGAGTGTCCAATTCAGGTGACTTTATGAAGGTTATCCCTCCTTACACTCCAGCTACAGATTATTTCAGATCTTCAGGAATTCGAATCAAAGGTCAGATTATTTGCAGATCTGGTTTTAGCAGCCTAATGCCTAGGGCTCCTCATAAGATACTCAGTCCAGATCAGGATCTTTATTTAACGGCCACATTACACTTCCTTCACTTCAGCCCGACGTACAAGCTTTGTTCTTGAGGTTGATTTAGAGATATATTTGGTATCATTTGCATGTGTATTTAGTCGGAATATGCTTAAATTCATCATCTTGAGCTAGATGACATGTTTGTGCTTGTTTTAGTGTTAATCATGGATAAAAGGCTAAAAAGTCCCTTTAGACGAAGTCCAGACAAGAAACGAGCAAGAATGTTGGAAGAAACGTAACATAATAGAAGAATAGGCATAAACACCCAACTTGATCGAGGCCATTTGGTGATCGATCGAGGCTGAGTTGAGCCAAAAGAACGAAAAGGCGGAGTGCAGTGTGACTCGACTGAGGCCACTTTGAAAACTCGGCCAAGTTGGCCAACTCGGGCGAGGCGGATTTCAACTTGGGCGAGTCGTTAAAGGTGGCTTAATTCTTAATTTATGAGTTTTATCCTTTTTCAAGCCCGTTTCAGCCCTAGTCTTCTCCAAATTATAAATACAAGCCTCCAAGTCCGAAATTTAACACACAATCATCATCAGAGAAGTACTTGGAAGCTAGATCGAAGAGCAAGAAGTAATGAGACGACGATCAGAGATCAAGAATCAGGTTATATTATCTATTTTCCTTTAGTTAATTTTCCAATCATGTTTGTGTATGAATTGATTTGGGTTTTGATTTTAGTTATGACTAGCTAAACACCTATTGCATTCTTGGGTTAGAAAGTAGATTACGAATGATTATGTTTTGATTGTATCTTTAATTCTAGACTCTAATTTATATTTGTTTATATATGTGTTTGTGTTCTTCCCATGATATGTTTAAACTGATCACTTGAATAATATCTACATGTTTAACAATTCGGCTTTGAGAGAAGGGTCACATTAATAGACTTACGACATATAGCATAATATCAATATTCTCTGAGAGGAGTGAGATAGTTACGTAGGCATTGGTTTAGGGACTTTTGGGAGTCTTTAGGTTTGGTCGACTCAAGAGGGTGGATTTTCCTATTTAATCAACAGTCTAGCAGCTTCAAGAGGAGGGTTAGTCAACATAAGTGCCGCCTAATAAACAATATAATTGGTTTAACAGTTTAGAGTTTTAGGTTAATCATACATAAGAATTCGTAATTGAAATCTATGCCCTAGAATACGTCTTTATCTATCCGAGTCTACGTTGCTATTTGATTACTTGTTTCTCAAGCAATTCTTCATTAATTAGTTATTTTTATGCAAATTAGGTTTTAGAAAATATAAAATTCATCCACTTATTCTAAAGTCTAGATAGAGTAGAGATATTACGATTAGGGTATTAAGCTTACATAATACAGTCTCTGTGGATCGGCCTTGCTGCCACTAGCTACTTTAGCACCATCCACTTGCCATATACTAGGGTATAAAATAGTGCATCAAGTTTTTGGCGCCGTTTCCGGGGTCTGGCAATTATGTTAAGCTTTTATTTTGATAAATATATACTAGACTAGACATTACTTTTCTGCATATTTAATTTTAGTTTTTATTTTCTTATTGGTTTTACGCTAGTTTTTGTGTTTCTTCCCGTTATAAAGGGAAGAATAAAATCATCCCTTTTCACACAAAAATCTACGCGAGTGCTCGTAGATGCAGAACGAAGAAAGATATGGATGCACCACTGGAAAAGGCGACCTTGGAAGACATGGCCAGATAGCTTTTTGGAGCGGCTAATACTATTCGGGCTGATGTGAACCCAATGAGACAGCAAAATCAGTTGCCAGCATTAGTACTAGCCGAGCAAGAAGCTGATAATTAGGCAACTATTAGGGACTGTCTACGTCCCATGTCAAATCAGCGATATGGAGGAGCCGAAGCACCACCAGTTCAGGCTCACAATTTTGAATTAAAGCCAACACTTATCTCAATAGTGCATCAAGATCAGTTTGGTGGAGGTCCATTAGAAGAACTGTATGTTCATCTAGGCAGGTTAGAGGATATCTGAGAATCTGAAGGTCAACCAAGTGTCACATGAACAAGTAAAACTGCTACTATTTCCTTTCTCATTGAAAGACAAGACTCTGAAGTGGTTTAATTCATTGGAAGATGTGACTACATGGGATGAGCTGAGCACTTGTTTTTTTTTTTTTTTTTTCTAAAATACTTCCCACCAGGCAAGATGCTCTCACTACAATCCGAGATAACTCACTTCAGACAGTTGGATGGAGAGCCTTTCGGGGAGGCATGGGAGCGGTTCTGGGATCTTTTTCGGAATTGCCCTCAACATGGATTCACTCAAGATCAACAGATATGCAAGTTCAATAAAGGGCTATTTGGGCCCGCTAGAGTACTAGTACATGCAGCAGAAGGTGGATCAATTCTTGTAAAGAGCACGTGAGCAACATTTACCATATTAGATGAGATGACTGCCACCAGTTGGCAGTGGCCGGATAAACACAATCAGCCTAGAAAGGTAAACAACATCTCAAAGATATACCCACCAGAGCCAGTTATAAGCAAAGTGGAAGCTCAAATAGCCGCCTTAGCTAATCAGCTCAATCTGCTAACAAGTGTGACACTAACCCAGCACACCAACCCTAACTTACAACAACAGCCTACTCAGGAAGTAGTTTAAGACACAAACTATGTTAACCAAAGAAACTCCAATAACTTCCAAGTCAATCAACAAAAGTACAATCAGTACCAGCAGGGTTCAAGAAACAATATGTCTTAGGAATGATCCACGAAGGACATAAAATGACTCAAGAAGAGTTACTACAATTGCAGTTGGCCAAGAATGATGAACGAATAAGCTGATTAGAGAAGAAGGTGGATAGCAATAATGTGGAGTTGAATAAGAGTATAGTAAGTTTGGGAGCATATATGAAAGCAGTGCAAACGCACGTGGCTCAGATAGCACAAACCTTAGGATCACAACATCAAAAAGGTCAATTTTCGAGTGATACAATCGTTAATCCGAAGGAACAATGCCAAGCCATTCGTCTGAGGAATGGCACTAAATATGAAGGACCCAAGATGTCAGTGGATAAAGAACAAGTTGTAGAGAAAGAGCACTTAGAAGAAGATAGTGCATCTCAAGAGAAAGAGCAAGAGACCAGAGCCAAGTCCGACAAAGCTCGCTAAGCAGAGGTCAATTATAATTTAAGAGGGCCCGAAGTATGTACCTCCACTTCCTTTCCCTCAAGAATTTATAATAAAGAAAGTCAACGAGCAATTTGCCAAGCTTTTGGAGATCTTCAAGAAGATCAAATCAACATTCCATTCGTTGATGCATTACAAACAGATGCCAAAGTACACAAAGTTTCTTAAAGAGGTAATAACAAGGAAGAGAAAGCTAGAAGATTATGAAACAGTTAACTTGACAGAAAAATGCAGCACGCTGATTCAAAGGAAGTTGCCTCTAAAGTGAAAAGATCCAGGTAGTTTTACTATTACTTGTACTATTGGTGGGCCATTGTAGAGGATGTTTTATTAAAAGTTGGCAAGTTTATAATTCCGGCAGATTTTGTAGTCTTATATATGTTAGAAGATAAAGACCTTAGTTCTAGGTCATCCGTTTCTAGCAACATGCCAGGCTTTAATAGGTGTACAAAAGGGGGAATTAACCTTAAGAGTAAATGATAAGAATCTAACATTTTCTATCTATAAGATATGCAATTTCATGATAGGGAAGAAGCTAAACAAATTTAGATGTGTAGTTCTATTCAGAGTTTAGATGCTACTTTACATAAAGAGCTTATCTCCCCTATTGAGAATGATTTGGTAGAAGTCTGTTTGTCGAATTCTATTTTTGCTATTAATGATATTGATGCTACTAATCTTGATCTTGTGGAAAGTGTTAGTGCGGTGAATTCTTTGCAGGAAGCACCCATGAACAGTTCGACAAAGGAGGACATAAGTAAAGAGGTAGTGAAAGAAGAACCAAAAGAAAGTGCAAGCGGGCCTGAGCTAAAGCCACTATCGGAGCATCTACGGTATGTATTTCTTGACGAAGAGAAAAGCAACCTGCAATAATTTCTGGGTACTTAACTGATTCTGAATGTGAAAAATTGTTGAGAGTATTGCAGAAACATAGGTCAGCGATAGGTTGGACAATTTATGACTTAAAAGGGATAAGCCTAACTGTATGCATGCGTAAGATTTTAATGGAAGAAGTCTTTAAACCTAGTGTCCAATATCAGCGTAGGTTAAACCCAATGATGCAAGAAGTACTCAGATGGTTAGACGAGGGTATTGTATTTCCTATTTTTGATAGTATATGTGTTAGTCCGACTCAGGTAGTTCCTAAGAAAGGGGGGATGACTACAGTTAAAAGTGACAATGATGAAGTCATAGCTACTATGTTAGTGATGGGTTGGTGAGTATGTATTAACTATAGGAAATTAAACGTAGCCACTCATAAAGATCACTTCCCTTTTCCCTTCTTAGATAAAATGCTTGATAGATTAGCAGGTTACGAATTTTACTATTTCATAGATGGTTATTCGGGGTACAATCAGATTATATATGATTGCCAGGAGGACCAAGAGAAAACTGCATTCGTATGCCCTTATGGAATATTTGTTTTCGTAGAATGTCATTCGGGTTATGTAATATGCCTGCTACTTTTCAACGCTGCATGATGGCGATATTTAGTGGACTCATAGAGAATGTTATGGAGGTGTTTATGGATTATTTTTCTATTTTTGGGTCGTCTTTCGACCATTATCTCTATAACCTTTTTCTAGTGTTGCAGCGATGTAAGGACACTAATTTGGTCCTAAACTAGGAAAATGCCACTTTATGGTAAAAAATGGCATAGTGTTGGGCCATAAGATTTCTGCTGCAGGTTTAGAAGTGGACAGAGCAAAGGTAGTCACGATTGAAAGATTACGACCTCTAACAAATGAAAAAGTAGTAAGAAGCTTTCTTGGCCATACGGGGTTCTGTAGAAGATTTATTCATGATTTCTCTAAAATTACTAAACCTTTATCTCGTTTGTTAGAAAAAGATACTGTTTTTCTCTTTGATGATGCATGCGTGCAGGCGTTTGAGACTTTGAAGAAGGCATTAGTGTCTGCCCCGATATTGATCACACCGAATTGCTCCCAACTGTTCAAACCGATATGATATGCGAGTGATATGGTTGTAGGGGCAGCTTTGGGCTAAAAAAGAGACAAAATCTCCCGAGTCATATACTACGTCAACAAGACCCTTGATTTGGCCCAATCAAATTACACCACAATTGAGAAAGATATTCTAGCAGTTGTATATGCATTCGATAAGGTTCGATCCTGCTTGATTGGAACAAAGACGATAGTGTACATAGACCATACGACAATTCATCACTTGTTCGATAAAAAATACTCAAAGCCGAGACTAATAAGATGAATTCTTTTGCTACAAGAGTTCGATTTAGAGATTAGAGACCGAAAGGGGTGTGAGAATGTGGTTGCAGGCCACCTGTCCAGAATCACATATGAAGCTGATGAAGAAGGCCAAAGAGAAGAGATCAAGGAGACATTCCCCGATGAGTACATCCTAACAGTGGAAGACATTTCGTGGTACAACGACATAGTCAACTTCTTGGCTTGTGGAGCTCTACCTCATGATTTGACATCCCACCAAAAGAAGTTATATTCAGAATGCCAAGTTTTCTATATGGGATGACATCTACCTCTATCGTAAGTGTGCTGATACACTCATGCGGTGATGTGTCTGTCGTTCTAAAGTGGGGGACATAATTAGGCAGTGCCATTCGTCTCCAAGTGGATCCCATCTTTCTAGTGCAAGAACAGTTGTGGAAATGTTACAAAGTGGATTCTACTGGCCGTCGATCTACAAGAATAGTCACAGTTTCATAATGCAGTGCGATCGATGCCAAAGGACTAGGAGAATATCAAGGAAGCATGAGATGCCTCTCACGAGTATCGTCGAAGTCGAATTATTTGAGTGTGTGGGGTATTGGATTCATGGGACCCTTTCCTTTATCAAAAGGGTTCCAATACATCTTATTAGCGGTGGATTATGTCTCACGATGGGTGGAGTCATCGGACCCAAACCAACGATTCTAAGGTAGTCTTGAAATTTCTCCACAAGAACATCATCACAAGGTATGGGGCTCCAAGGGCCTTACTTAGCAATGGAGGTTCGTATTTTTGCAAGGTTGTAGAAGTCGAAAATCGCTAGCCGAGCAGTTTCCAAGCGACTAATGACTAGGCCGACTAGTCCTCGACTAGTCCCACCGATTTATTTATTTATTTATTATTTTTTTTGGCATGATTTATGTATAATTATATGTACAGAAAAATTAAAAAAAGTGGAGAATACTCAGAAAGTCAAAATAACATTCTGATTTCTGCTCAAATGCCCCAAGCAGTCAAACACACATCAATTCAAAACGATACATATGAACTAAAATACACATCAACACTGATACATATTAACCAAGGAGTCACTAAAATCACATAATAAGTAGGGATAATTACAAAATGACCGCCAAACTATTAGCACTTTTTCACTTCGGCATATAAACTATTAACACTAACTAAACCGCCATCAACCTATTTAAATATTACTACTCGAAAGCTGCCACCCAGAATACCGCCCAAATTTTGTCCCAAAAGGTGGTTTTGCAAAATCGGGTGTGCAATGAATTTGGGCGGTATTATGGCCGGCAGCTTTCAAGTAGTAATATTTAAATAGGTTGGTGGCGGTTTTGCCAACGTTAATAGTTTATATGCCGAAGTGAAAAAGTGCTAATAGTTCGGCGACCATTTTGTAATTATCCCTAATAAGTAATAACCACCAACTACCAAATGGGAAAATAGTGAAATAGTCCATGATACATAATAAACCAAATAGTCAAATACCAAACTCATAAACATATATATATATATACAGAAATGATATTATACATAATTAAAAGAAGCGGCAATATGAGCGACATAAATCTGGCATCCACGTCGGCTACTTCCGCTGATATCTCGCTTATCCGTTCTATTCTCAATATGGCGCCAATCCACATGTATTTTCCACCAATATCTTTTCTCAACAATACATCACATGTAGAGAACAACCATTATTTACTTCTTATGATAATTGGTTGTCTCACGTGCACCTGTCTCGCCATTGCTCGCTGATAATTGAAATATCACAGTACATAACAATTTTTGCCATCTTGCTGCTAATTGAAATACTCATCTGCGTTGACCTGTCGTACTGCTCTCACACGCATAAAACCTAAGGTGTTACTCGAAAAAAAAATCGATTCCTAGTTGGATTGTGTCTCGTCGTCAATCGTCAGGTATATCGAATTCCTATATTTGCATTTTTTCTTCGTCTTTTTTGTTTGAATATCAACTAGAATTTAACTTGGACTAGAGCACCTGTTGCATCCTATATAATCTCGTTAACTTGGTTTTCATTCTATGTTGATTGTTCATGTAATTCATTTTCTTAAACTAATTACTCTAAAAATATTGGTGTATTCTTGAATGAATATTTATGAAATTTAAGGCTGATCCATGAACATGCAACTTTATTTATATAATATATATTATAAAACTCGCAAAGCACTAGTCAAGCGACAAACTTGGCCTAGCGCTTAGATATGGTCTAGTCGTACTAAGCAGGGTATAGACGTAGTTAGGTGGGGGAGGAATCGGAAAAAAACATGGGCGGCTAATAAGAGTAGTGCCTAGGATAAAATTTGTCGGACCCAGCCGGAAACTTTTACACTAGAGTCTCTGTATAAGCACTATTAGAAATATGAAAATAATTAGTAAATTATCGTATTTTTTATGATGGTGTTTCTATTATAATATTTAATATTTTTTTTATTTTTTTCGTTTTATAGTGATGGAAGAAGATAGCAATCCATGTTTGTATAATCCCCAAGTAGCAGATGATTGTAAGCCAAGAGTTGGGATGGAGTTTGCATCGATTGAGGACGGGTATGCTTTCTATAATCAATATGCACGAGTAGCTGGTTTTAGTGTGAGACTAAGCAACAACAAGGTGGATAAGATAACGCATGAAATTGTATGGAAACAATTTGTATGTTTCAAGGAGGGTCACACTGATGAAGCTAGGTCAAGCAACAGATCAGAAAGAGCGCGTGGTAGAGTGAGGACTAATTGTAAGGCAAAAATGACAATTGTCCGGCAACAAAATATAAGTAAATGGAAGGTAAGTATGTTCGCGGAAGGTCATAACCATTCACTTTCAACTCCTACGAAGGTACATTTGTTACCCTCACATCGCAAAGTATCAGCCGCTAAGAAAGCTTTAACTCAACAATTTTCTGAAGCTAATGTACCAACTTGTCAACAAATGCGGTTGTTAGAGATAGATAGTGGAGGCTTAGAGTTTGTAGGATGCACAGAAAGAGATATTAGAAACTTTAAGAAACAACTAAGAGAAGAACAAAGAGGCCTTGATGCTGAAACAATGATCGAGTTCTTCAGGTCTGAGAAGGAGAAGAACTCAAATTTTTTCTTTGATTATGAGATTGACCTAGATAATAAGCTGTTAGGTGTTTCTGGGCAGATGCTTCATCTAGGATGGCATATAGTGTATTTGGTGATGCAGTTGTGTTTGATACAACATACAACACCAACAAATATGGGATGATTTTTGCACCACTTGTAGGGGTTAATCACCATCATCAAACAATTGTCTTTGGTTGTGCATTTTTAAGTGATGAGAAGACCGACTCTTTTATTTGGTTATTTAACAAGTGGATGGAAGCCATGCCTACAGGTGCGCCAAATGTAATTATTACGGATCAAGATCCAGCAATGTCCAAGGCTATTGCACATGTTTTTCCTAAAATAGTTCATCGTTATTGTCTGTGGCATATACTGAATAAATTTTCAGAGAAAATTGATCCTTTAACTTTTCGTGAGAATTATCAAATTATGAAGAATGCTATTACCAATTCTTCTTCCCCTGATGAGTTTGAGGAATCTTGGAAAGAGGTTCTACAATGCACAAAGTTGAAGGATAATGAATGGCTCTCAGTCATGTATGAGAAGCGAGATAAGTGGGTCCCGGCTTATCTAAACCATGTATTTTGTGCAGGAATGTCAAGTAGTCAAAGAGCTGAAAGTTCACATTCATTCTTCAAGAAATACGTGTCAAATAAGAATTCGTTGATGGATTTCATCACTCGCTTTAATAGGGCACTCAGACACCAAAGGCACAATGAGTTAATTGCTGACCATAATGATGTGAATGAACAACCAAAGCTGAAATCACATTGGCCAATGGAGAATCAAATGTCGAAATTGTACACAAGGAAGAAATGGCTAGAGTTTGAAACTGAAATTGGCTTAAGTCATGGCTATTATGTACACGAGGGAAGTGCAAGGCCAGATTATGTTGTTTACGAGGTAGAAGCTGTTGATTCTAGCTCTTCATCGAGACCTCGGCGACTTACGCATGACAAAGAGAAAGATTATATTTCATGCAGTTGCAGGAAATTTGAGTTTGAAGGCATTCCGTGCCGGCATATGCTAGCGTTGTTTCGCATTCATCAAGTATCGGCGCTACCGGAAAAGTATATTTTGAAACGATGGACAAGGAAAGCAAAAATTGGAGTAATATCCACTATAAGGGATAATGATGATTCCAACATGTCCCTAATGTCACGACACGCGAGCTTGTCATTTCAAGCATCAATATTGATAGATGATGCTTCTTTAACTAATGAGGGAACACATTTCTTAAATGAACAATTTAAGTTTGCTCGCCAGAAAATAAAGGAGATAAACATTGGCTTTGACTTCAGTCACAAGAATCAAAGAAAACAAAGTGTGGATGTACTTCCAACCATTAATGATCCTTTGCAAGTAAGAGCAAAGGGGTGCGGGAAAAGATTGAAGTCATTCAAAGAGAAGTCAATTTCAAAGAAGAGGTTATGCCATGGATGTGGGCGTCGTGGAGTATCGCATGACAAACGGAATTGTCCTAATTTGCTTGATGGGTATATATCATACATTTTCCTAACTTCTGTTATTTGTGTATATCTAATCAACTGGTGTCATTAATTTTATTTTGTTTTTATGTAAAAAATATATATATTAGATCGACAGTGGAGGAGAAGCACACCAGTGACGATGACTTATATGAAGAGGATATTGTATCATCACAAGGTAAATATGAACTATTTACGCTTAATTGATTTTTTTGTCATGCTATGTGATAGCACATTATATTTGCTTATTTTAATCTTTTTTGTAGGTTCTGACATATGAGGACTAATGGAATGCAATTTGATGAATGGAGTTCATTTGGTGTTGTCTAAGAAGAAGAAGAAGAAATTCTTTCTTATTTCATGTTTTCTCAGAATGTTATCTTGTTCCTAATTGTGTAATGATTCCAGCTACTCGTTTAAAAAAGAATTATATACTTTATTTCTGGTGAACTGTCTTTCAGGGATGTTGATGGTTCCTTAGGTTCATGTATGGATTATTGCAGTTCTGAAAACACTTCTTATTAATTAGAGATAATGGTAATTTTCCATTGTTTTTTTATTAGTTCAATTGTGTTTTCCAATAGAATGTTATGAAACTGTTCCAAATTAGAGATAATGGCAATTTTCCATTGTTTTTTTATTAGTTCAATTGTGTTTTCCATGTGAATGTTATGAAACTGTTCCAAATTAGAGATAATGGCAATTTTCCATTGTTTTTTTATTAGTTCAATTGTGTTTTCCAATAGAATGTTCTGAAACTGTTCCACATATCAAGTTTTTGCTATAGTTTTTATTCTCTGTATACGAACTAGAAACTAGAATTTGCAATAGGGAATTGGTTGTGAAGATGTAGTCAGAAATTGCATAAATAAGAAAAACTTCATGATTATTGCAATAGAACAATTACAAATTACTTTACTGCAAGGTACAAATTGTATGATGAAGTAAAACAAAAGTAAACTTATGCCACAATTTTCAGTTGCACACCAAAAACAGGAAATGCCCAGCAAAAGATAGTTACTGCTCATTAGGAAAAATAGGAGTTGCATCTAAGTTTGTGGATTAACTCCTCATTGCTTGTAGATTTTCAAGTAGAAGAAGGGACGGAATGTATGATACTGCAGGTTCAGGGAGAGAGGCTATGAACGACAGCATGGAGATTATCTCTTCCCCTGCAATTGAACCTTCGACCTTGAAATCAAGGGATTCGTCGTTGTAAACATCCCACCATTTCTTTACAAGCATTTTGTTGTTTCTTCTGTCCATGTTGGCTTCTTAGCCTTTGTACCTCCATGGCCTTGATCCTGTTAGGATATACTTCCTCCGTCCCGAATGAACTTGCACACTTTCTATTTTCGTCCGTCCCAAATGAACTTGCACACCCTCAAAAAGGAAAGTTGTAACACAATCTCCACCCTCAAAATCTCCACCCTCAATCAATCTTTGAAAAGTCAACAAAATCCCAAAAAGCAACTTTTTCTTAATATGTGTGCCGACCCCCCTGTGCAAGTTCATTCGGGACGGAGGGAGTATAATTTTGGAGAACACAATAAGAAAAATATGATTAAAAGAAGAAAGAGCCAATTGAAGAAAGGGACAACTTTTTACAATTCATATGGTTTCCCACAAACTTTCATTCACCATATTAAGCCTCATGCTTAATTCTTATTTCACCAGAATCTGATCATGTAAAGTTCTTGATCCAACAGATTCATTTACATCATCAAGGCTAATGTTAGTATGGGAATAAATCAACAACCAATAATATAAGTTCAAACCAATAAACCTGCTAAGTTGCTGCTACACTAAGATAGGCCTTAGTAACCAATTATTTGCTACAATAAGCTACAATAATGTTGCGTTTTTTTGTGCGTAAAAACTTGGTCAATTCATTTGCCAATTAAGGAGAGCCCGATCTGGTAGCTTCATTTGAGTAATAAGAAAACTTTAATAAAAAATCAGCAGGAAACTTAAAGATAAAAATCTAAAAGTTATTGTAAATAAGCAATGGAAAACACCCTTTTACAATTGCACATTTACAACAAGAATCACTTTTTGGGCCATGGCAGCAGCATAACCCGTCGGGACTGACTGGGAAGCAACGACACTTCAGCAGCCCAAACTGAATGATTCTTCTTAATCTGGGAGCTTCATCCTGGGAAATAGGAAAACCTTAACAAAATCTGATTGTTAAGAATTTCTTTAATTTAATGGATAATTTAATGGAAATCTGATTTGAAATCATAAATCAAGAATTTCTTTTTACCTCGACAGCGAAAGAAAGGAACTGTTGGTGATGGAAGAGAGGAGGTACGTGCGGCGAGAAGCTATTCGCCGTGAAGCCAATTGACGGCATGATGTGACTGAAACAACCGGCGGTGTGAAAGAGTATGTAAGAGAGCTGCTATTTTCCCCTCTTTATGTTTGACGTTTTTTCTAATGAGGAAGGTCACACGTTTCGGAGAATAGAACGGATAAGCAAGATATCAGCGAAAATAGCCGACGTGGATGCCAGATTTATGTCGCTCATATTGCCGCTTCTTTTAATTATGTATAATATCATTTCTGTATATATATATGTATGTATATATATATATATATATATATATATATATATATATATATTGATCCAAAATGACATCAAGTTCATATTTCAAGTTACATATTAAATTAGACAATAATGGCAACTCCTTCTATCCTTGACGAGGAACTTGAGACTAAGATACTTCTTCTCCATACTCTTCTAATACATGATCTTCATCTTCCGACTCAAACTCAACCTCAACATTGACTTCTTCATCATCGGAAGAAGAATCATCTTCATCAAGCCCTCTAATTCTAGCACTTCTTCGCGGCATCATTGAGCCATATTATCATCACTAGCCACTTCATGATCAAGAGTCACCCCGAGCCATCATCAACCGATCCAACCCCTTCAACAAGCCATTCTTAGGCACAACTTGCATCATCCTTTTCTAGTAATACTTCAACATCTTTCTCTTTTTGCTTATTTTCTTATTCATCAATTTTGCATTGAATTGGACATACACATGATTGTTCAATCGCCGTGCATCAAGCCTATTTCTTTTCTTTGTGTGTATCTAGTAACAAATTAAAATCTTTCAATAAAGAAGTAAAACTTTATAAATAATAAAATAATTTCTACACATAAAAGAGTTAACTAACCCCTTTAGATGCGCTCCAATTTCGTTCACACCCCGACGAACTAGTTGTCAAAGAGAGGATCCTCATATCTAACTTTTGTAAGTTGGGAGTTATTGAACCATAGTTCGAGCACCAATTTACTACATAAATGGAAATTGGAAACAATGACCAAAATAGACAAAAATAATAATAAATATCATGAAAAAAATTCAACAGAATAAATAAATAAAGAAGCTACCTGGATCAAATGTGTGAATGTTTGAATTCTCCATGCATGTAACGAGCGCCACTCTTTTCCGAAAAGACCCGTCTTGTTCTTATAAATTGGGAGCTCTTCATTCATGATTTTCTTCTGCATCTCAATATTCCTGGATATAGAACATCCAAAAAATCAATAACACCAATGGTAACATCATGATTCAAATGGATAAGAGGATCCTGATAATGGTAGAATGGATTCAAGAGGTACGTTGCCAAATGAATTGGACTAGTTAGCCTGTCTTTTATCTTTACATTGATAGGTTGGTAATTCTTGCAATGTTGTTGAGGGCAACTTTAACCTTGATACACGTTAATTATGCATGTATTTAGGTCAATTTAGGATTACATTTGAAAGCATTTACATGCATATTTGGTCGAGAGTTGAGTAGATTTGTTATATTTGGACCATTTAACGTGTTTGACTTGTTTTAAAGGTATTTTGAGTATTTCAAGGTAAAAAATCATATTTTACGACTATCGGATGAAAAAACAAGTCAAAGGAAAAGAAAAACCGGTCTGAACCGGTCTAAAACCGATTTGAAGGTGAATCATCGTGACCGCGACACAGGAAGGTATGCGGCCGCGATGAAAATAGGCTGGAAATTGAAGTGACACCGTGAGAGCATCGCGATCGCGACAAAATGCTCCGTTTTAAAGCAGTTTTAAGCACAAAGCATCGCGATCGCGAGAGCTGTTTTGCGCAGTCGCGATAAAAAGCCATTTTTGAGAGGGTTTCCTGTTCCAATTGGGAATCGAAGCCAGAGACCCCAAGACTCGTCCCAAAGCCTATAAAAAGACATAGAGACTTGATTTTTAGGGGATCACATAAGAATTTCTCATACTTTTACATTGGAGTAGAAGACGTGAGAGTGAGAAAATGAACATCGACGAGCCGAACAATCGGGTTTAATTATTTTTACTTAGTTTTTATTTTTTTGCGATGTATTCTTTAAATTATTGTATGAATTGATACTAAGCATGAGTAGCTAAACTACTCATGTCCTAGGGTTAGAAAGTAAGGTTTTACAACAATGGTTAAATTGTTCTGTTAATTTATAGACTCCAATTTTATTATCAACCTATGTGTTTGTTTTAATTTATGATTAAACATAATTTGATCAATTAGGTTTAATCTAATCATTTAACAATTCCGTTTCGAGAGATAGGAGTTGTTAATAGACGTACAACATATAGCGTAGCTGTCTATGACTGCGTAGAGAAAGGTTAAGGATCTTTTAGGAGTTATTAGGATCAATTGACTCGAGAGAGTAATTGTCCTAATCAATCCACGACTTAGTCGCTTCGAGAGAAGGGTTAAGTTATTTAAGTGCCGTCTAATAGATAGTAAAATTGGTGTAAAAGTTTATAAGTTAGAGATTAATCACCATTAGCGTAATTCTTGAAATCGACACCCTAGGATATATTCTGGTTGATTAGAATCACTTTTATTACTTAACTAAGTCTAATAGTTTACATGTGATATTAGTTTAATAATTAATTAATCATCCACCTATTCTAGTGTCTAGTTAGGGTAATCCTAGATAATTAGGATATCAAACTACGTTAACTTATTCCCTGTAGATCGACCTTGACTTCCACTATATACTTCTACACTCGTATACTTGCGGTATTTTAGGGTTAAAATTAGAGCCTGTTAAGTTTTTGGCATCATTGTCGAGGAATAGGTATAGCGTCTTAGTTTTTATCCTGAGTAATAGAAGGATACTAGACTATATTTTATTTTTATGCAATTTAATTTTTGTTCTTTAATTTTTAGTTATTTATTTTAGTATTACGTGGTATTTCGTTTTGTTGGTGTTTTCAGGTTTCGCATGCAAGCTAGGTCAAAAGGAAAAGAGCATATTGTTCCTTTCAATCCTGAGATTGAGGCTACTGCCTGCAGACACCGAACGAGAAGAAATCACACAGTCAAGATGGCTAATGCTCCGCAGAATCAGGATCAAGAAGATGTACTGAACAAGATACTAGGGGCCTTAGCCCATCTGGATGATAGAGTCACTAATCTGCAGCAGCAACAACCACCATAGTAGCGGAGACAAACTCAGATTGTGCACGATGACACAGACAAGCACATCACACCCATAAGTGATTATCTTTGTCCCATGTCGAATTAGCCGGCTGGAGGAGTGCAACCACCACCGTTGAATGCTAATAGCTTCAAGTTGAAGTTTGCTCTGATAAATATTGTTCAACAAAACCAGTTTGGTGGGAGTGCACTAGAAGACCCGAACATGCATCTGAACAAGTTTTGCAGGTTTGTTGAAACCATAAAGATGAATCATGTGCCACACGAGCAAGTAAAGATGAGGCTATTCCCATTCTCACTGAAAGATAAAGCATTACAGTGGTATAATTCATTAGGTGATGTCACAGAATGGGAAGACTTGAGCACAAGATTCCTTCTGAAGTACTTTCCACTGAGAAAGATGCTAGATCTATAAAACAAACTCAATTAGTTCAAGCAGATGGATCAAGAACCATTCGGTGAGGCTTGAGAACGATTCCAGGATCTTATCCGGAGTTGTCCCCAACATGGGTTTTCAAAGAAGTAGCAAGTGTGCAAGTTTTATAATGGTTTGCTTGCTCCAGCACAAGATCATGTGGATGCTGCTGCAGGGGGTAGTCTAATGGAGAAGAACATGAGGACTGTATTTTCGGATGCAATGGCCAGAACTAGTTATGAATGGCCTAATGAGAGAAATCAACCAAGAAGAGTGGCTAGTGTGGTAGAAGCAGAGCCTGTCAAGAATGAGCCGAATGATATTCTTACATCTCAGTTGACCGCTCTGACAATTCAAGTAAGTTTGTTAACTAGTAAGTTAGCACAACATAAAGATACTTCAGCACAATAGTTAGTGGGCTAGGAGGAGGTTGAAGATGTTAACTTTGTAAATTAGAGAAATTTCAACAACTTCTAGAATAATTAGCTGAGGTACAATCAGTACCCACCTAACTGGAATCACAAAAATTTCTCTTGTGGCAACACGAAGAATTCACTTAATCCGCCACCTGGATTCGATGTCATGAATGGTATGATTCATGATGGTAAGAAGCCAATACAAGAGGAGATAATGCAGTCACAGTTTGCTAAGTATGATGAAAATTAGCTCAATTGAAAAGAAAGATGGATGGCAAATTTATTGAGCTAAACAAGAACATGACTGGTCAGGGAGCAGACATCAAGCGACTTGAGAATAGTAATACCCAAATTTCTACCAACATGAGTAAGCTGATAAAGACTGTTGGGGCCCAGCATAAGCAGGGACAATTTCCGAGTGATACAGTAGTGAATCCGAGAGAGCAATGTCAAGCTATTCAATTGAGAAGTGGCACTGAGTATGAGGGTCCAAAGCTGCCAGTTGATAAAGATCAGGTAGTGGAGAAGGAGCAGTTGGAAGAAGAAAGAGGGACGCAAGGAAAGGCAAAGAAACAAAAAGATGCCTTGAAATTGAGCGAGGGGCGAGACATTAAATCTGACATTCCAGAATATGTCCCTCCTGTTCCATTCCCACAGGTCCTCAGGAAGAAAAAGATAGATGAGCCATTCGCAAAATTTTTGGATGTACTGAAGAAGATCCAAATCAACATTCCTTTTGTTGAGGCACTACAACAGATGCCTAATTATGTGAAGTTCTATCACGAGGTAACGGCAAAGAAAAGAAAGTGGGAAAAGTATGAGACGGTGAATCTGACAGAAGAGCGCAGTGCAGTGATCCAAAGGAAGCTACCATTAAAGCACAAAGATCCAAGTAGTTTCACTCTTGAATGCAAAATAGGTAATTTAACTTTTGATAAAGCATTGTGTGATCTAGGAGCTAGTATCAACTTAATGCCCTTGTCTATATTTGAAAAATTAGGAATAGGCACTATGAAACCCACTACAATCGCCCTACAAATGGTTGATCGCTCTATGAGTTGGCCAAGGGGTATTGTAGAGGATGTTTTATTAAAAGTTGGTAAATTCATAATCCCTGCTGATTTTGTAGTCCTAGATATGATAGAAGACAAGGAAGTCCCCTTGATCTTAGGTCGCCCGTTTGTAGCAACCGATAAGGCACTAATAGATGTTCAAAAAGGGGAACTGACTTTAAGGGTAGATGAGGAGGAGGTCACTTTTTTCCATTTATAAAGCTCTCCAGCAACATGATAATGAGGAAGTAAATGAAATTGAACAATGTAGCTATATACAATCTTTAGATGCCACATTATATAAGAAACTAACCTCACCTAGTGATTATGCTTCCCTTGAAGTTTGTCTTACTGATTCTGTTTTTAATATTGATTACCATGACTTTACTAACCTTGATCTTGTAGAAAGTGTTAGTTCTCTTAATGCTTTGCAGAAAGCTCCAAAGGGATGCTCAATCCAAGAGGACATAAGTAAGAAAAAAGTGGAGGAAGTACCAAAATGGGGTGAAGGATGCCTAGAACTGAAGCCATTACCAGATCATCTATGGTATGAGTTTCTTGATAATGAAAGAAGATATTCGGCAATAATCTCTTCCTCTTTAACTGGGTCTGAAATTGAGCAATTGCTGCGAGTTTTGAGAAAGTATAACTCTACGATAGGTTGCTCGATTGCTGATTTGAAGGGAATTAGTCCCACGGTATGCATGCATAAAATCCTAATGGAGGATGAATATAAACCCTCAGTTCAAAATCAATGTAGGCTTAATCCCACGATGCAGGAAGTTGTTAGAAAAGAAGTCCTTTAAATGGTTAGATGTAGGGATAATCTTTCCAATTTCGGATAGTAAGTGGGTAAGTCCGACCCAAGTGATCCCTAAGAAAGGGAGGATGACGATAATTAAGAGTGATCTAGATGAGGTCATTGCTCCTAGCTCAATTATGGGATGGCGAGTGTGTATAGATTATAGGAAACTTAATGAAGCTACCCGTAAGGACCATTTTCCCCTTCCCTTCTTCGTTCAAATGCTTGATAGGTTAGCAAAGTATGAGTAATGACAGACTCTAATCGTAACCCTTAATTACCGCAAGTGTACGGGTGTAGATGTATATAGTGGAAGTCAAGGTCGATCCACAGAGAATAAGCTAATGTAGTTCGATACCCTAATTATCTGGGATAACCCTAACTAGACACTGGAATTGGTGGATGATGGAGTAATTATTAAGCTAATATCGCATATAAACTATTAAACTGGACTAATTAATAAAAGTGATTCCAATCAACGAGAATGTATTCTAGGGCGTCGATTTTAGATATTACTTTGATGAATAATTAACCTAAAAACTATAGACTTTTAAACTAATTTTATTTTTACTGGACAACACTAATTTAATCTAATCCTTTTCTCGAAGCGACTAGATCGTAGATTGATTAGAATAATTACTCTATCGAGTCAATTGATCCTAACAACTCCTAACAGCCCCTTAACCTTTTCCCACACAATCGAAAATCGTGCTATGCGTTATCATCTATTAATATTCTCTTCTCTCGAAGTAGAATCGTTAAACAAGTAAATTAAACCTAATTGGCCAGATTAAATTCAATCATAAGGATGAAACCAAACACATAGATAAATATCTTAAACTGAAGTCTATACTTCAAAAGTAACAATCAAAATATCATTGTAAAATCCTACTTTCTATCCCTAGAACACAACGGTGTTTAGTTACTCATGTTTATAATCAAAGGAAACAATAATTCATAGACAAACATTGTTCAACGATAAAATAAACAAAGAAAGAATAAACCCCAAATCTTGAGTCGCCGATCTTCGTCGCGTCTTGCTAGTTGATCCTCGCTCCCAAGCCTCGTACTTGAAAGTATGTAAAATTATCAGTTCCTCCTTAAAATCTCAAGCTTGGGCCTCTTTTGATAAGTTGGGGACGAATCTTGGGAGATATCAGGCTAAAATCCTCTTAGATTAGGATTTGGACATCAAAATCGACAAGGAAATGCGGCCTCATGCATACATGGCATGGTCGCATTGATCCTAACCCAAAAATTGCTTAAAACGAGTGGTTTTGGAGCGACTGCGCAGGATTTGATGCGACCGCGCGCTGAATGCCAGGCGAGTTTTTAGGTCTGATTTCCAAGCCATTTTTAAGGTCTTCTGGTCATTTTTGGGTTTTGTCTCTTTCTAGAAAAGTTGTAGCTCTCTGAATTAACTTTCCAACTCCACTAATTGCACCTCAGTTGGAGTTGTAGATCTCAAGATATGACCAAAATACTAGAGCTGTGTAAATCTGACAGAAAATTTCACATCCGGGCAACTTTTTGACGCGACCGCGCGCCATATTGACGCAACTGCATTGTGTAGGAAGCGTGTTTTCCATGTTCTAGGCCACTTTTAAAGTGGCCGCGTAACTCCCTTTTCATCCGTTTTTATCATATTTGACTTGTTTCCTCTCCAAACTTCGTTCAAATGGAATAAATCCTCCTAATTAATTCCAAACCAAGTCAAAATATGCATAAACTATGGTTCGTCACGAACAACAAACGAAGTAAATAGAACAAGACTACATGTATTTAGGACGATTAGATGATGAATCTAGTTTTAGATTGATTTTCTCAAAAAGCTAAGCAAGACAGTGTAGTTGAGCATATGTGATACCGCAAAAATCAACTACTTTTGAGACATTGGACTTTCGAATTATTCAATCCTCACCGGGTAAGTATTTCACTCATCTCTCAAGTGTTTAGGTTAAAACATATTTCCACTCAAATTGAACTATATGCAAAGCCTACCATATGCTTGTCAATCGTCTAAACTAGAACTCATACTTGATATGTGTGACAAAGGATAAGGTCTTTTTTTTTTTGGTTGTATTGTGGGCTTAAGGTAAGGTGGGATACATTTGGTCAAAAGTGATTACTTTTGGATTAATCAAGAAACTCCTAACCCGACAACCCCTCAATACATCACTCAATCTCACTCTCAAATTTCAGTAATCACCCCGCAGTGTGACTTCTTCACCTTCAAAAGTCCTTACAACTTAGTGTTTTTCATTTATATGGATACCACACCTTGTGACTACTCGACTTTTCTATTCAATTCAACAACTAAGCACTTTATTTCCTAGCCTTTTCTCAAAATTATGAATAATTTATAAACAAAACTCTTTCTTTTCTTTTTCCATTTTTTTTCTTCTTTTTCCTTTTCTTTTTCCTTTCCTTTGCTTTTCTTTTCGAACTTGGAGAGACTATTCTTCTCATCTTTCCACCTATCATTCTGTTATTTCCTTCATCCTTTTACTATCTACTAGTTTTCCTTTCTATTCCCAAATTTATTACCCAACTACCTTCCAATCCTCCTCCCTTTTACTTGATTAATCCAGCTAAGGCCAAAGGTTTAAATTGAAAGGTTTTCGACTTGTAATGTCGAGCTTATAAAATAATAGACTATTCAGGTCAAATGGGTTAACTAGGGATAAATTATGAACTTTGGTACAAAGGACAACTTTTTAAGGCTAAAAAATAGGCTGAAAACAAGAATTACCTAAGATCATTTCCTAAGTCGCAACACATACTCGACACATTCATAGTAAAGACTCAAGGCAAGTTCTAGAGACTAATACACATATTCAATCAAAATCCACATCGAAAAAATCATATTACTCCAAAAATAGAAGTACAATTAGGCTCAAATTCTCACAAGGTTAATTTTGATAAAATATTCTAAGTTCAAGCTTAATTTCATCTCAAATTATCTCTCATGCTCTACTGTGTGCTAATTTATCAATGTTATACTCAAAATCACTTCATCATAACACATCATCGTCTATCGTTTCCTTAATTTTTTTTTTTTCACGACTCAAACAACTACTACTCGGGTTTATTACCTCTAAACTCCAACAACAAAAATAAACAAATACATCATAAAACTACTACGACCAACATGACCACCAAATGGGCTCACAGACCCAATGACTCAACCATAGAAATACCAATACACAACACAAATCAAGGAAATAAACAAGCGAAGAAGACAAAGCACATATCATGCAAAAAATGTAAATAGCTACCAAGTCGTCCCACTATTCACCCCCTCTCCCAAACTTGGTCGAAAGCCAAGTTTGTGGGAAAAGAGTGGTACGTCTTGGTGCTCAACTCACAGATTATTGAGGCAGTGGTGGTTGAAAACCGTGTTGGCTCCAAAATTAGGCCAACGCATCCCAACGGACATCTTGTTGCTGTCTCCAAGCTCCTGCTAGTGCAAGCTTTTCTTGAAGTAATCTTAGTGAACCTGAAGCAGGCTGATTTAACTCAGTTTTTGAACTGACGCGATCACGTCGTTTGTTGGACGCTACTACGTCGAACAATCCCAGAATAGATTTTCTAGGCATATTATGGCGCGATCGCGTCAAGTAGTGATGATACACGTGTTTATGCATGCATAACAAGTCGATTTAAGTGTTCATTTAGTGATATTTACATGTGTAACTGATCGTGAATTGTTCATATTTATGTTATTGGGCAACTTGATGTTGTTTGACTTGTTTTGAAGCTATTTGGGTGAATCTAGACCAAAAAGTCAAACTCGACTAAAGGTGGATGTTGAAAACAAGGTTCACAAGTCAAAAACCAAGAAAAATCGAGCCAAAGCTTTAGGAAATTGAGCTCGGCCGAGATAGTAAGGGCTCGGCCGAGACAGAAGATCAGAGACACCAGGATTTTTGGCTGAAGAAGAATCTCGGCCGAGATAGCTGATTCTCGGTCGTGAATTCTATCATGATTCTCTCCCGAGAATGATGTATAGTCAAAATATGATTTGCTAAAAATTGCCTTTTCAAGCCCAATCCAAGCCTAATTCATCCCCAACTATAAAAGGAAGATCCCAAATCCGAAAATATAACTTTTACTTTGATTTTGGAGCGTGGACTTGGGGATTTCCGGCGAGCATGAAGAATCAAGATTCAGCATCTCGGGTTTTCTAGTTTATGTTTTTCATTATTAGTTTGTTCTTAGCGATCACTATGATCGGCTAAGCCTTTATTTTTCGTCTTTAACTATGTTGAACCCTAAGAAGATGTTTTTGTAATTATTCCGGTAGTTGCTTGATTAAACTATGTTCTAGGATTATTTATGTTATTTGGTTTCTTTATATCTTTTATATGTTTGTTAATTGGACTGATCACCCTGGTATTAGACATATAATTGTTGCTAGGTCGTAAATTAATAATCCATAATTGTTATGCGTTTATGTCTAAAAGTAGCAAATAATGATTTATTTGCTAGGATAACATAAGTCGCGGTCACTTGTACCGAGCTTGCGAGTACAACACCGTATCTAATCCGTTGCCTTAGGTCCCTATGCGTTTGATTAACGGTGTTCTAGCGATCGTATCCTAGGACTACTTAATTGGGTAGGATTAGTTTCTAAGAGAACCTGTGATTAATTATACTTAAGGGCTAACAAGGATTAGCTAAGCGTACTTGTTAATTCTTGGAGTAGGGGTCTCAGCTGTAGTTTGTCAAACGGTTTCAATAGGTACAAGAATAATTCGGACTAGGGGGATACTGGGTTAAAGGCGAGAATACTCTTATCATAAGTAAATTCATCGTTAGTTTGTTAGTTAGTTTAATTGTTAATTGCTTAGTTAATTTACTCAAAACAACTCCTCCCACTTTATATTATATTTATAGTATTATAATTGGCTATATAAATTGGTTTAATACGATAATTCGATTAGTTTCTCTGTTCTCTGTGAGATCGACCTTGACTTACTCTACCTACTATTACGAAAGAAATTTAGGAAATTAATAACTAATTTGACGTGCCTCGACAGTGCAGTCAAATTTTGGCGCCGTTGCCGGGGAACGGTTGAAATTAATTGCGTTTTAATATTAACCATAATTAGTTTTATTTTTTGTTATTTATTATAATCTTTGTTTAATATACACGGGGTATTCACTTGTTCGTTTGCATCTTATTATGGCTGTGAATGATCACTCGTTCACACGGTAACAAAGACCTGCTTTCGATCCGGAGATTCCTCGAAAAGACCGAATTCTGAGGAAACAATCAAGACAGATTCGAGAGTAAACTGAAACTGAACCTATCTTTTTCGAATTAGAACCTGAACTAGCAGATATGGCACAAGAAAAGTCTATGAAAGAATTGGCTACCGCTGGAGCCACTCACCAACCCCTATGCATCACTTTCCCCAACTTGGGAGAAAACACTACATTTGAACTGAAATCTGGGTTAATCCATCTGTTGCCCTCATACCATGGCCTCTCGGGCGAGGACCCCCACAAGCATCTGAAGGAGTTCCACACCGTCTTCTCGAGTATGAAGCCTACCACTGTTAGTGAAGAGGCAATCAAGTTACGGGCTTTTCCTTTCTCCTTGAAGGATTTGGCCAAGGATTGACTCTACTATATTCCTCCAGCTTCTATAACCACATGGGGGGAGATGGAGAGATAATTTTTGGAAAACTATTTTCCCGCATCTAGAGCAACAAATCTCCGAAAAGAGATTAGTGGAGCTAGACAAATGCATAGTGAGGATTTGTATGAATATTGGGAGCGGCTCAAGAAACTGGCGGTGAGTTGTGCACAACATTAGATAACCGATCAACTGCTAATCTAGTATTTCTATGAGGGATCGTCAATGGCGGATCGAAACATGATAGATTCAGCTAGTGGGGGAGTACTAGTGGAAAAAACCCCAACTGCAGCTAGAGAACTGATATAAAAAATGGCGGAAAACTCGCAGCAATTTGGGTGTAGAGATGCACCGCTCAAACCAGTGAGAGAGATGACCGATTCTACTATAGAAGACAAGCTTGGAACATTCGACAGACGAGTGTCAAGTTTTAGGGAATGAATTGGAGGCTCATGCTAATGCCGTTGGCTCAGAAAATTTCCAGCAAAGAAGGTATGACCCCTACTGCCATTCTTACAATCTGGGGTGGAGGGATCATCCCAACTTGAGTTACAGTAATTAGCCACAGCAGTCGAGCGACCAAAATCGCCTCCCACGGGGCATGTACCAACAGAGGCAACATACTGAGCAAGCTCCCGGCCCGTCTTTAGAAGACATCGTCAAGAAATTGGCGACGAACACTGTTCAGTTTCAAAAGGACACACAATCAAACATCAAAAACCTTGAGACTCAAGTGAGTCAATTAGATACTGCTGTGAGTCATTTGGAGAGTGCAAACAGTGGTAAATTACCAGCTCAACCTGAGACCAAACCTAGAAACGTAAGCGCTATTACACTGAGGAGTGGAACTGAGCTTGGAGAGCCTAACAAGCCCGGGCAAAGTTTAGAAGAGGAAAGTGATGAGAGAATCGAGAAAAATGAAGGGGAGGTCGAGCAAACAATCTCGACCGAGACCAAAGTGTTCTACCCATCTAGCTCGACCGAGACCCAATTGTCAGGCCGAGACTTATTGCTCGAGAAAACAGCCCAGTTTGCCACCTGTTTCAGCTCAATAACTCCCGTTTCCTAGCCAACTTGCGATGAAAGTGATAGATAACAAGGAAAAAAAGATCTTGGATGTATTCAAAAAGGTCGAGATAAACATTCCGTTAATCGACGCGATCAGACAAATCCCGAGGTATGCTAAATTTCTTAAAGATCTATGCACTAACAAACGTAGGTTAAAGGGGAATGAGAAAGTGATTATGGGAGAAAATGTATCAACCATCCCGCCAACCGGATCAATTGGGCCCAAGAGCGCGAGCCCGAGCCCAACTTAACGAAGCCCATGCGCGGCATGATTGACAAGTTAGGGAAAGATCCCCATGATCTTTTCCTAAACGGCCATGCAGATATGCTTGCCGGATTTTTAGGGATTCTGTTAGGGTTGTTATTGTATAGTATAAATAGGAGAAATATTGTTTAGACTAGGGTTCGAATGCTCTATTCTAAAACGGCTGCTTGTAAGACTGTAATTCGGGATCCTGAAACTGTGGTAGTGAAACATCTCCGGAGGCTATTGCCTTCATCCGTAGACGTAGATCTTCGGATCGAACCGCGTATATCTGTGTGTTCTTTACTTCTTAGCAATTTAGAGTGGTTTGACGGTGTTGGTTACGGTGTTGTCTTGGTAACGCGGGTTTCCGCTTTATCAATTGGCACCGTCTGTGGGAAACATCAAGCAAACCCTAGCATCATCCATCGCCGTATCGCGTCAACATGGTGAATACACGCCAGTCAGCCAATCCGACCCAATCTCGTCGGAATCCTCCCGTCGATCAAAATCCTCCGTTGTAGCACCAGCAAATCCAGGATCCGCCCATGGAACAGGTTAACCAGGTCCTGCCTTTACACCGAACGGATGCACAACACCCCGCGCCCGCCCATGCACCGGCGCAGGTTGACCCCCAACCAACCCCTGAACTACTTCAGGCACATCAAGCATTCCTTCAGGAGTACGCTGCTCTCTTCCAAGAATGGAATCGTCGTCGCGCAGACTCCGGTGTGCGCGCCGACAGTGGCGCCAATCAGGTGGCACGACATCCCCGCCAAGATCAATCTCGTGCACTCAACGAAGATCCTCCCCACAGGGCCATACAGGACCGTCGCCGTCACCGATCAGTGTTACCAGGGGAAAATCGAAGTTCTAATGGCTCAAGGCCACATCATGCTGATCACACTGACGCTGACCGGCGTCGACCTGTCGATGTGGCGAAGCGGGTTCATCTGGAGAACCCCCGTTTACTGGATCCCTTAGAACAGGAGCAGGCTCAATTTGATTCCGAGCTCGACAAGGTGTTAGGCCTTGATGCTGATGGGAAAATAATCACCCCATTCTCCCCAGAGATCCTCACCACACCACTCCCCGAGGGGTTCAAACTTCCACCAGTACCCCTATATAATGGTACCGGGGATCCAAGTAACTTCCTGAGCGCGTTCAAATATGCCATGTTCAATCGGGACTGCACACCACATCACTTGTGCAAGGTGTTCCCCGAATACATTCAAGACGAGGCCAGAATTTGGTTTGATTCCTTGCCTCGCGGCAGCATTACGTCCTTCCGGGATCTTGCGAGCAGTTCTGGGCCCGCTTCCACACACACGGGCGAAACCTATGGCCACTTTGGCCAATCTAATGAACCTTGAGCAACGAGACGGGGAGATTGTTTCTCAGTTTCTCGAGCGCTTCACTGCGGAGAGTCTAAAAGTAGGTAGCCGATCCAATGATGTTATCATCACTGCTTTCATGAACGGCCTATGAGCCGGACCGCTTTACATTGAGCTCGCCCGACACCCTCCGACCACTACCCGAGCTCTTTTTGGAACTGTAAGTAGGTTTTCTAAAGCTGAAGAGCAAACCCGACGGAAACGGGAAAAGTACACTACTAAGAAACAATCAGACATAACGCAAGTCAGGACCAGTACCCGGACCAGTGCTTTTAGTCGCTTGGGCAAGGGCAGGTTAGAGCCTCGCAGTGATCCTCCTCAATTCACACCCCTTACATGGTCAAGAACAGAAATATTTTATGTTCACAAAAATGACCTACGACCATGCCCACGGATGACTGCTCCAGCAGACAAGCGCAATCGTGGAAAGTGATGTGCGTATCACCACGACCATGGACACGACACCGAGGAGTGTCGAGAACTCTGCAAGGAAATAGAAGACTGCTTGAAACACGGATCTCTTCGGCAATATATTACTCGGACCAAGGACAGGCCTCAGCAGAACAAACATGGGGGCCAACAACAAGGTCGGGGAGGCTACAATAACAGAGGCCAAGGACAGGGCCGACCCCAGTGGCATAACAACAGGTCGGGGGTATAATACTTACCCACGGCAAGACCAAGGCAATCGCCAACAAAATCAACCTCAGCAACCTCAGTTATTGCCACCTCCACCACCGCATGGAGGTCACGGGGACAACCCACCGAATCATGTAGTCCATGGGATAATAAATGTGATCTGTGGCTCCATACCAGCAGGGACTTCCCGAAGTGCCGTCAAAGCTGAAGCGCGCAGGCCTCCTCCCGAGGAGCCACGTCACAAGCGCCTCCATAAATCTGAAACAGTGAGCTTTACCGAGGACGACCCTGTTCCAGAGCTTACTCCTCACACAGATGCCATCATCATTGACATGGCCGTGGCCAACGTCACTATTAAGCGAGTTTTCGTCGACAACGACGCAGCTGTAAGTGTCATCTTCTCCGATTGCTTCCGAAAGATGGGCATACCCCGCGAGCAGCTCCGACCTACTCCCGGGCCTCTATAGACCTTCACCTAAGGAGAGGTCCAACCTGAGGGAGTCATCAACCTCCCCACGTCGCTTGGTACGTATCCCGCCATAAAAACTGTTTTTTTAGATTTCTATGTGGTATCCTCCTCGTCGCCATACAACATGATCCTTGGTCGGGACTGGCTCACCCCAGCTAAATCCATTTGCTCTACATATCACCTAACGCTGAAGTTTCCTACAGCCCAAGGGGAGGTCGCCATCTGTGGCAACCAGAAAGTTTCCAAGGAGTGGATGCATGTTGCACTCAAGAAGACAGTTAAGGCTCCTCAATTTCAAATAGCCACTCCGGAACCCATTCCGGGCGTCTCCGAGCCCCTCGAAGATGACGCTGCCGAAGTGCCACTGGATTCTGCTAAACCGGATCAAACTGTTAAAGTAGGCGCAGTCAGCGTACCCCTGTTGCACAACGCAATTATTCAGACTTTAAGGGAGTACCCCGAGGTCTTTGCTTGGTCTCCCCTAGACATGCCGGGAGTCTCTCCGGACCTCATCACTCACAAACTGAACGTCAACCCTGTTGTGAAGCCAATATAGCAGAAACAGCGACAATTTGCCCCGGAATAATGCAGCTATCCGAACCGAGGTCCAACAGCTCGTGGACGCAGGCATCCTGTTCTAAGGATCATGCGCAAGTCACATCGTGTCACGTACTTTAGCCAATAAAGCACTCCGACAGGGGTACTACTAGCCCACCTTATTTAATGACGTTCACAATCTTGTGTCACAGTGCGACAAATGTCAGCGGCACTCCCGAGTGAAGCACCTACCACAGACCAAACTCATCGAAATACAGAGCGCCTGGCCGTTCATCCAGTGGGGCATCGATATTGTGGGTCCATTCCCAGTTGCCCCGGGAGGACTTAAGTTCCTTGTGGTCGCTGTTGACTATTTCATTAAGTGGGTAGAAGCCGAGCCACTCACTGCCATCACTGGCCAGAACATTCTAAAATTTATCTGGCGTAACATTGTCTGCCGTTTCGACATTCCAAGTATGATTATCTCTGACAACGGCAAACGGTTTGCCAATGATCCCTTCTGATCCTGGTGCGAAGAGTTGCACATCAAACAGGCTTTCACCTCGGTAGCTCACCCCCAAGCCAATGGCCAGGTTGAAGTGACGAACCGCACTCTCGTCGACAGCCTCAAGAAACGATTGGATCAGGCCAAAGGCCTCTGGGCCGAGAATCTTTCGCAGATTCTCTGGGCTTATCGCACAACGGCACATTCTTCAACCGGGAAAACGCCTTATAGCCCCACCTACGGCTCCGAGGCTGTCATTCCTGCCGAGATTGGGGTACCCAGCCCCAGGCTCTTACACCTCGATCCCGAAACTAATGAAGAAGCACTCCGAACCAACCTCGAAGAGCTTGAACATCGCCGCGAACAATCTTTCATCCGTCAAGCTAAGTGTAAACAACAAGCGGCTCGATATCACAACAACCGGGTCCGAGGAACACAGTTCCAGGTCGGAGACTTGGTGCTTCGACTGAATTCTGCTAGTAAAGCCGCACCCGAGGGCAAGCTACATGCCACTTGGGAAGGACCGTATCGTATTACCGTTGCCTACGCCTCCGGGAGCTATCAGCTAGCACATCTGAATCGTACCCCGATGCCCCTCACATGGCACGTCAGCAACTTGCGCGTTTTTTCCTCTAACCTACTTGGTTCAAAAGATGTTTTTCTATTCTTTATTTTCTGCAGTATTCTTTTACTTAGTGCAACATCTTAATTTTGTTGTCTTTCAGTTTTAGATTGCATTGTATTCCTATTTGTCCCAACATTGGATATTAATGCAATGGTTCCTTTACACGTATGTTATTCGCTTTATGCGCCGCGGGGACGCCCCGACCCACTCTACTATACACTTAGTGGTATTACTTTATCACTTATCTCCGGACTAGAGTGACCTCTCGCCCGGTCCGTCCGGGGAGGTCTCAAATCTTGTCTCCAGACTAGCGTGATCTCTCGCCCGATCCATCCGGGGAGGTCTCAAACCTTGTCTACGGACAAGACCTACCTCCTGCCCGATTCGTCCGAGGAGGTTTTTCTACTTGTCTCCGAACGCGTTCCAATATATTACGTCTTCCCGAGGACTGGAACAACTACATTGCATTGCATACTTGCACATTTAAAAAAAATCTTAAATACACATATATTTTCGTTCAACAATATATCAAAATTTTTCCTTCATACATATATTTCATACATACAATTTTGTCTTTTACAAATCTTATACATCTTTATTCTTTATTTCATCATGCTATCTCTTCTTGCCTCCTAACCAAAACTCGGCACTCCGGCGCCTTGGCAAGCTTTGCCCTGTGCCCGGACTCCTCCGGGACCTGGCAGCACTCCGGGGCACTCCTCTGCTCCTTGGGCCCCCTTGGCTGCTTTATCGTCCACGGCTCGGATGGTTCGCCCTCTTGGTTGGCCCGTATTCATGTCCCCATTCTACTGGGTCCCACTCTGCCGGGGCCATCTCTTCAACTTCCTGGGCCAACTCCCAAACTTGTTCCGTGGACTCCAGGCTTCGCTCCGGCTCCGCCTCTCTCCGTCCTGCCGGTCTTCTTTCGGGCCTTGACCCCTCCTTGTTGGCCCTACTCACCACAGCGGAGCTCGGTTCCTCAATTATGATTCCTCCAGCCCGCGCCATAAGAGTTGGCCTTTTTCTGCGTGTCTTCCAGGCTTTGGCCCGACTGCAGCTTGCGACGTTTTCTTCCGGAGTGCGCTGCCATTTCTTCCGGCCTTCTAAGTTTTGATACATGCCGAGGAGAAGCTCCAGCACCACCCGCTTCCTGCACACCTCTGCAGAGTTTGGATCTCTGAGGTCCATTAATTCTTTTATTTCCGCTTGCACTTTAACGATCTGAGCCTCGAGGTCCTCAAATGTTAACAGGCCAAATTCTGTCAACATTCGCTCGTATTCTCGGTGGTGCACGTACATCCGCTCCACCTTGACATCTTTCGATAAAGCATTGAGCTTGAAGTGCAGCGCACTCTCTTTAGCTTCGGTGCGAGCCTTCTCTACCTCCGCCAGACTCTTCTCGGCAGCAGCTAGTTTTCTCTCCAGCCGGGTACAACGTGCTTCTGCAGGTTGTCTCTTTCACCCCAGAACCAGTCCAAAGAGCGCATCAGCTGCTTTATTACACTATGCAGCTCCTCGGTGCTTTCCTGTTAGCAGCTACAAATTCATTACTATACACAACATGATTCATGGTCGTACAAGCACAAATCAACAAAATTGTTCAACATTCATTTGAAGTTTTACTTCATAGTTCAATCCAGTACAAAGTCATTTGGCATTCGAATACATCAACAAAAATGAACATATTTTGGTTCCACTATCTACATCAGTTACAATTTATTCAAAATTGGGGGGAACTGACCTCCCCAGGTTCGGTCCCCTCGGCTGCTGCTGCTGGCTGCTCTCCCTCCTGAGGCAACGTCTGGCCGTCCCCAGAGCTTTGCCCCCACGCTTCTGCTGGAGGCTCCATCCTTGGAGGCGGGGCCTGTTTTCGTGGCTCCATCACGAATTGCCCCCTTCTGTTGGCCAAGAATTCCTCATCCTGGTCTACGTCGCATTTGGCGACCTCCTCGGCAGTCAGCACCGCGCCTTTCTCTGCCAGCGCCTCCACCAAGGGGCATTCGGGGACCTGGGCCGGTACCTCGTAGTAGGCCTCCTCCACGGCGCCTACTGAATTGTAGTCGTATCCGAACTCCGGACGGTACACGTCCACGTCCGGATAGACGTCCTTCACTTTCTCCAGCAGCGCGGAGCAGGTAGCAGTGTCGCCAACGGCCGCGAACCTCATTTGATAGTCGAGGAACGTGCCCGTCTGGAGGAGCTTCTTGGGAAACGTCTTGAGCAGGGCCCCTTGGCCCTCGATCACCACGGTGTCCTTGCCTTTGAGCTCGGCAGGGAGTTCCGCCACCTCGCCCTGGAGCAGCCCCACCTCTGCCTCCACACCCCGAAGACGGGCCACCTCCTTGTCCACCTCGGAGGCTCTTTTTCGGGCCTCAAAAAGATCGTGGGAGAGTTTGTCATTGTGGGTACGGAGCTCCCCCAGAGCCTTGGCCAGCTCCTCCTTATCTTCCCTTTCGCTCCTCCGCCCGAGATCCATAATTCCTCAGGCCAGACGCAGTAGCTCCTCCGCTTCCGGTCCTTTCAGACCCAGAATGCTCATTTGCCCCTGGGAAAAGTAGTACGTCAGTCTATACATCATACCACTGGAGCATGCACAATCATACGTACCTCGGGGGCAGCATCCGCGCGTATCCTCTTTGCCTCCGCGGGTGGCGTCGATGATGGCTCCGGCCTCTTCCTCGACCTTGGTGTCAGGCCGGTCACCACCACATCTTCTTCGGTCCCTAGAGACCGACCTTGTCCCCGGGACGCCCCTCCTCTCGGTGCCACCTCGCCAGTAACCACTTTCTTTTTTAATGCCGGTGGCATTGAAGGGCTCCCAGACACATCTTTCCCAAATCGGCCCACTGCAAAAACAATGAACACAGTTAACACTCTTTCCATTTATCAACTGACACACACAATAAACAGTCCTACCCTCCTCAGAAGCCCCAGCAGACGATCCCTGGCCCTGAATCGGGTTTTCCTCCAGTACTTCCGAGTAGTAGAGGCTCAACCCCGCCTCCTCTAACTCCTTCTCCGAGCAGACTTGTTTAAAGACACCCACGGTGCGGAAATCCTCTACTGACTCCGGCTCCACCACCGGGGCACTATCTACAATCTCCTCCCGTATCCACCTTGGGAGGATCACATTCACCTTTACAAACAAAAATTTCTCCTTCCAGTCATCTCCTTTACTAGGGTTCTTTACTTTAAAGCCACCCCGGGGCCTCGGACTAAACGAGTACCACCCCTTCGCTTTCCCGAAAGCTTTTAGCTGGAAGAAAAACCTAAATATACCTACGTCGGGCTCTACCCCGACACTCTTACAAACTACCAAAAACCCTACTACTTGCCTAACGGCATTGGGTGCTAACTGGCACAGTGCGATTCCGTAATACCTCAACAATTGCACTACGAAGTCCCACAGGGGGAATCTAAGGCCCACCTTCAACTGGTCTATGTACACCCCAACAAACCCTTTCGGCGGACAACAAACTCGGTCGCTGGGCTCGGCACTATGTATTCTAAATTATATGGGAAGTAAAAGGAGGGAATCAGCATTTCTAGCTGCACCCGAGTCATTCGAGGCGCCTCCGAGGCCACCTCAAAATCCTCCTCGAGGCAGTCGCTGAAATCTACAGCTCGGGTCACAATTTCCCTAAAATCTGCTCGGAACACCTTCCTAATTTCCCTCTTCTCTGGGAATATACTTCATAATGGCGCTGCATCAATCGGCCGTTCCGCCGTTCCCAATTCCCTAATAGAGGATGAAGACGAAGAAGAAGACATACTTACTTGTTTCAAATAAATTGTTGATCAGAAATTTGCAAGGTGATTCTCCTTTTCTTCCGCTCTTTGTCTGTCGCAATTTGCAAATGAAAGTAAAGTGAATCTTCCTGTACAAGCTTTATATATATATTAAAAAATCAACGGCCCAGATTGCGACCTTTCGCATTCAACGCATATGATGCATGCGTGTTTTTCACGCACCTCACAGTTACCTAGGCGCGTGAGGAACCACGCGCCTTGGGATTTTGGTCAACATTATTTCAACTCCGGATGCCTACCTCACCTCGGGGGAACTTTATTTCAACTCCGGTTGACTACCTTCCACCGGGGGTATTCCAGTTCAACCCCCAGTTGGCTCCTTCACCCCGAGGGTATTCCAGTTCAACCCTGGTTGACTCCTTCACCCAGGGGGTATTTCAGTATGACTCTGGGAGAGTCTTTCACCCCGAGGGTATTTTCATTCGATTCTGGTTGACTCTTTCACCCAGGGAATATTCCAGTTCAACCCCGATTGACTCCTTCAACCCGGGGGTATTTCAGTATGACTCCGGGTGATTCTTTCACCCGAGGGTATTTTCATTAGATTCTGGTTGACTCCTTCACCACAGCAGGTATTTCTTCTCATCCAGAGTGGTATCACCTTTCAACTACAAGGGACTCCGGTGCTACTCCGGTACGACTTCAGCTTTCATAGTCACACCTCGGCCAGCAGCTACATCTTACACACCGAAGCTCCTACCTCGCTCCGGCTGGTGGGGGGGCCTCTGGTAGATATGGCCCAATCTCCCCATCTCTCTGGGCCGATCCAGCCCGTCAACCGGATCAATTGGGCCCAAGAGCACGAGCCCGAGCCCAACTTAACGAAGCCCATGCGCGGCGTGATTGACAAGTTAGGAAAAGATCCCCATGATCTTTTCCTAAACGGCCATGCAGATATGCTTGCCGGATTTTTAGGGATTCTGTTAGGGTTGTTATTGTGAAGTATAAATAGGAGAAATATTGTTTAGACTAGGGTTCGAATGCTCTATTCCGAAACGGCTGCTTGTAAGATTGTAATTCGGGATCAATAAACTGTGGTAGTGAAATATCTCCGGAGGCTATTGCCTTCATCCGTGGACGTAGATCTTCGGATCGAACCATGCATATCTGCGTGTTCTTTACTTCTTAGCAATTTAGAGTGGTTTGGTGTTGTTGGTTGCGGTGTTGTCTTGGTAACGCAGGTTTCCGCTTTATCACCCCCAAAGTGCAAGGACTCAGGTATGTTCGTAATACCCTGTACGATAGGTAATCACACCATAGAGAGAGCTATGCTAGATCTAGGTGCATCTATAAACGTCATGCCTCGTTCTATTTTTCATGCACTAAAACATGGGTCATTAAAAAGAAATGAGGATAGTAATTCAATTAGCTGACCGGAGTACTACATACCCTGATGGGGTCTTGGAAGATGTGCTAGTGGAAGTAGGCGACTTAGTATTTCTGGCGGATTTCTAAGTGTTAGATATGAACGGTGATACATCAAATTCTACGCCTATATTGTTAGGGAGGCCGTTTGTAAACACCTCTCAAACAAAGATAGACGTTCGTGAGGGAACACTCACGATGGAGTTCAATGGACATGTCGTCAAATTTAACATATATGATGTAATTGAATTCTCTGAAAATGTCCATTCTGTTATGTCTAATGATGTTATTAACCCGTTTGGTGAAAGAAACTGTGAGCTGAGTTGCAGAGATAAGCTGAATACTCCTATATCTTGGAGCATCATAAAAGGGAGCGTGAGAAAATGAAGGAGGTAAAATACTTTAATTGGTCAGGGCAATGTGGAAACCACCATGGATCAAACACTAAATGGACTAGAACCAGTCGAGCCAACGACGTAAAACAAAGGCGCTTGTCGGGAGGCAACCCAATGTTTATCATATTTTTACTTTTAAATTATGCATTTTATTGTTATTTTCTATTTGATGTTTTTTTTTTTCGTCTTTGAGTAGTATGCAAGAACTAACATGACTAGAATTCAAATAGTAGTGGAGCATGATGGATATAATAAGACATTTGGTAGGGCACGATAGCCAAATATTGGAGCAACCATAGCTTCCAACCACCACCTCAGTAGTAGCACTGTAAGTAAGCACCAAGTCGTACCCTTGTTTTTCCCACAAACTGTGGTTTTCAACCATGTTTGGGGGAGGGGGTGTAAGTGGGACGACTTGGCCGCTTTTGAGTTTTCGTGCTTTAGTTTCTTATATTTTCTTACTTTATGGTAGCTGCTAGTTCTTGTTTATTTGTTGAAGTGTTGGCCTGTGAGCCATTAATTCTCTGGCTTGTGAGCCAATTACTTGGTTGATCGTCTGGCCTGTGAGCCACTGTCTTTGCGTGTTGGGTCGTGTTGGGTCATGTTTAGTTGTTATGTACTTTGCATTTTAGTTGAGTCTAGGCTTGAGTCAGTTGAAAACCGAGATTATATTTTGATTTTCATATGTGTCTAAGGACAAAAGATTAGGGTAATGACAAGAGTGCAACTAGTTAATGATGATCATGATTCTTGATTAAAATTTGAAAAATGGACATATGATAGAGCATGATATGTAATGAAGATAAAATTGAGCTTGTACTTGAAACTTGTGATCACCTATAACCTTGCGAGTTTTTGAGCCAAATTTTGTACTCCCATCTTTGGAGTAATATCTACATTCTTTCGGTGTTAATTCTTTGGTTATATGTATTCGTCTCTAGAACTTGCCCTGGGTCTCTATTGTGAATATGTCAGACATGTTGTGATTTAGGAAATGATTTTAGGCGGTTTGTTGATTTCTAACATGTTCTTAAGCCTTAATATGTTTTCCTTTTGACCAATAAAATTTTCCTTTGATTAGCCCTTTTGAGCTTTATAGCTTTTTCTTTGATAACCTTACTTTACAAGCCACATCCTTTCAATATTGAACCTCTGGCCCATTTGGACTAAGAGTGATTATGAGGGAGGAGGATTGGAAGATAGTCGGGAATATTTGGGATTAATATGGGTGAAAGATGGAAAGTTTTGAAGAAACAAAGGGATATCACAATGATATGTAAAGAAATCAAGACTAAAATAACATCTCCTAAGTGGTATGTGTTTAGAACCAATTCATCCCACTCTTTTCCCCACAAACGTTGGTTTTCAACCAAGTTTGTGATGTAATGGTTATTTGTTACTAGAAGTCATTTGAAAAAAAAAAAAAAGAAGAAAAAAAAAAAGAAAGAAAAAAAAAACAGAAAAAAAAAAAGAGAAAAGAAAAGAAAGAGTTCGTTGTATGTAAGTGTTATCATTTTTGTTTAAAGGAGAGGTTAGGAGTCTAAACGTGGTTTATTGTTTGAGTTGATTATAGAAATCGGGTAGTCCCAAAAAGTGGTACCCAAGTGAAGCATGAAAAACATTTATGTTGTAAGGACTTTTGAAGGGTGAAGAAACTTTCTTGCGTGAAGGTTTGCTGAAATTTGGAGAGTGAGGATTGAGTGATTGTTTTGAGGGGTGGTTGAGTAGAAAAAACTCGATTAGTCCAAAGATTAGTCACTTTCACCCAAAAACTTTCCACCTTACCTTAAGCCTACAATACATCCTAAAATAAAGACCTTTTTGATCCTCTATTACACTTGTCGAGCATGAGGTCTAGTTTAGATGATGGGCAAGCATATGGTAGGCGTTGCATGTAGTCCAATGTGAGTAAAAATGAATTTCATTTAAACACTTGAGAGATGAGTGATACACTAACCGGTAAGGATCACTTGTTGAAGGTATCGAGTCTCGAAAGTAGTTGAAATAGCTATATCGGATATGCTCGTATTATCATGTTGTTTTTCTTAATCCATAATTGTTATGCGTTCATGTCTAAAAGTAGCAAATAGTGATTTATTCGCTAGGATAACATAAGTCGCGGTCACTTGTACCGAGCTTGCGAGTACAACACCGTACCTACTCCGTTGCCTTAGGTCCCTATGTGTTTGATTAACGGTGTTCTAGCGATCGTATCCTAAGACTACTTAATCGGATAGGATTAGTTGCTAAGCGAACCAGTGATTAATTATACTTAAGGGGTAACAAGGATTAGCTAAGCGTACTTGTTAATTCTTGGAGTAGGTTACAAGAATAATTCGGACTAGGGGAATACTGGGTTAAAGGCGGGAATATTTGTATCATAAGTAAATTCATCGTTATTTTGTTAGTTTAATTGTTAATTGCTTAGTTAATTTACTCAAAACAACTCCCCGCACTTTATATTATATTTATAGTATTATAATTGGCTATATAAATTGGTTTAATACGATAATTCGATTAGTTTCTCTGTTCTCTGTGGGATCGACCCTGACTTACTCTACCTACTATTAGGAAAGAAAGTTAGGAAATTAATAACTAATTTGACATGCCTCGACAGTGCGGTCAAGTGACGCGATCGCGTTGCCCATATTAGTGTCGAATTGCTTTCTCGGATGAATTTGACGTGACCGCGTCCCTTTGAGGCGCGGTCGTGTTGCCCTTCTTCGTGAGCTATGCTATTTTTTTCCGTGTTTTCAACCCATACTTCTTACTATCACATTCGTTCGCTCTTGGTTCGTCAATGTTGGTCCCTAAAATCACAAAAAATACTAAAAATACCAGTAAAACATAAAATAAATAAAAACAATAAAAATAACAACATTTACTTCAAACTGTAAACATCGGGTTGCCTTCCGATAATCGCTAAATTTTACGTCTTCAGCCCGACGACCCTCTTGGTTTCTTTATTATCCAAAGTCCAACCAACTATCTTTACTTGCCCTTGGATTAATTAAGACTTGATTTAGCAACTCAGGACTCTTCACAACAGTATAAACGACACACTATTTGTCCTTTTCTTTTAGGCTCGACCTATTATAAATGGTGAATATGACTACTTCGTTTAGGATATGAAACGTCAACTTTCCTTTAGGCATGTCTTTCACAGCTTGACTTGTTGCCAAGAATGGTAGACCTAAATTGAAAGGGACATCCATATTCCCTTGCATGTCTACATCTAGAAATCACTAGGGAATTAAAAAAATTCACATCGAATAAGCACGTCCTCGACTACCCCAATAGCGTTTGTACTGATCCATCTGCCAATTCGATAGTAGTAGAAGATTGCTTTACTACCCCTAATCCTAACTGTGCATATAATTTAAGAGACATTAGATTGACACTTGATCCTAAGTCACACAACATATTTTTGAACATTTGACTACCAATAGAACAAGATATGGAAAAACCCCCTGGATCTTTCGTTTTGGTTTCCCTTTTTGTGCGAGTGGTTGTGTTCTTTAGGGAACTCGTGTGCTCCTTCATCATTGCCTTTTTCTCAGCGTGCATAGTCTTCGAGTCCTTTAGCACACAATCAGCTTCCATGACACTTCTAACCAGGGACTCTTTCATGACCCCTTTATTCTTAATTTCTTCCTCGGGATTTTCCTGCACTACAGAAAACGTACTAGAACATACTAAAGGAAATTGGTTAGCAAAGATATTATCATGTAATTTGAATTCAGATGAATCATTAAAAGAAGAAAGTAGTATTTCTTATATTTGTCGTTGCTGCTCTTTCTCTTGATGTTCCGCTTTTTCTCTTGCTAATCTCTTCCTTTTTGCTCGTTCCTCCTTTGCCAACTTCTTCTCAGCTTCACGTTCTTCCAAAAGCTTAGCATGTTCGATGCGGAGTTGCTCATTCCTCTTTTTATTGGGTGTTAGAGGGAATGGAATGGGAGGCATGTATTTTTTTCTTTTCGGTGGTGCAAACTCAGATTCGACCATTGCCTCTTGGGTTTGTCCAATCCCCTTTTCAGCTTCCTTCAGCTCTTGATCTCTTGCTCAGTCTCGCCACTTGAGTAGACAGAATTACACTTCTCCTTTGGATTGATGACGGTGTCGCTGGGAAATTTTCCCTGCTTATGTTGAGCCCCAACAATCTTTATCAATTGACTTAGGTTGCTAGATATTTCTTTC
The DNA here is from genome assembly GCA_958295605.1 of Ajuga chamaepitys. Lineage (NCBI taxonomy): Eukaryota > Viridiplantae > Streptophyta > Magnoliopsida > Lamiales > Lamiaceae > Ajuga > Ajuga chamaepitys. The sequence goes on from OY282495.1 coordinate 34,112,173, forward strand.
ATATTCTCTCCCAACTGTTTGATCTCCGCTCCTTGACTAGTCACTTTCTTGTTTAGCTAAATAAATCTTCCATCCATATTTTTCTCCAGTTAAGCTAATTTTTCATCGTACTTTGCAAACTGTGACTGTACTATCTCTTCTTGTGTCGGCTTTTGGCCATCATGGATCATACCATTTGTGACAGCAAAATCTCGCAGTGGATTAAGCGAATTTTTCGTGTTGCCATAGGAGAAGTTTTGGTGATTTCGGTTAGGTAGATACTGATTGTACCTCTGTTAGTTATTTTGGAAGTTATTGAAGTTTCTCTGATTTACGAAGTTAACCACTTCAACATCTTCCTATCCCGATGACTATTGTGCTGAAGTATCAGCTTGTTGTCCTAACGTCAGACTAGTTAGCAGACTTACTTGGTTTGTCAAGGTAGACAACTGAGAGGCAATAGTATCATTTGGCTCTGCTTCTACAACACTAGCCACTTTTCTTGGCTGATTCCTCTTGTTCGGCCACTGATAGCTGGTTCTGGCCATTGCATCCAAGACTGAGAACGTATCCTTGATATTCTTTTCCATCAGGCTACCCCCTACTGCTGCATGTACCTGGTTCCATGCTGGAGCAAGTAATCCATTGTAGAACTTGCACACCTGCCCCTTTTTTAAAAACCTATGTACGAGAACTCCGGATAAGATCCCGGAATTGCTCCCAAGCTTTGCTGAAAGGTTCTTGATCCATCTGCCTAAACTGATTGATCTTATTCTGGAAATCTAACATCTTGCTCGGTGGAAAGTACTTCAATAGAAATCTCGTGCTTAAGTCTTCCCTTCTGTTACATCATCTAGCGAGTTAAACCACTGAAGTGCTTTGTCTTTCAATGAGAATGAGAACAACCTCATCTTTACTTGCTCGTGTGGAATGTGATTAATCTTGATCGTTTCAGCCAATCTACGGAACTTATTCAGATACACATTCGGATCTTCTAGCACGCTCCCATCAAACTGATTCTGCTGAACAATGTTTATCAGAGCGGGCTTCAACTCGAAGCTGTTGGCATTAAATAGAGGTGGTTGCACTCCTCTGAATTGCTGATTCGGCATAGGACAAAGACAATCACTTATGGGTGTGATGTCCTCATCGAAGTCATCTTGTACAACCTGAGCACGTCTCCACTGCTGTGGTGGTGGTTGTTGTTGCTGCAGATTCGTTACTCTATCATCCAGATGGGCTAAAGCCCCCAATATCCAATCCAATATCTGCTCTTGGTTAGGATTTTGTGGAGCGTTCTCCATCTCGACTGTGAAATTTCTTCTCATTCGGTGTCTGCGGACAGTTGCCTCAATCTCAGGATCGAAAGGAACAAGTTGTTCTTTCTCTTTTGACCTAGTTTGCATGCGAAACCTGAAAACACCAACAGAGTATAATACCACGTAACACAAAAATAAAAATAAAAATTAAATAACAAAGATTAATTTTTATTACAGAAAAATAAAATCTAGTCTAGTATCCTCTTATTACTCAAGATAAAAACTAAGACGCTAAACCTATTCCCCGGCAATGGTGCCAAAAACTTGACAAGCTCTAATCCTAGCCCTTAATTACCGCAAGTGTACGGATGTAGATGTATATAGTGGAAGTCAAGGTTGATCCACAGGGAATAAGCTAACATAGTTCGATACCTTAATTATCTAGGATTACCCTAACTAGACACTAGAATTGGTGGATGATTGAGTAATTTTTAAACTAATATCGCATATAAACTATTAAACTGAACTAAATAATAAAAATGATTCCAATCAATGAGAATGTATTCTAGGGTGTCGATTTCAGATATTACTTTGATGAATGATTAACCTAAAAACTATTGACTTTTAAACCAGTTTTATATTTATTGGATGAAACTAATTTAACCCAATCCTTCTCTCGAAGCGACTAAATTGTAGGTTGGTTAGAATAATTACTCTCTCGAGTCAATTGATCCTAACAACTCCTAAAATCCCCTTAACCTTTGCCCACACAATCATAGACAATCATGCTATATGATATCGTCTATTAAAAATTCTCTTCTCTCGAAGTAGAATTATTAAACAACTAAATTAAATCTAATTGGCCAGATTAAATATCTTAAACTGGAGTCTATAATTCAAAAGTAACAATCAAACATCATTGTATAATCCTACTTTCTATCCCTGGAACACAACGGTGTGTAGCTACTCATGTTTATAATTGAACGAAACAATAATTCATAGACAAACGTCGTTCAACGATAAAATAAACAAAGAAAAAATAAACCCCGAATCTTAAGTCACCGATCTTCGTTGCGTCTTTCTCGTTGATCCTCGCTCCCAAGCCTCGTACTTGAAAGTATGTAAAATTATCAGTTCCTCAAAATCTCAAGCTTGGGCTTCTTTTTATAAGTTAGGGATGAATCTTGGGAGATATCGGACTAAAATCCTCTTTAGATTAGGATTTTAACATCAAAATCGACAAGGAAACATAGCAGTGCGCATGCATGGTGCGGTCGCATTGAACCTAACCCAAAAAATGCTTAAAATGAGTTATTTTGGTGCAACTGCGTAGTATTTGACGCGACCGCGCGCCGAATGCTCAGGCGAGTTTTCAAGTTTGACTTCCAAGTCATTTTTTAGGGTTTTCCGGCAGTTTATGGGTTTGACCTCTTTCTGACAAAGTTGTATCCCTCTGAATTAGCTTTCTAATGCTATCAATTACACCTCAATCGGAGTTGTAGATCTCAAGATATGTCAAGAATATTAGAGGTTTGTCAAGCTGATAGAAAACTTCACATTCGGGCACGACCGTACGCCATATTGACAGGACCGGGTTGGGTAGGCAGCGTGTTTTCCATGTTCTAGGGCACTTCTGTTGCGGCCACGTCCATGGTCGACATTTTTGCTCTTTTAACTCCCTTTCGTTCGTTTTTTACCATATTTGACTTGTTTCTTCTCCGAACTTCCTTCAAATGAAATAAATTCTCCTAATTAACTCCAAAACAAGTCAAACCACGTGAAATGGCCCAATATAACACTTAAATCGACCTAAATGCATGCATACACAACGTGTATCACGTACTACTATTTCCCTGATGGTTATTCGGGCTAGAATCAGATTTTGATTACCCCGGAGGACCAAGAGAAGACAACATGTGTGTGTCCTTATGGTATTTTTTTTTTTCGTAGAATGCCATTTGGGCTTTGTAATGCACATTCTACTTTTCAGTGTTGCATGATGGCAATATTTGGGGGTTTGATAGAGAACATAATGGAGGTCTTTATGGATGATTTTTCTGTCTTTGGGTCATCTTTTGATCATTGTTTAGAAACATAGCTCAAGTTTCACAAAGGTGTGAAGACACCAATGTAGTCTTAAATTGGGAAAAACATCATTTCACGGTTAGGGTTGGTATAGTCCTTGGTCATAAGATTTCATCTGCAGGGCTAGAAGTAGATAGAGCTAAGGTAGTTTCCATAGAGAGACTGCCACCTCCAAAGAATGAAAAAGGGGTTAGAAGTTTTCTAGGACATGCGGGATTCTATAGAAGGTTCATAAAAGATTTTCTAAAATTTCTAAACGTTTATCTTGTTTACTAGAAAAAGATACTGTTTTTGTGTTCGATGATTCTTGTGTGCAGGCATTCGAGACCTTGAAAAAAGCATTGGTGACTGCCCCAGTATTGATCACGCCGGATTGTTCTCAACCATTTGAGATAATGTGTGATGTGAGTGACATGGCTGTAGGGGCTGTTTCAGGTCAAAAGAGAGAAAAAATCTTTTGAGTCATCCATTATGCCATCAAAACACTTGATTAAGCCCAAACGAATTACACTGCCACAGAGAAGGAATTGCTAGTTGTAGTTTATGAATTTGACAAATTTAGATCATATCTAATACAGGCAAAGATAATAGTATACGCTGGCCACACAGTCCTTCGATATTTGTTTGCCAAGCAGGATACAAAGCCAAGACTTATAAGATGGATACTGCTATTGCAAGAGTTTGACTTGGAGATCCGAGATAGAAGGGGATGTGAAAACGTAGTTGCTGATCACTTGTCCAGAATTGAGAATGAAGCAGATACAAAGGGACAACAAAAAGCAATTAATGACACATTTCCGGATGAGCATGTGTTGGTGTTTGAAGATTATCCTTGGTACAAAGATATCGTGAATTACATAGTGAGTGGCATTCCGCCGGACATACCGCCTCACAAGAAGAAAAAGTTCTATCATGATGCCATGTTCTACATATGGGATGATTCCTACCTATACAGAAGATGTGCAGACACTATTATCTAAAGGTATGTTCCTATACTGAAGTAAGGGACACATAGTGTCACTCTTCCCCAAGTGGGGGACATTTTGCATCAGCAAGAACAGCCGCAACGGTGCTCCAAAGCATCTTTTATTGGCCAACGATCCATAAAGATTGTCATGAATTCATCCTGCAGTGTGACCGATGCCAAAGAACGGGAGGAATATCACGAAAGCACGAGATGCCCCTCACCACGGTCATTGAAGTTGAACTATTTGATGTGTGGGGGCATAGACTTCATGGGACATTTTTCGTCTTCGAATGGGTTCCAATATATCTTGGTAGCCGTAGAATATGTGTCACAATGGGTGGAATCAAGCATTCAAGAACTCTAGTTTGTATAAAGAGCGTGTCAAACGGTTTCACGTCGTATAAAGAATCGGAGATTTAAAGCCGGTGAACACGTTTTGTTGTTTAATTCTCGACTGAGATTATTTCTGGGAAAGATGAAGTCAAGATGGTCGGGCTCATTCATTATCAAGGCCTTTCGAGCATCCGGAGTAGTAGAGTTGATGAACATAGACGGGAGTACTTTTCTCATCAATGGACAAAGAACTCGATTTTTTTCGACTAAATTGCTCCAGTAAGTGAAGCTAAACTAAGCTTTTATATGTTCTAATCTATTGATAATGTTTATTTATCATCGAACCTAGTTGAATTTTCGAGTTTTCCGAAGTATTGGTTCAAAGTTGATTGTTATTAGCACTTGTAGTGCATATTAGTTGTTGAAATCAATGGGATCGTATAATGTAGATAGTATTGGTGTTCCTCGGAGCTAAATTTGTGTTGTTGATTGTGTTTGGATTAGGTGAACAATATGTAATTTAACGTGAATTGTTCATTGAGGAATTTCATCGAACATGTTATGTGCGTAGGTTGAATATAACTTTAACTTGATTTTATGATCTTCTTAGGCTTGATGTGTGTAATAAGATGATGAATGACTTTCATATTACTTGTTAGATGTTCATATGAGTCATCTTACACGATAGTTTGATCACACTAGACTGTATGTATACTCTAGGGGGTAAAAATTGAGTTAACAATGCTACATGTTTCTTAAGTGGTGTTTATGTTGAGTAAAAATGATTGAACTAATCTTTGCAATCTAAAGTTATCTTTGAGCTTAATTGTAAATGTGTTTTGATTGCATATTTTGGTAAAGGAATGATATTTGGTTGTCTAAGTAGTTCATGATTTATATAACATCATTGGTTGTTGAACTTGGAGTTGTGTTTTGTGTGTGTAGGTTCACAAAGATGGCTCCTAAAAAGGCAAGATCTAGCCTTAGCAAAGGCAAGCAAGCTATGCTTGAAGAACCGACAACACCAGATCCAAACGATAGCCAAACCTTATATGGGTTCACATAGAGAGGGATGAGAACAAGACTCGGTTTGATCAGCTTTGACATCGCCCGGTTGTGGTAACAAGGTTCAACAATGACGAATTGACTCGGGCGATGGGCATATATCATAATGTCAAGGCTCTACTGGCCCATGGAGGCTTGCTCAAATTCATGCAAGCATAGCGTACCTACACGAGACTCACACTGGAGTTTCTGAGCATGTTTGCCATTACTGTGGGAAGTGCATTGCATTCCCACTGACCGGATGACATCACGTTCCAGCTGATGGGCAAACAACGTTCATTGACCTATGCCCAGCTGGATCAGATTTATGGCTTCCCTAAGGCTGCTCTAAAGTTACCACCGGAGCTGTTCAATGTTCAAGAGTTTTAGAGTTTATTGACAGCTGTAGAACCCCAAAGGTATGTTGTTAATGCTGCTAAACCTTCTTGGATTCACAATCCTGTAATCCGGTACATTAAGAAGATATTGGCCCATACTTTGTTTGCACGAAGAGAAATAGGGGCGATGAGACAGGCCGAGTTGTAGATGATCTGGAATATGCTTCATGGGCATAAAGATGATATTGCTAAGCTATTTATGGAGCATTTCGAGAATGTAATCCGGAAACATGAAGACAAGGAGGATTGATCATACCTATAGTTGCAGCTTTTTATGATATTGATTTAGATGACTTGATATCGGTTAAGGGTGAGGTCCAGTTCACATGGGAGTTGCTAGAAAATATGCAAGTAGTGGTGATGGGAGAAGATGGGAAGGTCCCGTATGTTTACCGAAATGTGGGACCCTACCTTCGACTCCCATTCGAGATAGGAACGATCATAACAAGGGTCACTGATACAGACAACTTTGCCCTATCCACTGCCGAACATCTTGAGCTCCGGACTCCGATATCTTTCGATCAGGCCAAGCAGTTGAAGGTAGCAGTAGAGCTCCTCGACCATCTAGGAAGAAGATGACAACAACAACAGTTGCATCCGCGTCCAAGCTGGTTGAGGACGTGGAAGGACTCATAGCATCTCTCTAGGAAGACGTTCAACTTTATCACCGAGAGGTGCAGTCAATTGGCACCCATATGGAGAGACACCGAATAGAGGTTCGAGGGGTTGTGCAAACAATCAGCACATAATTGCATGATCAGCGAGCTATTCTAAATTCCCTCCTTGACCGAAGCAACGAGAAACACACGTGGAGGCAGCAGCAGGACCTTTGGTGGGATGCATTGGCCCAATTTTGGAGCCAACATGGTTTCCAACCAACCCCACCTCCTCAATGATTGTAAGTTAGCACCAAGGCATACCACTCTTTTCTCTCCAAGCATTGACTTTTAGCCAAGTTTGGGGGAGGGGGTGTACCATGGGACGTCTTGGCCGCTATTTATATTTGTTGTTATTTTTGCCTTTTAGTTTCTTATTGCTTGTTCGTTTGCTTTGCTATTTGCTTGATGTTGTTTGTTTATGTTTTTGGGTTGATTGTAGGTCTGTGTGCCCACTTACTTGCTTATTTTTGCTGCTTGAATCGGAGTGTTGGGTTTGTGTGCCAATTCTATTATTTTATCGGAGCTATTGGGTTTTTGTGCCCATTCTATTATTTTATTGGAGCTATTGGGTCTTGAGCCCATTTGTGTTAGTTATTTTCCATGTTAGGTCGTAGAAGTATTTAGTTTAGTTATTTTGTTTTGATTTTCTTAGTAGTTTAGTTTTAGTTTTTATGTCTTGAATTGTTAAGTTGAGTCTATGAGAATAAGAAAAACCCGAGTCATTAGTGGTAGCAGCTGATTAAAAAGAATAAAAGAAACACTAGGGAAAGATGGATGATGAAAAGATTTTGGAATTTGTTGCACAATTGGCACATAATAGAGCATGAGAGGTAGAGACGAAATTGAGCTTGAACTTAGAATATTTGATCAAAACTAACCTTGTGAGAATTTGAGCCTAATTGTACTCCTATTTTTGGAGTAATATGACTTCTTTTGGTGTGAATTTGATTGGATATGATTAGTAGTCTCTAGAACATGCCTTGAGTCTTTGCTATGAATGTGTCAAGTATGTGTTGTGACTTAGGAGGTGATCTTAGGCAATTTTTGTTTTCAACCTATTTTTTAGCCTTGTAAGATTGCCCTTTGTACCAAAAACTCATAATTTATCTCTAGTCAGCCCATTTGAGCTTAATAGCCTATTATTTCATATCCCAAAACTACAAGAAGAAAACCTTTCGATTTAAGCCTTTGACCTTAACTAGATTAATCAAGTAAGAGGGAGGAGGATTGGAAGGTAGTTGGGTAAAAATTTTGGGAAGGAAAGGAAAAACAAGCGGATATTCAAAAGATGAAGGGAAGAACAAAATGATAGGTGAAAAGCTGAGAAGAATAGCCTCTCATAGTTCGAGAAAGAAAAAAAGAAAAAAAAAAGAAAAAGAAAAGAAAAAGTTTGTTGCATATAAGCTGTTTAGTACTTTTGAGGAGAGGCTAGGATATAAGTGCTTAATTGATTGATTTAAATAGAAAAGTTGTCTAGTCCCAAGATGTGGTAACCATATAGTTGAAAAGCACTTAAGTTGTAAGGACTTTTTGAAGGTGAAGAAGTCACTTTGCGGGGTGATTTGTGGAAATTTGAGAGTGAGATTGAGTGATTTTATTGAGGGGTAGTCGGGTTAGGAGTAACTTGATTAGTCCAAAAGTAGTCACTTTTATCCAAATGTATCCCACCTTCCCTTAAGCCCAGATACAACAAAAAAGAAAGTCCTTTTTTATCCTTTGTCACACATATCGAGTATGAGGTCTAGTTGGAACAATTGGTAAGTATATGGTAGACTTTGCATGTAGTTCAATTTGAGTGGAAATATGTTTTATCCTAAACACTTGAGAGACGAGTGAAACACTTACCTGGTGAGCATTGAATAATTCGAAATTTCAAAGTCCCGAAAGTAATTGATTTTTCCATTATCACATATGCTCAATTGTATTATGTTGCATAGCTTTTTGAAGAAAAATCAGTCTGAAACTGAACTCATCATCCAATCGCCCTAAATCATTGCATAATCACTTGTATTTTTTTGTGTCTTTTGATTTGTTGTTCGGGACTAACAACAGTAGTGACTCTTTGTTGAGTGATTTCATTATCATGAGATGTTGTGTCTTGGTCGTGTGTAGTATCACTACCTGTTGACCCCTGTGTCTCATGATAAGAGGAATCACTAACATTCTGAAACATTTCATCAGTAAGTATTGGAGGAAGCATATTACCAGTATTGTTGATGCATGATGTTGTTCCTTCACCACCTGTATTCCCTGTGTTGAACAATTCTTTGAACGCAACGCTTTAGTGATATAAGTTTTTCCAGAGGGATGTAAACACATATTGCCCTTGTGACAAGGACTATAACCTATGAAAATGCATTTACTTGATCTAAATTGTAACTTGCTATTGTTATAAGGCCTTAGGTATGGGAAGAAACTACATCCAAACGGTTTTAGAAAATTATAATCTGGAACAGTGTTATACAGTTTCTGAAACGGGCTAATATTATTGAGCACAGGTGTTGGAATTCTATTTATCACATAAACAGCAGTAGTAAATGAATTCCACCAAAATGCCATTCGTAAACTTGAGTGAGCTAGCATTGTCAAACCCATTTCTACAATATGTTGATGCTTTCTCTCAGGTTTACCATTTTGTTGATGTGTATATGGGCATGAATATCTAACATGAGTACCTTCTGAACTAAATTTTTTTGCAATTAAGCTATATTCTGCTCCCACATCAGATTGAAAAATCTTTATACCAGTTTTAAATTGAGTTTGTATGCTTTTATAAAACAGTTTGAATATGTTATAGGCTTCTGTTTTGGTACTCATAGGAAATATCCATGTATATCTACTGTATTCATCCATAAAAATCATATAATACCTATAACCAGTAGAAGAAATTGTGGATGCAAGGCCCCAAATATCAGATTGTATTATATCAAACGGTTTTACAGCCTTGTCATGTACAACAGGGTAAGTAATATTGTGCATTTTGCCTATCTTACACGAATCACGGAACCCTACTACATTTCTAGCTTTGAGATTCAAGACCTTCATCACATTTGTAACTATCTTAGGACAAGAATGACCTAATCTAAGATGCCACAGAGTAGCATCACTATTTTTGCAAACATAGGATTGAAAATCATGAATTCTAGATTTCCTAGTCAGTGACTGTACTGTTGTATTAACAGTTTTCTTACTATCATTCTTAGTAGTGATATCCCCAGCAGCAGCTCTCCCAAGTTGACTCAAGTCTAGCTGATATAGGCCTTCTTTAAGTTCACCCTTCAGCAAGACTTTGTGAGTTCTTGCATCCTTCACAAAACACAACTTAGAATGAAATTGCACATAAACATCATTATCTTGTGTTATCCTAGATATACTCAACAGAGTTTTAGTTATATCAGGTACATATAAAACATTCTTAAGTAATAAAGAGTGCTTGTGATCCATTGTGTGACATTGAGTAGACCCAATTTGAGAGATATCCAGTTTACTGCCATTACCTACTACTACCTTACCTGCTCCCTTATAAGGAATTTAATTCTTGAGTTGAGCAGGATCAGAAGTAATATGGCTTGACGCTCCTGAATCTACACACCACTTTGACATTCCAGTTTTAGTGGCTTGGTAGACAGCTTGATTCAGCATTGGATCATAGAAGACATTATCTTGGTTTTGAGGCAAATCTGCCTCAGATGGCAAATATGCATTCAGTTCTTCAGTTTCTGCAACATTTGCTTGGGTAGTGTTGTAATTACCCCCTTGAAAACTTTCATCAAACCTGTAATAACATCTTGCAGCCATATGGTTGGTCTTTCCACATATCTGACAAGGATTTTTTAATTTGACAGACCTTCCACGGCCTCTTCCACCCCTATTCGGAGCTCTTCCTCCCCTGACATTCATATTACCATTTCCTCTGCCATATTGACTCTTATTATTCTGACCATAGTTAGCATAATTTGCAAATATTGGAGCTGTATTCTCAGTTGTGACCGACAGCCCTTGCGTCTGAGCTTGTTGATGTAGACGCATCTCGTGAGTTTGCAAGGCAAACTGCACTTCTTGCAAAGACAATGATTCCAATTTCGTGGACAAATTGACCACTATAGACTCAAACTTAGGACCGAATCCACTAAGTATGTACACTATAAGCTCATCATCAGAAACTATTTGTCCAGCATCAATTAAACTATCTGCTATATTCCTCATAGCCAAAACATATTGGTCAACTGTCATATTCCCCTTTTTCATAGTTTGCAACTGAAATCTTAAATTCATTGCACGAGCTCGTGAGGAAGATTTGAATAAAGTTTCAAGAATAGTCCATACCTCAGCAGAAGATTTACATCGTGTGACATGCCCTAAGATGCCTTTAGAAATCGATGCGAGCAACCACCCAAACAACAGTTTATCCCGTCGCAGCCACACCGAATACTGCGGATTGATCTGAGACGGAGGACCAGCAGTGGTTGCGTCAAGAAATTGAGGTGGTGCTTTTGTTGTTCCAAGGAGGAAACCATCATACCCATAACCTTGGGCAACTGCCAAGACTTGCGTCTTCCAAACTGTGTAATTCCCTTTCTCTAATCGAAGGGCTATCGGCACAAGAACCGTGAAATTACCACCATTGTTGGCCATAGAAGTAGCTGAATTTGACGAATTAGACATTGCCATTGAAGAACTGTTCAAAGAAAGATAAAGAAAGAAGGGAGTAGAAAGAGAAGTAGAAAGAGAAAGCGAAGGAGAATTTCAGGATCTTTGGCTATTTTGATACCATGTCAAAGTAATCACAATAATTCTCATTATCTTTTCATTAAGCTAATACTATTATATTTATATTAGAGAGGAGGTATTGGTTGTTTAGCTATAACTACTTATTGTTTAATTACTAAACAACCCCTCTTCTAACTAATCTAACCAACACTATATGTATATATTGTGTATACATCTAACATGGACGATTTACAATTATGTAGGAGGCCTTGAATATTAGATGAAAATAAAGTTTATTATTGGATCTAAAATTAACTTCTTCGATGATATCAAGGTTGGAGGAGACGAAATCCAAAATTGTTTATTCTTTTGTCTTATTTTCTTCGCTTTTGTTTTGTTCTATTTTTATATTACTTAATTTAAAATAAGGGGTTAAGTTGGAATTATTGGGCTATATTAAGAAGGTCGTACGCATTTTTTAAATAAAAAGTGGAGTGCATCAAGAAATAGAGTATATTAAGAAATTTAATGGATTGCGAATAGTCCGCGCTATAATAATAATAATAATAATAATAATAATAATAATAATAATAATAATAATAATGACTAAGCAAATTTTATTAATAATAAATGAAACATTACATATATATATATATATATATGTATATATCTATACCCTATTATAAAAGTATGAATGTTTCTAATTTATGGTATCCCTAAGACACCCTTAGTAGCATTATAATTTATGGGTAACTAAGTAATTTAAAATTTAAAATTATTTATTTATTTGATTACAAATATTTATATTTATATCTACATCTATATTTATATCTATCAATATGTATGTCTGTTTATCTATATATCTATCTACCTATTATTATTACTAATATAAAAATATGGATTGTTTTGTCCTGTTATTTTGTTTCGTCTTTTCTCGTGATGCCTATAATATCTTTAGTAAGTATTAAATTTATGGATAGTTAAAGTAAATTAAAATAAATTATGTTTTTTCATACTTCATTATAAGAAAAAAAGAGTTCTTTTATATGTCAATATACTCCTTAAAACTACATACTTAAATGATTATTCTTCTACACTTTTAATACTTTGAAATAAAATTTGTTTCATATTAAAATAGATCTAAAAGGTGTTTTAAGAAGAATATATAACTCTGATTGGATGATTTTTAAAAAATAAGTCTAATTAGTTAATTAATTAATTAATTTAGAAACATCCGTTTTGCAGACACTATATCTACAAACATGAAAATTACACTTTATAATTTAGTTTAATGAATTAGTTGAAAGCTCCCGTTCGAGATTTCAATAATTTAATTCACATGTGTTGTTAAAATTTGTCATAGTGTCGCTCTCAAATATCTTTTCTTGCCAGATTGAATATTTTTTTCATAAAACATATCAAGGATTCTTTTTTGTAAAAATAGAATTTAATAATTCTTAACCATAACAGAATAGATCTGTAGTATACCAAAAATAAATTATGTTTGCTAATCATAGTTGAATCCTAAAAACACATACTTTGGTCATACACTATAAATAAATATATTTCGAACAAAACATTAGTAGTATTAAGTAACTTAAAGTATATTATTATTTAATTACATGAATATAAAAAGTAAGAGCTCTTATTTGATTCAAACTCCTCCTAAAAAATTAGATACTTAAATTATTCTTCTTCTACACTTTCAATACTTTAAAATTTGGAACAAAATTTTAGTAACACATAAAAGTATGGGTTTTTTTTTTTTTTTTTTTTTTTGTCTTATTTTATGTTTCGTCTTTTCTTGTGATATCTATAATATTCTTACTAGGTATTAAATTTAAGAGTAAGTAAGTAATTTAAAATAATTTATGTTTCCTTACGTGATTATAAAAAAGAGTCATTATATATTTCAAACTCCTCCTAAAGAACTACATAATTAAACTATTATTCTTCAATACTTTCATTACATTTGAATTTTGAAATGAAATTAGTTTCATATTAAAACAGATTTATAGAGTATTACAGTGATGTGTTCTTTGCATTTATTTTAAGCAATTGTACTAGATAACATTACATTATGGTATTATTAAAAAAAAAATTAAATTTATTATATTTTTCAGTCTTATCTATAACTACCATATTATAATATTCACGCTATCAATTATTTTTGAAAAATAAAGATAAATTTTATGGCATGATTTTAAAACTTTTATAATACATACATTTTTACTATTCACAGTTAGATGATACTACAATTTTTATTTTTGCATGTTAAATTTATTTAATTGACCATTAACAAGTAAATATAATTTAAGCTCTTTTACTTGCATATAATGTGACTATATATTTAAAATTATTTTAATATATTAAGAAGAGGAAAAATGTACATATATAGATAGACAAAAAAAACTATCGTCTTTTCTTAACACTATTTGTTTAAATTAGTTTATATTAGAAGAATGAAAACCCTAAAATAGTTGAATGAAAAAAAAAAGAAAAATAAATAGTGAGCAAATTCATTGTGATAAATTATACAAACATTAACATAGGAAGAATCGCGATAACAATTACGTTATTATCAAAACTGAATCATATAAAAGACTAAAAGACTAAGACACATGCACACACACATGTATAGCTTGTCGTACAATAAATTTAACGTCATTTTCAAAGCTAATATTTGTTTAAAAAAATATCTCATTTACACCTCTTATTACAAAGTAGAACGTAGTACCTTACTAAAACTGAATCTTTGAGGAACACACACACGCACGCACAAAAAAGTAGGCAGCTAGGTTCCTTATATTAGTTCAAAATTGAATAAACCCAGAATAATCAAACAAATAGGAACTTACGAAAATAAAATAATTTTTTATCTTTTTATTCAATAATAAAAATATCATTAAATATCATTTATCCAACATAAATCCAACAATCTAAACTACCTAATATCTAATCTTATTTTTTAATATATCCAACTGAAATCCACATATCTAAACTATCTAATTCCTAATCCTATTTAATCATTAAACTACCTAATTTATAAGCCTATTTAATACACTAGGCCTAAAAATTATTGATCCAAGCTCGCATAATCAGAAGTTGGAAAAATTAACGGATCCGAAGTTAGAGAAATTAGTAGAGAATGTAGAGAAGTATAATCCAAAGTGGAAGAAATTAGTGGAGAACCAAAGTTAAAGAAATTAGCAGAGAATATAGAAAAGATGGTAATGTTTCTTTTTTCCGCTTAATTCGATACAAGTTCACGTTTTTTTTATTAAACCCTAGAAACTGAACTTATATATTGTGTTATTTTTCAACGAAAAGAGAATTGAGTCAACCACACTAACTGATAAATTATTGTGATGTCCTCTTAGATATATATTTTATATGTTTTTTTTCTTTTTGTTACTAATTATATGGATTTATTTCATTCCAGATAGTATATCAATCGACAATTATGCAACGGACTTTAGATAATTTTAATTTAAAGCAAAATTTATAATATCATATTTAGATACTACAGTTATACATGATCAAATTGTCAACATATGAAGAATAAAAAAGACGAGGGAGCTTGATGTTCAGAAGAGGAAATATGCAAATTTGAATTCCGAAAGTAAAAAGAATACAAAAATAATTGTTTGAAGAACAAAATAAAGAGGCAGTTTACAAGTAACACAAGAGCATTATTGAATCCATCTGAGTCGAATGGTGAGTAATTTAAATTTTATAAATTAAAGTAGCTTAGTTAGCTGGAAAATCCTATTGTAATTTTGTAATATTTTATATAGGATCAATATTCCATGAACCGAAAATCTACGAGCTGTAAGAATTGAATAAAGTACCTGGCTGCATTCATTGCGGTTCTAGAAGTTTAAGTACAAACCTCCGACTGTTTGATGTGATAATGAAAAAGTGAAGCTTGTTCATGTTGAAGTACTAGAAAAATTATATGATTTATTAACCTCTAAAACGGAAGAGACTATTGAGTTTTGATTAAACATCCGTTCATATAAATTTATATTTTCTTTTACTTCATTTGGTGTCAAATTAGATAGGGAGCTAGCCTCTGCAAGAAAAGACGTTTTTACTTTTCGTGTACAAGGAATGGTGTATCACAATCTTCCAGCATTAAAGCTGACGATAGTCGTTCTCCTTTCCAATTTTATTTTGTGAAACTTCATAATGAAGTTAAGAATAGAATGAGACAAAACTTGCATCTAAGAAGTTAATTTCCGGAACTAATCAAAATTTTGGAGAAAAATCCATATGCTAGAGATTTTTGAAGATTAAAGGAGTATTCTTCTTTAGAAGATGTTGCACTTCATATTTCAAAAGATGGGAGTGTGGATCAACGAGTCGATAATTCTCCAACATCATATCAAGTTGCAGCTATATGGATGGAGGGTAACAATGGTAACATATTATTTTCTCGAGACATAAGAGTTATTGCTCATTCGGGGGAAACAATACTGAATAATGCATTTTTATGGATGTTATGACTCATTGCAATATCCATTATTTTTTCCAAGAGGCGAGACTGGTTGGCATCAAAATATTTGAAAGAATAATGGTAAAGAAATTATCATAAAAAGAGATCAAGGTACATATTTTAATATAAATTTATAGTAATCAAATTTAAATTCTATCTTTAACAATTCTCTTTGTTTTGCATCATGCTACACTTTACATTTGCAAAAAAAAAATCGAATGAATATGCTACTACATGAAATAAATTATCCAACTTTCACTTTATAAAATTATTCAACACAACACTGACACTTCCTTACACATATCATGTACGAAGAATAATCCAACAAATATAGATGACACTTCTTGAATTATGTCATTCTCTACTCCAAATGATATTATATCTCAAGAATAAGAAGGTAAATATATTCATATTAAAAGGTTATTATATCAATAACAAGTAATTTATATATCAATATCAATCACAAAATTAACTAAATATATGTTATTTATGTTACACAATCTATTTGTTATATTACTTATTTCTTAATTTTATCTTTATTACTTTTTTAAACAGTTGTTGCTAAAGGAAGTGATAGGAAAGTCTCCTGTAGAGAATATAGTTGTTATAAGCTTCATCTTCGAAATCAAGGGCGACCACACATTTGTTAGTTGGACGATTGTTGAAACAATATACAGTTGATAAATATATAAAGTTGGAGACAACAAGGTTAAAAAATTTCTGAAATAATCAAACAAATTTGAGAGCATAATTATATCAAGGAAGCATTGACATTGTCTCAAAGAGGAAACTAGAGTCAGTGGAATTGGAAAGAGAATCATTCTTCCACAATCATTTATATGTGGTCCAAGTTATATACAGGCCAAATATCTAGACGCATTGACATTAGTTCATAGATTTGTAAAACCAGGTATGTTTATCACAATGACTTGCAATCATGATTGGAAGAAAATTCAAGAAAATTTATATGATAGTCAGCTACCACAAGATCGTCAAGATTTAGTTGTAAAAGTTTTTCAGACAAATTGCATGATTTGAAAGATAACTTATTCAAAAAAGAAATATGTGGAAAAGTAGTACCACATGTTCACGTTGTCGAATTTTTAAAAAAGGGATTGTCATGTGCTACATGCTTATTATTTTAAAGTCGAAGTATAAGATAAATAATGCCAATTAGTATGATAAGTATATTTGTGCAGAAATTCCTGATCAAGAAAAGTATCCTGAACTATATGAGTTGGTAAAGTAACATATGATGCACGAACCATGTGGAGGAGAAAAATTCATCAATGGTTAAAATATGTGCAAATATCACTACCCAAGACTGTATTGTGAAATAATACAAGGAAAATATGGTTACCCGACTTATTGAAGAAGGGAAAATGGATCATTAGTTCAAGTTCGCAATGCACAATTAGATAACCAATGGGTAGTTCCTTGCAACCCATATTTATTGTCTAGATATAATTGTCATATGAATGTAGAAATATGTTCTTGAGCAAAAGATGTGAAGTGTACATCTATAAAATGTCATGATAAAGTGACGGTTAATGTAGCACAAAATGATGACAATACCACCATTGACGAAATTAAACAATATCCAGATGCACGGCGGGTTTCTGCTCAAGAAGTTATGTGAAGAATTTTTTAATTTAATTTAAATGAAATATACCTAGCAGTTGTAACATTGCAGCTTCATCTACCTAACCACCATTATATCACCTATTAGAATAATCAAAATTTGCATAAAATAGTTGATATTCATTATTATTTAAACAATGTTCACAAAGTTATTTTCCATGTGTGCTAAAAATAAAGATACAAGACTATATCGCTACAAGGAATTCCCAGAGCATTATGTCTGGGACAAAAAAAAAAAAAAAAAATGTTGGAAACAAAAGAAAAGGAGAAGTAATTGGACGTATAAGTGCTTAAAATCCATCCGAATGTGAAAGATACTATTTAAGGTTATTCTTGATGACAAAAAAAGGTGCTGAAATTTTATTTATTTATTTATTTATTTATCTTGAGACCAAGCTTGGCGACAAAAAAGGATTTGGTAAATACTGAAACCCTAAGTCTCCATATAAATATGACTTAATTTGACAAAAAATAACAAATATATATGTTGAATGTACCAGATATTTGTGGAATGCTTACAAATGTGGATAACAAAATAGTAAAAAATAATAAGGGACAAGAACTAACCTTGAGGGAAATAACCATCATTCATGAAGTGACTCTTAAAGATATCATAGAAAATAGAGAGTCATCGATAGAAGTAAGTTCAATAAACAAATAATTTAGAGCATATATTATATTATATTTCGATTAAAAAAATATTTGTTCTCATGAAACATGGAATTTATTGTTATTTTACTGGAATTGTAGACAATGTGGAGAATATTGTAAACATATGGTAAGAAGCATGTGACAGATGTAATACAAGAACATACAAGGAAGATGAAAAGGTTGTTTGCAAAAAATGTATCGGAAACCCATTGAAGCTAAACCAAGCTAAAACATTTTAAATTTTGCAAAATAAAAATATAAAAATACAGAACTCAAGATATATTTATAGAGAAAATCGTTTGTTTGCCCTTATCAATATGTACACTATTTTGTGTTCAGTGTAGTTCATACAAATACTAAAGTTACCACAACGGGTAAAATGATCACTTACTTTACCCTTTTTAAAATTAGACATTGAGTGAATCTATAAGTCACTTAAGGAGATTGCAGTGTTTGCCGACACAGTAGTTATGCATGTTAAATGCTCGATCTAAGAATATATCGCATCATTAGCAATGCTAAGAAAAAAATACATTATAAGTAAATTAAAATTCCGAAAGCATGATCACAAACCCAAGAGCCCGAACTAAAAAAAAAAATTAAGTTATAAATTATTTTCAGGGATATAATGATTCCAACTACCACAAATGACTAACATCACAAGCACATAAAGAGATTTGTTTCCTCATACCGTTGAACGAGAAAATAAACAATGAACAAGGAAAATTGTGTGCAATTGCCGAGGAAATAGAAATAATGAAATCGAAAAACAACAGATACGCAATCAAGAACAGACAACCGTGACAACCTCGAAAAAGGAACCAAGGAAGAAGAAGAGTGAAGAAAAGAAGGTTGCAGAAGAGATATCACATAAGCAAGAAGAGGAACAAAGAAACAAGATCGAAACACAAGGAATAACTTCAACCAACAAAGCACCGCAAAAAAATCTGGTTAAACCAAAGGAAATAAAAAGAAAAGCTCATGCAATTCACCAACGAATAAAGAAATAATGAAATACGGAGAACAAAACGACATGAATGAAAGACAATAAAAAATTTCAAACAACAAAGCAGCACAAAAGAAACCAGATAAACAAAAGGATAGGAAAAGAAAAGTCAAAGACAATCTACCACTGAAAAAAGACGCAACAAGAGGACAAGGAAGATGCAAATGAAAAATTAAAAAGAAGATTTATGAAGACTACATTTCAGATAAAAGTGATGATGAAGTGACAATTAACCAATACATTACCAAAACAAAAACGAAAATGAATATTGAGACAGTTCCCAAAAAGACTAAGAAAGAGAAGGTCGTCTAAGTTCTCCACCAAAGCGCTTCTTTTTTATACCCTTTTATCTTGACTTTTGAGTTTATTATTTTAATTTAGTCTTGCGCTTTTACACCCTTCTATCATGACTTTAAGTTTTAAGTTTTGATTTATCTTAGTTTGTTTTTGCATATGTTTTGTGTGAAACAAACCTGTGAAAACATTACTTAATTATATTCCTTTCATTAGAATTTATTATTTTTAAAATTACATTAAAATCTATAATTTAGAAATAAAATTGTCGGTACAAAACACAGTTTATCACAACAAACAACAACTTTAAAACATATCACTACAATATCATTCTATAAAAATTCGATCTACAAACGACTATATTACGTAATATATTTTTTTCCTGTAAAGCAAGAAGTTTTACAAAAAAAAAAAAAATTAAAAACCAATGAAATGACAATTTTAAAACGATACAAATAAGTACTCCAACTATCAAATTTTTTTTTATTTTTTTTATTTTCACCTTTTAATCTAATCATGTTTTACATCTTTTTTTCCTTTTTTATTCCTTTTCGAAAAAGCTTAAACTTACGTAGTCATCAACTTTCTTCACATATTATCTTACGATGTTTAGCAAACATATAAAATTTCATACTTATGTTTGAACTCTAATTATCGTAGTGCACAAATAATAAAAACAATGCATCAAAGATAATAATATGTATATTTCCCCATATAAAGTTCATGATTATACTCACAAATTAAGGGAGACTAAAAGAGAAAGTGAAAAGGAATGAGATGTTGAGAGTGTGATTTTATGTTTAAATTCATTTTAATATTTTAAAATACTAATAATTATAAAAAAATGAGCCTACGTGCAAAGCACGTAATTATTGCTATATATATTTGAGCTGCAATATATATCCATTTATCTATCTTTTGAAACCATAATATTTTCTCAACTCTGCTAACCGATCGGTGTTAAAATGACTACTAAAACAGTGAGAGTTTACAATACAAGATGAATTCACCAAAATCAGTGTACTTGCACATGATAATGCATTTGTATATACATGTATTTCTATTACTAATCAGTAATCACAACCGAAAATTAAACAATTAATACTATAGAAATCGTCCATTTCAATTTCACGTATAAACCTGCTCTGCACTAGACAAAATAATGTCAGCAGCTTTACAAGACTCAGCCACTACACACAAATCCTGTACAAGTTTGCTTTGAATCTCTCCATGGACTTCTATACTGCCTGAAGGACTTCACTTCCGTCCCTTTTCAAAGATTTAGGTGGAAACTTCAGAGCCTTTACACGATACGCAGCCTGAAAAGATAGTCCAAAACTCATTGTCACAGGCTCCAACTTGTTGATGAATAGAATGAAATGGACCAAGGAAAAATTGTTCATTGCCCACAGTTCCCTATTTTTGGTAAATTTTACTAAAATGATCAGTCTTGCTATATTTTGTCAGCTGGGTACAATTTTCTCCAATTCTCGATAAATTAGGTGACATATAATAACACCGAACTGGATATGCAACTGATATTGGGTTCTTTCTTGATGGTGTGTAACAGAGTACCCTTAAATATGTCTATTTTAAAGAAGTTTTTGCTCATTTTTGCAAATTGGTCTAAACAGCACCAAATTGACAATTTTATGAACATGATGAAAGGCCTGATTGGAATGTAAAATGGGCAAACACGCGTAAATTACCTTCTTATCAGACCCAAATTCAATTACATCGGTAGGACGGAAACGAGTAGGAATATTGGGGGATGCACGATATCGCCTGCCTTCATTACTGAAAAAATTTCTCTCTCAGAAACAATGTATTCGACAAGCAAGAGAGGGAGGGAGAGAGATCTCTGTGCTTACTCTGTGATCCAGGTGCCATGCTCACTCCTCAAGTCTGTGACGAAAAAGGCTCCATCTTTGTAACTTATTCGAGCATGCATTTTGGAAACCTAGAGATCATAAACTCTCCCATCAAGAATACATTCATCGGAAAAGAAACTCAATCAAGCAGTAGAGAACAAAAATGATCGATCATTCACCTGAGGTGAGGGAATAGTTATTGACACTCCAGGAAAGTTTGCATGAGATACGCTCCTAAATAATAATTAAAAAAAAAACACAATAAATGTTCAACTAATGTAAGCAAAACTTAATTTCCTAAATCTACAGTCCACCAGTATAGTACTCCAAAGATGACTCTCTCTTACTCTCTCCCTGAAAATGTATAACTCAGAAAGTGCTTTTATAAAACATACCCAATCACGTAGGGGTTCTTCTCGTCTCGGCTTAGGAATATAGTTTCAGAGGCTGCAGTTGAATCTCCCACTGGGAATAAAAACCAACTGCATATGAAGAGCATAGGTCAGATAACTGTTCGGAAGTAGATGAACACACACATGGCAAAAGTTGATAAAACATTTTTTTATAAGTTTCAAGGCGTTGCATGCTTACTCTGCATCAAGAGCTCGCTCTAGAGCATCATCATCCTCAAACCATTTTCGTAACTGGTCACTGGCCTTCACAAGCAAAAGGATACCATTTAGCATTTAAATTAGAAAATATTTTTTGCACTCTGACCTGAAGAGCTATTTTACTAGTTGTTCAAGTGGCTTACTTGAACCTAAGGAAAAAAAAAAAATAGAAAAGGTGCCTTACTTTGTCGGATAGTCTGCAGTGCTGCGCTCTTCCTTCAAGTTTTGAACTGCAAAGCACCCAAATATTTAATAATTTCAGGGACACTGCAAAAAGATTCACGCTTGCAACTACTTTAAATGAAATGCACTTTCATAATGCATTATTACAGTGATACAATCCAAGTGTTGCACCTCATGCCAGACCGTGGTATAAATTGAAGGAAAATGATTTAGATATGCTAATAAAGCCTCACCCGTTGCCACCAAGAACCCAACTTAGCATTAGAGGCATACCAATGTCGATGAATAACCTCCCTCCAACTCTTCCAGGATGCGGTATTCTAAACTTTGTTAGGAACTACAAACAGATTATGGAATTCTGTCAACTACAGGGAAACCTTTTGCCCGTACCCAAACATGCTCTTACTTTTCATATACTGAATATCAAACTGCCACAAAATTCTTACCGACAATGGGCCAAGTCCAACTCCAAGATATGCCTTGTATGTTGATGCCATAATTGCAGCCATTCTTGCTAGTCCATGAATGACTGAAACACGTACCTTTCGGGCATTCTCATATCTGAAGAAGAAAGTTCAAGCCAGTAAATTATCTATATAAATCAGCAGCACCTAACATGGTTGCATATTTGATTCATTGTGTACTAGGTAGTTTTTGGTCGTGAGAGAAGATTTTATTTTGAATAAAAAATGTGACCATAGAAACAATCAGACGCCAGACAATTCAGATTGTGATAGATATTGTATTTGTTAGCTAAATGTTGATCTATAAAAGTTTTCAAGGGAAAAAGTACTATGTAAACTCTTGCCTCCTCAAGGAAGAGACTACATCAATTGGGTTTCCAGACTCGAAGCTTTGCCTCCTAGCTTTGTCGAGCTCGAGTGCAAGTTGATATCCATCCTGGAATCATGAGATAAATTCCAAACGTACTTTATTTCTGAATCATAATAGAAACAGTATTGGATGAAGGATATACTCTTGGCATTTCGATTTTTAGTCAATACCCATAATACAAAAACTCTACCTCAATGGCCATGCATCCTCCTTGGCCCAAGTTTGGCTGCATGGCATGGACAGAATCACCCAGCAGAGTCACACGACCCTTTCCCCATGAAAAAATTGGAGCACGGTCGTATATGTCACGCCGAAGAATTGCATCTTCATCAGTGGCAAGCAACAAATCTATAACATTTTCACACCAACCCTCAAATAATTGAAGCAACCTTGCCTTTTTACCTGCAAACAAAGGAACTATATATTAGATACAGAAATCATATTACCCGCATCCAATATTCTTGCAACATTATCTTTGCAGCTCAACCTTTCTTTTTATTGCTCTAATGTATCGTCCTACTTGCAACTGCTAGACATTTATATAGAACTTTTTTCAAGATATACAACCCAAAAGAAAATCATTTGAAGATTCAAAAAAATCATGTGTGCATTATTTACCTCCAGCAACATCTGTTCCACCGGGTGCCTCATTGTAGAATGCATACCACTGCATCTTTCCTCCTCCCACATCTGAGGAAACGAAATATTGTTTGTGGCCCAGGAATACTCGGTACCTTTAAAAGAATTGATGTATGTTAGCCTCATATCGAAAAAGTTATTGGCCACCCACACCAATACAAACAGGTAAAAATTAATCCGAATGCAACTAGCTTATACAGCATACCCTACAGTCTCGATGTCAGCAGGAACAAAATCGGCAATCCCAGTGTAACAGGTGTAGCCAGAATATACAGCATCACACGGCCCAAATAGGTTTTTTCTCACCTATATTAAATCCATCAATTGCGTTATGAAAACCAAAAGGTCAAAGTTCTGGCTGGATAGGTGAAACTGATAACACAGACATAAATACAATTTATGTTAAAGCATACAGAAAACCATGCATATTCTAACCAATCCATGCCACTATGCCAGCAAGTGTTTAATCTGTTTTTTCCTCTTTTAATCTCTTCATTCTCCATAAATTTTGTCAATGGAATTGCTCCAACAATAGAAATAAAGAAATACCTTTGACCATATTCCATCGGCACCAACTAAAAGATCGCCTTCGTAACACTGTCCACTTTCAAGTGTCACAGTTATCTGAATTTACAGAATGATTACAAGCATGAGAAAAGAAGTCCAGATATAGCAGAATCAACAATAAAACCTCAAGAATCCGAAGCAGATAAAAGAATTAAATTGTAATGATATGCTATTAATAACGAGAGTACCTTTTCACCATCATCTTTAAAGTCCACTACATTGCTTTCGTTCATAATAATATCGGAGCCAACTGCACGCGCAAGGATTTGTTGCAACGTCATGCGGCTAATCACTCTGGTCACTGGGAGTCCTCGCTCTGCTGCTGGACTGAATGTGTCAAACTTGACGTACCTGCGCATCAACTCTTATCACTTTTCTTGAAACTGAATTACATTGAATCAATAGCGAAAAAATATAGGAATTACATTGAATCAATAGCCTAATATGTAGGAATTACAAGGGCCTTTTAAAATGGGGCAGATACTGGAACAGCTATGAAGCCAATTGTAGGTGTATTTTGAGTATTTTATATATTCGCTTTGACTACTTCAATATGCAATTTCTCTAACTATATATGATATATCTGTATATTAGCAAAGTAACTAAAAAGCCATATTTACTGGAAATGATCAAGCTACCCCCCGTAGGCACGTGTCACAGTGTTAATGAGCCAGCCATTGATGCTCAAAATCATATGGTAGGAAAGTTAATATTTTATCCAAAATACGTGAATATGATCTTGACACATTATTGTGGACACATAAACACGTACCCACAGTGATTGGTGATCATTTACGAACAAACCTAGTACAACTTGCTATCCTTGTAAATCTGATTTTACACTAAATATGGTTCGAATAGAAATTTGAGCAGCTGCTAATACTGAAGAACTTACCAATTGCCAGAAACTCCATCAACCAAGCCGTTAATTCGGTCGCCGGTGATGCATCCAGCATTCATAATCTCTTCAGCAACATCCATATCAATGGCCTCTAAAGCAGCCAAAGCATTACTCTGTATTTGAATTGGACCCCTATACTGCCCCTCCCCCCTTACAGCACTTAAATCCCTCTCGAAAACCACCACCTCGAAACCCTTCCTCTTCGCTGCCAGTGCGAAAACCAGCCCTCCGATTCCGCCGCCCGCCACCAAAACCCTGAGCTTCTTCTCCTGCGGCCGTGAAGCGCCGTCACTTTCAACATTCTGAGGTTCAGCTACAACCGCCTTCACTCTAGTAGTCAAATTCTTCAACGGCCCATTTTCGTGATTTCTGGAGAGGGATTTCCGGCAGGGAAAATTAATGGAAACTAGAAAGGGGAAATTGGTCCTGGATGATACTGTTATCGAGGGATTAATCTTAATCGAATTGTGGAGCACAGTTGCTGTACTCATTTTCCAGCAAGAATTAATTGCCAGAATACAGCAGAGGCCCTTAAATGGGAAAGATCTATCTTGATTTTTATTATGGAGCAAAAGGAAGGTAATGATAATAATACTAAATAATTGAGTAAACAAAGTAACGATACGAGTGTGTGTATGTGTGGCGGGTAAATAACTGTGTATGTGAAAGTGACGTTGTGCCGGTGGGGAACCAATCTAAAGGTATGAAGGAGGACCAATGGTGGAGATTCCATAGCCACGCGTCAATCTAATGTTGCCTCATTGCCTTAAATATCTATACACTTGTTCTTTTCTATGTGGTTCTGCTATTTCCTCGACTTTCTTTCTATTGTTACTTATTAAAACTAATATTTTATTCTCCTTTTCTAAATTAAGAGGAATATTGTATGTACCCGGACAAGTTTAAACCTAACACACAAACTTCGAATCAATTAATTATCAGAGGAGTTTCGCCATAATTTTGGTCTTAATCCTTTGAAATCTGAGAAGGTCTATGTAAAATCAAATGAAAAGGAGCCACGAGACGATATAGAGCAATTCGTGGAATTCATAAGTTGAAACTCGCTAATAAAAGGAGGTAAAATGTAAAACCTCACAGGCCGGGGAGTATACCCTGTTGTTGGCCTCGTTAAAATTCATCCATGGTAAAATCTACCGGGAAAAAGCCATTAATGTCAACAAAGTACCAACAAAGCAAACGATATCAAGTCCGGAAAAAAATTCAGCATAAAAATCTCTATGAAGCAAATCGAATACCTATGCAGGTGGCTGTGTAACTTCAAGAGAGCATCCTCTAGCTGGTTGCCCTCTCGATAAATGTATGTCACTGATACACATGTATACATGCATTTGAGTCAATTTTAAGTGTACATTTATAGCATTTGCATGTGTATATGGTTGATAATTGCTTATATTATATATCTTGGACCATTTAACGTGTCTGATTTGTTTTAAGGTATTTTTGAGCATTTTCAGGATTAAAAGCCGCAATTTATGATTAAGGATCTAAAGAACAAGTCAAAGGGAAGGCTAAACCAGACAAAACCGATCAAAACAGGTCCGAACCAGCCAAAACTGGCCCAGACCAGCTCAGACCGATCTAAACCGGTCAAGAAAGCCTAAACGAACAGAAGGAACCGACGCGGTCGCGTCAAAGGGTTAAAAACAGCGAGTTCAGAATGCATTGACGCGGTCGCGTCAAGTGACGATGCGGTCACGTCAACAAGCCAACTCGGTCTTGTTGATGGGTGACTCGGTCGCGTCCGGAAGTGCGATTTTGAGACTTTCCTGTTTAAAAAAGGATTCGAATTTTAATCTCCTGAAGACTTTTAAAAAGCTTATAAAAAAAGGAGGCAAGCTCGTTTTTCGGAGGACACACTTTATATTCCCGGAGAGACCTAGAGAAAGAGTGACTAAAAACTTGGAGGACAAAGAAGACGAAGATCATTGAGACGATTAATCCTGGTTTAGTGTATTTTTCTAGTTTTCAATTCTTGCAATGTTTTTCTCAGAATTTTGTATTGGATTGAAACTAGGCATGAGTAGCTAAGCTAGTCGTGTCCTAGGGGTAGAAAGTAGGGATTTTTGTTATAACAATATTTTGATTTACGTTTTAACTTATTGATTCCGTTCTTCCACATGTTTATCTTTATGTTTGTTTTTCATAACTAAATTTAGACTGGCCATCTAGGTTTAGTAATCCCGTTTAACGAATCCGCTTCGATAGGAGGGATTTGTTATCAGACGTACGACATAGAGCGCAGTTGTCTATGACTGTGTACACATAGGTTCGTGAGCTTTTGGAGTTACTAGGATTAATTGACTCTAGAGAGTAATTGTCTTAGTTAATCAACGATTTAACTGCTTCGAGAGGAGGGTTGGGTTAATATTGCGCCACTTAATAAACACTAGATCGGTTTAAAAATCAATAAGTTGAGTATAATCATCATTGAAGTAAGATCCTGAAATTGAACCCCTAGGATACCTTTTCTCCTTGATTGTTAATTCTTTGGGTTTGATAAGTTTGAAATCATAGTTAATTGAGTTAATTAGTTAACTTTTTTAGTATTAGTAAAATCAATCTCTGCAATTTAGTATCTAGTTAGGACATTCCTAGAGTATTGTGGTATCAAACTACCTAAAACTATTCCTTGTGGGATCGACCTTGATTATCGCTACTACACCTACATCTGTACACTTGCAGAACACTAGGTTAGAAACCGACGTGTCAAGTTTTTAGCGCCATTGCCAGGGAATAGGATTTAGCGCTTAGTTTTTATCTTGAAAAATAGGAGTAAAGTAGACTAGATTTTATTTTTCGTATTTATTTTTTTTTAATTTTCGTTTTTAAATTTTTGCACAATTTTAGTGTTACTCGGTATTCGTTGTTTTTGGTGTTTTTAGGCTTCGCATGCACACCAGATCAAAAGAAAAAGAAACCCTCCTTCCTTTCGATCCAGAAATCGAAGCGACAGCTTGTAGACATCGAACGAGAAAGAATTTCGCGTCCGAGATTGAGAACCCACCACAACAAGTAATTCAGGATGAAGCCTTAAACAGAGTGCTGACAGCTTTGGCACGCTTGGATGATCGAGTTACTAATATATAGCAGCAAATACCTCCACAGCAGCCACAGCTGCAACAGCAGCACGGAGCAATTAAGATAGATCCAGATGAAGATGATACTCCCATCAGTGACTGCCTAAAGCCTAATCCAAATCAGCAGGCAGGAGGAGTACGACCTCCACCACTTAATGCTAACAGTTTCGAGCTGAAGCCTGCACTAATCAACATAGTGCAGCAAAAACAGTATGGGGGAAGTGCTTTAGAGGATCCGAATGCTCACCTAATAAAGTTTCGACGACTGGCAGATACTATCAAGATAAACCATGTGCCACACGAGCAGGTCAAACTGAGATTGTTTCCCTTTTCATTGAAGGATAGAGCCCTACAATGATTCAATTCATTGGAGGATATTATAAGCTGGGAAGACTTGAGTACTTCATTTATGTTGAAGTATTTTCCACCGAGCAAGATGCTCGACCTGCAAAATCAGATTAACCAGTTCAAGCAATTGGATCAGGAGCCGTTCGGAGAGGCTTGGGAGCGATTCCGGGATCTTATCCGGAGTTGCCCTCAACATGGTTTTACGAAGAAGCAACAGGTATGTAAGTTTTATAATGGTTTACTTGCTCCGACTAGAAACCAGGTGGACGCAGCTGCAGGTGGTAGTTTGATGGAGACATCAGTAAAGACAGCTTTCTCGATTTTGGATGATATGGCTAGAAAGAGTTATCAGTGGCCAAATGAGAGAAACCAGCCACGGAGGATAGCAAATGTTATGGAAGTGGAGACAGTCAGCAATGAGCCG
Source organism: Ajuga chamaepitys (assembly GCA_958295605.1). Taxonomy (NCBI): domain Eukaryota; kingdom Viridiplantae; phylum Streptophyta; class Magnoliopsida; order Lamiales; family Lamiaceae; genus Ajuga; species Ajuga chamaepitys. The sequence goes on from OY282495.1 coordinate 34,141,173, forward strand.
CTTGAAAAACTTACATCACAGCTGACAGCTTTAACAAGTCAGGTAAATCTGCTAACTAGTCTGACGTTAGCACAACAGACTGGGGGTCAGGAAGAAGTCGAGGATGTTAATTTTCTAAATCAGAGGAATTTCAACAACTTCCAAAACAATCAGCCTAGGTACAATCAGTACCCACAGAATCGAAATCACCAGAATTTCTCTTATGGGAATGCCAAGAATACACTCAATCCACTGCCTGGGTTTGCAGTTACACATGGTATGATCCATGACGGTAAGAAACCATCACAAGAAGAAATTGTCCAGTCACAATTTGAAAAGTATGATGATAAGCTAGCTCAGTTGGAGAAGAAAGTATTTGTTGAGCTAAATAAGCATATTACTGGGCAAGGGGCAGACATCAAGAGGCTCGAGAACACGATGGTTCAAACTCAAGCAAGCATTGGTGAGTTGTCTTCTAATATGAGTCAATTGATTAAAATTGTTGGGGGCCAACACAAGCAGGGCCAATATCCGAGTGATACGGTGGTGAATCCGAGAGAGCAATGTCAAGCCATTCAGTTGAGGAGTGGTACTGAGTACGAGGGACCCCAGTTAACAGTTGATAAAGAGAAAGTAGTGGAAAAGGGGCAAGTGGAAGAGAAGCAAGCTCAGTCGGGTAGAAAGAAGATAGTGAAACAAGGCGAAGGAAAGGAAATCAAAGCAGATATCCCACCTTATGTCCTGGCTGTCTCATTTCCACAGGCCTTGAGAAAGAAGAAGATAGATGAGCAGTTCGCAAAATTTTTGGATGTGCTGAAGAGGATCCAAATTAATATTCCCTTTGTTGAAGCACTACAGCAAATGCCAAATTACGCAAAATTTTTGAAGGAAGTAATCTCAAAGAAGAGGAAGTGGGAAGAGTACGAGACAGTCAACTTGACTGAAGAGTGCAGTGCTGTGATCCAGAGGAAGCTACCGCTCAAGCGAAAAGATCCAGGTAGTTTTACCCTTACATGTCAAATAGGTAATGTTACATTTGATAAAGCATTGTATGATCTAGGGGCTAGTATTAATTTGATGCCATTATCTATTTATGAGAAATTAAATCTAGGTACCATGAAACCCACTACAATTGCCCTACAAATGGTTGATCGGTCTATGACCTGGCCAAGGGGGATTGTAGAGGATGTTCTGTTAAAAGTTGGGAAGTTTATAATACCTGTTGATTTTTTGGTCTTGGATATGGTAGAAGACAAAGATGTCCCTTTGATCTTAGGTCTCCCGTTTCTAGCAACGGGAAAAGCATTGATAGATGTTCAAAAGGGAGAGTTGACGTTAAGGGTAGATAAAGAGCAAGTTACTTTTTTCATCTATAAGGCTCTACAACATCATGATAGTGAGGATGTAGCTTAATTAGAAACATGTAGTTTTATTCATTCTATAGATGCTGCATTATGTAGGAAGTTAGCCTCACTTAGTGATTGTGATTTCCTTGAAACATGCATTGCAAATTCTGTGTATAATGCTAATTTCCATAACCCTACTGACCTTGATCTTGCCGAAAGTGTTAGGGCATTGAATGCTATGCAGGAGGCTCCTAAGGAAAGTTCGACTCAAGAAAATATCAACAAGAAAGCGGTTGAGGAAGAGCTGAAAGGGGCGACGGATGCCCAGAACTGAAGCCGTTACCTGATCATTTGCGGTATGCATTTTTAGATAATGAAAACAAATATCCGATAATAATCTCTTCTTCCCTGACTGATTCTGAAACTGATAAGCTGTTGCGTGTATTGTGAACATATAAATCTGCTATAGGGTGGTCGATTGCTGATTTGAAGGGAATTAGTCCCACTATATGCATGCATAAAATTTTGATGGAAGATGAATATAAACCCTCTGTTCAAAATCAACGTAGGCTTAACCCATTGATGCAAGAAGTAGTTAGGAAGGAAGTGCTTAAGTGGTTAGATGCTGGGATAATCTTTCCTATTTCTGATAGTAAGTGGGTGAGTCCAACTCAGGTAGTGCCAAATAAAGGGGGGATGACGGTAGTAAAGGGTGATCTTGATGAGGTCATAGCCACTAGGGTAATTACGGGCTGACGTGTATGTATAGATTATAGGAAACTTAATGCAGCTACTCGTAAAGACCATTTTCCTCTTCCCTTTCTAGATCAGATGCTTGACAGGTTAGCAGGATACGCGTATTATTGTTTTCTTGATGGTTATTCGGGTTACAATCAGATTGTAATTGCTCCGGAAGACCAAGAAAAAACTGCTTTTGTGTGTCCTTATGGTGTCTTTGCTTTCCGTAGAATGCCATTTGGGTTATGAAATGCGCCTGCTACTTTTCAACGTCGTATGATGGCAATCTTCGGGGGTTTAATAGAAAACATCATGGAGGTATTTATGGATGATTTATCTGTGTTTGGTTCTTCTTTTGATAATTGTCTAGATAACTTAGCTCAGGTGCTTAAAATGTGTGAAGACACCAATCTAGTCCTTAATTGGGAAAAATGTCATTTTATGGTAAATGATGGAATAGTTCTAGGACATAGGATTTCATCAAAAGGATTAGAAGTTGATAGAGCTAAGGTAGTGGCAATAGAGAAATTACCACCTCCTAGAAATGAAAAAGGGGTTAGAAGTTTTTTAGGACATGCCGGGTTTTATAGAAGGTTCATAAAGGATTTCTCTAAAATTGCTAAACCTCTATTCCGTTTGTTAGAAAAAGATACTCCTTTTGTTTTCGATTATGCATGTATACAGGCCTTTGAGACACTGAAGAAGGCATTGATCACCGCTCCAGTACTGATTTCCCCCGATTGGTCACAACCATTTGAGGTTATGTGTGGTGCGAGCGATATGGCTGTGGGAGCTACATTGGCCAGAAGAGGGAAAAGATTTTTTGAGTTATTTACTATGCCAGCAAGACTCTCGATCCAGCTCAAGCGAATTATACTACCACAGAGAAGGAACTTTTAGTTGTTGTTTATGCTTGTGATAAATTTCATTCTTATCTTGTACAGGCTAAAACAATAACTTATACTGACCATACTGCTCTTAAGTATTTGTTTGCTAAAAAGGATTCCAAGCCCAGAATGATTAGATGGATACTGCTGTTACAAGAATTCGACTTGGAAATCAAAGATAGAAAGGGCTGCGAAAATGTGGTAGCTGACCACTTGTCTCGAATTGAGAATAAAGCGGATGCAAGGGGCCAACAAACAGCCATTAGCGATATCTTTCCAGACGAGCATGTGATGGTTGTGGAGAATGGCCCATGGTACAGTGACATTGCAAATTTTATAGCAAGTGGGATTGTTCCAGACTTCTCTCATCATAAGAAGAAGAAATTCTTCCATGCTGTGAAGTTCTACATATGGGATGATCCCTATCTCTATAGGAGATGTGCAGATACAATCATTAGAAGGTGTGTTCCTCAAGCTGAAGTGAAGGACATCATATCTCATTGTCATTCGTCCCCAACTGGGGGACATTTTGCATCAGCAAGGACAGTAGCGAAGGTGCTTCAAAGTGGCTTCTATTGGCCAACAATTCATAAAGACTGCCATGCGTTCATTTTGCAATGTGACAAGTGCCAAAGAACAGGAGGAATAACAAGGAAGCACGAGATGCCTCTTACTACAATCCTTGAGGTTGAGTTGTTCGATCTATGGGGCATCGATTTCATGGGACCTTTTCCATCTTTCAATGGGTTCCAATACATATTGGTGGCAGTAGAGTATGTTTCGAGATGGGTGGAAGCTGTTCCAACCCAAACCAACGATGTTAAGGTGGTACTCAAATTCCTCCAAAAGAATATCTTGACAAGGTATGGCACTCCGAGAGCCTTGATTAGTGATGGAAGCTCACATTTTTGTAATAGGTGGATGGCAACGTTATTGGCCAAGTATGGGGTAAACATCGTGTGACTACGCCGTATCATCCTCAAGCCAATGGATAAGTGGAGCTTGCAAACCGAGAAATCAAACAAATACTGGAAAAGTCAGTTAATGGGAACCGGAAAGATTGGGCGATGAAGTTAGATGATGCACTTTGGGCATATAGGACGGCATATAAAACTCCTTTGGGGCTTTCGCCGTATCAATTGGTTTTTGGAAAGGCGTGTCATCTGCCGGTTGAGTTAGAACATAGAGCATATTGGGCAGTTAAGAAGTTGAACTTTGACTTCGAGGTTGCTGGAAAGGAGCGACTCTTAAAGCTCAATAAATTGGAGGAATTTAGAAATCAAGCATTCGGGAACTCCAGTTTGTACAAAGAGCGGGTCAAGAGGTTTCACGATCGATTGATCAAAGATCGCACATTTGAAGCCGGTGAACAAGTTCTCTTGTTCAATTTGCGTCTAAGACTTTTTCCGGGCAAGTTGAAATCTAGATGGTCGGGTCCATTCACAATCGAAACCGTTAGAGCATCCGGAGTAGTTGAGCTGTTAAATCAAGATGGGAGCACATTTCTAGTCAATGGACAATGGATCAAGAAATATTACAAATCCGACCAAAGTCAAACGAAGCGCTTGTCAGGAGGCAACCCGATGTTTACTGTTTTATTGTATTATTTTATTTATTTTCTGCTTTTACGTGTTTTACGTTTTGCCAGCTCAAAAGCCAAAGAAAAACAAAACACGATAACAAGATGCAGGGGACAAATAGAGGACAAGGGACAGTACAATGCGACGCGGTCGAGTCACCAAATGACTCAGTCGCGTCTAATATTCAGCATATGCCACTCGCAGTACAGTGACCAGAGACGCGGCCGCGTAAAAAAACGATGCGGTTGCGTCACCCGTTCCATTCGGAGGACAGTGACCAGTGACGCTATCGCGTCGACCAATGACGCGGTCGCGTCCATCTGTTCCACATCGTAGGTCAGTAGAAGCTGATGCGGTCGCGTCCATTAGCGAAACCAGGTAATTTAAAAACGGGACCAGGTCAGGTTTTTTCATTCTTCTTCCTTTCACGCGAAAAAAAAATAGGAGGAGTTTTCCATTCCACCACCCACACATGAAATCTTTGGAAATACACCACAAAATCACATTCTCAATCATTCCCACACATTACATACACCAACTCTCATCCATTCCGTCATTTTGAGTTGGGCAACTCCATTTGGGCGCAAATTGGCTTACTCGAAAATTCTTCAATTCCGGCTCAAATCTCTGGTAAGACTTACCAACTAAAACTTTTATGTTGACTATATTGTAGTTATTATGGATTGTTCTAGAATTTGGGTATAATGGATATTCGGGATGCTTTAGTTTGCATTGTTTAGTTTGGGGCACTTGTAGTACCCTTTTTATGATTTTTGTTCCAAATTTGAGGTTATTGTGGTGTAGTGAACGTGAATTTGATCAATTTGTGATTATGGGGATGGACAATTAACGCCATAGTTATAATTAACGTGTGTTCTTCTTTGGGGAATTTGATCAAACACATTATGTGCATAGCTAAAAGCTAGTTTTTTATTGATTTTCTCTTCCTTTTAGGCGTTATGTGTGTATTGAATGCTAAAGTGCTTACACATAAGTTGTTCCGTTCATCGGATTCAACATATATTATTATTGGGCAACGTTGATTAAATGCATAGTCTAGGTGGTGATAGAATGAGCTCCGATGTGTTTGTTAGCTAAGCGTTGAATGTGTTTTGTGTGTGCTAGGTTGAAAATGCCACCAAGGAAAGCAACCACAAGCAAGATCAAGGGCAAAAAGAAAGTGGGAGAAGGATCTTCCAACCAAGCTCCGACAAGAGAAGAAATTCTACCAAATGATAGTCGCATGATCTATGGTTTTGCACTGGAGAACGCTGAGCACAAACGACGATTTGAATCAATTCGTCAGCGAACAGTGGTGCCTACCCGCTTTGGCAATTCAAAGTTAACACGAGCTATGAGGATCCACGATAATGTCAAAGCATTTCTTACCATTGCCGGTGACCGAATTCATGAAGTATGGCCGAACGTACGAGCGGTTGACAATTGAATTTCTTAGCACCTTTGAGATTGTCGTGGCCAATCAGCCTGAGCAGAAGAGACCTGATAAAATTACTTTCCAGTTGATGGGAGAGCAGCATGAGCTGACGTACGCGGAGCTTGATGATCTTTTTAGGTTTCCAGCTCCAACTGAAGGAGAGCCACCAGAGAAATTCAATCCGAAATAGTTTTGGGGGCAATTGACTGCAGCCCCTCCGCTCCTACCTCCGCAGGTGTATGTTTCGAAAAATGCTAAAGCTTCCTGGATCCGGAATCCAGTAATTAGGTATTTCCAAAAATTATTGGCCCATACATTATTTGCCAGGAAAGAAACAGGAGCATCTTGACAAAAGGAACTCTGCTACATATGGAATGTCCTTCAAAACCGATGAATGGATAATGCAGTTATTTTGGCAGAACAATTTGTCAATGTAATTACCAAGCAAAAAGACAACATTACAATAGGAGGTATTATCACTGCCATTGCTACATACGTTGGAGTGACTTTTGATGACATGGTCTCGGTTAAAGGGGACGTTCATTTCACATGGGAGTTTTTAGAAAGTATGCAGGTGGTTGCAATGGGAGAGGATAGACGGGTGCCATATGTATTCCAAAATGTGGGACCGTATTTTCGTCTACCCAATCCGGTTTTACTGTGGTAATATCTCTTGAGGATACACTCAACCTTGCTATGTCTTCTGAGGAGCATTTGGCCCACTCACAAAGCCCAGATTCGCCGATTTTTCAACCCGGTCACGAAGAAGATGTCAGCAATCAGGGTCCTCGTCCAGCGAGAAAAAAGAGAGCGGCCACCACTATTGCATCCTCGTCAGAAAGAGCTGAGGACTTGGCGGGAATGTTCACTTTCCTTCGTGCTGATTTGACCAGTCTTAGTACTCAGTTTGATAGACATCGGGCTGGAACTCGAGGTGCTTTCCAAGAAATCAACCCCATGTTACGTACAATAATAGCACAAGGCAATGAAGAACGAACATGGAGACAAGAGCAAGATCGTCGTTGGGATGCGATGGCTCAATTTTGGAGCCAACATGGCTTCCAGCCACCACCGCCGCAATGAGTTGTAAGTTTAGTACCAAGTCGTACCACTCTTTTCCTCCAAACTTTGGCTTTTAGCCAAGTTTGGGGGAGGGGGTGCAACGTGGCATGTCTTGGCCGCTACATTTAGATTTCTGCTGCTGTCTGTGATGTTTAGTTGGGTGTTTTACTTCTCAGATGTGATCGTTTTGTCTCGCTATGTAATTATGTTGGGTTAGATGTCGGGTCTGTGAGCCCACTTGCTATGTTACTTGTTTTGCTTTGACTTGAGTATTGGGGTATCGGGTCTGTACGCCCATTTATCTATTTTTATTGGAGTTGTTAGGTCTGTGAACCCAATGTTTGTTGGTCGTAGTCTTTATTTTCTGCGTTTGTTTAGTTGTGTAGTTTGTTTGAGTATAGTATTATGATGAAAACTCGGAAGTAATCGGATGTAATCATTGGAAAATTTGGGGATTTCATTAATGATGATGTGTTAATGATGAGAAGATTTTGTGCTTAAATTGTAAAAATTGACACATAGTAGAGCATGATAGATAATTTGAGATGAAATTTAGTTAAGCCTAGAACTTTGATCAAAATGACCCTTGTGAGGAATTGAGCCTAAAGCGACTCCTATTTTTGGAGCAATATGTTTTCTTTCAGTGTGATTTTGATTGGATATGTGTTTTGGTTTCTAGAACTTGCCTTGAGACTCTGCTGTGAATATGTCAAAGGTGTAATGTAACTTAGAAAGTGATATAGACAGTTTTTTTATTTTAGCTTATGTTTTTTAGCCTTTTAAATTTTATCCTTTTTACCAAAAAAAAAAAAAAAGTTGAATTTTTTTTTGTCCATAGTGAGCCCAATTGAGCTTTTAAGCCTTTTTGTTTCATAGACACATATTACAAGCCAAATACCATTTAATTTTAGCCTTTGGCCCTATATTGGACTAATTGAGTAAAGAGGGAGGTGGATTGGAAGGTAGATTGGATTTTTAGGGAGAAACTGGACGAAATAAGGGACAAGCTGAAGGGTAGAAGGAATTAAAGTTGTTGGAATTATATCTATTATTATACTCTTGTAGAAAGTAATATAATTAATCTCTTTCCCTAGGACCCTTCTTGGTTGTCATAATTTGTATCTTTATTAATTAACCCTAGAGATGGATCTATAAATTTATATAAACCCTAACATGCGCCTATGACACACAAGAGTTAAGGATTCGACCTGATAGTTGTTCACACAAGAGGTCGATTTCTGATTGAATGATTTCTGACTCCCTTCTTAACTTTCTGGACTGTATCCCCTACTCAATCCTCAACGCCGGATGGACGACGAACCTTGAAGAATTCCAAGTGGGAAGGAACGCCTTAAACCACCGCCGCCTACTCTCTCTTTCTCTCTATTCAGTGATATTTTTTAATGTTAATTATTATTCTTTCACAGAATGAGAGACCATGTATTTATAATACATGGTTGAATGTGGGCCAAGCCTGGTAGTTTAATTCCTTCTAGGGTTAGGAATTTAATTCCTTTTCAGGAATTTAATTCTCTATTCCTACTTGGACTAGGAGTCTATATGGGCCAGTCCAGGGATCAAATACAAGAAATAAAGATGGGTCTAACTATGAATTGATTCTTCCTTGTTCAGCCCAAAACATAATTAATTCATAAATATTAATTCATTCCACTAGAGAATTAATACTGACTTACCCCTTTATTCCCGAGTTGAGTCGGGGCTTGAATTAGAATTAATTAATCCCCGTATTTAAGATATCGAATATCCATTAATTAATTAAAGCCTTTGACATCTTAAATCAATTAATTTCTTATTTATTCCTTAAGTAGTACCACTCAACCTTATTATTGTACCTGAACTTAATCAACCTGCAGGGTTTAGTACAATAAACCTTTTGAGCTCCTTAAGGGGATATCATCATCCTAAACGGATACGGTTACTTAAATACAAATTACCAGTTATTATATGCAAGTTGCTGTCACCCAAAATATATAGTATAAAAGTTATATCTTAACTCTTGCCCATAGTAAATCAAAATGACACACAAACAAGCGTTCATAACTGTAATCTTATTTAGGCTTTATATTATTATAAGTCACCGAGATCTCTAGTTCTTCACTAAGGTCAGGCAGAAGAACATATCTCACCGTGATCCTATCAATACGTAAACACGTACCAGCATAAGTAAATAGTCAAGATAAACTATTTCTACTTAATACTGCAGCCTAAACCAACAACTCGTCCTCAAGTTGTCTAAGCTGTGATTTACATTTTATATCTCTTTAAGTTTAACCAATCATATGATCTTCTGTGATCTTCAACACACCATAGGATCTACTTATTTGCAAGAGATATGGGGACACATACATAGTGAAAATACAAATATAATCAGATATGAGATAAACAGTGAATAACTAGAAACATTGTATATAAAAAGTTTTGCTTTCAGTATACAAATCCAACAAAAGTGATAGGTGCAAATTCAAAGCAAGTATAACCTCTCCTAGTTCGTATTTGTTGTGAAAAAAAAAAAAAAAAAAAAAAAAAACTCTGAAAAGCAAAAGATTGAGTAAGCTGCAAATAAGTGTTTTACTGTTCTCAAGTGTTAAGGAGAGGTTAAAACAAATAAGTGAGTAGTTGATTTGAAAGAATAGGATAGTCCCAAGATGTGGTACCCGAATAATTAGTATGAAAAAGCACTCGGTTGAAAAGTACTGTTGGGAAGGTGAAGAAGTCATCTTGAGGGGTGATTTGCTAAGATTGGGAAAGTGAGTTTGAGTGATTGTATTGATGGGTAGTTGGGTTAGGAATAACTTGATTAGCCCAATAGATAGTCACTTTTGTCCAAATAAATCCCACCTTACCTTAAGACAATATTACAACCAAATAAAAGACCTACTTGATTCTTTGTCACTTATGCCAAAGTACTGCGTCCAGCTTAGACAATTGGCAAGCTTATGGTAAAACTGAGCATGTAGTCCAATTTGAGTGGAATGATATTTTTTAGCCTAAACACTTGAGAGATGAGAGAAACACTTACCTGGTGAGGATCAAATACTTCGAAAGCTTAAGTCTCGAAAGTAGTTAATTTTTGCTCTATCACACATGCTCATTTACACTATGATGTTTAGCTTTTGAAAAAATCTGTCTAAAACTAATTCGTCATCTAATCACCCTAAATACATGACTCTTTGTTTTCTTTTATGTTGTTCGGGACGAACAACAGTTTAAGTTTGGGGGATTTTGATACACGTTGTGTATACATGCATTTGAGTCAATTTTAAGTGTATATTTATAGCATTTACATGTGTATATGGTTGACAATTGCTTATATTGTATATCTGGGACCATTTAACGTGTTTGATTTGTTTTAAGGTATTTTTGAGCATTTTCAGGATTAAAAGCCGCAATGTATGATTAAGGATCTAAAGAACAAGTCAAAGGGAAGGCTAAACCGGACAAAACCGGTCCGAACCAGCCCAGACCAGCTCAGACCGGTCTAAACCGGTCTAAACCGGTCAAGAAAGCCTAAACGAACAGAAGGAACCGACGCGGTTGCGTCAAAGACGTGGCGCGGTCACGTCGAAGGGTTAAAAACAGCGAGTTCAGAATGCATTGACGCGGTCGCGTTAAGTGACGACGCAGTCACGTCAACAAGCCAACTCGGTCGCGTCGATGGTGACTCAGTCGCGTCCAGAAGTGCGATTTTGAGATTTTCCTGTTTAAAAAAGGATTTGAATTTTAATCTCTTGAGGACTTTTAAAAAGCTTATAAAAAAAGGAGGCAAGCTCGTTTTTCAGAGGACACACTTTATATTCCCGGAGAGACCTAGAGAAAGAGTGACTAAAAACTTGGAGGACAAAGAATACGAAGATCATTGAGATGATTAATCCTGGTTTAGTGTATTTTTGTAGTTTTCAATTCTTGCAATGTTTTTCTCAGAATTTTGTATTGGATTGAAACTAGGCATGAGTAGCTAAGCTATTCGTGTCCTAGGGTTAGAAAGTAGGAATTTTTTTTATAACAATATTTTGATTTACGTTTTAACTTATTAATTCCGTTCTTCCACGTGTTTATCTTTATGTTTGTTTTTCATAACAAAATTTAGACTGGCCATCTAGGTTTAGTAATCCCATTTAATGAATCCGCTTCGAGATGAGGGATTTATTATCAGACGTACGACATAGAGCGCAGTTGTCTATGATTTTGTAGGCATAGGATCGTGAGCTTTAGGGAGTTACTAGGATTAATTGACTCGAGAGAGTAATTGTCTTAGTTAATCAACGATTTAACTGCTTCGAGAGGAGGGTTAGGTTAATATTGCGCCGCTTAATAAACACTAGATCGGTTTAAAAATTAATAAGTTGAATATAATCATCATTGAAGTAAGATCCTGAAATTGAACCCCTAGGATACTGATAGGTATGGCCCAATCTCTCCGGGTCGGACTTGCCCACCAGACGTGTCAATCGGGCCCAAAAGCGCAAGCCCAACACAGCCAAGCCCATCCGCGGCATCTTTGGAAGTTGGGAAAAGATCCCCATGATCTTTTCCAACAGCCATGCAGATTTGATTAGCGGATTTATAGGGATTTAGTTAGGATTTCTATTGTATAGTATAAATAGGAGAATTGTTGCTAGGTATAGGGTTCCGATTTTGGATTCCAGAATTATTACTTGTAAAGTTATATTCCGGTACTAAAAAGAGAATAGAAAAACACCTCGGAAGGTTATTGCCTTCTCCTGTGGACGTAGATCTCCGGATCGAACCACGTAAATCTTTGTGTCATTTGAGTTCTTGCATGCTTTGATTATTTCGGATTGTTGCAACGATCGTGATCCGTTTGATATCCAGTTTTTGGCATTATCAGATACCTTTTCTCCTTGATTGTTAATTCTTTGGGTTTGATAAGTTTGAAATCATAGTTAATTAGTTAACTTTTTTAGTATTAGTAAAATCAATCTCTGCAATTTAGTATGTAATTAGGACATTCCTAGAGTATTGAGGTATCAAACTACCTAAAACTATTCCTTGTGGGATCGACCTTGATTATCGCTACTACACCTACATCCGTACACTTGCGGAACACTAGGTTAGAAACCGACGTGCCAGTCACCATAAAATGTGGTGATGTAGTGAGATGAAACACCCATAGCCAACGAGCACGGTATCACCAAGGTACTTTAGTCGAAGGGGAACCAAATAACTCCACAACGTATGAGGAGTCACACTCCAATCACAGTCGATGCCAGTCCTTATCAAAAGCTATCTCCACATCATAGATTGTCGTGGTAAGTTCCGCCTCAAAAGCGAAACTCCGTCTAAAAAAGTAGAAAAACATCCTTGTGGAAAGCCTTGAGAATTGCGGTATAGGGCCCTAGCATAAATCTTCCCTGGATTTCCTGTAGCACTTCCATTAGTGTCAATCTTCATCCATCTAGCTGGGGGGCTGATCACCGAACTAAATAGTTTGGGATGAAGTGGTTGGAACTTCGCCGAAGTTGACAAAGATCATGCACGCTATTGTGCATGCCACCAAGGCGGAAGGACGCCGATTCGCGGGTAGAATTCCAATTCGTGGTGCTACCCTGTTAACCGAAACACTAGCATTATCAAAGACAACATTATTATGCATGGCCCAAACAACCTAAATCTAGACGAACATCAAATTTCCCAACAAACATAATGAAAAATACTTAAAATAAATTTGCATGAAGAAAAAGTGATCGAGTCATTTCTCTGAGCATTGACACAACAAGCAGATTGATGACCCTTGGATGCCCATACAATGCAAGATCTCCCAAGTAGGGAGTTTGGAATGAATGATTCTCCAAACAGTAGTAGACCGGCACCCCGGTATAAAAGAAGCCTAAATTCAAGTACCTCAAGAAGAGGCAGCAACCGAAGACCATAGATGCTCATATGCAATGGAATCCGAGACATTCTCCTTAAAAAATCGTGTGCAGACCCGATGATCAATAGTATGAGGAGCAAAAGCATAAAGTACAAGATCATTGGCAATGCTCGGATAATCTAAAACAAAATCCTCAATAGAACCCATTGCCTGAATATAGAAATCCGCGATGGTGTGGTGGAAATGAGTTCGACAAGTAACCGATATATGTATTTGATCAGATATCACATTACCTAACCAATTGTCCAACCAAAACTGGATGGTGGAGTTAGGTCTAATAATCCACTGTGATTCTCCATGAAGCTTCGAAAGCAAATGGCGTGCGTCGCCCAAGAGTGAAGATGAGACCGAATATTGCGTTGGTCTCCCATCGTCATAGAGCTACCTAATACGTAGAAATATCATATCCGGTATAGGGGTCGAAAGGACATCCCATGCGAACTGTAGGAGAAAAGCTTCATTAGCTAGATGAATAGAACGAAGACCAAGACCCCTCTGGCTTAGAAGAGCAACCTTCTTCCAAGAGATCTTGAATATGCCTTTTTTTGGATGTCGTCTGTCTAAATAAAATTGCGTATAGCACATTCAATCTTTTTAAGCAACATGTGCGGCCATCTATAGATCATCATTGTGTGAACTAAAGAGCTAGTTATGATTGATTCAACCATACAAGCTCTGCTGGCTAGAGACAAAGTATGGCCCATCCATCGTGAAAATTTCACAATAATGATGTTAGTAGCAACCCAAAAGTATTCAGACTTAGGAGCGCCATCGGAAAGCGGAAGACCAAGATATTGTGTTGGTAGGCCGTAGGCTGGCCACCAAAATGCCCAGCTCCCGACGCACTAACGACCGAGACCATTCTTTTGACATGCTTCCCAAAGTAGACTTACTTTTTCCGGATTTAAGATTTTCTCAGAGAGTGAACCATATAGTTACAAAAGATCCTTAATAATATGAATAGTGTGAGTAGAGACCGAGCAAAATAGAATGATGTCATCGGCATATAGAAGGTACATTAGACAAGGCAGTCCGCGCTTAGCCGCCGATGGCTACAAAAGGCTAGTGAGGACTCTGTTATCAATGAGTTTCCCCAAAACATCTCCACCAATGCAGAACAAGATGGCGATAAAGGATCGCCTTGCTGACCCCTCCTCCCTCCCAGAACATCCAAAGTACCCGAAGGGGGTTCCGTTCACTAGAATCAAGAGTCTTTGCCCATTGTAATATATTGTGGATAGTAAGAATGAAACGGTCGTGGAGTCCCATCAATTTCAATATCGTCAGAAGCAAATCCCATCTCACAGTGTCAAAAGCCTTCCTTATGTCAATTTTGAACACCATATTGCCTCTAACCGCCTGTCCAAGCAATTAATGCTTCCAAAGCCAATGTAATATAATTGTGTATTCGACAACATGCAATAAAACCCATATTGAAATGGAGAAATGTACCTCTGAATAAAAGTACCCAATCGAGTTGCCAGAGATCTTGAAGAGATTATTCTCATGAACAATAGGCTAGAAGTCATCGACCTTCATAGCTCCCTCAACTTTCGGTATCAAGATGACGAAATTAGAATTGAGGACGGTTAGGAGAAAACCCATTTTACATAAATAGGCAGCCATTACAGTAATGTCCGGACCGATGACCCCTCAATATATGTGATAAAACATCCTCCAAAGCTATTTGGATGGGGTGAGCCGTCCGGTGGCATACCAAAGATAGATGCCTTTTCTTCGTCAGTCAATGGAATGAACATCAGGGCATCATTTTTAGCTTTTGTGATAAGATTACCAAATAAATGTGATATTGTTTGCGAAATTTCTAACACGGAGGGATGTCCCCCGGTTTCACTACACAAGGTATTCTAAAATTCAAGCAAGTGATCTGAAGTAAAGATATTACCTGGCACACCGTTTTATCAATAAGCATGCATTTAATCCTGAGTCGGGCCTTCATTGTATGGTGCAGTTTATAAAATAAACGGTTGTTTCGATCGCCGCCCTTGAGCCAGGCCAATATGCTTTTGGTTGTAAAAAATTTGATGCTGCATTAGAATACAATTGATGTCCACTTGGAGGTCGATCTCTGGATCAAAGCGAGCATCTAAATATCCATATAAATAGATATCATCTTGAAGGCAGGTTAGTTCAGCATATGATTCATCAAGCCTATTGTAAATATTCCGGAATGTGGAAGAATTCCAATCCTTAAGGCGGATCTTTAAGTGTTGCAATTTTCGAACCACACAAGTAATCGGGTCGGGAGCCATGAGTGAAGCATGCCAAGATTCCATGACCTTCATGAAGTCATCGTGCATAGTCCACACATGTTGGAATCTAAAAGGACAGGGAGATGGGACAGAGGTGGCGGCACTATCGGGTGCAGTCAAATTAGATTTTCCTAACTATTCCTATACTAAATACTAGACAGGGTAACCCGGGGTCGATCCCACAGAGAACAAGGAAACTAATTGTATTAATTTGTTTAACCTAATTATGCAAATAATAATAATAAAATATAATATAATATAATAAAGTATGAGGGAAGTTTGATTAGAATTGAGTGGTTAATGCAGCTAACAACTAAACTAATAAACTAAAGATGAATTCAAATATGAGAAGAAATTCCCGCCTTCAACCTACCCCTAGTCTGGATTACCATGTAATTAATGCAACTATTTGACAAATTAGTTCTGAAACCGCTATCCCAAGAATTAACAAGTACGCTATGCTAACCCTTCTTACCCCTTAGGCGTAATTAATTACAGATACTCTTAGCAATTAATCTATCATAAGGTTTTTTCCACAAGACATCTTTGGAATCCACTTTGGACTAGATACTATGAGAGTATCATACCAAGCTCGAGTTACTTGCGCCAAACCATACAATGCCTTCTTCAATTTGGACTCTATCTTCAGTTGGATCATCAAAACCTGGTGGTTGTTCAATATAGACTACTTCAACTAGAAGTCCATTCAGGAATGCACTCTTTACATCTATCTGAAAAACTATGAAGTTTATGTGTGCAACATAGGCTAGAAAAATTCTGATAGCTTCCAATCTGGCTACAGGGGCAAAGTTTTCATCAAAATCTATGCATTTCTCCTAAAGTAGCCTTTAGCAACTAACCTTGCTTTATTCCTGGTAATAAGCCCTGACTGATCCAACTTGTTCTCGAATGCCAGGAAAAAAGACCTCATTCTTGACCCAATACCGCATCGGAAGTCATTCCCGCACATTCTCTTGTTTTTCTCCCAGCGCATTGTAGTTTTGTATTTTGATCATCAATCTTCATACAACATTCAATCGAGGTGATTCAAGTTGCCATGTGTAGTCGAGACAAAGATCTACAACTTTGTAGAAGACATCAAAAGTGATTCTGGACAGAAAATGCGCAGAATTTCCAAGAAGGGCGAATCGACCGCGTTCAAGGGGTTCGACTCTACACTTATGAAGACAAATCAAGCTCCTCCTTGTACCCTTTCTAAGGGCCAAATTCTGCAAATTTTAGGTCTTTTGACATTTGTAGGGTTGGTTATTATAAATACCCCTTCCCCCTCTCATTTTGTAACAAGCCTCCATTAGAATTTTCTCTTCTACTCTTCTTTCTTTATCTAGTTCTTAGATTTTCATATTTTCTTAGCTTAGGATTAGGGTTTTCTTCCTCCTCTTCAAGGAGGAAGTCACATTTGGAGGAGAACTTGGAGATTATTCATGGTCTTGTGACACCTATTAAGATTATTGAAGTTCTAGTAGGATTCTTCAACCCATTGAGCATCTTCTCCGTTCTCTTTATTTTCAGTTTTTATTACTTTCTTGCTTGATGATGTTGATTCTTGTTTATGCTTTGATGATTTGTGAGTAATTTTCTTGTTTCTCGAAACCTAAACGTAGCCCAAGCTTTGGATTTGATGAATTATTGATTGATTGTTAAATTTATTGCGGGTTGTGGTACCCAGGGTTTGGGTCTAATTAATTTGTATTGATTTCCAAGTAAATTCGTAATTAAGTTTACAGGCTTGACTGGTAGCTCATCTTTCGATAGCTTAAGAATTAATTACTTGGTTGTGCATTTAGGAGAGAATAGTCCAGCTCCTAAGCTTGGAAGTTGCTAACTATTCGAGGCTTGTCCGAAATAGATCCTAAAATGAGCATAGGTGTTAAGAATTACGCCTTAGAATATGCATGTGGAGGATTAATACTGGAAAATTAGATTCATTGGTGTGAAGGGCAGACCTAAGGGGTAAGCTTCACCGGGGAGAGGAGTAACGTCTAGAGAATTGTGATTGGGATGAGATTAGGTTAGTGCCGTGTGTAAGTCGATACACCTCCACACCAGTCTTAGTGTGGGAGAAATTGCCCTAATTCCTTCAAGCTTTACGTAATTAAAACCCCCGAATCCGGGGATTGATTTTATTTATTCTAATTAGTGTAGGTGTTCTACATTGAATTCCGTTTATTTATCGATTCTAGGGGGGTTAGGGGCACCTCAACCTCTTTCCCGAAATTCACATCCAATTGGTACGTCGGTTGGTTTGGGAATTCAATCATATAAAACTCACAATAATGTCTTATAATCATTTTTAAAATATCAACCCCATCTTGCTTGTGTGAAATCGGGATTCAAGAATATCTTTTCATTGATTGGTTCTACCGTTGTTTATATTTATTTTCTTTTGTGTTGTTTAGTATAATCTCTTCTCTTATTTGCATTTGGCCTAACTTACTCAAAAGTACTTAAGACGATTCTCACGGAATAATCCCTCCCATGGTCAACAATCTTTTATACTACCTCTATCACAAGCAGTACGCTTGTGGTTTGAGAATGTTATTCTAACCCTTGTGATTTAGAGCGATTTTCGCAACAAGTTCAAGAGTAGGTCAGAGTAGGTGCGTCTTCTTATCAGTGTTGCAGAGTTGTTTTTGCTTTTGTTAGGATACGTATCTTCACGCTATTGTATAGATAGTATAAGAATTCTTCATATCTCCACTGGCTATAGTTTTTAATCTTGAGATCGCTGACTTTGATTAAGTTCTTCTCTGTGACATGGTTGTTGCACATCTTGTTGTACGCTCCTGGTATCATCAAGTAGTGGATCTCCTACTTAGACTTTGTGGTACACACTCTTAAGCTTAAGCTTCTTGTTGTATGCTCCTTACAACTTCTGAACCATACTTCCTACAACGAACTTCGTGTTGTATGTTACCTGATGACTTTATTGTAGCTTCGCGTTGTGACTTCTGCCTAAGTAGATTAGCTCTATCTATTACAAATACTATAGAGTATTTGCATAATCTAGTCCCAACCTTACATCAAGATATCGACATCATCAAAACTAAACATAAATCCTAACAGTTTCACTAAGGATTGTGACACCAATACCACCTATTTAATTTGAAATGAGGATCACCACCACCTCATTTCTCTTGGGAACCATATATTTCATACTTCTTATTGAAATTCGATGGGCACTAATCCCGACATTGATGTACTATTGATCACTCCGTATTATGTAATTTTTAGGCAAATATTTATAGCTAAAACATTGCATTATTGCATAAACAAAAAATTCTTAACCTATGTTTTCATATGTTTGGCGGATTTCACTTGTTTGTTTGTTTGTTTGTTTTGTAGTATTTTTAGTACAAAACAATGCGTTTTTGGAGCTAATGTTAAAATTTCAAGTTCAAACGGATAAAAGAAGGCTTGGATGTAAGGAATTGAAGAATTGGACCCAAAATAGCCTGAAGGTGGATTGGAGAAGTCCAAAAGACAAGCTAAAAGAGAAGAATCGAGCAGCATTTGCTCGACCAAGTAGGAACTTGGTTCGGCCATGCAAGCTTCACAGACGAGAAATTGATATAAATGGAAAGCATTTGCTCAACCGAGTAGCCTAGCAACTCGGTCGTGCAAAATGTCGTCTGTTTTGACGGCTGACGTATTTTTTAGGGTTTTCTCCGATTTGATCCCCATATTTACCTACCGTTGTGTACTCCTATAAACACGCTACCTTAGGTATTAACGAATAAGCACGTTCTATCATAGTTTTCAACAGTTCCATAGTTTATAACATAGAGAGTAGCTTTAGAGTAGTTTTTCAAGGAACTGGAGAAGATGATAGAGATTCATACGAAGAATTTAATCGGTGACAGTGTACTTTAACTCTAATTTAAATTTCATTTTTATATTATGTTGAACTATCATGTTATTTATGAAATTATAGGTTTTGGTTATTTATCTATAGAGCAGTTGTTTTATATCTCAGAGTTAGAAAGTAGGTTTCGATTACAAATGTGAATGCTTATATGTATTCTATAATTGCATGTTCTTGTTGTTATTTGATGTGGTGAGAATTGATTGATGTTAGGATAGACTGATCACCTAGCCTAGCACTCTAGAATCACATACCCTAGATAGGACCAGAAAGTGAGGCATTGATGACAAACAACACCCGACATAATATTTACTGAGAAACCAGAAGGGTAAGATTGTATTATGGGGGTATTTCCTAGGTTCTTTTAGGAGTCATAGACACTTCATCCGAGATGGTTACCTATTGTTTATGATCCACACCTTAGGCCCTTCTGAAGGGGGTTTAAGATGAATAATCGCGAAGCCTCATAACAATAACACATGAAATTATAGTTATATATACAAGTTTACATGTGCAATGGTCTATGGTCGCATGGTAGTTGATTCCAAAAGCTATATCCTGAGATAGTCTTTTTCATTGTTAATCTTTGTTATTTAATTAATCGTTTATTTAGTGACCTAGTTCATTTAGTTAATTTTCTTGATATTGTCTTAAGGTTAGATACTTAGTAAGTAGGATAACCACCGATCAATCATCTATTCAATTTGACTAGATATTTTAGTACTAAGATCACTGTAATTTGGTTAGGTCATCTTCACTAGTTCTTGTGGAATACAACCTTGCTTGCCACTTGCTGTTGCTATACCGTTCACTTGCGATTAGCTGGTAGAAATTAGAGCGATCAAATACCGTATGCTTCAGGTTGAGTCACCCATAAATTTGTTTAATTGGGCTTTCTCCAAAAACCTTGTACCGATTGAGATTCACTTTTGCTTTATAATTTCCTAATATCATTCATTTGTTAACTACCCAAATATTTTCTTCAGACCCAAGTTTCCTTCTATAAAGAGTAAACCAACAAAAAATTGTTACCAAAAAATTCCGGAATTTAATTTATAAATTAGAAATTTATAAATGACCCTTATAATTTTTATTAGGCAAACCATTTTATGCCACATTATTATTATTATTTTTTTCTTCTTCTTGTTCTCCAATACAACACCACCACCACTAGCAGTTGGCAATACCGGCCACCACCAACCCAGGCAGGTGGCAATACTAGCCACCAACACCAATGTCGGCCACGACCACTGACAAGCTATAATTTTAACCCTTAGTTACAGCAAGTGTACGGTGTAGGTGTTTATAATGGAAGTCAAGGTCGATCCACCTAGAATAAGTTTAGGTAATTCGATACCCTAATTATCTAGGATTATACTAACTAGATACTAGAATTGGAAAGATTGATTAATTACTAAATTATATTTCATATAAACTATTAAATGAATTAATTGCAAGAATTGATTTCCGATGAAAGAGAATGTATTCTAGGGCACTGATTTCAGATATTACTTTGATGAATGATTAACCTAAAAACTATAGACTTTTAAACCAGTTTTATATTTATTAGACGACACTAATTTAACCTAATCCTTATCCCGAAGCAACTAGATCGTGGATCTCTTCAGACTAATTACTCTCCGGAGTCAATTAATCTGAAAGACTCCGAACAACCCCTAAACCTATGCCCACAATATCATAGACAATCGTGCTATGCGTTACCGTCTATTAATAATTCCCTTCTCTCGAAATGAAATTGTTAAACAAGTAAATTAAACCTAATTGGTCAGATTAAATTCAATCATAAGGATGAAAACAAACGCATAGATAAATATATTAAACTGGAGTTTATAATTTAAAAGTAAGATAAAAACATCATCATAAAATCCTACTTTCTATCCCCAGAACACAATGGTGTTTAACTGCTCATGTTTCTAATCGAAAGAAGAAATAATTCATAGACATACATTGTTACGATAAAATAAAAAAAGAAAGAATAAACCCTCAATCTTGAGTCACCGATCTTCGTCGCGTCTTGCTCGTCGACCCTTGTTCCCAAGCCTCGTACTTGAGAGTATGTAAAATTGTGAGTTCTTCCTTCAAATATCGAGTTTGGGCCTCTTTTTATTAGTTGGGGACAAATCTTGGGAGATATCGGGCTAAAATCCTCTTTAGGTAGAATTTAGACATCAAAATCAACAAAGAAATGCAGCCGCGCGCATGCATGGCGCGGTCGCGTTGAACCTAACCCAAAAAATGCTTAAAATGAGTGATTCTGGCGCTACTGAGCAGGGTTTGACGCGACCTCGCGTTGGATTCCCAGGCGAGTTTTCAGGTCTGACTTCCAAGCCATTTTTTTGGGTCTTTCAGTCATTTTTGGATTTTGTCTCTTTCTAGCAAAGTCGTAGCCCTTTGAATCAGCTTTCTATTTCCACCAATTGCACCTCAATCAGAGTTGTAGATAGATGTGGCCACAATACTAGAGGTGTATTAAGCTAATAGAAAACATCAATTTCTGGCAGCTTTTCAAGGCGATCGCATGCCATATTGACGCGACAGCGTTGGTTGGGCAGCGTGTTTTCCATGTTCTAGGCAACTTTTGATGCGGTGGCATCCATGGACGTGGCCCTGGTCGACCTTTTTGCTCTTTTAACTCCCATTTCATCCGTTGTTTTACCATATTTGACTTGTTTCTTCTCCGAACTTCGTCCAAATAGAAGAAAATCATCTAATTAACTCCAAAACAAGTCAAAACACGTCAAATGACCCAATATAACAAATATAAACAATTCTTGGCCTAATATGCTTGTAAATGTCATAAAATACTTACCTAAATCGACCTAAATACATGCATAATTAACGTGTATCAAACCTCCCAAACTTAGAATGTTGTAAGTCCCGATTTACGAAAATAACAAACATACAAAGATATAAGTGATTAGGCATGTTCTTAGGGAGATTAAACGACGAATCTAGTTTCAGATAGATTTGTTTGTCAAAGACTAGGCAACACAGTAAACTTGAGCATTTATGATTAATCATAATCAACTACCTTCGAGACTTGACACTTTTGAACTATTTTGATAGATTTGTTTGTCAAAGACTAGGCAACACAGTAAACTTGAGCATTTATGATTAATCATAATCAACTACCTTCGAGATTAAACGACAAATCTAGTTTCAGATATATATGTTTGTCAAAGACTAGGCAACACAGTAAACTTGAGCATTTATGATTAATCATAATCAACTACCTTCGAGACTTGACACTTTTGAACTACTTTGATAGATTTGTTTGTCAAAGACTAGGCAACACAGTAAACTTGAGCATTTATGATTAATCATAATCAACTACCTTCGAGATTAAACGACGAATCTAGTTTCAGATAGATTTGTTTGTCAAAGACTAGGCAACACAGTAAACTTGAGCATTTATGATTAATCATAATCAACTACCTTTGAGACTTGACACTTTTGAACTATTTTGATCCTCCCAAGTAAGTGTTTCTCTCATCTCTCAAGTGTTTACATTTTTTTGGACAATTTATGCTTAAATTGGAATACACACATTGCCTATCATATGCTTGCCAATCATCTAAGCTAGACTCGTACTCAATATGCATGACAAAGAATAAAAAAGATCTTATTTTTTGTTGTAATATAGGCTTAAGGTAAGCTGTGATATATTTGGATAAAAAGTGACTAACATTGGACTAACCAAGTTACGTCTAACCCGGCTACCCCAAATACAATCACTCAACCTCGCTCTTCAAATCTTAGCAAATCATCCCAAAAGAAATGACTTCTTCACCCCTCAAAAAGTACTAACAAGCAAGTGCTTTTTCGCTATTTTTCGAGTACCACTACTCGACTTTTTAACCAATTCATGCTTCATAAGCACTTTTCCAAGTCCTAACCTCTCCTCAACAAAAAACAATTAAAAAACTTATACACGACGAACTCTTTCTTTTCTTTTCTTCTATTTTTTTTCTGTTTCTTTTTTTTTTTTAACATACGCAAAAACTTTTGATAACGTATGCAAAAATGATTTTTTTCTCTTTTCATAACTAGAAAATAATAACTAAAAACTAGGAGTAGTTTTTCTCGACTTCTCGCCTATCACTTCTCATTTCTTTCATACTTTTCAAATATCCACTAATTTCACCACTTAATTCCCAAGATTTTTCCAAAATCTACATTCCAATCCTCCTCCCTCCTACTTAGTTAGTCCAAATGAGGCCAAAGGTTTAAATCGAAAGGTATTTGGCTTGTAATGTAGGGCTATGAAAGAATGAGGCTATAAAACTCAAGTGGGCTAATTAGGGATAAATTTTCAAATTTATTTCTTTTTTTGGTCTAAGGGGATAACTTTTAAGGTACAAAAAAGGCTAAATTCAAAAATTGTTTAAGATAATTTCCTAAGTCACGACATAAACTTGATATATTCTTAATAGAGAATCAAGGCAAGTTCTAGAAACACATGCATGTATCCAATCAATTCACACCGAAATAATAAATATATTAGTCCAAAAATAAGAGTACAAGTTAGGTTTAAAATTCTCACACGGTTTATGTTGATAAAATGTTCTAAGTGTAAGCTCAATTTTGTCTCAAAATACCTATCATGCTTGACTATGTGCCAATTTTTGCAAATTTTATAGCTCAAAAATTATCTCATCGTTAACACATAGCCATCTATCTTTCCCTCTTTTTGTTCTTTTTCCAAATCACTTTTTAACAAACCAAAATCTCGGGTTTTTTTCCCTAAACTCCTAGACTCCAATAAACTTAAAATATAAAGCAATAAAAGTACTTATAACCAACACATACACAAATTTAACTAGCAATGCGCACATAAGCTCGACTCAAGATGAACTTCACACACATGGGCTTACAGACCCAAAATAAACATATCACATAAAGCAGAAGCAATCAGGCAAGTTAATAACAGACATAAATATAAATACCAGCCAAGATGTACCACTATACACCCCCTCCCCCAAACTTGGTCAAAGATCAATGTTTGTGGAAAAAAGAGTGGTATACCTTGGTGCTAACTTACAAACTATGGCTCTAGTGGTAGTTGGAAGCTATGCTTGCTCCAATGTTTAGCCTATTGCGCCCCACCAGATGTCTTGCTATTGTCTTTGTTTCTCACTATCGCGACCATGTGTCATTGCTTCATTAATTTCGTGTTATGTCAATTCCTAAAACACAAAAGTAACTAAAAACCAACGTGAAATCATAAGTAGAAAAATTAACACAAAATAATAAATATCGGATTGTCTCCCGACAAGCGCTAAGTTTTTCGTCTTCAACCAGACAACCTCCTCGGTTTCTTTACTAACCCAAGTTTAACCAACTAAGTTTACTTGCTCTCTGATTAGTTAAGACTCTATTTAGCAACTCTGGACTCTTTACAACAGTATGTATCTTTTTCTTTTAGTCTTGGCCTATTATAAATGGGGAATGTCACTACTT
Source organism: Ajuga chamaepitys (assembly GCA_958295605.1). Taxonomy (NCBI): domain Eukaryota; kingdom Viridiplantae; phylum Streptophyta; class Magnoliopsida; order Lamiales; family Lamiaceae; genus Ajuga; species Ajuga chamaepitys. The sequence goes on from OY282495.1 coordinate 34,165,754, forward strand.
CGTTTTGAATACAAAAAGTCAACTTTCCTTTAGGCATGTCTATCACAGCTTGACTTGTTGCCAAGAATGGTCGACCTAAATTGAAAGGGACATCCATGTTCCCTTGCATGTCAAAAACTAGATAATCATTAGGGAATTTAAAATTTTCAACTCGAACAAGCACGTCCTCGACTGCCCTAATGGCGTTAATAATGATCCATCCGCCAATTGGATAGTAGTAGAGGGTTGCTTTACTATCCTTAATCCTAATTGTGCATACATTTTGGGAGACATTAGATTGACACTTGATCCTAAGTCACACAACACATTTTTAAACAATTGACTACCAATAGAACAAGATATGGAAAAACTCCCTGGATCTTTCATTTTGGTTGCCTTTTTTTGTGTGAGTGTTTGTGGGCTTTGGGAGATTCGTGACTTCCTTCTTCGTTGCCTCTTTCTCGGTTTTCATCGTCTTTGAATCCTTTAGCACATAATCAGCTTCCATAACACTTCTATCCGGAGACTCTTTTATGACCCCCTTATTCTCAATTTTCTTCTCGGATTTGTCCTGCATTACAGAAAACGTACTAGAACATTCTAAAGGAATATGGTTAGCAGATCTATTATCATCTAAGTCTAATCTAAATGAATCATCGACAAAAGAAAGTAAAATTTTCTTATCTTTGTCATCGCTGCCTTATTTCTTTTGCTTTTCAACTTTCTCTCTCGCTAATCTCCTTCTTGCTACCCGTTCCTCTTTTACCAACTTCTTCTTAGTATTGGATATTTGGTACATGTGTTGAGCCCCAACAATCTTTATCAATTGATTTAGATTATTGGATATTTTGGTACACATATTCGTGCATACACTTTAGGACGCTTTAAGTGTCAATTTAGTGATGTTTTTATGCAATTTCACGTGTACTTCGTGCATTTAATTTTCATTGGGAAAAATAATGTGTTTGGTTCATTTTTGTGTTAAAACAGGTGCAAATGGATCGAAAAAGAACATCAAAAGATCGCGGAGTCGGTGGATCGATCGAGGCAACAAAGGACAGGGCTAAAGGAAGATCTCGGTCGAGACAGGTTACAAATCTCGGCCGAGATGACCTTCCAGGGAAAACTTGAAGTTTTGAAGAGCTGAAGATCTCGGCCGAGACGGACAATGAATCTCGGCTAAGATGACTCTCCAGGAAAAAATTAGAATTTCAAGAGATCAAGATCTCGGCGAGATGAAACTCAATCTCGGCCGAGAAGAGCCAAACCCTAACAAGCCCTGAAAATCTTCTTTTCACGTCTCGGCCGAGATTCAGTTGGATCTCGGCCGAGATCAGCCTTCGATTCACCCAACAGAAAATCTTCATTGCTTCGTCTCGGCCGAGACACACTTGAATCTTAGCCGAGATCCTTTACCCTGTTTTAAAATTGTGAATGCGATTTTGCCTAAAACTCAAGTGACAACTCTTCCTCTATATATATAAGTTCCATTTCGAATTTGACCTATCCAAGAACACAATTCCAGCCATTTTCTAGCCACCAAAGCCACCAATGAGGGATATTGGGCAAGAGATTGAAGGATCATCTTCTCCAATTGACATCTTGGGTTTCATCTATCTTAGTATCATGTTTTCTTGCTTTTCTACTTATTTTCTGTTTGTTTTAGCTTCTATGGGTAAGTAGCACCCTTATTTCAGCCCTTGATCATTAGTTGAACCTTGGATTGAGAATGTTTATGTAATTTTTACGGTTGTTAACCGATTGGATTATGTTTTTGGAATGTTCTATGTTATTTGGGATTGTTGATTCACACTTATGAATTGAATTATGGTTTGATCAGCCATTTGGATATTTGTTTGTGTGTTGCTAGAATTGGGCTTATAATCCGTAATTGTTATGAATTCGATTCCCGTGTAGCAAACAATAGATTTATTTTATTGAGGATAACATAGAATTCGACCACTAAAATCGAGCTTACGAGTTTTATGTCGAATCTACTCCGTTGTCTTGATTCTTAATGCACTTGACTATTGATTCTCAAAGAGCTTGTTTTAGGAATTGATAAGTTGAGTAGGATTAATTGAAGAGCTTGTTTTGATTAATCATACTTAAGAGACAACAAGATTGATAGAGCTTGTTATTAATCTTGGAGTAGGAGTTCTAAGGCTAACCAATTAGGTAATAACATCAATTACATATATTATTCGAAAAAAGGGGATACTTGATCAAGGGTTGAATCCTTTAATCATATTTTAAAACCCAAAAATCAATCTACTTATCTTGTCTTCTTATGTTAATTGAATCTTAAGTTTATTTGATCATAGTTTAATAGTTGTTCTTGGTAATCACTGGTAATTTATAGTTGGATAGTCAAAACCTCCCCTTTTATTGCTTTCATTATTTATTCCTACCTTTTATTTAAATTTTACAAGATTGATCTATCAAAATGACACTAGACCATCGTTCCTCGTGAATCGACCCTTACTTGCCACTCTACTAGTTAGAGTTGTAGGATAAGGTTAAAAAAAAAAAAAAAAATATATATATATATATATATATATATATATATATATATACGATTAATTTGGTACAGTTCAACGACTCGTACCAATATTTCGTTCATTTTCTCTCCTAGTTGCTTGATTGTCGCTCCTTGGCTAGTCACTTGCCTGTTTAGCTCAATAAATTTTCCGTCCATCTTTCTCTCCAGTTGAGATAATTTTTCATCGTACTTTTTAAACTATGACTGCACTATCTCCTCTTGTGTCGGCTTTTTGCCATCATGTATCATACCATTCGTGACAGCAAAACCCGGCGGTGGATTAAGCGAGTTCTGAGGATTGCCATATGAGAAGTTGGGTTGATTTCTATTCGGTTGGTACTGATTGTGCCTAGGCTGGTTATTATGGAAGTTATTGAAGTTCCTCTAATTCACGAAGTTAAAATCTTCATCATCTTCCTGACCGATGACTGCTGTGCTGAGATATCAATGTCCTATCCTAACGTCAGACTAGTTAGCAGACTTACTTGATTTGTCAAAGCAAACAACTGAGAGGTAAGAGTATCACTCGGCTTGGCTTCTACAATGCTAGTTACTCTTCTTGGCTGATTCCTCTCATTCGGCCACTGATAATTGGTTCTGGCAATAGCATCTAAGGCTAAGAACGCATCCCTTACGTTCTTTTCCATCAGATTACCCCCTGATGTTGCATCTACTTGGTTCCTTGCTGGAGCAAACAATCCATTGTAGAACTTGCACACTTGCTACTTTTTTGAAAACCCATGCTAGGGACAACTCCGGATGAGATCCCAGAATGTTGGGGACAACTTCAGATGAGATTCCGGAATCGCTTCGCCAAATGGTTCTTGATCCATCTGCCTGAATTGAGTGATCTTATTCTGCAGATCTAACATTGTGCTCGGCAGAAACTACTGCAATAGAAATCTCGTGCTTAAGTCCTCCCATTCAGTGACATCATCTAGCGAATTGTACCATTGGAGCGCTTTGTACTTCAGTGAGAATGGAAATAATCTCCTTTTTACTTGCTCCTGTGGTACGTGATTTATCTTGATTGTTTCGGTCAACCTGCAGAACTTATTCAGATGCACATTTGGGTCTTCCAAAGCACTACCACCAAACTGGTTCCGCTGCACAATATTTATCAGCGCTGGCTTCAATCATAAGGATGAAAACAAACGCATAGATAAATATATTAAACTGGAGTCTATAATTTAAAAGTAAGATCAAAACATCATCGTAAAATCCTACTTTCTATCCCTAGAACACAATGATTTTTAGCTACTCATGCTTATAACCGAAAGAAGCAATAATTCATAGACAAACATTGTTCAACGATAAAATAAACAAAGAAAGAAGAATCCCCGAATCTTGAGTCACCGATCTTCATCGCGTCTTGTTCATGGATCCTCGCTTCCAAGCCTCGTACTTGAGAGTATGTAAAATTGTGATCTCTTTCTTCAAATCACGAGCTTGGACCTCTTTTTATAAATTGGGGATGAATCTTTGGAGATATCGGGCTAGAATCCTCCTTAGATAGAATTTAGACATAAAAATTGACAAAGAAATGCGGTCCTAACCTATAAAATGCTTAAAACAAGTGATTTTGGTGCGACTGAGCAGGGTTTGACGCGACCGTGTGCCGGATTCCCAAGCGAGTTTTCAGGTCTGACTTCCGAGCCATTTCTTAGGGTCTTCCAATCATTTTTGGATTTTGTCTCTCTCAGGCAAAGTTGTAGCCCTTTGAATCAACTTTCTATTGCCACCAATTGCACCTCAATCAGAGTTGTAGATAGATGTGGCCAAAATACTAGAGGTGTGTCCAGCTGATAGAAAACTTCAGTTTTGGGCAGCTTTTCGAGGCGACCGCGTGCCATATTGATGCCACAAAGTTGGTTGGGCAGCGTATTTTTCATGTTCTAGGCCACTTTTGATGCGGTCGCCTCCATGGACGCGGCCCTGGTCGACCTTTTTGCTCTTTTAACTCCCTTTTCGTCCTTTTTTACCATATTTGATTTGTTTCTTCTCCGAACTTCGTCCAAATGAAAGAAAATCACCTAATTAACTCCAAAACAAGTCAAAACACGTCAAATGACCCAATATAACAAATATAAACAATTCTTGGCCTAATATGCATGTAAATTTCACAAAATACTTACCTAAATCGACCTAATTACATGCATAATTAACGTGTATCCACCACCCACATCCTCTTCCGCGCTAAGAAAATCCAAAATCCTCGAAGGATTTCGATATGCTCCCACTGATTTGACTTTGATCTAACCTCAGCGAGTAGAAATGAGGGAACTTGAGAGATTTTGTGAGATATTTGAGATTCGTGGCCTGATAGTGAGAGATTTGTGATTTGATAGTGCACTTGTTACCTTTAGCATGAACTGTTTAATCATGTAAGTTGTTTCCCGTAATCCAGCTGATAGTGAGAGATTTGAGATTCGTGAGCTTGATAATTTTGGGAGGGATTATGCCGGTGAAATTTGTGAGATCGGTAATGACGGGCGTAGTTTGGCCAGACACGTAGGCGGAGAAGATGTGGAGGTTGTTGATACGATTGGTTCTCTGGTCGCATTACCATGTACTAGTAGTAGTAGTAGTTAGTGCTCGTGGTTGGTGGTGGTGGGGGAAAAGAAGAAAGAAAAAAGAAAATAAAAAGAAAAATTAAAAACTAATAAATTTAAATTTGTTTTTAATTTTTTTTTATTTTAGATTTTTAATGATGTGACCAATTCAACTAGGCAGCCAATTGCCACGTCAGCAACTTCACCGGAAACCCCTAATTTTTCGGACTACGTCTACGCCATGTTATCAATCCTGCAAAATTTGTAATTCCGACGGCATTTGTCCTCAAATTGAACATTTTTCGAAACTTACAAAACTACAGTTGAAACTATGTAGGATATAAGGCTTATTTTTTACTCACCTTAAGTTACAGAACTACAAAAAGAATTTTTATGAAAAAATACATTCATTTTACAATCCTATAAAATACCCATAATTTATATCTTTATCAAAAAAGGAATACATTCTCGAGGAAAAAACATAATTAATAAAGAAAGCAAAAGAATCATTAAGTTTCCAAAGAATATATTATATTTTACTGAAAAATATATTATATTTCAATGGAAAAAGTAACAAGTACTTTTTTCATAAAACTATACATTTCACAAAGAACAAGAAGATGATACTTTTTTCCTAATATTTAATTTAAAGTAATCTAATTAAGTAACAATTAAATAAAGGGAAATATTTACTGTAGTCATGCAGAAAGTAGGAAAATATTTTCTGCCACTTTGACTTTGAAATTGCAAAATTACCTACTTTCAAGTGTGATGTCCATTATACCCTTAATTTAATTTATTCTCACCCTCACCCTCACTGTCTCCTAGGCATGTCAACGGGGCGGGTCAGGTCGGGTTTCTGGATTTTCTGACCCGCCCCGGGTCACGGGGCAAAAAAATTTGCCCCGTGATTTGCCCCGCATGGGGCGGGTCCGCCCCGCCCCGCCCCGCCCCTATTTTTTTATTTATAAAAAAAATTAGTTTTTTTTGTTAAAAAACTTGATTTTTTTTGTTGAAGTCAATAGGATTTTAATTTTTAGGTTTACATTAACTTTGTTTCAATATTTTTAATTTTTTTTTAAATTTAATTATTAAAAAATAGAATTTAATTATTTAAATTTACTAGATCTAGTCATAATCTAATATATTAGCTAGACATATATATAACATATTATATATAAAATTTTATATTATAAATACATATATATATATTTTATATTTCTTTGTATATATATACATATCTATATAATAATACATAATTTTCTTTTAAAAAAAATTATACATATATAGGGGCGGGGCGGGGCGGGGCGGGGCAAGGCGGGGCGGGATTCCTGACCCGCATCTGACCTGCCCCGTGGACGGGGCTGGGCGGGGCGTGCCCCATTCTTCATCGGGGCAGATCTTGCCCTGCCCCAAAGACCTCGGATCGGAGCAGATCGGGGCGGGGCGGATCAAATTTGACATGCCTACTGTCACCCACTTCGTACATGATACATCATGTCCTATGGTCATGTATCATGTTATGTGGTCGTGTATCATGTCATGTGGTCGCTGCATGATACATGACAGATCGTGTATCATGTCCTGTGGTCGTGTATCATGTCATGTGGTCGTATATCGTTACCTGTGTGATACATGGTCGTGTATCATGTCCTGTATTTCTTATGTCACAGCCAATTAAAAATAACACCACCCAACAAAAAGTAAGGTAAAAAATGATAATGTGAGTATATTTGCAATTTTGAAGTGAAAGTGACAGAAAATATTTTTTATCTTTCTGCGTGTACCACTTAAATAAAAACTAATGGTTAGAATAAGAGTACTTATATAAAGTTTGATACTAAAAACTTATATAGAACTTAAAAAGAACACCTAAAGTATTAATAAAAAATATTTAGGATAATTAAGTTGGGATGTAGTGGAATGTGTTCCGTGGGTTGTGACACGTTCTCGGATGGTACATCCACTTAAATAGTGAAAATATATTTTTGTTTAAGGGATGTGTAGGGTAGGATGTGTAATGTAGATGTCACATCAGTAGGTTTTAGGATGATTGATAGTATTAAAATATTGTGATAGGTGATGTGGGTAATAATTGGTTGATTGAGAAATAATAAAAATGTGTATTGAGAATTATGACTGATTGACAGAATTTGAAGTTGATTGATAAAGTAGTGATGTGAAAGAACTTTATAGGAGAGGATGTGGATGTGCCTCATTTCATTACAGTGAAATTATTTACGGATGGATCATCCCATGTTCGAATGGCCCAGCCCAGTCCAATTATGGCCTTAGATTTTTAAGGTTCCTAAAAATTATTTTTATCTACTTTTCCTATTGGCTGAATTGAAATTTTAAATTGTGCAAATATTCGAGTTTTAACTGGGTAAGATCGGCCCCTTAGATTTAGATTTCATGAGACACATGCATGTATTACTGTCTCTAATAAGCAGACGAAAGACGATTAGCAAATGTATGATCATACTCACCATAAAATTAAATGTTTCATTTTTGTAGGTGCTTACAACACTCAACGTGTCCAAACTCTCATCGCATGGAGGGCCAATAAGACAATATTTTGACTTATGAATATGCACATCATTTTCAGTTCATCGGATATTTTCCCAAATTTCGTTTTTAGAGGAATAAATTTTTTAATACCTGACGAGGTTAGCATGTCGACTGCAATTCCATTTTTCTGTTTTGAATGTATGTTTTCTTTTTATAAGAGGAAACATTCGAGACGGGCGAGGGATTAAAGCTCGATCTCCAACTTACCGATAATCAAATCAAAAACACGCATCTACTTAGAAGGATATATGCAAAAGATGCCCATAATTCCAAAATCAGTAATTATGTTTGGAATGAATCATTCTCCCTCTCTTTTCTTATTTGGAGAGGAGAATATTTTTATAAACTTAACATGCTGCCTCCGACGAATCATAAATTTGTCTAAGGATAACACAATCTATAATTCTAATACAGGTATAGAAAAAAAAAACATTCTTTTATAGGAAAAGAGAATTATTGAACACAAAATATAATACTCCTTTCATTTCTTTTAGATATCTTTTTAGGTTTGAATAGGAAAAATAATGTCTAAGCATTCTTTATCCCATTTTTACTCTATTCCAATTGTGCCCCCAACTAAAATTGAGCCAATTACACACACACACACACACACATATATATATATATTATTAATATAAAAGTATGAATTGTTTCGTCCTGTTTTTTGGTTTCGTCTTTTTTTGTGATGCCTATAATATCCTTACTAAGTATTTAATTTAAGAGTAGTTAAGTAATTTAAAATAAATTATGTTTTCCTTACTTGATTATAAAAAGTAAAATATCCTTACTAAAAATCAAATTTAAGGGTAGTTAAGTAATTTAAAATAATTTATGTTTTCCTTACTTGATTATAAAAAGTAAGAGTCCTTTTATATTAAAAACTTCTCCTAAAAAACTACATGCGTAAATTATTCTTCTTCTACACTTTCAATACTTTGAATTTTGTTGAAATCAATTTCGTATTAAAGTAGATTTAAAGAGTTTTCCAGTGATATGTTATTTGCATATATTTTAAATAATTGTACTAAATTATATAATTATTTAAGGCATGGAATAAAAAAAAAATGAACTTATTGATTTTTACTATTCATACTGTCAATTTTTTTAAAATAACAAATTTTATGGAATAATCTTAAAACTTTTATAATACATACTTTTAATTTTTATTATTCATGTTATATATATACTATGATTTTTTTACATGTCAAATTCATGTAATTGAGCTTAACAACTAACATAATTGAATCTCTTATACTTGCATATAATGTGATTACATTTTAAAAATTATTTTTACAGAATAAGAAGATGAAAAAGTTATATAGATAGAAAAAAAAAATATTGTCTTTTCTTAACACTGTTAATTTAAGTTATAAGGTCATATTACGAAATGCAAAGTCTAAAATATTTGAATAAATAAAGGAAATAGTGAGCAAATTTGTTGTGATAAATTTTATCATGCATAAACATTAATATAATTAAAAAATATTTTATTTGAATACTCATGCTACTTCACTATAATTTGTAAATATCAAGTCATTGTAGTTTTTTAAACATAAAGTAATTTCATTAATGGTTGCTTGAATCGGTCAACACAAATTGACATAAAAGGGGTGGTGCATGGGACAAACAATTCTTTTGGCGCTATAAATTTTAGGGATAATTACAAAATGGCCGCCGAACTATTAGCACTTTTTCACTTCGGCATATAAACTATTAACAGTGACTAAACCGCCGCCAACCTATTTGAATATTACTACTCGAAAGCTGCCGGCCAGAATACCGCCAAAATTCATTGCACACCCGGTTTCGGAAAACCACCTTTTGGGACAGAATTTGGGCGGTATTCTGGCCGGCAGCTTTCGAGTAGTAATATTCAAATAGGTTGGCGGCGGTTTAGTCACTGTTAATAGTTTATATGCCGAAGTGAAAAAGTGCTAATAGTTCGGCGATCATTTTGTAATTATCCCTAAATTTTATTGTACGTCCTATCCAATACAATTTATGTCCATGGAAAGAAGACAGTAAATGTCTAATATCAGATAACAAAGGCATACATGCATAGGCATAGTCCGCATCACCTATCGACGTAAATATAGTAGTGGTAGAATCCCCCGAGAATACAAAACTTGGAAACTCCAGTATCAGTGGTAAGTCGAACCACCTCAAGAAAGCAAGAACTTTATCATACTTCAGATCATTGATATTTATAAATTGAGCATCCTTGGAGCAAATATAAATAATAGTAAATGAGGAGTTATGAGCAAATGATGTACCCCCATCAAAGTATATATGAATAATGACATTTGAGGGAAGAACAATCAATGAATCAAGGGTGCGGCTGTGATGTTTATGGGAAGTAATTAACATCTCGAAAATCTTGGAAGGTCTAGGTTGTTGTTTCAAGCAATACTTGTAAGTATGTACGAACATTTCATAAGACAATTTTATTTCGTCGAAACTAGATTAAGTGGACAAGGACAACAAAGTATTCTGCTATATTTAAGTCATCGAGGAGCACAATATCTTGAAACTACAAGTAGCGTAGATTCTGTCAGAATAGAAAGATAATTTCATAAATTTCAGTTGCTTGCCAAATTAATGAGGAAACGAGGCACGTGAAGAAGAGATGCATTAAAGAGTGATCAAGTGGTGAACATAAAGAACAACGGAGCATATAATGAAGATGACGACAAGCTAAGTTGTTAGACGATGGTGGGAATTAGAGCAACATCTCTAAAGAAAATGTAAGATGCAGGCTGATAAGCTTTCAAATTCGCCTCCAAATGGGGTTCAGGCCATAACTACTAACCAGGAAGGAGTGGGTGCCAGTAAGATCTTCGGAAGAATCCACAATAAAATGATATGCGGATCGGACCAAAAAGTTACTACAATGGGAATAATCCATCCGACGGTCCGGAGAATGGTGATTTTTCAAAGGAATAGCGAGAATCATATCAGCCTTCAATAGGTCAAAATTGGCACGAACTAATAGCTTATTCCATAGTCCAAGATCATAATCAATGATGGAGCTAACTCGGACGTCTTGCGGGAGGTCTGATGTAGCTGATCTGATGGTAAAACGGGGAGGCAAAGGAACTCATTTGTCATGGAAGAGTATTGTTGTCTCGCCATTACATGAGCCTGCGACAACCAAGAAGAATAACACGATGATCGTCATAATACTGTGTCATGTAAAGCTGGACCGAGAACCAAGAACAACATGTAACACAAACGTTGTACTAGGACTGCATGATTCAGGAAAAGAGGTTGGATGTAGAAACTAAAGGGCGGCATGCTAGCTTAAGCAACATGCAAGTTTAAATATTTTTAAATTGCAAAAGTCTAGGCCACCTTGAGATTTTTGTTGCTTGAGGACGTCCCAAGACTTCCAACGATTTTTCCTCGTGGACGAGCTATTCCCCCTCCCCCCTCCCCAAGCGTGCACACACACACACCCCATCTATAAGATTTTGACAAATTCTCCAGATTACTAAGAACATGATTCGACAACTAGAAACAATATATGTGTACGTGGATATTCCTTATATAATAGATATAAAGTGCACTTCTTTACCCGTTTTGTTTAGTTGCTTCTCTTACCAACCATTAATGCACTTACTAATATGTTGTGTAATACCTGCAAAACTCTATTCTTTATTATGTCCAACAATAAAAAGGAGCCAAGATATCTACCATGCGAAGCCACTTCAGCAATTACAAATAATTGGAATATTGAGTGATGTATTTGAGCTTGTGTATTAGGTCTAAGAAGAATCCCTGATTTCTCAAAATTAATACATTACCCTGAAACACTCTTGTAGAGATTGATAGCGAAATTAGTAAAATGCAAGAAAAAACTATAGCACAAATAGGGAGGAGGGGATCCCCCTGAAGAATTCCTCGATGTAGCGTGAGTAAGTCAAAATTAATACATTAATGAAGGAAGCTAAATTGCACAAAGGACAAGCAAGGCAAAACAATGTCATAAAAACTCCTAGGAAAACCTCAACCAAGAAGCATACGGTAGACGAAAGACTACTCAACTCAGTGAAAGGCTTTACTTGTACCCAACTTAATGGACATGAGTCCCTCTTTCCCGGATTTTCTAAGCTTCATACAATGGTGTACTTCATAAGCGATAAGAATATTATCCGTAATTAACCGACCCGGGATGAAGACTGACTGAGATTCAAAGATGATACAAGGAATGCAGGGTCGTACCCAATTAGAGAGCACTTTAGAAGCTAACTTATAAATGACATTCCACAAACTAATCGGGCAGAATTGGGTAATAAACGTTGGTTTCCTAATTTTTTAAATAAGCACAATGTAAGTGTTACTAACAGAAGGACTCAAAGAATTATGAGTAAACATGTACAAAACAAAATTAATAACATCTTTGCCAACAATATGCCAATATTTTTTTTTTTTTTGGAAATTAATACAGGACATATAACATCTTTCATTGAATTATGATCAATAATATACCCCCATAAAAATATATGAACAATGGCATTCTGGAGAAGAACAAACAAAGGATAAAGTGGTGGATTTGTGATGTTTGAGGGAAGGAATTAGCATCCGAAAATCTTGCAAGCTCTGGGTTGTTGATGTAAGCAATACTCATGAGTATGTACTGACATCATAGAAGACAAATTTATTTTGTTGAAACCAGATTAAGTGGCAAGGAAAACAAAGTATTATGCTATATTTAAGTCATCGAGGAGTAAAATCTCTTGAAACTACAAGTCACGTATAAGCTATCAGAATCGAAAGATAGTATCATAAATTCTAGCTGCTTGCTAGATTGATGAGGATAGGGGGCCTATGAAGAAGAGATGCACTAAAGAATGATCAGGTGGTGAACATAAAGAACAACAAGGTTCATGATGAAGATGACGACGAGCTAAGTCATTGGAAGATAGCAAGAATTAGAGCAGCATCTCCAAAGAAAATACGAGATACGGGGCTGATAATTTAAGCTTTCAAAGTCTCCTCCAAATGAGATTTAGGCCATAGCAACTAACCGGGAAGGAGTATGTGCCAATAAAATCTTCAGAAGAGCCCATTATAAAATGATATGCGATCGGACCGAAAAGTTACCAGAATGAAAATAATGTAATGTCACATCCAAAGGTCCGAAGAATGGTGATTTTTCAGAGGAATAGTGAGAATCACATCAGCATTCAATAGGTCAAAATTGGCCCAAATTAACAGCCCATTGCAGAGTCCAAGATCTGAATCAATGATGGAACTGACTCAGGCATCTTGCGGGAGGCCTGATGTCGCTGATCCGATGGAAACATAAGGAGGCAAAGGAACTCATCTGTCATGGAAGAGGATTATTGTCTGGCCATTGCCCATGAGCCGTCGACAACTAAGAAGAATGACACGATGACCAGTCATAATACAGTGCCATGTAAACTTGGGATGAGAACCAATCGTAGCATGTAACATAGACGTGGAAGGGTAGTACTTGGACTGCATGATTGGGGCAAAGAGGCTGGATGGAGAAATTAAAGGGTCTTATGCTTGCTTAGACAACAAAGCAAGGTTAAATTCTTTCAAATCGCAAAAGCCTAGGCCACCTTGAAATTTAATTGCTTGAGGACGTCCCAAGACTTCCATTGGATTTTCTTCGCGGACGAGCTATCCCCCCTACTCCCACCAATAAGATTTTAGTATATTCTCCATATTAATAAGTTGGAAGAAAGACATTGTGTACATGGATATTGCTTATCTAATAGATTTACTGGGCACATCTTTACCGGCTTTGCTTAATTCATTTTTTTGCCAACCACTAATGTTCTTACAAACTCATTCTTTAATGCCTGCAAAAATCTCTTGTTTATTCTAGCCAACAATAGAAAGGAGTCCGAGACATGTACCATGCGAAGCCACTTCAGCAACCCCAAACAATTGCCAGATTGAATGAGAAATTTGAGCTTGCGTATTAGGCCTAAAAAGAAGTCCTGATTTTTCAAAATTAATACATTTGCCCTGAAGCACGCTTGTAGATATTGATATTGAACTTAAGATGTTAGCCTTCTATAGTTGTAGCAACAAATAGAAATGTGTTATTTGCACAAAAAGAGATGAGAGATAACGGGTGCAGTTTGGAATATTTTAATCCCATGGATGCGCCGACACATCTGGAAATATTGTAAAATGCAAGAAAAAACATCAGCACAAATAGGAAAAAGGGGGTCACCCTGAAAAATGCTCTGCTGCGGCGTGAGGGAGCCAAAATTTATACTCACATATTTCTGAAAGTTAAGAATGTTACACAGACTTCAATAGTTTCTTAATCATCTATATTTAAGAATTTTCTAAGATGAAAATTGTTTTATATTAAAGTTTTATTGTAATAATAATAGAAGTAGTTAGAGGGCAAACGTGATAATTAGTGAACATGAATGATTACACCTAATTATTTTAAATATTTAAAATGTAACATTCAAGACATTATTAAATCGATAGAAATATCATAAATATATTTTAAGTATATATAATATCTGGTGAAATGTATTTATTGCGATATATAAAATTATAAGGTACAAAAAAGAAATGAATAAGAAATATAAAGAAATAATAAACTAAGTTGTACTATGTGAATGGTTAAAAAAGTTGTCCTATGTGAATCAGTATCAGATGATTAAATCAAAACATGCAGAAAAATAAAGATAGTAAAATGTGAATGTTAATATTAGCTTACAAGCATAGATTAGATAAAAATAAATAAAATTATACTGGAATAAAGTATGGTATAGTCCAAATAAAAAATAAAATGGAAGAAACAAAATCAGAATAGTTTAAGTACATTTATCTATAGATTTTTAAATGAATGTGCAATGTGTGAAAAATTGAGAGTATTTCACTAAAACTAAACAGAGAAGTAAATTCATAAAACTAGTTGAAACGTTGGAAAAAATATATTATATTAACATATAGATTGTAGCATGTATCGCGATTGAAGTTTATGAGAAGCTATGTATACAGTCAATCCTCTATAAAAAAATATTATTTATCTTATAAATATATTATAGTAGGATTTTCATTTTA